>OY540801.1:20114756-21512905 GCA_961205885.1 Ptychoptera albimana
AAATATATAATATGACGACAAAAGCTTAACTATGACGTTAAACTATTTTTGAAACCCCAAATAATAATTTTTTTCTACACTAGTTGTGTATTAGTTGATTATGCATAAATATTTTATTATTTATTTAGTACGAAGGTAAATTTGACCATTTATTCTTATTTCTACATGATGATGATGAAAAAAGTAATTTTTTTTATCTAGATAAAAGTTGTTTACAAGGATTTGCACGAAAATATATATAGTTTAAAAACTAACTTAAACTAAGTATAATAATAAAACTAAAAGAATCAAAGTAGTTTTATTAACTAACCAACTGTGTGCATACTTGTGTTATTATAAAAATTTGATTAAATCTATAATTAAATATTTTCATTTATTTTATAATTAAGTAATAGAATATTTAATAAGGAATAAGAAAAAAAATATATATACTACAGTGTCTCTCTCAACCAATAAAATATCATGATTTGTTATCATAAAAAAAAAAAAAAATTAGGTTGAAGAATAAGAATTTTTTTTTTTTTTTTAATTTTAGTTTTAAAGTCGTGTTAACTAAAAACAAAAAAAAAAAGTGATTAAAAAATATCCATGCAATACGTAGTTTAATGTTTAATAATAACGAGAGAGCTTTTATAACTGTATAAAACAAAAAACACTCCAAAATAATTATATTTCTTTTGTCATGACATCATAATATTTATTTTTATTCCTCTTCTTCTTCTATTTAAACTAATAATTTCGATAAAATAAACGAAAAAAAAAAATATTATTTTATTAAATTAAATTCTCTATAACAAATAAACATAGAAACAATATATTTTCTTGATAAATATTTCAATATAGAATTAAAGTGGTGTGGTTATATATTCAATGTATTTATTCTTAAGTAATTGTATAAATTGTCTTATAAACGTATTTTATTATGCCAAAATAATAATTTTTTATAACATAAATTGCTTTAAAACACTTAAACTAAATAATATAATATAGAAAAGAAAAAAAAAAAAAATTTAATGTCACTGTAAGCTCAAAGAGAATTCATTTACTTTACTTGTGTGCTGTGTTGCTAATGTTAAAAAAAAAAAAAACGATTCTTTAATAATAAAACATAAAAATAAATTCTCGATTAACAGATTTCTTACAAATAACAAGAAAAGTGTAAAACAAAAAAAAAAAGAAAAGAAAAGCCATTGAGTAAAGGAAAAACAAAGAAAAGTTAAAATGAAATAACCGAAAATCAACTCGTTTGCCGTTTTTCTTTATTTTGGTTAGTTCGTAATTATAATACTCAATAGGATTTTCTGTTTCTTTTTCAACATAATTTCCCATATCCAAACATATTAAAATATATTTTTTTTTCTGCTTCTACGAAATTTTTATTCAGTAGTATAACGTCCGTTGATTAAACTAGACACGAGAATTGTTTTTTTTTTGCCGTTTTTTTTTTTTTTAATTTTTAATTTTTGATTTTAATTTTGTATTGGGTACGGCACACCGATTTACTTGGTTTATTTAATATTTTATTTTAAACGATATGTGTTGGTTTTTTTTTGTTATAAATAATATTAAATTTATTTATATTGTTTTTCTTTCTTTTTTTTTGTTATGATAAAGAAAAGTTAAACAATTAAGTGGTTCGCACAAAAAAAAAATGTGTCACGTTTATTTTACTTTAAGCTTGTCCGACTTGGATTATTTTTTGCAAAATTATTTTTTTTTTTTTCAATTAATTATCATTGAGATTTAATTTGATTTCATTAGATTAGAGAAAAAAATATTCTTTTGGAAAAAAAAAACAGATTTATTCATCATAAATTTTTTATTGTTTCAAAGTGATTATAAAAGAAAATTAATTATTCATTTTAAAAATTGTGCAATTAGCATGTATGAATGACATTAAATGTCAGTAAAAATTCTAATTAATCGCGTATTAATAAAGAAATTTATTTATTATTATTATTCCGAATCATTTATTAATAATAAACGTTTAAACGAAATTAATATTTTATTCTAATCAATATAGATTGGTTATAAACATTTTATCTAAATTTTATTAATTTACTTAATTGAAAATTGATTTTCGGTTTGGAAAAGAATAATTTTTTATTATTTTTCTTTTTTGCTAATCATTATAATACCTTACCGATATATAAATTTATTTTTTATTTTTATTTATTAATTAATTAAATATATATAAAACAGCAGCAGCAAGAGTAGCAGCAGTTAGACCACAAAATTTTCTATATTAAATTTTACAATCAAAAAATTTTTATTAATTTAATTAAAAAATTTAAATTTTAATTTAAATCAGGGTAATCTATAAAAAAAAAACAAATAAATTAATTAAAAAAAAAAAAATTTCGACAATTAAAAACAAATCAAAATTATTTGTAATAATAATTTTATTAAAAGTAATTTTCTTTTTTTTTTTTATAATTAAAACTAATTAATAGAAATTATGTTTTGATATTTTTAATGTTGTAAATTCTACTTTTTTTCTTTTTCTTTTTTTTACATCTTTTATATTTTCAAGTTACAAATAAAATTAATTAATCTTTGTATAATAATCTCAAGTTGAATTAACATTGATTTTTTAATTAAATTAAATTAATATTTGTTGTTAATAATAAATACTTCAAAACTAATTATTGATATGCAAAAAAAAAAAAATAAAATAAATTTAATAAATATTTTGTGATAAAATGATTTTTGTGTTTATCAGAAACTAAATTAAATTTAGATTAACGTTATCAAATTGATATTTAGAAAAAAAAAAATAAAAATAAAAATAAACCGAAAAGAAACCGAAATATATGAAATCTTATCAGTTTTAAAAAGTTTAAAAAAAAAATAAATATATTTTTAGTTATGTTTATGGAAAGAATGTGCTAGTGTGTGTGTGTTACTGGTTTATTAATGATTCATTTCCAATAAAACCATTCCGTCAATTTTTTTAATTAAAAAAAAAAAAAAAAAAGAAAAGAAAAATTAATTAATATATTTAGTGTTGAAAATTTGTTAATGTTTATTATTAAAAAGGAAAAGGAAAAGTCACAGTGAAATAAATAAATATATATATAATTAAAAATACTTATATGTGTGGAAAATTTAATTGAATATGATTTTTTAGAAAATATTATTGCTCTCTATCTCTCTGTGTTAATAAAAAATTTAAAAAAAAAAGAAAAAAAGAAATTAAAACGTTATTTACTTATTTTGTGAATAATTCAATGAATATGGATTTGATATCTTTGCCACCTTGTTCAAGGCGATTAGACACAACTAATGGTAAAATGCAACAGGATCAACAAAGTTTATCACCAACATCTGGGCCAGCTATTAAAATGTCAACAACATTTCTATTACCGGTAATTACAAACAAAAAAATAAACAAAAATATTTTTATTTCTCTCTGTAGATAATTTTTTTTTCTTTTTTTTTTTTTTTTATATTGATATAAAATTTTGATTAAAACAATAACAAAAAAAAAAAAAAAACATAAAAATACAACAGACACCTGTAAAGTCTGAGCAACAAATTTTAGAAAACTCTATGTATGAAGATGATCCAAATGGAAATATTGAAATACAAAAAACAGATCAATTAGATATTAATCGACCTAGATGGGGACCACAGCATAAAGGGGCACAAGAATTAGCTAATCTTTATAGTTCAGGTAATTTTTATTGTTAACAATTGTATTTTGTGTAACATTTGTATTCCATGATGAGTTTGTTGTTTAATCTCTTAATCGCTTTAAAGGTAAAAAAATTTTAATTTTTTTGTTTATTGATAAGATAAAATTCACACAATCACAATGATAAAAATAAAAATTAACGAATTATTTGATGAGCTTTTGCAGTTGAAAACAAAGTTTTTATTTTTTCTATTTTATTTAAGTAGATTAAATGATAAATTCGTTGATAAACAAAATAAAAAAAAATTGTTCAATCTTAACATAATTATAGTTAGTGGTTGGTTTTGTTGCCGGTTTTTCGTTTTTTATTATTATTATTATATAATTTTATGTGTCAACGCTTAAATAACATGGATTTAATATTGTTGACTGATTTGTATTTTTATTTTTTTTTTTTGTTACATTTCTGCTTCATTTTCATATTGTTTAAGTTTTTCTTTTCGCTTTCTTCTAATAAATTTCTTTGTTTATTTATACTAAATTATTTACTGACTTTATTATTATTACCAACATTGTATATGCTTTATAATAATAAAAACGTAGCTAAACCAATACAAGGTGTATTCAGTTTGTTTGCTTATAGTAAATCAATAAAATGTGTGCTATTGATGTAAATAAATTGAAATAAATAAAATGAAAAGAAAACGATTTAATTGTATGATCATGATGTGTTTAATGTTAATTAAAAATATGTTTAAATCGGTATATTCTTCTTTTGCTTGCTTATTTTTTAAAGAATTATATATATTAACCGATTTAATTTAATTTTTATTTAAAATAAGGGCATGAGAAATCACAAGTTATTTATAAATTAATACAAATTTATTTATTACATCTCTTTGTCTGTACAGTTTTTAATATTCAATTTTTATTTTTAATAAATTTAATAAATTAAATAATTATCGCATTTTATTTATAATTTAACCTTGAAGGAAATGTATAGACAAAAAATGTATTAATTAATTTTTGTGTGTGTGATTTTTTTTTTTTTAAATGGTGTTAAGAATTTTAAAACAAATATTATAAAAAATAAAAAAAAAATTGAAAAAAAAAAACACTGAGCTAATCTAATAAAATGCTTTGATAAATAATTATTTATGTTTATTTTTGCGATATAATATAATAATTAATGAATAAATTTTACTGATGACATCATACAATGATATAATATGATAAGGTTTATCTATATTATTATTTATCCATTAAATTTTAATTTTTTTTTTATTTACTCACTATAAATTTGTTTATTCTTTTTCTATATAAATAAACTTATTACTAGTAAATAATAGGAAGTGCTTATGAATGGAATGTTATGAGTAATAACAAAAATTAAAAAAAAATCTATTTTACATTTTACAGACCAATAATTAATTAAATTATGCAAGGTATTTTAAAAAATAAAATAAAAAACTATTAAACACTTTCTGCTATTGCACTTGCACTGTCTTTGTAAAGTTACCAAAAAATTTTATTTTATTTGTTTAATATATTAAAACTTGGCAAAATGTTACAAAAAATCTTATATATATATAAAAAAAATAAATAAATAAATAAAATAATTTTGTTTACAAACAAATAATAAATTATTTATGGTCAATTGACATAATCATTGTAAAAATTCTTGATAGTAAACAACGTATATATAGCATAAATTTCTATTCTAATTTTCGTATTGTTGTCATACGTATGTATATAAATATATATCCCCATGTGAATGACATGTAATTCGTGTTTAGATAAAAAAAAAAAAATAATAATAAAAATGTTAATAATTTTATTGTACGCGTCATATTAGTCATTTAATTTAAAATAATAATCATAATAATAAAATTATATACATATACGCAGCAGTATTTATTAAAATAACCAAATGTAGGCTTACGTTAATTATGTTATGTTATTAAAGTAATAATTTTGTTTAAAATATATATTTTTTATATCGTTTTATATCTGCTAATAAAGCTTTTTTTTTTCTTCTTCTAAATATCCGTTTATTATAATATATAAATACACAAATAATAATAATAATAATAATAATATATAAATACACAAATAATAATAATATAATTGTGTCTACTCCAGTGAAAAATTAAGTGTTATTTTTAGTATCAGGCATAATTTTGTATAAAAATAACATTTTTTTTATAAGATAGTGATCTCAACATTGTTTTTTTTTTCTTTCTAAAACATATTTAATTCTTTTTATTTAACATAAATAAGGAAAAAAATAATAACAGATTTAATTATTATAGCAAGAAAAGAATTTTTAATTCGTGTCTAACAAATAAAATATTCAAATGATGAAGGCATCACATTGTTGAAAACAAATCAGAATTAGTTAATTCATTATGGTTAGATTAAAAAGATTTTAGAGTTTTTTTTAAAATAAATTGAAGAGATTGTGTTAAATATTAATAAGATAATATTGGTTACAGCATCAGTAGCAACAGCATCTATTTAAATCTTTTTTTTTTTTTTTTTTGTTCTGCTTTTTTAAATTAAGTTAATAAAAAAAAATTTTTTTTATTCTAAACAAAGTAATATAATTTTGCTACAATTTTTATTAATGAAATTAAAAAGAAAAAATAAACAGATATAAGGTTCATGTAGTTATTTAATAAAATTTCTATTTTTTAATATTATTATTATTTATTTTTTGATTGTTTTCGTTAATAAATTTACTTGTTGGGGTAGTTAAGAGTTAAACCCTGATCCTTTGATACTCTATCTTAGTTAATTATAAAGAAATAACGTTTTTTAATAGACTATTATTTCATTTCATTCAATAAAATTAATAGAAGGATAAACCACGTCTAATCCTATACGGAGAGAATTTTGTTTTCTATGCCAATCCATTTAGTTTCTTGGATAAAAAAAAATAAAAACATAAATAATTTATTTTGTTGGTATTTAGTTTTTTTTTCTTAGTTTAAGAAATTTTTTTAAGAAAATAAGAAATATTTCTCTTGTAACTAGAATCATGTAAAAATTTTTTGATTCAATTCATGATTTCTGTGGATTTAGAAAATAATTGCTTTCCGTGTAACACCTTAACAAATACACTGTAGCTCCAAAGCACCAAATAGTTCACAAGTTTAATTCTGTTAATTTACAGTTATGTAATAATTAAAAAAAAAATTATTAATTATTGTTTATTATATAATAATGGTGTTTTAATCAATTTATTAAATCGTATATATATCACCTACGTATGTTTATCGTATCTTTATTAGAAATGTTAAATTTAATTATATTAATTGATTATCATTTTCTCTGTATATTAACGAATATTATTGCTTGTTGGTTTATTAACCAGAGAATTATTTCAATCGACATAATTTAAATATTTTACTTTTCTTAATTATCTATTATAATTATCTCCTTTATTTTAATAATTAAAAAATTTCTTTTCCTTATTTAAGCTTATGTTTGTACAAAACGTTTATAGTTAAACGTATAAAAAGTGTGGGTGGGTGGGTTTTTTTTTTTTATAGTAAATTATATATTATATAAATAAATATTAACTATAATTTACGAAAATAAAATAAAATAATAAAATAATTTTATTAAAAATATTTATGATAATTGTGGAGAAGAATCATATAGAGTAGCTACTAGAAATAAAATAAATTTATGCTAAAAATTTATTTTGAAACAAAATAATATATTTTTTTTTCTTTTTCGTTTTTTGGTATTTATAGAAATTTATAATAAATTTTATGTCGTCATTATTGTTTATTATATTATTAAATATATATAAATATATTTTAAATTTCGTAATATTATTAAATAAATGTAATAATAGAATTAAGTAAATAAATTAATTAAATTTATGAAAATGAATCTCTGAATGTTTGTGACATTAAAAAAAAAAAAAAAAAAATTAATTTTAATTTCATTACAATTCCATTAAAATAATTATGATAAAAATGATTTAATTATTTATTTAGATAACATACTATATAAAGTAGCGAAATTGCAATTAATTTTCTATTTAAAAATTATCACAAAAAAAAAAAAAAATAATAACTGGGGTGAAAAATAATCATAAAACACTAATGTCATAGTTTTTTTTCTTTTTTTTTTATATCGATTGCAATTATGAATACCGCGATAAACGTACATTAACTCATATTACGATAAAATAATACTTAATTAACCATTCGAATATTAATTTATCTCCAACTAACCGAATAAAATGATTAAAAAAGTAAAATGAATTTGTTATCTATCATAAATAAAAATAAATTAATTATTAATGCAGAAATAACTAAATAAAACCCTCCGCACGCACACACCTTGAATATAGAATTATTTTTATTATTATTAATTAATTTTTTATTATAAAACTATTAAAATATCAAAATTAATTGATGTAAAAATAAAATCTACTGTGTGACGTAATTTAATTTAATTTAATTTTTTTTATTCATTTGCTGGTTTTGTATAGTAGTGAGATTCGTAGAAGGGTAACTAATGCGAAAAAAGAGAACAAAAAAAATAAAAAAAATCTTTTTTTATATACATATATCGTTTAAAATGTGCTTTTTGTGTGCTTTCTATATTTTTTTTTCTTTTGTTGTTTTGTTTGTGGACACCGCCCCATTATATAAAAAATAAAAAATACTCTTGGTTAATTTACTTTTTTTTATGTATTAAAAATAGAAAATAACATAAAATCCCATTAAAACTAATTTTACAAAGAAATTATTCGATTTTTTTTATTCTTTTTCTACTTATATGTATGTGGGGGGTGTGATTAATAAGTTTTTATTTTCGTATTAGTCATCATCATTCAATCATTTTATTATATACAAATTTTTTTTTATATAATCATTACTTTTGAATTAAATAATTTTTATTTGCTTATTTATTTATTTATTTATTTGTTAATATAAAATTATAATAAATTTATTTTTTTAATTGATTATTATTATTATTATTATTATTATTATTATCTATTTATTTATTTAGGAAAACGTACACAAGAAATAATCTGTGTTTATGCATGTATATCATTAATGATATTAAATTCATATCTTATAATAAAACATTTTCGTATTGAAAAAATTAATGTTTTTGTTGCTGGTGCTATATGTGGTATAATAACAGCTGATTTTGGTTCAGGTTTTGTACATTGGGCAGCAGATACATGGGGATCCGTTGAATTACCGATAATTGGAAAGGTAAACGTATTTTAATTATAGAAAATAAACCAAAAAAATTGTTATTATTTTCAATTTTAGAATTTTTTACGTCCATTTAGAGAGCATCATATTGATCCAACATCAATAACACGTCATGATTTTATTGAGACAAATGGTGATAACTTTATGATTGCATTACCAATATTAATAAAATTAACATTAAATTTTTTAACACGTACAAATGCAGAAATACAATTAGAATTTGCATTTAGTGCATATTTATTTCTATGTTCAATATTTGTTGCAATGACAAATCAGGTACTTTTTCCACTGTTTATTTCCACATATTTCGATTGATTAATAATTTATTTTATTTTTTTAAAGATACATAAATGGTCACATACATATTGGGGTCTGCCAAAATGGGTATTATTTCTACAAAACCATCATATAATATTACCACGACGTCACCATAGGATACATCATGTTGCACCGCATGAAACATATTTTTGCATAACAACAGGTTGGCTAAATTGGCCATTAGAAAAAATCAAGTATTTAAATAAATAAAAATATAATTTTAATTAACTAATTAATTAATTAACTAAATAAAAAAATTTCTATTTTAGATTTTGGCCAGCATTAGAATGTTTAATAGAATTTAGTACCGGCTACAAGCCACGCGATGATGATATGAAATGGGCCCAAAAACGTGAATGATTGATGATAATTACATTAAAACAAATTTTGTGTTATTATTAAATAAAATCATATTATAAGAAAATTTGTAAAGATATATTTAAAAAAAATATACAACAAAAAAAATAAACAAAATTATATTAAGGTGCTAAAATTTTACTATGAAAGTTCTATGTTAAAGTAAAAAAAAAAAAAAAAAAAAAAATGAAGGAAAAATAATAACAAAAAAAAAATTCTTGCTGAGCTTTATAAGCTTGAAATTATTATTATTTGTATTTTTTATTTTTTTTTTTGGACTATTGATACAATTTATAAAAGTTAAAAAAAAAAACTAATTAATTAATTAATTCTAACTACTTTAAATAAATAATTTAAAAAACTAGGAATATCCCGGATTAAAAAATATTCAGATTTTATACGAATCAAAATAAAAAAAAAGCTAAATTTTACTTTGTTTTACTAAAACAAAAAACATCACTAATCTTTTAGTTAATTAGTTGAATAATTAATTAATTAAATAAATAATTAATCAGCATAATAACACAATCACAATAATTCTTTTTTCTAATTAATTAAAAATAATTTTCAATCAAATCAATAATTTTCATAAAGAAAAACAATAAAAGAACTTTTCAAAGACATAATTAATTAATAATAATTTTAATTATTAATATTTTAATGGTTAAAACAAACAAACAAAAAAAAAAATGTCCAGATGTGTGTATTTTATTATTAATTATTTATTTTATCAATAATTACTTTTTTCAATATTTTATTTTTTTTTTTTTTTGATGACCATGATAACTTTCTAAACAAAACTAATAATTTTTTCTTTGTAAGGAATAAAAATAAGCTACTTTGCTATTACAGCAGATAAGTTATTTAACTATTAAAGCACTTTAAATTGAAATTGAAAAAAAAAACGTAATCATCCCCTAAAAGAAACAAACCTATATAACCCATGATATAATTTAAATAAAGCAACTATATTGACTGATTTAATTGCTTTAACCTATATACTGATCAAAAAAGTAAAAAAAAAACGAAAACAACATAACAATAAAAATGCAAAATAATTATAATTATTCACCCTTAAAAGCGTACGTTAGAAATAATCGTGAAATAAATAATAAATAATAAATAATAAAGAAAACACATGTTTTTTCGTTTTCTACTATCTACAAAAATAAAATAGAACACTTTTGTGTGTAACTTAACAGGTGTGATTGTGAATGCAAATGCTTTTCATTTAATATTGTAAATAAATATTAATTTTATATAAAGCTTTTTTCCTTTTTTTTTTTTGTTTAAAATATTAATTCACTATAAGAAATAAAAAACTTTTCGAACAGAGTTTAAACTTTTCCTTTATTCTTTTTTTTTTTTCTTTAATTTTCTTTTTCCTTAAATCAATAATTGACATTGCTGTGATATATGGTCATATAATTTAATTAATTAATATTTATTCATAAATTAAAGAAATTAATTATTATTATCGAAAAGTAATTGAAACTTAAAAAAAAGCTTTTTTTAAACAATTTTGCATGTTACATAAATAAAAAAAAAGAAAAGAAAAACACATTTTATTAATGAACAGATGTTAGTTTACAAAGTAATCAAATTAATTTCCAATAAAACTGTTTTTTTTTTTATAATTAACTAAAAAAATTAATCAAATACTATCATTGAAACATTTAAATAATATATAAACTATAATACAACACCCACCCACATACATCTGTTTCAACTAATGATTTATAAACATTCATATTTTACATTATTATTTTTTTTTTAATTTTTATTATGTAAAGAGAATATATTTTATTCAATATTATTTACATAATTAAAATATTACTTATTGATTATTATTTATTAAACTTTTTACTTTCTTTCTTGTTTTTTTTTCTTTTGATTCATTTACTTTGAAGTTTTCTACCAATTTACCATTTTTAAACATTTATTTTGTTATGTATAACAACGAATAAATGTTTTTGTTTAACTCCGTCAAGAGTGTTCAATATTTAATTTTTTATTTAATTTAATTAGAAACCATTAATAAAAACAAAAAAAAATAATAATAAAATTCTGGGACCAAATATAATTAATTTTATTGTTTCTTGAAAATATAAATAAAGTTTACACGAAATCTACTATGCTAATACTACAACAGTGTTTTTATAATTCTAACAATTATGTAAAAGATGCCTTATTTAAGTAATTTTGACAATTTACACACATATAAACACACGATAATTATTAAATTATTTCTATAAGTCTGTAAACAATAGTTTCAACAAAATAACAAAATCATGGTACACAAATTTTTCTTTTACCCAAATATAATTTTTAATTAATTATTACATTTAATTTACGTAAATTAATTAATTTAATTTTAACGTAGATTTTTTTTTTCAACCAATAAAAGGTTAATTTACGTTATAATATTTACTAATTATTTCTATATGCTTTGTACATTTTTATTAATTAATTTATTTAAAACTTTATTGTTTTTTGTAATGAACAAAAAATTCATATTAATTGTAATTAATTATTAAAACTATTTATTATGCTACAAAGTGCCTGTTTTTTTTGTTTTTTTTTTAATAATAATTTTAATAAATAAATCTAAAATACATATAAAAAAATTAAATATAAATTATGTAAATAAATAAATGCCTAAATTAATTAATAAAAAAGAAATATAAAAAATATTTTATTATAAATATGCCATCATAAATTTTTGTAGTTTTTTTTATATTCTGATTATAATTGTTTATAATTCAATTAAAAATATTCAAACAGATATTTCTGTTTAATCTAGTTATGATTATAATTATAAGAAATTAATCAACAAAATAACTATTTGATCTGAATTATGAAGAGAAATTTAATTGAAAGAAATAGAAATTTATTAATCAAAAGTAAGAGAAAAACTAAAAAAAAAAGTTTACAAAAAAGCCTTTTAAATATAAATCGTATTCTAAGCAATAATTTAATTATTTTTTTTTTTTTTTAATTAATTAATCTTTGATACAACACCATATGTTTTATTAATTAAATTAAAATTTATATTTAAACGGGCATATCCCGAATTTATGATATGTTGGCTTCAGACTACACTGACACCCAACTCGAATATCGTAGCATCAAAAATTAATGCATTTTACTAACATTTTGATGGAATAGACACTGTTTTATATATAAAAAAAAAAGAAATGTGGTAATAGTGATTGTGCAGCTTTAGAAGGTATTTAAAAAAGCATCATAAGCCGGTGTCGTATGCCTGTATAAACAATGTAAATAAATAAAAATTATTTCTGAAAATGATAAATAGATTTGTTTTATTTTTACATAAATAAATAAATAAATAATTAAATAAAGTGATTTAATGAAAACGAATTAACCCTTAGGTATGTACTATAAATAAATAAATAAATATAGAAGACCAAAAACATTACAATCATAATACAAACTAACGCGATAGTTAGTGGTGTTTTTCTATTTTTAACATCAGTACACAACTAATTCAATTATAAAATATATTGTGGCATTAAAACTGAAAATTGTGCAGTGAAAATTTAGTTTAAATAAGAAAATTGTGTGGTGAATAACGGAAAAAATGTTTAATTTTCGTAATAAAAAAGATTTTAATAAAGCAAAAGCACGTCGATACTCATCCGATATTTTAACAAATCTAAAAGCAAATTCATTTGATACCGATAACAGTTTAAAACTATATGAAATACCCTTACAAGAAACGAAACAATATCATAGTGTTGATAATGATAGTGATAATGTTAAAAGCACAACAGCAAAACATGAATATTCATTGTCGGGTTATCAAAGATTACATGATGAGGTAGAAACAGTAATTACTGTTCATCGGGAAAATACCGAAACGTGTATAACGCAAACAAGTGATGAAACGCTAAGATTTGAAAATAATAATAAAGAAACAAAAATAAAAATTAGTTTATCACAGGAACAAATATGTAATTTAGTAACAACAACAATATCTGGTGGTAGTTCAGCAAAAGGTAGTATAAAAAAGAGATTTAAACGGAATGATTCAACAGATCCATTAACAAATATAAGTTTTACAATAACTAATGAAAGTGATTTAGTATCTGATATTATTGATAAGAATAGTAATTTAATAAAATCGGATGTAGGGGTAGATGAAGCGACAAAAAAGATAAATACACGTTCAGATGAGAATCATTTAGAACTTTCTACAACAGGTGAGAGACGTTATGATTCGGTTTTAAGCATACCAATTATACAACGAAAAGTTTCTGCACCGAATGACAATATAACGCTAAGCAGTGATCAATTCAATAAAAGTAATTTATTTCCACATCGATCAACATCTGAATTAGCAAATTCTGATAATAATCGGTAAGAGATATTTTATATAATGAACAAAATTTGTTTGATAAATAAAAGTTTGTGAAATTTTGTAGTTTTGAAAAGAGTGCATGTAATAATGACGTAGCAGCAACTACTAATGATGATAAATTAAAGTGTTCCATATGTAATGATTTGTTTAAAGATCCCAGAGTGTTGGACTGTCTACACACATTCTGCTTGCAGTGCTTAATCAATGGTGACATCACAGCGAATAACGAAAGCAATCAATTTTGGCAAAAATTAAATTATAACAACAGCGATTATGATTGGAATTGTATGTACACATTCACATATATTGATTACCCATAATAAAAATCAATTTTTATTTTATTTTTTTTTGTTGTTGTTGCTTTGGTTATATTTCAAACATTTATATGGCTGCCAACCACTAAACCATTCAAACAATTTATTGATTTGTTCTACTTGCTATATAACAAATAAGGGAAAAATGAACAAAATCAATCGTTTTCTGGATCTGTATCTGGTGCTACATCCAATAATGACTCAGAGAATGCAAAAGTAATAAAAGATGAAAAACGTTCATCATTTGGCAGTTTTCGATTAAGGAAATATTCCAAAATCATAAAAAGTGACAAATTACGTGATGTTAGTTAATTTATATAAATTCAATTCATTGATAACGTTATGATTATGCGTTTTTTTTTTTTTTCATTATTATTTAATAAATCACAAATAGCAACATCTTAAGTCAGAAAGAAACTCATCAACAATCTCCTTTACCGATAAGCCAATACAAACCATTTGTAAAATATGTGACACATCAACAGAACTTCCGATGGGTGGATTTTGTCGTTTACCAGAAAACTTTATCATATCCCGTCTAATACAAACAAAATTAACAAAAATTGACGCTGATAAAAAAACTGTAGTTGGTTGTAGTTTATGCTCAAGTGATGCATTGGTAAAAGTTTTCTATTTTTTATCTTAGGGAATTTCATTTAAAAAACAATTTTTTTTATTTTTGTTTTAGGCCATGTCCCACTGTTTTACTTGCAATTTTAATCTATGCAATTTTTGCAAAGAAGCACATGCAAGACAACGAGTTACAGCATATCACGAAGTTGAATTACTTGCCGAAATACAAAGTTCAGAAAAATCTTTATTATTGGAACAAAAGAAGGAAGTAAAAATGGCAACGATCCTGTGTACAATTCATCCAGCAAATGAATTGAAATTATTCTGTACCACATGTCAGCAGGTTGCTTGTGATGATTGCACAATATTACTTCATCGTGATCATAAATGTGAGACAATAACAAAAGCAGCAAAAGTTTATTTAAAGTTAATACGGGAATCCCTTGAGAAAACACGACCCTTAAATGATTATGCAATACTGACAATCTCAAAGTTAAATGGAATTTCAAAAAAGATTTCAACAAAGTGTGATATTGTACAGGTGTGACTTAACTCATTTTTAAATCCAGCATAGTAACAACGGATTAATCCATTTTTTTTTTAATTTTAAATCTAGAAAGATGTCGAAATTTATTTAAATGAATATTTTGAGGCATTGGAAATTCATAAGAAAACATTATTTAATCAAATAATTAGAGCAAAAAACAATAAAATGGAAGCAATAAGTTGTCAACAAACGGATCTAGGTGATTTTTTGCAATTAATTCAATTGAAAAGAATATTAATTTTGTTTTTTAGAAAAACGTTCGATTGAAGCAAAGGCTGCAATACAATTCACGGACGAGCTATTATCTGAGGGAACTCATTTGGAAATTTTAACGTTTGTCAACATTTTGCTAAAACGTTTTGAGCATTGTCAAAAGTCTAAAGTGTCATTGGATCCAAAAGTATCAACAAAATTATTAGAAATTTGTTTGATAAAGTTTGGATTGAATTTTTGTTTTTTTTTTTATAGATATCAGAATCTTTACAATTTTTACCTGAAATTAAGGCTCCATCAGCAAAAGCACAAAACAATATTCCAATGTACGGTATAATCACAACGCAGACAGCTATTCCAAAATTGTGTACATTAGAAACGGTTGGATTGATGAATTTGCGAGTGCATCGAAAGGCTGAATTACAGGTAGTGGCAAAAGATATCGATGAAAGACCTTTATGCCATGGTGGTCTATCATTACATGTCGAATTAAAGTACCGTGATTCATCAGGAAGATTAATACCGACACTAATAAGCGACAAAAGAGATGGAAGCTATGTTATAACATTTACACCAGATTCTGCAGGTGTTATGTGTCTATCAGTTACAATTCAAGGAAAACCAATTAAAGTAAATGAAGCAAAACGTTTTTTTTTTCTTCGGTTTATTCCAATTATTACTTATTTATAGGGGAGTCCGTTTAAATTGTGTGCTCGAACATTACGACCACACTGTGGCATTTATCACTGCTGTTCCTTTTGTTCGAGTGGAAAATCAAAGATGGAATCATGTGCATGCGATGGTGTTATGCCTGGAGGCTATAAAGGCTGTGGACATGGTCATGAAGGGCATCCCGGAAGACGACATTGGTCATGCTGTGCAAGCGTATTGGAGAATTCAGAATGTTCTAAAGCGAATACAATTGTAGATGTTGAACATTAATATAGAAATTCTCATAAATATTTTGAAGGAATCCGAAATTGGTCCATTTTTGTAAAACTTTTAGGTTTTAGTATAAAACATATCTGAACACGGGAAAACTTAGATATTTTAGATTAATTTACTGGTAACAGAATATCAGAATAGTTCTTACAAGGATGTTATAAATTCAATCTGCCTCGGTAATTAAATTCGTTAGAACAAACGGATTATAAATTAGGCAAAAACGCTGTAAAAGAAAAACTAAACATGGCTTTTACTTAATGCATAAAATTGAAGTAAAAATTAACTCAAACCTGGCAGTTTAGGTCCTGACACACTGAATTTAAGGCACTTAATCATATTTGTAAATAATATTAAATTCAATAAATTAAATGATTAAAATTAAATTATGTTTTATTAAATTTACAAATAATATAAAATAATTACAACTTCCACTGTTTTACAAAACCATTGCAGTTAAAATTTCAAACAAATTTCGAAAAGAAATTCAATTAGACCTAATTTTAGTACTAGTTCATTTTAAATTTCAATATTCTAAATGTCATTTTAACGTATATTCAATACCGATTCAATCATTTATTTTTAATATTCTACTGCAATATTTGACGTTTCGTCATGTAATTATTCATTTAAGATGCAAATACAATAAAAAATATAAATATTTATGATAAGATAATAAGTGCTTAATATATTATGATAATAATTTTATATTAAAAATATTACATTAACTTTTGTTTAATATTATTATTTAAAAATAAAAAAAAAATTAATAAAAATGGTGAGTGAACAAAAAGATTGGAATTTTATGAAACTTTATTACGCGTTTTGAATATAAAATTACAGCACGGCCGTTTAAAAGTAAGAACAAGTGCTGAAGAAGCTGAACGTAAGAAAAAGGAACATGAACAAAAAGTTATCGCTTATAGGGCGGGTATGGGTAAAATATTTGCCAAGCGGGAAGCTGATGAATTCGATCAGGAAATGTTAGAAATTACTGGCAATCTTCTTTGTGCAAATCCAGATATCTATACACTCTGGAATATACGCAAAGAATGCATTTTGAAAATGACAGATAAGGATAGGTTTGTAGGGATTTTACTAAATTAATTAATTACATTCAATAACCATTTCCATTGTATTTTTAGTGAAAACGTAACTATTTTTGATAAAGATTTATCATTTACCGAAAATTGTCTTTTTGTTCAACCAAAATCATATGGTGCTTGGCATCACCGATGCTGGATCTTAGAAAATTCACCTAAACCTAATTGGAATCGAGAGGTCGACTTATGCACTAAATACTTAAAATTGGATGAGAGAAATTGTAAAATACGACTTAAAACTATCACTTCTGTGGATAAATAAATAATTTTTTGAATACTTACAGTTCATTGTTGGGATTATCGTCGTTTTATAGTTGAAAAAGCCGGTGTAGAAGCGAAACACGAATTTGACTTTTGCACTGAAAAAATTCAAAATAATTTTTCAAATTATTCCTCTTGGCATTATAGAAGCAAATTATTACCTATATTGTATCCGCACAAAGATGAATCTCGTCCGATATGTGAAGAAAAGTTAACAGAAGAACTTGATTTAGTATTAACAGCAGCATTTACTGATCCAAATGACAGTAGTGCATGGTTCTATCAACGTTGGCTTTTGGGTATTACTAATACTTTAACAAATGCATTGAATGTAATTACGTAATTATTTAAATTTTTAGGTTACTCAGAACCTGTATTGGGAATAGCTACGTTTCAAATGATGGACAAAAAAGCAATAATAACGTTTACAAAACCGATTGATCTCAATAATACAAAATATAAAATTAAATCCGATTGTTGTCACGAATTAGAAACATGCACATGGAAACCACTTGTGTACACAGATCAATATTCTTCGATGTGGCAAACAGAAGATATTAACACGTCTAATATAAATAATAATAAAGTCGAAGTAATATTCTGTTTTGAGAACAGCGAGCACAGATTGCAATTAATTGAGAAGGGAGATAGTTTGATTGGTATAGAAATGCCGAAATTTGGTTACATCTTTGGTAAAGGTATAATTGAACAGCTGAAAGAACAATTAGAGTCTTGTAATCAATTATTGGAGTATGAATCGGAGAGTAAATGTAATAAAAAATAAAAAATTTCTTTGTCTTTTCCTTATTCATTCTAAATACAAAAACTTTATTTTTATTTTAGGGTCATTACTAACAGCAGCATTACTTATGAGAGCTGTTGATAGGAAAAATTTTCATAAAAAAGTTATTGAATATTTGGAGAAATTAGAAAATGTTGACTCTTTAAGAGCGGGATATTATAAAGATTTAGCATCTAAATGGAATATTGAAGAAAAACTTGAGCATTGGATAAACGGTAAAGACTTTGATTCCGCTATTAATTTATCTGGATTAAAATTAACAAACATATTTTATGAGCAATATATGATTTTGGCAAAGACAATAAATTTATCTGATAACGAACTGACGGATGGTAATCTTTTTAAATTAAAAGCATTCCAAAATTGCACGGTATTTCTGAATTGTAAATAAATTTAATTAATTTCTAATCTCATTTTTGTTTTTTTTTTTTTTTTTTATTTATTTCTAGACATTAATTTTGAGCAATAATCCAATAAATAGTATAGATTCTTTCACCCTATTGAAAAATATGGAAAATGTTGTAATAAATTAAATAAAATTAATCAATAAGTCTTATGGGGAAAAAAGTTTATTAAGTATTTCATATCTAGTGTAATTAAAATAAAAAAAGCAATAAATTATTTCAAAGCTTTCTGTCCTTTATAAAATTATTTTTACATCTTAATCAATTATTACCTTTAAATCTATTTTATTTTCAATTCTGATTGTACGAATTCAATATTTTTTCATTTATAGCAAAATGGTTCACGGCTTTGATATGCGCTATAAAGTGTACTAAATCGCTTTTTTCTTTTTTATAACAGGTAAACATTTTTTTAATAAATCTTTTATTTACTACAAATTTATTGTAAATTTTATTTATTTTTAAGCGTTGATAATCATGTAAATTAAATTTTGTAATTAAATCATTTTTTGATTATTTAAAAATAATATTTTAAACATCAATAAATAAATCCTGAACACAAACCTTTTAAATTTTCTATTTTTATATATTTCTGAAAGCGAAATATTTTTAATTCATTTAAAGATCCATGTAAATTTTTATTTTACACAGTATTGTACTGGAAATTGTCCTCCAGTAACGAAATATAGGTAAAAATTAATTTAAATGATACAAAAAGAAAATATATTAAATGTTTGTAACACTATTAAACTCAATTAACAACATTTTTCAGTTCAAATTGTTTGGTTTAAACATAGAAATAGTAAGCTAATAGGACCGTGAATACGCATATTGACTTTTAAACGCGATCGTAAATTTCCAGCCCTTTATAGAATTTATTCTTCTTTTTTTTTCCTATTTAAAATTTACCGGAAAATAGGGGGAATATTTGATTTTTGATTCTATTATTATATTAAGGGTAAAATATGGCATCAGCACTAAAGTTATAAAAATTTTATATAAAATTATTAATCGAAAAAAGTCAATCCGTTTTTAAAACATACTGAATCTGGTTTCACATAAAGTTATACAAATTTCAATACAACTACAATAAAACCGATATATATATATATATATATATATATTGAATTTAAAAATAAACAATTTTTATGCTACATATAAAAAAAATTGAAAATAAAATTAAAAACAAAAACATCGATCGCATGGTTTTGTTTGCGGCATCAAATCATACCAAACAAAATGAAAAAAAAAAAAAATTAAAAATAAAAAAAAAAGTTGTGTTTGTTGATTTTTGTATTTCTATACAATAAAAAAGAAAGAACGAACGAAAGAAGAAAAATAAAAATTCAGACCAGTTAGATTATATCAGATTCTGAATAAGAATTCAGTTCTTTTCATCTTTCTGTTTGATGTAGTCGAAATTATGTTTACACACAAAAAAAATGTGTTTTTTTTTTGTTTTGTCAAATAAAATAAATTTTCAGTAAACAACAACAAATAATATATTTTTTATGTGACTTATGTGTATTATTATTAATTAAATAAACAGTCGGAAATTAATGTTTTTTTTATTTAATTAAAAATGCCGAGAATGTAGTGCCATAAAAGTGTTTGTCGATATGTAAACAATTGTGCGAAATAAACAAAAAAAAAAAAAAAAAAAGAAGAGAAATTTAATTGAAACGAAAAAGTTAATAATATTAAGGAAATTGGATAACCTTTGACTAATTTTGCTTGAATTAAAAGCTTAATATGTTGTTATGTGCTTGTTAAACAAATTGTGCTTTGTAAGGATAGAGAAATAATACGAAGAAAGTAAGTAGAATCAATTAAATTAAATATTTTGCTTTTAAATGGAAACAGGAATATAAAAATCTCTTAGCTTAGAATACATAAAAACACTGAAATACAAAAAAAAAAAATCAATAAATTCAAACTCGAGATAAAAAGTGAAGGAGAAAAATGAATTTTTCTAAATTCTGTTTATTCATAATTAATGTTTTTTTTTAAATTATTTTATCATTAAAAATGGTTTTAAAAAATAAAAACGTGATAAAAAAAAAGAAAATAAAAGAAAACTACACATGTGAAATATGCGGTTGCTGTTATTAGTCAAAGTTCCTTCATTTAAAAACGAAACTTTACGAGTAGAACCCAAATATTTAAATTAACAAAGTGAAAATAAAAGAGAAATGTAAAAGTAAAGTAAAGTAAAGTAAAGTTCAAGAACATTTAAAATAATTATATTTGTTTCACTAGTTTTCAATTAGAGTTTTTTTTTTCTTTTAGGAGCATCTTTATCCTCTAGGCCTATCTGTACTTTTCTGTACGTTTCTATTAATTCTATTAATAATTTCACACACTCAAAATAATATTTATTTTTATTTCTCATCTATTTCAACGAAGTAAAATCAATCTTCGCGTTTTTTTTTATTTAATTTTAAAATAATTTCTTTTTGTATTTTATTTATTTGTTTGGTATAAAATCAAGATTAAAATCAAAATTAATTCTAATCTACTAGAATAAATGTAATTGATTTGAATAATTTTACCGCCACCGTTAAGGTGCTTCGCTTTGTATTTTTATCTCACTTAATTTTGTTTAGCTTCTTGTGGTTTTTGTTAGAAAGTTTACGCTTTTTATAAAAAAAAAAAAAAAAAAACATTTAATTTGATTTACTAGGGATGTGGTTAAATTTATTTTAATGAATTTAAAAGAGAATCCGATGCACAATCATTTTTTTTTCTTTTTTATTGTTTAAAATCGATAAAATCTTTAAATTATTATTTATGTTTGAATCAATTCAAATGGTTTTGTAAATGTGATAAAAAATATAAAAAAATTAGAGATTCTTCTGTATTTTCTATATTTATATGTAAATTATGTATTTTCTGTATTTTATGTGATTCCTTTTCTATTTTTGTTGTTTATTATAGGTTTAGGACAAACAAATTTATAAATAATTAAAATTAAAAAAAAAACAGAAATTTATTCAAATTGTTTACGCTTCTGACTTTT
Source organism: Ptychoptera albimana (assembly GCA_961205885.1). Classification (NCBI taxonomy): domain Eukaryota; kingdom Metazoa; phylum Arthropoda; class Insecta; order Diptera; family Ptychopteridae; genus Ptychoptera; species Ptychoptera albimana. The sequence continues at coordinate 20,136,877 of OY540801.1, forward strand.
TTTTTTTATTTATTTTAATTTATTTTATTATTTTTATTTAATAATTTATATTACATATACAAATGTATGTATTTTAATTATTATTTTTAAATAATATAAATTTCAATTGTTGGTGATTTTTTTTTTTTTTTTTTGTTGTACTGTTTAATTAAAAAAAGATCACAAAAACATTATAAACATATTTTGACAAAAATAGCATTTTTCACGCTGGTTAATAATAAAAAAAAAAAAAAAAAAAAAATTACAAATACAAATGATAAAAATAATTACAAGTGAAGCACAAACAGTACAAGCCGCCTATAGCATAACAACAACAACAACAACTACAACAACAAAAAATGTTTAATTTTAGTTTACGGCGTTAAATAATAATAAACAAACAAAAAGAAAAAAAAAACACAAAGAATTCTCATTACCATTTTGTTGCAGAAAAATTCATGTCATATGAAATATTTTTCACATATAATGCGTAAATTTAAAAGAATACACATGTGGATGTGCGTACTGCTTGTTGGTTTAAATGCTTTAATGTTTTGCAGATTTTCTTTATATCTATTACTAGACGATGTATTAACTATCCTTTAAAGAATACAAAATATAACAAAACTTAAATGTGTTTGACAACATTTACGTTGTTGTCTTTTTTTTTTTTTTTTTTGGTTCACTATTTTATAAGAATAAACAAATTTTCAGTAGCGAAGTTTATATATTTAACCATGATACAGAAATCCAAAAATTGCTGTTTCTTATAAAGTCAACATAAGAATAAAGAAACGAGCTTTAACCGGTAAAATTTGTCTTTATTTAATAAAATAACATTTTTGATTGTTCAATAAGTAACATTTCTGGTGCAGCCACAGCTATGTGTACAAACAAAAACAGTAACAAAGTGTAAGGAACAACATTGTAACATGTTTTCAATTTTCTTTTTTGTTGTTAATAATTAATAAAATAATGACAGAAAAGAATAGAAATTGAGTGATTGGATTCACTTTTAAATATGTTAGTTAAAAGAAATGTTTATGATGATCATGTTAATGATTACGAGTAAAACCATTACTATGTCGTTTTATTGTAAAATATGATTAAAGCAATAAACATTACAAAACAGCAGCAAAGCATTTGTTTTAAAGATTAACTACCATACGCCATATAAATGTAGGTAAAATATAATAAAAAATAGAAGAGGAAAAACTATTAAGATAATTAGAAAAGGTAAAAAAAAAAACGCATTTTAATCGGTAGTTATATTAATAATGATGATTTTGATGCATATTTATACGAGCATGTAGTTAAATAATTATATCTTTTATACCATAAAAACCATATTTACTATTTTTATTTTTAAATAGGTAAAACTTTTGCTTATGCTAGAGAACGTATCAATTAAATATAATGATTAACGATAAGCTACTGCTTTAATAAAATAAAAAATTCATTAAAAATTAAGAAATTAAATGGGGAAAATGAAAAGAAAATAAAATTCATGAATGAATGTTTATGAGATTATTGATTTTAATTTGCATATATTTTTTTTTCTTTATTTTCTTTTAGTGTATTATAGTTATTGTTTCTTTCTGTTATTATTGTAAACGACGAAATAAGTGTTGCTGGGCATTCGTTGTTCATTACCATTAGTTTATAATAATTAATTCATAAATTAGAATTTTACATAAATACATATTTTAGATAACATGTTTTTCGACACGTGTTAAAAATCATTACACTTATATTTGCGCTATAAAGGTATAAATAAATAAATAAAATAAAAAAAAAAAAAAAAACATTTTTTTGTTGTTGATAATAAAAATAATTTAGTGCACGCTCGCTCTTACGGATTATTTAAAATAATATAAATTTACGTCAATCGGTCAAGTGACATAATAATTATTATTAACCAACCAACCAGCCAACCAACCAACCTACAATCTATCAGTAAATGTGTCTATCACATTTTATTGAAGTAAACTCATGACTGTCTGTAACTGGTTATTACCATTAATAACATCTAACTATTCAGCTTCTATCTATCTTCATTTTTATGCAAATTTATGTTTAATGACAAAAAAAACTATTCGGGTTTTTCTTTTTTGTTGAGATAAATTATACAGAAGTTGCTCAAATTAATAATCAACATAAAAGATTGGCATCTCTTCGCCAATATTATGCATAACATAAATAGTTAGTTTTATATTCAATTTCTGTTAACATGATGTTTGAAAAGACATTTTTTATTAAAAAAAAAAAAAAGGAAAAAAAAACGAAACTTAAAGGAAAAACAGAATAAACCCTATTAGATATATCTATATACATTCTGGCTTGGCGTGTAGAACAAATGTTATCTTTTCATATAATAATACATCATTTAGTGATGTCTAATATACACAGTTGTATAGTAAAACATAATAACAGTCACTGGAGAAAAAGCTAGATGGATGATAGTGAAAATATTATAAAGCATAAACTTGCATTTATGGTGATAAGTTTTTGGTGGTGGCTCTGTTATCTGACATCCTTGTTTCTGACAATTCTAGTACAACATTGATATAATATTATGCTAAGGGAAAAATAATTTTCTCAACAGTCAAATCCCATTCAATTTATAATATTACAAATCTCTAGTAAACATTAGAGCTGCCATATTTGAATCTATAGTAAAATAGGGGTTGTTATTGTTGGTGTAATTTTATCATTCTGTTATAGCAAACAGCGCAACAGTATACACAGGCGGCAACGGGCGTTTAGAGTATGTATAGTGGGTTGTTTAGCAGTTCCTTGGGTAAAAATATCGGTGCTAACAACGCAAACGCCGTAACTACAAAAGCTATTACACTGAATGCTGTGCTGTTTTATTTTTTTGCCACTTTTAAAATACTATGATGGGTAGGTTTTCTTACGTTATATACACAAACAAGCATTGTATGAAGAGAAAAAGCTTAGTTTAACACACACATCGTTATAAACACCCATTCGGTTAAGATTCGTTTATTTATTTTTTTTACTTTTCTAATTTTCCTATATTCACTTTACTGTTGAAAACAATCGTCATCCTGTATCGTATTTTTACGTAGGGGAGGTATTTTATTGATTTTCATAACGACGCGCGGCTACAATTTTCACAGTGAACAAAACATTTTTTTTTTCTTCTCTTCTTATTTTTGTGAGCTGGCTGGCTACTAGCTGCTGCTGCTGTTATATCAGTTCTTTACTTTGGTAATAATTTTTTGTGTTCAAAATTGTGCAGTGTGTTGTATTTAAAGGATGTTACTATCTATAATTAAGGATTATTGGTTTTATTGAAAGCAAATAAAAATGCTTTAATAATAAATGGAAATAAATATAATTGCAATTTTCTGTATACAAGTGAAATTAAAAAGTGTTTAAAAAAGTAAAAAAAAAAGAAAAAGAAAAGTTTAATAATTTTAAATTATATTTTTATTAATTTTATATATTTTTTTTTTTTAAATGAAGTTTTCACAATTGGATAAATCTAATTAATGTGGATAATACAAGATATTTTAAACAAGCAAAAAAAAAAAAAAAAACAAGAAAAAAAAGATAATTAAAATACGAAAATACCAATAAAATAAAGTAAGCAAAAATTAAGAAATTAATTAACAAAATTTTACATATAAATATATATATAAATTTTTTTTTTTTTGTGTGGGTGTGGGTGTTATTTATATTTTATGTTAATTAAAGTTAAAGTTACTATCGTATTCAACATTTATCAATAACTAATAAATATCTCATCTAATTAATGATATAATAAGTAGTTAATTGATTAATTTACTTTATATATGCTAATTTATTTAATAAAAAACAAAAAAAAAATACGAATAAATTATTGACAGAGAGAAAAAGAAAAAAGAAAAATGACTAACCCTAAATATATAGGTAAAATGTCTAACCCAATATATGCGCAATTTTATTTTATATAAATATTTGTGTTTAAAAATACTTGAGCACACGATGAGGTGAATTATTTAAAAGAAAATGGATTTTATTTTACTAAATAGATCGGTTTTTGTGCATTTTATTTAATTTTATTTTATTTACTAAAGGTGATATTTATGCTTTTAGTTAAAACATTCAATTCCTAATATTATTTCTGTTTTTTTTTTTTTATATAAACTTCAATAAAAAAATCTAGGCGTAAATATATAAAATTTTGTTGTTGTTCTTCTTGTTGTTGTTGTATAAAGTAATATTGTGGTACACTGTGTGGTGGTGGTATATAGATCCTTTTCATATTAAATGCTAAAATAAAGAAAACAAAAAAAAAAAAAAAATTCTATATTTCTATCTCAGTTTCATTCGATTGTGCGCGGCTTGTATTGACGACATATTTTTATTTTATTTTTTCTTTTTCATTTATGTTTTATATCATAAAATAAGAAAAAAAAAAAAAAAAAATCAAATAAAACACAAAAATAATGTCTGAACAAATCAATTTTTTTAAACTAAAAAGCAATTAAGAGAAATAATAAGATTAAAAAAAAAAAAAAAAAAACAACAAAAAAAAAATGTAGTTGTTGTTAATAAACTGGAATAATATATTAAGAACGTGATAAAAATCATTAAATTAAAAAATAACTAAGCATCAAAAGGTGGAATGATATGTTAATAATAAAGAAGCATGTATTTAACAATAATAAAAATCATTGATTAATTAATTTAACAAATATAATATTATATTAATAATTAAAAAGATAAAAGTTTAGCCGAAGAAAAAAGAATTTTTCTAATCACAAATATATTTCATTTAATGTTACAAATATTTAAATATATATATATATATATATTAATTAAAATTATTATTCAAAAAAAGTTAATCACTTATTATCATCAAGTTTAAAAAATTAAAACAGAATTAAAATATTTATTTAAAAAATATGTTTTCTATATGATTATAAAAAAAAAAAAAAATTATTATAAATAATAAAGAAGACAGTGTGGTAATATTTGGTGATATTTCCACGACATTTATAGTGTGTCAAAAGATTAGCTTAAATGATAAAAATCATTAAAATTAATATATTATCTTGTGCGTGTGTGTGTTTTTTAAGTAAATAACCAGAATTCTTATATTTATTTTGCAAAAAAACAAAAAAAAAAATAGAAAAAAAATCTTTGTCAGTTATTAATTTATGATAAATAACAACATATTTGCATTTAAGAGTTGAAATATTTTTGGCTTTTACTTCATCGTCTACTGTGAGACGGGATATCTATAAATAAATTATAGGGATAAGTCATTTTCATTTACACACATTTTTTTTTTTTTTTTTTGTTAATTATTGAAATGAAATATTTCATCTTTTCTAAGAAATTGAGTAATATGAGTTACTAAAAAAATGTATTTAATTTTTTATTAAAGTCGATTAAGGTGTGACAAATTCTTATTATTATTAAATATAAATTTTTTTCTTAATAGAAACTATTTAATTTCCGTTTTTCTTTTCAATACAACAAAAAAAATTTTTATTTCCTTTTTGTTTTGTCTGCATATTTTATTGAACAACAAAAATAAAATACAAAGAGAAAATAATTCACAAAAAATTTTCATTTTATTTACAGCAGATTTTAGTGAAGAATAATAATAATAATAATAATAATAATAATAATAACGAAGATGAGTAAAATAAGTCATCGTAGACAGACGTAGACTAAGAAATATTTTTATTTTTCATAAATGCGAGACGACAGAAGTTTTATTTATATCCAAAACTCAATATATTTATATATAACAAAAATTTAAATATTTTTTATTTTCTATATGAAATTAAATAAATCATTATTTAATTTAAAGCGATCTGTAAATATTTTATTTTTTGCAATCATTTGTTATTTCTATGAATTCTAGTTTTGTTTTCATTTATTTAATTTCTATTTGTATAAAATGCTATTAACAAAAATGAATTCTGTTTTCCCTTAAAAAAAAAAACTATGATCATTTGATTAATAACGGATAAGAGAAATTGGTATACCAATTATAGCTGTTGGAATAAGAAAAAAAAAATCTTTAAATTTCATAGTTGTGAAAGAGTATAATAAGATGCTGTGTTATAATTCTAATAAAAAAAAAAAAAAAAAAAAATAATAATAATAACAAAAAAAAAAAAACGTGTTAATATTAATAAAGCAAAGCAAAGGTATTGGGAAAGAGAATAAAATAAGAAATAAATCAATAAGAAATAAATCTATGAGAATTTTTTTTATTATAATCAGTATATTTTGATTTACAATAATTGTCGATATAACAAAAATATATATAGGTTTCTATAATTATATTTAATGATACCAACTATTGTTGGGAAAAAATCTAATTGGAGCAAAATATTTTTTTTATATTTTTATATGCTTATGACGAATTAATGTTTTATTATTAAAAATGCTTTATTGTAGAATGCACTCTACAAAAGTAAAAAATCATAATTTTCTATCATTTATTATTAATAAAATAGATTAGAAAAAGCTTAAGTGAAGCATGCACGTTTTTATTTTTGTATAGTTTATAATTACAATTTAGGGTAAAAAGAGGGTGTAATGATGGAGGTTACAATTTATTTTTTTATTTTTCTTTCTCTAAATAACTTTTATTAAGAAATTCTATCATGATAGTTGAAATAAATTGCGTTTTAGCGATAAAATTAATATCGATTAAATGTATAGTACTATAATAAACGAATGAATCATGTCTAAATAGGATTAATCGCAATCGTGATTATTTATAAGGCTTCTTCGAATACACATATCCTTTAAAAACAAAACAAAAAAAAAAAACTTTTTATTTTTCCATGTTATATTACATATATAAAAGTTTTGATTAAACTTTGTTTTCTTTTTTTTTTTAGCGATATAATTTTCTTTAATTAAGACTTTTCTGTAAGAAATCATAGAAAAAAATGATTGAATAAAGCCAAGTGCGTTTAAAGTATTTAACAACAGCTGGCTATATATTTTATTGATCAACTGACATAAAATGACTATGGATATTTCCTATTATTATATATTTTTGTCGAATATCTTAGTAAGAAATCAATCAAGTAACAATAAAGAAAAATTTATTGTTAATAAGCTTAAGGGCATAGGAATAGAAAAAATGAAAATGAAAAATAGATCAATTTTCTTATAAACAATAATCAAAAAAAATAAAAAAATTGTATAAAATAAACACTGATTACTTGTTTTGTTGAATAATAAAGAATAAAATTATTAAATAAATAAATATTATTATTATTATTATTATTATTATTATTATTATTATTATTATTATTATTATTATTATTATTATTATTATTATTATTATTATTATTATTATTATTATTATTATTATTATTATTATTATTATTATTATTATTATTATTATTATTACTAATAATTATTATTATTATTATTATTATTATTACTAATAATTATTTTTATTGATTATAAACATTATTATATAAATATTGTTGTTCTGTTGTTTGTAGTTTAATTTCTTTCGTTTAAAGCAGATAAAATAATTCATTAATAATTACCCTGCTAAAAATGAAAAAAAAAATCAATTAATATTAAATTATATAATGCGGCCAATAATCAAAAGATGAAATTAAAGCTACAAGAAAATACGATTTTTTAATTAACTTTTTTTTTTTTTAATTTAAAATGAGTAAATGCTTAGATGAAAAAGTGGTATCGGTTTTTTTTTTTTCTTAATTTTAAATTAACGACATAACCAGTTTAGTGTAATTTTAATAATGTTAATAATGTAAAAAAAAAAAAAAAAATATGTTCACGATGTTTACGTTTTTTTTTTTACTGTAGAAATAATAAACTAGTGAAAAGAAAACTTTAAAGTTAAATATACAAAGAAAATAGTATGTATTTTGCTTTTGTGTATCAATGAAGACAATCCACAATAGAACATGAATACAAATCAAGCTTTTATAATGCACATATAAGGAAAAATATAATAATAATAATGAGGGAAACTAAAAAATTGCAGTAGAACGATGTTTTTATTTTTATTGTCGTGAAAATACAAAAAAAAAAAAAAAAAGTTGTAAGAAGTAGCTAAAAAAAGCTCACATACTTTATGAATCTTGTTTGTATATTTTATTAAAAATAAATTTATTTAGTGACTTTATGGATTGTAGCCAAGATTCTTTATTTATTTAATCCTGGTGCAGGACTCCAACATAAATAAATGATAATTTGAACATTGTTGTGATTACTTTGAGAAAAAAAAAACAGTTTTAACAAAAATTTAAGCTGCGTTTTATTACTGCATTAATAAAAACGATAATTTTTTGTTAATAAATCATAATTATTTGTTATTATTTGTCATTTGAAAAGGTGTAAATTAATAATAGTAAATGTTTCGTATTTTAATAAATTATAAATTGTTATGCGTTTATATTATTATTATTATTATTATTGGTTGGTAATACAAGTTTAGATTATTATCATTATCAGTATTAAACAATAATCTTTTTAAAATTTATTTTTATTATTATTATTATTATTATCGTAATTTGTTGAAAAATTAATAAATTTTCACAATTTAATAAAAAACCATTAATTATATTTAATAAAAACTCATAAATATACTGCACTGCAGAAGTTATTATAATAAATATATTCTTTGTTTTAATAGTTTTCCAATAAAAAAGAAAAAAAAATTGAAATTATCTACTGAAGTTTTGCAGAAAAGTTGAAAACATTTATTTTTTTTTTTTTTTTTGATAAATAAATAAATACCGTGTGTTTGTTCTTTTCAAGCGTTATGTCGACACTTCTTTCACTATATTATTAAAATATTTACTAAACAAAATTGATGTGTTCATATAAAAAAAGAAGAAGAGAAAAAGCTTTATAGTGATTCACTATGGCCATCCATTATCCATTTAACCACGCACCTAATGCTTTTTTTTCTCTCTTTTTTTGCTTTGTTGATACGTTTGATGTTCCTTTTTTATTCGTTTTACTGCATTTATAATATTAAACGATGTATGTATATAACAATAAATTGGAAGATAATTATTATAATATGGATAAAATATTACGGATCAAAATGTTGAGAGATATTCCGTTTGGTTTCTAAAGAAGCGTAAACAACTAAATTACACGTTAGGTGATGAATTTATATAAGAAATTGATTGAATTTTGTTATAAGATAACCATGAAAAATGATAATAAAAAAAAAAAAAACTAATTAATTATATAAATTGCAATAACATAACTAAAGTGTGTTAAAAATGAAATTTGCTATTGATGCTTAAACGAGTTTTTATTTTGCGTTTTAGCTTTGATGTTGACGGAATTTTGAATCATTTTGACAGTGTATTGATTTTCATAAAAGATAAAAATTAATGAATAAAGAACTGGACATGCTTTGATCATTTCCATCAAATTTTATACAGACATTTAATTTTTTTTAAATCTGTATCGAACTAGTTATTTAAAATATTTATATATTTGTTGAGCACGCTTCATTTTATAATATTTTTTATACTAATATAAGTGAATAATTGAAGAGTAATTTTATAATGACTTATTTAGTTTCGTTTTAACAACCATAAGTAATAATAATCAAAAGAATCAATTCTTTTGACCAAAAAAGAAATAAGTTTCTGGTATATTTTGTGCCACAGAAATATATATAATATTTTATTGCTATCCGACATAATTTAATTGTCGTCAAATTTTATGTTTGTGAACAAAAATAAAATAAAACAAATCTTTTGTGGTCTGAACTTTTAATAAAACAAATAATCATTTGATATTTTAAAATATATAAATAATAAAATGAATGGTTTATATAAAAATAAGAAATAAATTAATTAAAGTTTTCTGTAAATAATTCTCTTTATAAATTAAGGAAAAGTTGTGTGTAAAGTTATATAAAATTTTAATTATTATTAGGTAAAATAATAGTATATGTGTCATGCAAAGCATGATAATACTTCAGTGGGTATGATATATAAAATCAAGATTCTTAACTTTTATTGCTGTTTGATTATATTATTTTCGTGTCTCTATTCTTTGATGTCAGCAAAAATCAGGATTTTAACTTGGATACTTAAGACATATTTTAAATGCATCTTGATTACTATTATTATTTTTTACATGAAAAATGCAGTTTGTAGTAAAATTTTCTATAGATTTGGCTATAAAACTGTGTTGTCTTTTTATTCAGAAAATCATCTTTAACATTTGTGTTAGTGAATACGATACGTATATTTATTACTTAATTAAAATATTTAGACAAGCAGCTAAATTCTAGTTTCTTTTACTTCTCTTTTACTTCAACAAATTTTATTGATTAAACGTTAAAATTGAGTAGTCGTTGTCTTCATCATTATACGTTTTATCAGAATTGATAGTTAGATGCGATAGTAAGACATAATGAAAATTAATTGAATCTAATTTTTTTCTGTTTTTGATTATATGTCAGCTAACATTTTTATGATAAGATTTCGATCGTATTTTTTTGTCATAATTTTTTTTAGTTTAGCTTGAAAAATAAACGTTAAAAACGTGTCTTTTGTTATTATTACTATTATAGAAATAAGACTTCATCTTTTTGATTTGTTTTTATAAAGCTTTTATATATTTTTTTTTCTTCATTTCATTTTATGTTTCTTTTATAATAACCACCAATACCGCCACAAATTTGATGCATTTTTATATTTATCCATTATTTTTCTTTGGTCTTTATTTGTATTCCATATAAAAGTCTTTAGAAATCATAAAAATAGTTGATAGTTTTATTATTTGTTTAATAAAATGCCATTTTAATTTGTTCTATAAATTTTTTATTGTGTCTAAAAAACTGTTATTAGTAGAAGCTTAATTTTTTTTTTTTTGTTTGTTTGTTGATGATGATTTTATAATAAAATTTATGCAATAATGCTATTTTTAGTGAATATTATTCACAATATGCACACTTGTATCCTATAAATGAATACAAAAAATCTATTTCCTTAACCTTATTATTAAAATTAAGGGTAAATTTTACCCATTGTTACCGATGACGAGCTGACAACACAAAATAAAAAAAATAAAATAAAACAGGCGCGTAAGAATCACCCAATAATTTATTACAAACCAAGTATAATGCAACAAAGGATGGATATAATTTTTATTAAAATTATTTTTATTATTATTATTATAATAATAAATAAAAAAAAAAAGTCGACATAATAATAAAGAAGGAAAGAAAGGAAAATAAAAAAGAAAAAAAAAAAGAAAAAACAGAAAACAAGGACGAATTTTATTTAGCTGAAATATTAAACTTTTTCCGGTCGTGTAAAAAATATTATTTTCACTACAGTGGATTACACTCATGGCCACATTAATAAAATTGCATTACTAAATACAAAGCTATGTCTGTTACTGTATTTAAACATTTTTTCTCCTATTTGTTACATTCAAATTGTATAATGTTAACATTTTTAGTGTTTAGTGTTTTATTGTCGCCCTTTAGGTAAGCGAAAAAAAAAAATAAAAATAAAACCACCACATGTTTGAAGTTATATTGTTATGCAATACAAAATAGTTGAACTACAATTATTTTGTTATAATGAAGGGTGGACGACAATAAAACGGCACGAAAGGAATTAAATTAACAATTGTTGGGAAGGGTCGCATATAAATAAAATAAAATACTCGATATAAAATACGAAATATTTTCACGAATACTATTACACTGAATATACATTGAAAATACTTTATAATCAACTAGATGGAAAACTAAAAATAAAAGTTAATTGTGAAAAGAAGGTTAAAATTAACCCCACCAAAGAACAAATAAAAAAAGTATTGGAAAACTTAATTTTTTTTTACTTATATGACATATGTGTTTATGTATCTACGTATGTATTTTTGTAGACAGTTTAAGCTTAGATAAAATAACCAAATTAATAACAAACCCAGACATCATGCAATTCAAATTAGATTAGACTTGTTTAGTTAAAAAGCATTTAATACTCCTGGTTTGCATGTGCGTTGTACGTTACTGTTTTGATATCCTTTATATATTCTACTACCGTATACAACGTTCATAATCATTAATAATAATTATAATTTTGAAAAATGCAAAACTCGTGCTATAAATACATAAAAGTATTAAAAAAAAATTATTTTTGCTGAACATAAAAAATAGTTTATGCACGTGTCAAAGAAAAATGTATCATTTTTCACATATGCGTATCATTTTAATTTTATTTAATATGTATCCGTGCAACAACAAAAAAAAAATGTGTGGTGCAATTTAAATATGTAAACGATACTACAAAAATAGAGCTATAAAAATTAAAAAAAAAAACGATATGAAATGAATATTTTATTAGATTCAGTCATAAATTATAGTTCGGTTAGGTTAAATAATTAACACAACATTATATTATGTTTTGATAAAAAAAAAAAATTACCAACAAAAATGTTGAAACATTTTTTGAAATAACAAATAATCATTTTTAGTGCAGAAAATTATTTATGAAATATTATTGTTAACAGCACATCACATATCCGTACATAACTTCATAAATATATCTCTCTTACTTGAAATATTTTTTTTTGTTTTCAGCATTAATTTATTATTTAATTTTATTTTGATAATAAATTAAAGAATTTATCAGATATTTATAGATTTTTTTTTTTTTTTATTAGATTATCGCATTATTCTGTTGACCATTCTTTTTGTATTAAAATGTGTGACAACTATTATATATTTATTGATTATTGATAAATATAGAAAAATAAGTATATAAATTATATTATAAAAATAAAAAACAAAAATTAAATAAAAATTATAATAGATAATCCGATAAAATTGAAATTTTAGTTACAGATTTATGGATTTTTTTTTTTTTGTTGATAGTTTTTTAATTTAAATTAAATTTTTTTTTTTTTATTTATTTATTAATTCAATTTGTGATAATAAAAATTAAATTAAATATTAATATTATAATAAAATAGAAAAGAAATTTATTTTTTAATCACCCTATTAAAATTAAAAACTATTCAGAATACAATAAAATCAGTAGAAAAATCACTAAAATCGTTTTTCCGTTTTTTTTTTGATTCTTTTCAAAGTAGACCACACATCTGCTGCACAGATTTTAAGTCAAAACCATATGAGTTTTTTTTATTTATTTTTTACTTTATTTGTCCCTCGTCTGTTGAATAATGTTTTGTTTGTTTTATTTTATTTTATTTTAGCCGAAAAAGGAAGAAGAATCATTTTTTTTTTAGTTTAAATACTTAAATAAACGTGTATGTATATTTGGCGTTAATTTTAGTTAAAATCCTTGAGACCCTCCTTCAACATCTATATATGGTAAAACAATTAGTTTTGATTAGGTTTTTCTGTTTAGAAAAAAAAAAAAATATTAAAACTCGTCCGTTATTTGTGTTGCCTCAATTCTAGAGAATTTAAATAAAAATTTAAGTTTTCTTAATTAGAAATACTGAAAATGCGGGTATGATTTTGCAAAAAAAAAAAAAAAAATGTTTTAAATTTTTTGAATTTCATGTATTATTACGAACAAGAAATATTTCGATTTAAATTTAAAGAGATTTTAAGTGAATTTTATTGTTTTAAAAAAAAAAAAATTATGAGGGATGTGATATATGCATTTTCTATATTTTTAAACAATTTAGTTGTAATTTAAAATAATTAAATAATAATTTTTTTATTTAATTTAAAACCAGAGAAAATACCATGATTAGTTAATTAACTGTGAATTTAGTATGATTTATCATCCATATTATTGTACCAATGCTTCGGTATATTTATGAAAAATAATTGAACGAATTAAAAAAATAAATAATTAAATAATTATTCAGTTTATTACGTATATTCGTGAGAGTAAGAATATTTTACATAATTACAATATAATTTCACGAATGATCATTTTTATGATTAAAAGAAATCATAATTCGTACGAAAACGATTATAAATCTAACGAAAAATTAAAGAAATAAAAATATCTTCATATACATAGATTATTATAAAAAAAATAAATAAATAAAATAAAATAAAAACACATTTTTATATTATATATAAGACAACACCACAATCTATAGCCGTTAAAAATCTAATTTAAAAGTAAAGAAAATTATAACACAATCACGTGCGGCGCTTCATATATTATAATCAAATTTAAAATAAAATAAAAAAACAAAAATACCAAATCAACATTCTTGCTTAAATATATTAAACTTAATATATAAAAAATAAAATAAAAATATTTTTTATATAAGAAGAAAAAGAAGTAGAAGAAGTGGAAATCTACCATACATATTTATTTGAAATATCATCGATTTTTTAAAAGAAATTAATGTCAGGTGTAAATTAAATATTCAGAAAATAGAAGAAATATTAAAAGAAAATAAAACATTGTGCGTACGATTCTGTCGTATATTTTTTTCTATCAAAACTTTTTATCAAGATAACCTAACTAATACGAAAAGTTATCGGCACCTTTAACATAATTTTATTTTTTTTTTTTTTGTTTTTTATTTTAAATAATGATAATAATTTCTCATTTATTATTTAAAATAAAGAAAAAAAAAATAATAATAATAATAATAATCAATAAATGTGAAAGAGTGAAAAAAAAAAAAAGAAACGATACGAAATAACTTTAAAATTTAATATAGATTTAGATTAGATACTTTGGTTTTTAATTAATTTTAATCTTTTGAATATCTATCTCTAAATGATATTGATTTGTTTTAATAAATAATCTTGCATATAAAATGCAATTAATAGTATAATGTGTTAATTCATTTATTGTGTTCAAATGAATAAAATAAAAATACCTTGATAGAAATGCTTTAAATTGTTTGTGTTATTAAATCAAAATTATTTTGATTATTCTTGTATTATAAATTATTTGTTCTATCGATGACATTAGCTGTCAACAATATATTTTTTAATTTTTTTTTTTTTTAGTTTAAAGAGAAATGTTTAAATAATAATCATTAATGTTGTATTATCGTACTTCTTTTTTGTGAAATGAATTTATCTTGATTTTTATGCCAACGTATAATGGTGTATTGTTCATGTTTTGTATTTTACGGTTACAAATAACATAAAATGAAATAAACAAGAAAAGGATTTAACCAAATGGTTTTAAACTACAATATTATGGTTAAATAAAAGAGAACAAAAACACTTGTTAAACGTAATAAACCGCATCACATGTGGTGCTAAGTTAACCGATTGTTTGTTATATACCTATACTTAAAGAATACAATTTTGTTTTTTTCTTTTATAAAAAAAAAAAATAAAAAATTTGACGGATTATTAAAATAAAATAAAAATAAAAAAAGAAAAATTTCTCTGAAAAAAAGATTATCTAATTTTGAATGATCGCATTATTATTTATTATTTAAATTTGTTAAGACTTTTGTAACAAGAATAATACAAATTACATAATCATTAATTATTATATAAAATTAAACGTTTGAGTCCGTGTGCATTTTTTGTTATTGGATTATTTAATTTTTTTGTTTTTTTTTTTTTTGTTTTGTGAAAACTTTATGCTCAATTAATATCCAATAAATTTTAACTGTCTCGACTTTTATTATCAATTTTTATTATTATTATTATTCATATTAGTCGTAGTGTTCGATCAAAGTAAATATTTATTTCACACAGTAATAATTTTAATATTAAAGATTTTATTTCAACAATTTATATTATGTTTGCCGAATGTGTTAGTAAAATTCAAGTTATTAACAAAAAAACGAAAAAAAAAAACTTAATTAAAACTGTGTTTGATTTTATTATTTGTTTTGTATAAAAAGGTGATGAAGACGCGACATTATAATCGTTGTAGTCATATTTTAATGTTTTCAATATACTTGAATATTTCATTTTTGAATCAAACAAATATATTTCTATTATATATTCACAAACTGTAGAAATGTTTAATAAAGAACAACAGATATCACAAATAAAAACGAAAAAAAAAAAAAAATCAATTAAAATCAGGAAATAGGCGGAGTTGTAGCTCATCTTTTATAAACTTACGAAAATTTCAAGCATTAAATCGATTTTTAATTTATTTGGAATTATTATCAAATAATCTTCTTCCCTTTCATTCTAATAATTTTATAGATAAATGGTAATGCTTTGATTGAATCGATACCATTACATGCTAATATCTTTTTTTTGACCTTGGAAATGCTAATGAAATTAAAACATAAATTACTTTATCTTGATATAACAGTGGCATGAGCCTAAACCAGATATTGCAATAACTAACATGACAAACGGAAGTAAAAAAAAACAGAATTAAATCATTTTAATTGAACTTTAACATACAAATTATGTTATTGAAATTAAATATATATTTTTGGAATGAAATAAAATTTATAAAATTCATTTGAAAACTTGTCTAAATTATATAGTTATTTAAATATTAATATAAAAAGTAACTTAATCAAACGAAATATAGATAAACCCAAACCACAAATACTCAGAATTCAAATCAAATATAACAACAGATCAATATATGTATAATCGTAATCAAAGTATCGTATTATTATTATTATTATTATTATTATTATTATTATTATTATTAAAACTTGTATGATTTCTTTAAATTTTATCTTTAAAAAAAAAAAAAACAATAAATTTTCATATTTGTAATAATATATCAATTAAAATAATAATAATTAGATAGTCTGCGGCTTTTTTTTTTTGCATGTTCATAACAATGTGCAACGATGTTTTTAGAAAACTTAACCATTTAATAAAAGTAATTAATTTGCATATTAATTGATTTTGCATATAAGTAAGCAATGAAATAATAAAATTTACCATTTCCACGCAGAGTATCAATTTTATTTATGGTGACGTAAAAAAAAAAACGCTATAATTGCAACTATTTAACAGTAAATCAAAATTAAGATAATAATAAACATTAATGAATGGAAAGCGTTACAAACCACACAAAATGGTGTATTAATAAATTTTTATTAAGATTATTTCAGAAAAGCATTAAAAATATAGATAAAAGATGAAATTCCTTTATGTAGTGTGATATAAAAACGATTAAATTAAAATAAAAAAAATAAACTAACATGAACAAATTAAGATAATCAAAATCTGATTTGGTTTTGTTTCTTTTTTTTTATTAATTTCGTGGACCACTTTAGAGTGTTTAGTTGCGTTTTTTTTTCTCGGTATATATCATCAAGACGATAAAACATACAAGCTAACACGTGGGTTTTTCCCTATCGAAATATAGATAGGTGTGCCATCAAATATACGATATATATTCGAAACAAATCAAATCACTTTTACTAGTTAGATATAAACAAAAAAAAAAGCAATGAAACCTATATGATATGGTTATTTATTTATAATGTTTTTCCCTTTTTTATTTTTTCGATTTCTTCTCATTTTATTTCCTTATTTTGTTACAATACTTATGTAAAATATAAAGAAAACAAGAGACCACCTAACAGGTATTTTATATAGTACAAAATGCTTAATGTGCCTGATGTTATTTTCAATAGGAAATTAAATATTAAAACAATACTTTCACTACTAAAAATACTACATGTGTTACTTGGCATGCGGCATTATTGCATTTTTAATCTACATAACAAAATGCTAGGTAAATAATTCCCCTATTTTTAAAAGAATACAAAGTTTAGTGTGTCCATCCTAAAAAAGGGTTTTTTTTTTATATATTTTGTCTACACCTATTTAAATACCTAATGAGGTTAATCTTTTATTATAATTGAATTCTTTTTAAACAAAAAGGTGATTATAATAAAACAAAGATAGGCAACGTTAGAAAAGAAAAGAAAAACTAATTTTTTTCTTTTTCGGTTTGTAGTTATTTTGCCAAGGTATAATTAAAATGTAAATTAATTTTTATAGCTTCTATATAGAATAATATAAAATTAGTTACAATTTTTTTTTCTATATACATATATAAATTTTCATAGACTTTCTTAACTTTTTATTATACTTTCTGTTGAAAATAAAAATTTTTTTTTTTACCTTTCTTTAGTGCGCAAACAATGGTTTTTAATAAGAGAATGCTATGAGTGAGTCGGTGTATCCACCTTTTATGCAAATACATGAACAGATCTTATGCTGTAGCAAAACACTGCTGAAGAATGAATATAATTTGCGCATACTCGTAATATTTGAATTATTTCGCGGTTTTTGATAAATTCTCTATACTATCCTCATTTTTTATTTTTTTTTTAATATATAAAATTGCCCTATCAAAAGTTGTATAGAATCCTTGAAACCTGATCTAATAAATATGCAAATTTCCATTTAAATAACATTCTTTACAAAATGTTCTTCATTTTTTAAAATTTTTCTTTTAAACTTTATAATAAGAATTTAATTTCGAGTTTTGTTTATATTTATGAAAAAATTCTTAACAGTTTTACACACTTAACAATGATGTTCAGTTGAAATTTTGAAAATTTGTCTGTTTTGATTATAATTCTTGTTTTGTTTGCGGTGTTGGTTATCTAGTGGTTATTTATTATTGAATAACAAAACAAAGAATAATTTACTATCTTATCCACTTAATCCAAGATTAAACTAATTCAGTTATGTAAATTAAATTTCAATTTCACGTTTTCTTTATCACCAAAGTCATCAGCATCATCTTTCATCATTCAATTTAAAATAAATTATGTATCTGTTTCATCAAATATATTATTCGGTATGATCAAAACAATTCTCTCAAAACATTTTTGTGGCTACGTTAACTTGATAATTAAAGGGTGAACAAAGAAATTTCAAGTAGAATAATAAATAAAATGTAGATGAAGTTTAATTTATTATATAAATCCGTCTCTTTATTATAATGATGAAGGTAAAGGAAAATAAAAAGGAAGATTTTACATGATGATATTTATGTTTATCAAATTAGTAGAAATATTGTTTAATTTTCACACTAATCGATTATTTATTTTAAAATTTATTTAAATCAAAATTAATATTTTATTTAACTGCATAACCAACAGCTGGGACAGGATATTTTCAACGTTCATGTCAGGACAATTTGACTTATTCAAATGACAACATATGAATAAATAAAATTTTTACAATATAGGTGTGACTGCATTTAAATTTGGACACGTAATCATTACAAAGCATTATATGAAATAAAGTTTTTTTTTTTTTTTATCATCCCCTAGTTGTCATTTTGAAATGTTATTTTTATGAAATATTTAAAACACTTAATAATATTGTACATATTTAAAAGTATGACAGATGACTAAAAAATATATTATTATTATTATTATTATTTGTATAATATGAAATAATAAAAAAGGGATGAACATTTTTTTTGTTTATTTATTTAAAAAAAAAAACAACAAACCATAAGATGGGAATGATATTTTAAAAACAAGAAATTATTTTAGATTTAAATTAAAACATTTCAGCCTATTTGTTTTTGAAAATAATTTTTAATATGAGCTTAGGAGGTAAACATAAAAAAAAAAAATTTATAAGGTGTGCTGGACTTGAATGTGTAATATTGTCTTATAAAATTTATTTGATATGAAATAAAAATTTTTTTGTGACAGATGGTTGAGGTCGCACAAGAAGATTAAAAGCCAATTTAATTTTTTTTTTTTTCATTTTGTCTTTATATTTCTAGCAAAGGATTTAACTTTTAATGAAAATATTTAATTCTTCTTAGGTTGTAATGCTTCGTCTTTTTTCTTTTCTACTCTTGACAAATGTCAAGCTTTAATTTTATGATAAATTACAAAACAATTATTTATCTGTATATAGCGAACATTACTGAATATAAACAACATTTTTTTTTTTTTATATAATTTTCAAACTAATTAAAAATATATTACTTTGACGTTACGCATCACCGCTTTTCTATTTATCATTTAAAATAAATTATTGTTAAAAATAGTTTAGAAAAGAATCAAATTTAAATTATTCATTATATAGTTATGTATATATCGCTAAAAATAAAAAAAAAATCAAATTTTATTGAATATATTAAATGAAAATATATAAAAGTTCACCAAAGGTTAAGTTGTTTTGAGATAAAAAGTTCAGAATAAATAAAACATTAATAAAAATAAAGAATTAATTTATTAAGTTTAAGTTAACAGATTTTTTTTTTATTTTCACCTTGATAAATCGTAGCTTTCTATTCGTTTTGTGGCGGGGTAAACAGTGAAAACAATAAAATAAAATTTACTTGATTATTTATGTAATTTTCATTGTTTTACATCTCATTACTATTATTATTTTTTATTACAAATGTCTGTTAATTACAACAAAATTCAATTTACCGTATTCTCACAAACAAAATGACACCATAACAAATTATTTGTTTAATTTTTTAAAATTAAGGTAGACTAGGTAGGTATTTTGGCTTTGTTTTTTTTTGTTGTTGTTTAAGGTAATTATTATTAAAAAAAACATATTTATTATGAGCAAATTAGTTTTTTTTTTTTGGTTTATTACACAAATGATGTCATTATATCAATGTTAATAAAACAAACTATTTGAGATAAATGATGGTTAATAATATGAAGATTATCTTTAGATTTTTCTTCTTTTTTTTTTCATAAAACAATTCGACTCTACTTATTTTATTAGAACATGACCGCTAATGTCATATAAACTTCTCAAAATTAAAATTAGAAAATATAAAAGAGTATAAAAAATGTTAGCGTAACCCAACATATTATTTGCTTTTTATTAATAAAAGTCAAAGAAGAAACAAAAAAATTATTAAAGAATCAGAGTTGATAGAATAATAAAAATTTCGACGTTTTTATTACAATAAAACACGTAATGTGCTAATTTTCTAGAATACTCGTTATCTTGTGTTTTTTTTTTTTTTTTTTCTAATTTTATTCGTAGAATTTCTAAAAATAATAATTATCCCCATCATGATACTTTTTTTTTTTTTTTTTGGTTGTTTATCAAATTGTTAAAATCATAAAGAAAAAATTTGTAAAAAATAAATTATAAAATTTTTTTCTTTTTGTTTTGTTTTAATTTCTCTATTTAAATTTAATTATTTTATTTTATTTAAAAATGTAAAATGTTTAACGATATATTTTTGCTGTTTTGTTTTCTTTTGTCTCGCGAAGATATTTTATTTACAAAACTCTAGTCAAGCTGTTTTGAAAAATAAATTTTATTTCATTTAATTTTTTTTATATCGTAGACAATTATATCACACCCAGGGAGATTGAATTATTGTTATTATTATTTTTGTTGTTCTTATATCGTTAAATATAAATATGTAGTTTAAATCGAATTAATTTTTTTTTTGTTTGTTGTGTATATGAAACGACATTCAATTCGACCACTAATGAATTAAGAAAAATAACAAAACTCACAAAAGAATTACTACCAACAACAAGGATTTAAAACCGATTCATAAAGTTTATTATATTAAATTTCTATTATATATATTGTTAAATGTTAATCAATTAATAAATTATTCACATTTTATTATTGAAATTTAAATTAATTTTATTTTTTCTGAATTGTAATTAGCACAACTGTTATTTTCTATTTATATTCACCACAAACATTTCAGCTAAGTGAAACCAAAAAACCACCTTTTGATTGATCACTTAATAAAGTTTCTAATATACATGGTATTATAATTAATCAATGTTTAATTAAAATAAACCTTTAATAATATCATATTAAAAAAAAAATAAAAAAATATCAATGACACAATAAAATAGAAAAATAGATTGGAAAGAAACTCCCTCCTGTCCTTCATTCAAATTAAAATAAATTAGAAATAATTTCGTAAAACACAAACGTAAAAAGATGTTTTTTCTTAAAAAAGCAAAAGACAAAACAGAAAAAAAATAAATAAAAAACGTGGAGCTTTTAAAAATTATATTTATAATAGAATATGTAATATTATTTGAGACATCATATATAATCACAGCTTGAATTAAGTATTAATTAGCGGGCGATATTAATTGATACAAGCTATTATAGCAATAAAAATCGACAGTGTGATTTATTAAGTATATATATTTGTTTAATACAGACAAGATGAAACTTTTGTATAAAAACTTTGTTTGTTGTTTATTTGTTTTTGCTAGATGTATCATTTTTTTTTTTTTTTTGTATAATTAAGTAACACGAAGAACAAGTATTTGAAATAAGGTTTTGTTATTCTAATTTTTACAAATTCATTGAAATATTATAATTAAGTTATAGATTTTCGATGGTTATATAATGCCTTTAGGAGACTATTAAATGGTAAAACAGAAATGAATAAACATCAGTTGATTTTTTTTATTTATTTGTACTAACTCATTAGTGCATGATTTTTCTTTATCGTATTTAAATTAATAATAATATGCGTGTCAAAAATTAGTGAAACAATTTTTTTTTTTTATTTATTTTTATTTTGGTACACAAAATTAGCTTGTACCTAAAAATGTCTATGATAACTAATAACATCGTCTTTGTCATTAGCTATATTTTTCAACTTGGATAGAGTACATCTTCGTTAAAATTTAGGTTTTTACTGTCTCACAGAACATTCATACAAACACGTATAATTTTTGTGGGTACATTAAGTGATTTTTTTCTTTCTTTCTGTCTATTAGTTTTGTAAAAACAAAAAAAAAAACAAAAATAATAAGAAAGAGTAAACAAAATATGTGTAAAAGGAAAAATGATTAATGTGTGAATAAATTTTTTTTGGATTGTGTTAATTTTTATAAATTCTTAGATATCTATAAAACTTTTAGTTAACGAAAAAAAATATAATTAATCAAAAAAAAAAAAAAAAAAAACTTTTTAAGTGTTTACAAAATGTTTTTAATAAAATAAATTCTGTACTAAGTATAATTTAATTAGTATAAAAAGACATTTTATAACACTTTATGATCTCTATTGTTTTACCAGGCTTGTAACTTGTTTATAACTACATTTTAAACTCATAATTAAATCAAATATAAAATTATTAAGTATTTAAACTCATCGTAATATACATTTATATATACAATTAATCATATATAATTAATAATGCATAACATATGTGTAACTTGTGATAATTAAAAAACATTAAATAATAATTTTGATTTTCTTTAAAGTTTTAATTTTTAATAAAAATTTATTGCTCAGACTAGCCTTTTCTTTATTTATTTTATTTTTATAATGTATAAATTGAAATATTTATGCAATATATTGCAAAATTTTTCCGCATATAATCCGAAAATGGTAACGTTAAAGTTCAGGAATGTGTTAAACTTCCACCTACACTATTTTTTCAAAATAAAATTACAATTGCCACTTAAAAAATTCAATTCGAAAATATTTTCTTTTTCTTTTATATAACTAATTAATTGCTAATTTTATCACCTAATTTGCTCTGCTTTATTTTTTTTCCATAACGCTTTAAAATATTTAAATATTTTATCGGCTTTAAAAACCACACTAAATTTTTTTTTGTCAGTATGAATTTTTTTTTTTAAATTTATTAAATAAAAAATGTACGCAAATGTGTTGTGAAGAATTTGAATAACAAGATTTCTTGTTTTATGTTTAGCGGAATATTTTTTTTGTTTGTAAGGAATGTTGTGTGTTATAAGAAAGAGTCGTATGAGTAGATGATTTAAGAAAAATCTTCGTCTTTGAGTCGTTTTTTGTTTTTTTCATTAAAAGCATCAATGAAATATTTTGTTATCGCGATCGATATCAAAGTTGTAAAAAAAAGGCTAAATGATCAAGAGGCCATTCCAATAGATTTGCATTAATCAGTTTTTTTTTTGTTTTTCTTTTCGTTGTTTATATCATTTCTGCTAAATATATGTTTAAACCTAATTTTTTATCGTTAATAATCAAAAAGTAAATATCATGATAAAAGTCACCATAAAATATATATTTGTATCGTATATAGAAAAAACTAGTAAAC
Organism: Ptychoptera albimana; assembly: GCA_961205885.1. NCBI lineage: Eukaryota > Metazoa > Arthropoda > Insecta > Diptera > Ptychopteridae > Ptychoptera > Ptychoptera albimana. The sequence continues at coordinate 20,160,795 of OY540801.1, forward strand.
TTGATTTTATTTTTTATTATTATCATCGTTAATATTTGATATAATACTATATATTAACGACAAATTCTTTTTCTTAAAATCTTTTCTATTAATTTATGTATGTTTGATAAAATATTATGAATGCTAAAAACTTTTTTCATTATAAATTTTTTTTATTTTTCTGTTATGTTTTTCGTCTAGTCTCGTTCAGTGCTTTGGTTTTCTACTTAGAGATTTAATGACTATGATTTATTTATTCTTAAGAGTCCAAATATTATAAAGTTTCAATTAATGCTTCTCTTTTTTTTTATATATATATATATTTTTATTTTTTCCATTACAAATTTATCTTTTATTTGTATTATTTTAATGTGTTTTTATGATTCATGCGGCTATACATTGTAAATTCAATTTTTATTTTTTTTTATTTTGTGAATATAATTTTTTATTTATCGTTTTTAATAATTGGTTTCATTGTTTTTTTTTTTTATTCAACGCTGATTATTTATATCTATTTCCGATTAAAAAGTATTTATATTCAAAAATTATTAATTTTTATATTTATTAAATATTTTATTATCATGAAATAATCTAAACACATCAGTGGCATATCACATAATATTAATTAATTTAAAAAAGAAAAAAAAACACCATAAAACAAACTATTTTATACCTTACTTAAGGAAAAAGCTTTTAATTTAAATCACATAAAAAACGAAAAAATAAAAGAAAAATAAACTTTTTTAAAAACAACAAACATTCAGTTCATTTCAAATTATTATGATCACAAAAAAAAAAAAAATAATATTAAAATATTTATATCATTTGTCATATAAAATAACAAGAAAAGTATTAAATTTCTTCTAAAAAAAAATAAATAAATAAAAAAGATGATTGATGAAGTCACTACTATTGAGTAATAAAATAATTAAATATAATTTTCTGTATAATAAAATGAAAAAAAAAAAAAAATTATTTATTTATTTTAAAAAAATAAAGAAAGAAAAATAATAATAAAATAGTTTTATTAAACTGGGCAGTGATGGTGAGAACACATAATTTATATTAAGCGATCTCGGTTATTCTCTTGTTCTGTGTTTTATATTTTTGTTGCTTTTGTGAATAAATTGATTTTTTTTTTTCTTTAATAATATTATCAGCTTAAAATGCTTGTTGTTTTGTTTTATTGCTTTTTAATATCAACATAGTGCAGCATAGGTGTATTGTTGTTTTTATTTTTTAATATTTTTACATGGGTATATTATTTTAGACTGTCGACATATGCAAATAAGTCTTCTTCATTTTTTTTTTTTGGTTATAAAGCCAATAAATTTTTGACGCTTAGCATGCGTTTCCGGTTATAGTAACATATATTTTCATAAGCAAAATGAAAGAAAACATAAAAATATTTTGTGTTTTACAAAAAAGCAAAAACAAAACTATGTAAAAATAACAAAACACGATTTTGTCGTTATCATTTCTTTGATGATAGACGGGGCAAAAATCGTTATAGCAAACTATTTCGTTTGTATTTGATTTTATGTGTATATCGAATAATAAAATTAATTTATTCACAAAAATTATTCATTTAAAATTCATATTTTTTTTTTTGTTAAATTAATTTATTAAGAGCCACTTTATATGTTAAAAAAAAAAAAAAAAAAAGAAAATGAAAGAATAAAAAAAAAAAAAACTTAAAATGATTTAGTAATAAGAAAATAATAAATTATAATTTTATATTAATTTATTTTATTTATTTTCAGGTGATGCCAGGATTATTATTCTTGTTTCACGGATACCTCAATGCTTAACATTATCATAGTTGTGTTTCAATGTTTTTATACATAATAGAAAAATTAACAATTAATTAAAGTGTTTTTGTGTTATGTGTATGATTAAAACTATTTAATAATTAGTGTTGTTAATAGTGTGGAGTCTCATCTCTCTTTTAGATTAAAATAATTAAAACAGTTTTGCTAGAAATATAATTTTGTTCCAACGGTAAAATGTTGGAACTCGATGCCGCAACTAAAATGCGGCCATCGAATAATATTCAAGATAATAGACATTTTGTAAACATGAATTCAATACCAAATAATAAATTAAATTATAAAAGAAATAAGAAAAACTTGATGACAAATTTACTACACATTGCGGTACTGATAGTATGTTTAAATGTAAATTTGTCAACAGCAGCCCACCATAAAAATACTGAATTTTCACTCGATTCAACGAAGAGTATATTGTCTCTAGTCCTGCCACATGATACATATCCCGGTTATAGTATTAAGAAGTTTAAAACAACACTCGCGCCGACAGAAACTCCAACTATTACAATATCGAGTCATAATAACGATAAACAAAATGTTTCATCAGCAACATCCACAGATGCTATGACTGGAACCACAATAGCACCTTCATTAGTTGGTGATGCAGCGAATTTATTCAATTATCGTCTTTTAGAAACGGGTTTCTCTAAATATTTTACAGTTTTAGAAGATGGTATGGTAATGACGACCGCTGATTTATCACCATTGGTTAACCACCCGGTTCATTTAGTAATATTAGAAGAAACACCAAATTCTACAGCTACCCATCAATTACAACTGTATATAATGGATCGTAAAGATATGTTGCGATTTCCTGGTGCTAGTTTAGATACTGCTGGTGAGATTATGGAAAATCAAGAACAGGGCACTAAAATACGAGGACTGCCAATGTTACAAGCAAATTCAGCAACTGGAACAAAACCAATTGTTTATAGTATTGTGGGTGGCAATGAAGATAATGCGTTTGCTTTACAACAAAGCGTTACAAAAGAAATCAAAGAAAAGATAAAAATAAGCGATAGTCAGAAATCTGGGGTTTGGCTTGTTTCAAATAAACCCTTAGATAGGGAAAGTAAACAGCATTACACAATATCAATTGAAGCATCCGATGAGGATGGCATTAACAAGGCTATTTCAAAAATTTATATTAATGTACTTGATGAAAATGATAACCGTCCAGTTTTTGTGCAGAAAGAATACAAATTATCTGTAGCTGGGACTAAAAGTACCGATTTAAATGGTAATGCTAGTATTATCTGGCAAAGATTTACAAGTTTGGGACATGTGGAGGCTAGAGATTTGGATGGAGATAAGGTAGCATACAAATTGAAAACACCCAACAATTTAGTTATTATTGTTCCACAAACGGGTGAGCTATTATTAGCTGGGGAACCAGAAGAGTCTGATGTAACATTAGAAGTAGAAGCTCATGATTTACGTACCCCAAGTCTTACAAGCGCTGAACCTGCAAAAGTTTTAATAGAATTTGTCGCACCCGAACCCATTCCAATGATTGTACAACATTTATCTCATGATATATTTAATCAGCATTCACATCGTCGTGATAAACGTAGAGTTACGCGTGCTGTACGACCAACAAAACGCATAGAATTCACTGAAGCAGATGGTGATACGGAAGGAAAAAGCGTTTTTCAACTAGAAAAGGAAACAGATCGTGAAACATTTAAAATACGCGATGAAAATCCATGGGTTACAGTTGAACCAAATGGTATTGTTCGTGTTAAAAAGAAGTGGGACTATGAAGAATTAGGACCAGAAAAAACAATTGACTTTTGGGTTATAATCACAAATTCTGGCCATAACGGTAAGTTTTATTTTTAATTAATTTATTTGTTTTTAATTTTTATATAAAATGAAAGAGATACAAAGAAATAACTTTTGCCAATATTATTGCAATTTATGTTTAAAATTAAACAGCGACGATTATAACCAATAAAGTAAAAGCAACGAAACGTTTCGTATATTTATAGTAATATGATATGCAAATTTTTTTTTATTTTTTTTAGAAAAACAAATATTATTATAATAATTTAAGAATAGTAGTAGAAAAAATTATTTAATGCAAATAAGATTTTTGAAAGAGCAATAATAATTTAAAGCAAAATTTTTATTGCATTATTTCTGATATTAATAAATGGACAGCAATGAAATTTGATCATCATTATATGTTATGTTTTGCGAGTATTTTATGCGTGTTTAAAAGAAGAATGAAAACAATTCATATGAAACGTTAAAGATGTGAGGACGCGTTACATATTTGTTTATACTTTTGCTTTTAATTTATTTATATAGAAACTCATGGGAAGCTTGTTTTTGTTTAAGTATCGTTTATACTATATATTTTATACAATTTTTTTTTCTTCTTTTCTTAAATGGTTAACGTATCATATCGCACGCCTTTTATGGATAATAATATTTAAATTTATTTTTCTTTTTCAATAATAAATAATTTCTTTATCATTCTCTAAGAGAATAAGTTTTTTTTTTTTTTTTAATTTAAACAAAAATTTCAACAATTAAAAGAAAATAAATTCAATCAATTATAAAAAATTTTGGTTTTAGTTTTAAATAGCAAACATATGTATATTATCATTTTATTATGGGGTTTGCTAAGTTAAGCATTTTATAATTTTTCTTTTATTATTAAATTAAATTTATTATTATGATAAAATGACAAGAATAATGTATAATTAATTTAAATTATTGTCTTATAGATTAGATGAAATTTATTATATTTTAATAAATGTGAGAGGTAGATGTTTTTCTTAATAGTAATTTTTATCATTATAAAAGTTTAATTTTTATTTATAATAAATTAATGGTATTTAATTAAATAAAGCGATAATTTTCTTAACGATTATTTGTCTAATGTCTGACATTTTATTACATACAGAAAAAACTATCATTTCTTAATTTTAGTGATTGTAGTGATTTTAATTGAATAAAAAAATAAAGTTTATATTTTTTATTATGATTAGCTATGCTTCTTTTATAAATTATGTATTAACACCAAATGCTTTTTTTTTTATATATAATTTATTAATAATTTTATGGCGTCAAAATATATTTATTTTTAAATTAAGTTAAAGAAATATAATCTTAGAAGGACACGAATTTTTATTAAGTTTTTAATAACATTTGATAGTTAAATTTTTTTTAATGGATGATATAGAATATTAAATTCACTTAATAACAGCAAAGGTTATTGGATATATATATATATATATATGTAGTATGTAATAAAATTTGATACGCCTTAATATTTTTTATTATTTTTTTTTTGCAATTTACATAAACAATTATAGTAAAGGAATTAAAATATAAAAGAAGAATAATCAGAAATTAAGTTATTCATTTTAAATTTTACTAAATGAAAGATTTGCATCTTAATTATATGTATGTTGTTATGTCGGCTTAAATTACCAAAAAGTCTGTAAATGTCTTAATAACTTTAGTTTTAATTTTTTTTTTCGTTTTTTTTTTTTGCTTTTTATATAAAACGTCTTTGTTTTTTTATTTTATTTTATTTCTTAGATGAAGATCTATCGATGTTGCCTTTTATCTTTATTATTATTTTTTATACATTTTTAAATTAATTTTATTATCATTTTCTGTGAATTTTTTTCATAAATTATTTAGCATTATTATAAAGTGACAATATTTTATGTTTATTTTTAAAACGTATTGTATAGTTATAATTTTTTTATTTTTTTTATTGATAATTTAAAAAAATATAAATGCTTGGCGTAAAAACCATAAGTAGTAGTTTATTTTTTTTTTTATTGGAAATAGAAAATGATGTGTTTATTAGGGAATTGTCGGTTTTAAGTCATTTTTACACAATTAGTTTGGGGCATTAGCATAATAATGAAGCTTAAATCACATCGATCTTTTATTTTTGTTTTGTAGTTTTACCGTCAATGTTTCTTTTTATTTTATAATCTTAAATCAAATATATATGACTATTGTAGATTTTTTTTAAATTTTATTATTATGATCTATTGCGTAATTAAGTTAATAAAATAGACAACCAATATTTTAATCTGGTGTCGAAAACAATAAAATAAAATAAAATAAAATAAAATAATAATAAAATGCGCCACACATTTTGTAGAATGAAGAACAAAGTAAAAAAGCTTCTGATTAGTATTCTTTTTGAAAACGAAAAAGTTTTTATATTTTGATTTTTTAATTTAATTTTTTTTTTCTGTTATCATTTGCTTATAAACTTATAAACTCACGAGAAGTATAGTAGGAAAACTGCTCTCTTGGTTTTTTTTTTAAATGAAAAATTTTATTCTACTTGTTAAAAATTAAAAAAGTTTTTTTTTTTTGGAAAATAATTTTACAGCAGGAAAAATTATTGATTGGAATCTATTCAAAAAAAAAAATATATTCTTTTTTATTTTTGCAATGGTAGTGTAAATAGTTATGCAAATAAACTTATAATTAGGATCAGTGAAAAGTAATTTGTTTTGAAATTAATAATTAAAAAAAGTAAAAAACTTATTTGTTGTATCATAAAATGAGTCAGCAGTTTTATAAAATAATCCGTTTTTTTTTTTTTTTTTGAATAAATGTAAAATATTCGAGACATAATTATTAACCTTATGTTGCATTGATTGTATATAATTATGGCAAATGAATAAAAGACGGGTTAGTGTAATATTGTTGTAATATTTTATGTGCTATTGTTTTGGATAATTTACAATTATTCTAAGATGTGTAGTTACAATAATAATAAAAGAATTAGGAAAAAAATTTAAATAATAATACAAAAAAAAAAAAATAAATAAATAAATAAAAATCTGCGAAATGTAATAAAATTTCCCATGCATTTCGTAGTTCGTGTTATGTATTTAAGCAGTTGAAAACTACTGATTCAATTTTTTTTTTGTATTATTATTATTTGTTATTAAATCGATGACATGCAAAATTCTACTTTATAAAAATGTTACAATAAGTAATAAAAAAATAAAAAAGATGTAAAATAGATTTATTTCTGATTAATCCTAATGGGGAAGTAGCGTTTTATGTCTAGTATGCACTTGATAAATATAATTAAAATTGTAATAAGCAAAAGGTACAAATAAAATTAAAAAAATTCATTGACCATATGTTTGTTATTTGAAATATAATTTGATGGGAAAGTTATTTTTGATTTGCTTTTGAATTCTTTTTTTTTTTTTTTTTGTATTGTTTTTGTGTATTTATAAACTAAACAAACAAAAACTTATTAATAAAATAATTATTTATAATTAAATAGGAAGAGAAAACTGAAAACGGATAAACAAATAATAATTTGTTATTAATATATAACAACAAATGAATAATAATTAAATAAAATTAATATTTTTCTTTGTTTATTTATGTTTTTTTTTTTTTTTTTTTGAAAAAATATAAATAACATCATTGATATGTTTGTATTAATTGCATTGTACTTAAATGAACACATGAACACAGATGTTTGTTGTATTAAAAATGTATTTATGAATTAATTTAAACCATAGCACATGATATGATGACATTACATAAATAGAAAAATATTTATAATATAAACAAAGTAGAAAAACTGCACCAATGACTCCTCGTACTTAGTTCTTTTTAAATTTTACTTTGTTGTTTACTGCATGGATATATTTATATAGAAAATTCTGTCGGTTTTTAAATAGGAATCAACAGCAGATACATACAGTTTTATTTTAAATAACATATTATACAGAATTTTACAATTATGCTATTCAGTTTGTTAGATAGTTGTACAGTAAAAGTTATTCAAAAGAAAGAAAGAATATAATCGGGATGTGGTGTTATTACTGTACGTATTCTGTTACGCAGAAGTGGTGCAGGTCAACAAAATTTATTATAATTACACAGAAATAACACTTGATATAAAAATAAAATATGAATATCATATATTATGAAGGCTGCATTATGTGGAACTTTTTTTTTTTTAATTTAACATATTTAGACATAAGACATAAACAAATGTTTGTTTCAATTTTTTTTTGTGTATATTTATTAATGTTTTTTATCATTTTAATCGGTTGTTTGTTATTGAAAAAATAAAACATTCCTACTTGTTTAAATTAATAAAAATTCCTCGATCATAAAATATGATTACAAAAAAAATGAAAAAGAATGCATCTTTACCATAGCATTTATAAATGTAAAGTGCAACAATATTGCACATTGTTAATATCTTATTACTTCAATAACATTTTTATACATCAAATGGAATCCAAAATGTTGAAAAAAATAAATAAAAAAAATCATTTATGTATTACTTAGTTTGATAAATAAATAATGAAACTACATTCAGGATAAATAAAAGTTAAAACAAAAAATGTTTATACAAAGAGACAGAACTGTTTGAAAATTAAAATTGATGTGATACGGAGATATATTTAGTAACAAAGTAAAAGTCGGGAGACAGTTTGAAATTAAGGCAATTAAAAGTTCTGTCTAATTTAACACTTAATTGAAGTTTTACTGCCATCATACATTTTAACTATGCATCTCTCATGCAATATTCATTTTGTATATGCACTGAATATTATCATTAAAGAATATTATTTATAAGTAGTTCTTACTAGACATTTTTTTTTCCTATTTTAATTTAATTATCAAATTCTATTTATTTTTAACAAAAAAAATTGTAAAAAACGGAACAATTTTAAAAAAACGATATTAAAATACCGATATTATATCTTCAAGACATACAATGGATGATTTGTAATAAGAGATAATAAAATAATTAGATCTATAATAGTTATGCAAAAGTTAATGATTTTGATTTTATACAAAACATTTATATAATGATGAAAATAAATAATTATTATTTACAAAGCAAATGTTGAAGTTATTTAACAAAAGATTTTTATTTTTACATTAAATTCGTGCCTAAAAATAATTACTTTTGATATTAAATTGTGGGAACAACATGAGTGTGTGTATAAAACAAAGAAATAATTTAAAACATAAATGTCTTTAAAGAAATTTTTGATGACTGTAAAAAATATTGTTTTTAGCTTGTTTATTTAATTAAAAAAAAAAAATAAAAATAATAAGAAAATATATTTCTAAAAATATCATTATTTGAACTTTTGTTATTTATTGAATAAATTTATTCTTTTATTTTAATTATTTTTGATGCTTCTATCAATCAAAATTTAATTCTAAATCTAGAATTAAATATGAGACTAGAAATATTAATAATAAGCAAGCTACTTACTATATAAAAATGAGATATTTGGCAAAAGTGAATAAATAAATAAAAAATCATAGAGCGTCAAACATTATTTTCAAATGTATTTTCGTTTTCTTTTGAAAACTTGCAAAAAGCTACACCTGTTTCCATTAAAAATAAATAAATAAACACACAATTTCCATGAATTTTGTATAAAGTGAGTTTACAAAAAAAAAAAAAAAAAAAAGTTTTTTTTTTTGTTGTTGCTTCAATTATTATCATTTGACACTCAGTTTAAAGAAATTCTTTTTTTCTTTTTTTTTTTAGTGTATACTTTAAGTGCCTTTGTACATTACTTTAAAAGGCAACAAAATGTATACAAAACAAGTAGAAACAAACAACCCTAAATTTTTGTTTTTTTTTTTTATTTTTTAATATATAAAAGTAGCATATGTACCTCAAAAACAATGTTATTAAAATTATTCTAACATATCTAGTAAAAAAAATTATGATGAAAATGGAATTTAGTATGATACTTAGCTCAATGAACAAATTCAATGCTTTAAATTTTATAATAGACTTTGTCTGTGATGTTAAAAATGTCTACACGAGCTATTTTATATAATTTCAACAATAACACATTATAAGTAGTTATGTTTAAGTATTGATCCCTTTTTCATTTTCATCATTTTTTTTTTGTTTTAAACTAGTATTTTATATTTATAAGGTTTGTTTTTATTACACAGAAAAAAAAACAACAACAAAATTGAGTACGTTTCATGTTATATATTTAAGAACCCTAAAACAATACATAAAAATAATAATAAATTTGTTCAGGGACGTAAACCTAATGTCTTGTTATAGAAAATATTAGTTTATAAAATTTTATAGTCACATTTCGATTTGGTCAAATAGGTAATTTAATATCTGTAAAATTATCATTTGATTGTTGATATTTTTTTATAAATATTTATAATAAAGGTTAAGTTCTATGTTATGCGATATAATTAATAGTAATTTATTTCAAGTTAATGTGAAGGGTGAAAAGAAAGTAATTAAATATGAATTATTGCTTGTGAAAAATAAAAATTGTATTTTTTTTTTTAAATTATAAATATTATCATATAATTTTGAAAAGAAGGGAAAACATTTTGTAGAATGATAAATATTTTCTAATTAATATAATTTGCATAAAATATGATTCTTATTATCGTATTTATTTTTATGTTAAAATCTCCCTTTTAATCTTTCAACACATACAATGTTTAATTATTTAAAATATTTCTGATAAATTTTGTAGCCAATATATGCATTAATGAAATGCTTCTTGCCGTTCATTATTTGTTGTATGAGTTATTTTAACAACACACCCTGTTGATGTTGAATTTAAGAAAATGTTAAAACAGAAACGTAGCATTAAATAATAATAATAATAATAATAATAATAATATTGAAACACATGCGCGCAAGACATGTGTGCATGCGCCTACATATTTGAAAATGTAGACGATGAGGATGGTGTAGTTGAAAATCGTCTGATGACGAGGGATTTTGCCCGGTATGCTTTGGTTTTTTTTTTTCGTTATTTTTGTGCTGGTTATTTATATGAAATACGACAAAGGCTTTTAGATCGTATTACTCAAGTCAAGGTTCTTTACTAAATATTTAGGGTTTAGTAGATAAGTATAAAAACAGCCATATAAATAAAAAGACTGCAGAATTCTGTATAAATAATTTTATTTTATTTTTTAAGTAATGAATATTTTGACCATGTCTTCTACTTTTCTTCAAACATTTTATTTTAATTTTAGTATCTTTCTGTTTAACTATTTTATCTATTTATATATGTATATATTTTTCTTAGGAAAATCATATAAAGCCTTTAAACAAAGATTCTTATGCCTACATGTTATGAACATAGAAATTTTCATTTTTGAAAAATTCCCATAATTATTTGGTATAGATAAATTATTTATTTTAATATTAATTGTACAAATTTATTAAAATAATAATTAAAGTTTTTTTTTTTTTTTTTATAATATGCAAATGTATAAAATTAAAAAAAATAAAAATAATAATTATTATTATAAGTGAAGTTGATTGATGCCAATTAAATTTTATTACCAATTAATGTAATTACAATTATTATTAAAAAAATTAATATTATTAGCATAATAATTATCAATAGTAAATGTTTTTAAGATTTTTTTTATTGTTGTTTAATTAATTATTTTAATATTTAATTATTATTTATTATTTTGGTGAAGAACATTATTTTTAATAATTATATTTTTTCTATAAATCGATGCAAATTTATAAATAACATTTTTTTTTATGTTTTAAATAACATTGATTAAAAAATATTGTTTTTCAGATGACTTTTTGCAAAAAGATTAATGCTGTTATTAATAAGTTGATAATAGTGATGTCAATTGGATCATTATTATTAATAATATTGCTATTAAACTGAGTTAATATTAATAATAATAATAATTCACACAATAAACGAAACGTAATAATGAAAAAATTATTTTATTAACGACAATATTTAATTTTATGTTTTTTAATTTATAATCTAGACGTTTTATGCTTCTATTAACATAACAAAATAAACATAATATTATTATAAGAAAAAATAACAACAAAAAAATAAAAAAAAATTGTGCTCACATCTGAACATATTATAAAAATAATTTTTACTTTAATATGGAAGGGTTTTTATTTATTTATAACAAACATCCGGTATTAGTCCTGTTTCGTAAATTAATTAAATTAAATTAAATGAATAGTTAATTATAAGCATAATGTTTTCCTTATATATTTTTTTGAATAAATCTCTCTAAATTTTAAGAGAGCATCCTTATGTTTAAATTATATAATAAAAAGGATTATTTTTTATATTATTATTAATTTTAATTTGAGTTTAATATTTTTATATATTTTTAATGACATCTTGTTTAATATTTGTTTAACCCTGTTGTTTAAAAATAAACATATAATTACGTTTATTATTTTATTTATTTTTTTCAAAAATAAAAATGATGAGGGTTTATCGAAAATTTCACATAAACAGATCCAAGAATAACAAACAACGAATAAAGATTATTAAAAAAAAAAAAGAAACGAAAAGAAATAATATAAAATGTTAAAGAAAGATGGAAAAATATCCAAAATCGGTAAAGATTAATAATCAAAACAATAGTGTAGGCGTATGATTATTCTAAAATCATATAGAAACAAAACAAAAAGAAATAAAATTTATAATAATTAAGAAATATATTTAACAACTATCACAAATTATTACTTAAGTACGTTATTAATGTGTTCGATTTGTTATTTATTTTACACATTTATATTTTAAATATTAATTAATAAATATTTAAATAAATGAATTAAAATAAATTAAAAAAAAAAAAAAAAGGTCTTAATGTGTCAATTTGTTAAATATTTTCATTATAACCATTAAAATTGTGTTAAGGTTAATAAATATTCTTCTTAAAATTAAATTATTACAAAGGTTTAGTGAAAATAACACAAAAAATAAATTCCAAATTAACATGTTATTAAAAAGAAAAACATAAAATTCCATGTTAAATGAATATTATAGGTATATATATAACTGCATTACCGCTTATTTATATATATATATTTTTAAACTGTAACAGAAAATTAATTGAAATTATGGCTTAAATATTTATACAGTTTTAATTCGATAAATCTTTATTATTATTTTATATAAACAAATAACAAAAATCATGCCTAAAATATAATCATGTTGTTTATATAAAGAGGTATTTTTTTTAAATTTACCTTTTGATTTGAATGATTATATATGTTTAGTGAAGGTAAAAAAAAGTTTAGATTTTGATTGATTCTTTTATACCGAATCATCGATGTCGAATTGATGTTTTAAATGATAATTATTATGTTATCCACCTACACTTTCTTTGTAAAAAAAAGTTCGAATAACGGCGGTACTACTTGATAAATTAAATAAGTATTAACCTGGGTTTTAAGATGCTTTTAACAAATACTTAATATATTAATGCAGCAAACAAATAATTTAACACTTTGGTTTAGAAATAAATCATGCTTCTACTTCTTATTCGAATCTTTCTTACCGCATTCATAAATGTAATTATATTACTGTATAAGATTCTTTATTTATTATAATTATAGTAAAATAATTTATTAAAATATTACCTGCAATTAAAATTAAAACAAACCTATAGAATTGTACAAGAAATAAGGAAAACCGTAAAAACATTAAGACGGAATAAAATATTAAGGACATATGTATGTAGTTAAAAGAAGAATCATTGTCTTGAATTGTCATTATTCTAGTTATTAAAACTTCCTGGCTTTTGTTTAATATAGAACTAGAAAGATGTATAAAAGTAGTTATAGAATGAAAAACCACAGAAATAAATCAGCATACAATACACAAAAAAAGGTTTTTAATATTAAAAACAATAAAAAAAAATTTCCAGTTTTTAGCATATTAATGTCCTGTATGTCCCTTTTTTGTGAATAGGAATAAAACATGTTTATTGCCTTTTAGAAATGCTTTATTATTTTTTTTTATAAATATCAATATCAGGACTCTAAAAAGTTGCTGCAATAAAAAACAGTAGCAGTCATACTAACAACATTTAATTCATAGAAATTATGAAATAAAAACTAATGCAATTGTGTTTTCGAATTGCGAAACAAAAAAAATTAATAGACAAATCTAAAAAATTCTAAAACATAAACAATTTTATTTCTAAAAAGTTGGTAAAAAAATTATAAATTAAAAGCATAAAGACAGTTAGCTTCGAAGCGTAAAAATGGTAGAATTAAATAATTTATGTAAATAAAAACAAGAATAAAAAAGTCAAGTAATTTAAACTCAACGCAAACTAATAACACACCAACAAATAAATTAAAAGTAGAAAACAAAAAAAAAAAAAAAAATAAAAAATTTATGGAATAAATATGTATTGAAATTTATTTTTGTTTTTCCAGTTTAATAATTTTTTTGCAAATAAATTTTACAATTTATGAATTTGACAAACACTGCTGTAAATTACCTTTCAAAAAAGGAATATTATTTTATAATTAAATGCTTATTACATTCTGCTTATCTGTAATGGATAATTATTTATTATTAATAATAAATAAAAAAGATTTGTCTTATTTCCATTTCTGTAAAATGATTTGATGAGATTATAAAAGTCTTTTATTATGATGTACACTGTGAAACAGGATTAACAATCAAATATGTGTTTCTTGTATTTGGTTACATGACATGACAATTTACTTAAGGAAAGATATTAAATAATCTTTTGTTACATTTATTGGTTTCTGCAGTACAAAATTAATGTATTTTTCTGCACTAATAAAGTATCTAAGTAGTGTTAAAATAAATTTTGTATTGTATTATAATAGAATTATAAAGCAAAATTATTTTATATCAATTATATGCAATGTTTTACTTTATTATATTTTGTGTGCTATTTACAATAAATGTAACAATGACAATAATAAAATATTACAATTCAATGTACAAAATATTATATTTAAATTATCTAAATTGGAAACTAGCATAAATTTTATGTACTTATTTAATTGAATGTATACATAATAATAAATGTGTATTCAACATAGAAAAATAGTCTTAATATACATTATGAATTATTACAATATGAACTTTAATGGCAATAAAATGAAAATAATCGATAAATGTATTTTATAAATTTATGTTCTATTCACAAGGTACCACTTTTTTATATTAGATAAATACATTATTTCTTATTGATTAAATGAAAATGTATTAAATTCTGTAATTTTATATATTTAATCGTGGAAAACATATAATAGAATAATTATTATTTTTATCTTTAATCCTTTGGAAATATATATTTATTTATTTATTCAGTGATATTAATAAGTTAACATAAATTATGTAAATAAAACGAAGGAATATATTCAAATATTTGATCCAACATAACTTAAAAAAAAAATAATAAAAATAATAATAACGGTTGAGGAGTGGTGAAAATCTTTTAACGATAAAATGTAAAAAAGAATTTATTCGTGGTTGCAAAAATAGAACAAAGAAAAATGTAGATATTATGACTATTTTATATAAAATCATCAGTCATTTTTATAAGCATGTTTCAAAAGGGTTAACAACCTGATTAAGTAGAAACAATAAACGGCGATAGTTGACAAGCTTATGACATTATGCTGCTCAATATTAATGTTTATTTAAATTGCATTAAACCAGTGATGAGCCAAATATAAATTATTGAATTGTTTTTGCTTATTAAAATTATTTTTTCTTCTATAAATGTGCATGCACTTAATGTTTGTCCAACAACAAATTAGCTTAACTTATGTTTTTAACAAGTACATTCATGACTACATAAAGAAAAATTTCATTGCATTATATCATTGTGTAACTGAAATGTTAGTATTTTACTTCATTAGATATATAAGATGAGAATAAATAACCAAAAAATAAAATAAAATAAAATTGTAGAGAATTTTATTTATACGATTGCAGGAATGATGGCAGAAACGTGATTTATTTTTATTTAACAATAATTCAACTCGTGAGATATTTTTTCTTCTTAGCATAATTTTATATTATTAAACAAGCAGGTTATTTGGATGATGGAACGATATTATATTTGATAGGTACAGTAAATTTATAATAATATGATTTTAAAATTTGCATTTATAATAATTGTTGTCTATATGATTTCTAGTTAATGCTTTTATATAAAAATTATACGTTACAAACACCTGTGGCAGATTAAAGAATCTTAATAAATAGACATCGAAATAAAAATAAAACTCTTTGTATTATAAATTGTTTTTAATTAATAAGCAAATTTCGATATGTAATAACAAAACATGTTTTTGTTTTAGTTTTTATTAATGATAAATTTATTATGAATTAATAGATAATTAATGATGATACTGCTAGATTCTCTTATAGGTTCTTTTATAATTAGAATTGAATTTCAATTAAAAAAATTTTGTAATAAATAAATAATATTTTCACATAGGTATTATATTTATAATTGTAATTATAATCCATATTATTATTTAAAAAAATGATTTTTCTTTTTATATAAACCGAATTGACTCACTAACTGCCTTCTTGTTATTTATACCGCTTAAATAATTTATAAATTCCTGTAGTTTTATTTATAAATACACGATTCTTAAGCAATAAAAATCATTGTTTAAATTTTCAATGATAAATTCAATGAACTTTACATTGAAAAACTAAAAATCAAAATAAAAACGATGATTTGTTCTTAGAAAATAAAACTTTTATATTTATCACAAATAATTTAAAAATGAACAGATGCTATTATAAAAATACGGTGTGAATGCGTTTAATAAAATGTAAAACCATCATCAAAAAAAAATAGGTACATATAAAAAGTAAGCGTAACATTAAAAAAAAAAAAAAAATTTAACTTTTTGATTTTTAATTTCATTTTAAATTTTCTGAATGCTTCTTATGTTATATTAAAGTAAGTGTATGGAAACGCTGGAATTATTATATGTATATCAAAATCATAAAATGACTTTACAGAATTATTAAAATTATTATTTTTTTTATTTAACTTATTATTTGTGTTGTATATGCGTTGTAATAATTATGCGTTGCCATACTAAATTTATATTTATTAATGTGGCTAAAGACACATCAAAACTGAATTAAAATGTTGTTGTTCTGCTAATCATTTTTTTTTTTCGCTTCAATAATACAATATTTGATAGAATTATTTATAATTAATTTGTATTAATCTCTTACCTCTTTAATTTTTTTTTTATATTTTAACAACTCATTTATTAAATATGTTGACAAAAAAAAAAAATTTATATTTATATTATGGCTAAAATAAATAAATTATTACAATTGATAAACATGCATTGCAATTCCAATACCCATGTTGTTTTATTAATAATTATTATTTACATATTTTTATTATCCTTTGAATTGTTATTTTAATGTTTTTTAATATATTTTTTGATTTTGTTTTTTTTTTTTTCATTATTGATCAATTTTTTATTTGGTTTAATATGCAATCAAAAACTTTTTTAATGAAATTTATTGAAAAAAAAAAACAAAAATATGGCGCCAATGCTTTATGTATTAAACTAAAAAAAAAAATTGATAGAAATATTGATGGGTGAAGAAAAATTTTACAAAAAAAAATAAAGGAAAATTAATACGCTTAGTTGAAGTAAATAAGATTTTTTTTTATTATTATTAAAATTACTCCTTTGAAACTGATGATGTTTTTGCTTGAAGCATTAATTTATTTTATAGATTATTAATTAAAAAAATTTATTAAGTTTAACATATAAACATTCATTTATATGGTTTCTATTTATCCATATCTTAGAATGAAGATTTAATTGCAAATATGTATCTATTGATTTAGGTCAATAAATTTCTCGTTTTTATGCTCTGTGCTCTTGAAGGATTCAAATTTTAAAATACCAGGAAAAAACGTGTCGAAACACTATTTTACTGTGTTACGTGTTAATAAAAGATTTGGGTTTAATTGATGATTTTCTGATAATCATTTGTTTATAAATAATTATAATTGGCTAACTATATTTTTATAACGAATAATTAATTTAATTAATATAAGAAACAATGTTCTTGAGTGGTTTCATCCTACATATTTATTTGCTCGTCAGTTCCTAAAGCAATTGTTTATCAATACTTAATAATTTTAGATAGGAAATAGACTGAATCAATATTATTAACAAAATTTTGAAATTGAAATTATTGATAATTCATTAATAAATAAACAAAAATTGAAAACATATCGAAGGTATGTAGAATTATCGTTGGAAATTTAATTTTGTGTAAAGAAACTTTTAAATAAATAAACGATGCTAAAAGAAATAACAACGGAACGCATGCGTCTCTAAATTTTTCAGCAAGACATAAAATTATATGAAGAATAATTTAACGTGAATGAAAAAAAAAAAAAAGTTAATTTTGGTTATTTTACAAAATTTTTGATATAAAATTCAATATAACGAATTTTTTTTATTTTTTTTTTTTTTTGCAATGTCGATTTTTTTTTTTTTCTTTGTAAACTAATAACAATTTTATTATTTTCGATATGCGTAACTTTAGATGTAAAGTAAAAATTGTGTAAAACTAAGTAAAGTAAAATATAAAGCAACAAAAAATTATGTATAATATGCGTGCATTATATTTATACAGCATGTTACGATCAATGCTTCAAAAAATAAATAAGCCACACTATATACATATATATATATTTTATAGTTATGATTAAATTTTATTATTAAAATCGATTTCTTAACAATCTTCATTTTGGAAGCATAACGAAAATAATATTTTTATTTTTTTATGTTTTAAAAATTCATTTATGTGGTAATTCATCTATGTAATTAAAATTTAATTAAAAAAAATAATTTATTTTTTATTTTTCTATCCCTGGTTATATTTTATCTACAATATGATTAAATAAATATAATTTATATGATTTTAAATGCAGTGTTAATAAAGTTATATCGTGAGCTGTGTTCATAGTAATATTTTCTTTTTTTTTTTTTTTTTTTTTTTAATTTGCTTTTATAAATAATAAATTTTTTGTTATATTGTAATTGAAATTTTATTATATAAAATATTTATTTCAATATTATTTTAACCTTTTATAGTAAAATGGATTTTTGCTTTAGTCGGTTACTTGTTATATATGCTCAAATATTTGCATTTTTTGTTATGAATTACCTTGGTGCATCTACCTATAGTTACTTTAAGTTTTGATTATATGAAAAATTATTAGAATTTTATATTTAAACAATTAAAAAGAAGAAATAATAATTAATTAATTTAACTTAAAGTTACCATATGAATGTTTTGCTTCTCTGCATATTGTTCCTTTTTAATTATAACGATGTAAATACATTTTAAACTTCATAAAAGATCATTTACTTATAAATTATTTTCTGATCGATTAGTTATACATTAAAAAGAAATAGAAAAATAAATTCTAATCAGATTAATATTTAAAAAAAAAAAAAAGGGGAAAATAGTTCTAAATAAGAAATAAATAGAAGAACAAAGATATATACTTAACACGCGATTTATAATGTTATTTCCTATATAGAAATGAATAACACGCTAAATTAATGGAACCGTAAAGTATTTTTTATTAATAAATTATTTTTGAATCATTTATATTATTGTCGACCAGAAAAAATAAAATAAAATTGTTGGTCTTTATTGAAAAAATAAATAAATAAAAACATTTTATTTCTGCTTTACATTTTGGAGGTGGAAATTAAAAAAAAAAAATTTTCATCAAATTTTCGATGTGTTTTGTTGTTAAGGCGTAGTATAGGTGTGGTCTACGGATTCAAACAATTTTTTTTTTTTTTATTAATTCAATATTACACATTCATTTGTTTATTAGCCTCTTGTATATTAATAATAATAAGATTATTATTATCATTATTCTTTTTGCTAAATGCAAATTAATGTAGACAAAATTTTATTATTTTTTTTATATTACTTATGCCACATTTTTTCTTCACTTCTGATGGTGTCAACGTATTATAAAAAAAAAAAAAAAAACCGACAGATAAGGTGGAGTTAAATATATGCGTATAATTACATGATGTATTGACATATAAATATGTTAATGTTCACATATAAAATATAAGAATAATTTAATTAATAAGTAGCAAAGTAGAATTCAATGATATTTTTTCATCAATTTATTTTTTTTTTATTTTTGTAACGCTTGTAACGACAAAAGTAAATATTTTATTAAATAATTTTAAATAAGCTCAACTATACTGACAACGTGTTAAGTGGAAAATAAAAAATACAAAACTAAAAAAGATAAACAGGTCCGATATTTTATAGGATTATGTGATTAAAAGATTATAAGATTAAAAATTGTTATTAAACATATGTCCGATTATAATAATAAAAATATCTTTATTTCACACACACAATGTTTGTCATTTTTTTTTTCATATCCTAGTTGCAATTTAATTTAATTTTTTTTTTTGTTTATTAATTCAATCACATAGTTTCTCTATGCTTGACAATTTATTTATTAAAAATTATAACATTGTTAGTCTTGATAAATAAATATTAAGTAATAATTGAAAAATGTCTTTTAATTAAGTAATTGCAGGATAGAAAGGTTAAATTTATTATACATTATTAAAGCAGTGCAATAATGAATCAATTATATTAATATAATAAATCCATAATAAGGTGGAAAGACATTACTTTATATATTCTTTGAATATAAAATTAATTAAATAATTTTTCTGGCTTTAATATCCACAGTAAAATAATACAAAAAAAAAAACTTCTTTAATAAATAATAGAAACAGTCAGCTGTCAATTGATGGTAATTGATTATTGACTTTATGAAACATACTTGAAAATACATATTCTTTAATTATTACAAGCACACAAAAAAAGAAAAAAGGTAAATAAATTGTTTACCAGTTAATTTTTATATTTTATTAAATTGTATACGCGTCTCATACGAATGAATAAATAAGTAATGAAAATCATTAAAAATGATTATTTGACCTTAGTTGGATTTTTTTTTTATTATATCTTCTCTTAGGTTGAATTTATTTATTTTCTGTGTTTATTTAATATTTTTTTTTTTTCATTTACATCGTGACATTTGGCATTCTGATTGTGTGCTATTGCCGTGTTCTTTTTATTATTATTCCATAATAAAAAATAAAAGAAAAATTCACATTATAATGGAATGAAATGATGACGCTCCTCTATATCGAATTCTTTAATGTTATAATTTTGTTTATCGGTTTTTATTTTATTATTAATAATCATATATTATTCTTCTTATATGTTTTGTTCGATAAACTTTTTCTTTTTTTCTTTTATGAATTTATAATAAAATTCAATGAACTAATTTTTATCATTTTTATAGGTAATAATGCTAACATTTTTATTATCTTAAAAATTGTATTGCTTTTCGCAAGTAGTTTATTGTTTCATTGTTTTTCTTTTTATTAATTCTATGAAACATTAGAATAATGGGTAAAAATTGTATGAAATTATGTAAGTTGCAGTGCTGAAGTGAAATATGAATATTTATATTAAAATTCGAATAAAAATCGATAAATATTTATTTATTTTCATATGAAATAGTTTATGAAACTAAGTTCACCTTGTTTTTAATATTTATGACGACACAGGACACACGTAACAACTATTATCTTTAATATTCGGACGTTTTGTCTATTAATTATTATTATCATATTATTAAATTTTGTCTATTAAACATAATTTAATTGTTTAATTAATTAATATTTTATTATTATTATTATTATCATAATTTTTTTTTTAATAGAATATTTATATTTATGTTTGTTATATTTTACTATATAAAATGCCTATAAAGGCGACAAAACAATTATACAAATATATTGATCTCTATAAATAATATTAATTAATTAATTTCATAAATTTATTATTGATTAAATGCTATTTCTTCGAATATATTATCAAAATTGTATAAAACGTTTATATTTTTTATAAACATATTTGTTGTTACGTTCTGCATGAAAAATTTTAGATTTGTCGTTGTTGGTTGCTAACAATATATAAAATTAAAAAAAAAAAAAACCGGAAATAAAACTCGAATAATATAGTGTGCCAAAGCCATTTGATAATAAATTTATTTCTTTATACATCGATGAGTTTTGATCGGGATAAAAATTTCTTTATATTGTTTTTATTTCGTTTTTTTTTTTTTTGAGTATATCACTAAAAACTGTGTAAATTTTAATATCATTTTAATAATTGGTGTTATTTTTTTTAAAGTGAATAATATTTCACATTCTAAATGTATGTCCGGTTAAAGTTATTTAATTTTAACAAGTTTCCTTTAATGCTTATAATTGAATTAAAAAAAAAATAAAATTTGATCGTTTGGTTGATTCAATTAATTTAAAAAAAAAAGCATATTTCATGCAGTACTTGGATTCTTGCCATTTAAGTTTTATACATTTAATGGTTATATCCAAACAAAATAAAAATCATTAGAAAAAAAAAAATTATCATTCATATAATGCGTTTTTTTTTCTTTTCATTGTTTATCAAAAACATTTTTTTTTTAAATTTATTAATAACTACATATTTTTACTTAGAAAATAAATTAAAACTACTTAGCCATATTAAGTTGTTCCGATTTTATTTTTAGCTATCATAGATTTAATTCTCTTCTTAAAACAACGCTGTTAAAACTAGATAAAAATTTGGCAAATTTTTCGACTTTTAACAATTTATTGCACTGAGTTTTTGTCTTTTTTTTTTAACAAAAAAAAACATAATTCTAAACTATTTCCTATATTCGTGTATTTGTTTATTTATTATAAAGATTAATACGACAATTAATTTGCGTCACATTTACTTTTATATAATTTAATTAAGTAATGGAAATACTAATGAATTAAAAACCAAAATCAATGAATAAAAGAATTAAGAAAAAAAAAAGGAAATAGAAAAAGTCTATAAGAATTATAATAGAAATATTTGTTGTTATAAATTGTTTTGTTAACTTAGTGGTTGATTATTCTATAAAGTGTTATAATTTTTCCCTTTTGCTCCTAATCAAATTAATGTATTTTCTTATTTATTAATTTCTTCAACATATTTTTCTATGTTTTCTATTATTAAAGAAAAAAGAAAAAAAAAATGTTACAACTTAATTAAATTTTATTTCATTATTTTTCTTTTATTCCTCATCTTCTACATTTTAAATGTACTTTTGTTCGGTTACATTTATTGTTTTTGGTTTCACGGAAGTTTAAGTAATAAATTATTTATTGTTTATTAAATTGCTTTATTTCTATACTTTGTTTTTGTTGTATTACAAATGATTATTACTATTAATAAATTTCATTACAATTATTTAATTAAATATCTTGTATTTTCTCAATTCAATATTCACACCTTTAGTATTAAATTCAATTACATAACACAAGTAAAACAATAGTATCTTTTTAAAACACATAAATTACGTGGAATAATTTTTTTTTTAATAAAAGTAAATAATGATAAAAAGAAAATATCGACTTTAAATGTTTTAACTAGATAACGCGTTGTAAAAATAAATAAATGTATATTGTCAATGTTCTAACCAGTAATATATAATTTAAAAAAAGAAGATAATTACAAAGCGTTCTTCGAGAAGCAAATTTAGTGTAAAAACTAAAAAAAAAAAAAGTTTCAATAAAATTAGATGGCATGATAAAATCACATTTAATTGAATTAATTTATTTATTTAACATTTCTAAATTTTAATTATATTTTTTTTTTTTCTAAAAGTAAAGCAAAATAAAATTTAAATGGATATTTATATAAACAAAATGCTATTATACATCAGTTAGAAAATACTGGAGTAGAAAACAAATTAACATAAAATATAAGGTATTTTTGCCATTAAAATCCAAAACATTAATGCTTAAATTCTAAAGTAACTAATTTCCTATAGATTTTTATGGGTTTAGTTCTCTTTCTAATTAAAAACAAAATACATTCATTGTTAAATTCTTGATGACATTTATCTATGGTTTAAATAAATTATATTAAAAGTTAAAACGCTAATATCTGTATAACTTTAATTTAGAGATTGTGTTTAATAGAAAATTTTATTTATTTAAGTAAAAATATGCTTGCATAAAAATATGTTTCTAACCACTTCGTGTATATTTATTTTATGTAAATATTTTCTTTTTCAACTTTATTTTTTGGTTGTTACATAGATATTTTCATATAATTGAGTCTATCATACACAAATAGTATTTTCTTTTGAAATTCAATATATTTTTTTAAAGCTATTTTCTTAGTAGTTATATACATTTTAATTGAAAAATTATTTTAATTGCATAAATAAAAGGTTAGATTACTGCTGTAATTAGTGAATTTAGAAGTTCAAAAATGTTGTAATTATTCCAAAAAAAATACAAAACTTTTATTATTCGAACGATTTTAAGCTATGCTGAATACACCCACTAGTATTTTAATGAAAGAACAGAATGTATTTGAAATTAATAAAACTGCAATGATATTAAAGTAAAAAAAATTATTTAAATAATTTTAAATTGGCAACATATTATTAAATAATATTAAGCGCAACAATTAAGTGGCTTCGTTGCTAGTAAGTAATGCATAAAAGATGAAGAAAATGTAAAATTAATCATATAAATATGTCTGGAATAAATAATTCTAGTATTCGTATGTGCAAAGTAAAAAAAATAGGGGAGTTGAATAAATAGTATATTTTTATTTATCCAAAATAATAAAACACATACAAATCCCAGACGATTTTTATTTTAAACATTTGTGTGTGGTGCGTACTAAGTGTATTTTGTCTTTTACGTATTAATGTTTCATTTCTCTATTTCATATATATTTTTTTTTTGTTGTTAAAAAAATATCATCTTTAAGATTATTAGGAATTTGTAAAACTGTGTACAAAACGAAAGGCGTGAAATGTAAATATAAAATGCTCCCCATTTATTTTATATTTCTGCTTATTCCGCTCATTTCTTTTTTCTATATAGGGAAAATGTGAAAAATTGAACTTCATCATCAACGAAAAGAAAAAGAAAAAAACACAAAACTCTATTCCAGCATGTGTGAGCATTTTTATGTGTTTGAATAAGTTTTTCTTTTTATTTTATTTTTATTTTTCAATATTCTTGGAAAATACATATTTGTTTAAAGAAAGAATAAAAAAAAAAAGCATCCAGAGCAAATGAATGAACACCTCCTTCAATTTTATGTTATTCTAGTTATGTCTAGTTTAAATAAGAAAAAAAAAAAGAAAAAGTTTATGTTTGTATTCTAGAATCTAGATAGAATGGTAAAAGATTGATTTTTCTGTATTATTCAGAATTTGTTGTTTGCTGGAACGTATTCTTTTTGTTTATATTTTTTTTTATTCATATATGCGTTGCTATATAGGCAACAAACGCATTATTTAGCTTAGCTGGCAGGATGCCTGTACTTAACTCATAATTTTTACACAACATCGCAGTAAACCAAAGTTTTTTTTTTTTTATTTATATTAAAATTTTGTAAAGGATTGCCATCATGATATTATTTTTATTACTAGTCAACAATACCAAGTCACCATCAAAAAACCACTTCAATTTTCGTCGAAAACTTCGTTCTTAAAAAACATTGCAATTAACAAAGCCATCAGCCATCATCATTATTAATATTATTGTTAGAAAATTGTACCCTCTTGTACCTTTTGTAATTTTACTTCTTTTATTTTTTTTTTTAATCATATCCCCTAAGATCGCAGTTTGATGCGTTTCAAGTGCAGAAAAATATTTCTTTTTAATACTTAAATAATAAATGGGGAATTTTTTCTATATTTTTTACATGTATCGCCATTTTTTATTTTTTTTTTTACCAAGAAAAGCAAAAATATTCCATTCTTTCTAGCACAATTTTATTACCTCATCTAATATATATATATATATATATATATGAATTATGCATTTTACGGTAAAATAAAATCTTTTGTAAAAAATATCCGAATAAAATTATGAAAAGAAAAATCACATCCGAAGGATATTATAAAAAAGTATATATAATTTATAAGGATTTTTATTTTATTTCATTTTTTTTTTTGATTTTGTAAAAATTATCTGCGCTTTATATTAGAAACACCTTTTTCTCTCAGTGTGATTTAATTTTTCTTTCTTTTTTTGTTTTTATTATACAAAATACTATTATTTAACCGGTATTACGTTGTTTTTTAATTAATTTAAAACGTAATACATAAGTAATGCTTATGTTTGATTAAACTAGATTTCGTTTAAAATTTTATTTATTATTTTGATTAACACTATTTAACAACCGCACAGCGCGATAATTAATTTATTTTTGCAGGACGTACTTTTATTTTTATCCGGTAACAAACATAATTTTTTTTTTATCTTTCTTTATTGTAAAAAAAGGACTAAAGTTTTTGTTTTTTATATTTTACAAACAATTTTGGGATTACAGAGATTTTATTTTCTCTTTTGCTGCTGTTAACATGTTTGTTGGTAGAAATATATGTATATCTATATGCACAGTATGTGGTTTTTGTATTATACTTCCGTAAAAATAATATTTACCTCATTTTTATATTCAATGTTTTTTCATGTTAAATGTAAAAGAAAAAAAAAAGCGTTTTTTTTTAGTGCAGCATTTTTAGACGCAACTATAATTCTTTAAATTATGATAAAACAAAGTTTAAAGCTCGAATTATTTTTGTTCATAATATGTATACATTTTAAGTCAATCTGTGTTTCTGTCACGATTTTAAATAAAAACTTAAAACATAAAACGTCAACGAATCAAGTTATTTTAAATACATTTTATGCAAACAGTGAAAGCCCATTTTGGTAGATTGCCATCGATTATATTTAAAGAAAGTTTCCCTCTATTTTACAACGCATAATTTGAATACTTGTCTCATGCTAAGCATTACACTTCATTAGTTCAGATTTAGTCAACTTTAAAAGTGATATTTGATTCTTTATTTGGTTTAACTGATTGCTAGAAATTTTTTTCTTAGGAAGGATAAATGATATACTTTAGGTACTAATATCTATTTTTATAAAATGTAACATGTTTTGCTTTAGGCATATTAGAAAACTTTTGTATTGCAATGCTTCGAAAAGTTAGTTATTTATTTTTTTATAAAGTAACAAAGTAAAAAAAAATATTTTAAAAACAATTTTTAAATGAAATATTTTTATGCTTTAATAAATAAAATATTTTATAAAAATTAATTAAATTACAATTTATTATAAATGTACAACAAAAAATAAAAAATAAAATAAATAGAAATAAATTAAAATAATTCTTTAGGAAATATTTTATGAAACTAAAGTAAAAACATTTAAAAAATTGTTCTAATATTAAAAGAATATTTTCGTTTTGCGTTCGGTGTAGTAGATTTTTAATCAATTTATAAATAATGTTTTATAAACAATTATCGATTGTTAAAGATAGATAATTTATTTATTAATTAAAGTGTTTTTATAATTAATAAATTATTTATCAATTTGCAAAATAGAGTTTGTGCTTTTTTAGCACAGCCATTCTCTTAATTGATTCCAGAATGAATTAAAGGAACTTTTGCTACCGAATGTTATAATTAACGTTACTTCGTTAATAAAGAAAAAAATTATTTAATATTTAATAGATGTATCTCAATGTGCATTTAATTATTTATTTGTTGACCATTTTTTTGTTTCAATCATGTTTCTATTAATTATTAATCAACACGAAAACACAAAATCTTCATACAAATATTAAGAAGTAAATATCTGACAATTATTAGACTTAGATATTTCTTTTTCGTTTCCTTTTCGTTTATAAATATTAAATTGGACAAAAATTGTACATAGAAAATTATGTTTCTTTTGTGTCTAGTCAAAAAATATGGTAAACACAATGTTTAAATGTTTTATTTATTATTTCTACAATGAAATTTGTATACAAAATGTATAAACCAAAAGAAAAAAATAAAAATAAAAGTCGCTAAAAAATAAAGTATATTTATTTAAAATGTATAAAATTTTTATTGTACCATAAACCAACCAATGTAACAAAATTGTTTAAATTTATAAATAAAATAAAAAAATAAATTTCGTTTTTTTGACAGATTTTTGAGCTGTTCTCTCTGTATTATTAAATTATAAAAAATTTAAACACTTTCATACGAATTTTTTGTGTTTTTTTTTTGTAATAAATTATTAATTAATAATAATAACAAAATTCATTGAAACTATCAATAAATATTTGAAAGCCAATCGAATAAAAAAAAAATTGTTTTTTGCATAGTTTTGCACCATAAATAACTAAATTAATAGTGAAATAAAATTTTATATTTATTGTGGTAGCTTTTAATTGTATTAAATACCATGTGTCGTAGTGTAATAATTTTCATTTTCAATTTAGTGTAAAGAAATGATTAAAAGGTGACGTAATAATAGTGAGAAGAAATCATCATAAGTGAAATAAGATTTAAAAATTATTAACGTGTTTTGCGCAATGATAAAATTTATTTTTGTGATATGTAAATCATTTAAATGAATTTTTCGTTTTCTTTAGTTTATTTGTATTTTAGTTGACAGTAACAGTAACAGTTTTAATATTTTCCTTTTAGACGTAACTATGTTTTAGTTTATATTTCTTTCTTCTATAAATGCTAGAGACAATCTCTAACAGAATATAAATATTTCTTATTTGTTTTCCTTTTTTTTCTACTTTGCTTATACGAGTATAGAACGTGTATTACATTTTTGTGAAAATTTTGTATTGATTTTCTTGCAAAACAGTATAAACACCACGCCCCATCGTATTGGTCTTCCCTTTAGCTGTTACTAGCAGGCAGGCAAGTAAGCAAACTCTCTGTGTAACAACCAGGATCTGTGTTTGCCTTAAAATACGCTATTTATAACGTATGAAATATAATTTTATCTTAGTTATTCAACCAACGAAACTTTATCATGTTTTTTATTATATTCTTTTTTTTCTTGTATTATTATTTTTTGTAACTTTCGGTGTACATTTATTTTTACACGATTTCTAAGGCGCTGACCCTTTCAAAGGGATGAACAACTAGAAACTAATGAAAGCAAATTATAGAGATGTGGATCCTTTAATAATTTTTTCTTTTTTTTATTTTTATTTGTAAATGTATTAAATTTAAAATCAATACAATTTCTGTTTCGAATTATTTATTGATATTTGATTTTAATTGACATTGAAATTTTTCTTATTTCAATTAAAGCGAATTTATGATATGTTTTTACACAATTTACACATGTGCATAATACGATAATATTATCAATGATACAAATAAATAAATAAATATTATTATCTTATTTTCACAGTCGTACGACTATTATATAATACAAATAATAAAAATGTTCCTTTCTAAGATGTTGGATGTTTTGTTAAGACGAGTAAAGATATCAATAAAAAATGGTGAAAGATTTATGTTAAAAGTTTTCTTTTTTTACTAATTCTAAATTATATATATATATATATATAACTGCTGTCGTCAACAATTTTAACATCGTTATGTCTGCCAATGTCAATATTGTACTTTTTATTCGTTGTTTGTTCTTTTTTTTCTTTGAATCTTCCTCTTTCCCATTTTCATAATTTTTTTTTATTGACCGAGAAAAAGGTTTTTCCGTTGAGGATTTGTTTGTCTTCGGTGCGTTTTCTTTTAAGAAAAATCTTTTATATGATAAATATTGTCCACATAAAATATAATCGACTAAATTTTAGTATATTCTCACTGAACTATGTTTGTTGACTGTTGATTGTTGACATTTTTTTGTTTGTTTTTTTTTTTTTTTTTTTTTTTTTTTTTAAAGCCTACAAATAATTATTTAAGAATTTGCTTTCATTTAATAAATAATAAACTGAAATATCAAAATTAATACGTGCAAAAATGACAAATTGTATAAGATTGTATTTTATTTAACATTACAAGTGAAGAAAATGTAAAATTTTAATCAAAATTACAACACACGATTAAACTTAAACACCAAAAGATAAATAGAAAAAAAAAATTCTTTAATCATATTTTGATGTGAAAATTGAAAATTCAATAATTTTGTTTTATCAATCTGTTTTTATCCCTTATTTTAATATTGTTATCTATATTAAAAAAAAAGAAGAAGATTTTTTTAATATTATAGAAAATAAATTGTGATCAATGATAACAGTAAAATGATAAAAAAAAATTATAATGTTGCTAATAAAAGTAAATAAAGTAAAAAAAATGAAAATAATAATAATCGATTAAATATTTAATATGCATGAAAAACTTCTTGCGGTCAGATGGTTGTTATGAGACATCAAGAAATTGCCATCAGTAAATTCACACATCAAAGATTATTTCGGTAAACCTTATGTTTTATATTTAATTCAAAAAAATGTTTTTCAAAAATATAAGTAGAGAAGAAGTGAGAGACACCCGAAAAGCACAAATAAAACTAAGTAAAATAAATAAAATATAACAAGTTGAAGGTATATGACTATAAATTTTCGTTTAGACTGCTTAAACACGGTGATTTATTGATGTAGCATTTTTTAATTTTTACTCTGTGTTACTTTTTTTTTTTTTATTTAACAAAGAATAAAAGAAATAACATCAGTTTCTAGAGCTTTTATTTCCTATACATAAATAAAAAGCTAGCTATCATATGAAATGAAGATATATGACGTGAATTCATAGTTTAGTTAGACATTTTTGACTTTTAATAGGAAACATTAGATAAAGTTACTTCTGTGTACGCTTTTTTTTTTCTTTCTATGTTTTACTTGTCGTTTTCCCTTGTTTTTCTTGTTCCTATAAAGAAATTGTATACTTTTGAACTTTTAACTTTTTTATTATTTTTTCTTTTGTTTAATGAATAATAAATGACAATATTAGAATACTTTTCTATTTATCTATTATAATTATTCATGATATGGTTAGTTAAATGTTAATCATTTGTATTCTACACTTCTTTAATTACAATTATTTTTTACAGCTTTTAAATGACTTTTGTAATAAGCTGTGGCATTTATTATATAAAAAAAACACACAACCAAAGAATACATTTTTTTTTTGTGTGTGAATTTTAATTTCCTCAATAATTATTAACGGTTAAACATATATTTAAAACAATGTTTATTTTTTTGCTTTTTTTTTTTTTTTAATATAACCGAAGGCTATATCTCTACTATAAATGAATACACTAAATTTTATAATGTAAATAAACCACATTAATTAGCAACATTATATATGATAAAACATAAAATGTTTATTAGTTTAATAAAATTAAAAAAATGTATAATTAAATCAAAATATGAGAACTTTATATAAATCTTGTAATAATTACAATAATAAATATTGTAAGTTACATAAGATATCTGTGAAAATTTATCTTATGTCAAACGTAATTGTTTATCAATCTTAAAAAAAAAATATTAAATTAAAGTTTAATAAAAAAAAGAGAGAAAAAGACGAAGAAAATGAAGAATTTAAATCGATTAAGTGCTGAGAAGATTTTATAAAACATATTAATTAATGTAATGCACTCAGTAAAAGCTATTATTAATAATGTATGGTTAAATTTATGTTTTAAAACATTTTTTTTTTACTTCTTTATAAGTTTGAACATGTTATGTTATTACAATATTGATTTCATGTAAAACTATCAATTAAAAATGTACATATAAAAAATTTACTATGGGTTTTATGAATAGGAAAAGTTATATTTTAAGTTAACAATATTAATCAATATTGTGTTAGGTACCAAGTCTCTATTCTCTAATCAATATTTTCGCTTTAACTTGAATAAATAATTTACGTACGATAAATAATTGTCATCAGTAAAATTACTTTTACATTTGTTGTATAATTACAGTCTTAATCCATAATGAAATGTCACCATAATTATTCTATTATTTTACCTAAATTATTTAAATGTTATTAGAAATGGAATATTTATTAAATACTATCTTTTATTTACATATAGGTTAAGCTTTATTTAAGAAAAAAAAAATGTAAAAGAAACTTTATTTAGCTTTAGTTTAACTATATTCCGTTACATAGAAACAATAATTCAAACTTATAAAATTCTTTATTGTTCTATGCTTATTTGATATTTATATATGAAACTTCTATTGGTGTATCAGAGTAGCTATATTTATTTCTGTCTGACTTTGAGGGTTAAAATAAAAATCAATACTCATCAAACACTTTTACAGTTTGTTAATTTTTTAAAGAACAAATGTCATAAAATGTCTGCATAAATAATATTTAATTTTTGTTGGTGAATTTTAATTGATGAACAATACAAAAGCTAATTGACTTTTAATATTATTGTCTTTCAATAAAAATCGTTTTTCAAATAAAACACCGACACATTTTTGCTTTCAAGCATTAAAATAGAAAGTATTTTTATATATAAATATATAAATAAATAAACAATACAATAATTGTACAAATAAATGCAATGCAAATAGCATCGTACTCGTATAGTGTCCTCCTTCTTTTTTTTTAAATCAATCGATATTTTATTTTTTCATTTGAGTTGATAGCAGTTGGTTTTTTTCTGATTAATAAACACAAAAAAAAAACGAATCATACTTATTTTTAATTATTGTGACAAGTGTTTGTTATTGCTTTTTTCATTTAAAAAATGCAATAAATACTTTTTCTTTTTTTGATTAAAAAAAAGTTAAATTTTTAGTAAAATTGTCTAAAGCGTATTTTGAAAATAATGCAAACAATACAATTGTATGTTTGCTAGCCATTTTATTTATTTATTTATATTAATATTAATTTGTTAAATTTAATTGTTTTATTTATATGTTTGCAATTAGGAATGATGAACATTTTCAATTAGGTACCATTTTTGGCTTGGAAGTAAAATTAATATAGTTTTAGTTTGCATTTTTTTATTACTAGAATTTAATAAGCATTTATATTTTTACCTGTAGTGTATACAAAATCATTAACTGTTGGCCAGCTTTTAGTGCAGGTTGTTTTTTGTTTTTATTATTATTATTATTATAATTGTTTCATAAAATAAAAGTATTTGTTGGTTTTAGTAAACTACGACATGGTGATGGCGTCAATTGTTTTCTTTTTTGTGTCCCTAGCACTTAAAATACCCACACAAAATTGTTCATATATATTCTATCCTGCATAATCCTATATAATCCTAATCATTTTTTTTTCTTTCTTTATATATAATAAATGTTTTCAAACACATACCGAATTTTTATATAAATTTATTATGATTTACTTATTTTTCTGCTTACGTTTTTACTTGTTTAATTTCTTTAAATATAATTTAGGGTGACTAAAATAATATATATATCCAATCAAAAAAAAAAAATATATAGAAGAAAATATGGGAAAAAAGAAAATAAACTGATCGATTTGTTATAATGAAAGAAACTAGAAATAAACAACCGCACGCTATTAACGCTGGACTTTATCATCTAATTTAAAAAACAACAATCATCCCTTAAAGTTCAAATTTATGTTTATATTGTATAGTTTATTGGTAGACAGAAAATTTTCTATAGAAGAATAAGAAAATAAAATTTAATAGAAATAAGGGATGAATCATCAATATATATATAAAAAAAATGTGATTATTGATTGGTAACTGCAGGCAATATTATTAGATTTTTAGGGGTATTATAAGAAAAATCAAACAAATAAATTTTTGTTGAGATATGTTATAATTTTATTTATTGTTATATTCTTTCCAATATATCTTTGATTCCAGGGATGTTAGAAAATGGAGGTTTTATTTAAAAATTTAAGTTGATTAAATTACGAATTTTATTGTAGACTCTAGCAATACTCTAAAAGCACAAAGATAAATAATAATAATACTTCCATCGTGATTATTGTGAAAATTGAAAATGGAAATTAATATAAAACAATTCACCCACACCACCTTTAGCATAATTATATTTAACATGCATGCATACAAATTCATTATATAAGAAAAATTCATTTATAAAAAATAAAATATAAAAAATTAACCTGCATGCGGTGATCGTATTTTTTTTAATTTTATTTTTTACCTTGATTACTTTTTAGATCATATCATGATGTGTCACGCAATTTATTTTATTCTACCATAGACTGTTTTTTTTTATTATTGTAAATAGAATTTTTAAGCAAGTAACTTTCTTTATTATTTATTTCTACTGTACAATTTTTTATTTTTTTATACTTAGTTTGCTTGTGTGATATAAGAAAGAAAATTTGTCGCAACAAATGAAATATACGTTATATATAGAGAAATAAATAATAAAAAATAAAGAAAATACTTTTGTGAAAAAGTGGCAAGTCAGGAAGCATTTTTTGTTGTTGTAGTAATTTTTAAAATGAAAGGGTGCAGTTATGGATTTTTGTTATGTCGTTGATAAGAAATTTCTTTTTTTTTATCAAATTCCTTAGCATAGTATTAATACTTATAACAACTAATTTTTTTTTTATAATTCGCTCTTATTAAGATTACAATAAAAATTAAAAAAACAATAATAAAAAGTATTTAAAACTGCATTTTGTTATTCTATACGAAAGCACTAATGTTATTTTCGTAGTAGTCTCAAGAGTATATTAAAGCTTCAATAAACATAAAGAGCTTTTTATTGAAAAACGAAAAAAAAAAAAAAAAACAAAACGAATTTTATGCTCATGGTTGTATCTATATAAAGGTGAATATTGTTTAATTTCTATTGCCTTTCTCTCAGCACCTTCAAAACATAGCTATGTATATTGTTTTCCTTTCTTTCCATTATATACACACACAAAAAATAAAGAAAAAAGAAAAGTAAATGAACGAACCAACAAGAAAAGTTTATAATAATTTTCTTTGTTTGATAAAATAATGTAAAAGCTTTTTCTTAATCATCCATTATATTGAATAAAGCTGCCTGAACTTTATTCAATTGACTATAAAATTTTAATGTTTTTTTTTTGTGTAATCTCGGGCTAATTTTATAATACACAAAATCCCTTCTTTTTTTTTTTAATTATATTTAATACAGAAGATTAATTTTTTAATTGATTTTTGTGTGGCTTTTTAGAAAATCGGTTGCTAAAATGCGATTTCTATTAGTTTAAGTCCACAATATATATTAATTAAAATTTTCATAACAAAATAATAGTTTTAATATGGTTTATTAAAAATTGTTA
Organism: Ptychoptera albimana; assembly: GCA_961205885.1. Classification (NCBI taxonomy): domain Eukaryota; kingdom Metazoa; phylum Arthropoda; class Insecta; order Diptera; family Ptychopteridae; genus Ptychoptera; species Ptychoptera albimana. The sequence goes on from OY540801.1 coordinate 20,195,618, forward strand.
TTATGCTATAATTTTCTATTATTATTATTTTCTTTTTGAAAATAAAAAAAAATTAATTTCATTTTATTTTATTTTTATTTTTATTAAGTTTCCATAATTTTATAGCTCGTATTTTAAAACATAAAAAAAAATAATAATAATAATAAAATAAAATCAATAAAAATAAATTTTATATAAAACTAATAAAGTTATTTGTATTGAAAAAAATTGTTATAACATAACTCACCGATAAATGAGTTCATAAAGAAATATCATCTCTATGTAATACATCGTCTTGGTTTTCTTTATTTTCATAAATTTTGAGACCGAGAAATGTATCAATTTTCGTTTTAAAAATCTCACTTAACATGCATTATGTGTGGTTACAAAATAATGTAACTCAACGTTTTCGGTTAAACATTTGTTATTCCCGTCAATTTAAAGATGTAAATAAACTAAAACACGGTATTTTTATTGTAATATATCAGCGTGAACTTATAGTTAAAAGAATCAAAACTTAAAACATAATATTAATGAATAGTTGTCCAAACATAAGCGATATTTAAATGTAAATAAATATAAATTAGATTGAAAATCTTATTTAGTGAAGGTTTATGAAGATAAATTTAAGAAAAGAGAAAAAGGTGAGAACATTGGATTGTCTTTAACGTTTTGTGCTTTAATTTTTTATGTTTATTTATTGCTGTTACACTGATTTTTTAATTCTGTTAACATTTTTATTAAATAAACATTTTTTTATGTTTTAAGTCTTGGTTTTCGTTATGTTTCTTATTCAAGCACTTAAATGAGATTTTAAATAAGATATCAGCAAATCGAAATTTTATATAATTGTATGGTAAAAGACATAATTATTAAAGTATACAATGCGTATAATTACAAACTAATAATAATCATATTAAAAAATAATAAGAACCACAATCAAATATTCGAAAGAAATCTAAAGATTAATGATAAAAAAAAAAAAAAACGTTTTTCTGTTTTATTATAATTTTTTGTTTAATTTTTCAATAAATTATAATTTAAAAATTAGTCAAAACAACTGTAGTAGACATTTAAATAAAAAAAAATACTTTAGCTAGGCAGATTGGATCGTGGGAAATGTATATTGATAACACCTTTTTTAATTTAATAATTTGTCCAGTCAATTTAGCATCAGCTACCAAATAAAAACCAGACTTTTTTTTTTTTTCTAATCATAAAATAACGAATAATAATAACAAAGTAAATGTTGAATAAATTCATAAAAATAAAAATAAAAATTAAGTCGCGCCAACAAAATTAGATGATCAATAAATTTATTTTGTTTAGCTTTAATTTTTGGTATATTAACATTTTAGATAATTTTTATTAGAAAAATACCTCCCATGTCTTGTCACGCTTGTTGTTATTTAGAAAAAAAAACAAAAAAAAATAATAAGAAAATAAAATAAATAGAAATAAACAAACAAATATTGTAGGAACAAAAATTTGTTTTATGTTAATTTATATATTTATATTATTAATCACAATAGAGAGAAATATACATAAATTTACTTTTAACATTTTTTTTAATTTAATGCAATTAATCAAATGTATAGAAATTATAAGTTTGTTCTCTTAAGATATAATTAAATTTATGTTAATAAAGTTATGTCATCAAATTATTCTGATAACATGCTGTATAAATATATATATATATATATATTTCACCACAAAAGGTTATTATTTTATTTATAGAATTTTATAATGTAATGTGCATATTTTTTCTATACTTGCCAATACAATGATGTTTATTTAATATTTGTTTACAAAAAAAAAAAAAAAAAAAAACAATTAAATCTTCATGATTTATATTTAAATAACAAAATAAAAATTAATTGCTATTGATCAACATTTGATAAAAAAAATAATTAGAGACATCATACAGGTTCTGATTATTTAACTCAGTTAAAACATTGAAAAAAAAAAAAAATTAAAAAATGTGGGAATATTAACGAAGAAATATGAAACAAACTATATAGACTTATTAAATGTATACACAGCTGAAGAAAATATGTTGACAAATGTTTTTAATATTATTCCACATATAAATCATATTAATGAGAAAATGCATATAAGAATAAGCACATTTATTGATACAACATAAATTATGTACATCAAACTTGTAAAATATTACAATTTTTTTTTTTTTATTTTTATCTTTTTCAATTTCATTCGTTGACAATTTATGGTTTTATACGACTTTTTATTGTTTTTATTTTATATAAACTTATTTTTTTTTTTATTAAAGACTTGTTCTAAGTCTAAGGTGAGTTATGTTTGATTTTTTCTTCTTTGTTAAACACATTGAATTAAATGACAATTTTATGTTGATACTTACGTGGGAACCGTTCGAGAATTCGTCTTTATTCTACGTTATGTAGCTACATATTCATATGTAACATGTATGGTCAAGGTGTCGACAATGACAATGAAATGCAATGTACGTTAAGTAAACTTAACAAAAACAATTTAAAAATCATAATAATAATAATAATAATATACGCTCTATATAAAATACAATAAATGCTATTCTCACATTCATAACATCTCATCTTTCAATAAAATCAGAAGCATAACGTACAAATAATCATAAAAAAAAAACTATGTTTCTATATATTTATTGCACAATGCATTTCATTAAAAAAAATATAAAATGCATAATAAGTAACTAGAAATAAAAATCTTATTAATGTTACAGAGTCAAGAACAGTAAAATCACATAAGTTTGCAATTTAAAAAAAAAAAAAACATTTCTTGCAAATACAATAAAGTTTCTTTCATTTTTAGTTTTCAATTTTTATTTAATATTCATTATTTATAATGCAAAATTTTTAATTTATTCGGTAAGAAAAAATTTAATTAAATCCTATCAAAAGTAGTTTTGATAAAAATAAATAATTTTTTTTTTTTTATTAATTTTATTATACTTTATGTTGCAAATTGTATTAATTTGAATCTTAATACATAGTTCTAGCATTTGCGATCTTAAAAAACTAGTTAAACTTTTATTTTGTTTAATCAATCATAACTAAAAAAAAAAAAAAAAATAGAAGTTGAATAGTAGCATAAAGTAATGAAAAATGATATTTTATTTATAAGCTTCAGATAACGTAACAATAAAATAGAATAAAAAGAAAGAAAGAAAGAATAAAAAATACAGAAAAAGATAAATAAATAATATTTTATGTAAAGAATAATAAAATGAAGAAGCTTTAATATAGATGAACAAAAAAGAAAACGAATGGAATATAATTTGAATAAAATATATCAAATAGTGAGATAACGCGACCGGATGTTCTTGGAAAGAAAAAACTACAAAAAAAAGCCTAAAAACTAACCGCACAGCTTTTCTTTTTTATGATTTAAATACTTACAAACGATAAATTAATTTCATTTTAATCTTATTAAGCATAAAATATTACTTAAACATTTATTTAATTAATATTTATGTGTTGCATTCATTTTGAAACGAGAATACAAATGGTAATATCGTGATAATTCTTTTTTTTTTTTGAATATAGATTAAAGTGCATTTATGATTTTTTTTCTTTTTTTTTTTTTAAACTATACTTTAAGCGAGTTATTATATAATTTTGGTGATGCTTTTTGCATTTCTTTGGTATAAATAATTGTCTAATAGGCTTGTCTAATAACTAAATAAATGATCGTCCCGGAATAATAAATCAGTTTGAAACACAAATTAAAAATACACATTTTCAGGCTGAAATACGAATCATAAACAAAACTATTTATAGCAATTGCAAATCAAATATGTAAAGAATTTGCAAATTAATTTTATAATCAATGAAATTAAACTTTAGTGTAAAATTCTTAATAATTTTGCTATGACTATTTTCAATAATAAAACTATTTAATTAAAATTATAAAGCAATCATGATGTATATAAATTAAGGTGATAGAATAGAATATTTGTTGTAAAATAAACATTTATTAAAGCTCATTATAAATTAGTGAAATCAATAATAAAGAATATTAATGAAGCATAAAACTGCTGTTGAAGCATATAAACGAATTAGTCAAATGTAGGTAACAAAAATTATTGTTTATCTGTTAAAAAAAAGCTTTAGTAACTTAGTATTACAATAGAATAAAAAATATTTTAACATTTAATCAAACAATTTTTTTTTTCGCTTTGATTCATATTGTGATTTTGTATATTGAACAAACAAACAAATAAATAAATACAAAAAAAAAACAGAAATGAAATAAGATAAATAGGAATGTGAACAGTAGTTTGTTTGACAGATAGTTATTAAAAAATAATATCATGCTACAAACAGGTAAGAATGTTAAATAGATGAATAGAAATTTCTATTTTTTGTATATAAATCGGAACAATTATCAACAAAAACATACTAAGCTATCAACAAAAAAAAAAAAAAGTAAAAATCCATTAAGAGAATAAATATTATTTAATGATAAAAAATACGGTCCACTATGGACACACATAACAGAGTCGTATATATTGGAATAGGTGTATGGCGTCATTTAATCTAGTAACAAAACAATAGAAAATTGTTTATCATGTATTCTGCATAAACATTAACATTGTATTCGTTGTTTAGTTTATTTTATTTACTTTTATACAGTTTTTGTTATTATTATTATTATTATTATTATTATTGCTATAAAGTAACCCAACCAGTATATATGTATACATAATAAATTATTTTGTCATTTAGTGTTCTATGGTTAACGAATAGAATTTGTGCGGTTTAATATATGAAAACTTTGCCTATGAAAAACGCTTACAAATGCAAAATGAAATAAAAAATAAAAATAAAAATTATATAACGAAACAATTATTGCTGCGGAATAATAATTTTTGCAAATATTTTTTTTATAACAAACCCTAGAGTGGTTTTATTAAACAAAATTATTATTATTATTATTTTTATTTTTTTTTGAATGTCCATCTTCGTTATTATGTAATAATAATTTTTTTTTTTTTTTTATTCTACATTTATAATATTTTAGATGGAAATTAATTTAATTATGTAGTAAAATTCTAAAGTATCTAAAATATTTCAAATACGTGATATTATATTTCATAAAACACATAAGTATTAAAGATTATTTAAAAATATATAACAAGCATATGTAATGCAAATTGCAACTGTTGTTCATTATTATAATAATAATAAAATAAGAGAGAAAAAAAAAATTATATGATTAGGTTCCTTTATCGTACAATTGCTATGCAATTTTTTTCCACATGAATCATTTAAAATAATTTATTCTCCAACGTATTTTCCATCTCTAAAAATAAGATTTATAATTAAGGTAATTTTAAATTGAATAATAATTTAATTGTTTATAAACAAAAACAAAATAAGTATTATTGTTGAGAAAATAAATCTCTTCAGCTCACACACATTAAACATAAGTAACATATTGTTAATATATATATATAAAAAAAAAATTATATAATAAAAAGTGTTGACCGTTTATAAAATAAAGTTAAATCATAACCATTTGGCTGTTAAAGTAAAAGTAGTTTATTATAAATCATTAAGTTGTCATCAGCGTTTGTTAACTTTTATTTTTGTCTTCTTATTTCTTTATTTCTTTTCTTTCCTCTGTATCGTTTAAAATGACAATAAATTATAATAATACTAAAAAAGAAATAGAATTTTGTTTATTTTTTATTATTATTATTATTAAAACAAATTTGTAAATGAAACGACACAAAAATATTATGAAACATTTTAATCAGATAACAAATAATAATAAAAAATAAAACAAAAAATGTTATCTTTACTAATTTGTTATGTATACTCTATTATTTTGTAAGGGTAATAAAGGTTTTATATCATTAATAAAGCAAAACGTTCATTTTAATTAATTGCTTTGATTATCCTTTCAAACAAAAAAAAAAAAAAATACTCTGTTATTATAAAGTGTTTGACGCTTTTTTTTTATTAAACCAAACATATTCTTATTCTCTTTAAAATTAATAATTTAACAGACTAATTAAAAGCATACACAAATGATACTGTTTTCTGTAACGAAAATTTTATTGTTATAATCTTTAAATGTGTTTTATTTGGTATTCATCGAATGTGTTTTTCTTAAGGTAATGCTTAAGCAGATAGGCGGTTTTATAATTATCTCATTTAATTTAGCTCATTATACTTTGTATAATATATATAACTCGAGCTTCAAGACCATATTTATTTTAATAAAAAAAAAATCCTTTAAAGCTCCTCCTAGTAATTAGTATTACATTTATATAAAAGCTTATATGATATTTATCACTGTACCATCTCTAAATCAATATATACATATAAATAACTATACCATTTACAGAAATAATAGATAAAAAAAATTATTAAAAGCTCCACAAATTTCCTTGAAAAAAAAAAAATTATCATTTATATATACCATAGGTACTTATAATAAGTTTGTAATTCTTTACTTTGCCGACTTTTACTTGTTCAAAACAACAATAATAAAAAGAAATGAAAATAAAAAGTTTTTACTTAAAAAACTTTTCATGACATTTAATTATCTTCAAAAACGAAAATAACCATTTATTTAATGTACGGAAAAGCAATTTCACATTGTGACATATCCCAAAAAAAAAACATCAAATCTAACTTATTTCTACTTTTTATTTTTATTTAATTTATTTTTTTACTTTAATTTCACTCCATCCTCCTTCATTTTCTCTCAATTTAAGTTTAAATAAATTATTGTTTTTAGTTAGTAATTTTCATTTTTCTTTTTATTTTTTTGTACTTGTTGTTGTTGTCTTTTAAATTATTTTATTTGTCAATTCAATTTAGTCTTGTTACTCGGCATACATTACGTTGGATACAAGATAAAATGATATTAAACAGAAAAAAGTCTATACCTAATGAAAAAAGATGTAGAAGAAGAGTTATACACAAAAAAAAAAAAAATTTTCTTCGATATCGAAGGAATTTAAGATATACAGAATAGGATGTCGCCATTAAAGATATATTTATTTTCCACATATCTATAGTACATATGTATAGCCAAATACAAAACTAACTACATTATTGTAAAGAAGAAAAAAAAATAATAGAAGAATCAAAATCAGTTAAGATTTACTTGTGTAATACAAACAAAATTGACAAAACAAGAAAAGAGTTAAGATTGCAAATGATTTTATAAGATAAGGTAAAGGAATACAAAAGATAAGATGGTAGAAAGACAAAAAATAGAAATAACGAAAATACAACGTTTTTCTTCTAATACCTAACTATTGTATAATTTTTCGGTTTTTACTAAAATAAAATTGATTTTTCTCTTGTTTTCAAAACAAACTTTAAATCTATCGCTTTTATTTTTCGTTTTTTTTTTTGTTTTCTCCACTTATTATTATTTTGTTTTTCCTTCTAGAATAATAGGTAGAAAATTCGTCACATGATACTTGAAAGTTTCCGACACATAATACAAATTATTTTACCAATAAAATCTAGAGAATCCTTTCCAAAAGTAAATAAAATAAAAATGTATTCATACTTTTATTATCAATAATTCTATTAAACTTATTTGTTTTGTATCCTTGTAATGGATTCTCCTTAAATTTACTGCGGTTTTTCAGTTGTGGTGAAAAAATTGTCGTTTTATGGCGAATAAAGTAAATAATTTTTTTTATTTTTTTTTTTCTAAATTATTTAGTAAGAAGGTTTACTATTTTTTTTATTACTTAACTACAAAAAATTATTAACCTTTTTTTATTTTAATATATTAATAAAAAAAAAATTTAGTGGTTAATACCAGGAAAAAAATAAAGCACAGTAACTAATTTGAATTATACCATTAAAACAAAAATAGCTAAAAAAATTGTCTGTGGTGAAATAAAAATAAATAAAATAATTTCTGTTTTATAAAACAAAACAGATAAAAAATGTGTTAAAATAATAAAAGGGCAGGCAAAAATATGGGCTTTTTTTTTGTTACGCATTGTATATCCTGAATATTTAATATCAAATTTATTTTTATTCTCTTCATGAATTTTCTGCTCTTTTATTTTTACAAATAGTAAATTTGTTGCTGTTTTTTTTTTTTTTTTTTTTATATGTGTAACTAAAAATGGTAATCGAAATAAATCCTTAAAAATATAAATAAAAAAAAACTTTTTTTTATTATTATTATTATTATTATTATTATTATTATTTTATTTTATTTTTAACATACATAACACGTTGTTGTACTACAGTATAACAACCGAGATTTATTATTATTATTTTTATACATCAAAATACGTTTAGATCATACAAAGATTCTTTATTTGGTTGATGTTGTTGATGCCTCTATAAATTTAAATCTTTATAATAATAATAATAAATATTATTTAAGGGATGTAGCGTTTTTGTTATTCAGCCATATAATCAGATATTATTGCGTTAAGTTATTTTATTATTAAAAAAAAAAAATCTTTTTAATTCATGTAACAAAATAGATTTTTCTATAAACAATATTATAAAACCACTTTTATTCATGATTTATAAGTGTTAACACATATTTAAGATAACAGATTACACCGTTCTTTTTTTTACCTTTAATCTATATTTTTTATAATATGACACGAATATTTTGTTAAGCTATAATAGATATTGAAAGAAATGACAATGTAACGAATTATTACATTTTTTTTCATCTCAGAAGATTAGATTAGATTAAAGATAAAATAGTTGCAGATTCAATTATTATGAAATATTTAAGAAATACGAGAATTACAAGTTGATGTTCCATAAAATGGTAATATCCTGTTTAAATTTGCTTTATTGCTGCTTCTGCTACCAAATCTTATTAATTTTCTTCTCTTTTTTTTTTTTATTCAACTCCAGAACTGAAAAGTTGAGATTTAGGGCTTATAAAAAAAAAAAAAAAATTAATTATCTCTTTTGTTTTTCAATTTTTTTTTTTTTATTTATATTTATGACCTCTACAGAGAACAAATCTATTGAGTACTTAATTTTACTACTGAATAAATCTAATTTTAATGTCTTTGATTTATTTAAATTATCAAGAATTGCATTACTATCAATGCGATATTATATAATTTGAAGTAAAAAAATATTTCTTTTAATTTAATTTGTATTTGCGCTTCAGTGCAAAATAAATTAATGTTTGATTTATATAAATTTTAATTTCTATTGTAAGCGGATTATTTTCTTTAAACTAATTGAAACTAATTTTTCTCTTTTTCTTTTCTATTAAAAAAAAAAAATACTTCAACCTGCCGATGCTGCTGAACCGTATTTATTTTTATAAACGTAACCAGGCTTGAAATGTAAGTAAAATTGATAGTTCACGTGCATCATTTATTTTGTTGGAAACGTCAAATAGTTTATTTATTCATTATTACATTTCTTTTGAATCACCTTTAGATACGGATAATCAACGAGTTATAATACACGTAAAAGATGTAAATGATGAGCCACCGTATTTCATCAATCGTCCGTTACCGATGCAAGCTGTTGTCCAGTTAAATGCTCCACCGAATACCCCTGTTTTTACATTACAAGCTAGAGATCCAGACACTGATCATAATATTCATTATTTTATTGTTAGAGATCGAACTGGTGGAAGGTAAATAGAATTTTAAATTTATTTTTATTTTATTTTTGCTGTAGTAAGAATTATTGTAATAAAAAATATAAAACATAAAAAAAATGAAAAGAAATGAAAAGAAATGAGATGTAGACTGACTAACTTTAATACTTTAAAATAAATTTACATTTTAGATTTGAAGTAGACGAACGTTCAGGTGTTGTTCGAACACGCGGAACCGATTTATTTCAACTTGATATGGAGTACGTGTTGTATGTTAAAGCGGAAGATCAGAATGGGAAAGTTGATGACCGCCGTTATCAAAGTACACCAGAGGAAAGGTTGTCAATAGTGGGTGGCAAGCGTGCACCACAATTTTATATGCCTGGCTATGAGGCAGAAATACCAGAAAACCAAAAGAAAGACTCTGAGTAAGTTAAATGAAACGATAAACGCAAAAGATAATAATGAAAAAATTTAATAAAATGGAAAATAAAGAATTTGTGTCTAATTTAATTCTTATGTTAAATTTTTAGTATAATATCCGTTAAAGCGAAATCATTTGCTGATCGAGAAATTCGGTATACATTAAAAGCACAAGGACAAGGCGCTGGTACATTTAATATTGGACCAACATCTGGAATTGTGAAACTTGCAAAAGAATTAGATTTTGAAGATTTAAGGCAACCACATGTTTACTCTCTAGTGGTAACAGCAACGGAAGACTCTGGAGGTTTTTCCACTTCTGTGGAGGTAAAAACTAATGAACTTTATATTTGTTTTTCGTCTTACATTATGTAATATGTAAATTTAATTTTAGCTCACCATTCGTGTAACAGATGTAAATGACAATGCACCAAAATTCGAATTACCCGATTATCAGGCCCACAATGTCGATGAAGATATACCGCTTGGTACGAGTATACTGAAAGTTAAAGCGATGGATGCAGATTCAGGGGCAAATGCCGAAATAGAATATCTGGTCTCAGATGACCATTTCTCCGTTGATTCAAATGGGATTATTGTTAATAATAAACAATTGGATGCTGATAATAACAATGCCTACTATGAATTTGTTGTCACAGCAAAAGACAAAGGCGAACCTTCTAAAACAGGAACGGCTACAGTAAGAGTTTATACAAAGAATAAAAATGACGAGGAGCCGAAATTTTCACAACAAGTATACACGCCGAATGTCGATGAAAATGCCGGGCCGAATACATTGGTAACAACTGTCGTTGCATCCGATAAAGATGGTGATAATGTTCGATTTGGTTTTGTTGGAGGCGGCACAAGTAGTGGCCAATTTGTTATTGAAGAAATAACTGGTGTAATTCGTTTACATAGCAAGCCTATATCATTGGATCGTGATAAATATGAATTGAATGTTACTGCTATGGATGACGGATCATGTTGTGTAAATGGTGATACGACGATACATACCTCAACTGCGGTTGTAGTTGTATTCATTACTGATGTAAATGATAACAAACCAGTTTTTAAAGACTGTGGTACATACTATCCAAAAGTTGAAGAAGGCGCACCCAATGGCAGTCCTGTTATTAAAGTTCAAGCAACTGATGAAGATAAGGGTGTTAATGGACAGGTTAATATTAATAAATATAATGCAAGTACGGGAAATTGATTTTGGAATTCATCGTTTTTCAGGTTAAATATTCTATAGTTCAGCAACCAAATCAGAAAGGCACTAAATTTACAGTAGATGAGGAAACTGGTGAAGTATCAACAAATAAAGTATTCGATCGTGAAGGTGATGATGGTAAATTTGTGTCAGTCACTGTTAAGGCAACTGATCAGGGTGAACCAAGTTTAGAAGGTGTATGCTCTTTCACTGTTGAAATAACAGATGTTAACGACAATCCACCACTATTTGATCGACAGGTAAAAATTTGAGATAAAAAATAATTTGGTTTGAGTCTTTGTTTGAACTAGCCGAAAATTGTAACGACTAAGTTCTTAGTGTAGACACAAATTATATCATAATTCATAATTGAGAACAGTGTGTAAAATCTTTGCTACATATTAAATTTATGCTAACTTTGTAGAAATATGTTGAAAATGTGAAACAAGATGCTAGCATTGGTACAAATATATTACGTGTATCTGCATCAGACGAAGATGCTGATAATAATGGAGCAATCGTTTACTCATTGAGTGCACCATACAATCCAAATGATCTTGAATATTTTGAAATACAACCGGAATCTGGATGGATTGTACTTAAAAAACCACTAGACGTAAGTATTGTTTTAATGTTTTGTTTAACATTAATATAATTAAATCTTTTTTTTTTTTTGAAATTATTATTTAATTTAGTTATAATTTTAATTTAAAAAAAAAAACTCTTATAAAAATTAAAGTAGATTTTGTTAATGGGAGATTATATGAAATGTTTGAGTAAAAAAAAAAAAATAATAATAACGAAATTAAACACAATGAACATGCAATGAAAGTGAGATTTTTAGGTATTAGGCTCAACTACAACATAAATGGCTGCCGCAGAAATTCAAATCAATCAATCATTTAATAATAATAGTAATAATAATAATAATAAACTTTACTACATAGGTTTAATTTCTTTTATCATTTTATTTATTACAAATTTAATAAATTCTTTTTAATTAATTTGTAATAAATAGTTTATTGTTTTTACGTAACATTATAAAGAGAAAACTAATTAATTAGGTTTAAGACTTAGGTTGCTTTTTCTTCCTTTCAGCACAATTATTTTCAGTTGCAAAAGTTTATTAATTATTAAAACAAAACAAAAAAATTAATTAAATTATGATTCTAAGGGAATAAAACAATTATTACTATTATTGCTATTATTATATAAAAAAAAATGAAAACATTAATATATATAATTAAGGGCACATTATTTAAATTTTATGAAAAGAAGTTGAAGAGAAAATATGAATTTTCTCGATTTAGTGTTTTTTTTTTTTTTTTTTTAATTTAATTTATTTTTTTTTTATTTAAGTTTATTTAATTTTTTTATACAGCACAACCTTGCAAATTTTATAAAAATACTACTTATTTATACAATTTTTTTTTTTGTTTAAATATATATAAAAAGAAAATCAATCAACATTGGTAATAATTAATTAAGTTTTTTTGCAACCAGATTTAAAAAAAAAAAAAGAATTTTTTTTGTTTGTTGTACTAATATTTTATAATTTAGGAATAATTTTTATTTTTTTGAAAGCAAAAGTATTAATTTTTTTAGACGTCTTTTATGTATTTTTGTGTTTAGTTTAATAAATTTATAAAGATTAAACTAACAAAGGTAAAAGACGTCGATTTCGTAGGTGGTTTTGCTGCGATAATTTTTTTTTTTGGTTGTACTATTATTCAATTCACATATGCCATGAACAGAATGAGAGCAATTTTTTTGACGAGACATTAATTTTTAAATTAAAAATTGGTAAAACTAACAAAACATTTTTTGAATAGTAGTAGAGAATTTTCACGAGATGACACAAAAAAAAAAGAAATAAAATAACGAAAAAGAAAAGAAAAGAGAGCAAACTACAAATATACAAATAATTTTTGCATTGAAATAAACTAAAAACCAAACAATATTTTGTACAAATAAACATTATTTTGGCCATTTCAGGGCGTTTTACAGAGAGTGTGAGTGTGCCGGAAACAAGATCGAATAATAATCGATCGTAAAAAAAATTATTTTTGTTTTCTTTTATAATTTTTAACAAATTTTTTTAATTAAACAGAAATAAAGTCAAAACGTTTTTTTTTCTTTTTTGTTTTGTTGTTAGTCTTGATATTTTTTGACTTTATTTTACTTTTTTTTTTTTTTTCTTTAAGTATAAATTATGATTTTTTTTTTTGTTTCTTAATTCAATAATTTTGATTGTTGCTGATTTTTTTACGATTTTTTATTTTTTTTTTATTTTTTTTGTTTTGTTTTGTAATATAATTAAATAAAATTAAGAAACACGAACAATCAAAATTATTATTAAGAGAAATAAGAAAGACGTAAAAAGTGACATTTTCGCGTCGTGTATGGGGCACAAGAGGCATAAAAATTACCAAAATAATAAAGAGAAAACTAAAAATACATTAAATGGAGACGATCACCGATTTTTGAGCGTCGTTTATCCATGAAAAAAATAGCAAAGAAAAAACATCGACGACAAAACAAACGTTGACGGCGGTGATTTTTGTATTCTTTTTTGCCAAAAATACTTTAAAAAAAAAAAAAAATCCTCCTCCTTTTTACCTGAATTAATTTTTGTTTGTAAAAAAAAAATAATTTAAAATAAAATAAAAAAAGTAAAAACCAATATCCAAAGATTTTTCATCCAGAAAAAAAATATTTTTTTTTTATACAACACACAATTTTTTTATTTTTTTTATTTTGAATGCAAATTCCTAATTTTTATTTTTAATTTTTCTTTTTTTTATGTGGAAGTTTTGATTTATATTAAAAAGAATAAAATAATTTAAAAAAAATGCCACCTTCTATTGCATGTAAATTTGTTGTCTGCTTGTTTTAACGTTTTTTTTCTTTTTATTTTTTTTTTAATTTTTAATTTTTCTCCATTAAAAGAAAAAAAAAACTTATTATTTTAGGTTTTTAATTACTAATAATAATATTAATAATAAATAAACTAAATAATTAATCATACAGAAATAATTTATAGAGGTTTTTTTTTTTTGTTTAAAATAATATATTTTTAATTTTTTATTTATATTATTTAAATTTAATTAATTATTCTATTGTTTAATTTCACTGCACCAAAAAAAAAAAAAATCTATATATTTTTTATTTCATTTTATGTTAATTTAAATCAACTATAAAAAAAAAAATAAATAAATAAACAAAAAACATAAACGTATATTGCGGACTCATCGGACACAAATACTAAAACTAAAAAAAAAAAAAAAATAATTAATACAAAGGGATGCTACCCTGTAAGTAGCAGTTTAATATACTTTTAAATGGATTTATTAAGCTAAATTTAGATTTTATTTACTAAAAACTACTAACAAATCAGTATTATCTTTGACTTTAATTTGATTCAAAGAGATAACCAAAAAAAAAAAAATCTAATCTAATGTAATATCTGTGGTAGCCAGTGTTTTTTTTTTTTTTTTTGTAAAATTAATTAAATGCTTTTAACTATATTGAGTAACCAAAGTTAAAGAAAAAAACAAATTAAAATCTTGCAAGCATTTAAAATGATCCCCCTTCAGCTGATAAATGATAACCAAAGAAAAAAGAAAAAAAAAACTTTAAAAATCTTAAATCCTTTGTAAATAAATAACGGCTAGGTGTATGTGTTTTTTTTTTTATTTTTGTTTTGTTTTATTTTCTTTTTTGTATAAATTAATTAATTAATTATTTTTGTTTTTTATTAGCATTTATATTGTTTTCGTGTTATTAATGTATAATTTTGTTTATATTATTTTTTATTAAAGGTTACAAAATAGGCTGCTTTGTATAATTAATTATGATAAATGGAAAAACATTGATAATTTCTTTTAATTTAAGACGTGTATATAATAATCATTCATTCGATAATTATCTGTTTAATTTCCTAATCAAATTAATATACATACATTTATTGTTTATTATTTTTATTATTTTTATTTTATATGTTTCTTTTGTTGTTTAATTGTTTTAAATGTATTATTTTGATGCAAAATGTATGCATGTATTAAATGCTGTATCTTTTTAAACGACTATCGGTTAAAAATATCGGTTAATTAATTAATTACTTCTTTTTTTTTCGTTAATTAACTTTATAATATAAAATTTTTCGTTTATAGTATGTTTAAGCCAAGTTATTCAGATCTAATGCAAAGTATTATGCAAAGTATTAGCTTTGACTTTAACTGTATACCATTTACCACCCTTAAAATTAACTTCACGTTAATTAAATAAAATTAAACTTAGAAAAACGATTATGATTAACACACAAATATTACGTATGAGCACATTTATTAAAAAAAATTGCACCAATAATATTATTATAATTTTTCTTTTTTGGTTGTAAACAAAATTTATTTCAGAGCTCAGGTAATTTTCAGTTTTATTGTTATAAAATTAATAATAAATTATTTGTTTTGTTGTGAAAAAAATTATTTGAATTAAATTAAGTTAACGGGGTAAGACAGTAATTAACTAGTCTAGTTATATTAATGAAAAAAAATGAAATAAAGAAAATACAATAATTAATACATGCATAAATTATGAATCGTTTTTGTAAAATGTTTTGTTTTTTTCTTTTCTTTGTTTTAGTTTCAATTTTATTTAATTATTTTTTATGTTGTTAATAATTTTATGTTGTTTTTTTTTTGTTACAGTTTATGTTTTATTTATTATGATTATTATTATTATTATTATTATATATATTTTTTTATTATCAATATTTATTTATCATTTATTTAATCCTTTTTATATTAATTGATTTTGATATGACATTATTTATATTTAATAATTAAAAAAAAAAACGATGAAGACAAACATATAATTATAATTATATGATTATAATATAATGAAAAAAAGCGGCATACATAATTATCCCTTAATCTCATTGTAGATATTAATAATAATGATAATATCCAATTAACAAAAAAAAAAAAAAATTAATAAACATAAATTACTATTTTCATTTAATTTAACTATCTTTATTTGTTAATATTTGTTATAACATTTCATTTACTTACCATAACTATAATTTAATTTGATATTCTATGTTATCATATATTTTTATATTTCTGTTTTATTTGATAAATAATTTGGTTTTTTAATTTATTAAAACAAGGAAGCGAACTTGTTGTGTTTGTGTTATAAACGAAAAAGATAAAAAAAAAAAAAATTGGTAAATGCAATGATATAACAATTTAATTTTAATTTTTGTTTGTTTAAATATTTATGTTGTCCATTCAAAATTATTCTTTAATTAATCGAAATCCTTCCCTTTATTTTATGTCTAAGCCACATATTTATGTTTTCATTGAAAAAAAAAAAAAAAAAAAAAAAAATTATATTATTATCAAATATTATTTTTGGCTTTTCTTTTTTCTTTTTCACCCTCCGCCATCAAATGTGCAAAATTAAAATAAATATATAAAAAAAAAAACAAATGTAATCATGCTAAAAAATTTACTGAAACAAAATTAATTAAAAAAAATTATTAAAAAAACCAAATGAATAAAATAAATATAAAACTGCAGCGCGACAGATATCGTCTAAGGGTTCGCGCCTCTGATAAAGGTGAACCACCATCATACGCGGATGTCGATGTTGAATTAGATGTTGTTGACAGAAATAATAAACCACCCATCTGGGATAAGAGTATTTATGGCCCCATTCACATTAAAGAAAATGTCACTGTTGGTACTGTTGTCACATCGGTTAAGGCAAGGTTGGTATTTTTTATTTAAGCAATAAATTCATAAGTAAAATATATCAAGAACTAATTTTTTTAACGTAAAAAAAAAAAAGAAAAGAAAACATTACATAAATAATATTTTTCCCTTTTTATAAATGAATTTATTTATTTTTTTTTTTTATATTTTTTAATCATTAAATAATTAATCAAAAAATAATTAAAAAACAATTCAAATTAAACGTATATAAAATAAAATTATAATTATAAATTAAAATAAGAAATATAAAAACATATGTGTTGGGTCAGAAATAGCTAACAGAATAATATAAAGGTGGATTCAAAGGTGAATAATAAACAATTTATTTGCTTATATTGTAATTAAAATTGAAAGCAAATTGAATAAGTAAGTAATTTCCATTTAAATTTAGTTTTATTAATTTTTTAATTTTTATTTTGTATTTACTATTAATTTTTATAAATAACTAAATAATATTTGATTTATTTTTTTAAGTAATTTAATTATGGTTTCTACTTGTAATATTATTTATTAATTAAACAATATTTTTTTTTTCTTTTTAACTAACAATTATGCTATTTAATTAATAATTTAATTGTAACAAAAATTTATTAATCTAATAATTAGTTTTATAAGGATTTAACTTATGGTAGCTGCATTATATTATAAATTAAATTCTCTCTTAAATTAAATTAATTAATTTTTATAATTAAATTTTTTATTTCTTAATGCTTTTAAGTAGTAAATACTAAAATTTTGCTTTAACAAGATTTTTACTAGTGTTACACAGTCGGTTTAATAATATTAAATTTACGGTTATTCCATTAACTACTTGTTAATTAATTTAAATTATAATTTTTTAATTAAAAACTGTATACAACAGACTTAAAAGCTTATTAAGAAATTAATTAATTAAATAGCTACTACTGTTATTATTATTATTATTATTATTATTATTATTTATTAAATTATCTTTACCTTACTAATATACAAGATAATGTAGTTTAGTAAAGATATCAACAATTTTTTGATTAGGCTATAATATTTTCAATAAATCGAATAATTTTGTGTAAAAAACTAAAAGAAACAACAACAACAACAAAGAAGAAAATTATTTGTATAAACTCTGTGCTTCTTGTAATCAAAAATCCTATCAATAAGTTTTGTCTCCTCTGTATCAACAACTAGACGTTATAAAAAACGTTAAATAAAAACAATCATCGTAAACAGCTAGCATATAATTACATAGAAACAAATTTAATTGCTCTCCTCTTACAAAATAACATCACTAAGTAGTGTTGCGGCTAAAAAATTAAAAAAAAACAATTTATATAACAAAAAAATAATTAATAAAATAAATGCCCTTAATTATTATTATTATTATTATTATTATAAAAAAAAAAAAGAGAATTTTTTTTTTTTACAAATAACTTTTTGTTGTAATGTATGTGTTGTGTATGAGTTTTAAGATTTTTTTTTTTTTTTTGTTTATTTAATTAATTAATTAATTAATTTTTTTTTTATATATATAAAAATATAAATAATTTTGTTTTAACTTAAACATCTCATAAAGAAATCATTGAACAAAATTTTTATTAAAAAAAAAAAAAATAATAATAAGTAAATGAGAAAACATATATAAATATTTTTTTTTTTTGTTTTGTTTTTATAATTTTGATTATCATATTGGATTTGTTTTTTGATTTTTCCAAATCTTCTCATACTACTATTGCTACTATCTACTACGACAACTGCCCTACAATGTGTGATCTTCAATATCCGACAACCAAAACAACCTAATCAACCATAATCAACTATAATAATAATGATGTTTTGATAAATAATAAATTAAAATAATTAAATAATTTTTTTGATAAAAACGATAACAAAACAAAAAAAAAAAAAAAATCTCATATTAACACATAAAAAAATAAATAAATAAAAATAGCGTGAAACATATAAATTAGAAGCAATGGCACAAGATAAAGGTTATCCACCATTGTCACGTACAGTTGAAGTACAAATTGATGTTGTTGATAGAGCTAATAATCCACCAGTTTGGGATAATACAGTCTATGGACCAATCTATGTTAAGGAAAATATGCCAGTTGGTGGAAAAGTTGTATCAATTAAAGCCAGGTCTGTTATTATGTCGTTGTCATTTTTTTTTTTTTTGTTTTGTTGTTTTTTATGTTTTGATTAAACATTTTCTGTTTGTTTTGTTTTATGTTTTTTGTTATTTGCTGTTGTTTTCCTTTATTTATAATTAATTAAAAAACAATTAAAGATGAAAAACTTTTATTATTTGAAATAGAACTAAATTTTGTGAGCACAAAATCACATCGTTTCCAAACGTAATGAAATTGTTTTATAGAAAACAATTTTATTGAATATAATTTGTCATCATTTTATCTTTTGCTTTTAACACTTTATTGCTTTTATTAATCACTTAAAAACGGTTTTTATGTTTTGTAGTGTAATTTTCTTTCATTCTTTATTATTATTATTACTTATTTTTTAAGTATCACTAAATCACTAAAAATAAATAAATAAATAAATTTAAAAAAAAAAATTCACTAATCTTTTACTTAACTTTATGCGAATCTTTATATAAATATTGTCTTGTTATCTTTATTTAACTTGAAGAAATTTTAATATTATTGATTATTTTGTTTTCAATGATAAGATCATTTATTTATTTTTTAACTTTACGATTCATATCTATTTTTATTAATTATTTATTAGAAATGATTAACTAATGATCTTTATGCACATAACAAAGTTCATAATTTAAATTAAAAATTTCTTCAAGTTTAAATTAAAGAAAAATGTTTTTTTTTTATACTTGCACCAAGTTTTTTTTTTTTTTGTCTGCACAAAACTATTAAATTAAATGCCAATTAAGTCAATTAATTAAAATGGATTTTCTTTGAAAACAAAATAAAAGAAATCAAATACCCAAAAATCATTCACAAAATAAAAACTTAATAAATGTTTTTGCATAAAATTTTATGTAATTAACAAAAAAAAAAAATTTTAAAAATGTTTCGCATTAAAGTTTGGTAAGTAAAGTTAATTCTGAAGGGATGTGTTAGGGCAATTATTTTTTGGTTTTTTTATGTTTTCTGTATTTTTTTTTTTTTAACATATTTTAATTTTTTATATGTTTTCTATTCTGTTTAATAAAAATTATAATTTTATTTTTAAAAATATTATTTATGTAACGTTTTTTTTTTTTTTTTTAATTTTTTTTTTTTTTTATGTTCTAATTTGTAATTAATTTTAATTTAGGAAATTTTATTGTACCTTTTTTTTTCTATAGGACAATTAATGACTTGATTTCAGTTGAATATTTTTTGAGAAAACATTTTTGTTTTAAACTGAAAAAAAAAAAAAAAAAAAAAAAAAAAAACACATCGAAATAATAAAAATAAATTTATTTTAAATGAATTTTTTGAAAAGTGATTAAAGAACGATATAAACAATAAATATTGGTTTGTAAAAAACAGTCATTAGTTTTTTATAATTTAATTTAATTTAATAATTTATCCTTTTTGATTTTTGAACAATATTTTTGTTACATTTATTTTGAATATTTTTTTTTAAATATTTCTTTACGAGTTTATTAATTAAACTCAATATACACTACGAAATTTTTTATTTTTTTTTAAATATCATTACTTAATTGTCATGTCAGTATTTTTTGTATTTTGTGGCATGATAAATGTTTTAATTTATTTTTTTTTTTTTTTAATTAAAACTTTATAATAGTTACGAAAAAAGCTTGCTTTTTATATTTTTTAAAACAACAAAAAGAAAACTAAAAAAAAGAAATGAAAATAAATAACAAAAAAAAAAAAAAAATATTATTAGAACAACACAAATCACTTTTAATTTTAATTAAATAAATTAATTTATAATTTTTTTTTTTGGTTATTTTTCAATTTTGGTTTTTGTATAACATCGATATATATATATATATATTTTTAATATATATCACAAAAAAAAAAAAAAAAACATTCAATCAAATAATAATGCTACACGAATTTATTTATTAAAAGATAAAAAAAAAAAATTTTTTGATTTTTATTCTGATTGTTAATTCTTGTAGCAAAAAAGAATTTTTTTAATTCAATCAAACAAAAAAAAAGAAAAAAAGTCAAAATTGAAACTTATTTTATTTTTTTTTTTTATTTTATATTTATTATCTCTCTGCTATTATCATTTACTAATATATATTTCCTGTTTGTTTTTTTTTCTTCTTTAAATAAAATTAAACACAAATTAAATGTATAGCTCTGGTATAGAAGGAAATCCGACTGTATTTTATCGATTGATGCCCGGATCAACTGCACAAACCAATAAGTATCATACATTTTATTTGCAACAAAGACCAGAAAATGGTGATACTTGGGCTGATATTAAAGTAAATCATCCTTTGGACTATGAAAACATCAAAGAATATAATTTAACAATTCGTGTTGAGGTAAATAGATAAATATTTAAATTTTCTACAAATGAAACGAAACCAAACCAAATTGCAAATAGAAGAATAATGTTAGTATTAGTATTAAAAGATTTTGAAAATAAATTGAAATGAAATTAATTTTAAAAGATTTAAAATTTTATCTACATTAAAACATGCAAAGTAATATAAATTTTGACAATGCTTTAGTTAATTAATTGCATTGAATATAAGCAGAAATTATTTAAAAGAAAAGAGAATTTGAACAAGGTCATTCTAGCATTCTAAAGGTTTACACACAAAAAACAACTTGAATACAATGATTTGCAATTCAAATAATTTACATGCGGTTGAAGAATATTTCATGACTTCTTTATGTTATTTCTTATAGCTTTATCGCAAAAAAGACAACCCCTATGCATATCAAGTTGCCGTACTGAAGAAAAATTAAATTATTCTAAATTTTCATTTATATAATTTATAGAAAATAATAAATACGTTTTTGTTATGTTTAGCATTCGGTAATAAAATGCAAAATAATGTTAAAACTGCTGCAACCACAGATAAGGAACGATACAATTCTTCATATAAATCCTTTTAGATATTAAATAGACTTAACTATAAGCCGAAGATATGTACTTTTATTATAATTTTCTTCATTAGAAAAGTGATTCTTAAATTCATGTCTTTACATATATAATCTAATAAAAATAAATTTTATTCTTATGTTATAATAATTAATTAAATTATTTATTTTCAAGAATAATGGAGCACAACAACTTGCCTCTGAAGCTACTGTTTATATTATGCTTGAGGATGTCAATGATGAGATTCCGCTGTTTACAGAACGTGAACAGGAAACAGTTTTAGAAGGTGAACCGATTGGTACAAAAGTAACACAAGTTAATGCAATTGATAAGGATGGCACTTTCCCAAATAACCAGGTAAATTTGAAATTAATTTTTTAATCAACATTTATTACTAAATAGTTATTTTAAAGTAAAATAAAACGGCTGTAAAAAGTCTTCCAAAAAGCAATAATTAAATTATGCATGGATTTTTTTTTTGTATAAATGTTAAATTCCTAGCATAAAACTCTCCTTAACTCTAACACCAGAAATACAAAAAATAAATACACGAAAAAGTGTGGTGCTATCTTTTAATGATACCTGAAAATATCCTATATTTGCTTTTTTCTTTTATTACTCTTGATAATATGCGTTTCTATGAGATACGGAAAAAACAATTCAATACAAGGATATACGTTTATATACATTTAAATAAAATGTATAATAAAACAATGTGTCGTGCTTTATGTTCGCTATTAGAAAGTACATTTGATAAAAATGAGAACAATTGCTGATTGAAAAAATGTAACATCAAAGCTTTCGCGTTGTGTAATATTATATTTGTTATTCTATGATTTGTTTTGCTTCTTTTTTTTATATAGAAAATTACATGCAAAACCTTTACTAATTGGTGCTTTTATTTGTAATATAAGTAATTTATATCATAATTGTAACAACAATAAAATAATACAATAGGGACAATGATATGATAAAAACATAGAATTATAGATATAAATACGGAAAAAGGAGCAAACAAACAAAAAAAAAAAAAAATAATAAACAGAGATAAAAACAATAAATTCGTGTTTAATAAACACTTTTTTTCCACGTTAAAATATATATTTATTTTTTATTTCTTTAATAAAGCGTAAATAAAAATATTTTTGATTATGATTCTGTGGATTTCAAGAAGTTTTTTTTATATATATAAAATTGAATTAATTCCTTTAAAAAAAGGTATAATTAATATTCTACCACTAGAAAAAAAAAAATATATATAGCAAACCAATTAACTACCCTTTTACTGAAAGCTGTGTCAGATTGGTGTCGATTACTATTGAATAACCAATACAAAACAATAAATATTTGGTTTATATAATAAATTCTATCGCCCACTAATAATTAATTCATAAGAAATGTTATTATATGTAAAATTTTATTTATTTAAAATGAAAATTAAAATATTTATTTTTATTATTATTATTTCCATAAAGGTTTACTATTACATTGTTGATTCATTGCGTAATGAGGGAAAGGAATTTTTCGAAATAAATCTACAAAGTGGTGAAATTTTCACAAAAATTGTATTCGATCGTGAGAAACAAGGAGCATATGCTTTGGAAGTTGAAGCGAGAGACGGTGCACCATCAGCTAGGCCAAACAGTAATGGACAACCAAATTCAGGTATGTTTGATTTTTTTTTTACATGCAATATACAATAAATTTAAATGTTAAACAAATTAATAGAATAATCAAAAGCTTTAAAACTTTATATGCTTTTACAGCAAATAAAGTTTTTGATAACTTCCTCATTTAATTTAAAATATGTTAGCATTATGAATAATTAAAATACCAAGTTATTACTAAGTTATTTTGAACTGAAGTTTGATTTACATTTATTATTAGAAATATTCTTCTTAATAGTTTAGATAAGAAAATCATTCTTGAACATAATAAGTACGTAAGTGGTTCGATTAAATAAACTGTTCGTAAGTTTTTCGGATAGAACTATAAACTGTTTTGTATGCAATGTTCGGCTATAGAAAATCTCGCACGTTAAAGTAATAAAACACAATAAATAAACACAAGCACATTTGGAGGTTTCATATAATTCTTGCAGACTTATCGTAACAAATAAAAATACATGTTTTGCGCTAAATAAATCAAATATATTTTAAGTAATGAAATTGTTTATTGTGATTCTATTTAAAATTAATCTTTTATCAAGTGACTAAATATTTTGTTATTTTGTAAATTGATGAATAACAATTAGATGTTTATCGGAAGTACAATTTCTATTTTTATTTACACATGTTTTTGTTTACAACATTGTTTGTAAATTAATTGATTAAACTATGTAATCAAATAACAAGAAAATAATATAATTACCAAGGTTATTCACCTTTGAAATAGATTTCCAAGACTAAATAGCTTGTTGCTATTATTCTATAGCTCACATAATGTTTTTTATATCACAGTTTGTTAGCAATACATTTTTATTTAATTAATTTATTATTGAAGTAAATTTGTCTAATGAAGATACATTGAGGTGTTTAGCAATAATAACAAGATATTTATATATTTTTTTATTCGTTTGTTATTAAATTTATACATCTATGTACTTTATTTTTTTACATTTGTAATACAATCAGCATTAATCAATTGGAAAAACTTACTGCATAGAAAAACATTTTTGTATTCGGTTTCAATTTTTTTTTAATTCGTTTTCTCGCTATAAAATGTTATCATGATGTATTTATTTGCTCGTGAATGAATAAATAAATAAATTTATTATTACTGAGTAAATGAAAAAAAAAATTGTCTCTTATGTTAACAGATGAGTGAATTTACATCTGTAATTGTCGCATTATAATGTGTTAAATATGCTGATATCCGATTATAATATTTCTTTTTATAATAATAAATAATCATTAAAAAAAAAATTAAATATTTGGACATTATTTATGTTTTATAAGGGCTCTCAATAATAAAAATATTAATGTGTAAAACTTAAATATTATTAATTTTATAAAAAAGTCTATGTTTGATTTCTATTTACTATACTGTCTTTATAATCTCGAATAATCTTCTTTTTTCCACTATAAAACGAAAGAAATATTTTATAATATAAAATCAATGACATATCCTGCACATTTGTGTATAAATTGGAATGAGAATATTAAATTTTTGTTTCTGTAAGCTGTCGTTGTAATAATAATAATAATAATATTAAAAATAATAATAATAATAATAATAATAATAATATTGATAAAAAATCAAATAAAATCCCGATAAAAATATATTGGACAGTTTTCGTTAATAACAAAAATATATATAGAGACAGCTTCCGTAACCGTCAAAGTTATGTATCGTTATTTTGATTTTTAATTTATTTTTATATTAGACATGTTGTCGTTAATAGCATTATGATATTTCGTTAACATAATAAATTTGTGTTTAATTCCTATTAATTTATTTTTTTTTTTATATAATTATACTTAGATTTTTATTTATGTAATGCAATAACAACAAATATTTATTATTTAATAACTAATTGGCAAGATACATATCGTATAAAAAAAGTTTATGCGAAATAAAAAAGAATGAAATTAAACGTAGAAGCTTTTTTCAAAGTATGTACTGGATAAATATTAACAATAAAATTTACTTGGCAAATCAAATCAATATTTTATTCTTGAATAATTTTCATCTGAACAGACAATTTAAAAATAAAGTTTAATCTGTTTTTTTTTTCTTAATAAAAGTTTCTCAGCATTGCTTTTCTCACATAATTGTTATAGTAAATATTGGTCAATTTAAATAGTTTTTATAGTTCATACGAATGTAAACAGGAAATTTTATATAATAAAAAGTAATGCTTATATATAAATTATATGATAAAATGGTTGTTTTTTTTTTTCTCTCTGTTAAATGAAGGGAAAAGTGATTTTCTTTTCTTAACGCATTTGATTTCTACATTTTTTCGTTTATTCTTTTTTTTTTGATTTAGACTTTTATAAAGTTAAACAATTCCTTTTATGTTATGTTTTGATTTAATGTTCGACATTTATGTTTGACATGGGTTAAACGTGTGAATTATGTGTAAAATTGTGGTTCGTTTTATTGTCTTTATGGTGTGAAAATCAGAAGATTATTGACCAGCATTACAAACAAACAAGAAAAAAAAGGAAGAAATATATTCGACTGAGGTATACACAATCGTATGTGTAAATAATAAAGGGAGATTCTTAAGTACATGCAAACCAATGAATTATGTTAAATATTTAACATATGAATCATATTTGGCTATATATACATAAGTTTGTCATTCAGCTTATAAATATAATAACTTAACACCATTTGTAGCTTGGACATATTTTGTAGCATATATTCATACATCATAAACAGTGTCAAAAGTCTGCTATAAAAACCATTTGATTATAATAACAGATATAGCTATTCTAACTATTATTAACACTGAATCTAAATTTGTGCTTTTTAATATTATTATAGCATTAATTTGTTGTTTTACATTTTGCTATTGTTATTTTCAACATGACAAAAAAGTAATACTGAGAAGAAAACTCGTAAACTCATTCATATATAAAAATATAACTAGGAATAAGAAAAATAAGGAAATAAGTCATGTGTTAAATACATGTAATCACCATTTAAACATGAGCATAATACACGCGTGAGCATTATTATTACTTCTCCCTTTATATTTTCTTTAATATATTCGGTTTCTATAGTTTCTTAGTTATATTAAAAATATTTTCGCTTATGCTATTGTTAAATGTGTTATGATATTATACATCTTCATAAATAAAATATAGTTTATTGGTTTGTATAATTTAGTGGAAAATATAGCTTTAAACACTTTTTTTGTATCATAAAACTCTTTAATAGTAATAATTTTTTTTTTTTTTTGCCTTTCTTTTTATTTATCTAAATTATTTATTATCACCAAAATTCTTATATAAAAAAATAATATATGATTATGGGATAATAATTCACATGCGACTGTACTTGTTTCAGAGATTCAGAGATATTTTGAAAAGTAACATAAAATTTGTTCATGTTTTTATAATACACAAATATAAATATTGAAAGAAAATGAATTTTATATTTTTGTTCTGTCGCATTTCTACTTTATTTGACAAGAACAATAATATATTATCTTGTGGGAACAATAAAAGAAGGCAAATAAACAAAAAGAAAAGATTTTTTACCTTATTGTTATATTTACGCATAACAAGCACTTGCCACTTGTTTTATCATATAAAGCTGCTGATATGTGATTTATTCGATTTATATAAGTTATGATGATAACAAACAGCATAGAGAAGAAGAACAAAAAATCACTATAAAGAAAGATGAAAATAAAAGCAGACATTTTTATTAGCAAATATATGCTCACGAGTCAAATCAACTAAAATAATTTTTTTTTTTTTGGTTGTTATATATACATATATATCCTGTTTTGCTCTTTATTTTTTAATTTTTTTTTATATGAATAATATACATAAAAAATTCAAAATCATACTTTTTATGAGTTTTTATTATTATGTATTATCGTATATCAGTCGCGGCATTAATATTGATTTGATTATAAATACTTGTTTACATGCTATCAAATATAATTTCAATTTTATATTGTTTGTATATACGCTATATTCAGCTAATATAAATATTTGAATTTGTTAGTTCTGATTAAATAAATCATTATTATTTAATTAAAAAATGTATTATTAATTAGAAATGTTTTTCTAAAATGTATCTATTGTTTACTGATAGTGTTAATAAAAACTTTTTGTTTAATACAAATTAATAAATCTGTATGGGAAATAGATTTAAAATAAAAAAATATGCAATGAATTAAGATAAATAAGTCACATAATAAAAATGATAATAAAAATAAAAAGTTATATAAATCTCATTCATTGCATATTTATTATTTTTTATTTCACGTATCATGAGTTACATTTTTTATATTATCTTATATAAAAGACATGATTTTTGGGTTATTATTAGTCCTTATTTATTATCAATGAAGTAAAATCAAACGTTCTTCGGGGAATAAAAAATATTTTGTCAACTTTATTGCAATTGTTATCATATGTCTCTGAAGCTTAATAAGTGCTTTTTCACACTGAATATCAATTTTTTTTTGTTCTTTTATTAAAACAATTATTCAAGTCAATAAAAGTAAATTAATTGCATTAATTTATCTAGGAATAAAAGCTGACAGTTTTATTTTACTTTCAAGAATATTAAAAGATTTTAATTTAAAATAATTTTTAATCTTTTTTCTTAAATTGCATTATCACTCTACGATAAACATCTGGCAAACATCCTATCACATTCATATAACATAAGTTACAGCTGTTCTTAAAATTTATTAAAAAAAAATATATATATGAATTTTTATTTTGTTCATCTCTTGAACTTTTATCCAATGTTTTGCATTGGTGGAGACAGAGCAACAAAAAAAAAAAAAAAAGCACAATAAAATGAAGTGCGAAAATTTTATGGAGAAATAGAATCCATGCCATGAATATATAAGATTTCTTTTCTTTTTGATAAGATAATTTATTGTAACTGTCATGTTTGATATCACTTATATTCATTTATTTATTATCACTGCACAATGTGTTACTGCCTTGTCGTGTCTTGACAGATTTCCTTCTGTCCTACTTTATATCCAATGACGTGAAATGTCGTGAATATTATTTATTAAAGATAATACATACGATATGTTTTCATTTTTATTTTTACATTATTTATATAAAAACACAGAATTTTCTTTAATATTTAATTATGAATTAGCATTTTTGTTTTTTATGGCATGAAAAATTTTACTTCATTAAAGAATTAAATAAACATTTTGTGTGCATATGTTGTTGACATTCACCCAGTAATTATACTTTTTGGGAAAATTTATTCATATGAAATTAATACAAATGAAAGCAACAAAATTATTAGGAAAAAATATCCTTTTACATAATATATGTATATTCAGCAAGTCTGTATTTTACTAGCATATAATTGTAATTAAATATTATAGAATTTAACCTACTAAAAAAATTATTTTTAGCAAGAAATAATTATTTTTTCATAACGATTTCATGTTTGCTTATAAACATAATAATAAATTAATAAATATGCTAGAACGCTTTACATGGTTATATTTATAATTTTTTTTTTGGTTTATTGATCAACATTTTTATTGACTTAAAAATAAAAAAATAAAAACCGAAAAAAATTCTTTCAACAATGCTTTCAAAATCTTAAATATTTAAAATTAAAACCAAACTTTCCACTTACTGTAAATAAAGATAAAAGTTAATATTTTAAAACTTGAAACTTTTTTTTATAAAATTACGCTAAAAAAAACTATAAAACTATAAAATCTTTAAATCTCTTTTGTGGAAAAAAAAATAGTAAAGATTTTTTAATAAATAAGAAGTTTTCAGATAATAAAAACGTATCAAAATTGTCATTCATCACCGTTCACAAATAGTTTTTTTGTGTTCGTTTGTTATGAAAGTAACCAATTAAAAATAAATAAATAAAACCTGGACCAGTAGTTATAACTGGGAAAAAAAAAAACGTTATTGAAATAATCATTGCTTCAATAAGTTTATTCTTTTGCTAGCTTAGCGATTATCCGATACAAAAGTCGTCTTATTATTATTTTTTATTATCTGTGACATCAATGGGAAAAAAGATTTTTATATATATATATCTAACCGTTTATGAATCAAATGTTAAATGTACAGAAAGGATATTATTTTTGATTCATGTTAAGAATTGAAGAAATAGAATAATAAAAAACAAAAATGACTTCAAGTTCACTTGAACAAACGATATTAGTCTATTTGATATTTTTATTACAACTTTCAACAATTTGGTTTACGTAAATCGTTTTTGTCACTCCTTTTTTTATACATAACAATAAATTTATTCCTATTATTGTATAATATTTTTCAATAACTGTTCCTATATCTGTCGCTATTATAATAAAATAATAAAGTAAATTGTTTAATAATCAAAATGAACAACCGCACTGTTATTATATAAAAAGTTAAAAAAAAAAAAAACATTTCTTTTGCTAATAAAATTAAAAAGTAGAAAAAAAAACAATTTAAATCGATTTGATTGAAGACATAATACTCAATATTGAGTAAAAATAAAAAAGCCTTTACAACAATCAGTTCTTTGTTTTTTTCCTTTCGAAAAGCTCACATTTTATTTCTATTAAAAAAAAAAAAAAGAAAAAAAAATACAAACAAAAATGAGCTTTTCAGCAAAATAAAATAAAAATCAATTTCGATATTTTACATTGAATAGATGATTCATAAAATGGTTAAATAAAATAAAAAAACAGAAAAAAAAAAAATTACAACATAAAAAGCATAAAATTTTTGGTTTATTGTTTAAAATTTTTTTTTTAAGTAAAAAGATTCTAGCGAGTTGTATGCGAGTTTTTTCGCGTAAAAAATACGCTTAATGGCGCCATATATGAACTTTATTGTTTGTTGTTTTTCTTTCAGTATTTTTTGTGACAAAATCTGTTTCCGTTTAATCCCTTATTTAATAAAAATAGAATTCTTTTATTTATTTATTTATTTATATAATGATGAAAATATAATTTTGTTGCTTGAATCAAAAAAATATAAACAAATATCATAAATTTCATAAACTTTTATTCATTTCGGCAAATATAAATTTATTAATTCGTTACTTTGAATAATTTTATTATTTTTCTGTTGTTATCAAAGAAGTAAAAAAAATATATTTAAAGAGAATGTTTCCAAGTGTTTTGTAAGGATATGCTGGAAAATCATATTTATCCAAGCTTCATATTTGTGTGCTACCTTAAAATCCAATAACAATAATAATATTATAGACATGAGTATATAAAATAATGATATAATATCCATACATACATTTTTGCATCTTTTACTGATGGTTATGTTGTTTCGCATTATATTTTTATATCATGATATTTATATTTTTTATTATAGTACAAAAAAAAATTAAATGATTGTGTATAAAAATATCAGACATTTTAGAACTAACTGATGGTTTATTTTGATGACATCGTTGTATAAATAATTTTTTTTTTGTTTTTGGGTAATTTGAATGAGAGAAAAAAGATGAAATAAAATACGTCAATCGGATATTTTTCTATTTTTTTTTTTTTTGTATAAACAGTAATTTGTTTTAATAAATTATTACTTTTCACAAAAAAACATAATTTATCACAATAAATAAATTAGATTTAGATTTATTTATTTGTTTAAAAAAAAAAAAAAAAAAATTGTTTTAAGACAACAAAACTAAATGTAAAATAAAGAAAATTCGTTTTAAATTTTTTTTTTGTAATAAAAATAAATAACAACGATCAAATGATAAATTGATTGTATTAAATGATTTTTCAATTATTTTCGTACAAGTAATGATACTTTTTTTTTTTTTTAAAGGAGATGGAAATATAAAAACATCTTTGTAGACACTTTAGATATTTATTATTTTTCCAATATTTATTTATCTATGGTATGTTCGAAAAATAATATCTTTTAAATAATATTTATTATTTCTTCTATTTGTCTTTTATTTTGCCATGGTTGAATGATATTTTGTCCATTATTGGTTTTCAGTATAAATATCCCATTTAATGTAATTTATTTTTATATACTTTACTATTTATGGAGCCTATAGCTTTATGACAAAATCATTTAACACTATTATCTATGATCCAAACTGTAACCCACTCTACTATTGCTATATTTAACTTTAATGTTTGATTTCGCTTCTTTTTTTTCAGTTTCGGTTCCATATTATGATATGAACTTAAGGAAATCCTTAAACGTTTTTTACTATATTCATATATATATTCTTATTCTTAAATTTTCTATATTGCAATAAAACGATCTAACGACAGAATAATGTCAGTTTATTCCATAACCCCGCATTGTTTCTTAAATACTATTCTTGTATGGAAAATTGGTAAAACATGCCTTACAAAATATAATATCAAGATAATAAAAGAGAAAAGTTAGAATCAAAGTTAAGATTATATTTGGGATAAAAAAAAAAGAAAAAAATTATATGCATAAAATGGATCAATATTAATGGATAGGAAATTGTGTAAAACATGAATATCCCTTAAATCGGTTATAAAATTTTAAGTATTTTGTGTGTAAATGTTGCGATATTATTCTCAATGATAATATATTTGCTAAGGTATTATTTTTATAGTTTAATGTTGGACTTTTTTTTTTTTTATTATTTTTTAATTTATGCATATTTATCCATTTGTAAAAATATAAAAAAAAAAAATTTGTAATAAAAGTGCTCATCTAACAGTTTTGTATTTTTATTATTTTCATTACAGGTAAGCGTTACACGAAAAATCTCTTAATAAATCATTGAAACCATAAAATGCTGAGAAGGTAAATTTTATTATTAATATTAGCAAACATATCCGCAACATAGTAATTGTAGAATGTTTATCAAAAAAAAAAAGAAAATAAATAATATTGCTGTGTGTCCATATGTTGTATCATTAGATCGGATTAAAAATAATGAGAGTTTCGCTGAAATTGATTAGATATAGATAATAATCGATTTATTAGTGTATTATTTAAAAATTATTTGTAATATAGTCAATTTTTAATGGGGTGATAAATATAACATAGGATGTGATAATAACAAAATTTCAACCATATACCGATTGTGACAATGATAACATTTTATATTTATTAAACAAACTGAGTTATATAATAGCAACGACAAAAACTGACCTTAACCAAAATCGCTTATCTTTTACCGGGAACTATATATTTATCAAATATACATACGAGCAGACAAAGATACATCCGTTGTATCCATGTATTACTATTTAGATAAAATTAAATTTACAATTTTCGTACACAAATTAACACCAATCTTAAACACCTTAAACTTATAAATACCTACAATTTATTAACATTTTTCTTCTTTTTTTTTTAAATTTAAAACAACTTTTGTCGCATACCATAGTTTTGTTTATAAATGCAGTGGTTTATAAATAATTGAGCTTTTATGTATGTAATTTTTTTTTTTTGGTTAAATAATTTGTGGCCGTCATTATCTTATCGCGATACTAAAGAATAAATGACGTTAACACCAGATATTTGAATATAAATCAGATTAATTTGTTTGTCTATTCAAATATAACTTTAATTATGTTGGTAACCAAAGCTTTTGTATACAAAAATCATATTTGTAATTAAATGTATGAATGAACAATCTGTTTACAATATTTAAGTGAAACGTTGTAATTATAAGTGACGAAATTAATTTAATATAAATAATATGACTTGTAATTCGAAAGATAAGTCACGTTTAATAAAAAATTCTGTTAAATAGTTATTCAAGTTGACATGAAATAATAATAAAATATATGTAGGACACTTAGCAACGTTGACTTTTAGTAAAGCATAAAAAAAAAGAAAAGAAAAGAAAACGGAAAATCTTATAAAAATGATATACTAAAGGATACGGCAAGATATTTCAATCGTGTTGAAACTAACTTGATGAATTATTATAATAAAATTTTATGATAAAAATATTATATTAGTTTTATTTTTCTTCGTATATACACATAATACACCATGTAGACTGGTTTGTATAATACTTTTATATTGTTACCAGTAAATGTATCAAACTAATACGATGGTATTTTTATTTTTATTACTACGTATACTATTTCCATATCCTACCCTATCATCATAGATAAGGCAAATGTATAGTAAAATGTGTAAATATGGTGGGGAGTTTGAAAATGGAATTTATAAGGGAAAGTTTCCCACTTTTATATAAAATTGTTTGATTAAAATTTATATACACAAAATACTGTGTAACATGTTTATAATATTACAAAAGGCAGCCCTTCCAATTGCAAATTGTGAATAGAGATTGCGCACAGAAAAAGGGCGCGTGGAACATAATGAAATATCTGGGGTTGCATGGTGGAACTTGTAGCTATTGTATACGTAAACAGACACAATATAAAACATTATTCACAGCATCCTTTATTCTTTTCAAACTGGAAGCAGCTGTAAATATTTATATTCAACAAATTTTACATTATAAACTGAAGAAAAATGGCAGTTTATCGTTTGCATTCAATGCGTTTACATCTCATAACAATGTTTCATTTCCTTATCCATTATTGTATAATGTTATTGATAATAAAGTTTAATTACTAAAATGAACATACGCGTATTTAAGTGTTTTCCTATTGTGTAGTAATTTCAACCAATTTAAAAATAATGGAAATGCGATTTAAGTTAGAAACTAAATTAATTATAATAAATCACCTATAGATCGGTTCGTGAACGGTGTTGGATAATAATAAAAGTTTATTATTAATTAACGTGAATTTAAAAAAAAAAAAAATAAAAATAATAATAAAACAAGTATTTGGGATTTTTCAGTTATTTTTGATATACGTCCTTCAAGAAAATAATTTTATTATTTCGAAAAAAACGAAACAATGAAAGCACGATAATTTTGTAACAAAAACACTTAATAAACTCTTTCAAAAGTTTGTCTATATTTTTGAATTAAAGATAGTTCAACGATGTTTTAATTTAAATTTATAAAGTGTCTTTGAATTGGTACTTTTAGTAAATTGTATTAATAAATTATGATTGTATAATTCTGTTTTACATTAGAAAAATGAAATCATGAATATAAGATTAGTTAGAAAACATTACTAAGAATAATAATTTTATTAATTTACACATTTACCAACACAACAAGTATTGTTCTGTTTTATGTTATGCAAAAATATTATTGTTTTAAAATAAATTAATTGTTGACAACAGAAAATTTATTTAATAAATTCATTCAAAAATATTTTATAAAAACTTTGTATGAAAATTTAGTATACACGTATGTCTCAGTATTATTTTAATTAAATTGTGGTAAAAATCATTGAAATATGAAATGAAGCTTTAATAATTGCTAGCAATTGTAAAAAAGAAAAAATATAAATATTTAAAACTTTTAAAACAGAGAAACAAATATTACATCTGTCACAATATTTTGCATTTCAACAAATTATTGTTTTCATCAATTTAACCACTTCTACGATATTTAATTGTTATTTAAAATTATAAAGTTTTTTTTTTTCTTTAATTTTTATTCTTTGATTAAATAAATTACCGAGTTGCGTTTGTTAGATAGTTAGTAAAACCACAAAATAGTTTTCAAAAAATGTTATTTAATATATTTTTTTTTTTATTACAATGGATAAGAAGATTATCTTTGCTTTAAAGTTTTTACGTGGGTATTATAAAAATATGAAAATGTAAAGTTTTTATAAAAATATAATATAATACTGAATAGCTTGCTGACTATTTATTTATAGACAAAATTTATGCAAAAAATAGTGTTTTTCCACTAATAAACTTTTAATAAGTTGCATTTAAATTTAATAAACACCAGGCGTCTCCATTTAATTTAATGGATACCATGCTTCTGCATTTTATTACTGTAAAAAAAAATATTAAAAATTTTTAATTCAATTAATGCAAATATTTGTTTTTAATTATATTTTGTTTAAAATTATTTAATTGTAGAATTTAGATATAATTTAAATTGCCACCAAAGGTAATTAATTAGTTTTTTTTTTTTTTTGTTATTATATCAATTACAAATATAATTATATTTATTGTTATTATCTAAATATGGTATTAATAAACAGATATGGTTTTAAAGCATTAACTAAAATTTATCACTTTATATAACGAAAATTAAAGTCAAACATACTAAGCTTAAAACACTTGAAATAAAAAATTTTAAAGCTTAATAACTTCAAGAAAAGTAATTTAAATTTTTTTTTTTATCCTTTATTGATAAAGTATGATTTGTTTGGATGCATCCTGAATACAATAGACACTTTAAAATACTTATTCTTTTTTATTTCAACAATTACTAAAGTTAAATATTTACCTCGCATTGTATAATTCGTATTGACATAATACTCTTTACAAAATAATAATTCATGGAACAAATGTTATTTGATTTGTTTTGAGTATAATGTGTACTTTCACACAAAAACCAGTGTTATTCTAAATTTATAAAAATATTTTTACAGGTAAAAACCAAAATAACCTTTCGTTTAGCTTATCCTTTTGTAAATTTTATATTTTTATTATTATTATTATTTTTGCATATTGTTTGAAAAAGATTGAACAACACGTGTAAAGCACAAGGTTACTTTTGTTTTACATTAATGTTTAATAACGAATCAGAAAGAAAAATCTAAAAAAAAAAAAAATATGTATAATAACACTAAAACGCGTAGAAAACACCATATAGGAAATGAACAAAAGAAATACCATCCTTACATACATAAGCGAATATATGCATGAAACAACAGAATAGTTGAGTAAAAAAACATTTTTCCTTAAAAAAAAAATGATAAAGAGAAAACAGATATATCCTATCATCATTTATAGGTAACTTTTCTGTATTATAAATTTTAAAGATATAAAACCGGAAAAACCTACATAAATATAATGGAAAGAACTAGGCAAATAAATAAAAAAAAAGAGCCAAGGTTAAAATAGTTTTATTTTATGTGGTTTTGTAATACAAAAAGCATATCAGTGTAAAAAGTGTAAAAACACAAAAAATCAACATCAAAAAACATTGTTTTGCCGGGATTATTTAGAAAAACCAAATTATTTTTTGTTATATAAAAAATATCTCCTTAGGGAGGTTCTAAAGAAATGAAGGGTAAAACATAAAAATAATGACGACAATCTTACTCTCAGAAGTTGGTAATAAATAAATCATAGATTCAGATGTTGATTCCTATTTAAAATAAATAATGTCTTGGTAATTATGATCTTGACTTAACTGAAGAATAATAAAAGTCCAGTCATAAAAATATAAAACTTCAAGTGATTTTGATTTTATTTTCTTTTAAGAAACTTTGTCAAAAGCACTTTTATAAATAAATATTATCACAAACATTTTTAATAATCTTATATAGCGAATTCAGCCTGCAAACATAACTAGTACACACACTAAATATGTCTACACGAATTCATAGAAAAGCGATGGAATCTTATACGTGCCTTATTTTATCTTTTAAAGAAAATATTTCAATACCGCGTAAAAATTATAATAAAAAAAAGGTGGTGTTAAATAGAAATTTCCTAGTACTTTATATCTATAAAACCCATCTTATCAAATTATATTTAAATCTTGAATCGACATAGAATCTAAAATTCACCTTTTATCTTCATTTTTCTATTACAAATTATTGTGCGTTCAAACATACTTAAGCTAAGGTATAAATAAAAAAAACCCTTTCTGTGTATGAAAGCACAGAAAATTAAAATTTATATCTTTGTGTGTTTACTTTTGTAAATTTTTTTTATTTTTCTCGGTGTACGATCAACAGCTGTGGTAATATGAATTTTTAAGCAAAGCTTTTAATGAAAAAAAAAATAAAATTATTATTATTATAGTCGCAAAATACCATTTAACATTAAATGTTAATTAAAATTGATAAATGAGTTTGTAATAATTTTGTACTCGACGGAAAAAAAAAACATGATTTCTCTTTGTTTAATCATTTTTTTTTAATTTAAATGGAACGGATTACATTTTTGGGAACTGTAGCTGGATTGTTAAAAATTACCTGAAAACTCTTTTTGTTTTTAATTAAAAACTGTTTTATTTATTTTTTTTTGATTTTGAAGAACGATGTGTATGGTGAATGGTGAATAGTATTGTTTGAATAGTAGAGAAATGAATAAATTTATTTGTTGAATGATAAGTGACGTAGAAAATTTATAAGGTTGATGGCAATGGGTACTCAAAATGCATATTAAGTCGTTTTGATTTCTTAATAATAATAATAAATATGAACATTAACAATCGTTAAGATAGAAATTTTATGATGAATATTTTATGATTTATCTTTTACATAAATTAGAAAATAATTTTATTTTAACATATATGTTTATTATTAACGCTTTGTTAACTACATATAAACTGGCATGTGCAACTACTACGAATTCCGATATTTGCTACACATAAACTTAAGATGACTAACGTAATATTTATACCTTGAATGTATAATAAATAACATTTTATTTCTAATTAATTTATAAAACTTTAAATATTTAATTTCTCGTTATATTCAGGATATGTCCGACATTTTATTTCATTACAATTGTTAATTAAATTTAGTTTGTACTCAAGTTTAACACGTCTTAAACCAAAAAAAATTATAATTTCTGTGGTTTTAATTAATGTAGCAGCGTTTCCATTTTATTATTATTTAAATAAAAAAAAATGTATTCTCTATTTGAACAGTTTTTTTATTTTTCTATTTAAATTTATAGTAAGACAAAAGATTGATCAATTACTGTGAAGTTTATTTATTTATTTTTTTTTTTTATTATTCTAATTTATTTTACCTGTTGAAGTATTATAAATTGCAGACTTTCCATTCTTTTCTTTTATGCCTTTTTTTTCTAAAAAAAAAATTCTTTTATTTTATTTTTTTAAATGTAATTCGGATAAAAAAAAAATGATGATAAATTAAGCACAGGATTGCTCGGAAATATTTTTATTGTAATAAAATAATAAAAAAAAAAAATAAAATAAAGATGGATGAGTAACAGAATGTATGGATTTAATCTTAAATTATTTTCTCATTTACTAAAGTCATAATTTACGAGCTTTTATTCAATAATGTGCCACCTACAAGTTTTTTTTTTTTTTTTTTTTATAGCTTTATGCTTTTATTTCTTTCGTTAATTGAATGTGACACCCGTCGAAAAGTATTTACTATACAGGTGACTAACTGTTTTCTTATGTGATTTATAATAAAAAAAAAAAAGAAAAGATTTAAATGATTTATGAATCTAATATTAATAAAAGTTAGTAATTTAACTGTTCTTAGCATACAAAATTACCATATACCATGATGTAAATATTAATTATTTATTATGTTTCATCTGAAAAGCATTAAAAAAAAACAAATGCTAATTGAGCATCCAGCTGCAAGATTAAATTTAGAAATTAACAATATTTAATTAATTAATTAATCTATCACTTATTTTCAACCAGATTTAATTTTAATCGTTAAATTAAACATTAAAAATTTTGTATACAAAACATTTACAATTTTATTTAAAGCTTTATATTATAATCAAATTATGTATTAACATATAATCATCATATGTGGAAATTTATTGAACATAATAATTTGTTAATTATCATATTCTGTTCAATGGTGTATATAATTTAAATAATAAAACTTAAACATAAATTTAAATATAAATGTTGATAAACATTTGATATGATAGGAATAATTTTCGCTAAATTTGCTTAATTTAAAAAATGAAAAATCATTTATAAATATGTTGAAAAGTATTTAAAATGAATTTAAAGTTGTCTATTTGGAATAAGCCATGTCCATATATAAAGCAAACAATAAATTTTAGTAACATTTTAAATTATTCTAAAGAAAAACTTAATTAATAAGTTAATTAGTTTTTATTATGCAGTAATAATTAATCAAGACAACAATTGTTATAATAAGAGTAAATGAATGAAATAATTTTATAGAATGATACCTTGATAACAGCGTTTTTTTTTAAGTAAAGTAAATTATACCGTTTAGAAGGTTTTTTAAAGTATTAAGACAGCCAGGAAGGATATGAAATATACAATTTTTAATCAAAACAAAAAAAGGAAAAGAAAAAGAAAAAAAAATGTATATAATATATTTTTTTATGTATATAAATTTTTTTTTATTATATTCTTTCCAAGGAATGTCATAATAAAAGGCACAACGTGACAGAACGTTCAGCATTGAACGTGTTTAGAGTAACAATTATTTTAACGATACATATCTATTCAATATTTTATAAAAGAACAATATATATATATATATATATAAAGGATAGAATATTTTAATTTTATCGTACATTATAAATTGACATTCTTACTTATTCTAATGCTAAGTAAGGCGCTAAATTACGACCAAAAATTAGATATTATAGAAAGTACACATCACTTTGTGTTTTTTTTTTGTTGTTGTTGCTATATTTAGATTATTCTTAAACACGTTTTATTAAATTACAAAAATAAGAAAGAAAAATCTACTCAGATAAGGAGAGTGCTTTTTTTTTTTTACTTCTCCGTTTAAATATTAAATTAAAACAATTTAATTAACATGACTAACCTAGAAACGGCTACGTTTTTACGAAAATGTTAAAAAAAATATAAGGAAAGAATAATAGAGAATCAATCTTTTTTTTTTTTTGCTTACTTAAACTTATAACAGCAATAAACTTTAGCTTAAACACGTACTTTTATATTTTAAGCTTAAAAGCATAAAAGTCACACCATTATATATATATATATATGTTCTCGTTAAACCACAGTACGACGATATATATATAATAATATATTTATTAAAAATTGTTATTATTATTATTATTATTATTACGATTTAAAAGAATAAAGCAGATGTTGTTAAAAATAATAATAATAAAAAAGCATTCCGTAATACGTTGAAACAAAACTAAATGAAACAGTTCTGTTATGTAATATCGTTGTATTTAAAAATTCTTTTATATCAATTTGCAGAAAAATTTTAATTAATCGTACGTGGGATAAAAGTTTAAACCACGTACCATATGTCAAAATAATAGATATAATCTCTTTGATAAAAAAAAAAAAAAAATTAAAACTTTAGCATTGAGTTAGTTAAAGCTTTAATGGCTATTTATTTTTTTATGTTTTTTTTTTTTTAACATATTTAGCTTTAATAAATTTGTATCAAAATTATTTTTGTTAAGGTGGTTTAAAAATAAGAAATTCCCATAAATTACCTAGCCAAACAAAACGA
The DNA here is from genome assembly GCA_961205885.1 of Ptychoptera albimana. Lineage (NCBI taxonomy): Eukaryota > Metazoa > Arthropoda > Insecta > Diptera > Ptychopteridae > Ptychoptera > Ptychoptera albimana. The sequence goes on from OY540801.1 coordinate 20,236,560, forward strand.
AAAAAATTAAATTTTTTTTATCACTTAGTGACATAACTTTGTGTGTTCCAAAAAATTCTATATCGCCTTATACATTTTCTACTGTATTAAAGTATATAGCTTTGTATATATTTATTATTATTACAAAAAAAAAAAAAAAAATTAAATAATAAATAATAAATAATAATAATGAAAAAAAGAAGAAAATTTGTACATTGGTAAAAGTAATGAGTTGGTTCTTTAGTTATTTTTTTATTTTCTTTTTGTTAATAGTGGAAAAGATAACACACATAATTTGTATGGTATGGTACATTTTATCGTACAAGAAAGATACAAAAATCTCTACACTTTATTACATTTTATTAAAAAAAAAAAAAAGCGAACGTACTTAATGTAGCTGCAAAAAAAAAAAAACAAAAACAAACTTTTTCATTAAAATTTCAGACAATAAGTTTCAATAAATTTTTTTTATTTTTCACCAAACATATAGAATAGCAAATGAAACACAAAAAGTTTTATGTTTATTAAATTTGTTTCAAAAAAAGAAAAAACGAAATATCTTTGTGCTTTTTTTAAGTTTAAGGTTTTATACCTTATTTAAGTATAAAATTTGTTTAATTCATTTGTCAAGTTGAAGAATGAAACGTAAAATGATTAAAATGCTTAATTAACTTGATAAAGAAAAAACAAAACGAACGCCAACAAGCCAGCCAGCCAGCCCAATTAAGTTAATTTGTTACAATAATCTAGTTTATTATACTTAACTTTTAATATTTTTCATCGTAAACAATTATAATTTTGCCTTTATTGTTAAGCTTGCCACAAATATAAAAAAAAGCTTTTTTTTTATAAACCTAATAATCTTATATAAAAGGGAAAAATTCCATTTATTCATTAAATTTAAATGATGATAATTAAAAAAAAAAGTACAGATTTAAAAGGAATAGAACAAAATAAAAATTATGTGGTTTGAATATTAATTGCTAAGCTCATTAATTTTTTTGTTAAAAATAAAAAGTATTATACTAACTACATTACAAAATATTTTTCAACTTAAGTTATCCAAGTGTAAAGAATATTATATTGAAACTCTATGACGGTTTACAATATTATTATTGTTTTAGGACTTAAAATAGTTACTTTTAAGTAGAAGACAAAAAAAGAAAAATAAAGCTTGAAAAGTTTCAAATATGTTGAAATAATTTATATTTTATAAATAGAATTTACTTTTCGCATCAATAAGTGACAAAAAAAAAAATAATAAAATAAATAATAACAAATAGAAATTTCATTAAATTAAGTCTTTTCAAAAACGAAATTTATTTCTCTATTGTTATTGAAAAATGGTATAGAAAGTAATGGAAAATAAATAAAAGAATAAGAATAGAAAAGAAAGCTCACAACATATTGTATTGGATAAAGGTAACCTAAATGGCATATTGGGACAAGAGTCACTTATCAATTTATTCATAGAATAAGATCACAAAATTTGTTTATTTGATAGCACACTTGAGACGACAAACGACGACAAATTGTTTTCTATTTAATTTACTTTTCTTCGTTTTTTTTATTAAAAATATATTTATGTATGAATGTTTGTTTCCTTTTTTTTTCTTTTTTGCTGTCTAAATAAAATATAATAAAATTTATTATTTCGTTACGTTTCATAAAATATATATTAACACATACTCAAAAAAATTTTTTTTCTCCTTTTTTTTCTGTATTAAACACGAAAATAGCTACAATAAATCATTTCTTTTTTTTTGTGTTTATTGAATTTTTATTACATAACATTTAGTTATATAGAAGTGCAATCATTTTTTATGTAAATAAAATCTTTTGATCATAAAAAAAATAAAACGAAAACAAATAAATCAATGAATTACCATGATTTTTACTCTATTGAAAATATCTTCAAATCGTATCCAGGATTAATATTTTTGTTTATGTAATCTTGATGGTAAAAAATGTAAATAATAGTTTAAAAAATAATAATTATTATTGAGAATATTTTTTAAATTTATTATTTTCTTTGTTTCGGGGAACTATTTGTGTCACATCACGAACACACACATTAGTAATCTACAAGTAGAGCAATTGAAATATTATCGAATTATTTTATGTGTCATAAATTTTTAAAACAACAATAATAATAGCAATGGAATTGTTATATCAGCTTTTATATCTCTCTAATATGCCACAAATCATACAATAAATTAATATTTTTGTTTCCCCTTTTTTAATATTAACCCCATTAAGAATAATCTTAAATAAAAATATTTTTTTTTTTTAAAGTTATGACACCATGACTTAATTATAGAAAATCATTTTCATTTGGATAAATAAAATGATTTTTTTTTTCTTTCTATTTAATGATTTATAAAAATAAAGGTTTTGTCATAACAAAGATTTATAAATTCATAGCATAATAAATCAATTCATTCTCTAAAGACTCTTTAAACGTACCATTCATTGCTTTCTTCAGTAGTAACGAGTAAAAGGTTGTATTTTCTTTAATGGTTAGAAAATTGGCTCTTTTCACTTCTTAAAGTCTTATTAAATTATTATATTATATCCAATTACCCTTACCGGGATTTTCAACTAGCTCTATGAAATACATATATATTTATAAAAGTTATTATAAAATTTCCCACAGTGGTGGTAATGTGTTTGGTACTCATATAATAGATATGATTATAAATTTTCCCCAAAACGAAACTTTATTTTAATGTTTATTGTTATTATGTGAAGGTTATGGTTAATACTTACTTACAATATATGTTATCAATAAATAATGATAATAAGGTAACAAAAACCAATGTAATGAATACCCAAGATAATTTACATAAAATTTATTAATAAGAAAAATAGAAATCACGGTAATTAATAAAATCAAAGTAAAAAGTAAATTGAAATATTTTATTTATTTAATATAATAATTATTTTGATTGAAATTTTTTATTGATAAAGTAAAATTTCTTCTTCTTCTTCCTTTTTTAATTTTATTGCCTTATTATTAAAAAAAAAAATTCATTGATTTCGCAATTAAATTTATTCTCAACTTTTATTTATTTAATTTCGTTTTCTAATTTAACATTGAATATCATTAATTTGAATATCCCCCAAGAATTTTACAAATTTTATTCTTTATGTAAAACTTTTTTCATTATTTTAATTTATGGATTCTTTTTATACTTGATCTACGTGAAAATAAACGACCAAATTTCCACATGAATAATTGTAACAGGAATAAGAAATTTTTTTTTTTTTTTTAAATAGGAAATTGCATTTTACCGTAAAGTAAAATAAGAATTACTTTTTGTCCATACATAAAAAAAAAGAAAACTTTATCCATACTCAATTAATAATATATTTATTTGCTAAACAAAAATTTTTTCTTTTTTTTTTTTTTTGATTTAAAAGTTTCGAAAGCTTCGATCCCAATTAAGAAAAAACAATTTTTTAATTTTTTTTTTTTTTAATTCAATTTTTCAATTAAAAAACGAATTAATATTGTTGTTTTTGTTATGATAATTAAACGTAGAATGGAATTAAAAGAGCTTTTTATTTTAAATTAATTAATAATACAAAAAAAAAAAATAGAGTAGTATTCAGATGTAAAATAAAAAGTACATTTCAAATGCCATGTTTTATTAGTTATATGATCTAATTTTTATGTAACCATTATTGGATTTATTTTTTAAATTAAATTGGTGAACCAATTTAAGCTGGTTTTTCAATTTATAAACGTAAAGAATGGATTAAATTGAATGCTTTTGGTGAAATTAAACTTTTGATTAATTCAATTGTAACTATAATATCGGAAATACATAAAAATCATCATTATTGTCAATAAACTACAACAAAAAAAGCATAACATATACATATAGCGTTGATATTATTGTTGTTTAGTTTTTATTTAGTAAAGCTCTGATAGTTTTTTTTTTTTTTTTGTTTTTTTGTTCATGTAAGCTACACTAAACCAATCAAGCAAACTACACAGAAAAACCTACTCAATCGTATTTATATAAATCGGGAAAAAAAAAATTCATCCCCAAAACTACAGTTCGTAATAAAAATTTCATAGATTAACTTTAGAATCAGAGAAAAAGATATAAAAAAAAAAATCAATTAATAAATAAAATCCATTTGAGTGTATACTTATTTACTTGTTTGTTATTTGTTAATTAAAAATTGTTATTTGATTCCATCATAAATAGTTAATAAAAATAGATTTTCATCACTTTCGGTGATATTTAATTGTTTTTTTTTTTATCACTCATATCACTAAATTGATATCACTAAAAAGATTAGTCATAGAAGTTTAATTATATTTTTATACATCTATGACAAACATGTGAAAATGATTAATGATCGAATTTCATTTACTATTTACTATATATGTTACATAAAAGTAAAAGCAAAAAAAATAAAAATTGTAATTGATATGAGATTTGCTCATACATTTTTTATTGCTGTATATTTTCAATGAACAATTTTTATTTAAAAAAAAAAATAAAAATGTAAAATTAATTATACAATAAATTCAGATAAATTGCTGTCATTAAAAATGAATCAACTTGCAGTAAAATACATTTCTTTCATTTCAAAGAAAATCTTAAATAGAAACACAATTAGAAAAAACATTTTCAAATCTTTGTTACAAATTTATTTTTATTTATTTTTTTTCACTTCTTTATAAATACATTGAAAGCTCTTTAGCTTTGCATGACAGGGGGAACGCCTTTCAATAATAACGAAACTAAAATTCTTTTTTATTCGTAATATAGTACAGTAGTAGCAGCAGAATGCAAAGATTTTTTAGGTGGTGCTATTTCAAAAGCTTTTAAATTTTAAATCTTCCAAAAATAGTATTAAGTTTTTGTTGTTGATTTGGTGTTAACTATAGTCTGATTACTTCCTGATTAAATATCTTAAGAGTGTAATTAAAAATTTAGATAATTTAGTAGAATCTTCTATAGGGGTAAAAAAAAGGTGAAATAATATTGAAACTTTGAATTAAAATTTTGAATAAAAAATAGAAAATAGTGTATTATAATTAAAAAAAAAAGTCAAGTACAAATGACTAAACATAATATAATTATGCTTATTATAGAGTGTATAAGCTGCTTATCTCCAATCCCTTTATGTTACATACTTGTAGTATATACTACATGGTAAACGTAACTCATGTGGGTACTACATAATTACGTTTGTAATTTTTATATTTTTCTTTCTTTTTTTTAAAGGAATATAAATGAAAAAGCATACAGTAAAAGCTAATATATAATTTCCTGTTTTGAGTTAATTTGCTGCTTTTATTTTTACTATATAAACAAAAAAAGATAATGAATATTCATAGAAACAAAAACAACAAAAAGCAGATATTAATATAATTAGGAAAATTAATAATAGAATAAAAATGGCTTAGCATATGAATTTTAATAATTTTTTTTGTAATGTTATTTCGCTTTTAAAGGATTTTTTCTGTTTAAATGATATGTGGTTTAAGTAGGTATGCCTTCTTTATACGTTTTATTATATAGTCATGGAAAAATACAATTAAATTAAAAAATATGTAGATTTCACATAATTTAATTTATAATTTTAAGATGAAAGTAATTCATGGATCAGTTATTAAAGTATTTTTCAATGTTTAAATGATTAAACTAATTGCACCAAATTATGAGCTTTTTCATCGTAATTTTTAATTATTATTAAAGCTATAAAATGTTATATTATATGATCCGATTATCTATAAATTGTAAAATTGATTGAATTTTTCGCACTTGTTTACCGTTTATGTTATAGAAAAAAAAATTATTTTTGTTTGTACTGAAAATACATTTTCTCCATATCTTTTCAAATCACCATAAATTCGCAAAAATTTTTTTCTTTTCTTGTTTACAATTTAGAAAATAGAATGAAGTGGTTAAATATACAAGAGTAATATTAATTTATCTTTTTTTTATATTACTGAAGGCCTAACAAGAATGAAAGATACAACTACAAAATACAACGTGTGTCAAATTAGAATGTACACAAATTCGAAGCAGCTAGCAGAATCATGACGATGTCGTCTGTTTAGAATCTATTTCTAAATTTATAGTCGCGCCACAGTGTACCCAATACCAATGTCGTTCTGATTCTGTTAACTAGAACGACGTCGCTTATATTTAGTATCTGTATTTTATAATTGTATCTTTCATTTTGGTTAGGCCTTTACTTATAATTTAAGCTACATGCAAATTGTGTAATATTTGTATTACATTTATATTTAAGTCACTAAGTGTTCTGTAGAAAATATTTCCCTTTAATAAAAATGTTTTAATTGAATGAGCATTCAGATGTGTAAATAATAAGCTTTATACAATATTTGTAACGCTGAAAAAAAATTGTTATTATCTAAAAGAAATTTTTTTTTTTTTATGTAATAAAATTGTCTTCTCTAATATAAATTATGCTGAATTTCAATGAATAATGAGTCAAAATATTATTTATAGATGAAAATAAATTTTTTTTTAAGAATAATATGCAAATAAGATGACAATAAATTTTCATATTGTGATATATGGCAGCATCTTTTGTATAAAAAAAAAAAAAAAAAAAACAATTATTGATGGGAAAAATAAATGAAGAAATTCTTTCTTCTGATAAGAAATTAATGAAAATGATAAACGTGCGCCTTGAACCATCAAAATCCTATTTATTCTTTTTTTGGTTAATATTTAAAATTCTTTATGACAAATTGAATAATTAATTGAAATAATAAATGTGGCTGGTTGTACTTTTACTACTTTCATTTTCATGTATACAATGGTGATGTAATTTAATGAATAGTGACATGTTGAATATGTGATTATTATCATAGAAAAGTCAATATAAATTGATATTAAAAATCCTATTCTAGTCATTCAATACGTTGCATTATTGTTTACATTTTTCCATTGAAATTACCAATTGAATGATATGCAACAGAATAATCAAATGAATAAAAAAATCGTTTATAATGTTATATTTTGAAAAATAAACTCAAGTCATTCTGTTAGTAAATTGATTATATTTCCACCTGACATCGGAATAGAATTAGAATAAATAGAAATGTTAAAAAGGAAAAGAAAATAAATCTCATTTGTCTAATGAAATGATTTAAGCAAATATTATTGTGAACCTTTGCCGTCACTATTGGTATTATTCTACTTCTTTTTTTGTACGTTACCCTTAAACAAAAGTACTGTGATTAAAAACATTAAATAATCATGAAAAAATATTTAAGCTTTCCTACTTTTTTACCTTTTTGTTTTAATAGTTGACTTTACTTCGTTGCGTATGTCACTATTTTCTGTAAAAAAAAAGCTTAGCGTTTTATAGTTCAATATTTATTATATTTATGTATATTTCCAAACAATGTAACAAGGTGAAAGGAATAAAAACGTGTACGTGTATGTAATAAAAACACTAAAAATTTCAACGACTTTATATTAAACAAACAAAAGTATTATTTTCTCCTTTCTTTGTTAATAAATAAATAAATTTAAAAAAAATCGAGAAATTTATGTACACCATGATATTGCGTATGTTTGCTTTTTTTCTTCTTTTTTTGATACTTGAAAGTTAAAACAAAGCATGTTTATATTAAGGGAAAATCTCTTGCAATTTAAAATTAAAATATAAAAATAAAAAGTTTATTTTACATATTTGAACATATAAAGATTTTATTCACTCCTTGATTCTTTAAGTTTTTTTCGAATGTAAAGCACGTTCTAATTTACCAGGAAATATATGTATCTGTAGAGTTGACACAAAAAAAAATCGTTAAAAGTCAGAATAAATAATGCTATAATGGAATTGATTAAGAAATTAATTTTATTCTAAATATAAATTCGTCTAATTTAAAAGAATTGCGGAAGAACAATTATTAGTTTGGATATTTTTGAAGAATATGTTTTTTGATTATTATGCGAATAAATCAATTTCTGATTTTATTCCTTATTTTTCCACTGAGAGTAAAGGGTTTTTACGAAGAATCTCCACCGTATACTGTTTGTTTTTACACTTTATTTCATATTAAATCACCTAGCTCATCAGCTATTACTCGTTCTTGTTTACTTGATTCTTGTGGTTTGTACTCCAATGCTCTTCTAAAGATTTTTTTTCCTGTGTCGTCTGTGAGTGATTGCATACCAATTATTATTTAAAAAAAAAATTGAAGTTAAAGGTAGTGATTGCGATAATATTTCTCTGCAGAATTTTCCGCACAATTCGATTACGTTTATGTAAACATATAAATCATATTTTTTTAAAAATATATTATCAATGTTTATCAAACAAACACATATAAATAATAATGGGAAAAAAAGATGACAAGCTTTAATGTACATAACAATTTGACGTTTTTTTAATATATATTTAATTAATTTTTATTTGTTGTTATTTATTGAAGTAAATTATTATTTGGTGAATCATAAAATTAATTTATTTTTTTTGTTCTGTAATTTATTTAAATAACATCAATAAATGCAAGTGGAAAATGCATAAATAAACAACATGCCACTTAATTGTTATAAAACATATTTTTATTAATTATATTTTTCCTTTTTTTTCAATTTTTTTTTTTTTTGCATTATTGTTGTAAATGAAATCATTTTAATGATGCTTTTTAAATATTACAATTTTTTTTTATTAGCCATTACATTAATATTTATTTGACCTAATTGATAATTGTGGAGTGAAATTTTTTTTTTTTCTTTTTTTTAATATTATCCATTAGGTTTGTTGTATTGTCAAAAATAATAAAATGTGAATAAAAAATATATATATATATAAATATTATTCTTTACAATTAATCATCATTAACTGATTCACTTAATAATTTTGATAAATCTCCCAAAAATCGTTATTTTATTTTTTCCGTGTTTTTTTTTCTTTCTAGAAATGAAATATTTCTCTCCATTTCTTTTAACAGAATAATAAAATAACAAAAAAAAAAAAACTTCAAACTCTAAGCTCCCTAAATTATTTTATGATGAATAACTTTTTATTTTACGGTTGAATTGAAAAATATTCTCAGTCATAAATAAGCAAATGAAACAGAGAAAACATTTTTTTTGCATTTATATTGGGAAATAATTTAAAAATTTTGTGGTTTTTTTTTTATGATTTATTTATGTTAAGTAATGTGTTGTTGTTGTTCAAGTTTATTCAGTTAAATATTACCTATTTAAAGTTATGTTTGTAGTTACACATGCAAATGTTAATTCAATTATAATTGAAATGAAATATTATGACTATCATGTGTCGATGTATAAAATATTATGAAAGACTTTTTGCATAAAAATCAGTTAAAAATAAGTAAAATTATAAAAATAGCAACAAATAAATGGGAAGACCGCAGGAAGTTCAGATGAATGTTGGGAGTTTATTACGATTTATAATTGGTAAGTCAAATGATTTTTAAATGCATTCACATTTAGCGGAAAAATGATGATTTTTTTCTATTATTTTTTTTGGTATAAACTTTCATTTACATCACAATTGACATCTGGTGTTAACAGTAAAGTCATTTCAAAGTATTATACAAATGATTTTTCTACATTTACAAAAAAAATTATTAAACATCTGTTGTGATTATGAACAGGAAACCAAATTGCACGAGATATGTTATAAATTTGTTGTTTCCTTATTTCTTTTTATGTTTATTTTTAATATCACTATAGTTTCTAGTTTTGCTATAATAATAATAATAAAAAAAAAAAATTGTAAATAATCTAAAATTAAATTCCGTAAAAAAATTACAAAAAAAACATATAAAAAAAGATGAGAAGATTTGCATTTATTCAAATGAACTTTGAATCCTTCAACAAAAATAGCAGAAGCGTACAAAGTATAGTTAGTAACTTAATCATAGGCGAATTATGTTTGTTGTTTTTTTATATTATTAAACGTTGCTTTCGTTACGTTTCTTCTACAGTAGATTTGTTAAAATAATTTGTTTTTCCTGGATGAAAAAAAAAAAAAAAATGGGCCGACTGATTTTAACTTAGAGCTTTAGCACGATAAAAAAAAAAGAAAACTATGTATGCTAAACAGCTGGGGTGACAGAACAGAACAAAACTTTTATAATTTATAATTTTAAATGTAGACACAGAAGGAAAACATTGATTTAAGTTAAAAAAAAAAAAAACTAAACTAATAATTTTAAATAGGAAATGATTTAAGTCCTTCTTATGCTGCAATTTGTTTGTAAAACGTTAAATTTATTTTAAAATAAAAGTGTAATTTGGATATTTTTGATGACTTTGTATTAATTTGATTTTATTTTTATTTATTTCCAGGTAAGAAATGGAAAGATTTTCTTAAAAATTCAATAAATTTGGTATAAGAGTATCTCTGCATATCCGTAAGTCAAACAATTTTCGAAAATACAACATTTTGGTGCAATAATAATATAAAAATAATTAAACAATAATTTATCTTTAGCACTTTTTTATTAATTATTCACTGTAAAAAATAAAATACAAACTTACACAAAAAAAAAAAAAAAACGTAATGTAAATCTCTAGAAATGTTATATGAAAAAAAAATTAATTTGTACTTTCATAACACAACAGAAAAAAAAAGCAAAAACGAAACATGCTTTTTTATCATACAGCAAAAAAATTCCGAAAATAATTCTTTTGGGTATAACAACTTACATTCTTTAATTTTTAATTTAATTTTTATTTCATACAATATTTATTATATATAGTCGGTCCGAGTATATATAATTAATAAATAACGAGTAAACTGTTGTTTTTTTTCTTTTCTTTTTTGCGAAAAATATAAAAGCTTGTTTTAAAAGAAAAAAAAAAAAGTTTCCGGATGACAAAAGCGTAGACAACAACTTTAGCAAGGTTTAATAGAAAAGCTTTTATCTGGCAATGTGTCTTTGCTATATTCTGTATTTTTATTTGTACTAAAAAAGTTCGTTCTTTTTTTTTGCTTTGCTATCATAAAAGCTCTGCGCCTTAGATATTTATCCAATTTGATAAAGCTAAATATAAATGTAAAAATTGAAAAATATTCTTAATAGCTTATCATAGCGATATATTAAACTAAAGCACACAATATAAACAGAAGATTAATATTCATTTATAAATTCTTATTTTATTTATTTTATTTTTTTTTTATCAATCAAATGAATACGAAATAAATGCTATGCTTCAGAAAAAAAATTGAAAGAATAAATATTATAGCAAATTATATATAAAAAAAGGTAAAATATTTGTCATAGCCAGTGAATAATATAGAAGATTACGATGGATTATTGAAAATAAATGAAAAGAATAAACATATACGTAATAGAAATATAACAAGAAAATAAAAAACTCAATTATACTCTAGAATATAATATAAATTTAATCAGTTGAAATATAAAAATCAATTATATGAATAAGGAAACTCTAAGGAAGCATATAGATAAAAGCAAATAAAATGCCATACACACATTTAGCTGCTTGTAAAAATGAATGACAAAATTCTACAATAAATTTTAAGTGGTCTGTTTTAGATTTTTATATTGAATATTTATATTCATATCTTATAAAAACTAGTTAGTTATACTTCAATTAAATTAAATAAGCAAAATTATTTTAATTAAAAATTATAAAATATACACAAAAGAGAGAAAAACAAATTTGTTTCATAAACATAATAAAAAAATAAAGCAGAAACATAATGTGTGCAAGAAATTTTCTGTATTTTATGTTTTAACAACATAAAATATCATCTTAAAATTACCATATTTGAATCTATTTCACTTTATATATTGATATTTTTCATAATATTCTTTTCAAGTACTCATTTTTTTATTTATACATATAATGTTGGAATATATTCGAGTACATTTCTCTTGCGTAGGTTGATAATTTTTTAAAGATTGTTTTAAGTTAAATTAGAACACTTCATCAATAACAAGCACAAACCATTTATTTTCATTTATCGCTTAAGAAACACATATAAAAAATAAAATAAATATAATGAAAAACCAAAACAATGCCGTCTCAAATTGTTATTTAAACTATGTTGCCGCACCATTTATCAATAAAGTACAATGACAATAGTTTAACTTACTATAAACTATTTTTTTTTTTTTTGAATAAACTCTTTAAAAGGATTTATTGGTACAATTTATTTATTTGGAAAAAAAATAATAAAAACTACAGCGCATTGCAAAATAATAATAATAATAATAAAAATCGAAGCAAATTTAAGTTGAGATGTGTTTACCAAAACAAAAAAAAAAAAAAAAAAAAACGAAGTGATGGAATTAAATGATTCAAACTGATTGCACAGAGTATTATTTCCTATAATTTATATTTTATTAATATGTATTGATTTTGTTGGTTTATTATTTTATTTATAGGGTTTTACACAAAAAAAAACTTCTTTTTTTTTTAATTGTTTTTGAAAAGATTAATTCTTTATCTAGGCATACAAATAAAAAAAAAACGCATTTTTTCCCTTTCCCGTTTACAATAATATAATTTTTTTGAAAGTAAATTATTGATAAATAGGAAGCCAAATAAGTGCTTTTATTGCTCTAAATTTTAATTATACAAAACTATTTATTTCCCTATTAAAGTATTTTTTGGCATTTTTCCTCTTTTCGATTAATATTTGTTATTATCAGTGGTAAAACTATGTTAAAATAAAAAAAAAATTAATAATAATAATAACAAAAATTATGTTTGACTGTGATATCATAGTACCACAATAGACCTAACAGCATAATAGTTGTCTTTTAAATGCAAAACTATCCTTATCATTTAGTTAAATCAAAATTCATTCATTCATTCATTCGTTTGCTGATGAAGAGGGAGAATGAGAGAATTTTACTTCATTATTCGTTTGAGAAAGGAAATAATATGATAACATAAACACATTACATATCCGTTTTATATTCAGATAAAATTTAGTTGTCTAGTCTGGTTAAGCACAACATCATTCCGAATCAACTTTGTAATATTTATAAAATAAACAATTTTTATATTTAATATGTAGATTCATTTGTATACAAAACTCTACTTAATTCATTTAATAATAATAAAAAAATATGTTAATTTTATATAATAATCGATTTAAAATAAAAAAAATAATTTCATATTATCGCGTTTAAAAACCATTAATCTTGGAAAAATAGTAAACATAAGATGAATAATAAAATGAAATATGCAGGAAACTAAGAAAAATAACAATTCATGTTACAATTGACTGAGCTAAAGTTATGCTTTAATAATAAATTATTTATTATACAGAATAAAGTTTTAAAAGCTTTAAGGTATATTTATGAATATATTTTTTCATCAATTTACTGATTATCGTATTAATATTCTGCTTTATTTACGTAGATTATCTTGATAAACAATTAAATTGTTTGGACTAATATTCGATAATATTATTAATTTTGAATAAGAATTAATAAAAATTTATTAATTAATTTTAAAGGGAAAAATAATCAATATGCTAAAATATAATGGATTTAAGTAGATTTAAGTTTAAATTTTTGATGCCGAAGTTGTTGGTTTTATAAAGAAAATCTTTAGCAATACATTTAAACTATAAACAAATCAATGAAAACAATTAAAATATTGGTTTAACATTTATTAACGGATAGAATCAAAATATTATTTAATTTATACATCAGTAAATGGATCCTTAATCTCCATAATCGTTAATTTCTCGTAAAAAAAAGGAAAAAAAAAGAAAAAGTTTTCTTTAGTTCTTACATCGGTAAACTATAGAAATATTATTATATTTTCGTTATAATAATATTGAAAATTTATTCATAATTACAAATTACTATAAAATACAATTTTAATCCACACCCACATTGTGGTGGTAATAATGTTTTTTGTTTTATTTTCATATGGAAAATGTAATATTTATTAATTTAGTTTTGTTAACAAATTTGCTAACGTTTTTTACCTTTGAAAAAATATTACCTTTTATCTGTACCAAATACAATGTAACTTTGCTATAGGTAAACATATTATAATCGTTGATAAAGTAATTCTATAAAATTTGTATGTTAATGCGTGTAAATATAATGTGTTTTTAGTTTTAAATACTTAACTTTACTATATTTTCTTAAATGTTATTTATTTTAAATGTTGAAAATGTATCGTATAGAAACCGGGGCGGGGGATACCAACAAAAAAAGGGTTGTTTTAATAATGTGTAACATTTTTCTTATATAGAAAATAGTGTTATATTCAAACATATAAACAAATAATAATAATAATAATAAAAGAAGTTTAGCAACACTTAAAGTTTCTATAAAAAAAAGGAAAAAGGGTTTCTTCCTTGATGGTAAATTATAAAATAAATAGCATAAGGTCATTGTAATAGATGAAAATTTTTGGTATACATACATCTTCTTTATAACATAAAACATGCTAAAATTGAGGTGGATCAGTTACACAAAAGCTATTTCATGCTACAGTTTTATAGTTATAAAATGTTCAAGTGAATTTTTATTACCATTAAAAATATATATATATATATATTTTCTTAACTATCTAATACAATTTTTTTATTGTTAACAATAATAAAAACAACATCAACATCAACAACTACAAATAAAATTAAGATAAAAAACAATTTTAAATATTTTACCATTGTTTAAACGAAAGAACACTATTCAACGGTTGTATCCTTCAATTAGTATTATATACAGGTAAAATTTACTATTGTCTTTCCTTTTTTTGCAAGTATTTTAAAGTTTTTGTTTATAGTTTGTATGTTGTGTAAAAGTTTAAACTTAATTGTTTCTTAATTTATTTTGTTTATCTTTTGGCAATGTTATTGATGTTTTTAAGTGTAAATATTGAGTAATTTGTGGAATTTTATTTAAAACGGTAATACATATTTGCGTAATACACATTTTGTTGTCTCTGCTATTTAACATTTAGGGGCGAAAATTTTCAACATTTAACACTCTAGTCAGGTAGTTGTATGCTCTTGTGTTTTGCTCTATGAATTTTAAAATTTTCTAAATAATGTAAAAATTTGGCGGTAAAACTGGATTTTTTTTCTACTTATTTAATTTTTTAAACTAATCCAAAGTACGATTCTGATAACGCTTTAAAGATTTTAAGAAAACCAATTTTCTAGTGATTTTTTGGTGATTTTTTTTTTAATTTAATATTATCGTGTAAAACTGAGTTTATTCTTTGCATAAAATGTCAAATATTGTTTGTATTTGTATTTAATAAAAAGCTTTTAGTCCGTAAATTTTTATGCTAAAATTTATTTACATTGCGCATGTAGAGTAATAACATATGATTTTTGGTAAAAAGAAAAATAAATATGATTTTTACTCATTGTCTGTATCATGAAATTTGTTCTACAAAAAAAAAGAAGAGAAATGATTAAAAAATTGAGCGAAAAAGAAAATAAATAAACAAATTAAATCGACTTGTTTGAACAAATAATTTTCCAATGTTGAGAAATATAGCAAGAAAAGAGAAAGATGAAGAAAAAAAAAAACACATAAAAACGTTCATCGGTTATCAAAAGTAAGAAATCAAAAGATTTTTTGTGTACCACCTTGTCGAACAATTTACGGCATATATTTTACAATAAGAATTTCAAATAAATGGAGAATATTGTAAATAGAAAATAAAATACGCGTGTTGTAATAAAATAGTTATTCGAAAGTTATTTTCAGGTTTGTTTTTATTTTCATTTTGGAATAAAATCAAAAATTGTTCAACCAATGTACGGAAAGCTTTGGTAGTAGAATAAATAAAAAAAGTAAAAATGTAACTTCACTTGAATTTCAATGTAAACACCATCAGTTAACTATGCCTGTGATCTGGTATTGTTATTCGCACAGCACACAGCATCAAATAAAATCAAGTAGTAGAGCATAATATCACTCTAGCATCATACCGAATATTAGATTTGCCTTACATAGCCAGTCAGTCTATTACGAAACGCGACTGCGAACGGGTACAATAATAACGAGTATCTAGCGTTTAGTTAATATATTTTTTTTTTCTTTCTTCTTATAAGAATAAATGTGATAACACGTAATGATAATTACTTAGCTGCACACAAAAAAAAAATGTATAAAGAAAATAAAATAATAATTTTGTAGCTCTATGGGATATAATTAAATAATTTACGTGCGTTCTGGGAAATATGTTTGTGTTATTATCTGTTACAATTATTATAAAATTTATTTGCATTTGTGAATTTGTTTAATAAATTTTCTATTTAAATAAAAAAAAAAAAGGCGATACATTAATAAACTAGAATTTATTTGTATTTTATTAACAAATCAAAATTGTGTAAAGTGGTTACAAAAAAAAAAACATATTTAGTTTTTGGATTAACATGGATGTGATAAAAGAATATCAACAACGACAATTAAAAAATTTATTAACAACAATCGATAATAAATATTCAGCAATGGGGATGTTATTGTTTACATAAAGTGTTATTTTTTTAAAACCAATTAAATAAATTAGAGTAAAAAAAAAAATTGTGATATGGTCGATCCTTTGAAAATATTTTGGGTTTTAACAAATAGTACTTATTTAGGTAAATGTTTAGATAAACCATTGAAAAAATTATAATTATTTCTTTAATTTAAATTATTATTAAAATATAGGATTAAAATTTTAACACAAAATAATCCCATAGATAAATTATTAATATTTAATTATTTTATTATTTAGCAAAGTATCATTATATTATTTATACAAATAAAAATAAATAAAATGTAAAAATGCATTTATTATAAATTAAATAAAATATTTGTTGATTAAAAGCATTTATTATTAGCATAAACATAATAACAAATCTATTGTTATATCATTTAAAACGTAATAAAATATGCTTTATAAATTGAATAAAAGATTTGTGTTATCGCATAAAGAAATGCAAAAAGCTTTTCATTAAAAAAAGAAGAAGAAAAAAATGTTTTTGTATTCATAAATGCTGAAGACTTTAATTACCATAAAAAAACAAAAAAAAAGTTAAAATGTTGCATTGCAATTCTATAATTGTATCTTGTAGCATTTTTTATGTGTTAAATAACCATTAATCCTTCTTTTTTTTTGTGACTAAAAACTACTAAAATGTCCTTCTTTTCTCACATTTACATTACAAAAAAAAAAAAAAATAAATAAAATAATTTTTTAAAAGTTAAAACAAGAAACAGAAAAATAAAAACATTGAACAGATTTTCTACTTAAATAATTTACAAAGTTCTCATTGTTCTACCTACTTTTTATTTATTTTAATTACATGCAACACCTGTTTGGTCTGACATATAAATAATTAATTAGATGTTTGGTTTTTGTTTTTGTATTTGAATAAATTTTCTATTCGGACACATTGTAATGCATTAATCTTTCTTTTGAGATATTTTATTTGTGTCGTAATTCTTACTTTATGACGAATGTATAATGAAGAGAAAGATAATTTTAAATTAATAATGGAAAATTGTTTTTGTTTCTCCTTTCTTTCTTCTCAATAAAAACTGAATCTAAAGTTTCCTTAACTAAACGAGATTATTATTTTTATCTGTTACTGATTTTTAAATGGCATTTAAAGGCAGCAATAAACAAACCATTAAGGGATATATATTTATTCTCTTTTGATCTTTTTATCGTTTTTTTATATATATATATTTGTTGCATAATTTTAACTGTTTATTGTCGTCTTTGATTTTTTTTTTTTTTTTTTTGTAAGGGTCTATTTACATGACAAAAGCTTTAATGGACTAACAACAATATTATCAAACAGATAAAATAATAAAATGTCTATATTATTTTTTTTTAAATATTAACCAATTTTCATTTAGTTATCAAAGAAATTGTTGCTATTCTATACTAAGTCATGTTTGAGACAAAAAAGGAAAGAGAAATTAAAAGAAGTAAAGAAAAAAATTAGCCACAGAGAAAATGTTGTTTGACAAGAAAAGTCATTTGTCATTTTGTTGATATACAACGAAACATATAACACAGTTTCCTTCGTAAGACTTTTTTTTTTTTTTTTCATTTTTATCTTATATTCATCTTTACGTGTATAGATAGCGTGATTTTTGGATATTTTGTTTGTTTTATTTGTTATTCGTTTTTCTATATATTTATTTTTATTAAAGGGAAAGATTTTTTCTAGTTTATATACGATAATGCATTAAAGATATATACATGCTTTTTATGTTTATAAATAATTTCAAGGATATTTTATATTCACTACACTACGCAATACAAACAAGTACGGATATGATATGTAATAGTTGAATAGTATTTTTTTTTTTTTTGTTTTTCTATTTCAAGATGAGATATAAATTTTATTTATTTTTTTCTTCTTTATAACAAAAGACACGATAGGTGGTGGTTAATTTTTTTTAAACATGAACCACTACACAAAATAATAATAAGCCTCGTTTGGTTTGAAAAGAATAAACGTCTCCGAAGAATTGAACGAATAAGAAGTATTGATGATAATCTATTTGAATTTAGATTCACCATGTCTTGTTGTTATTATTATTATTAGTATTATTTTTTTCTATGAAGTTTTTATTCTATACAAAACGACAACGATATGTAAAAAGAAAATTAAATATATAACTATATACATTTTTTTTTTTTCAATCTGTATATGTTTATTTACATAACGAAATATAATATAAAAAAAATATATCTATGAATCTAGGAATAATAACAAGTTAAGCATTTTGACTATATTTTTGGTACTAGTTACGTTTAGAAATAGAAACCGTTTTAATGGAAAAAAAAAAGGATTTGATCAACGTTAATGATATTGTTGTTGGTGGTCAAACTTGTTGTTTACTTTCCAGTTGATGACGGTCTATTTGAAAAATCTCCGTATGCTACTATTGACATAGGAGGAAAAGCTGATATTCTTTGCATTACATATATATATATTTGCATTTTACATCTAACATATTGTTTTTTCTTATTTTTTATTAACTAACATTTATTTTTTTATTTTTCCGTTTGATATATTGTTTCAATAAGCATATAAAGAATAAGTTTGTCCAATTCTTAAAACCTAGACAAAGCTTTTAGTTAAATAAATGATTTATATACGTTTATTCTTTATATAATACTGTGGCTCCTTATTCTGTTTTTCTTTC
Organism: Ptychoptera albimana; assembly: GCA_961205885.1. NCBI lineage: Eukaryota > Metazoa > Arthropoda > Insecta > Diptera > Ptychopteridae > Ptychoptera > Ptychoptera albimana. The sequence goes on from OY540801.1 coordinate 20,255,695, forward strand.
CTTATTATATACTTTATCCTATTAATTTTATTATTTGGTTTGTTTTATTGTTTCCTGGTTATTTTATTCAATTTATAATACATAACAATATAAATCTTTCTTATTCTCTTTATTATTTACTCACTGATTATAAATAATTGTTATTAATAAAGTTTTATTTATTAAAACCACAAATACTAATTAATTGTGTAATATTATTTTATTTTTTTTTAATTTTTATCGAAAACAATTAGTTACGATAATTATAATTGATTGATTGGTACTTGTAAAAGTGATATCATATTAAATGAAAATAAAACTTAATAAATAAATATGGTACTGATGAGAGAGATTCATCCATTTGTTCAAATAACAATTATGTTTACCAAAAATCGTTATATACTCTATATTATTAATATTTATTGTGACTGACAATATTTGCTATAATAAATAAAACAAAAAAACAAGGAAACAAAAACATCAAAATTGATTTTGATATATATATTTGACAAACATATAAAATAACATGAAATATATGATGAAAAAAAAAAATCTATCTATCTATCAAGCGTAATTTTAAATCATAATCTGTGAATTAGAAAAAATATTTATCAACCAATACACTGTGTGATTCTACAAAAATAAAATAACAATTTGTCACATTTAGTTTTCATAACACAAGTATCCAAATGTAAGGGACGGAAAGTAATCCTTAATAGGAAGATGTTGTTATATATTAGGAAGAAAGAAAGAAATTCTTTTTTTATTGTTTTATTTCTTAGATAAATAAATGCGTTATGTTTGTAGGTGATCATAGCACCCACGAAACGTAGATACGCATATAATAAACGTGTATGACGGTAACATTAAACATATGTGCTTTTACTCTTGTGCTTATGCTTTTCCTTCTTTTTTTTCGGTTTATTATTTGTGTATGTTATAAGCATATGATATAATAAATATGCTTTGTGATAATAGATGATTATACATATTATACATTATCATTCAGATATATTTTTATTAAATTTCTTCCTTTTTTTTTTTTTTTGCTTTAACTTTTTCTATAACACTTTTGTCATGTGCTTTTATAAATATTATTAAACTAATAAGTTTCATTAAATATAAGCAATTTGTTTCCTTATTTTACTTTAAGACTTATTACTTTCAATTAATAATATTTTGTTTCTTCTTTTTTTTTTGTAACTTAATTAATATCAAATATGATAAAATATGGTAAAATATTCATCTAGCAGAAAGTCCTTTATGAAATTTTAACTTATTAAATAATAATTCTTCTATGAACATCAAATGTTGCAATAGATTAAAAAAAAATAAAATTTATTTCATTTTTTTATGAAAAAAAAAAAATTATTTTAAGGAAATTAAAAAAAAAAAATTTTTTTTTTTTGTTTCGTAAACCAATTTGTAATTAAATAAAAATTGAGAATTAAATTTTCAATTAAAATAATGATCAAATGAGATAAAAAGGAAACGAATACATAAAAAAAAAAAAAATATTATTATTTAACAGATTAACACAAGGCGATAACGTTTGTCTATTTGTTTTTTTTTTTACTTTTTTTCTTTATGATTTAATACATTAATTAACATTGAGTGTTGTTATTATGTGGCTCTTATAGCATATAGCGACGACTCCTTAATACTCCTTAAATAAGTAAGAAAAAAAAAATAAAAATGTACTAATCGTCATTAAATTAGACAAATTTAATCTCAATCTAATAAAAATTATGCTTCGCGGTAATTATAGTTAATAATGGGTATTTATTCGTTATTTGTTTATTCTGTGCCGAATTTTTGTGTTTGTTTTTCTTTTTTTTTTAATATAAATTATGTTGAATCATTATTATTTAAATTAAAAAAAAAAGAAAGAAAAATGTTTATTTTGTACGTGAATACCAAAGTAAGAGAATCCAAAAGCTTTCGTATATTTGCTGACATTTTATAGCGCAATTAATATTGTTTGTAATTTTTACAACAAAAGTAATTCATCAAAATGTCTAAAACGTATATTCGGAAATTTATGTAATGTGTACAAGTAAAAATTTATTTCAAGGTTTATACTTTGTTTTATGTATACAAATATATGTAATAATTTAAATAGATTTTCAAGCATATCAAATCACTTTCTTTGAAAACATAATTATTTTTTTTTTTGTTCTGCATAGATATTAACAAACCTTTGCTATGCAATTTTATATGAGAAATATGAGATGGAAATCAATGGATTTAATGAAAAATAAATATTATTAAGTAATAAACGAAATTAAATAAAAATGATTGAATACTGAAATTTTATATAAAACAATGAATAATGGCTTAAAATAAAGCCAAGATTCATTTCAATTTTATTTCACTTTATTTATTTTTCTTTTCTTTTCTTTTAAAGAGAAAATTGAAAAAAATAATGACTCATTTAAGCTTTTAAAATATTATTTTCATTTATTTGAAATTTGAACTTTGCTTAATCAAAAGAGAATTTTTTTTTTTGTCTTGGAAAAATACTTGGAAATAAATTAATTATTTCTCTAATTTAAATAATTAATACAAATTTTCTACATATTTTTTTTTTATTCCTATAAAATCGCCTTTAATTTTATTTTATTATACGACTTTAATATTAACAGAAGTGACCACGTAAATATGCGGTCACACACATTAATTATTTTTATTTTATCATAAAACTCAAGCTAATTAGTTGTATAATGATTTCAATTTATTTAAGTAACATTGACCGCAATATCTAGTCATAATATTTTGTAATATGAAAAATACTTAAAATAATTTTGATTATAAATGGTAATAAAAATAATACGAACAAAAAATTATAGCAAAATTTAATTTACTAATTGTAGCCCTATTTAGCATTTAAGTGTATAGCAAAAAAGAAAAACCTTTTTCGTTTTTAATATAGTAAACAGAATAATAATAAAAAAGTAAAAATCTTGTTAATAAAATACGATCAACGCCTACAACATATTATATATATATATATATATTTTACAGACGATGTTAAAATATAATTGGTCATTCAATAATTTTTATTACATTTCTTACATAAATTTGCAGATTTTAATAAAAAAAAAAAAAAAAAAACGAATTTAGATGGTTTTTAGGATTTTCTATGAAATTTATTTATTTTTTTTTTTCTTTATTACAACAAAAAATATTTTATAATAATAATAAATATTATATTAGTTTATACGGTAGACTAACGTTCAATTCCAGCTTTAAATCAAATAATAATAATAATAATAATAATAATAATAATAATAATAATAATAATAATAATAATAATAATAATAATAATAATAATAATAATAACAAAAATCAAAAAACTTTGTATAAGAAATCGTTTACACAAGTTGTGTGTTTAAATTTTTAATACAAATATTTGATTTTTATTATTTTTGATTACAAGAAATTTTTATAAGTTTGTTTAGATATAGATATTGAAAGAAAAAAAAAATAGAAAATGAACTTTATTATAAGAATGAAATGAATGAGAAAATTGTAGGCTGAAAATATATTTTATAATATAAAAATAATTTTTAACGCCTGCTTAGCGATTACAATTTGTTAAATCGTTTAGAAATGTGCGATATATGATTTTTCTTCGTTTTTTTTTTTTATTATTATTATTATCAAATGTTTGTATCACAATTTATTTAATTCAATATTTTACTCTATGTTCACAGTTACAAAATTCATTCGTATTGGCATTGCTGACAAGAATGACAATCCACCATATTTCGATAAAGCACTTTATGAGGCTGAGGTTGACGAAAATGAAGACATCCAACATACTGTACTCACAGTTACCGCCAAAGATCACGATGAGTGTAAGTAAAATATTTTCATTTTATTTTATTTTTTTTTAAATTATTCTATTGCTGCTGCTTACTAATGACATAAAGATAAAATAATTTTATTGTGTATTTATGATAAAAAAAATTCTCACAATGTTTTTTGTCCATTTTATTTCTAGAAAATAAAATTTGTTATGAAAATAAATAGAAAATTCATGAATATTGTTATTGTTTCACATATAATTTGTTTTTATGTAAATATATTTATTTATTTATTATTCTTTATTACATTATTTGGTGGGCGATAAAAAAAAAACAAAACAAAACAAAACAAAAAAAAAATGAAAAACATCGATCTTGTTTGTAAATTATTCATGGGTATGAAATTTTTCTAACAATGAATTGTCATTTTGATTTTGATTACAATAAAAATATAAAATAGAATAATAAGCAAAATGTTAAAAGGAAACATCTTTTCACTATATAGTATATAAGTATATACATAATATAAATGAGATAAGGGAGCAAATAATGAAAACACAATTGTTGCGTCATTTTTCTCTGATTATGTTATGCAAACATTTTTAATTTATTTATTTATTTTTTTTTTTTTTGTAGACAAATTAACTATTCATATTTTTTTTAAAAATTAAATTAAAATAATAAATACAATAAACCAACTATATTTAAATTGATTTCATCCACCAATATTATCATGACTATTCGATTTTCTATCTTTCACAAACACACACACAGATCAAACTGCAATATTTAACAAATGTTTAATTGAGTGATTTTTGCGGTATTGTTTCAATTAAATTATTCTTTTTATCCTCCTGGTTTAAATGAATTAAATTTTTTTTTTATATTTTGTTGCTGTTGTTGTTTACGTTTTTTTAATGCAATTGATTTAATTAAAATAATCATTTAAATAGTTCAAAAACATTTTTAATACCTATTATTTATTTTCTATAAAAATGAATTATCATTCGATTTTAATCTTGTGGTATTTTTATAATTTAACAAAATAAAAAAAAAAAGTATTTAATTAACCAAAGTTTTCTATTAAAACCGCTATAAAATTAAAATAAATTTTTCCGAATAAAAATAATGAGAAAAACTTTAAACAAATCAGATAGAAGTTTTTGCTTCGAATTCAGCATAAAAATAAAAGTTTTTTTTTTTTTATGTGCACTATAAAACGTGCTGTCTAATTACTTTCTGTAATAAAACACAAAAAAAAAAAAAAAAAATACAATTAAATGTTTCAAACACTTTTTTAAAATAAAAATATAAATTTACATTTTGAATTGCTTTATGAATTAATTAAATTAGTTAACCTATTAGCTGTATTGGAAATAATTAATCAAATCAAAACAAAAAAAAAAAATTATAATATTTTTACACGATAAATATATAATCCACTGATATTATTGTTGTTATGTGGAGGTGAGGTTAGTTGATAACATACACAAGCACACTGATTTTATATTATTTATACTAGAAAATCTATAATCCCACAAATAAAACTAAATTTCATATTAAATTCTAATAACTTAAATAATTTATATTTTATTATTGAAATATCTATTTAAGTGTGATTAATATTTCTAATTAATTTTTCGATAAAGTATTTTATTTTATTTTTTTTTCTGTGTTATCTCTATACCAAAAATATACCAAAAATATCCAATATCAGGTATTAATAAACCAAAATATATTTATATAAGTTATACAATGTATAACAAATAAATATACATCCTTATCAACATATTGGCAGTAAAACAGAGATTTAAAAAAAAAAAAATTAAAATAAAAATTTACTAGAAATTTACTCCTAAAACAATTATTATTTATTTGTTTTTATGTAATTTAGTAAATTTGCTAAATTATTATTATTTATTATTGTTTGCATATGTTTTTCTGAATATTGATTATAATCATTTTATAAATAATTAATTAAAAAAAAAAAAAACATTTTTCAGCCTCGCGTATTCGATACGAGATTACAAGCGGTAACATAGGTGGTGCATTTGCTGTTAAAAATATGACTGGCGCCATTTACGTTGCGGGTGCCTTAGATTATGAAACTAGAAAACGAGTAAGTAAACATTTATTTATTTCATGACACTTTATACAACAATTGATCGTTCTTTAAGCATAATAAAAGATTACATTCTTGTGGAAATTCTCATAAATTTTGCTACGTTTTAAAAATGTTTTTTTTTTTTTTTTTGTCTTATTTTCACTTACATGTTTGTATTACAATGTTTTGTTTTGAAACACGAAACGAGAAAGAAACAAACACAGAGTAAACTACCATTAAATAACAAGCAAAGAAAAAAATAAAACAAAAAGAAAAGAAAAGATGATAAAATAAAGTTATTTAATTTTTGGCGGAATAAAAAAATCTTCATTTTTAAAGCGAAAAACAAAAACAAAAAAAAACTTAAAGCAGAACGGAGAGTGGGATTATTTAAATAAGTTTTTTCCTTACGTTTCTTCTGTAAAAACTTTATTTGAAGCTTCAAAGTTTTATCAAAAAAAAAATGAAAAAATTATCTCTCAATGCATAAGAGAAATAAGATTTTTTTTTTTACAAATATCGTACAAAGTCAACAGACTTTTTGTGTTTTTCGTTTTTTGGAAAATTCCAATATGATGATCTTCTTCTTTTTAATTTTAACGATTTTAATTATAATTATGAAAATAACTTGTTAATAAACTTATCAAGGAATACAGATCAGTTTTAAGAAATTAAAAAAAAAAAAAATTGAGCATTTTTGCTACAAGATTTTAATCAAACTGAAATGAAAAAGTTTTTTTTTTCATTCCATTTATTTATTTAAAAATAAACTAATTAATTTTTTTTTTTTGAATCAAATAATAACAACAACAGTATGAACTACGTTTAGCAGCGTCAGATAATTTAAAAGAAAATTATACAACCGTCGTTATACATGTTAAAGATGTTAATGACAATCCGCCAGTTTTTGAACGTCCAACGTATCGTACACAAATAACAGAGGAAGATGATCGTAATTTACCAAAACGTGTTCTACAGGTCGATTAAAATTTTTAATTTTTAAGTTTTTTAGCGTTTTATTTTGCAAGTTTTATATTTTGTATCTCGAAAATAAAAAAAAAAAAGCACACAATAAATTAAAGAGAGAAAGAAAAAAATGTTATAGACATATCACATTAGAAAGCTATTTTGTTAAGATGAGAAATGATGCACGAAATTATTTATTCCTTTAGAGTCTGCGTTTGATTAAATTTTTTATTTTTGGTTTTTTTTATTTATTTTGCTTGCGTTTTTTCTGTTTTTCCTGTTTTTTTTTTTTATAATCTTTTACAGAAACCACAGAGTTTTGAGTTAGTTTTTATTTTTTAGTTTTAGTTAAGTGAGTTTTCATTTTTTTTTTTTTTTGCTCTGCATGATAAGGAATTTTAATTTTTTTTTTAGTATCTATAAATATGATTATAAGAATAATAATAATAATAAATGGACTTATGCTTTTTTTTTGTAAATTTTATTGTTGCTACAAAAACTTTTATTCGTTATACTTTTGTTTTTTTTCTTTTTTTTTTTTGCTGCATTAAAAGTTTTACTAATGGTTCATTATCAATGAATATATGATAAAAGTTTTTATTTTTTATTTTTTATTTATTCAGTATCAAAAAGAAAGTAAAAAGAAAATTAACAAAAAAAAAAAATTCAACACACACACACTAAATTATAAAAATTTTGTGGCGGTTATAAATTTTTAGTTGCATCCGGAAATAAATTTGTAATGAATTTTCGTTACCGTCTAAATTTTAATATTAATTTGAAAAGTCTCTTAACAAAGTCGTTAAGTTAAAAGTTAAAAAAACGAACAAGCAGAAGAAAGTAAAGAAAATTTTATTAAAATTCTTTAAAAAAAAAAAAAAAAAATGAAAGAAAAAGGGAAAACTTTTCTATAGTACGAAAAATCGTGAAATAATTTTCACTTAAATCTACTTTTGAATAATAGATTTTGTAAGAAAAAACTTTTTTTTTTTTTATTAATTTATTTCATATTATTGATAAATTATTATGAAGCGTTTTTTTTCACAAAACTGATGTAATAAATTCTTTTACGTCTTTTCAACACACAGACACACACACACATTTTTTTTTATTACATTAGTTTGTGATGATTTTTGATTTATGCTCGATTAAAATATAACTTTTATTAAATTATCTCATCATTCAACATAATCTGACTTGGATTATTCTTTTTCCATTTATATATAAACAACTTTTATTGAATTAATTAATTTATATAATTTTTTTTTTTTTTTTTGTCTATTATTAAATTATTTCCCTGTATGGTTCGTTCTCCTACACAAATTAAAACATCATCTCATAATTCACATCATTCACACATCACATCTATAATCAAAAAAAAAAAATAAAAATAAAAATTGTGGGTAGTACGATTTAACACTTGTCGCATCAGATAGTTTATTAGAGAGTGAAACAACAATTGTTGTTCATATAAAGGATGTTAATGATATGCCACCAATTTTTCCACAAACACTTTATGCAAAAACATTGGACGAAGAAATTGATGCTCCATTTACCATTATGCAGGTTATTTATATTCTTTTTTTTTTTTTTTGTTATTTATTTTATGATAATTTAAATGGTTACAGAGTTATTATATAAATGTAAAATAAAATGTGATAATCTGTGTCTAACATTATTATGAATTATAAAAACCCTCTCTGACTAACAAAATTTGAATTTTAAATAGTTGTTAATTAAAACTGTATTCTAGGTTATTATTATTATTATTTTTTTTTTTTAATATTTATGATAACAATAGTCATAACCATAATAATATAGGTGAAATGGTAATCGTTACAACTCATCTATCAATATAATTATTTTTATTATTATTATTATTATATGTATCCCGTATCCGTTTAATTATCTCTAAACTATCTCAAAAAGCTTTTTAACCCAACTTTATTCTTAATAATTTTCCTGTAATAATAAAAACATTTAGTAACTTTTTTTTATCTGGTTTTTGTGGAAAAATTAATAATAATTTTTTAGTTTGTTTAATATTTAAGCTGATATGTAATTTTTGTATTTTTAATTAATTTGCATGAATTTTTTTTTTGTTTTTTGTTATGCACTTAACAGCTTGTTATCTTATCGTAGGTGTTTGCTTATTTATTTGATATTGACTCAAGACGAATTTAAACAACAATAAATTAACAAGAAAAATTTTTATTTAAAAAAATAAAATACATATAGGTGACGGCAACTGATGGTGATAAAGATCGTCCACAAAATATAGTTTATTTCTTAACCGGCCAAGGTATTGATCCTGATAATCCAGCTAATAGTAAATTTGATATTAATAGAACAACGGGAGAGATATTTGTGTTAAAGGTAAACAATAAACGTTTTTGCTTTTCGTTTTTGTTAGAAATTCCTATCTACAGTAAATTAATTCAATTTGTATTTAATAATAAAATCTATAAATAGCCACTTGACCGAGATCAACCAAACGGACGCCCACAATGGAGATTCACTGTATTTGCTCAAGATGAGGGTGGTGAAGGACTTGTCGGATATGCTGATGTTCAAGTAAATCTCAAAGATATAAATGACAATGCACCAATATTCCCTCAGGGTGTATACTTTGGTAATGTTACTGAGAACGGTACTGCAGGAATGGTGGTAATGACAATGACAGCAGTAGATTATGATGATCCAAATGAAGGCACAAATGCAAAACTGGTTTATTCGATTGAAAAAAATGTCATAGAAGAGGAAACTGGAACGCCAATATTTGAAATTGAACCGGATACTGGTGTGATTAAAACAGCTGTTTGTTGTTTGGATCGTGAACGTACACCAGATTACTCTATACAAGTGGTAGCGATGGATGGCGGGGGGTTAAAGGGGACGGGGACGGCATCTATACGGGTCAAAGATATAAACGATATGCCACCTCAATTTACTAAAGATGAATGGTTTACAGAAGTGGATGAAACAGATGGTACGAATTTACCGGAAATGCCAATTCTTACCGTAACCGTTCATGATGAAGATGAAACAAACAAATTTCAATACAAAGTTATTGACAACAGTGGATATGGTGCTGATAAATTTACAATGGTGCGAAATAACGATGGTACGGGCAGTTTAAAAATAGTTCAACCATTGGATTATGAGGATCAATTGCAAAGCAACGGATTCCGTTTTAGAATTCAAGTTAATGACAAAGGGGAAGACAATGATAATGATAAATATCACGTGGCTTATTCATGGGTTGTTGTAAAATTACGCGATATAAACGATAACAAACCACACTTTGATCGAGCGAATGTTGAAGTTAGTTGTTATGAAAGTGCTGAGTTAGGAAAGACACTAGATACATTCAAAGCAACCGATCCAGACCAAGGTGGCAAAAGCAAAGTGTCTTTCGCTATTGATCGATCTTCGGATAGACAACGTCAATTTGCAATCACTCAAGATGGTATGGTAACAATTCAACGTCATTTAGATCGCGAAGTAACTCCTAGACATCAGGTGAAGATTTTGGCAATTGATGATGGCATTCCTCCAAAAACAGCAACAGCCACGTTAACAGTCATTGTTCAGGATATTAACGATAATGCTCCAAAGTTCCTCAAGGATTACCGCCCCGTACTACCAGAACACGTACCACCACGTAAAGTTGTTGAAATCTTAGCAACAGATGATGATGATCGTTCAAAAAGTAATGGTCCTCCATTCCAATTTCGTTTGGATCCCGGCGCTGATGATATTATTCGTGCTTCCTTTAAAGTTGAACAAGATCAAAGTAAGTTTCAGCATTTTTATTTAAATTTATTAAAGTTTTAGCGAACTAAATGTTTAATTTTTATTTGTTCAGAGGGTGCCAATGGTGATGGTATGGCTATCATTTCTTCGCTTCGCTCCTTTGATCGTGAACAACAGAAAGAATATTTGATTCCCATTGTTATAAAAGATCACGGTAATCCTGCAATGACTGGTACAAGTACTCTAACTGTTGTCATTGGTGATGTGAACGATAACAAAATGCAACCCGGTTCAAAAGAAATATTTGTCTATAACTATCAAGGCCAAGCTCCTGATACACAAATAGGTCGAATATACGTTTATGATTTGGACGACTGGGATTTGCCGGATAAAAAGTTCTATTGGGAGAGTCAAGAGCATCCACGATTCAAATTGGACGAGGATACCGGAATGATAACAATGCGACAAAGTACAAGGGATGGACGTTATCATTTGAAGTTTAAAGTATACGATAGAAAATACACTCAAACTGATGTACCAGCAAATGTAACTGTTACCGTACGCGAAATACCCCATGAGGCTGTAATAAATTCTGGTTCAATTCGTATCGCTGGAATATCAGATGAAGATTTTATCCGAGTTTGGAATTACAGAACTCAGAGCTTATCACGTAGCAAATTAGACAAGTTTATAGATAAGTTGGCTGATTTATTGAGTACAAGCCGTGATAATGTCGACGTATTCAGCGTTCAGTTAAGAAGAAAACACCCTCCTCTAACAGATGTAAGATTTTCAGCACACGGATCACCATATTATAAGCCAGTAAGGTTGAATGGTATAGTGTTAATGAATCGTGAGGAAATTGAAAAAGATGTCGGTATCAATATAACAATGGTTGGCATTGATGAATGCATGTACGAAAATCAAATGTGCGAAGGCTCTTGCACAAATGTGCTAGATATAAGTTCACTGCCATACATGGTAAATGCTAATAAAACTGCATTGGTAGGTGTTCGAGTTGATGTTATTGCAGAATGTACTTGTGGCGCTCGAAACTTTAGTAAAGGTGAATCGTGCAGAAACAGCCCCTGCTTTAATGGTGGCAGATGTATGGAAACTAGATATGGCTTATCTTGCTCTTGTCCTTCTGGCTATACCGGTCCAAGATGTCAACAAACTACGAGAAGCTTCCGTGGAAATGGATGGGCTTGGTACCCACCGCTAGATATGTGTGATAATTCCCATTTAAGTTTAGAATTTATAACACGTAAATCAGATGGCTTACTGTTATACAACGGTCCAATTGTACCACCAGAACGTGATGAAATGCTAATTTCTGATTTTATATCAGTAGAAATTGACAGAGGCTTCCCACGCTTGCTTATTGATTTTGGCTCTGGTACTTTAGAGCTTCGTGTCAAAACAAAGAAAACATTAGACGATGGAGAATGGCATAGATTAGATATTTTCTGGGATACTGAAAATGTACGTATGGTCGTTGATTATTGTAAGTCCGCAGAAGTCTCTGAAATGGAGGATGGGTCCCCACCAGAATTTGATGACTCAAGTTGCCAAGCTATAGGAACAATCCCACCATTCAATGAATATTTGAATGTTAATTCGCCATTACAAGTCGGCGGTGTTTACAGAGAAACATTTGAGTCAACTCACTATCACTGGCAGTATATGCCCGTAGGCAAAAGTTTTGATGGCTGCATAAGAAATTTAATACACAATAGTAAGTTATATGATCTTGCTCATCCTGGTTTATCAAGAAATAGCGTCGCTGGATGTACTCAAACAGATGAAGTTTGTAGTCAAAGTGAGCAAACATCAAGATGTTGGGAGCATGGCAATTGTGTTGGTAGTTTCAGTGAAGCTAAATGCCAATGTCGACCTGGATGGACAGGACCAGCTTGTAACATACCTACAATCCCAACTACGTTTAAACAACAAAGTTACGTTAAATATGCACTAAGCTTTGAACCTGATCGCTTCAGCACTCAAATCCAATTACGCTTTAGAACACGTGAACAACACGGTGAACTGTTTCGTGTCAGTGATCAGCATAATCGTGAATACGGTATACTGGAAATTAAGGAAGCTCGTCTCCATTTCCGCTATAACTTAAATTCATTGAGGACAGAAGAGAGAGATTTGTGGTTAAATGCAATTACAGTTGATGACGGACAATGGCATGTCGTCCGAGTTAACCGATATGGTTCTGCTGCTACATTAGAATTAGATGGTGGAGAAGGTAGACGATATAATGAAACATTTACATTTGATGGACATCAGTGGTTATTAGTAGACAAGCAAGAAGGTGTCTACGCTGGTGGAAAAGCTGAATATACTGGTGTGCGAACATTCGAAGTGTACGCTGATTACATGAAAAGTTGTCTAGATGATATCAGGTAAATAGAAATCTTAAAACAATACAGAGTGAATTTTTTCACTTTCAACATTCAGATATATGGGGAAATAATTAATTATATTTGTTTAATTTAGATTGGAAGGTAAACATTTACCATTGCCGCCGGCAATGAATGGCACACAATGGGGTCAAGCGACAATGGCACGTAATTTAGAACGTAACTGTCCATCAAATAAACCCTGTGCTAATGTTATATGCCCTGATCCATTTGAATGTGTTGATCTATGGAATGAATACGAGTGCACGTGAGTATTTTTATTTTCTTTTATACATTTTTTAATTTAAAAAGTCAATTTAATTTTTTTTTGTATCCTTATTGAAACTTAATTGAAAACAAATTTAAATCTCGTTTATTGTATTAAAAAAAAAAAATTAATAATTAGGCTTAATGATTAAAGTTTACAAAAGTGAGAGAGGAAAGAAATTTAATGATTATAACACAAAAAGAGCTTTCAACTCTTACACATTTTATATAATTTTTTTTTTTTTTAATTATCTTTTATTTAATTATTTAATTTTTCGTTTTTTTACTCTAATATAAGAAACATACTGTAAAACTATACAAATCAATTTTCTATGGCACTGAGTTTCATTACAAGAAACATAAACATCTGTTTCCGACATAATTTTTGAATTTTTTGTGTTTTTTTTTTTTTTTTTGTTATTGTTTGTATTTATTTAATTATTAACAAAAAAGTTTTCAATTGTTTTTTATTATTTATAATTAACACATCTGAGCTTTATTTATTTAATATTATTTTTTTTTTGATTAATCTTTTGGTTTATTTTCTTTGGTTTTTATTTTGTGATTTGGTTTTTCATTTTTATTAATAAAAATTGCATGAAGCTTTATGGATTTAATTTAATTTTTATTTATTTGTTTATTTATTTGTTTTAATATTTAATTTTTAATTTACTTATATCATCTTATAACATTTAAATATTATACATGCTTAACACGACTACAATAAATCAATCAAAGTTTAACCCTCATCAGAATATTTTTATTTTTCCTTTTATATATATGTAACATTACCATAATTCAGTCGCACACAATTTTTTTTTTTCATATTTATTTAAATTATATCGAAAAAAATTAAATAATTTAATCACAGGAAAACTTAAAATTACGAAACAAGCATTTGCAGCTTTTCAATCAATTATCCGACAAAGTATTTTTTTTATAGCAAAAACTCATTAAATTTAATTGTTATTCTGTTATAAATTATTATTAATAATACTTAATAGCATATATAATAATAATTATTATTATTGTCATTATTTTTTAAGTTAAAATAAACACTTGAGTTGTTTTTAGATAAGACAAAACAAATATTTTGATTCTATAATAACAAAATCAAATTTAATGAGTTTATTTTCATTACTATTATTTTACTTTTCCATTATAATTTCATTTTAAAATTAAAAACTATTTCTAATTCTGCTTCCGATTTTGGCTGTATTAAATAAATAATCCTCAATCCTCAATATTTTAGCATGAAAAACATTAACAAATAAAAAAATAAAAAAAAATTCTTTCATTCAGTTTTGTAAGAATTAATTAAAAACGATGAATAATTTTTTTATTTTATATCTTATAAATGGGTAAAAACAAAAAAAAAAATTTGTATGTATATATAGTTGTGGAGAAGGTCGTATAATGTCACCAGATGGTAAAGGCTGTATGGATCGTAACGAATGTCTAGATCTACCTTGTCTAAATGGTGCTACATGTATTAATTTGGAGCCACGTTTACGTTATCGTTGTGTATGTCCCGATGGATTCTGGGGTGAAAATTGTGAATTAATACAGGAAGGACAAACATTAAAATTAAGCATGGGTGCTTTAGCAGCCATCCTTGTTTGTCTTCTAATAATATTAAGTGAGCAAAAGATAAAAAAAAAAACCAAAAAAAAAAAAAAAACAAAAAAGCAAAATCTCTCTGAAAATGGAAATTTTAGTTTTAAGTTTTTAGTTTAAATACTGCACAATTTGCATGAAAGCTTTTAAATTAATCATTTTTGCATGAATCTATATTAGTTTTCATTAGTTTGATTAGCTTATCATATTCTCTATCTATTAACAAAAAAATAAAATGAAAAAAAAAGCAAATTCTCCATCATGAAATGAATTCCACAAATAAAAACTCAGTGCTAGAGAGAATCTAAGAATTTTAGATTTTTTATCGTAAATAAATAAATCTTTCGGTAAGTGATGTATAAAAAAAATAAATAAAATAATTTATTAATCGTAAAAGCTCTCCTAAGCCCGTACCTTAGATTTAAATATTTTTTTTTTCTTTTTTACTATTATTATTGCTTGTTTTTTGTTATTATTTTTATGTTTTTATTTATTTATTTTTTTTATTTTTTCCCTCCTTAAAAATATTAAATCGTAACAAAAATATAAATAAATAAATAAAAAAAAAAAAACGATGTAGTTGCCCTGCTGGTCTTAAGATGTCCGGTAGTCAATGTATCAATGAAAATGAATGTCTATGGTATCCATGTCAAAACGGTGGACGTTGTAGGGATCACCAACCACCTAGAAAATATGAATGTAACTGTCCATTGGGCTATACAGGGATGCATTGTGAATTAGAATTATTAGCATCTGGAGTATTAACACCATCACGTGATTTTATTATTGCTATTATAATGTGTGCTAGTACATTAATATGTAAGTAAAAATAAATTTAAAAACTTCGTAAAAAAAAAAAAAAAAAACATCTAATATTGTATAAAAGCAACAGAGAAAATATTTTAATTATTCACACACGTCAGGGTTGTAACTGTGGGCGTTTTTTTTTTTTGGTTGTTGTTATATTGGGGATGTGATGTGACTATGGCCAACAACGCTAAAATGGTGCCTTATCATAATGGATTAATATTTTTAGTGTTTTTATATATTTTATTACAACGAAAACTGTATCATAAAATAAAAAATTATTCACGAAAAATGTAGTTTTTTTTTTTTTCAAGCAGTATTGGTGAATCTTTATATGCAAATAAAGCTATAATTGCTACCCAAATGCAAAACAAATAATTTTTAATCATAACAAAGTAACTTGCACAGTAAAAACCATGCTTAAAGTTTTAAAGCAAACACAAATAATTCACAATTTAAGCAAAATAATCAATTCCTTAAGCTTTATTATTCAAATAAAATTTTCCCTGTTTTGTTTTAATTTGACTACTTAAATACGCCCTCTCATTAATATTTTGATCTTTATTTTTCAATACTTTACTGTTTTCTAATGAGAAACGAAATTTTCTTTGCGTGTAACAATCTACATTAATCTTGAGTATTTACTTTGAAAAAAAAAAAAATAATTTTATTGTATTAAAGGATAACAAAATATTGCTGATTGTATCCCAGCACCAGCACCATCGCCAAAGTAATCGTCAACTCGTTTCTTTCAAAACGCATTAATAAATGAATGTTTTTTTTTTTTTTTTCTTATTTTAATTAATAAACATTTATAGCATATCTCGCTAACTGGTACCCTATGGCAAGGGTAGTTACTGGCCATAGGATTAGTTTTTTTTTAATGCCTTTATGCTTTTTTTTAAGTAGTTTTTTTTTTTTTATGTTAATCTCATTACATTTCTATGAAATTTAATTATTATAAAAAAAGTATCTGTTGACACAAAAAGGATTATACTGGCAAGTATTAAAATAAATGTTAAAGAAGAAAAATCATTTTTTTTTTTTTGTTTTTTTTTTATTAATTAATTATTTAATTAATATGTAAATATGTTTTAAAAACAAAAAATATTAATTATTCATGTTTTTCTCATTTTTTTATTTAAAAAATTACTAGCTGTAGTGTTGCACAAATTTTATTCATTAAAATTAATTATTTAAAAATTTGATTTATTAATTAATATTTTTTTTTGCGTTATCACTAATGTATTTCTCTCTTTTTTTTTGTATTATTATTACCATGATTATGATTATCAAAAAAAAAAAAAAAAACAATAGTATTGGTTTTGGTATTTGTTGTTTATAATCGAAGACGTGAAGCGCATATTAAGTATCCAGGACCTGATGATGATGTGCGTGAAAATATTATAAATTATGATGATGAGGGTGGCGGTGAAGATGATATGACTGCTTTTGATATAACACCATTACAAATACCAATTGGTGGTCCAATGCCTGAATTATCACAATGTAAAATGCCGTGCATGTGTAAGTGTTAATAAAAGAAATTTTCACTTTTTATCACAAAATTAATCAATTTGTTTTGTAAATAGATCCGGTAATGACTATGGGACCGGGTCAAGAGCCGAACGTCGGTATGTTTATTGAAGAACATAAAAAACGAGCGGACAGTGATCCAAATGCACCACCATTTGATGATTTAAGAAATTACGCCTATGAAGGTGGCGGTAGTACAGCTGGCTCATTAAGTTCCTTGGCATCCGGTAATGGTAAGTATCAGAATTCCATTTTATTGTTTACAACATATCGAACATATTTTTTCATTAAAAATTCCTTAAGGTACAGACGATGAACAGCATGAATATGATTATTTAGGTGCTTGGGGGCCACGTTTCGATAAACTAGCAAACATGTATGGCAATGAACCTGACATGGAACTTGACGATATGTGAATAAATCTACCAAATTAATATCAATTATAATTCCAATAATAATAATTGATAATAATAATAATATAAATGATTAAAAGAATTATTACTAATTTTATAATATAAATATTTATTAAGCATGGATTTTAATTATCAACGAGAACACAAACAAAAAATATCATCAGAATAAAAAAAATTAAAAAATTAAATTAAATTAAATAAATAATTACGTTAAAACCACACTAATTAATTAATAAATACAAATAAAAAGAAAAAAAAAAGAAAAACTAAATTCACAATTAAATTAAATGTAATTGAATAACGAATTTCGATTGATTTTTTATTAATTATTATTTTTTTTTTTTTTTTTTACTAATATTAATTTTTATCTAAACAGAAAGTCTATAAACTACTTCCTCTCTACTACACATAACTCCGTTATTAAAAAGGAAATTAAAATTGCATTAAGAAAGATAAAAATAAAAAATTAAAAATTAAAATCTTTTTAAAGACATTTTTACAAACATATGGCAGTACCTATATTTTATATTAACACAATAATTATATATAAATTTATATATATATATATTTATGGTATTATCGTGACATAATTAAATATAATAAATTAATTAAAAATGGAAAAATAGAAATAATTAAAATTAGGCAAAAAATAAAAAAAAAAATTTAATTTAATTTAATTTAAAACTACTCGTAAATTTTTAATATATAAAAAAAGAAAAAATGAATTAAATTAATATTGACAATGTATTAATTAATTTTAAGTAAATTAAACTAAATTAAATTAAATTAACAAAAAAAAAAAAAGAAAGAAAGAAAGAAAAACGAATAATTTGTTTAGAATTTGATTAACCAAAAAAAAAAAAAGAAAAAATGATGGAAATAATAAACAACAAAACTTAACTTAAACTAAACTTAATTATAAATGTATATCCAAAGACTGTTTTTTTCGTTCCAAACAAAAATTTATAATTAAAAATTGTTCATTCAAATTAAAAATTAAAAAATTAAATGAGAGACAGAATAATTAATAATTTGTATAATACACACACATATTTTAAATTTATAATTCTTTTGAATTACTTAATTGGTAAATAAATTAGTAAATATGTTATATTTTAATTATAATTAAAAGAAAATATATTATTATTATTATTATTATTTAAGAAGAAGAAAAAGTAAATGTTTGTCTCTTTCACAAAAGATTTACGTAAAGAGCAAATTTTTCTAAAATTAAAACGAAATTTTCTAAAAGTGTCTAAAACAAAGGTGTTATATTTAATAAATGTTCTACCAAAAAATAAATAAAAAATAATTTAACGTAAAAAATCAGATTAAGATATTAAGTGTTTACATTATATACGATAAAAGTATTTTAAGTTACCATCAAAAATTCAATTTTTATTAACCTTTAGCATAATTTACGTCTTATTTTTTTTTTTTAAATAAATTTAAAGAAAATTTATCAAAGTCTCATGTTTCACAATTAAACAAAACAAAACAAAAATGTAAAGAATAAGAAAAATTAATTCAGTAATAACGATATGCTAATTAGGGATTAACCCACATTAAACCAATAAATACATCAATTTTCGTGTATATAATTATAAAAATAAAAGAAAAGATAGGGAATAAAAGTTCAATTATAAAAAAAAAAAAAATTAATAATAATTTCATTAAAATGTCGGGCTATTATGTTAATAAATAATTTAAATTAATTAAATGGAGTGGAAAAGAAGTAAAAAAAAGGCTCATCCAACACGTTAATGAATAATAATATTATTATTAACTAAATTTATATACAATATATATATAAAAATTAAATTACATTACATTCAATTAAACATCTATTTTCAGCATATAAAATATAAAATTAATTTAAAAGAGAAATGAAAACACATTAAACGTACACATGTAGCTAGACTGTAGTTATGTAAATAGAAGATGAAAAAACAAAAAAAAAAAAAAAGAAAACATAATTAAATTAAGGAAAAAACTAAATTTTATTAATTAATAAAGAAAAGATAAAGAAAAATTAAAATAAAAAATCTCATGCACTCTAAAATATGAATACAAAAAAAAAAAATCGCATTTATTAATAATTTATTATAAAAACTGGCAAAATAGAATATTTTTTTGTTTTTTTTAGTTCGTTTTAATTTAATTTAATTTAATTTAATTTAAAAGAGAAAGAATCTCTTTTGGAGCAAATGTTACAAAAACGATACAATGTGTGAATGATTAAAATGAATTTTCTTTATAATTTTTTATTAATTATTAATAATCCCAAAGACATAAAATGAATAAAAAAAAAAAAAAAAAATGAAAAAAAATTAAGAATTATACTAAAGAATATTATAAATTTAATTAATTAATTTAATTATTATTTAAAATTAATTAGAATATTATTTGAATCATAATACTAAATCCCTGATACCTAAGACTAGAGTAAATAGAATTTAATTATTGATTATAATTAATTAATTAATTAATTATTATTTAGAATTATTATGACTGTATGTGTGTAAATGAATGTTAATTATTAATTATGAAATATTATTTATCCTCCATATATACTAGTTGAATATTTCATTAAAAAAAAACAAATTTATTTAAAGTTACAATAAAACAAGAAGAAGAAGAAGGAGATGAATAAAAAATAAATAAAAAATATTTAACACTATATACACAAAAGAAAAAGAAAAAAAAAAATACTAATTAATTAACAAACAATATACCAATTTTTTTACAATATTAAAATAAAACAAAACTAAGAATAATAAATGAAAATTAATTTAAGTTTTTTTCTATTCTAATTTATTTATTAAAACCAAAAGAAATATTTAAAAAAAAAAGATAAAAAAAAAAAATTATAAAAGAAAAATAAAAAGCCAGTGCCAATATAAATTTTAATTAATAAAAGAAAAAAAATTAAATAATTTCAATTAAAAAAAAAACAGAGGAATGTAGTGTTTAAGTGTTTGCACCTTGTAAAATATTTTAATAAGTCAAAATTGAGTAAACCTAAGTAATTATTACATTTTCATAATTAATTAATTAATTAATTAATGTAACAAAATTAATTCATTTTTTTTTTTATTTATTTATTCATTTCTTTCTTTTATCTTCATTTCTTTCTTTCTTATTAATTTTTTTATTCGTTTCGTCTGTACTTTTCATTTTGTAAATGAAAAATATCTTCTTTTTTTTTTAATTAATTAAACTTTTAACAGTGAATTAAGGAAAATAAAAAAATAAGAAAAAATGAATTAAATTTAAATAAATAGTATTATTAATTTTATATAAAAAAAAAGTAAAAAAAAAAAATTATTAAATATTTATATAATATATATAAATATAAACAAGGAATAAAATAATTAATAATATTATAATATTAATAATTATAATTATAATAATAATTAAAGAAAAAAAAAATGAAAAAAAAAAAAAGATTAAATTAATCTTGAGATAGAGGAAAATTAAATATTTATTAATACAGAAAATTAATTAGTTGAAATAAATAAAAATAAATAAATAAAATTATGTAGAAAGTTCCTTAACAGTTTTCTTTAAATTCTTTTTTTCATTATAATTTCCGTATGCGAACGATTCGTCAGCAGGATGAATTGTTTTTGGACGTATCGTCTGTGGTTGAATTTTTCGGGAAACATTTGTGACAGATGAATCGTCCTTGGATGTATCATTTACGGGATGAATCGTATGTGAAAGATTCATTTATGTTTAAATCGTCTGTGTTTAAACATCTGTGGATTAAGCGTTTACAGAATCAATCTACAGCGAATGAATCTTCTGTGAATGTATTGTCTACAGGACGAATCACCTGTGTTTGAATAAAAAATGAATCGTCTGCAGGATGAATCGTTCGCTAGATGAATCATCCATTAGAAAAATCATTCGTGGACGTATAGTTCCAATAATCCTAATTTATTTTATTTATTTATTTTTTTCAGTTTTTAATTAATTTTCATTTCTAATTAACCAAATTTTCGTCTTTTAACAAAAGTTTAAAAAAAAAAAAAACAAAAACAAATCCAATTAACGTTTTTAATCAAATTTTCTGTCTTCAATTACAGAAAATCATAATTAAAAAACAAATACAAAAAAAAAAAACTAAATAAAAACAGAGAAATTGCGTGTAAAATTTAGAAAACAATAATAAAAAAAAAAAAAAAAAATTTAAGTAATTTTAATTAAAATAGCGGCACTGATAAAAAAAAAAAAAAAAAATTAATTAATTAACTAAATTAAAAATTAATTATAAATAAAAAAAAAATAATGTGAGAGAAAAAAGAGAGAAAATATAAATTAAATTAATTTAATTTAATATTAACATAATAAAAAGAAAATTATAAATACATGTAAAATTAATTATGTAATTAATTAATTAATTAATTAATTGAAAGTAAATATATAAATATAAATTAAAATTTAATTAAAAGAAAAAAAAATTATTTAAAAAAGGAAAGAAAATTTAAATTATAGCAAAATAAAAAATCGTACAGTATTTGTTTGTAAGTAAATTTTAAAACAATTAAATTATGAGAAAAACTATTTGAATGAAAATAAATTAAAATTAAAATTAAGTTAAAAGAAAAAAAGAAAAGAAAAAAAACTGAGAAAGATAGCACACAGCCACACACACACACACATTTATGTTTTAATAAATTTTATTTCTATACCATTTCTATATTAATTATTTAATTGGCTTACCCACCCACATTACATAACCATTTATTTCCATTCATAATTTTTTAATGCTTCCATAATTTAACTTTGTGCAAGTGATCATTTTATGATTTACAATTTTCGTTCAGCTAAATTTAACGTCACTTTTAACTGTGTAATTATGGATAATTATCAAATCCAAACAAAATTTATTCGACAAAAGAAATTTTAACGCAATTATATTCGTATTTAGAGCAGAATTTTTATATAATTTGCAGTTTTATTCCGCATAATAAATGGTTAGAAATGTGTTTTATAGAAGAAAATTTTTTTTTTTATTTTTATTTAATTAAACTCCACTGCCAAGCATAATAATACTACGAATGTTACAAATCCACTATATAATAATGATAAAACTATTTTGCTTGAATGTAACATATTAGTTAAAATGTTAAATTCCACATAAATTATAAAAGAAAATTAATTAAAAAAATTAATCTAAAAATGGTAAAGAAAAATAAAACATAAAAAAAAATGCATTGCATATTGTATTTTTCCCATTGAAACCATTAAATGTGCTTTTGGCCATACATTTTTTTTTTATTTTTTTTTTGTTTGTTTGTTTTATAAACTAATTAATTAATTAATTATTAATATTATGTAGTAAAAAAGAAAGCATAGACAAAGAATTAATTATAATTAATTTTAATTTTTAAATTTTAGTTTTAAAAATAAATTCATTTTCAAAAAAAAAAAAGGGAAAAATTATTTCTAAATTTGTATTAAAAAAAAATAAATAAAATAAATAAAATAATAATTAAAAAAAGGAGGAAAAAGATAAGAAAATTATAAATAAAAAATGGAAAAATAAAAAGAAAAATTAAAAAAAAAAAAAAGAAACTTTTTAATTGTAATCATTGTAATTAATTTTGATTTACTCGTTTTTTTTTTTTTTTTTGTTTTAATTAATTAATTCATTTATTTGTTTTTATTATTCATTTTTGTTTTTGGTTTTTATTTTATGTTTTAACTGTGATTTTAATTGTATTATGTAAAATTTTTTGTTTTTAAATAAGTTTTTCTTTTATAATAAACGATTACAATAATAATAATAATAATAATAATTATAATAAAAAAAAAACAAATGAAGAAAATGTAATGTTAAATGGAGTTTAATTGGTTTTTTATTTTTTACATGTATTACCTTGTGAATTTTTTTATTACTTTATTGTTGAATTGCCTTTGTGTTGTTATTAGTGTGTGAATTATCCATTGATATTTCTGGTTAACTAGAGTGTGATTAGAAATATAGTTACTGTATAAGGAATTCTGTTAATATTGAGTGAAAAACGCAAGTACTAAACGCAATAAATGGACTGGAATTGTCGCTCACAACAAATCAGTACAAATTATTAGAGCTCGAGCAGTGAACCAGTGAAACCAATACGCGAAAAATATAATTTTGTACAGTTGGCCGTATTTTCTCAAATTTAACATAAACCATCCACACAAATACCTTAAATCTAGTCCCAAAATGGCATGGTAACTCACATGGTACATTTACAAGTAGACTTTATGTCATAAACCATGTTAAGGGTCAAATTATATACGAAAATAAAATGAAAAGATATTGATAGACAGAAAACTAGGTTCCTAATCAGAAAATAGCTAATTATTGGCAATAATTTGCTAAGCACCAGCTTCATTAACCACTGAATTAAAATTTAACAATTTTGAGAATTTTTTTTGTTGAAATTTTTGTGTTGCTAAACAACCAGCAAGCCATGGAATATTCTTTTTCTTATGTCATCGAATATCATTTCTAGCAGTGGTAAATAACGGTTTTGATACTTAATGTTCAATTTTTTTTTATACTTAAACCACAAAACCGGATTTATTTCTATTTTTTATTCAAAATAGCAGTTATTAGTGAAATATCGTTGTTTGCATGATCAAAAGTTCGTTTAATACATGTCGGCTATAATTTATTTCTTATTATCACTTGGGCATATTATTATAGCTTTGAAGGGTGAAATTCATGAGTTTGGACTTATATACCGAATTTATATAACGAAAAGTGGATGATGCATTATTGGACGATAAAGGGCGGATTATTTAAATAATGTAAGTAACTAAGCTTAAACCACAAAGTCTATAACATAAATAGTGAACATTTAATTAAACGTACTTTCACCATATACACAACCAATTTATCGAATTGTTTTCACTGTACGCTGTTCGAGGTTTTGTAGTATTTACCGCAACAATCTTCGACGTAAAACAAACATTTCTAACGTTAATTGGATATTAAATTGTTTTTTTATTCAAAATATTAATGTTTGTGCAATATTTTTCAACCTGAGGATTGTTTTCTTTATCAGAGTTAGATTAAATTTCTAGACTTAACAATTGGAGTCGTAACAACAATTTGAATAAAACCGCAACTCTGTTCAACTTTAAATTTAATACATAACATACAGTTTAAAGTATTATATGAAAATCGCGGGTGGATCGTTGGACGGATGCGAGTCCTTCTTACAATTAAATTTCCCCCTTTCTATTAATACAAAATAGGAAATCCAGAGTTTGTGTAACAAATAAAACATTTACTTACGTACAAATGTACCAAAAACAATGAAATATTAATTAAAAATCGTAAAGAGTTTAAATAAGTGCGTATAAAATATTTCAATACACGAATTATACAAAACAGTGTGGTGATGGTGATGGTTTCATCCATTTTCCCCCGATTTCAATTGATTTCCATGAGTTCTGTTTAATTTTTTAACGTTTACACCAAAAAGTCAATCATTTCACTTGTATATGAGTCGATAACATGCTTTTTTTTTTTTTTGAGTTCATTTTAGAGTATTTGCTACTTTATTCTATTTTTTCAATGTTTGTCTATAATTTATCAACACATGACACGTTTGTTAACTTTATTTTTTAATAATATAGTTGATAGAAAGAGAGTCAGACTATAGATAAAATTTCCGTTGATCTTTGGGTGACGATGCATGTTTTAGAGTCACCATCATGATAAATAAAATTTCTTTTATATATGAAATTAAAACCACTTGAATCAGATAACTGATGGTTATTTATCAGACTGTCTCGAGTTTATTTTATTTTGCTCTATTACAAACGATTCATCTATTTTTATACGAAAAAAAAAACTAACGAAATAACGTTTAATTTGTTGTCTGGGTCCCTTTTTATTTAATATAGTGGCGAATCAACGAATTATTTTTTTTTTTATTATTATTATTTATCAGGTTATGATAAGTGGAAATAAATTATTATTTTTAATAAAAAACTAAACGAATTTATTGGATTATCATTTATTATATCGTTATTATTCCATGGAGAGTAAATTATTATCAAATATACGAATACAGGTTTTTTTGTACGTAGCAATTCCTAGCCTAAGTTAAATGTTTTAAAAAGTTGATCAGATATAAGAAAAAAAAAAAAAAAAATATTAATTTCTCCCAAAAAAATATAAAATTTCAAAAACCCCTTAAGGGTATAACATTGTTAAAAATAACTTTTAAAATTTACAAACTAAAAATACGTTAATAAGTTCTTAAAAACTATTTTGCGATAAAAAAAAAAACTTTGTTTGATTTTTTTCTTCTTTTTTCATTAATTAATGAAAAATTAAAATAATTTTTAATAATTTAATTTAATAATAAATAAAAGTTTTATTTCTCTATTTTACTACAAAAAAAAAAAAAAACTATTAAATTTAAATGTTTAGAATTCCATCCGTTCTCACACTGCCCGACAAAATATTAGCTCAAAAATGTAAGTAAATAAAAAACAACAAAAAAAAGAAAAATTTTGTGTTTGCCATCGTTAAAATTAAACTTAGCAAAAGTTATTTGAAAACTTTAAACTGGCAAAAAAACAAAAAAAAAACAAAAAAAACATATTTAATTAAAGTTTAAGTAAATAAAAATTAAAAAAAAAAACTAAAAATTAATTAACTTTCTTAAAAGCTATTATAATAAAATGAAAATTTTGATTAATTTCAAGTGAAAATTTCTATGAATGATGAAAAAAAAAACCAATTTTCACTTACTTAATGGAATTTAATCTTAAAGATAAAGAGGAAAATTAAAGGGATGACGAAAAAAAAAAAAAAAAAACGTGAAAGTTTCTTCGTTTTTCTCTGTTTTTTTTTTTTTTTTGTGGTGGTTAAATTTTGTTACCACGCACGATTACACAAATATGAAATTTTATTTTTATTTATTTATGTTCATGACACATAAAAAAACAAAAATAAAGAAGCAAAGCCTGCTCAACGCACAGATATAAATATATTTTACGTGACAAGAACAAGTTAATAATAAAGTGCGAGTTTTGTTATATTGATTTGTATTGAATGATGTTTAGTTTTGGTAAAAGTTGTATTGAGTATATTTCTATAATGATGGAGTTCCGATGATTATGATGGGTGGTTGGTATAGTTGAATTTTTTTTTTTATTCTCCTAATACATATTTATTGTGGATTTTTTTTTTTTGTTTTTTATGGTTGGCTTATTTTCTATATACGGAACACAAATTTGTTAAATTGCAAAGAGTTGTTTCTTCGGTTATTCATTTCTTCCTCATCTTCTTCTTCTTATTATTACTGATTACATTAAATAACTCGGTTACTACAAAAAGCTTCATTTTTTTTTTTTGCTGTATTTCGTCAAATTATAACATTTTTTTTTTTTCTGTTGAATCAACGAAAAAATAATTTTTTATTCAAAAATATTTAATTAAGAGTAACGCAAAGTGTAAGTGAGTTGTTAAGTTTGAATTGATTAAGCTCTCAAAACGTATTTACTGCTTATTACAAAACCCAGAAAAAAAATTATTTTTAATCGACCTCATAAACTGAAAAACCGCATCTGATGACCGCATTACAAAAACTTAAACAATTGTGTTAATTAATTTTTATTTTCATTGGTTTGTATACAAAATTTTAATAACTAGTGTGTTGAAAAATATCCAATCAGATTGCATAAAGTTTATTAACAAGTGTGAGTGATTTGAAAAAGGGTTTTATCAAGAAAATTAAACCGAATTTTTAAGAGATAATTTCAGCAAAAATAACTTTACTAAATATGATTGAAAATTAAATTTTCCGTTAAGCCTACTATGCGTTTAGATTTACAAAATAAATGTTTATAAAGCCACTTGTCTAATTTTATGATTAATTTGTGTATTAAAATTTTGTTTAATAACCTCAAGGTACACCTTTTCGTTTTAATTACATCTTACCACAATAGGTTAGCCGATAAGTTTATAAGCTGCGTGAGAAAGTTTAACTCATCTTTACAAAGTTTTTGATTACTATGCACAAAGTTATCAGGTTTTAAATGATTTAAATGAATTTATTTTTATTCGGTTTTTGGCTGAAGTTTAAATTACAAA
This sequence comes from Ptychoptera albimana, assembly GCA_961205885.1. Taxonomy (NCBI): domain Eukaryota; kingdom Metazoa; phylum Arthropoda; class Insecta; order Diptera; family Ptychopteridae; genus Ptychoptera; species Ptychoptera albimana. Next base: position 20,283,471 of record OY540801.1, read on the forward strand.
GTAAAATTTTATTTATAATTAAACAGATTAAATGATTTACAAAAAAAGTTAAAAATAAAATTCCTATTGAACCATATTAAATTTATTTTAACAGAAAAATTTATACAGATTTGATTGATTTTTCTTCTTTGACTTTTTTCTACGTGTTTTTTTTTTTTTTTGTTTAATATTCATTTGTATCATGAATAAAGCAAAATGTAAAACGAATTCATTTGCATTTAATTAATAATAATTGATACTCGACATATTTTAATATAAATGTTTTCGCTTTAACTTAATTAATGAGCAAATTGCTTACATAAAAAACGACAATACGAAATAAATTAAAAAGTAAATTAAGAAGCTTTTTCTCTATCGTCTTTCTAATGATTTTTCCTTAATTATTATTTAATTTTAAACGTTAATGTTAACGTCTCGTATTTTTTCACAAAACTTTTTTTTATCAGTTTTTATCAGCGATATAAATAAGATTTTTCTTCCTTTAAAATTTCAACACAATTCAACTGATAATAATGCCAAACAAAAAAAAATCAAATTCTTCTCGTTTTTTCTTTATTTCACTACTAGCTGGCTGTCTCTTATTTTTTCTTTTTTTTTTTTGTTTATTTAAAGAAGCAAATCACAAAATTAAAATTAAATAAATTAGATTAGAACTTTGGAAAATGGTTTTTCTAGATAAATATTGTCAGAGATTATGTCAAAAAGTCAAATAAGAAAACAGAAAAAAATGTTTTAAAATAAGAAAAGTTTGTCCATTCTAAAAAGCTATTCATTAGAATCAATCTAAATTTTTTTCTATTATGTTCACGGGTTCGACCTTTGATAAAATTTTCATTTTCTTTTCTTTTATTTTATTTTATAAACCTTCAATGAAAACTATTTAATTTATCTCGACAATGACAATGACATTGAAAGACGGTTTATTGGTGAATTTTTTTTTTTATTATCGTAGTTATGCAGTTTTATGTGATGTAATGCGATAACTTAGGGCATTCCGTGCAATTATTTTACGTTTTTTTAGATGTTTAATCCTACAAAAGTAATCAAACACAAAAAGAACTAAATTATTGAATTGTTTTCTACGGTTTAATTGACTTATTATTACATAAATTTTAAGCCGTAATGGTTTTACGCTTGTTCCTGGAACAAAAATTCATTTTTTATGTTTTAATCTCGAAATTTATTATTTTTCTGAATTAACTAATTGTAATATTCCTGTAAATTTTGATAACAATATGTAAGCCGGATAAAAAAAAAAATGTTTTTGTTCGATTAAAGGTATTTGAAAACAGAAAATCATTGCGTGTTGAAATGCTATCAATAAGCTTAACGACAACGACTTAACAAATTGTGTTTTAACACACAAAATATGTTTAATTTGTTAATTTTTTGTTTTTGTATGTAAAATAGTCTGTTAAAAGCATCCTTTTATTGTTATTTCAATAGAAAATAAATATTTTTTAAATTAAAAAAAAAAAAAAAAAATGCTTTACTAAATACTAATCGTACTCTCGACAGACTGTCAAATAAATCAAATAATTTAAGCATTTGAATTGTTATTGAAATGCTCTGTAAACTATACACAAGTGTCAATATAAAATCTATAATTTATCGTTTTATTTTTATTTATTTTTTTTTTTGTAATAATTTTTTGTATTATTAATAAAACAACTTGATTGCCAGGACCAGAAATAGGAAAATAACGACAAAAAAAAAAAAACAGAAAACTTATAAGAATGAAAATGTTTAGTAAAATAGAAATATCGAAGAGTTCAAGTGATAAAATTGCTTTCGATAAACACAATAATCGATAGAAATTTTTATTACTTTTCGAGTAATAACTCGGCTTTTCTTCTTTTTTTTTGAGTAAGTGCTTTGAGTACTTGGTTATGTTTTGTGCTAAAATTTTCTAAAAATACTCAATTGATAAAATGTGTTTAATAATAAATTAAATATTTATTAATCGATTAATGACCACTGCAATTACTTAAACATCATTAGTAGAATTCCATTACAAAAAAAAAAAAAAAAAAAATACGAATTTATAAGGAAAATGTAAATTACGAATAACACATTAGCGTTAATAACACGATAATTATTGGGTTTTAACTCTAATGTAACTCTTTATTATTAATTTACTTTTAAAGGGGACTTTTCCACTAATATTACTTAATTATGGATAAGGGAAAATAATTATTTTTTTTTTATAGTACAAATTGGGTCAAAGCGAAAATTTTATTTATTTATTTTAAGTTAAGGAAAAATTCAACCATGTGGGATTTGTCAAAGAATAAACTTAATTCTATTGAATTTTGAGTAAATAAACTAATTAGTTTTATATCTAAATATGAAATGTTTTTTTGTTTTATCATTCCCCATGTTATCATTGTATTGATCAATGTATTGTATCAAAGATTTGCGTTACGAAATTTGGCATTTTATTTTTCCTTCGTTTCCTTCGACTATTGCGCATACTTTTATCCCTTTATAATGTTTTTACTGTGTAAAATTGGGTGGGAATATTATATTGGTTATAAATGTTGGGTTTGTTATTTGTTTGTGGATTATGTTTAAAAGAAAAAAAAAAAAACATAAACATACTGTTTGTGGATGGTATCGGACGACCACAAAGCGCATGCAACATTCTACTTTATATAAAAAGAAAAACGGAAAATTTATTTTATTATTTTATATTTTCTTTCATTTTTAATAAATAAATAAATCATCGTCTCAACATTAGTTATGATTATTGTTCGATGAATTTTTATGTAAATGACAAATTGTATCGTTTTTATAACAATATGAAATTAAGTAAATAAATTTCGCATAGTGCATAGTGATTGAAAAATGATTTTTTTTTTATTCTCTGTCCGTTCATCTCTTTTGCTTTTGATTTATTATTAAATTTTTTTGGTTTTTTGATTAGATACATTTTTTTGATTGTGTTTAGATATTTTAATTAAATAGTTTTTGATATTTAATTTTATGTTATGTAGTATTGATAATTCTATTTTATTATACACAAATCTGCCTATTCTTTGATTATTATAATCAATTCAATACAATTCAATACACATTTCGGTTATATTATTTACATAAACAACAAACTTGATATGATATGTTTTCTAGTTATTATACGTATATACATATTTATAGGGTTATTCAGAAAATAATAATCAAAAACTGATAGAACAAGAGAATTCGAGAATATTTGTTAGTTAAAAAATTAAAAATAAAAAAAAAACAAGAAAAAAAAGAAAGAAATTCTATTCACAAAAAAAGCTTGCAGTCTTTAACTTTTATTAAATCTTTAATTAGATATAAATTTAAAAAAAAGCTCTCTGTTATTATGCTTAATAATTAACAATTATAACAAATAAACATGTGGATATAATATAATTGATTCTCATTCTATAAAAAATTTGTTACGAAAAAGTTTCTTCATTGCTTTACAAAACAAGTAAATTAAGAGTGGCATAGAAATGGAATCAAGACCGCACACAAAAACTAAAAACCAAAAAAAAAAAAACATTAACTCGATTAGTAATAAAAATCAATAAAATTTTCTAGTTTTTTTTTTTTTTGCTCTACTAAATGAAAAAGACCCTCTTGAACCGCATAAATAATACAGCAAAAAAAGAAAAAGCTTTAATAATAGATTAATTTAAAGATAATCACAAATAAGAAAAAGCTACAGAAGACACACTCACTAGCAAACACACACACAATAGAGTGAAACTTTAAAGTTTTTCTAAAAATTTTCGGTTGTTTTTGTTGATAAAATCTAATTAAAAGATTGATTTAATTAAAACAAAAACAGAGTACAAAATTTAAAATGATTTTAATTTCTCGTTCATCCTGTACTAGTTTATTTATTTATTAAAATACTAGAAAATAAAATAGATTTAATGCAAAATACACATACATACAGGCAGACACACAATTGAATAAATAAATAAAACTTTCATATAAATTATCAAATAAATTTTAAATTAGTTTTTTCCTGCAACCTGTTTTGCTTTTTTTTCCGTTTTTGTTTTGATTTTATAAAAAAAATTTAATTTAATAATATGTAATAATAAAAAAGAAAGAAGAAAATTAATGAAAATTAATTTATTTATTATTATATTTTTTTTTATATGCGTTAATGCACACAGTAATAAATGTGCTTTTGTGATGAATTTTATTTTTTTATTTTTTTTATTTCCTGGCGTGTGTGCGTTTGTAAAACTTAATGAAAATTACAAAAGAACAACGCAAATGTAGGAATAAAAACTAATTGAAAACACAGAAAGCTCTCAATTTGTGTGTGTGTGTGTTTTTTTTTGTTGTTGTTAAAGCTTAATTTTTTTTCTGGAACTTTAACGAATTTTATCCTATTTATAACAATGAAATCAATTTCAATTTATTTATATTTTTTTTTTGTAAACTTTTGCGTGCTTTTGCTTAACTTTTTTGTGTGTGTTTTTGTGTGTGTTTTTTTCACTGAATATTTAATTCAATTTTCAATTTTTGCATAGAACTTACATCGACAAATTTTTAATATTTTTATTTAACAATATTTCTCGGATAAAAGCGTATTTTTAGAACTTTTATTTCATTATTTGTTTCATCTGTTTTGTTGTTATGCTTTTTTCGAAATTTTCCTCCATATAAAATAAATTGAGACAATTATTCGTTACAACAAAAGTTTTTTTTTTTTTTTTTAAAGTTTTTATTTTTATTTCTCTATTATTAAATATTTTGAATGAAATAAAATTTATTTTCTATACAATAAAAACCGTCTGTGGGTGAAAACAATTTCGCTATATATATATACGTTACAAAAGTTTCTCCTTTTTTTTAATTTTTGTTTTTTATTTTTTATTCATTTTCCCTCTTGTTGTTGTTGTTGTTGCTTCATTCTTTAATTTTCCTTGTTGTTTTTTTTTATTTTATTTTATACATTGCAAAAGTAAAACAAACAAACAAACAATTTTTTTTTTTATGTTTATATATTAATATTTAAACAAACATAAAATAAAATAAAAAATAATTCACTTAACAAGCCAACTAATAGCAAAGTGTCATTAAATTGCACTTGGTAGTTAAGTTTTGTGTTGTTTACAAAACAATTTTTTTGTTTTTTGCTTTTTTCATAAATTTATTGAATAATTAAAAAAAAAAAACAATTTTTTTAACACCACAACGGAGTAAGTAGCTAAACAAGCAAGAAAGTTAAGCTTTATATTATAACAACGAAACAAGAAATAGAAAAATAAAAATCGTTTATTACCAGGCAACTCCACTGTTTAACTTTTGACTAAGTGAAATATTTTTTTTTTTTTTTAATATTTGCATTTAATTTATCAAAAATTATATATTGAAAAAAAAAAAAACAAATGTTTAAGCTGATTAATTATCAGAACTGGTTAAATATTTTTAATTAATAAGCATATTGAACGAATTTGCATTTATTAACAAATAAACCAAATGAAATGAAAAAAAAGAATTTATGCCACAAAACCTATAAATAACTTGTTGATACATCCTTTAACATTTGTTATTGATTCCTTCTAAGAACTTACCACAAAATTTTACTACAAATATAATTTAAATTAAATAATAATAATAATAAATAAAAAAAATGAGAGAGGCAAATAAATTCATTATACAAAACCCGAAAAATTATTTCTATAATTTTAATCCTCAGTATTTATACAAACCATTTTTTCTTTTTTTTTTTTTTTTAAACAAAATAAATAAATGAATTTATTTAATTAATTTTCAATATTTATTTTTAATAAATATTTAATTATTTATTTATTTATTTATTTATTATTATTTGGAATTAGAGTGACTGTGGCTAGGTACTCAACACAAAAACATTTTTTATTACAGTTTAAAAACGCTTCGGAGAATTTAAATAAAAATTCATTTAATTAAAACAAAATGAGATAATTTTTAATCAATTATGATATTTTTATCTAAAAATATTATAATTAATAATAAAAACGAATAAATGAATAAATGATAAAACCACTTCATTTGTTAACACAATTTGTTTGAATTATAAACAAATTTATTTAATTATCTTTTATTAACTATTATAAAAAAAAACTATTATAAAGGGGGTTTTAGCTTTAAGAAAGTAATAAAAATACAAAAAAAATTAATTAAAATTCAACATTTTATTAGCTATAAATTATATTTTCACTGTCATTTATTTGTTTGTTTAAATTAATGTTGGTGTTAAGGAGAATTTAATAAATAAATAAATAAAAAAAAAACTATAATTTACAAATCACACTAACTTAATTTATTTTCGGTTTTAAAACTAAATAGTAAATACCGAAAGAAGCAACAACAGTAGCATAAAAAAAAAGCAAATTATGATGCCAAACAAATTTTGTAATAAAAAAAAGAAGCTTTATTTGTATTAATTTGTTGTTTTTTTTTTTTTAGGGGTTTTGTTATAAAATAACCACAAAAACATAGCCCAACCAGTTATATTTTATTTAATTACAAAAATGTTCTCTATATATGTGTGTTTTGCTTGGAAGCTGTCACCATATGAGTTTTTTATTGATATTACTCTAAGGTTACATTATTTTCTGGTTTCATTTAAGGTCGACAATTTTTAATGGAAAAATAAAGCAAAAAATATATATATAAAAAAAAAACCTAAAATACTCTAGCAAAGTTAAAATAATAAATTTTATAGAAAACTAAATATTTAAATTAAATAACAACGTCACTGGTTTTAATTAAATTCAGCTGAGATTTTGCTTCGGTTTTTTTTTTTTTTTATATTTTATTATTGTTAAAATAAAATGACCAAAAGAAAAAAAAAACTGTCTATTTGACAGCAGATTTCATTATTAAACCGAAACTAAACTAAAAATAAATAAAATGAGAAACAATTCAAACACATTTTTTACTTTAGTTTTTTTTTTTTTTTTTTTTTTAATATTTCTGATGAGACTTCTTTAGTGATTTCGTTTTTTTTTTTTTCTTTTTTTTTGTATAAAGTTTGTAGACACATCAGTTGGATGATAAATAAAAAGGCATCCATGTCACCATATGTTTGTTCTGTCATCTAAAATACATTTTTATATTGGGATTTTCGTTTTCTTCTCCATATAAAACTAAAACTTATGTTAAACCAAAAATTTTTATTGATCGATTTTTAAATTATTAAGCTTTTTCGTTTTTTCGTATATTATTTGCGATATATCTCTATTTTGTGTTATGCCAACATCAGTTACTTTTGTTTGGGTATAATTTATGTGGCTGGTTCTTAAGGATTAATAAAATGCAACAAACTGTAAACAAGTTAAAGTCATTATAAATTGTTCAAGAGGAAGACGTATCACAGATAGCTGATCCTTAAATCGTTCGCTTACGAATAAAAAAAAAATGAAAAGTAAAAAGGTTAGTACACTGTTTACTTTAAAGCACATTTATCGTTACACAGCAATCATCATAGACACAGTATTTGACTCAGGAATATCAATCCTTATGATATATATTTAATTTTATAGTTAAATGGCACGTTTTATTGAATTGATAAAATTCGTAACCAATAATTGGTTCTAACCAATAAATAATAAAAGAATAGAAAAGAAAAGTAAATTAAATATTTATAAAAATGATTTGAAAGCTTTTATTTGCAAATAGAATTTTTAGACATATATAAAATAAATAAAATAAATAAAAAAAAAAACTAACAGATATATCGATAATAGTCACAAAGGAGTTCAATAGTTTAAGGATTTTTTTATTTTTTTATATCTTTTATACGGAAATTCAACCTTTCAAACCATTTCTAGTTAATCAGATTTGGTTGTCCATAGATTTTATTGATCCCAATTTCTGTTTATACCTTTTACAAACTTCTCGTAACTTTTATTTTTATTTTTATTGTATTTTTATTTTAAATTTTCTAAAGTTAAATCATTTTTTTTTTTTTTTTTGAAACGTAAAACTGTCTCTTAAGCATATTTAAGTTGAAAGCAACTCGATTTATTTTAAAGAAAATATTTTGTTATTTTTAATTTATTCAAAACATTTATTCAAAGTATTCAATTAAAATTACTAAACGATAAATTGCAGATAAACTAAAATAAAAACATTAAATGGGAATGGGAGTGAGAGAAAGGGTTTTTTGTTTTATTTTTATTTGTGCAAATAGTCAAATGTGAACTTATAAAATAAATAAAACATGAAGCTAAAATTGCAGCAATTAAAGAAAAGTAAGCACAACTTGGATAAGAAAATAAATGCTTAATAACACCTGGCAGCGATTAATCGCTGAAGAATAACTTGATACAAACTGTATCAAACAAAATCCTCATGGAAAAAGTAATAAAGAAAAAGAAGACAAAAAAAAACGATTTCTTGCAAAAATTATCATAAATGTAGTTTTGATTAACGAAAAAAATCATTTTTTCTTTTTTTTGGCAACTACTAACGCTTTTAAGTATAAAAATAAAACTTTACACATTTTTCATATTTCTTTACTAACTCGTTAAAGATGATTATTTTTTAATCACAAAAAACTAGTTCAAGTATTTTAATGTAATTTTTTTTCCATTTATTAGATTTATGATTATAAGGGAAAAGGAGATTAACAGTCACTAACTAGGGTAAGCTTTTAGTTTTTTTTTTAATTTTTTCGAATGATAATTTTTAATCCGTTCTACATTAATTTGTAACAGATCTTGTAATACTATTTTAATATTAGCCTATATTTAGTTATTATTTTCCGTTTTTTACATTAGCAAATATAATTCATATTAAATTAGCAAAACGATGACATTACACACGATTATCTTGTTATTTTCTGATTATTATTATAAATAAATTTAATTCTCTATGAATAATAAACATTTGTAATGACTGAATTGAATAAATAAACAATTTTTTTTGCCAATCAATATCAACTGGTTGGTATTTAACTTCTTTTTTTTTTTTCAAACCACAATTTTTATTTATTTCCTTCGTTAAATTTTATTTGTTAAATGAAAATTGAAAATGTTTTAAATTTAATATTTACCTTTGCTTGTCATTTTATTAAACGTTTAATTCTCTTTAAAATTACCTTTAATAAGGAAATAAAAATTGGTTTTAAAGCAGTAAGCATGATTGTAATATTCTAAAAAGGTGGAAAAATTGATTTTTATTTCTTCTAATAACAATCTCAAGACATTTATAGTGAAAAGAAAGAAAATGTTGAGACAATAAGTCAAACTAGTGATTTGTGGTTAAACAGAATTATTTTTTTTCTTCATCTTATTTATTCTAACCGTTGTCCAATCTATTGTTCCCTGAAGACACCTTATTATTGGCAAATCAAACCACGAAACAGTAGATATTTACCAACGATTTTATGGGTTGAATTTTGGTGATGTTTCTATAGAATCAAAAAAAAAAGGGTCAACAATACTCAATGGCATCCCCAATAATAAAATGAGATAAATTTTAACAACGTATCTTCGTTATCTATGATTAGAATTTATATTTACCTTAAAATAAAGCACAATAGAATTAAAATTCAAAAGAAATTTAACAAATAGAAACTGACAACAAAAACGCTAGGCATATAAAATTCAATTAATCAGATCATCATTAAACCGTATAAGATTATATTTGATAATTAAATTTTTTCTCTCTCTTTTTATTTATTATTATTTCTTCCCTTAGTTTCTTCCCTATTTTATTGTATTTCAATAAAAATTCTTCTTCGAAAGTCTTCTCTCTGAAATGATTTTATTTCAATTAGATTTTCAACAGAAAATTCCAATCAAATTCATTAAAGACGTTTTTAAAGCAAAAAAAAAAAATAAAATAAAAATTATTTAACAAGAATAAAAAAAGCTTTAATATTTAAGAAAATTGATTTATATAGAATAAAAGCTTTAATATTTAATAAATTTTATGAATAATTAATATAATGATGTAAATGTATTAAAATATCTAATTAATTCTTTCCTACCAAGAAACCATTGAAAGAAGTTAATAAAAAAAAGAAAAAGAAAAAAAAATTTATAAATTTCTATTGATTCATGGTTAAATATATTAAAAAAATATTATTCGCAAAACAGGATAAATTGTTTAATAAACTTATTTAAAATTAAAAACAAAATTTAATTATCCTGCATATATATAAGAAATTTATATAATTTACCAAAACTTTAGACCGCCAAAAAAAAAATATTCTTTCATTTTTTAAGCAAATAATCCGATTACAAAATACAAAACACAAAAAAATCAATAAATATTTAAATAATTAAATAAACGTTAAATGTGTAGAAAAGTTTTCAAGGTTTTTCACCAAAAGAAAAAACTTTTATAATAAACATTAAATAAAGCTTTAAAAAGCTTAATTGCTTGGCTAATTTTATAAAAGAAAATTTTACTTTAAGCTACAAATTGGTCTGATTTGAAAAGCATAAAATTAATTTTTAGTTTTCTAGCGAAGATTAATTTAAGAAAAGTAAATTAAAAATTAATTAATAATTTTGTTATTAAATAGGTTAGAAATATTTGTTTAACTGCTTAATTACTTGTTATTATTACTAGTTATAAAAGCACTATTATAAGCTACTGATTTAAAATAAGAAAAAATGTTCCGTCGTTTATGTCTGTCTATTGCATAAGCTGCACGAAAATAATTATTACACTTGATAACATTTTTGAAGAAAGAGGTATAAATCGAGAACATTTTTAAGGAAAAAAAAGCTTTTTTTTTTTGTTGTTGTTGATAAGCAATTGCAGCTTTTTGGTACACATAATATAAAAAATTGCATATATGCAACCAATTGGCCACAAAATAGCAATATAAAATCCATTTTCCATTCTTCTATTCGCTTATTTCGTTCATTTTTATTATTATTATTTTTTTTTTTTTTGTTTATTCCCATTTCGTTATTATATAGAAAAATTACTTGTTTGGCTTGGTAAGTAAACGAGAGACAAAGTGTTGGGAGTTAAAATAATAAAGAAATGGAATTTAATTTTTCTTTTTTTTTTTGTAGAGAATTACATTGTGAAGCACGACCGTCAGTTGGTCATGACAGTTACGTTTCTCATATGTTTTAAAGGATTTCTACTTCCAGATAGAATCGAAAAAAAAATGTGAAGTAACTTTCCTACAGAAATAAACAGAATTCTCTGGTACTTCCAACGTAATTTTTCTTGAAGTAAGAACCACAAAAACAGATACAGACTCTCTTTAACAGTTTTATTATTTGTTTGTCTGCACGGTACTTTGTTTATTGTATCCTTCTGGAACTATTGTTATTCTCTATAGTTATTGGTAATGGTACTTGGTGTGGGTGGCTTTACTTTATGATATTCAAGTTGCATTATTTATTTTTACTCTATCCATCTATCATTCTATTTTATTTTTAGTTTATTTCTTTATTTTTTTATTATAATTTGCAAGATGTTGACTATTTTTTTTGTTTATTTATTATAAACAATTTTTTCTTACGTTTCGTGGTTAAATTTATTACAAGACTGAAATGCATACAAAAACCACTAAAAAAAAAAAAAAATATTTAAGTGAACAAAACGACGACGAAATTTATTTTTTTTTGGTATTAAAAATGTTTGCTAACAAAAAAAAAATTCATTGAAATTTCTTTATTCATTTATGTATATAAAACATGAAAAGGAAATGATTTCGAAACGAGAATTTCAATGTTAATTTATAAATTGAATTCTGGTTGTTTTTTAACACCAAATTATTTATTCAAGGTATCGGGTGTTATTAAAATTTTAATGAAATTTATAGAAAAAAATAAGGGAAAAATAGTTTTTTATTTAAAATATTCACAACGACAAAGAAAAATGAAATAAAAATTTGCAACAATGTTTAAAACCGAAAAAATTCTAAATGGTTAACAGATAACAGGTAGAAAGAATTCTATTTCTTTTTTTTTTTTTTTTTCTCAACTTAGTTTCCTCAATTTTATTTTCTTTTCTTCTTTGTGTCACATTCCGAACATCATCTTGTTATTGCTAACATGCAATCACTACAATATCGTGTTACACCGGCAAACTAGCTGTTTGCTCTATTGAAACTAAAAGGATGAAAAATATCTTAAGATTTTTTTTTTAAGATTTAAACCAGAGAATGTAACTATTATCATCATAATCATCATCATCATCATCATCATCATCATGATCATAATCATCAAACAAGTGGAAGAAAAACAGTTAGAAACTTCACAATGATGACAATACACACGTCGCGTTTTACAAAATCTATCTATGTAACGTGTTACAAATACAATTTTTATTGTGGTTGCCTTCTTTTATCTTCGTGGTTTATCCAAAAAATATTTAGCTTCTCGTTCTTATTTCATTATTATGCTTTGTTAACCCAACAGCTGTGACACTAAACTTTTGTTTCTATGTTTCGTTATGTTTTTTTTTTTTTTTTTTTTATTTCACGATGTAATGGAATTTCACTCGTCTTCACTGTGTTGATACTTAGCTTCCTTTTTTCAGTCTTTCATTTTTTTTTTTTGTATATTGAAAATTGCGGAGCATAAACTCGTTACGTAGACTCATTTGTTTTAGTCACGCACATGTCAACGGTGTGTCATCTCAGTAGTGAAACTTCTTCCGTAAAAAAAAAAAAGAATTTTTTTTTTCTTTAACGTCTTCTATTTTAACAATTTTGTTGTCATCCTCTCTACGTGTGTACATGTGATGTCTTCGATGTTTTTTTTTTTTCTTTGGTAAGATTCTGAACTGAACGTTATGATGACGATATACAAAAAAAAATTTAATAATAAATAAAAAGGAGAGAAGAAAAATCATCATAAATGAAATGTACATACGTACGTACGTATGTTACATGTCATGTAATAAATTTCTCATATTTATTTAAACCCTATAATTCTACCCCTATGTATTAAGATTTGATGTTTGTTGCTTTTTCGTTTTTTTTTAACACTTTCAAATGTACTTTACTTTGGTACTTTTAGGACGACTAGCACAATGACTAGCTGCTGATGATATTAATGATGATGATGATGATGTTGGTGTTTTTGTTTCCTATATGACTTGAAGAAACCAAGGATTAAACAACCAACCAAAAAAAAAAAATTAAGGAGAATAATAAATATATGTAATCTCTATCCCTTAGAGCCACTTATATTGAATAAGCAAAAAAAACTTGGTGTAAATTGGTGAAAGATTATAACCTGCCTATCTGAATGTTTGCCAAAAAGTTTCACTCTGCTCAAAAAAAAAAGAATTTTTTTTATTCATTCCTAACTATCAACGCCCAATAAATTATTTAATAATTTAATTTTTTTTTTTCTTTTCACATTTGCTGGTGATTCAACAGTTCTTTTATAAAAATAATGTTTTAAGCAATTTTATGTTCTAGTCATTGCTTATTATTATTCGTAATTAATTTAAAAGTAAAAATATTGAATAATAATTTATCGATAGCATAAACGCAAACCGTGATCTTAATAAGCCTTGTCATTAACTTTATTTATTTAAATAGTTTATCATATACGCATTCTTTGTTATTTAAACTTATCGTTTTTTTTTTACTCAGTACTTTTCTTTTAAAGGACTATTTTGTGTCTTTAATAAGTTCTACAAAATAACTTTTTAATAAAATGTCTTTTCTAAATAACAATAATCAATTATTAATGTTTTAGCCTGTTTGACAGATAATTAATAATTAATTTATAAAATAAATGTATTGAAAAAGGATATTTATCGAAGACACTTTAAAGGGATATTTTTATTAAACTAGTAAAGACACTTTAGTACATAATTTTTCTTTGCTAAATTTATAAAGAATGAATTTTTTTATGCACTTTTTACTCTTAAGATAAAAATCTCATGTAATTTAGATAATTAAATAAAAAAAATTAATATTTTTATTTAATCTAAAGGTAATAAAAGGTTATTTATTCTTTCTTTTTTTATATAACATCGAGATTATTTATTTGATTCTGTGATAAGTTCTTTAGAAAATTTTGTTAATTCATGATAGAATTTTCGTGTAAGTTGCTCCAGAATATTCATTTAAAATAAATATTTAAAACTATAATTTGATACTTAAATATGTTTGTTTGCTTAATAAACAATTTTGAATAGATAAAATGGGTTTTTAACTATTCGTGCAACGTATAAAAAAAAGATTTTTTTTTTTTTAATTGTTATAACATTATGCTTATCAAATTATTATCATCATTTAATAACATTTAGTAACTTTGTCAAAATGTTAACATAAACGACAAATGTATAAACAAATAAACAGAATTTTTTTTTTTAATCGTTGCATAACAAGTCGCATAACGGTTGGTTTAAAATAATTTCTTCCCAAAATTTTTTTTATATAAGTTTAACTTTATTTTTCTATAGAAATAACAAACTGTGTTTCGTTACTTACAGTAAAAACTAAAGACGGAAATAACAGATGTAATACACAAGAATGACTATAAGTTAAAAAGTAAACCAAAAACATACTACATATAATGAACGAAGAGATTAAGCTGGAATAAATTTTTTAGTATAAAGTTAAAAAGTTATTTATATAAAAGTAGAATAGAATTATGGTTAAAGAAAGAAATTTGTTGAATGGTAGAAGGATAAACGATGGGGGTTTTTTTTTTTCTACAGAACTTTATATTTGTGAATAACAAATAATGCAAAAACGATAATAAATTGTTTGTTTTTTGCTATTAACATAATTAATAAATGTTTTACGATAATTATTTAAACTTTTTTTATGCGTTAATTTTTAAATTATCCTCAGTAATAACACAGTTTGTTTATCTCGATGTTTCCCATTACTGTTGTCTAGTCTAGTATAGTCTAGACTATTCTGCATATTCATAGCTTTTAAATTATTTATTAAAGATATTTCCTTTCACATGCAAGGACTTCATTGGAAGGAATTTAATTTTAATATAAATGATTTTTTTTTATTTTCTATTGACATTGACATACTTAATGTTTAATATTTCAATTATAATTCCACGTATTTATTACTACAAAAGAGCAATTTATTAATTAAAATTCCATCAGGGATGTGTGCTATGAAGAGAATTTTTAAGCAAACAAAATAATTATTCAGTGAAAGTGATAATGCATATGAGCACAAAGTGTAAATAAATATGTTCATTGAATCGACTAAGCATAATCATAGCATATTTATCTCATTCATAATAATATTCTTATCATTTTCACAGGTTAATCAGTTATTGTTATAGTAGCACATTGCTGTTAAATATCTATGATAAATTTATTTTTAATTCAAAAAATCAATGAAATGAGAGTAAAAATTAATCATCATCGATATTTTATAATGAGCAAACATTTATTTAACTTATGAAAGTAAATAAATCAAGTTAATGTGATACGTGCTTCTAAATTATAAATCAATAAAATCGCATAAAATAAGCACGTACACTAATTAAAGCTGACTATAATTATTAAATCATATAAAAAAACAGGTGAATTATATACAAAAAATCATTAAATTTGAACGAAATAATTTAATGAAAATAAATAGTAAAATAAAATGCTTAAGCAAAAACTTTAAATCCGATTTATTTTTGCGTATTTATTTGTATTTTAATCAAATGAATCCTTTTAATATCCCACAACAATTATATAAAAACTTTAACTTGGATTTTATAATTAATAAAACAGACAAATAGCTAGAAATTGATTTTCTTTCATTCTTTTTTTTTTTTTTTTTTTTTGGTTGACATGAATCGATATATTTTCTGTGATAATTGTGTGTTTTCAATTTTAATATTAAATTACAAAATTTTATCAGAAAATTAAACTTTTCAATCTAAGGTTATATTTTAGAAAATATTTATGAAGTTTTCGTTCTTAATAAACAGCAACAACAACAACCACAAAAAAAAATACTTAAGGTGCCATTAAAGTTAGTAGAATAAAATCGATAATAATTAAGAAAAGTTGTTGAAAATTTTGAATTATTTTAACTTTTTGTATAAAAAGAGTCAAGCGATAATTAAGTTAAAACTTGAAAGCTTAAAAAAAAAAAAAACAAAAAACTATAGATGAACTTTGACAAAGTTTTATAAAAAAAAAAAAAAAAAAAAAAGCAAAGAAAATGTATATTAATTTGTCTTAGTTTTCTTAGCTTCTGTAAATTAGATTATTGGAAATATCAAATGACAATAAAAATTGAGAGAAAACATCTGCATTTTCCTTTAAAAAAATAATAAAAAACGAGGAAAACAAATCGAGTGAAACATCTGCAATTCAATTTATTACAAGGTTAGGAAAGAGAAGACAGCAATTATAGATTCAAATTAAAATGTAGAAAATAAACTAGAAAGATTTCCTTACGATAACAAAATCCAAGGATAATGTTAAAGAAGGAAGAAAGAAAAAAAAACACAAATATTGATCATATTGTAACGACTTCATAACTTTTTACTTTGTTTATATAAATAAAGTTTAAGACGTCAATGATACATCACACAGCTTTAAAAGGTACAGAAAAAAAAAAAAAAATGCATTTTTTCGTAACTGGGCGTTTTCTTTTTATCAAAGTGAAATTATTTATCAGTAATAAAGCACTTAACACTGATTAAATGTGAAATCAACACCATTGATAAAAAAAAAAAGTTTATGTTATTGAAAATTAAAGAAAAAGAAAAAGTTTTATCACTTTTTTCAAACAGAGCTTTTCGTATACGTATTCCAACCAAAGTTTCTTTGATTGAAGCGACAAATAATTTCTTTTTTTTTTTTGTCTTTTCCTATTTCTTACTTATTAATCTTGACTTTTGATTATTCTTTTTCCTTATTCTCGTTCTCGTTTACTTAACAATTTCATGATCAATGATAACAAAGTGATAAAAGCAGAAATGAAAGTCACAAAACGTACATTTTATTGTCTTGTCTCGTTTGATTTTATTAAAAAGCAAAGCTTTATTTGTTTCTGTATTTTTTTTTGTCTTCTCCAATTGTTTCCAATTTTTATTGATATCAATAATCAATATTTGCTTCTTCTGCTTCTTCTTCTTCTTCCTTTGTATTAAAACAGATTTTTCGTTTTACCAATTTCTTTTTTTTTATCAAAGAATATTTAAACCCTTCGTTATAAATCATTTATTTATTCACATACATTTTAATTTTTTATTTATTATTTATTATTGCTTTAGTCCACTAGTTATTTCTGTATATATTATAAATCGACAAACACAAAAAAATAATCTTAATTGGTTGGCTTTGAATAAGCTTTTACTAAAATAGTTCATGCGCTTAAAATTAATTTAACTAAAAAAAGAAAAAAATTTCTATAAAAAACATTACAAACCGTGACATAAAATGTGTAAACAAAAAGTAACCAAATTTGTACATAATAAAAATAAATAAATAAACAAAAAAAAAAAGCGCAAACAAACAAAATTCTGTTAATAATTTAATTTCTAGATATAATTTTCACTACAAAACAGAGTGGTAAAACCATTTTTATTTGTGGTTTTGTGGTTTTATAACACTAAAAACAGTGAAAAAAAAAAAAAAAACAATGAATTGTCAAACAATTTAAAAACAGACACACACAGACAAATTTTTAATTAATTAAAACTGGTTTTTATTGTTCGTTTATTAGCAGCTATGTTAATTTTTCAAAATTAATTTGATTAAATTTTGTTAAATGAATCGACACATTTTTTATGTTTTTTATTATTCTGTGCATACAAACATGAATAATGTCATCGTTATCACTTTTTTTTTTGTGGATGGATATACTGTGTTAAATATTTGTGTTGGAGAAATTAAATAGTGGTGAATCGGTGATTATTATACCATTAATAATTTAATTAAAAAAAATATATATATTTTTTTTGGTTGATTAATTGATTTACTTTATTGTTGGTGTATCAAAGCAGTTGTAAACCTTATCATTTGTTAATCTATCTTAATTAAATATAAAGAGATTGCGTTTTTGATTAGATCATTAGTTCTATACAAAATCTATAAACTAAGTATAAGGAATGGATAAGGATTCATTTGATAAACAGCGGTCATTGAAGTCACATCGAATATCACCTTAACAAAAGTAATGAGTTAGCTTTAATACTTCGGTGTTATTTAATATTAATTTAGTTATAAATTTAAAATGCCAAGATACTGTAGTTTATTGCATCATAAATAATAATAAAAAAAAATAAAAAATATCCATTAAACATGAATTAAGTACCAAGTGGTGATACTCTGACATAAAAAAAGAAAAAAAAAATTTGGAAACACATAACAAATATAATCAATTATTGGCAAAAACAATTTCTGTATTATTTTAACGATACAATGTGCATACACATAAAAACCATTTTAAAGACATAACATAACATTAATTTAATTATTATTATTATCATTTAAATTTTTCATTTCATTTTATTTCGTTTACTTTTTTCCATATTTGTTTACAAATTTTTTCAATTTTTTTTTTTTTTTTGTTCTGCTGAATTATTAAAATTTTAATTAAATAAAATGCAAATTAACAAAAAAAAAAACTAAATACATCAGTTTATTGATTTTTAATTACAATTAATTAAATAAAAAAATATAAAATACATCAAAATAACAAAATTAAGCAACAACAAAAAAAAAATAAAATAATAAATAAAATAAAAATAATTAAATTAAATTAAAATAAATAAATTAACAAAAAAAAAAATGTGACATGTGACAAACAGTTAATTTTTTTTTTATATAAAATCAATTAACATAGTTGCAAGGACAACAGATAAAAATAAATTTGCATATTATTGAAATTTTAATATTTTTTAATTGAATATTTAAACAAAAAAAAATTTTAAATTTGTTTTTTACAATTTATTCTCCCACTTTTTTTTTATGCTTTTTTAATCATTCTGATGTGTAATTAACTTTTAATTTAATTTATAATAAATTAATTTTTATTTTATTTTTTTTTTTTTTTATTGTATCAATAATAAAGTCCATCGCTTTGATGTGTAAAAATTGGTAATAATAAAAGCTCATTTAGCTAATTATTTTTGTTTGTTATTTACATGCTTTGTTTGTATGTTACTGATAAGCAAAAAAAAAAAAAAGAAGAAGCTTTTCTTTAATCGTTATGTTAGTGACTTTATTTACTAATTTCAGTAAACAAAAACCATAAAAAAAATAAACTTTTTTCTTTGGTTGTTGTTGTCGCTATCTAATTTCTTTTGAATGATAACTTTGTGATTGGTATGGTTTTTGTTATCTTTTGAACAAAACTTAAGAAATTAACTTTTCGTAGAACAGATTTTTCGTTTGTGGTATCTCTATATACTACTGATTCTACAAATGGTTAAACTAGGTGTGGTTTGTTAAATGCATTTCGTAAATCAATAAACAACGTGTTGATTCTTGATAACCAATTCATTGTAGACTTTGTAGATGATACCAAGTTTAGAAGACATAAACCATTTTAAATATTTTTATTTTTTATTTGTTTTATTTTATAAATTGGTCATTTCTGTATCAACTTTCCAGTATCTGCTTTTAAAAACCCTTTGATTAAAACTATCGAGAAATGGTTACTTAGCTTTACCAAATAACCGAAAGGCATCTTTTTTTTTTTTTTGTATTTAACTTTATCGAAGTTTTGAATTATATTTAAGATTACCATCTTAAATAAGTTCAAAGCATTTGAATCGAAATTGTCTGACAACTATTATAACGGCAAAATAACGTTTATTCACATGGGATTGGTTTTAAATCGAACAAGATAAATCTGAGTTGTTTTAAAGATGAATATTAAAGCAATATACGTTTAAGCCTAATAACACTATACGGCTCTTCAGAGATATAAAAGTATATATATATATATATATATATAATTCAAATGCCTTTATAACTTATGTTAAATAAGAATTTTCATTCAAATTAAATTTTAAATGGATAACAATCATAAAATGATATTTTATAAATCTTTAATTAAAATTACTAATTAGTAAAAAAGACTTCTGTTTATACTGCAAAAGCTACAAAAGGTACAATTACTTTAATTTAATTATCGTTGACATAAATCCTTTACAGTATGTCAAATAAAATTTTAATAAAACGTTTCTATAGTTTTCCTACCACATCCTTGATTTATTCTATGCTCTTTATTTCTCACTCTCTAGATGTACAAATATGCAAAATTAATATATAAAACATAGATTACAAGCAAAATACATAAAAAGTATTATTTCTAGTTAAAAAAAAAAAATATGGTTAAATAAAGCTTCAAAGAGCTTAGTAAAAAACTTTAATTTCCCTAATAGACGTAGACAAAGAAGCAGAATAGAGAAGAAAAAAATAAATCAGGATATATGGCTAATTGTAATTAATCAACGAAACAAAAAACTTTAGTATGCAAAGTAACATTATTCAATTATAAAACAGGACAATATATATAAATTAAATTTCACCGTTTTTTTTTATCCGTTAAAACAAATCCAAATTTGTTTTAAATTAATAAATTGATTTGAAAACTTATTCATTACTGTTGTTATAAAGAGTACAAAGTTGTTTTTTATTAACGTTATTACGTTTAATTGAGGATTTGTTATTTATAAAAAATATTTAACCAATTAAAATAATATTTCATTTGAATGAAAAAAAAAAAAAATATTAAATTCTCAGAATAATCTGCTGTGTGTTATATAAAAATAAATTAATTCCTCGAAACAAAACATCGAATGCATATATAATGAATGGAAATGTGTGTAAGGTTTCTAGAAAGTAGGATAAATATTAATTTTTGAATCATTATGTAGTAATAATTAATTAAAAATATATTGCTGGATTACAAATGGAATTGAATACAAGGTTTTTATTGTCAATAAACGTACATTGCAGTACACAGCTCAATTCGTTAATTATTGCTTCACTTTGATTGATAATTTATCAAATGACAATACCACAAATACGTGTCAAAAACTAAAAGAAAAAAAAAACTTTGTTTCTTGTTAACGTGAAAGAAATAATTAAAAACAAAAGTAATCAACTAGACATATGATTGTAAATTATCAATTAAAATATTCAAAACACGTTCTTATTTAGCAATAAACCAGGTATTGCATCATGCATCAAGTTTGTATTGTGATATGTTTAACGGTTTGTCTGTTTAGTTCGTAAACAATTTTTAATTAATTTTACCATTTGAAAATAATAAATAGCTTCTACTTTATACTAAACGATGTGAATAACAAGGCTTTATATAAATTTTAAAAAGCTTTAAGTAACACTTCACTAAACATAATTAAAAGTGTACTCAATTCAATACAATCTGTTAACGTGTTGAGCATTTCAATTATTGAAATGCCTTAAAAATCTTATAGATGCCCATAGTTTCTATGAAATGTGAATACAATTTGTATTGAGTAAGCGAATTTACAAAGGAAATTAATATAAAAAGCGAAACAGTGGAGCCGCCTGGTATTTCATAATTTTTTATAATTTCACAAAATATTGTTTTATAGCAGTCAAAGCACTGATGTTTCGTTATGTTTATATTAAAAACTGTTTAAATAATACATTTTTTTATCGTGTGTTTCATCCGAAAGTTTGTTTTTTAAAACAATTTTATTATTTTAATGCTCACGAATATTATTGTCTCTAAAGCTAAATATACGCGATTTAAAAATAAATTGTATTTTTATTAGAAAGTTTTTGTTTAATATAAAATCCAATTTTAATAAACAAAAAAAAAAATAATTTTTGGCAACAGTAAATGTAAAAACTTTTGATTTGTTTAAGAAATTGTACAAAATGTCTAATTACAATCATAATACGAATTAAATTAATTTAAAACATCAAAATGAGTGTATTTATCAAAATCATCATCATCAACATTTAATAAGCTGTTTGTAAAAAAAACCGAAAAAGTTTTCTTCCTTTGTTTTGTTGTGCTTTTGTTATTACAAAGAATTCAACAAGTTTAATAAAATACAGATAAAGCATCGAAATATATACATACATATGTATATCCCGTTGCTTTATAAATTTTATGCTAAATTTACTAATAAAACATGTCAACATATATCATTATTCATAACTAAAGCAAAAAAATAAAGCTTACCTTATTTGTTTTACATTTAACAAAACTTTGCCAAATATATATATAATGTAAAAAAATAGAAGAAAAAAAATTGAAAGCGTTAAAGGTATTTTATCTTACGCTTTGTTTTGTTATTTATTTTATTTTTAAATGACAAGTAAACACAAAACATACAAAAAAAAAAAAAAAAATTTATACTTTTACTTTACACAAATAAAAAAAGCTATATAAAGAAATAATAAAAACAAATTAATCTTAATTTATGTCAGTAAAAACGAAAAAACAAAAAATTATATTTTGTCGTTTTCGTTGTTATTTTTCTTGAATTTATTTTGTGTTAATAATTTTTGTTTTTTTTTTTTTTTTTCATTTAATTTGTTTTTATTTTTACTTTGTACCTATATATATATATATATATATGTACCTAGTTTATATGTACAATTACGAACATAACTAACTGAATCAAGAAAGAAAGAATGAAAAAAACCAAAGCTCAAGTAAAAAAATAAAGAAAAACAAATAGAAACATGAAGGTCATTTAAAGACAGCAAAACACATTACGATTAAAGCATTCTGTTGTTATTTCGAGTATTAAAACGAGCCATATAGACATGAAAATGCGATAAGATAAATAACAATAGGATTTTTCTTTTCATACATTATAAACATTTATTTTTTTTTATGCTTTTTAAACACATAAACACATAATTTAATTGTAACAAACGTAAAAAAAATGTTTCATATATAAAATGGATGAATAATAGTAGAAAATCGACAGAAAAAAAAATATACTAAAATATGCATAAACAAGGTGAACCAACTATAAATTAAATATATTGACAAAATAAAAAATTTCTATTTTACTCACTATACTGTGCATGACAAAATTGAATACAAACTTTATTTATTAAACAATTGTTTTTTTATTTTTTTTTTTTTTTTTCTAAAATAAATAAACCGAGTAAAGCAATAAAATATTTATAAAAAAAAAAAAAAAAATCTAAATAAAAATTCTCTGCTTTTGTACGTTAGAAAAAAATGTGAAAAAAAAAAAAAAATACTTTGACAAAATAATAAAATAATTTTCTGTTTTTCTTTATATTAAAATAAAACTAATTTAATTTATTTTACCAATGTTCGTGTATATAAATTCAGAGTACATTTATTATTATTATTATCTAAAAAGAAAACGAAAAATCGTAAAATTAGAATAAAGTTTAATTTTAATTTGAAATATTCAACAAAAACAACAAAAAAAAAACCCCAAGAAACAACAAAAACATTTATCAATAAAACTATATTTGGTTTACACATAACAAAACACAACATATTGGTTTACCAAAAATAGATTAGCTGATAGTTGAATTTATTAAAAAATAGAAAAAAAAGAAGAAAAACTTTTAAGATTTGTTTAGCATAAGCTTTATTTTGTTAACAAACATCACACTCCTCAGTTTAGTGATATAAATTTTGAATTCATACATTTTGCTAAGCTTAGTAAATGTTTTATAGAAATCCTTATAAATGTATATTCTGTTCTCATGAATGTGTCCTCGCTAAACTCAGCGAAATTTATATTTTATTTTTTTTATGCATTAAAATAATGATAAAATCCGAATGATTTTCCAATAAAATTCAAAATCTAAAAGACATAAATAGATATGAAAAAGATTTCTTTAAATTTACATAATAAGAAATTTTCTGCCTTTTACTTGTCTTTTAATTAATAAATTTCAACGTCTAGAAACTTCTTATAGAAACAGAAAGATAGATAAACAGCGTAGTTAATGTTAGATTTTAACAAACATTGTAAATAATTAAGACACTTTAAATTTATTCATCGTTATACTTCGACAATACAAAAATATAAAAATACAAAACGAAAACAAGTTTGTTAAAAACAAGTATAAATAATTAACTAATCATTATATAAAAATTTATTGCAAATGTTTGTTAAACAAATAAAATTAAAAAAAAAAGATTAACTCTAAGAGAGTACATAATTTTTTTTTATTTTTTTAATTTAAATAAAATTAACATTTATTAACACATTAAAGAGTAAACACATTATTTACTAAAGCAGAGAAACATCTAGCATATGAAATTTTAATGTTGTTTCCTTTAAAATTTTATTTCAACTCAATTTACTTGCATGTGTATGCACAATTTACTCAGTAGTTTTAATGTATTTAAATAAGAAATTAAATTAAGTACAAAAAAAAATATGAAAAAAAAAATTGTAAAAGAAGATATTTCTCAAAAGGAAACAGCGGATTGTGTAACGAGAAACGAGCACACTCAAAAAAATTGCGAAATAACATGACTAAAATTATTATTTTTTTTTTTTTTTTTTTACATTTAGCATGAAATTTATTTAATTATTTTCTCGATGTTTTATTTTATTTTATTTTATTTCATAGGATATACATATATATTTGTTGGTTTTGTACATTGGCGTCGTATCTAGTACTAGTACTTGTTGTTATATCTACGTGATGTTACTATGTTAGTTTTGATCGTGCTTCCGCATTTTGAGTAGTTTTCCACAACTAACAAAAAACTATATGCAGTTTATTTTAATGATTTTCAATAGCTTTGTACTTGAAACTTTAATGAAAATATTGTTTAACAAATTATTCCTTTAAAAGTATTAACTAAATAAATGTACAAATAGAGGAACAAAAAAAAAAAAAACTCTTTGTTAATTTATTTTCAATTTTCGTAATAGATCATTATGTTACACCATAAATATGTATAACAACAAAAAAAAAAACGTTTATATTGTTTTAACACTTTATTATAAATCATTACAATATTGTGTGCTGTTAATTATTTATTAATTCTTTTATATAAGCTTTTTAGATTTATTTATGGCGTTTTAACGTTCGTTAAAATATAAAATTATACTCTGAAAAACTACTGTAAATGTGCTGTGGATAAAAACGATAAAGGTTCAACACTTTACTTTACCCATTATGCCCATATATATATATATATATATATAATTAACAAAGATTTATACTGTAAGCTTTAAATGATAATAAAAAAAAGCACTCTCTTTCCATATGAATTAATAAATCATAAACTTTTGCTTTGTTTATTTCAACAACATTTTGTTGATCTTTATAATATAAATCATATTATTAAATAAGTATAAACCACATTTTATTGAATATTTTTTTTTTTTGATAATAATTTTCCTCTTTATTTCTTTTATTCTTTCATTTAAAAATACACCAGCCACAGATGATACACATTTCTAATTTAAATTTATAATATTTAAATAAAAACCAATAAATAACATCAATGGAATATGTTTAATTTTATGTAATTTAATTAATTCGAGAAGAAAGAAAAACAATAAAAAAGCAAAAAAAAAAAAAAAACTAAAATATCTCACTGGCTGAGCTCGGCGAGCTTTTTTCATTTGGTGCTTTGAATTATAAAACAAATATATAAACAATGAAGTCTCCGGAACGAGAAAAAAAAAAGAATTTTTCCATTATTCTCTATTTATATTGTTCTTATAAATCATACATTTTGTCACGATAAATCAACATGAATTTAAGAAATAAAATACTAAAGACAAAAAAAAATCACACACAAAAAAGCTTAAAACAAATAATAACTAAAAATATTTTTAAAAAATGAAAAAACTTGTGGACTTGATGTCAGATTAAATTCGATAATATTTTTCTTGTTTCCTCTTCATTTTAACGGATGTTATAATAAATAATAAGAAAACATCTGACTATACAGGACAATAAGGATAAAGAAAACAAAACAGAAACAAAAAAAAAATAAATCTGTTATCTGAGCTTTATTAAAGTTTAAAATAAAATAAAATTAAACGATTAAATGACGATGGTTGTCTTGATTATTGTTGATTTTACATTTTTTTTCTTTTTTTTCTTATTTATTTAAAATTTATTTGAGTTGAATTTTTATTCTATGGTTTGCTGGTTATAATATTGCATAATCCAAATACCACAAAAAAAAAAAAAAAAACATTTTAAAATTTGTTAGTTTTGAAGAAAGGAGGAATTTTTTCTATAGTAAGACAGCAAATATTAGCAAATGTCTTGTTTGGTTTTTTATATTTTGCTATCCTTTCATTTCATTATATTTTATTGGAGTTAGTAAGAATAGAGAAAAAAGAAAGATACAATAACGAGATGGATGGACCAAATATTGTAAATACAACCGAATATTTAACACTAACGAAAAAAAAAAAAAAAAAAAAAAAACAGCCATAAATTTTAGCTTTTTAAAGCTTCGCAAAAGTAACAAGATCTTATTTACAAAGCTTCTGTCCTTTTATTTCCTCCTCTTTTCTTTTCCTTATTTTAAATAACAGCACAAAGCATTTGCGCTGCATATCAATATATCAAATACAAAACTACATCAACAAAAGCAACGAACAAAACTAACAAACGAATAAAGAATCCTTTTTCCTTTTTTTTTGCTTTGAAAA
This sequence comes from Ptychoptera albimana, assembly GCA_961205885.1. Taxonomy (NCBI): domain Eukaryota; kingdom Metazoa; phylum Arthropoda; class Insecta; order Diptera; family Ptychopteridae; genus Ptychoptera; species Ptychoptera albimana. The sequence continues at coordinate 20,310,014 of OY540801.1, forward strand.
TAAGAAATAAAATGGCTTAAAGTATTTCTTATAGAAAATTTCTTATTTATTTTAATGAATCAATAGTAGAATTTATGTATTCAATTTTATTTTTCGCATTACTATCATAATAACACTTTTATACAAGACTAACTCTATTGTAATATATTTTTTTTTTTTTATGTAAATTATTGATAATCTTTTTCACTGATTTCATGTATCCAGTTTCATTTGTCTACAACCTGAAATTGTTTGTTTGTTTTTTTTTTTTTTTTGTTTGTTTGTTTGTTTTATTAGTTTATTGAGACTAAGAAATAATAATGAAAAAAACGTAAAAATAAAATTAGATTTCCCCAGTTACTATAATTCTAATCAAAACTCAAAATAGTTTCGCAGATATTATAAGATGAATCATGGAAAATGCAACGATAAACGTAGTAAAGAATAATAAGAAATTTCATCACAGCATTAACTAGATAAAAGCAAAAAAAAAAAAACTTATCTAAAAACATAAAAATAAGTTCCACACAAATAAATTAACTCGCGCAACATAGCAAATGTTATTAATTTTCTTGGTAGAAATATTTTACTAACCACCCCACACAAAGTATTTGATTGTGTTAGAGCAATGCAATGTTGGGAACAGAGAAACAGAGTAGTAATAGCAGATATCCCCACCATTTTTGTTATTACCAAGTGTTAGTAATCTTCATTTATACTATTTGATTGTGTGTAAGGGATGTTTATGTTTTATTTAATTTTTTTGGTTTTTTACTCCTTTTATCCGTTTTAGTAAAATGGAATTTATTTTTGTTTTATATTTTTTTATTTTATTTATATTTTCTTTTAAATTTTCTTCATTTTTCTTCATTTTTTTTTTTTTTTTTTTTTTGGGTAAGAAAAATGTGCTTTGTTGTAAATTTGTGTTATGGTTGTTATTTCAGTTTTTTTTTTTTATTTAACATAAAAGAGTGAAGAAAACGAAAACGAAAAAAAAAAAAAAGGTTACACACTTAATATTTTTTTCATGATATATTAATATACAAAATAAATATTTTTTTTTTTCTTTATAAGTTTATTATTAATCCTTTTTTTTTTTTCGTTCCTTCACATCTTGTTCGCCGTGGTCGATGGTTTTTTGTGGCGTCTATTAATTTTTGTGACTTCTTGTATTAACAAAAAAGCAAAAAAGCTACAAAAAAAAAATGAAACTTTTCGTTGTTCCTTTAAAGCTGTAATTATAATTATAATAAAGCATAAAGAAAAAAAAAAATAATGAAGAAAATAAATTAATTTCCATTATATATTAAAGGGAGAGAACGAAAAAAATAAGAAACTAAAATAAAATGATTTGAATGAGATGAAATGGGATGAGCAAATAAAAAAAAAAAAAAGTGAAGAAAAATATTACCGAATTTATGAGCCTAACTAAAAATAAGGAAAATGAGGTTTTTTTTTTTTTTTTTATATATTTTGCTTTAAATAAATAAGAGAAATATATGCGTGTTTTGTTTAAAAAAAAAAAAAGGAAAGAATTCACAAAACGATATACAGGGATTACCAATCTGCAGCATATGAGTACTGAAAGGAAGTTGATTGATTGGTGCAAGCCGTAATCAGGCAGATCGGTTTTTAAAGCAGTACTACGATTCCTTAAATTTTTATTTTTAATTCCTTGCTGGAAGCCACAGTTATCGGTCAATTTAAGAAAGTAAAACTTATTTTCAAGAATGATTGATTAAATTTAATTTGTTTAAATGATGAGTCTTAAAGGAACTTATGGGTTAGGAAAAATAGGTTGCTTCCGACTGTGACATTTCATAAACCACTCATCAACGCACCAAAACAGAAATAGGCAATTTCATGGTTCATTCAGTACGTATGGATTTTATGTATGTATAAATAATTTTTTTTTTTCTTTTCTTTTCTCTCTGTTAAAGTTGGGTGGTTATTATACATTTTTACTTTCACCTAAATATATAAAAATAAAGCGGTAGAAGAACAAAACAAAAAAAAAAAAAAGAAAAGAAAAACACCGTCAGCAGTAGAAAGAAAACCAAACGAAAGGCTAGTGAAGCTATAAGAATTTTACTGTGTCATGATCAGCAAACAAACGATCGTATATGTGCAAAACGCACAAAAGGTACAAAAATAAAAAAAAAAATGTAAAAATATGTTGCAATGAAAATCATTGATGGGTTATAAATATGAATTGAATAACATAATATTATTTTTAATAATTTTTCTGGTTTTATATATTTTCTTCATTTTTTGTGTTCAAACGCATTAATATTTTATTTAAGTTTTCCTTCACTTTTTTCCTGTTTTTATTAAAATTATTATTTTTTTTTTTTTTATGTATTGTTTGTTATATTTTCACTGTACTTTGTTTCTTTTTTAATAATAAATCATATTTCTTGTATCCCTTTTTATAATTCATCACCTGATGCTGTATTATAATTTTAACTTTTACATAGGATTAATAATTTTTTTTTATTTTTTCCTTTTCTTTCACTTTAAAATAAAAAAAATATTATAATAAAAAAAAAGAAGTGAAATAAAACGAAATGAAGAAAAGAAAAAATTCTAAAAGTTTCTCAGAGTTTTATTAGAAAAAGCCAGTTATATAAAAGTGGTAAAGTAATTACACAAACTTATCTTAAATAAAACATTTAAAAATCTCCATTAATATTTTCTATAATTATTACAATACCATATGCATTAAAGACAATTTTTTTTTTATATAATAAAATGATAATTTTCAATGTTAATTACTTTAAAAAATAAAATAAATTAATTTATGCATTATTTTGTATAAAGTTTTAAAACTTTATTTGTGAAGAAAAGAAAAGAAAAAATAAAAATAAATTTACCAATTGTACCAAAGCTTTTGGCTATTTTATTTGGCTGTAACTTAATTAATTTACTTAACATTTGAGCTTACACGAATAAAATTCTGTGTTTGTTATAAATCACTTTGTTTATTTTTGTAATTAAATTTATTGCCAAATTGAACGATAGTCGATATAATCTTTGTATATTATGCATTCAGCAATATTTCGATAAATGTATTGCAATGCATAAAATGGTTCTAATTCTATAGAATCCTTCCATTGGTAAATATTCTTTATACGTAATAATTATGATTGATTTGAATTGAGACATGTGAAAAAAATAGTGAAATTAACGCTTAGTTGTTTAATAAATGGATTACGAATTGTTTTAATTGATAAAGGTGGATAATAGAAACCTTTTTTTTTGTGTTTTCTTTTTTGTACATTTTTTCGTGAGATAACAATGATTAAAAATTTGAATTACTTCAGTTAATTACACATGATTCATTCTAACATTCATTGATTAAACAATTTCTATATTTACAAAATATCTATCCGTTATAGAAAATTGCATTTAATGAATTCTTGGCAAACTCTAACTTCCAGGAAATGCAAATACTTAAGTAAATGAAACAAATGTAAATTAATTCTTGGATAAAAACATGTTATTTATCTATTTTAAATTAATATGAAAAAAAAAAATATATATATAGATATATTTATAACATTTCTATATGCAAATATTATTTAAATCATTTTGTTCTCTTTTTTTTTAATAAATAAACATTTGCTATTTAACGATAATAACCACCCACGTGAATTATTTTTTTTTGTATATTGTTATTCATTTAAAAAAAAAAAATCAAATTATTAATGCTACGAAAATAATCTCTTGTCACAAAATAAATTCAGTAAATAATGAAAACAAATCTATATGTACGAGAAGAAATTAAATTTTGTATTTTCACATAAAAATCACAAACACAATATTCTTACGTCCAAACATTTGCACTTTATAATAAGTATAAATATTGAATATGGTTTTTTATTTATTTATTTATTAAATGTTATAAAACATTTTAATATTTTTTAATAGAAAACATAATTTCGTAAGAAATCTGCTATTCATCGTTGGTGCTAATGATTTTTTATTATATGAAATTGAATGATGAGTTTCGTATTTTATTATCGAGACAATAAAAAAAAAAAAAACATTTTTTGATTGTAAAGTTTAAAGAATTTGATCCCGTATAATCAAATAATTTTCATTTGCCACAAACAAAAAATTAAAATAAATAAAAAAAAACACCCATCCACCCATTAATGCACTTTTAAACTAAAATGTTATATCGATACGGAAACCGAAATAAACGCTTTTTAGTAGCGATTACAAATTTTATATTTATTTTATTTTTTTTCATCATTTCAAAAGATTTCACTTTTTTATTTATTGATTTTTATAGGCAATTGAATCCTGTCAGAAACTGATCAGTATTTAATAGTCCATAGATACTTAACCATTACCTATATTAAATTCTTTTTTATTTTTATTGATTATTTATTTTGCCAAAAATTTTATTTTGTTTAATAAATAAAATAGATTTATAAAAGTCCTTTAAAACATACAGTTTGTGATGGTTCTAAAACATTTCATTATATTAAAGCTAATTAATAGAATAAACTTCAAAGAAACTCTATAAAATTTCAAGCTTTTCCGATTTTATCGTAGTTTCTCAGAGAATATATAAAATATTTGAAATATATAGAATAACATATTCAACATAAAATTAGCATAAATTCAAATCAGAACATAAATTAAATAATCAGAAAAAGTCAGTTGTTTCAAACTTTGTTGTTATTCTGAACAAAGTCAATAAATACACCTGAGTAGTTTGATTAAAGAAATGAATTGGATCGTATTGACTACTGAAACTTTAACATTAACAACAATATGGGACGTGCTTAAATGAAATATCATTGTAAATCTAATTTATTAGGACTTTCATAAGAAAGAAAGTAGCATAGAAAAAACATTAAAAAAAAAAAAAACTTTTATTTTTGTAAAACCGAAATAAATCAACCAATAAAGTTCACTTGAAGTTTCCATATGCGGGCAATTACACAATAGTTCACATAATATATATATAAAAAAAAAAGAAGTAAAAAATCACAAAAAAATGGGTTAATAATATTCCATAAATCTTTTTCCTATACAATAATTTACAAACAATCGAAAAAATAACCATTAAAACTGATTTATAAATGCAAATACATAAATAATCATCAATTAGAAATAAAATAATTTTTATAAATATGCATATTCAAATTGTGAGAGAAAAAGAGTTTAAAGTAGTAAAAAAAAAATTATAAAAACGTGTTAAACTTTAAGTAAAAAAAAAATCTTTTAATAAAAACGATAACGATAAAATGTAAAAGAATGAAAATATAATTCACATTAATTTATAAAATTCATGTAAAACATTGGCCTTTCTATCATTTCTGATGAATAACTCAATTTAATAACAACGATCAAAAGTACTAACATCAGCATTGGCTATAAAATACAGGAAAACCTTTCGAACTGCCCTTCAAATTTCAAAATTCGTTATATGATTTGATCGTTAGATTTTAAAGATCTGCCGTCCAACAATTTTTATTAGATAAAAAAAAAAATAATAATAATAATAATATTTCTACCTCCTCCCTTATACATCCTTTAAATTAACTATCCCAGTTGTTCTGTTTGTAATATTTGTTTGTTTTTTTTTTTTTTTATTGCTTCTTCTCTACTCAATATAAAGTACTGTGCGAAGATATAATACATCCTAAGACGTATTCATGGGCGGCTTTATTATATATATATATATATTTTTTTTTTATTATTTATTTATTTATTTATTTTATATTGTAAACGATTATCCTTTTTCCACAAGTTATTTTGCCTACGGATATTTTTCTTTTATTTAGTTGGAGTATTTTTTTTTTTTTTCTTTTTTTAAGTGATAAAAGAATGATATCGTTTGGTTTAAAGTTATTTTCTAGGGTTTTTCTTTACTGTTTCTTGAAAACTTTTCCTTTTTTTTTTTTTTTTTGTTTTTCTAATTTAAACAAATAAACTACAGGAGAAGATAATAAGGGAGAAAAAGAATTTGAAAAGAAAGAAGTCGAAGAAGGTTTTTTTGTTTATTTTTTGGCAAAACTATAGAAAAACCAAATTGTATATGATAATTTAAACGGATTTCTTCTTTTATTTATTGTTTGTTTAAAAATAAATTCAATTTAATAGGATGTATGGTTTTTGGATGGGGTAGTGTATGCCAACCATTTTTTTTTTTTTTTTTATTTATTTATTTGTTTTCTTTTTCTCAATTTTTTTGTTATCATTTCATGACCCAACTCTTTCACATAATTGTTTCAATATTAGCTTAGTAACCTTTCAATTTTTATTTTCACCTTTTTTCATTTTTTTCTTCTCTTGCTCTCCTTCATTTCGATTCTTTATTTAAACAGATAATCGAATACTAGCAAATACTAAATTTATCTTTGATTTAGGGATCTTGGACATTGTGCGTCTTCAGAGTTTTTTTTTTTTTTTTTTTTTCAATTTTCTTATTGCTTATTTTTATATTATTAATAGGCTTGTTATGGTTATTATTATTATTTTTTTTTTCTTATTTATTTATTTTAGATTTATTTATCTACGTTTTTTTTTTATTTGCCCAAAACACAAAATATTCATTTTTATTTATTGACTTTTTTTTTATTTATTTGTATAAAACTTTCTCCTTTCTTTTTTGAGTTCGTTTTTAAAAGAAATTTTTTTTCTATTTTGTGTGTGTTGTATTTCTTGTTTATGTTTGATTTTTCTATAGTCGAAGGCAATATTTATTTTATTTTTTTTTTTTTTTGTTGATCGGAAAATTGTAGTTGTATAGAGAGTTTAACTCAATATTTCTTTTGGTTTATCTATTATATATTCTTCAGTGGTCTCCAAACTTTGTTAGGAAAATAAGAAGTGTATACAAAAAGTGTTAAAAGAAACAAATCCTTAAGGATTTCTTAATCTATTGACTATACTTGAACATAAAAGAAAACAAAAAATATTGTTTTTAACACGTAATTGACTTTTCTAAGCAAATGTCAACACTACTTTAGTGATAGAAGTTTAGTGATCATTGAAGTTTTATAAAAAGGGTTTTTTTTTTTTTTTTTTTTTTGTTACAAAAGTTTTTCTGTTGGAAAATTTTCTGATATTTAAAAGAAGATTCGAAGAAAGTTTTAAAACATTAAAAAATCGTTCAACGTTATTACATCATTGACTTAACTAATTATAAAGTGATTGTACTTTTTGTGTTAACTGATTTTGTCTTTTAAAATTTCATTAACTAATCTCTTGCTTACATTATTTTCACGTTAATACTTAAACTATTCACTGCAAAATTTTTGACAGTTAAATAGTTCTTTTCAATAAAAAAAAAACCTGTAGAAAATTTATTATTAATTTTTTAAGAGGATAAATTGTTTTCCTTTACTTTTACAAAACTTTATTAGGTTGAAAAACCACTGACAATTTTAAGTTTTTTAAGGATATATATACATGGTGTATAAAAAATAATATGTATGTAAGATGCTATGTAGAATATTTTGTCAACAGACTTTTATTTGTAGAATTATAACTTATTTTATGATGTTAGAATAGGGCGAAACATAAACTATATTTTGTTATATGGTTAAAGTTTTTTTTTTTTTTTTTTTTTTTGTTTATAGCCATAAATACAGAACTTTTGCATGGTAGTTTAATTGCTTTAGTCTATTTACTATAGTTTTGTTTTGTTTTGTTTTTTATCTTATTTTTAGACGTTGTTTAATGCTGTTGTTATTTGTTGTTATCGTCTAGAGACTAAACAGCATCTTTTCCAGAGTTTTTCTTTTTCTTCTTCTTCTTTTTTATGTTATAAGTTAATGTTCGTCAAATTACAACAAGTAGAAAGCGAAAAAAAGATGTTGCTGATGTTAAGAATCAAAAAAAAAAACTAAATTAATTTTGCATTACTTACAAAACTTTCATAATTTTATAATTAAATCATTTTTTTTTTTTATTAAACTATTTAGATAAATGTTCAAACTATTTATTTTCTCACTTATAAAATAAGTAAAATTAAATGCTGGTCTGACGTAACATGGTAAATAAATAATTTTTTAATAACTTAATTAATTTTTCTTCTTTTTTTTTCTTTTTAATTAAATGTTGAATATGCAGGATAATAATGAAATAATTTAAAGTAAAAATACATGTCTAGTGTATTACATAATTAAATTGTTTTATAATTTTTTCTTCTATTATTATTAGTAGTTTGTTATCTTTTAATTAAAAAATATTTATGCATTTCCCTATATTATTATATAAATTATTAGAATTTTCCGTGAAACGTGATTAATATAATTCTTTTTTTTTTTTTTGTTGGTCATATAATATTATTTATTCTGTTGTGGTAATCCATATTTTATAATTATAATTTTTTGATTATTTCTTGATAAAATAACTAATAATAAATATTTATTGTATTTATGCAAAAAAAAAAAAAAAAAAGAAAAAGAAGAAGGGTTTAATATTATTTACCCTTAAATTCATTACAGGAAAATATTTATAAAATCAATAAAAAACCATTCGTTTGACATTTAAATCATTTATGCAAAATATTTTTATTTAATTATTTCTGCAATTTCAGGACACTATTTTAACAATTTAATTTACATTACACTTAAAAGTTTTCCATAATTAAAAAAACATAAAATGCTGATACAATTTTATCAAACTAGAAACGAAAACTAAAAAAAAAAAAAGAGAAAAAACAATTCAATCAGATCACTTCCATTCGATGAAAAGGAAAGAAAAGAAATGAAAAGCTTTCTGTAACATACAAAAAAAGAAAAGAAAGAAAAAACGCTTTAAAGTTTTAATTATTTATTCTACTGTTTTGTGATAAATTTTAAACTTTAATTTAATTTCCATTTGTTGTTTTCTTTAATTTAAAATCTTTTTCATTTAATTTTTCTTTTTTTTGTTCTTATCGTTTTTCTTATCCGAATAAAAAATCTAAAATGAAAACTTAGTGCTGTCCTTGAAAAAAGTTTTTTGTAGCTTGTGTTGCATAAAAGTAACGTTTTTTTTTTTTCTTAAACTTTTTTCACTTGTACATTCGAATCCTGTTTCCTTTAAATTTAATTTTTATTTTTAAACAAAGTAAATAAGAAAATAATAACAACGAAAGAAATATTTTTTACAAAAAAAAAAATTTATAGAAAAGCTTCTTGAATTATTATTAATGTTAAAAGGATTAAGCTTTAAATAGCCATACAAATAGAAGAGAAGAAAAGAAATGAAAAACTTTATATGATCAAAGTTTTATAAGATTTTCCTTGTTGTTTTTATCATCGAGAAGTTGAATATAAATAAGATATATAAAAAAAAAAAAAACGAAAACTTTTTTCTCCTTTCTTTTTTACTTTAAATTAATTTTATTTTATGCTTTAGTAACTATAAACATTTTCTGCCTTTGGTTTACACTATAATTTGATTTGTTTTTTTTTTCCTTCTTTCTTTTGCCTTTTATTTTTAATTTGTGTTAAAGTTACTTTAGTTTGTGTTATTTTTATAAATTCTTTACAAAACTCTTAAAGATAGTAGTAATGAAATAGTGAAGCATCTGCTATTTGTGAAGAGAATAACAAATTTAATTAGGATTTATTCACAATATTTATTTATATTTGTATCCACTCAAATTGTTATATACACTGGAAATAGTTTTTCTTTTTATTTTTTAAATCATTTTTAAATTTGTTTGTTGTTTGTCTACACTTTTTTTATTTTAATTTTATTTTCTACGTAATTTCGTCGATGAAAAAGTTTTTATTTTTCTCGTGTTATGTATTTTCGAAAATAGCAAAAAAAGAAAAAAAAATAAAACCCAATCATGATATCGTTCAAATGGTGCACGATTCGGGTTAACCAATGTTGAAAATTGTGGTTTTCTGTTATTCTATTCATGTCACATGTCCGTTTGGCTGAGTATACATAGACATTGTAATTAAGCTGTATTGGAATAATTTGTTGAACTTTTACGATGATTGAATTTATTTGCGAACCTTCGGAATCGCACTTTTTTCTTTTTTTTTTTATTTGTTCATAGCAAACATACAAATTGTCTACACTTAAAATAAATTATTCAGCAATACAAATTTTGATAAATTTTTTTCTCTGTTTTCTACCATTTAATGTTTTAAATCGTCTCTGTTTGCTTTCGGTTTTAATCGAGACGTAGTCGCATTAATATTTAAAATAGAGAATCGTATTTTTGCTAAATATATATTTATTTTTTTTTTTTCTAAATTCCAAACGATTTTCATCATGGAAAATGCATGATATCACAATATTATCAATAATAATGGTGAAAAAAAAAAACAATAACAAAATTAAACTTCCTTACAGGATACAAGAAAGCACTGGTGGTGCAACTATTCGAAAATAACTTACATTTCAATTATTTAAAAAAATAAATTGTTGTTTTTTCTGTTGTATCTTTTTTTTTTTTTTAAAAGCAAACACATATAAAGTTATTTAACTTAGTTGTCTTCCTTTATTTATTTATTTTTTTTTTGTCTATTGACGAAAATAATGATAAGAACAACAAAAGCACCAACAATAAGTAGAGAAATAGTTTTACAAGTGTTAAAAAATGATGAGAAAACGAAAAGAATCATTTACCCTAAAGAAATGCTCAACAGCAAAAGCATCTTTAAACAATGTTCTATTATAGGATATATATGGAAACGTTTTTATTTTTTATATATATATATATATATATTCGCCTCAAGTTGTTTCTTATTTCTACTTGCTTAAGTTTGAATTTTTTTTTTTTTTTTTTGTTATAGTGAAAATCGATTCAGCAATATTATATGAAGTGACTTTTGTTGCATGCCAATTGGTTTCAATAATAGACTAAAAAAAATCTACGTGATTTTGCTACATAAATGATAGTTACCGTGTATTCCTCTTGTTATTATTTTTTATTTGAAAATAAAACACCAGCTTACATTTATATATATATACACTATTATGGGTTGATAGTTTACTTTTTTCTTTGCTAGTATCTAATTTCTTTTATATGGTATTTTATTGTCTACATGAATTGGAGCTTAGAAAAAAAACTTATTAAGTAAATATATATATATATAGGAATTAAATTTTAATTTAAAAAAGTAACAAGAAATTTTATTGCCACAGAAAAAACACAACGTGTAAAGTGTTATAGAGAAATATAATTCGTTAGTAAGCATAATCAATAAATTAATCTTTTAATTTTAAAAGCATGCATATAAATATTCATAAGTATTGTATATTATATAAGTCATATAAATATATACAATAAAGTGGATGCTAAATGTGCATTTAGCACAAGGACTATTTAGTTTATAAATATTTGCATTAAAAAACTAAAAAAAAAATAATAAAAAAAACTTTTTTTTTTTTATTTATTTTGGTGAGTGTACGAAAAGCAACGAAAATCTAATTTACTGAATAATAAATATTCAAAGAATTATTCGTCATTCAAGTATAAATGGATTTTGTAGTTCAAATAAAGCATTACTCCATACCCATTACATCATTGCGTTTTATCTCCTATTTATAATCAAAAATAATACCGCCTTTACCTTGTAGAAGGTAAAAGTAAAACAATAAAATGTATAAGCTAAATACCAAATAAATATAAAATTAAAAAAAAATGATATTTCTATTGAGCATAAATTCATGATTTTATCATTTTCTATTTCCCTACAAGGAATATCTAATTAAAACCTTAAATTAAATCGCTTTATTGAACTTTATTCGTTTTTATATTTATTTATGTTCTAATTTCGCCATACAAAAACATTATCGATTTTCCCATATTTTTGTTATTTCATTTTTGAATATTGGTTTAAATTGGACAACAATTGTATGCGAAAATCACATTTATCTCATTTATTATAATACAATAAAACGTATTTTTGTCGCCTAAATAAAATCAAATCATTAATAAACAGAAAGAAAGAAAAAAAAAAATTATAATAGAAAAAGTTTATTTTTTTTTTTTTTTTTTTGTATTTTATTATACAGGGTTACCAAACAGTAAAGCTTTATCCATATTACTATAATTCATTTAAAATTATAATTCCATCGTTTTATTTATTTATTTATTTATTTATTATTCTTTATTTTTGTTGTTTTAATTTCATTTATTAACATCGTTTGCAGATGTTTAATAAAACTTAACTTATTTTTCAGTTAATTAACAAATTAAATTATTATAAAGTTTAATTCAACTAATAATTGTTTGAAATATTTATGAAAAGCAATTATTAAATCAATTAAAACCATTCATTAAAAAAATTATAATAATAATAATAATAAAATTTTTATTTTTTTATTAAACAAAAAAAGTTTGGGTTAGTTTGGTGGTAGGATACGATATATAAATAATTGGAAATCTTATACTGTAATAAGCATAAATTTTATTTCTATAAAGATCATGAATATTAACTGGATTATTGCATTACAAATAACTAGTTGCTATGAAAGGATATTATCGAAAGGATTATTCGTAACGGGAAGAACACATAAATAATGAAAATTTATTGTTAAATTATCGATGATCATTTACTATAAACTTAATCTAATACATCTTCAAGGTGAAAATATATTTAAAAAAAAATACCTGAATTTCATCTTCTTAGAACCGATACAAAAATATGTTTCTAACGCAACGATAATTTTCTTTTATTAATACCCTGTAAGCAATATAATCATATTAAATCAATAAGAAGAAGAGAAAAATATATAAAAAGCTTAAGCATAATTAAGTGTTATTAGTTAAGTTATGAATAGAAATAAGGCATAAGAAAAAATAAATTAAGGGAAAAAAAAAATACTTAATAACGTTTTTATTTACTTTTTGATAAGAAAATAATGATAATAATTTCTTGTCTTTTTTTTTACTTCATTTAATAAAAAGCCAACCAGAAATTCTTCTTTTGTTAATAGATACAGCTTTAAGCTATATTTATTTCTTCTGATTATTATTATTATTATTTCATTATTTTACCATTTAATGCGATATGAATGATTTTGTGTAAGGTATATATATATTATTTTTTTCTAGTTACTAATTAATACAATTTCCTGAAATAAATATTAAATTTATTATAAAATATGTAAAAGTTTGAACAGCATCATGTTTATTCTGTTAATAAAATTCTGATTATAAAACCCAGAAAAATATATAATATTCGTTTATATTTAATTGGTTCTATTGATAAATGGAATAATAAAAAAGAGAAAATTTTATTAGAGACTCTAACTAGTAAAAAGCTAAACGTAAGAATGTTTAAAACCCACATAAATTAATAGGAAAAACAAATATAATTATAATAATAAACACTCAAGATCAAGAAAGATGATTTTAATTTCATATAATTTTATGAACAATGTTTATAAATAATAATAATAATAATTAATTTCATCATCATTTTATGAATAAATTCAATTAAATTTCATTTAACCTAACTTATTCAGTATTTTTTAATTTAATTTTTAATATTTTTTCTGTTGTTATCTTTTATTCAAAACTTCAAATAAGGAGAAAGCAGTAAATCGTGTAAATCATTTCAACAATAAATAATAAAGATGAAGCTAAAAAATAAATTTTTATTTCACTTTTTAATCAATTAACCTTTAATGTCATTTATGTCTAAAGTTATCTTAAATTATATAAAAAAAAAGAAAAAGTAATTCTCCTCATCTCTTAATTTTTTTGCCATCGTAGTTGTATTACGGAATAATAAGATGAGAATAAACGACAAAAGTATTTCAAGAATTTTCGTTTTTTATGTAGATTTTTTTTTTTTGTTTTTTTTACTACTTAACTTTATCTCCCTTATATATTATGTCTTATATTTAATGTCGAAAACAAACTTGAATGACAAGATGATTATTCATTAAAGAATATTATTTAAACATAAACAACAAATAATATCAACAAATTGTAATTAAATATTCGTTAACATGTGTTTTTGAATAATAATTTTTTTTTTTTAATTTTTCTTCCCTTATCAATTTTTATATTACTAGGAAAATCAATATAAAATGTTTTTTTTTTATATAAATAAATTATTAACATAAAGTGAGTAATACATGTTGATTTTTATTTTCTCTAGCAATTTAACTTTATAAAACTTAATAGCGTATCATGCATAAAGAAAAAAAGAATTTTGTTTATCAATAGAAATTGACAGATTAATTAACAAAACTTTTTTAGTTTTTCTTTTTTTTTTTTCTATTTTTTGCTTTGCCTTTCTAAATCCTTAATCTCTGCTAACAAATCTGCCTTATTCATATATATGTATTATATAACTAGAAACAATAGGAACAATAAAGCAAAAAAAAATTACAATAAAGGGAGTAAATCCAATTTAAAATAAACAAGAAAAGTGTGACACATTACACTTAAAGGCAACTTAACCAATTGAAAATTTAAATCAACAAGATAATTAAACAAACATTATACTAATAACCATTAATTTATTATGTGGTTTAATGTGTTATGGTTAAGACTATTAATGTAACAAATCTGAATAAGGTCACCACTGTCTGTCATGTCTTACGAATACTATAATAGCTTTTTGCATCCTCCAATTGCATTCTGTTTCTGCATTTTTTTTTTCTGCTGTTATTATCATTAAATCGTCTTGTTTATATAAACTGCATCAAGTTTTAAGCTATTTTTAATTAAAATCTACCAAAAGAATTTTCTTTTATAATAAGAAATAAAAGAAGAGGCAAACTACTTTGCTCTGATTATATAAAAACGAAGGAATTTTAACTAATTGTTGTTTGCCTACTTAAAGTCACACAAGAGAGTTTTTTCATTTATATACATATATAATAAAAAAAGCTTTTCGTTTTTATTTTCTTGTTTATTCTCTGTTTTTTTTTTCTTTCTTTATTAATTTGTCAACCAAAGTGGAGAAGCTTAGTTTTATAAAATCTTATGCGAATATTTTATAATTAAAAAATTAAATTAAATAAATAATGAAATCTGTAGGAACGTTCTCTTTTATCATACCAATTTGATTAGTGAAAGAAACACGCGTGCCATGAACAACAGGAAATACATCGTACATAAAATATAAAAGGTAAAATGAACGAAGACAAAAGGTAAAGCTTTTTTTGTCATCTCCCTGTGAAAAAATACCAAAATATTTTCTTGTCTTTTGTTTGTTGTCTCTCGTAAATTTTGTGTACTTGTTATGTATATTTATTCTCTATCATTGTTTTGTTGTCGTGTATTTATCATGAATTCTTCTTTTGACTAGCGTAAAAACACAATACATGAACCAAGTAAATGAGAAATAAGAAAAAAGCAAAAGCAAAGAAAAAAAACAAAATACAATAAAAATGACTGAAAGGAGTTTACTTAAAAGATTTCAATCTCTTTTATGTTTTCTACGAATGGTAGAATCGTTAGATGGTTTGGTAATCATAATATCATTTATAAAGTAAAAAGGTAAGCGAGGTGGTTGTTAGATTTTTGTATAACACCTTAAGGCGTTATAGATTGTAACATTGACGAGTTTGCTTTTCATCTTACAATTACTTCTGTTTTATTCTTTGTAATTTTGTTTCCTTTTTCGTCTTCACATTATTTTTTATTATCTTTTTCTTATTCTTTATATTTCTTTCGCCAGTCTCTTATTTCTCAACATTAATATTATTGTAATCTGTAATCGAGTTGAATGAATATGGTGAAATGGAAGAAGAAAAACTCATCATTTGTGCGTCTGGTATATTTAAATTATGATCATGACAAGTAAAATATAGAGAAAAGAAATGTAATGGAATGATAAGTTTCACTAGATTGTACCAGGTTCACAATATTATAATGGATTGTTTATTATCCTATAGTAATTAGATATACTTGCAGTGTTAGAAATAAAGCTTTCTTTGTACGAAAAAAAAAAAATAATAAAAAAAATCTGTGATTGTGTGGAAATAAAGAATCTTTTCTAATGTCCCGTGTTGGGAATTCATTATAAACATTTTTCCACCGTAATTTTTTATGGTTATGTTTTATTATGCAAAGTAGATTTTTTTTTTTTTTTTGTAAAAGCTTTTAAATCATTGTTTCTTTTGTTATTATTCGGCTTCTTTGTTTGAATTAATTTGCAACCATTGTGAATTTTATTGTATTAACCAAAACATCCAATGTTGCCATTAACTTACAGCTTTATCATTATCACGTATTTTCACTTAATTGACGCTTCTAAATTAACTAATTTTACATAATTTACCTTTTAATAGCTTGCTACGCTTTCAATAATTATTGAATTACTGAAAACTAATGCAAAAGGAGTGCTTTACTGATTTTTTTCGTTTTTTTTTTTTTTTTTTTTGATTTAATGCATTATTATTTGATCGATTGATTTTTAATACATTATTTTCTATAAATTTATTATTTTCTATTCTATTTGGTTTTTATTATTATCTTTACATTATTTTTTTATTATGATAAAAGTAGCACAAAAGCAATCGATCAACTCAAGGTTAGCACACATAGATTATGTTTAAAAAAAAAAATTATTATTATTATTAAATAAACTTAAGAAGTCAAGTATTTTTATTTATTTTTTTTTTAATGTCCCTATTTGAACATATATTCTGTATTTTGTCGGTTTTTATTTAATAAAATGTTAAAAGAAAAATTTCGAAATTGATTTCTATTGTTACTAGTTGGTATCGGGCAAAATAAATGTAAATACAAAAAAAAATTCTCTTGTTTGCTTTATGTAATTTTTTTTTTTATTTTTTATTATCACAAAGTAAATTAATGTTTTGACGTGAAAGATTGTCAATAAAATTAAAAAAAAAAAAATTACAAACAAGCAGCTTCCTGTTATCATAAACTGACAATAAACATTTTTGTTTTATCAATTTTTTTTTTTTCGTTTGTAATTATATTTTGTAATTAAAAAAATAATTCTTAAACATCAAATCAACTTGATGAGATTGACAAAGTTTAATTTGCCTTAATAATAATATGTGGTAAAATGTTAAATAGTTAAAAATTATATTTTATGTAGTGTGTGGCGATAAGAAAAATATTTTTTTTTTTTTTTTTGTATAAATATTATAATAAAAATAGTCGCAAACCGTACAATGGTAAAGACATCTCTCTTGTATTAAAGTTTTAATTAACCTTACTATTTCCTATTAACAATAAACCCGACATGTTTTTGAATAAAATTTAATGAGAATTTAATTATAGTGATGGAAAATTCAACATGATAAAAGAAAATTATTATAATGTTATGTAGTGTTTTGATTGGTAGTTCTTATTATTATTATTATTTATTTCGTGGTTTGATTATGATTCGTGATTATGATAAAAGAAACAAAAAAAAAAAACAGTGAATATACGATAACTAAATCAACAAACTCATTAGTGGAGTTTTTTGTGTTAATATTTTGAATTTTTGTGGTTTGTTTGCATGCGTTGTGTTATATAAAAATAAGGAAAAATCAGTTATGACAAGAAAAAGCTTTCTTCATGTTCTAATTAGCTTATGTTCTGTTTTTTTATTTTTATTAGAAATTCCCACTCGATGATCTTAAATTTTTTATTCTTTGATACAAATTTTTTGTATTCGTTTCTTTTTCTTTTTTTTTTTTATTTGTTTGCGTTATTATTATTACGAATTTATTTCTTCTGTCTCGTTTAAAGCTTTCTTTGGTCCTTACTATACATCTTTACAGATTTTTCTTTTATATATTTTATAATTTTCTCCATTTTTTCATGCAATTATTTTTAATTAAGAAGGATTTTATTTCTGGTGTTTGTTGTATATAATTTTTTTTTTCTTTTTTCATTCTTTCTTTTTCTTTTGTATGAAAATTTTCCTTTATTCTTTTCTTATTTCTCATTTCCAGATAAAATGTGGTAATTTATTCATTTAATTCATACACACACCAAAATAGTCTTTTTCTTATTATATATATATAAGGATAATTTTATATAAATAAACAATACATGAGAGTTTATTTAATTATTTGGTTTTGTTTAATTAAAATTTTTTTTTTAATTCTATCAAAGCGATCTTAATTATTTTTAGTATTTTTCACGTTGGTTAGTCATTTTTTTCAGATTCCTTTTCTTATTTTAACCAAAAATTAAATTCATATTTATGGTTTATAATAAATAAAATAATTTTATAGTTTCATTCCTTTTAATTTTTTTTTTGTGTGATTTTGCTGCCTTATTTAATTTTGCACTGGGTGCTTCATAATTTTTTTTGTATAAGATATAATTGCTTATTAAAATGGGCAATGCAGAATTTTTTTCAATTTTTTTTTTGTTTGTGTCATTTTAAACAATTTTTCTTTTTTCTTATTTTAATAAAATTATATTATATAAAAAAGTTCTATCGTCAGCATTTTTTATTAATAAAAAATATTTTTTTTTTTTTTATTTTTGATAATGTCTTTTGTAATATTAATAAAAACGTAAAATCGTAGCTAAGGAGTTTTAACGAATATATATTTATAAATGAACTCTTTTCTTTATATTAAAGCTTATATATATTAAACTGTAAGAAAGATTTTGTGTTTTTTTATTAGAATTTTCATTTATATCTGGATTAAAGTTTAAATATCATAACAAAAGCGATTCTTAACAAAGAATATCTTATAGATAAACAAAGACAATTCAATGACAATAAGACAAGAATATAAACTGTAAGCATTGTGTATTGTTAGCTATTATTATAAATACGTGCATAATATAAAAAATTATTATTATTTTAAAAATAATAATTAATTATATAATATTAATAATGTAAATAGAAAATATTTTACGAAAAAAAAAAAAATATTTAATATTGATGCTAAACATTCATATCAACGATAAACCTCTTTTATATTTTATTCTAACTCCACCTTTTTTTAACATATTTTACTATAATTTTCATAAATATAAACGACATTTCCTTCCTCCTTCACATTGTTCCTATTTATTTGTGGTTAAATGAAAAAAAACTTCCATTCTTCCACTCCATTCTTCATTCTTCCACATATCCCTTAAATATTCGGTGTACTAAATTTTTATGCTGTGTATGCTTATTGGATTTTATTAATTTTTTGCTTTTATATGATTCCTAATAAATTGTTTTGATTAAAGAAAAATAAAATATTATTTCATCTTGACCTTATTCAATTAATTATAGCTTGAGTACTTTTACGTATTTTATGTCATTTAATATTATTTTATTAGGATTAAAATTCATTGGAACACTCTGTTTATTAATAAATAAAATTTTTAGTTTTACGTTTTTTTATGTTGGTTACTTTTCATCAAATTTTTCTAGTTTTAGTTAAAAGAAAGTAGGCATTGTAATAAATTTCTATAAGATAAGATTCGTACGAGTTGGGTTAACCAAAGGTCAAGCTTTTGGGTATTTTATCGAATTAAGTTTATCTAGTCCGGCTATTTGTCTAAAAAACATGCAAACATTCTTAACGAAAAAAGTTTTTTCTCATATTTCTTCATCTATTTTCTATTATAATATATTTAAATTGATAATTATGATTGATATAACTGAGTGACACAAGTAAAATTCTATCTAGTGCCTCTTTTTTCTTCAATTATGTAGCATAAATTATATTTCTTCCTTTATCAGTTTTCAAATATATATATATAAGAAAAGAGGAGAGAAAAAAAACGTTTTTTTTTTTTACTTCGTCATGGAATGTGCTTTGAACTTTTTGATTGTTATTTTGTCCCTAAAGTATCCAATTTCTCTTTAATGTTTAGCAATTTTCTAGTAAAAAGGATTTTCAAATAATTTTTTGTTTTTAACTTTAGCTTGTATTTTCATACTTTTTTTTTTTTTTTTCGTTTTTAAGATAATCTATTCGTTATTATTTAATATCGTACGTATCATATATACTTGTTTCAATATTTAATAATAAAAATTGGGTCAAACAAAATTACAAACACGTTGTGTTATTCGATTATATTGTTTACATAATATGATTAGAATTATCAATCGTTAAAGTTTAACAAAAAAAAAAAAAAATAATGGATGACATTGAAAATATAATTTTTTTTTTATTATTTTATATTAAAATCGGTGAACCGTCCTAATAACAATATCCTTTAATATGGTTGATGTTTTTTCTTTATTTTTTGGTATAAAAAAATCAAAGAAGATTGTTTCTCAATTTGTTGTCTCATTTCCATGATCATAAAATTATATTCTTGCTTTAAATTGTCGTTGATAACCAAGGCAAGACCAAGCCGAACATATTTGATTTCATTTAAATTTTTTTTCTTTTTACTAAATTTACGATGGTTTTTTTTATGTTTTCTTATACATTTGTAATAATATATTTTCCTTTACGGTTTTGTTTTCTCTTTAGCATCTTTGTTTTTTTTTTTTTTTTTTTCGTTTTATTATTATTTTGTAAATGAACCATAACATAATATTACTCTCATCTTTTGCATCATTTGTTACATATCTTTTGATATTTTTAAAATAACATTATGCCAACACCTGGTTAATAAATTGAGTAAAATCAGTTTTATTTTCCATTTTATTTTATATTTGCTTTAAGAATCAAATACAATTTAAAATGCCGTGGAGGATAAAAATCTATAACAATGAACCAAAGAAAGAAAATAAAAAAAACATTAAACAGCTCAATTATTTATTTTTATGTAGGTTAAAAGCTCAATTACTTACTTTTTATACCTGTAAAATAAAGAATTTAATGGACAAGAAATTAAGCTTGTTATATGGTGTTACGAAAAATTATTAAATAAAATTTATCAATACTCTCTGCTGTGTACAGTAAATAAATTTTTTTTTCTATTTATTATAGAAATGAACAAATTTATGAGAAATAAATTATTATTTTAAAAGTACTCGATGTGTGTCCATTGATTATTTGAAAAATTAAGATAAAATAATACAAAAAAAAAGCGTTTTTCACTCTGATTACAGAGTATAAAGCCACTTTGAAATAGTAATAATAATAATTTATAAAATCCAAAGTAAATGGTTCATAAAACTATAGAAAAGTCAATATTTAAATTTTATAAAATACAAAGTTTATTCATTGATTTTGCATATTTCATAATTTAAATTGAATTAAACAATTTTATTTTATATCAAATAGAATTTACATGCAATTGTCGAAAATGACATAGACATTTGTAGCAAACGTATAACATAAATTAAAAATCGAAGTGCTTTCATCAAACATTTTTATTTTTGTTTAACAAAGTTATATGCATACAAAATAAACTAAATAGTATAGGAAATTAATTAAAATTAGCATTTATAATTAAACAAAGTAAAAGCACAAAAAACACTGTATTTAAAAAAAAAAAAAATGTGAACAACATGAACCACTAACGAGAATAAAACTATTCATCTATGAATGATAATAAAATAAAAAATACAAAAGAGTTACAAATGAACTTCCTGATAATAACTCTCTACCCCATAAAATAAAACCAAATTACATTCAAAAGATCCGGTTTATTAAATGGATGACCTTATAAAAATAAAAAAAAAGAAAAAACAACAAGTCTGTAATATAAGTTTAATTTGTGAGGTTTTAAACATGATAGTTTATCGTAAATTTATAAATAATATTTACCATAAACACTTTTATTACTGTGAGAGGAAATGAAACTGATGTCACACAAAAATAATTCTGATATTTTAACTAAAATTTTGTCATAGTTTCAGGTTGGTTTTTTTTTTTTGTTTGTCTATTAAAAAATCATCTCTTTATAAATATTAAATCATATGCACTGAAATTGTTGACAATAATTATAGCAATCATTTACTCTATACAATATGGTCTGTAGTGTAATGTAAAAAAAAAAAAAATAAATACATTTTTTAAATGCTGTAAAGGGAATAAAGTTCATAAAAAAAAAGAAAAATATCAAACAAAATCAGTGCATAGATAGTGCTATTAACAGTATAAATAAATAAAAAGAAAGCATAACACACAATTATAATATGTATAGGATTTCCATAGAAATTTATAAACGTAAACTAAATTTTATTTAATCATTCAGCAAATTTCATACTATGTAGGTAGAATATTTACAAGATAAAATATATATAAATGAATCTTTAATGTCAAATGTTAAAAGTCATGAGCCAAAAGTAAATAAACATAAAAATATTATTATCGTTAAACAGTTTATTATTTTTTAACAACGAAAAATAGAATAAAAAAAAAAAAATTTCTTTTATCAAACATTAATAATAAAAAGGAGAGGAGAAAAAAAAAAGCTACAAAAACGATTAACATTTTTTTGAACACAAAAACATTATTATAATATTTGGTTCAACTATTAACTTATAATTAACTTCTCTTAAGTAAATAGACAAACAGCAACAAATTCTCTTTCACCCCCCCCCCCCCTCCTTCTTTATTATAATTATTTAAGTTAATTATTATTATTTTAACTAAAGAAATTAGGACTATCTTTAATACATAGCAAACAAATAAGATGTTTACTGTACTACGCTTTATAAAACAAATATACTTGTTGTATATATCTATGTAGATATAACACTTCATTACACTAAAAACTGAATATTATTTGTGTTTGTTATATTCCATTACTCTAAATATACAAGATAAAATAAAATAAAATTCACATGGGAAATTATTTTAAAGGAAATTAGTCTGCTTTTATGGTTATTAGAAAAATAAAAATCTTAATAAGCCGACAACAATTTTAAAAAATAAAATAAAAGGATATTTTTTATTTATACAACTATTAAAGATAGTTTATTATAAATTATTTATTTATTTATTTATCTATTTTATAGAATAATCAATAAAAACATTTTAATGTTCAATCAAAATCAATCATAAAACTTTTCTGTCTTTTTTTTTCGGTTTAATTTATTTTAAATAAATAAATAAAAAATGAAACATTTTATTATAAAAATTTGATAAAGTTAATACAGAAATATATTAATATTTTTTGTAAAGTTTAAACGAAGGGTAGCTAAATGATAAAGCCAGTTTCAATGTCACAAAATATAAAAAAAAAATACTTTTTGAAAAGACAAGCCAGCAACAACAAGAGATACAGCAACAACAAGAGATACAGCAACAAAAATAACTGAAAGCTCTACTTAAGATGATGAATTTTATTTTATTTTATTTTATTATTATTACTTAAGATTTTACTGTTCTGTTTATTTATTTATTTATTTTTTGGTTTGTTTGTATTATTAAATACTAAACACCACATCTATACAATATGAATAACACATACATATTTTACTGAAACTAAAATTCTCAATCATTTTTTTACCCACGGCTTTAGCCGAAGCTATATTTGTGGGTATTTTTTTTTTTTTATTTTTTATTTTCTTCTTAACTTTACTTTTATACATCTATATATACATTTTCGTTGCTTTTATATCTTTTCTTTATATTTGCTTTACTTTTGTAAGTATTTTTAGAGATTTTTTTTTCTTTTTTTGTAAAAAGAAAGAAAGATACAAAAGCTAACAAACGTCCGGATAACTTTTATTCAAGTCACTTAAAGTTGTATTTGTTAATATTAAAGACAAAAACTCATTTCAATTCTCTTGTTATAATTTTTACTTTAATAACAAGAAAATACACTAAAATCATTAAAAAAAAAACAACGAAAACATAGCATATTTTCTATACTAAACACAATATGCGTATCATTTCGTAGTTTTCTAAAATAAAAGAAAGAAAATTAAAGGAAACCCATAGGCATCCTTACATTTTCTCTATTAGTTAAAAAAAAAAAAATAATAATAATAATCCCGACGGATCTTTTGATAATAACAGAAAATTTCAAGTGAGTAATAATAAAATTTAAGCATTATATGTTGTTGTGTGTTGCTGTTGATGTTGCAAAAAGGTAGATACGTTGTTAAAGGATATACAATGTATGCTAGAAATTTGTTTTATTATATTAATAAAATCTCATATCAGTATACAAAAATAACATGTAAATAAATAATATTATTTAATAAAAAGCAGCACAGAATCATAATTAAAATAATTATTAATGATTTTATTATCAACAGTTTCTGTGTAGAGAAATAATAATACTTAATTCGCTATTAACAAACGAAATAAATTTTAAATAAGAAAAAAAAAAGAAGAAAAGCTTCGTGACAATAAAACGTAATAAACGATTAACATTGCTGTTACCCTATTGAACTTAACAATAATTCACTTCCTCGTCATGTTGTTAAGCTCGTATTGTTGCTCCCGCTGAAATACTGTATTTAGTTGTGACTTTCTATTTACAAATGCGTAGACTTTCTTGTCGTTACATATCGTTAACATTTGCTGCTACTACTGCTGCTTTTTTTTCCATTCTTTTCATTGCTTTTCTTTCCCCTTTTTGTATTTTATAATTGACTCTTAATCTTGACATCGAGTACATACTTACTTATTTATAGTTTGTTTATCTTTTTTTTCTCATTTTTCTTTTTTATTAATAAAAGAAATTATGATACTTTGTTGCCATTGTGCACCCTCAAGGTAACTTTATAAGAAAGAAAAATCATTAGCTTGAAAACACTTTATCAAACGAATATGTACTTTATTTTTCTGCTGTAATAAATAATTAAATACCATTTACAATATGCGTTATTATTTTAAATATTTTATATAGAATCAAATGAGTTTATAAAGAATTTTGATAGGAAAATACAAAAAAAAAAAATTCTAATTTTCTTTTCAGTTTTAAAAGCATTTGATAAATATTACGAATGATTTAAAATTTAATTGAAATGTATGTCAAAACAAATAACATTAAAGGTCTTGTTATAAGTCTACCATTTTTTGCTATAATTATTACGTTTTTTTTTTTTTTTTTTTGTTTTATCCCCATTTTATTTTCTATTTAAGACAGGGTTATGAAACTAAATCACCTTGAGTTTACATAATAACAATTTCAAATTAACCTTATTAACTTTTATTATTAAATTATTTAAATCAATTATAATAAACATTACTTTAGCTACATCAAAGATGAAAGAAAAAAAATTTTTGTTAAGCTTATTTATGTTTTTGTTGTTCTTGTGCCATTTAATGTAATAAATTAGCTTTTAAGTTAAAAGTTTCATATTAAAAACAGAAGCAACAAAAAAAAATTTTTTTTTTTCTTTATATATTATTATTATCTTTTTCTTAAAAAAATCCATATATTATCTTAAAAATTTATCTTTAATGGTTAAACTGTTAAATATTCACAGTGACATTTTATTATTATTATTTCTTGAAAATTTATTATAAAGAAAATATTCTACAATTGAATTTCATTATGTTAAGTATGTGCTTATATGAAATACAACCTCTTGACATTTTATAATTTTCTCAAAAAAAAAAATAAATAAATAATAATAAAAATAAAAATAACGGAAACATGTAAAAAGGCATTTGTTTGTGGTTTTAAATAGAAAAGAAAATAAAAAAAAGAAAAACATTTCTTTTCTTTTCTTTTTTAATTATTCCACATTGTTTTACAAACATGAATAAAGTTTAATATAATTTAAATATGATTTCCACTTTAAAATACAAAAAGTTAAAATCAATTTTATTTACATTAAAATAAAGTGTTTAAACAGGAATAAAGGATTCAATTAAATCTAATAAGATAATCAAATCAATTAAAATTTACTCTTTGAAAAAAAAAAAAAAAGAGAGAAAAGAAAAAACAATTTTGTTAACAAGTTTGTCAACTTCTGATTAGACTTAATCTTATTTCCTTTTTAGTTTTTCACTGTTTTTTGTTTTTTTTTTTTTTTTTTTCAGAAAGATTTTCATGTCTATTTCAGTGTTTTCTTTTCTATTCTTTATTTTTTCTTTTTTATTTCAGGTCAATAATAAATAAATAAAATGAAAATGACATTTTCAGAGTGTGCTGTTTGTATTTTCTTTCTTTCTTTCCTTTTTTTTGGCGAAACCCTTGTCAAATTTTCTTTTCTTTTCATTTTTTTTTTTTTTTACATTATTTTCATTTTTTCAAATAATAATAAAATAAAATATTTAAAAATTATATTTTCTATTATACTGAAAATTTCTTCTTTCTTTTCCTTTCCTTTCCTTTTATTTATTATTATTACTATTTTTTTTCTTTTTTTGGATTTTTCTGGTAAACCAAACAGTTATTTGATTATAAACATTAAGTTACGAAAAGTATCATTAATAAACCCAAGATGATTATGTATTTATATAACAGAAAAAAGAAAAAAAAAGTAAATAAATAAAATAAAATTAAACTAAATAAAACTGTTGACATTTTCGCATAGACTTACGTAGCCTGATCATGATCCTTTAAAAAAAAAAGAAAAAAACAAACAAAACAAAAACAAAAACCTGAAGTAAAAATAAAATAAAAACCGTAAACGTAACGTAAAGAATAATACCTATAGAAAGAAGATAACAGAAGGAAGGTAACGACATAAAAAAAAAACATTTAATGAGATAAAGTTTTTGGTGTAAATGACTCTGTCAGACAATTTATTATGTCACAACTTTAAAGTACAGCAAACAGCTTTCTCTAATAATAAAAAATAAAATAAAATAAAAATAAAATAATAATAACATTGGGTTGATGGATATAAATTCTCTATAAATTGTTTTTTTTTTTAATTTTATTTTTGCATTGGAATATTAAAAGAAAAAAGTAAATAAATAAATAAAAAAATAATAATCTAAAGTTTTGCATCATCACTTTTCTATAATACTATAGCAAAAAAAAAGCGACGTAAAATAATAAAAGCGTATTACACGGAATATAAAGCAATAAAAATGAAAGACAACGGTGAGATATATATAAAAAAAAAGAAAAAGAAAGCAAAACTATAATAATTTAGTTATAAGTTTTTCACCGGAAAACAAACAGAAAAATGACTGAAAAAATACTAAAACGAAATATCCAGAATATAATAGACGTAATACAAAACAATAGACAGTTTTTCTAGAATTATGAGAGATGATACAACGTACAGTGAAACGAAGCATATATATGCGATGTAATATAATCAACAACAAAATTAACTAGAGGTTG
Source organism: Ptychoptera albimana (assembly GCA_961205885.1). Lineage (NCBI taxonomy): Eukaryota > Metazoa > Arthropoda > Insecta > Diptera > Ptychopteridae > Ptychoptera > Ptychoptera albimana. The sequence continues at coordinate 20,337,021 of OY540801.1, forward strand.
GAGTGTGCAAATGATAATACAATTTATATTGCACCTTTTATAACAAAAAAAAAAAAAAGTAGATAAACTTTGCAATTTTTCTAAAACAATTTCTAGTAAAGAAAAAAAAATTAATGAGTCGCAGTTTAAACTGCAAAGAAAAATTGTTATCATTATTTTTATTTTTTTTTTGGTTACGAACCAACAATTTGTTTGTTTTATTTTCTTTTTATTATTTTATTAAAAATGTCATTATTATTATTATTTAATTTTTTATTTATTTTTTTTTTAAGAATAAATTCCATACAAATAATAATTATAATACGTAAAGGAAGGAAAATAATAATAGTTACAGAAGAATAATGATAATAATAATAATGATAATGATAATAAAATTATAAATACAGATAATGAGTATTAAAAAAGTTGAAGTTTTGATAAAAGAGATAATAAAAAAAACGTAAAATTAAATATCATTGTTAAGTATGAACAATATGTTATCCGGAAAAGAAGAATTCTCATTTTATTTACTTCCTTTTCAATGGGATATTTAAAAGCAAAAAAAAAAAAAAAACTGTCACAAACTATATACTAAAAACACAAAAATAAACTTTCAAACGAAATTCTGATAAATTCTATTTACGCAAACCTAAATTACATTAATTTTCCTAAATTCACCACTAAGCTGCAAGATTAATAAATAATTCATGGTCAAATTTTTTAGAACACAAAATTTAATTATAACAAAAAAAAAAAATTATCCCCCAACATTATATAATTTAATTTAATTAAAGAAAAACATTCCATCTGTTTACTGATTATTATCATTAAAGGTTAAATATTATTATTATTGTTAGACTTTCTACAATTGTCTATTGTGCTACTGTTATCTATAATCTAATCCTTAATTTATTATTATTAAACAAGTATAATAACAGTTCGCGTAATTTACTTTAAAATAAATTAAAAAAAAAATATATCCGATTATAGTAAAATGCATAGAGATAGAATAGAATAAATATGCAACAAAAGTTTATTAATATTCATTAAATGTATTATCAATATAATTAATAAATATAATCTAATAATAATAAATTATTTATTCAATGTTGTTCTCAATAAGTTTTTGTTGATTTTTTTTTTTTTTTTAATTATTTATTAATGAAACAGACGTTTCCTTACTAATTTGTTAATCAATTAAATTAAGGTTAAATATGCATAAATAAATTTTGTTTTATTATTACTAAAATAAATATATATATATATAAATTAAAATATCATTAACATTAAGCTGTTAATACCTATTTGTGTTAATATCGTAAATTAGGGAACTCGTGTAAATTACATTAATTAAAATCATAAAGTAATAAATGTTACGTTTATATTATCCTTTAACATATACGAACTTCAATATACATATAACACTTTTAGTAGACGTTTATGCCGCTCTAACCCAATAACAAAATTTTTGTAACAAAGAGAAAAAAAAGTCACTTTATTTTTAGGGGACACTGAAACATTTTAACGCTGCTGTAGTTTTCATTCAGTTGTAACATTTTTTTTTTTTTTAAAGAATAAAAAGCGATATTAACAGCTTAACTAGCAAATAATAAAAAAAAAAATGTTTTTTAACAAAAATTTACTCAGCTAATCGAGCATGGATTATATTCCATTATGTGTTTTATCTACTTCTGTAAATAACAATGAAGCCATCACATTTTTTTTTTTATTTTTGTTTTAATAACTTAATTACTGCGACATTTTTACATTAATTTTTTTCTTGTTTTCAATTTTTTTTTTTTTTTTTTTGTACGTTTTTCATTGAACAATTATTGAAATAACATAATTTAATATTGATTAGCAAAAAGCTTTAATTATTTTTACATCAATAAGCTCATTATCGCGTGTCAGTGATTATTATTTTATTATTTTTTTTTATTTCAATATTAATTTTTAATTAATTAATTAATTAAATATTGTTTAATAATTTTTTTTGTTGTTTTGTTTTTTCGAAATTTGCAAATAAAATAAAAAAAGTGTCTTGGATTTACCAAAGTTACTTTAATCAAGTAACTTTGATAAAAGTTTTTAAAAATTATTTTTCGAAATTCTCCAAAATGTATTAACTTTGCACTAGCAAATGTATTTTGTGTCTTGGATAGATAAAAATTTTATTAAATTTTTTACATTAATTATTAATTAACAGGAAATACAATAGTAATTAATGTTTTTTAATTACTATTAATTAAAATACTATAAAAATTGTATTTATTTTAGTTTCTTTTATTCTAATGTAGCGCCATCATAGCAGAAAAATGGTAATAATATAAGGGAAATTATTTTTTGTAATTTATTCATAATTATAAAAGAGTCGCCAGTTAAATTAGCATATGTACTGTAAGTACTTGTATGATTACGTTTTGTAACATTTATTTGTTAAGGTAACATTGTTAAACCGAGTACTCTTCTAGATTCATTTTAACAGTCCCAAAACTACAATTAAACCTAATTAAATTCTAGATTCATGTATTTTGTAATTTGTATGTTCATATTAAAACACTTGATAAATGCGTGATTAATATTCTTAGCTAAAATAACACAAACAAAAAAAATTCTTCATTGCATATACATAGTTACTGATAGTTTTGCCACCCAGTTCTTCATAAAGAGCACCGGTTGTTGTAAACAAATTGTTTCAATCTATGATGATATATTCAAGAATAATTTTCACCGAATTTCATGTATAAAACTTTAAAATGATTAACAAACCACAGCATAATATATGAAAACAAATATATTTTATTTAAATTTTAACAAATTATATTTATGTTAACATATGTAAATTATACAATATATTATTTAAATCTATTTGCAATAATATAAATTAAATTAAATTAAACTCTGTTAAAAAAAACGTAAACGAAAAAAAAATTTCTCTCAATTAACCAAATAAAATTCTTTAATAAAAAAAAAATTAAAAAAATTTATCTCATTAAAACAAATCAATTTTCACTGAATTCTAATTAATTATAAATTCCTTGTTAAAATTAAAAAAAAAAAAGTAAATAGAAAATAAAATGTAAACATCAATTTGTTTTTAAATGATAATGCAAATGCTGGAAGGCGTCGAGAAATAAATATCCACCCTGGACTTTTATAATAAGGATGAAAAAAAGTTAAATGAAAGGAAAAAAAAAAAAAAATGTATCATCATAAAAGTAGCAAAGACTTAATGTAAATATTTCTTTATTAATTAAAAAATCTTTATAAATTTATAAGGAAAAAACATTTTGTCAAAAAAAACTAAAAAAATCACAGATAGACGACATTATTTGCTCAGGTTATCTCTAAGAGTCTAATCAGAAATCAAAATTTTTTTTTTTTTTGTTTGATAATTAATTTATAGACAAATTTTTAAATTATTCCTTTAGTTTAGATTATTTTAATAAATTTTAATTAGAAAAGTGTTTGTAAACGCAATTTTAATTGAAGTATAAAAAATGGTAAATCGCTTTTAATACCCAAAGACTAAAGACGAAATTTTTAACTAAAACACTTTTATGCATTCACTTTAAAACACAAACCACTGCACTCTCAAAATGACAAGAGAATAAAAATTCTTCTCGGTAAAATTCTAGAAAAATTCTTCTCTAGTTTACAGTTGATAAACCTTAAAATTCAATGAAAATTTCCAAAAATGAGCACATTTTTACGTTAATTAAATGTGGTCAACGTATAATTAAAGCAGTAATTGACATAAATCAATTCCTTGTAAAATATTTAGTTATAAAAAGCAATTAAAAATAAAAAAAGGTTGTGTCTAAAGCTGTTTTACCAGACATAAAAAAAAAAATTAAAAATGCTCTACCAATTAATCAACTGAGTTAAAAAAAATAAAATAAAATCAATCAATAGAACTAGGTAAATTTATCGCTAACGTAAATAAAACTTGAATCAATTTCCAATATAAATGATAATAATAAAGAAAAGGAAAAAAAAAAAAAAAGTAAAACTAGAACGTCACAACCACATTTTGTCGTAACACCTAAATTATGAACAAACGAGCACCACCAATGCATACAGTTTTTTTTTAACAGAAGAGAAATAGAATCAATATTTTTAGCACGTTTAATAATTTTTTTATTCTTATAATAAATTTATATATATTTCGCATATGTACTTCAATGCGTATATGTATATATAATTTGCATTTGCTAGTAGCATATATCATATATCACATTTGTTTAGAAAGAAAGAATACAAATTATGAAAAAAAGACGAAAAAAAGAACTTTATTATTTTTACCCATTTTATTACCCTATCAAAAACCACCCATTTATTATTCCTTATAATACCCTTCTCAATTTCTAATAACAATTTTAGTAATTATTTTCGGTTTTCTTTTCTTTAATAAGTACGTTAATGTGTAAGTAGCTTATTATAAATAAATACTCTGTAAAACCAGTTCTTTAAGAATTGTGTAGTGAAATTATTTGTTATTCCTGTTGTAAAAGAAAATTTGTAGAAAGAACGGTTGTAAGGTGTAAAAAATGTTTACATAATTTCCTAAACATGGTTTGATATGAATTATTCATGACACTTGTGAATTGTGACTATAAACGTTGATATGAAAATTGAATATGTTCTTAACTAAGCTTTTTTTATAACTATACAGGGAATCAAACCGATATTATTAGAATTTTTTTTTCATTTCTTTTCTTTTCTTTTCACTTTTTATGATGAAAACGTTTGACATAGTTGTCGTTAAACTTTAGCTTGATTAAATTGAATAAAGATTTAGTTTATTTTTTGTTGCTCTTTCTTCATTCTCACGTCGTATTTATTTATGTAAGATAACATAAATTTAAAAAGACATGGTTTGGAAATGTAAACAATTTTTATTTTTTTTTGCTTAAATAAAAAAAATTACAGAACGTAGGTAGTATCTTATTTCTACAATGGCATCAACAATACCAGCATGACAGTTTCCTTTTTTTCATATAACTTTGGTCTTAAATTTAAAGTTTTTCGTTTTTTCCTCTTTTTTTCTCTTTTTTTTAAAAAGCATATCATAAGTGTGTCAGCAGGGGAATATATTTGTTTTCTTACTTACTACAAGTTTTACGGCTTTATATTAAAATAAATAAATAAAAGTATGAAAAGTTTGATTTATTTATATAGAATTATCTGTACAGAATAGTTATAATAATTTACGTAATTAAATAAAGAAAAAAAAAGAAACTTTCACTCATAATTAGTAATAAGATCAAATGAGGTAACAAGAATAAATAAAAAAATTAAAGTAAATAAAAAAGTTTTTTTTTTTTTATTAATATAAAAAGCAATAAACTATCTATTTTATAATGTATTTGTTTTAATTTTTATTACTTTATGTGGTTTATTTATATTTAATACAACCAAAAAAAAAAAAAAAAATACACAAAATTTTTCTCTAAAAGGAGTTTATTAAACTTTATTAATTAATAATCTCTAATAATTACTTTTATATAAAAAAAAAAAAAAAAACTGTTGAATATTAACAAATTTAATGTAAATTAAACTCTTCGAAAATAATATTAATTATAATTAAAAGAACAAAAAATTGTTTAACTATGACATAATTGATAATAAAAATTAATATAATATTGGAAATATTAAAATAAAATGAGTTTTATCAATTTTATCAAAGCTTAAACTTATGTAAGTAAACTATAGAAACTTCTTACTGTTCTTGTTAAAAAGTTATTTTATATCTTTGATGAAAACTTTGATAAACTTAAACGACTCTCAATTAGTTGTTTAATATTAATAATATCATATTCAAATAAAAGTATAATTAATTAACTAAGAAATGCGATTATTCTTCAAAAAAAAAAAAAAAAAAAAAACAGAAAAAGCTTCAATAACCAAAAATAATTCTTCTGTTTCAAATGATAGGAAACGACGATAAAAATGTGTTGATTAACTTATATGACCTACATACGGTTTCTGTATATTTATTATCAATAAAATATTGTATCTAAAATCGATTATTAAATTAATCACCGTCGTACATGGTTAGAAGAATAATGTGAATGAAACACAATAATGTTACTCAAACCAGTCAAATAAAAACACAGAAAACAACAACTTGCAAAAGCCGAAGTATATAAATAAGTATCCAGGTTGATTACTAATAATAAGTCAAAGTATAAATTACATAAAGAGTCCATTCCAGATATCAAATATACAGAAAAAGATAAAAAAAAAAATTAAACAACCAACGATGAAGAAGAAGAATTGTTCGTTACTTTGCTTTAATCATTCAACTTTTTTTCGTTTATTACTCAACTCCAAACATTAACTAGAATCTTATCTATTATCATATTTTTATAAGAAATGTACATTTGTGTAATATTTAAGAGAATTATTTCCTTCATTCGTGTTGTCACTTGAAATGATTTTTTTTTTTTTTTTTTTTATTATTATTATTATAATTCTCTCCTGTTTATTGTTGTTTTCTTTTCTAAAAAGCAAAATAATACAAGTAGGCTACGATGTGCAAAATTAAATAGTTAAGGTCAGCGTCTATCTAACGGATAATAATACTTGTTTACTATGGCAAGAATAATCTTAATAACAGGAAGAAAAAAACAAAAAGAAAAAAAAAAGTTATAAAATAAAAATTAATCTTGTGTTAAATAATAAAAAAAATTATCTGTAAAAAGGGAAATTTCATCATCAAATTATTAAGGTCATTTATGGTTTTTTATTTTTGTTGTTATTTTATATAAATAATAGATATTTTCCATGTCTCTGTTGAACAACAATATTTGTGTCTTCCATTAAATAGAACAAAGTAAAATTTAATAAATTAAATAAATAAGTAATTAGTGGAGATATTTATTGAGAAAAATATATAAAATTTCGTTTACTTTAACATTTTATGGGTAACACTCTGTAGATCATTCATTATATTCCCTCTGTTTTTATTGAATTTTTCGACAAAATTAATATTTGATTCTACAAAGGATGCAAGTTAATAATTTATATTTCATAGAACGTACACTTATTACTAGGAAATTATAAAGTAATTATACATTTGACATGCATATTCCGGAACATTATATACACAAATAGACATTTTCTTATTAATAATTGATTAAATTTGTTGATAAAATTACTGTCAATATTAACAAATATATGATTATTGTTTGTAGTGATGTAATTATTAATATTTCAAGCCATTATCATTTATTAAATTATAATGAATTATATGATAATGCCTTAATACTATTAGATTTCTGTAAAATAATAAAAATTCAGAAAATTTTTCTACAACTTAAGTAGAATATTATTCTAAAGCAAATACAACTTTTACCAGAATGAAAACAAACTCGTCTTTGACGCGTTAAATACTGCTGTTGACTTGTTACTTACAGCAAACTTCTAAAGAATACTCTCTTAAATACGTTTAAAAAAAAACCTTTATAAATAATCCAAAGTACTGTAAAGGAAACTAAAAGACTCATTTTTTTTTTTATTTAACCATTTAATAGAATTTGTAATTTAAAAAAAGTAATCAATTTTACAAATCAAATGAAAATACTGTCAATAACCCACTAAAGTATTATAACCAAAGCACCTAAATTGATTTTTAAAAAACACGTTTATGTAGGCGTTATATAAAATTGAGTTTTTTTTTTTTTGCCATTTTTTGCTTTAAAAACACCTTTTAACTACCTTTTGTAAATAAAAGTTTGTTGTGTTTATAAGATGAAAAAATTCTTTACTGTCAAATACTTCTCAAAGGAGTCCACAACACTGCAAGAGTAGAGCTGAAAAATAACAAGACATTTCTAACCTTTTGCGGTTAATAAAAATTCCTTAAATATTTCCTTAGCATCTTGTTATAAATTTTTTTTATTTTTTCATCATTCCACACATTTTTATAGTTAATTTGGTTTTGTTATTTTATTAAATGGAGTAAGGCTTTTATCCTATATAATTTTTAATTTTTATTTATTTTTCTTTTTTATATTCCTTCTGTTTATTAAAATAATTTCGAAACTTTTCTAATTAATTTATTAAAATTAACTTTCCAAACATAATTATTTTGTTAACAAAAAATATTTTTAACATTCTATAAGTTGAAGAAAGAACAAAAAAAAAAAAGTAAATAGAAACAACAAATTGTTTACTAAACTAACTTTAAGTTTAAGCATAAAGCATATTTTAAATTGTTAAATAAAGTTATTATTAGAGTACAATTTAAAGTTGGTTTTTAACTGATTGATTTCAATTGAAGAAACAAACCAAAAAAAAAATTTAATTGAGAAAGTTTCTCTACTGCTTTTGTGCTTTAATTCTTTTTTTTTTTTTCTTAAACATAAAATAAACCTTTTCTACTAATAATCACTTAATTAACAATAAATATGTTTTGTCACGTTTTAATGAAGTTTTTTCCATCAATTAATTAGCGAAAGACCCCAAACTTTAAGGTTATATAGTATAAAATTTCAACAAGACTTATCATACTTGCACCAATTGTTAATCCGCATAGTCCACCAAAGTTACCTGTAATACATAAATGTAATTTTTCTTTTATTAAAAAAAAAAAACCAAAAAAATTCTCAACGTATAATAATTAAGTAATTACTTAATAATTCAAACCATGTACTTTGTATCGTTTGCATATTTTCGGTAACAAATGCTGTACCAAAAAATATATTTAAAATACTAAAATTTTGCAATCTTACATTATCGCTACAAAAAAAAAAAAATTTTTTTTTTCTTTTAAATGTAGAAATTATTATAAAATAATTAAAATTATTAATAAACATACACAAATTTTGGTATATAAGTGCGGTTAGGTAAATTAACTGGATTAATATATGCCCAAGACGTTCTTATTTTATACGCAATATTATTACATGTTGGTACACACGATGGACAACGAAAATTACTCTTACTTTCTTTATTATTATTATTCGTTTTAAATATTGGCTCTGAATTGAACCATCTTTCTGTAATAAAAACAAAAAATATTTAAATAAAAACTTATACAAATTAAGTGAAATTACCTTTCCATTTAATTAAGCACGGTAAATCGTTTAGTAAGCAAATATTACTATTATAAATGTTTGGAAAAAAAAATGGTATACAATTACAATAACCAATTATATTATCAATTTGGCATACTAAATTGCATTCAGAGTATGAATAAAATCTATTAAAAAAAAAACGGAAGCAAAATATTTAACAAACTAAACGATAATAAGAATTATTGGAAACAAGAAAAATAAATTTAACTCATCATAAATCAAACTGATTTCATCATTAAAAGCACAACCACGATCTGTATAATGAATATCTTTCATTTCTAATGCACCATATGTTGCTGTTGGTATAATATTTAAAAATAATTCACGTCCCGGATTTATATACCGTTCACGGGCAGCACCTGAATTTAAATCAGGAAAATCCTCCGGACTAAATATAATAATCTAATAGAATATTTTTATTAATTTTTTTTTTTTTTTTTTTTGTACAAATTACATGGGATATATAGGAAATACTTTTGTTGTTAGACTAGAATGAAAATTATACGCATAATCGTTTAACATTTGATCGATGACAATAGTTAATCCAACTGCTGGTCCAACACCATAGTTATGCAATGCCTCATTTTTTGGTAGTTTCATACCAATTTTTGTATAATGGCTTTAAGATATTTTTTTATTATAAAAATTTGCTATTACAAACAATGTAAAATAATTTACTTACAGAAATTCATCATCCGTTGGACGTTTATAATTAAAACTACAGCATGGACCTACATAAGTTTGACGCATTTTAAAAATTGAACTACAATTCACCACTTGTCCCTGCCACATACAACGTTTTATATAATCCTCACATTTTACCGTAATCTATATAAATATATTTATTTATTAATTATTAATTATTTAATTAGAACTAATTAATTTTTTTTTTATATTTACATTGTTTATAATATCATTCATAATATAATTATTATTAAAAAGCTCTAATAACAATGTATGCATTTTATCAATTTTATTAAATTGATCCTCACTTAATTCATAATCATAAAATGTTCCTAATACTAATAAATTATCATAAATCTCATCAAATGTTGTGTCAAGTGTTGATGATGTATTTTGATGTAATTCATATCTAAAATAATTAATTATTTATAATTAATCAAGAAAATGGAAAACAAATTTATTATTAATATTTTTATTTTTTTTTGTTATTAATAATTCAGCAGCAGCTCAATTTGTTAGATTTTTTGTAAACTAATAAATTATCACCGATACCAGATATTAAATCAAAGATTATTAACGAACAATAAGCATCAATTGAAACTTTTCTTATTAATAAAGAAAAATATAGAAAAAAAAAAAGAAAAAAAGAAAACTTTTATAAGAAGTTAATTCAATTTATTAAGAATAATTGGCTTCTTTTTTTTTTTTTTTGCCTCCATTTCTTTAATTATATTCCATTGATACAGAACAGAGAAGTTTTCTCCCAAAATAAATACGAATTCAAAAAAAAGGAAACTGAACAGAATTTTGTAATCTCATTACAATTTTCATTGATTTGACTTGAATCAATACGTATATACAAAATAAAAAAGTTTTAATAAGATGGGCGATAATACATAATTAGGAGTAAGAGTCTATCTTCTGTGTAAACAAAACAAAAAAAAAAGAAGCTTTATACTTACAAATATTTTGAATATTTAATCAATAATTGTTTACTGAAACGATTATTTGGACATACTGAGACAGCGGGAAATGGAATAGATGAAGATGGATGTCTTGTTGGCAATTGACTTGTTATTGTAGGATTTGTTATGTAATTTATATAACTCAATGTAATCATATGTGTTGAAAATGCAATAATTAACAAAAGTATGATTAGCCACATTAATCTTAAATCAAAAAAATTAAATTAAATTAAAAAATTATTATCACTTAATTTAAAATTTTTTATTAACTTTTCATAATTTAAACGTTTGTCTTCAACTAAATATCTATAGCCATGCACTTTTGTAAATTGGAAAAACTCTTTTATTAACACTTTAAAATTTGTTTTCCTTTTTTTTATAACCTTCTCTTTTAAAATAATCATTTTTTTAAATACACTGAATATTAACTGAATTAATAAACACTGAATCAAAAAAAATTTCTTTTATTTTTCCCATTTATATACAAAAAAATTATTATTATTTTTTTTTTTTTTTTAAGAAAGAAATAATGATACATAAAATATGACATCCTTAATACATATAAAAATCAAATAAAATATTTATAAGACACCATCAGTTTAATGACATAATTGGTGGTTGTTTAGTAAAAATGATTGATTGTTCACAGATAACAAAGCAGGGAGAGAATTATTTTTATCAAGTTTAATAATAACATTGAGTTGGACGATACTTACTTTAATATCGTTATTTATGTTTTGATAAGAACATATTCGAGTAATAAAAAATGAAAATGAGTTTATATCCATTGTACAAATTGCAAAAAAAAAAAATTATAAAAAGGATTTAGATAATATTCTCATGGATAATAAAAAGAAACAGCATAAACACTTCAATATATGATGATAACTTCAAATAATCTTTAGTTAAAATAATGATTTTATGTTCGTTGATATAAGTTTTATTAAATAGAAAGAACGAACTTCGGGGTTGTTGTAAAAGAAAAGAAAAGAAAAGAAAAGAAATACAAGCAAATAAAGAATTTTTTTTTTTATTTCTACATAATAATATTGGAACATTTTATAAAATTAATAAAAAATATAAGTTTTATGTTAATTACAACTAAAACCTGGATTTGCGTTAATATTCAATTGTAATATTTTTTACTTTTAAATATTCATTTAATGCCTCACGTCCTGAAAACCGAATAAATATTGATTAAAGAAAGTCAAACGTAATGAACGAAAATCTCTTACCTAAATCTTTTCCAAAACCACTCTGTTTAAAACCTCCAAATGGTGCTGCAACGTCAGTTTTATTATATGTATTAACAAATACAGTACCAGCATCAATTTTATCAGCACACATTAAAGCTTTATTTATATCTTTAGTAAAAACACCACTAGCTAAACCATATTCAGTTTTATTTGCTCTTTTAATGACACCATCAACATCGCTAGCGTTAAATGTTGATATTATCATAATTGGACCGAATGATTCTTCTTTTGCAATAAACATGTCATCTTCTACATTCGTAAAAACGGTTGGTTCGAAAAACCAACCTTTTAAATTTCCTACACGTTTACCACCAGTCAATAATTTAGCACCCTCCTTGACACCTAGAGATAAACAGTACGATATTTATTATTTAATTTCAATTAAACGTTTTTTTTATTCAATTTTTTTTTTTATAACAAACCAATTTCACAATATTCAACCAATTTTAATAAATGTTCTTTATGATTTTGTGGGCCGTGTGAGGTTGCTCTATCCAATGGATCACCTTTTAATTATAAATTAAAATTAAAATTGAAATTAAAATTGTTTTCTTTTTTTTTAAATAAATAATTTATTTCATATCTCACCAATGCGCATTGTCTTAATATTTTGTAAAACTTTTTTAACAAATTCATCATGAATTTTATCTTCAACAAATAATCTACCTGCTGATATACAATTTTCACCCTTATTAAAAAATACAGATGACATTCCCTATAAATTAAATAAAATTAATTTATTCATTATTTATTAAATATAATGCCAAGCAGAAAATACTAACATTTCGTACAGCTTTATCCATTTCACAATCAGCAAATATAATTAATGGACTTTTACCACCTAATTCTAATGAACACTTTTTTAAATTAACTTTTGCACAGGATATCATTATACTTTTGCCAATCTCTGTAGAACCAGTAAACCCAATTTTACGTACTAGCGGATGCTCTAATATTGCTTGGCCAGTTTTTGAACCAGTACCAGTAACAACATTTATAACGCCTGGTGGGAAGCCAGCTTTAACGGTTAATTCAGCGAATTTTAAAGCTGTCAACGGACAAACCTTTATTATAGAAAATGAGAAAAATATTTATTTTAAAGATTATTTTTAAATAACATTGAAATTACTTGTGCTGGTTTTATAACCACAGTATTTCCAGCAGCAATGCATGCAGACATTTTCCATGATAACATCATTAATGGGTAATTCCAAGGAGTTATTAAGCCAACAACACTATATAAATATTAGATTAATAAAATCATTACTTAGATAATCATTGGTTTATCACTTACCCAATTGGTTCCTTCTTGGTGTATGTCAAAACATTATTTGGCCGTGCCGGACTTACAGGAATTGTACTGCCTTCAATCTAAATTTAAATAAATAAATAAATTATTCTTGTTATTAATAACTAAACTAATATTAAAGTAACCTTATCAGTCCAGCCAGCGAAATATCTCCATGATTCAATCGACATACCAACATGTGTCTTTAATGCTAATGTATACACAGCACCAGAATCAACACTTTCTATCGTTGCTAATTCTTCTTTATGTTCTTCCATTAAATCAGCTAGTTTAAACATTATTTGGCCTCTTTGCCTAGGTGTTAAATGGCTCCAACTTCCATGAAAAGCTTTATACGCTGATTGAACAGCATAATCAACATCATTTACTGATGCACAAGCCACCTGTATTAATCGAAGAAAATTTATTTCAGTAATTAGATAAAATAAATTATTAATCGATATAATGTCAAAATAAGATTTCCGACAGGTATTCATGTTTGTATAAAATATTATTTAATTAACAAAAAAATAAAGAAAATTTATTTAATATAAGACGCTGTAATCAATCAAGTTGATGTGTTTAACATTATTTCTTCTATGTGAAGCATAAGTAATATTATTATTACTGATAACAATTAAAAAAGATAATAGGGGACAATAGCAATATGTAATTATAATTTTACCTTGCAAATAATTTCTTCGGTTGTCGGATTTATAATATTAATTGCATGATTATTTTCTGCATTAATGAATTCACCATTAATAAATAATTGTGTTGGTATTTGGATTTCTTTTTTATTTGCCTTTAACAAATACCCATCATAGCCAACACTGTCAACTGATTTTACTTGATCCTTACGTGATGTAATTATTAATGTTATAAAAAAATCATTAAATACAGGATTCATTAATAATATTTCATTATCTAATTGTAATTCAAATTTATCTTTAACTTCTTCAATTAACCTGTTGAAAAAAAAAAAAAAAATAAGCAGATTTTTTTTACCAATTTTAACAAAAAAAAAAAATTATAGTTGTCATACCGTACAACATCCATAGAGCCACCCCCGCATTCAAAGAAATCAGTTTGACTATCAATCTCAACATTTAATATTTCAAACCAAATATTTTTAACGATATCTTCCATATGTTTTTCATGGTCATTTAATTCTAAATCAACTGGTACATCCGATTTATCATACCAGCTACTTGCCATTATAATGCGATTTCCCTTTTTAATGCGTTTTATATTAACCTGAAAAGAAAAGTGCGGCAGAACAGTTTGATATAGATTTTAATACTAATGCTTGGATTATTATACCAATTTTTGATCTACTCCTTTTATAATAATACCGTCTTCGTGCACAATGGCATCTTCAGATAATCCTCTAAATACTAATGGCACACCTTTTGGCATTAAACCATCGTGCAAGCAAGCGCCAAATAAACGAACAGGAATATCTTCATCAGTATCTTTTATATTAACAACGGCTCTTGCACCTGGAACCGAATCTAATCCACGTATAAAATTAAACAAATCAATTGCCGTCTGTTTAAAATTTATATCTTGATTCTCAATTTTAAACAATGCAGGATCATATGTTGCACCAATTTCCGTTTGTTTTATTTTTGGTGCACAATTATTTGATACCATTTTAACAGATTCAATCATCGCTTTTATACCTTCTGGATACAAGAAACGTCTATAAAATGTATCTAACGTATCTTTTGAATCAATAGGGCATTGTCTTTGTAATAAAATTGGTCCCGTATCTAATCCATCATCAGCCCAAAATATTGTAAAACCTCCAATTTCGTCACCTTCAATTAATGTCCACGATATAGAACTAGCTCCCCTATGCCTTGGTAATAATGATGGATGATAACAAATACTGCCTAATGATGCACCATCTATTACCTCCATTGGTATAAATTGCGAACAATATGGTAGAATATTTAAATTAGCTTCCACCTAAAAAAAAACACAAAACAAATCAGCCTAAAGCTCTGCAAGCAATGTAATAACTTTAAACTTGAACTTTAAAAATGAAATGAATTTTTTTTTTTTCTTTGCGATAATCAATTATCAACACATAATTTTTTTTTTAATTTTTTGATAGCATATATAATTATAAATAATATTTCTGACCTCCTCGGGGCTTAAAGCAATTTTTAATGATACATAAAATTATAATAAATGATTCTAATACGCAATTTAATAATTGATAATGTTATCGCTAATACTTATATACTGTTTTAAGAAAATTCATGTTTAAATATGATTAACTTACTGCTTTATATTGTTCCAGCACTTCAGGTATAACAATACCCTTTCTACGCCATGCAGAAAATTTAAAAACAGGAATTTTGTATTTGGTTGCGGTTATCGCTGATAATTAAATAAAAAAAAAAAAAATTAATATCAATGAATTATAAATAACAATGAAATTTAAAGGATTTTATTCGCCTATTATAAATAATTAATTATAATTCAATGACTATAATCGTACAAAGAAAGCAGAATAATATAAAAGCTTGATATTCAAATAACACACAGATACACAATCCTTTCTAATGATTACACTATTATATAGGTTGATTTGCGTCTTTTAATGTTAAAAATGTCAAAAGGTGATGTTTTTTAATGTAAACATTTTTTTTTTTTGTATTGTTAAATATTTGCATATTCAGCGAATAGGTGAGTTTGTTCTATTTGATAATCGGTAAGCGTGCGAATAAAAATTCAAAGTCAAGGACAAGTTGGTTAACGCTATTAACACACTTAACACCATTATAATTATATTTAAATATAAAAAAAGCTTACCTAAAATATCCTCCTTATTCCCTTTATTTGGTATTGTAAATACACCAACAATACAATAATTTTCATTTAATAAATTCTCCAAAATTTCAGCAGCAAAATCACTTTGTCCAATTATTGCAATTTTTAATTTACTCATATTTGTATTAGCCATGATATTTACCTATAATTTTAAGCAAAACTCCAATAATTATTATAATAATAATAATCAAGATTGTCAAAAAAAAACATTAAAAAGAAAAGAAAAAAACTAAAATCAACAACTGGTTGCTGTTTTTGTTGATTTTCTTATTCAAATTTTAATTTTTATTTATTTTGTAAAGCATTTTTTTTTTTTTTTTTTTTCATTTCTATTATAATCTAATTTAAAACTGTTGTATTTTGATTATATTTTTGTGTTTAAATTAGTTAGTAAATAACACTATGTTCTGATTGAAAATAAATAGGAATGTTGAAATATTGAATTATTTTAATTAAATTATGTTGAATTAAAACGTTTTATTTAGGTAATAAATTGTTTAAATGTTTTGATTAATATTTTATTTAATTTTAATGCGTTTTTTTTTTTTTTTTTTTCACTAAACTACTTACCGGCTTTAAAATAACTCAAATTTATTAATTAAATCAAAATTAAATGTAATTGTTTATAAATAATATGCTAATCATAACTATTAATAACACAACAAATGCATAATCAACTTAACCTTTAAAAACTAAATACTTAAATAGATAACGTTTATAAATAATTCAATTAACAAAAAATGTGATAAAGCCAGATTATTTATTTACATAATTATTAAATTATTTTTAAAATAAGTTAATAAGCTGTCGGTTTGCAGAATGAAAAAAAAAAAAAAAAGAAAAATTACTCAAATTATCACTCAATTATTCGCATATATTATTAACACTGATCAATCAAAAAATATTTGTTAATAAAATTACAATTAATTACTTTGTATTATATTAACGCGATTTATACTAATATTTGTCAACCAAAAGCTAATTTATATCTAAATATATTATGTGTTAACGAAAAAAAATTTTTTTTTCTACTTCTATTTACTTAAATAATTAAAAAAAAAGGTGTATTGAAGTGTTTTTTTTTTTTTTTAGTAAGTTAAAAAGAAAAAAAAAAAAGAAAAAAGAGCACAAAAGAGAAAAACTTTCTAAATTTCAAATGAAAAATAATCAAAATAATGTTTTTTGTTTGACTAAATTTTATATACAAATTTTTAAATCACAAATTAAAAAAAAAAAAGAAGCGTAATGAAATCATTTTATTACCATAAACAGCACACAATAAAGTTATAAAGATTTTATTTTTATTATAAAGACACTTTTTAAAACACTTTTAAACACACACGGAATGAAAATAATAAAATAAATCACTAAACACAAAAAAGCAGCAAAATTTAAACCAAAAAAAATACAAAAACATTCACTGAGTTGACGGTTAAAAATGAAAAAATCAAATGAAAATTGTTTGTGTCAAAGCGCGACTATTTATAAAGAAATATAAAAAGCACGATGAACATAAGTATATAAAATGTGAGAATAGAGAGAGAAAAAGCTTATGATAACATCATAAAACATACTTATATAAATAAATAAAGAAAGAAAGAAAAAAATAAATAAATAAATAATTTACTTTTATATTTAATTTTATTTATACAACAAATTAAGTGATGAGGAGTTTAGATGATTTTCATAAGAATTTTTTTGCTATACTTTGGTGAACTGTAAACACTGATAAGCAAAATATAAAATTAAAAAAGCGTAATTATGTAATTTAATATAAACATGTATAATTTTTTTTTTTTTTATTTAATTAATGCACAATATATATAATAACTAAAAATAAAAAATTTTCCTTATAAATATTTATTATTAAACGGACAGAAAGAAAGAAGACTAACCAACAACAACAACAACAATATTATAAACCAGATTACACTGAATTAAGTGAAATTTTTATATATATATATTTTTTTTTTTAAACTAGTTTATTATAACAATAAGAAAGAAATAACTGATTGAATGATTATTATCTTTATAATTAACCGTTTTGTATTTGTTAATTATTTTTAATGGAAATTTAATTCTTTTATTTTATCAAAATCGTTTTCTACTATTTTTACTTACTACTTGCAGTAATTTTGTAATTTTTAACTAGCTATATAGAGTTCGGAAGTCAATAATACAGTACACAATAATGTTAAAGACAAAGTGGTTACTAAAATCCAGTTGTAACCAGATGCAAATATGTATTACATAATGAAAAATGTTTAAATCAATCATGTTATCATAAACGAGTTTTTTTTTTTCTTAAATAATATTCAACAAAAAGCATGTGATAATCAATGACATGATGAAAGATTTTATTTTTTTATTTATTTATTTATATTAACATAATTTTACATAATTATTATGCTTATAAAAGATAAAATAAAAATTAATAAACTAAGAATAATAAAGCATTTTAATGTGCATATACGTCTAGAATGAAAATGAAAATGAATTCTTTATGTTTCATTAACATCACTTTCTTCTATATTTACCATATTTAAATAATTATCATCGTCAACATCCATCTTAGCCGCTTCAGTGATAACCGATTCTTCATTAATTAATGTCACACAATTAATGTCGTCATTCTTCAAGTTTTTATCATCACTACTTTTAATGTCCGTCTCATTAAAATAATCATCACTGATATTCAAGACTTTTTTAACAAAATCCCTAGCCTCCGGTTTTGAATGATTTAATAAATAATCTTTAT
This sequence comes from Ptychoptera albimana, assembly GCA_961205885.1. NCBI lineage: Eukaryota > Metazoa > Arthropoda > Insecta > Diptera > Ptychopteridae > Ptychoptera > Ptychoptera albimana. The sequence goes on from OY540801.1 coordinate 20,355,878, forward strand.
GTAAATTACACATTTTTTGTATAAATAATTTATTTTCCATTTCATTTTCAACTTCAGTTTTACCAGATGATTCTGTTATTAATTTACGTATTTTAATTATAAATGGATTTTCATCGACATTAATTTGTTTTTTAAATTCCTCAGGATTCCCATTATATAATTTCCAATATTTATTATCAGTATTATGTTCATTTTTCTTATCATCACTTAATAAATTTTTTAAATCTTGACTATATAATTCTGCACGTTCACCAATCGTTAAATTATTTATGTTATCATTTGGATCGGACATTTTTTCTAAAGCATCTAACATATTAAACTCAATTGATGCATCAATTAATATATTGCAAATATCCTTATGCATTTGTTCGTCAATATCTTTTGTGATCTCTTTCATTTTTTCCGATAAATCTGTGTTATCGGTTTTTGCCATTTCTCTAATCATTTCTATATCCTCATCGTCATCTGAACTGTCTTTCTCATATTCTGGCTTTTTATTTAAATTACTGCAAACATACGATTGAAACCATTTAAAGTTTATATTTTTTTCTTCTAATTCTTTAATAGATGTTGAATATTTTTCTTGTTGCAAATTATTATCGATAAAACCACAATTTAATTCATCATTTGTAATATTTTTTGTTTTCAAATTTGAATTTTCTAATATTTCAGAAAAATCATCAATCTCACTAATATTTAACTCTTTTGAATGTGTTGTTCCGACAACTGTGGAATTCATCCATTCACATTCTTCTCTACGCTCTGTTGTTAAATAATGTTCCAAGTCTTTATAGTTTTGAAGCGGTTGTTTGTCTTGTTCGTTGTCATGTGGCAATAGTTTTGTGGATGTCCCTGAATTGATTAACTTAGAAATATCACCAGCAGCATTAATATTATTACCTTGATTTGATTCATTTGATTCCGCATTACGGAATATGTTTGAGAGTTTTAAGAGTTGGGAATTTAATAAATCATACGTTTGTGAGGACAATGGCTCTTCAACAAAAGCATCGCTATTAATTGGTTTCTGAATTATATCGTTTTCAACAATATTATTAGAAATTTTTATAAATTCTTCACTTTTCACATTCATAAAGAAATTGTTTAAATTTTTATTCTCGATTACTTCTTGAGCTTCAATATTATTGTGATTTTCTATAGAAAGAGATTCGATAGTACCATTATCAGTAGTCTTGCTTTGATCAATAAAATCATTCGGTTTCAAAGTCTCGCTTAACGAATTGATTGCATTGATAGTATCTGCATTTTCCATAATGCCATCGTTTGATTGATTTGCTTCATCAACAAGAGATTTCTCTTCTTCATTCTTTCCACCAGTATTTTTGATGGCCATTTGGAATTGGTCTTCTACGACATCTAATTTATTGTCATTATTATTATTATCCAATTCGTTATCAGTGTCTCTTTCTGCAATATCTTTAATTATATTACAGGCACCTGAAGAGTCTATCATTAACATGGAGTTTTCATTATAAATATTTTTTTGTGATTGTTCTATTAAATTGTTAGCATTTATTAAACTTTTTGTTATATCCTTGCAATCACATTCTATATTTAATAGAGTATCATGTATATCATTAATCTCCACAGCGTAAGCATCCTTGTTTTTATAAACATTCTCAATCATTTCCTTAACCATATCATTTTTCCTATTAAATTCTCTTAATTGCAATTCATGAATATTCTCTTTTACACCGCCAATGGATATTGTATCGTAATCATATGTTTTTAATTTATCAGAATTTCTTAATAATCTTTCAATTATATCAACTTTTCTTTCGCCTTTTGATGTACGACCGGGTAAAGATGCCTTTTCTATCATTGTATCATTACTAGATTCGTGGATAGCATGCAAAACACCTTTATAAACAATTGGTTTTGGTTTCTTACTCATCCTAGTTTGTAATTCTTGCATTTTTTCCTCATACCTACCTTCGTATGCGTTAGATTTCAATTCTCTCATTTTGCTATTTGCTTCATCCATAAAATTTGAAAATGATTTTAAAAATTCTGATATAGTTTCTGTGTTACCATAATTTTTATTTATTGGAGAATCAATTTCTTCTTCATTGTCAGATGACTGCTCATCATCATCTTGTATTTCTTCATCAGCAGTATTATGCTCGATTTTATCAGGAATACAAATTGCCTCTTCACTGTAATTTTCGTCATTTTTATTTATTCCAGTAAATAAATTATTTTGTTCAAATTCGTCGCTATCGTTACTAGCTTGAATAATGTCAGAAGGCTCCAATGCAAAATTTTCATTAATTAAATAATTAACAATATCAATAGTTTCACTTTTCGACAAAGAATCTGGTTTAACATCATCTTTAAAATCAACAATATCATCTGCTTCCATTGTTACTAGCTCGCTATTCACTAACTTTTCTTCGTTATCTATAGAATTGATAGCTTCTATTGTAAAATCATGATTGTCCATATTTTCTGGAACAGGCATTGTACTTTCTTCATTTTTCTTATAACTAACATCATCACATTCTTCAGTGTCAATTAAATCTGCAATACACTTTTGATATGTGTCAGATGCTGCTGCAAGCAATAATGCTTTTTCTATTTGTTCAGTTGTTTTATCAAAATCTTCATTCCCTTCATCATTTTTGTCATTTACAGTAATTTTATTTTTATTATTATCTTCGATGTCGCTTAATTCATCCTCACATAATCTTAATTTTGTATTATCATCGCGAACTTCATCAAATAAATCATTCAATAAAAAATTTTCATTATCATTATTACTATCGGCATTATTATTACCAATAGCAACATTATTCTCATTTAAATCATGTCTATGGGACAGATATTTACAATTTGTTCTTTTACAAATTTCACAAAAATAATATTTATCATCACCATGCACTTGATTTGGATCAATAACACCGGCATCCCCATCAGACGGTGGTACATCTTCTATTTGCGGAGCACTTGATCTTTCAACACGTATATCATCCTCATCACTACTTGTATCTATCTAGAATTTTTTTTTTGTTATTTAATTATTTATTTAAACAATGTTAATGTACTAACTAATTGAACTTGAGGATCACCTCCACCCCTTTGGCGTAATCTTAGAGTAGCTAAACAATTATTTTTAAAAATATATTAAAAATCTCGTTAAAAACTAAAACAAAAAAAAAAGTAGGAAACAAACCATTAACACTTTTTCGTATTTTTCTACGATCTTCTCTATTCCAACGGTCATGCTCACGCCTCTCCTCGTCATAGCCACCACGTTTCCTATTTTATTAAACGTAAATAACAAATTATTAATTAATTTTATTTGAGTTATTAATATACCAAGCTTCTGCACACGCTCTATCCCGTGGAAATACTGGACGACTATCTAAATAAGTCAATTGTTTCTAATTGATAAAAGTAAAATCATTTATTATAATAAAAGATATAAAAAAATATGATTAGAGAATATTTACACATTCTAATATTAATGTTTTACGGTAAGATGGGATTTCATTAACCACAGGATTCCCCATTAATATTAAAACTCTTAACTCTGGCATTTCTGCTAATATCTATAATTCCATTATAATTAACAATACGCTATAATAAAAACTTAAAATTACAAATTACCTTAACAATTAAAACATCTTCGATACGATTATTAGATAAATCTAATACAGATAAAGTTTTACAAAATTTCAATTGTTCCAAATTATCAGCTGTTCTTATATAATTATGAGAAATATTTAATGTATTTAATACTGGCAAAATATCTAATAAAATTAATAAAAATAGAAAATATATATAAACGCATTAATTATTTAAGGATATTCAGACATACCGGTACCACAGTTTTCAATTGCAGTTATATGATTATGGGATAAATTTAATGTATCCAATAATAATAATGTTTCTAAATTTTCAATTCTCTAAAATATTAATATATTATTAATTATGTTATTAATCTGTTATTAAACCAAATATGCACATACTTTTATTAAATTATTTTGTAAAAATAAGCAACGTAATTCCTTTTGATTTTCCAAACCAGCAATATTTGAAATTGCATTACATTCTAACCACAAACATTTTAATCCAGTATATTCATCTAAACATTCAATATCTTGATAACCTTTTAATATTAATTTATTAATGAATTTTTTAATTTTATATATATATAAAAAATGTTAGTAATATGGGAGAAACCTTGATAATGTAAATAAAGTACATCATTCAACCGTGGTGTCATATATAATTTATTCTTCTTACACGATTCAAGAAGAACTTTTTTCGTCATTCTAATCCATATATTCATAAAATTAAAATTTAATAATTAATTTTAATAAAAAAGAATAATCTAATTTACCTGGTTAAGCCAATAATTTCCTTTTTAGCAGCAGCCATATTCTTATTTTTGATTTTTAATTAATTAAATTAAAAATGTGAATAGAATAAAATTTTCCTTCTTTTTTTTTATATATAAGAAAATAGAAATATATTTTTTCGAAATTATCGAGAAAATAAAATAGAAAAAATAAATTTCTTTATTGATCAAACTTATTTTGAATGTATTTATTTTTCGTATTATATTTCGTAATAACCAAGAAAAAAAAATTTTTTTTTTTTATTAGTTTTTAGTTTTTTAAACAAAATAAAAATAATCAAAATTGAAATATTTATTCGTATCCTTAGATACGGAATCATTGATTTATGTATAGTTAGTACAGTATAATGTATTGTAATATATAGTTATATTAAAGAATAATATAAGTAACTTAATAGAAAGTTAAATTTGTGCTTTTATTGTGTAAAGAGATTTGCTTTTTTATTAACAAATTTAATTTAATAGAAATATATATCTCGATCTTAGAATATATGTAGGTTTATTAACCAAGAAACCAATATTTATTTATTTTACTGTGTGAATAATTAATTTTAACCCTCATAAATGAAAACCATCAATCTCGTTGTTTTTAATATATAATATGCAAATAAATTCCATTAAAAGCATTACCAAGGAAAAACAAAGAAAGGAAATAAATATAAAAAAAAAATAAACAAGAAATATTGAAATTAACCAATGTAATAATTCTATCATAATGTTTTTTTTTTATTATTTTATTTTTCAATTAATTAAACAGTTAATTAATTTATATATAGTTATTTTTTAGTTTATGTTTTTATACATATAAACTGTACAAATATAATTATTAATATATTTATTTTTATTTGTTTTTTAATGTCTTACTTTATGTTTTTCATAGATTTTCGATTTTTTTTTTTTGTCTTTCTTTCTTTTTTACATGGCATATGTTTTAAAAAAAAGTTTTTATTATTTTTTTTTTTTTTTGAGTTTTATTATTCGTCATTAATTATATAAATGTAAATTTAAATTAAATTAAAAAAAAAAAAAAAAAATTAAATTTAACTAAAAAAAAAAAAAACTTTAAATAAATAAATTAAAAAATATTATTCTACTAGTCATAATTTTAATTGTTTAATTGATATTTTTATTAATCAATTAATTTTATTATAATCTCTGCCTTATGCCTTTTTTTTTTTTTTTGTTAATTTAATTTAATTAATTTTTATTCAAATTACGAGAGAATAAAAAATCTATACATTTATATTTATTTTATAAATGTATACAAGTTTATTTTCTATTCATTAAAATTTAATTAAAGTAAATATAATAAATATTTATTTTTATTTTATTATTTCATTATTTAAACTCTAGCAATATAATTTTCAGTTTTACGTTATGTTTAAATATATATATATATATTTATTTAAATTAATAATAATAATAATCAGATCTCATCTCAAATCGATGTAATAAAAACTCACTAGGATACTCCATAGAATTATTAAATTTAATTTAAATTTTGTTTGACAAAGGGTAAACTTATTTATGATACAATTTTCGTCACTTTTCTTTTTTTTTTTTGTTTTTCATAAATCATATCTACATTTAAATTTTTATTTATTGTAATATTTTATAATATTAATTAATAATCATTTAAATTAATCTTTTATGTAATATTATTATTATTTATCTTTTTTGATCATTTTTTTATTACTCTTTTTAACTAATATAATTTATATTTAATACTTTTTATGTTTCCTTTTTTTTTTTAATTTAAAATTTGTTTATTGTTTCAATAATTATTATTTTTTCATGTTTTTGTTTTTAGTTAGTAATTAACATTAATTTGCTAAATTTATATGTATATAAATGTTGTCTTTTTTATTTGCTTCTTATCATATCAAATGGTTTAATATTATTATAATTACTTTAATTAAAAATTATATTATTATTTTTATTATTATTATTAATCTTTTTTTATTATGTGTTATTTATGAAGTCCGATTGGTTTGTAAAATTTTATCCATATCTTTATGTATTACATTAACTTTTGTTAAAAGGTTACCAAATTCTGAATTTAAATTGCATAATTGTTTCATCTAAAATAGAAAAATAATAATGAAAGATTAAATCAAAAAAAATTATTAATAAAATAAATAAATAAATATATTTACCGATTGATCATTAACTTTATCGCGTAATGATTGATTAGCGGCATTTAATTCTACCTCCTGACTTTGCATATCCTTCTCCAATAATTGTATTCGACTTTTAAGATGACCTATTTCTTTTCTTAATTCCTCAACTATTTCGGTAGTACCCTTTGCACTTTCTAAATCATCTAATTTTACTTTTAATTTTTGATTTTCTTCTTTATATGAATGCAATTGTCGTTTCCATTCATCAACATTTGTGGTAGATTCCTAAATTATTATTTTTTTTTTATGCGTTTTCGTTTTTTATTTGTTTGTTTTTTTAATTTTTACAACAAGAAAAAAAAAAGAAGAAGAAGAAGATGCATTTTATGTTTTTTTTTATGATTGTTGATTTTTATTTTTAATTAATTAATTATTAAAAAGAATTATTTTTTATATTATTATTATTATTATTTATGGAGAGGGGGGATATTAAACGACAAAAAAAAAAACAAAAAAAAGTTAAGTAAAAAAAAAAAAAAAAATTACACAAGAAAAATAAAAAAAAAAAAAAAAACACAATAATTAAAAATTTGTATAATTAAATAAATATACCTGTAAACATACCTGTAGAGCACTAGTTAAACGTATATTGTTGCTTTTTAATGTTGTTAATTCGATTTCCCATTTTTTTGCATTTGCAGAACTAAAAATTGTAAAAAAAAAAATTAAATTTTAATCAAAATTAAATTTCTATAAGCTAACTTATTTATAATTTATCCCTCTAATTTACCACTCTTAATAACATTTAAATTAACACATTTTAAATAATTTTGTTTAAACAAATAGAAAGTCAGTAACAATAAATTAACACCAAACAATAAAAAGGGACGACGACAATAGCAATAATAAAATAATAACGAAAACAGACAAATTTAAACTAAATAACAAATATTATCACAAGAATAATAAATAAACAAATTATACAATCACAATAAAAATAATATATATATATAAATATAAATCATAATTATAAAATAAACATAAAACATAAAACTTTTTTATATAAATATACTAAAGAGCTTACGCTTACGTATAGTTTTATTATTGTTTTTTTTTTTTTTTGCAAAAATTTGCAACAGTTTAAACACGTCCAAAATTGCAGATGATTTTATTTATATATTTAATAAAAATAACTAAAATAATAATAATAAAAACAATGAATAAATAAATAAATAAATAAAAATATTTGTTTAGTCTAAATATATCTGCATGATATTTAAAATAAAAAATAAATATTTATTCATGATTATTTCATTTAATGACGGAAACGACAATTTGATAAACCAACTGAATTATACTGATATGATATTAATTAATTTTTTTTTTTTTATATATAATAAATCCATAATTTATATTTTTTATTTAAATTTCCTTTAAATAAAGACAATAATTCCTGGTTTTACATTTTTTTATTATTAAAAAACATTGATGTAATATTTATTTACAAACCGATGTAATTTAATTAAAAAATAAATATATTTAAATAATAAAAGAAAATGAATAAAACATTTTCACTTCATAAATATCATATAAATAAATATTTTTCTTCATGCAAATGAATAATTGAATAAACAATATATAGAATAAAATTCAATTATTCTTATCTACAATAGTTTATTTTAATTTAGTAATTAAATCAAATAATGATGATAATAAAATAATTCTAACCTTTGTGCTAAGGCTAATTTTAGACGTTCATTTTCATATTTTAATTGTTGTTCTACCGATGGAAGACCTTCTGCTTGTAAATTATTTTGGTGTTGTTGCTGTTGCTGCTGCTGTTGTTGCTGTTGTTGTTTATTAACAATTGAGGTTCCTGTTGTTGTTAAATCACTTGTTATTATTGTACTTGTTGTTATTTCATTACATAATTTATGTGATGGACTATCTGGTTGAATTGGATTTGGTGTCATTTGACTGTTTGGCGGATCAATAGTATCATCTGTTATTTCATTATCATTTTGTGAAAACGATGAACGTGCAATTATTGGTGATGTATTTGCTGATGTTACAGGCGTTAATGTTGGATTACCTTTAACAAAAAATAAAAACAATATAAATCATTTCTATTTTATATTATATAATATTTACCATTTTCATTTTTAATTAGTGCATTTTTGGTCGCTTCTTTAACTTCTTGGAACTTTTCAATAAACTACAAAGAAAAAGATTTTTTTTTTGTTTTTTATTAATTTAATTATTAAATATATCATATATATTACAAACCTTGGCTAATTCAGCTTCTGATGAGAAACCTAAACCATATACAGTATTTGCACGAACATCACTCCATTGTCCAAATTTTTGTGATGTTTGTGTAAATGTCATATTCGGCGTTATTGTCGAATTGATAACTGCCTAAAGGTGTAACCACAAATTATAATACAAAAAAAACATTTTCTTTTCATTTTTTATTTTATTTATTCTTTTTTTTTTTTTCTTTCACAGTGAAATAAATCAATTTTACTATAGAAATACAAATAAAATAATAATAATAATAATAATAATAATAATAATACAATAATATAAATAAAATAAAGTGAATAAGCAGCAAATAAAAATAGAAACCAATTGTTGTAAATAAATGTTTAATATAGGAAAAACCATCAACAAAAAAAGTTATTTATAAAAGAGGAAATCAGAGAACGACATTAAAGAAGTTTTTTTTTTAATAATAAAAACATAATAAATTTTATTTGAAAAATTTAAAAATAAATATATATATATATTTATTGTGCAATTTTTTTTTATAATATAATAAAAGTAAATAAAAATCTAAATAAAAAGATTAAAATTAAAACATGCAATTATACACAAAATATGTTTCCGGTAACGTTTTGTTTTGTATCCTTAAAAATTATATTTATTATAATGAATAATAAATGAATTCCCAGAAATTTTTTTATATGAATATTATGGGAATGATATGACTAATATTAATGTAAAGAAATTTTATCTAATTTATAAATTAGAACAAAGTGATTATTAAAAAAAAAGGAAAAAAAAAAAGCTTAATAATAGTGTGATAAACACTTAAATAAGTTTTTTTAGAAATATAATTAAAAGATAAATTTTAATTTTAATAATTAGAAGTAAAAATCTTGTGTATTTTATAAAAGAAAAAAAATAAATATGTTTGCAGACAAATTTAGGTTTTTTTTTTTTTTTTGTTGTTATTAAAATTGGAAAACATAAATTGGAAAGTTATGCAAAACAAGTCTTAAGTATCTAGTTATATCTTTATAAGGTTAGTAAGTCTATAAAACATACAAATCTGTTTTGTCTTTTTCCTTAAGTTAAATTAAATTAAATTTAAATATTAAATAAAGAAAAAAATACTTTTCAATAAATATACACTTTTAAGCAATTTGTACATCCATTTGTGTTAAATTACTAATTAACATAAGTAGTTATGTCTAAAATAAAATAAAAGAAATGACACAAACTTCCGGAAACTATATCTTATTAAATTTTTTATTTACTAGAAAATATTCATTTATTTTTTACCTTGCTCCCTTCGACACTAATTATCCTGTATAAATTTCTTGAAGAATCATAAAAAAAACTAACCGACACTGCCTTCGTACTTGCTGTTATCCATGTTCTTTTGGTTTTAGGATCAATATGGAATACATGTGCACTACAGGTGAAAATAGGTTGTTCGCTAAAATGATAAAAATATTTTTTTTTAAGAATTAAAAATAAGAAAAAAAAAATTTATGTTATCTTTTATATGGTGAGAAACAAAAAATTAAATTAAATTAAATTAAATTGACAAAAAAAAAACATCAGCACACCCCCACAACAAAATTATGAATTTAAATTTATTCAATAGCTTCGACCAATTAAATAATTTAAATTTTAAATAAATATTAAATGTGGTTTTATTTAGATAAATATACTTTTATTATTTTATTATTTGTTTTAATAAAAGGCGAAACACACACACAAAAATCACATCCTTGCAAATAATTTTCTCTGTAATTGAATGAAGTCTTGAAAAAGCATCAGCATCCAAAGATTTTTAGCAAATCTTATTTAATGGTTTAATGCTTTTCATTTCTTTATAATCTAGGTAAAGCATTTTTATTTTTTCACATATCTGTCTGTATTTTAGGCAAAACATTAAAATAAGCATATTTTTCATGTTTTACATTTGATAAACCAACAAAATAAAAAAAATAAAAAAAAAAATCATAAAAACACCACACCTATCAAAGTTATTTGCTTCTTCAATAGAAATTTTGATAGAAACAAGGAAAAATATGATTATAACAGTTTATTGTTTTTAATATAAAACACAATTAAATAAATATATAATATAAATTTAATAACGTAATTCAAATAAAAATACCCCATAGTTTCTTTTCCTGAAGTCATTGACAGTGGTTGATTATATTTTTATTTATAAAATTAAAAATTCTTCTCGTATCACTCAATTCACTTCAACCAAAAATAAAATAAAATAAAATATCAGCCACCATATCACCAAAAAAAAAAAATAACACACAAACGCTTTACTTGTGCTGCTGCTACTGCTGGCTGAGCAGGCTTAAATTTTTACTTCAAATTTATGTATACGAAATTTGTGAATACTGGCGGCAGCTGGTGTTTGCTCTTCCTATGTTTATTCTATTTAAGCAAAGCACTTGTCGATTATGTATTCTAGCTGGTAAAATCACCAGTCCTAATAGACATGTACACCACTGCATTATTGTTTTCGGCACTCAAGTTTGGTTCTAGTACTTTATATTGAATTTATTTGTTGTCAACGAAAAGATCGTCATTTCAAAACCATTGTGAATAATGACAATCATATTTTTGTAACAAACAAAAAAAAACGTTCAGTCATCAAACAGTCAAATTTCAATCTCAATCAGTCTGGTTTTTTTTTGTGTGAACGAATAAATATTATAATTTAGTTTTATGCAATAATAATCTCTATTTATTTATTAAAATAATTAAACTAAATAAAATCTAAACAACCTTATTTATTAAAAAGTGTGTTATTAATATTTTAATTCAAAATGCCACAATATAAGGGTAAATTATTGTTTTTTCAAATAGTATTTTTGGTTATGTTTTATTTACAACACCACATTTGAATTGTCATCGTATTTTAATAATAATAAAAAAAAAAAACAATTACTTTGCTAATTATTTAATTTTTTAAACTCAATTTGAATATAGTTAAAGTTAAATGGGGACGTGAATTATACCCAGCTATTGACTTAAACACTGATGAAGAGCCAATGTTGTTTAAAGCACAATTATTTGCTTTGACTGGAGTACAGCCTGAGCGTCAAAAGATTATGTGTAAAGGTATTACTCTTAAGGATGAAGAATGGAACGTTACAGTAAAAAATGTATATACCTAATTTAATAGTTATTTTATATATGAAATAATAAATTGTATATATTTTTAGGGTGCCACAATCTTACTTATGGGAACAAAAGAAGAGGTGCCTACAGCTCCTGTAGAACAAGTTAAATTTATTGAGGATATGAATGAATCGGAACTTGCCTCAGCAGTAAGATTACTTTATATATATTTACTAGATTATTTTACTCATTATTTATAATTTTAGATGGACGTACCAGCTGGTTTAACAAATTTAGGAAACACTTGTTATATGAATGCTACAGTGCAATGTTTAAAATCGGTGCCTGAATTATGTACAGCATTAAAAAATTTTAAAGAAGGTTTGAAATAATGGTATTTGAATTGTTTGCAACGATTCTTATCGTTTTAATTTTATTTAATAGAATTTGGCTTAAGCAATATAGCACCAGCGCAATCAATTACCTTTGCATTGCGACGCTTGTTTGAACAAATGGAAAACACAAATTCAGTTACTCCAATTTTATTATTACAAACTTTGCATATGTCATTTCCACAATTTTCTCAAACCGGTGAGAACGGTGTTTATAGGCAACAAGTAATTTTACATAAATTGATTTTTCTTAAATGTAAATTAATAGCCGTTTGTTTTTAGGATGCAAACGAATGTTGGTCGGAATTAGTAAAAATATTACAACAAGCTTTACCCGGTGAAAATAAAGAAACTCGTCCGTTTATAGAACAATACTTTCATGGTAGCTTTGATGTGCAAATGAAGTGCAATGAGGCACCAGACGAGCCTGTTACTAAATCAAAGGAAAGCTTTTTACAACTTAGTTGCTTTATATCACAAGAAGTCAAATATATGCATAGTGGATTAAAATCTGTAAGTAAAGCTTTAGAATTTTATATAAAACTTTTTAAACTATTTCTTTCTTTATTTTTATTAGAAATTACAAGAGACACTATTGAAGCATTCAACATCATTAGGGCGGGACGCTGGATACACAAAAAGTGTAAAATCTCATTTAATTACATTGTTATATTATTTGAAAATTAATTTTATTTTTTTTTAGGCATTAATAAGTCGTTTGCCAGCTTACTTAACTGTACAATTCATGAGATTTCAGTATAAAGGAAAAGAAGGTATTAATGCGAAAGTGTTAAAAGATATTAAATTTCCGTTGAATTTTGATGCTTTTGAATTATGTTCAACTGAATTACAAGCAAAACTGACTCCAATGAGGTTAAAATTCAAAGATATAGATGATTTGGCTTTAAATAAGGAAGTTGTGGTAAAAGATAAAATTCAAAAAGCTGCAGAAAAAGAGGAAGTTGTAGAATATAAAACGGAACCATTTTCCTTTTCGGATGGTAAGTATTTGATTACATTTTATAAACTCATTCTTTGCTAATAATATAAAATTTTCTATTTACCAGATATTGGAAGCAACAATAGTGGTTTTTATTCCCTGCAAGCTGTGTTGACACATCAGGGAAGATCAAGTTCATCAGGCCATTATGTGGGTTGGGTGCGACATAAGGACGATACATGGATGAAATTCGACGATGATATTGTTTCACCAATTACGTCAGAAGACATATTAAAATTGTCCGGAGGAGGTAATTAGATATTTAAAAGCTACTGTTATTTATCTATTATTGACTAATTATGTTTTATCCATTTTATATAATTAGGTGACTGGCATTGTGCCTATGTATTGTTATATGGACCACGAGTTCTTAAAATTCCAATTTCAAAAGAGACTGAAAGTTCCATTTCAGCAGCAGTTTCTGATATAGCGATGGAATAGTTTTATAAAATAATTTAATTACATATATGATGCATTAACATGTTATTTGTTATACTTTTTTATTTCATTAATTTGTATAATTATAATACAGAAAATAAATTTCACTGCATACGCTAAATACATTTTATTTATTATTTGAGTATAATTATATTTAAACGATGTCGATAAGTTTACTAATAAAAAAAATCTAGTACACTTTTTAACCAAAAAAATGGCGAAGTTGTCATTTTGACAGACAAGTTGATCAGATTTAAGTAAATTTGATGTTTCTCAACAAAAAAAAATAATTCTGCATCATATATATATAAAATAAAAGTATTTATTTCTATTTTGAAAAATGGATACAAAAATAAAGCATAAATATAAATCATCAAGCCAGAAAAAACACTCGTCAGGATCAAGACGTTCAAGGTACGTTTCTGTAAATTTATATTTATTTTATTGAATGTCAATTGATATGTAAATATTCATTTAGATCTCCTACAACATCTAGGCATCGTGATGAAAAAAGTATACATAGAAAAGATAAAAATTATTATAAAAAACAAACAAGAGTTAGTTCTAGCTCTAGCTCTAGCTCCAGTAGTAGTGATGCTGAAACTTCAACGAAACTAATAAAAAAATTAGAAGAAAAACGCTATAGAGATACTTTAGAAAAGAAAAAACAAAAAGAAGAACTTAAAGCTAAAGAAACACCTGAAGAAAAACGAAAAAGGAGATTGCAAGAAAAATTATCAAAAGAACAAAAACAACGTGAAAAAATGGGTTGGGATACTGAATATCAACATTATACAAACCAGGGTATTAATTCAATTGGAGTGTGTAAAAGAAATATTTTAATTATTGAATTTTGTATTTTAGATAATCCATTTGGCGATGCACATTTAACATCGACTTTTGTATGGAATAAGAAACTTGATAAATTAGGTTTAAAAAATTTGGCGCCACAAGATATAGAACATATAAATCGAAAAAAACGATTAGAAAATAAAGTTGAATTAGAAAAGGTAAAAAAAAGACGTCAAGAAAGAGAATTGGAACGTGTTAATCGTGAGGAAGAACTTTGTTTGTTACAACGTTCTCGGGAAGCAGCACAATTTGAAGAATGGGAACGTCAAGAAGATCAATTCCATTTGGAGCAAGCAAGATTGAGGAGTAAGATTCGTATTCAAGACGGCAGGGCTAAACCTATAGATTTGTTAGCTCAATATATATCTGACAAAAGTTTAGAAGAATCTATTGAAATGCAAATGCATGAGCCATACATGTACTTAAATGGGCTTGGCGTCAAAGATCTAGAAGATTTGTTAATAGATATAAATATTTATATTGAATTGGAAAATGGCAATAATTCTGAATATTGGGAAGATTTAACAATTATTGTTAAGGATGAATTGCAGAAATTGCAAAAAATGGAATTGGAGAATAATGGTCGTGAATCTGTTGTAGCAATTCGGGAAGGTATTCACCATTCTGTAGCAAAAGATGTTGCAGAAATATTTCGGGGAAAATCAATAACACAATTAAATGAATTAAAAAGTAAAATCGAATCCAAGTTATCGCAATTTAGTGATGGTATCGATATTGGCTATTGGGAAAGTTTACAATCACAATTGGAAGCATACATGGCTAGAGTACGCCTACGTGACAAGCATCATGAAAATTTAAAACACAAATTGGAATTATTAAAAAAAGAACAAGATATTATTAAACAAGAAAATGAAAGTAATTCTGATGTTGATGACGAACAAAATACCATCAACAATGATGAAAACAAAAATGATTCCGAGAGGTATAGATAAATTAAATTAAATTTTATTTACATTTAATCAATTATATATTTAATTATAGCATGAAAGGAGAAGATGAGGAAGTAGATGGCAATGATATGATAAATAAATGTTTTGATTTATATTTTGAAGGAAGTTACAGTCCCATATATATTTCACCTAACGATGTTGTAAGTTTTGGTTACCAATTAGGATAAATCTTTTTATTTTATGTATATTCAATGATGTTTTAATATATTTTGTTTACAGGATTCGACAATATTAGTTATAAGTCAAGAATTAGATGAAGATAAAATAGCTATACAAAGAAATCGTCTCATTGGGCAAGAGGACGATGAACTCAATGTAATACAAACTTATTCTAAAGATGAAATTTTAATGAGAAAGGAAGCACGTAAAGGAATGGGTGGTGATGAAGCTGAATTTTCTGTGGAGACTAAACTTGATTCACAGGTACATATAATAATAATAAAACGAATATTGTAAAGATTTGCTAATTATTTTCTTTTGATTTAGATTTATTTGTGGTCAGATAAATATAGGCCTAGAAAGCCACGTTACTTTAACAGAGTGCATACTGGATTTGAATGGAATAAATATAATCAAACTCATTATGATATGGATAATCCGCCACCAAAAATCGTTCAAGGATATAAATTCAACATATTTTATCCCGATTTAATTGACAAAAATTGTACACCACAATATTCTTTGGTAGGTTTTACAATCATTAATTATTTTTATGAATACTTTTTAATTTGTATTTTTATATTTTTAAATAGACACCATGTATGGATAACAAAGATTTCGCCTTACTAAAGTTTCATGCAGGACCGCCATATGAAGATATTGCTTTTAAAATTGTAAACAGAGAATGGGAATTTAGTTATAAAAGAGGATTTAGATGTCAATTCCACAATAACATATTCCAGTTATGGTTTCACTTTAAAAGATATAGATATCGTAGATAAATTTTATGTATTTACATATAAACTTTATATAAATAAAAAGAATTTCCCACAATTTTTGTACTAATTTATTTTGTTAGTACTAATAAAGTTAGGCTATGTTATTATTTGCAATAAAAAAGTCGGACATTTTGTAAAATTGTACGTCGTCGCGTATTGTCATTTTTAATGTTTTGTTTACATGAATTAAATTTTCTAAACATGAAATGCACGCATACAAACGAATAATCATTAGTTTATGTACATTTTTAAAACAAATTTGCTACCAAGAATTATTAAAAAGTACCTAATATAGGGTGACACAATAAATGTTAAAAATTAAGTATAGAACCTGGACATGGAACTGTCAAAACATAGCATTCACAAAAACAAAATTCTGCACTAAAGCTTTATTTCGTTTAATTAGAATAAAACATAATTAAATAATTATTTTCAGTTTTATAAAGTTAATAAAAATAATTAAATAAATATAAAATAAATGCTGCACAGTTAAATGTTTAATGTAAACTAATAAAGCTATAAAAGAAAAATGGTTCAGATTATCTAATGTATGTTTTGTTTTGTTTATATATGGTTGGTTTGTGTATAATTAATAATAATAGTAATAACTAGAAATTAATAAAATGATTTGATATTTTGCACATACAATGTTTATAATATTATTTTGTATTATATTTGTTATGAATTGTTTTTTATTATAATTTTTATTGTTAGTATACATGCTAACTATGTAATTTGATTTGATTGTAATTAGAAAATAAAATACAATTATTATTTTTAGTTATCCTTTTGTTTAATAATATTTTTAGTTGAAAGTAAATAATGGATAATTTTAAAAATGTGGATATGGAAGAGATAAAAAATAACTTAAATCCTATCGATTTTGAAAAAGGTGTACAAAAAAGTAATACAGATACCTGTTCACCAAATAGTTCATCTGTTAATAATTGTCTAATTAGTGTTAAACTGAATAATAATGATAAAATTGCAATGGATATAAATATTGACAAAATGGACAATTGTATGACAAATAATAATAATGCAAAGATAAGAATGTCAACAAGTGATTACGATAATGAAATTATAGATAACTATAGATATAATAATATTAATATCACAAAAAATATAATTTTAACTAAACCTGTAACAACAGTAATACATCCTGAATTATTTGATCATGATTATTGTAGTAGTATAAAAACATCAATAATTGAAACAATATCAATAAATAGTGATAATAATGATCATCTAAGTGATAATATTAATAAAATTTTAAATATAATAGAAAATGAAATATTATTAAATAAAAATGTTATAAATAATAATGAAATTGATATATGTTTAAAATTAATAAGATCATTATCAAAATTTCTTATGAAAAATACAAAAAATTATGATAATAAACAATACAGTAATTTATTAAATCACTTAATGACGATTGAAAGTTATGTAAAAACAATTAAAGAGCAAATATATCCATATAATAAAAATAATACAAATCAAAAAAATAATTTTAATAAAGTTATAGATTGTTTAAATTTATTTATGAACAGTAATTATAAAATGTTACCCCAATTTTATAAAAATAAACAAAAATTATTTAATTTAAATAATAATAGTATAATTAACAATTGTCATGATTATACAATTTCTTCTTCGGATGATTGTGAGTATGATACTTTATCCGAAGATCATTCAGAACCTTTGGAATATCATATGCAATTAGATTCAACAAGTACATCATCTTTAGATGAGTATTTAACACTAAAACAGAATACTGTTTTTAAAGAGTTAAAAATGTTTGGCGCTCGATTAGTTAAAGAAAGCAATAAAATGACATCAACTAAATTAACACAAAAAGCACCTGATATTGTTAAATATTTAAAACAAGTAAATATATTTTTTTTTTTATGTTTATAATAAGAAATAATAAATTGCAATTATTATATTTATTTTTTAATAGATAAAATCCGATTTTAATGAAATTATTGGTCCATATTTGGCACCAGATAATAGAAATTTATTAACCGAAAGCAAAATGACAATGACAGAGGATAATGTTAAATTTTTAAATGAGAAATATAAGCAAAATTTATTGAATACTTCTGAAAGTGATGAAGATGAGATTATTGATGAAAACATGGTTTTAAATAAAGCTAACGAATTTATGTATGGTGATGTTCAAGAAGATAATAATAATTTAAGTATAAAATCTAATTTATCGAGTTCTAATCAAGAATCAATAGAACATAACAAAACAGATACTGAAGAAAATATATTCGAAGATGATACAAGTAGTAAAATAAATAATAATAATACCAGCAGCAGCTTATCAAACTCAAAAAATGTAGTGTCTGATAAAACAGAAAATATACTATTAAATGCGATGAATTGTGACGATTTAAAATCAACAGATGACGATAAATCCCACATTGAATCACAAAGTTTGAATAAAACATGTAGTTTCGTTTATAGTGATTTAGATAATACAAATAGCACAGAAAATCTCTCTGATATACCAGTTGATCTAGACAATAAAGAAAATTTGTCCGAGAATCAAAATATTGAAGATGGCGATCGGGATATTGACAGGTTCCTGATACTAAATTATAATTTTATTTCTAATTTGTTAACAAAAAAATTTTTTTTTATTTAGGTTGACAAATTTATCAGCATTAACAGCTAAACGATATGAAAATAGCAATGATAATTTAGCAAATGATAGTAAAACAAACGAGGATAAAATAAAGAGAGTTAAAAAAGATGATAATAATTTATTACAATTCATGAATGACTCCAATAAAATAAGTGAAATGGATGATAGTGAAAGTGATGTGAGAAAAAATAATTACTTATTTTTATTTATAAATAAAAAATAAATTATAAGTTATAAATAAAAAATATTATTAATTAATTACATTTACTTTAATTTTTAGTCTGATGAAGAAAAAATATCAGAAGGGCAATTTCTTGTACAAACAAATATATGTGCTAAAGAAAGTTTATTGAAATTATCAAGTAGTGATTCGGAAATATCTTGTGATGAAGAAGTAATAGAAAATGATAATGATACAGATTCCTCTGATTCAGTCGTTTATAATGATTCATATTCTAAAATTGAAAAGTTTTTTAATGTTTTCGTTAAAAATGATACGGATCAAAATTCAAATGATATGATTGATGATGTCACTATTAAATGTCATGAGCTATTAAATGATTCAATGGAAGATCATGAAGAAATGATAAATGATAGGATTTCCCAAGAAAAAAATATATTAAAGAATAATACTGTGAACGATGAACACGTATTAAAAGACATGGGAAATGTTGATGATGATGAAACAAAAGATACTCAAAATCAATCTATTGATGGTCAATCTGTTGAAGAGCAATCGAACAATCAAAAATCTAATGAAGAAAATGAAACAGATCCAGATTCTTCTTCGAACAGTAAATTAATGAAAACAATATTTAGCAAAAAATTATTTGATACGCTTGAAGATGTGGAAAAAAAATCTTCAGATACTAAAGATACAGATAAGCACTCTTTAAATGAATCTGGCGATTCAGATTGTGAAATTTTAGATTCTTCAATAATTATTAAAAAGAAATCACCAATCAAAGAAAAAACCGATGAAACAGAAGTAATAAATAAAAAACCTCTTCCTATAATAAAAAAAACGAATGATTGCATTGATGTTAGTTCTGATAGTGATTCTGATATTGTTGAGGAGGAAGTAGAGAATAAAGGACGACACACAAGGAGTATAATGAGTGAAGATCAATTAGCAATTGAAACAAAAACCGCTCAAAAAGAAGAAGACTCCCGAAACAAATTATTAAAAATTAAACATGAGAAATTAAGTAAAATGTTGAAGCATAAAAAACATTTAAATAATATTAAAGGAATACTTTTGGATTATGATACAGCTCGTAAAGAATACATCTCAGTTCATCCATTAATTGTTGAACAATTAAAACCACATCAAATTGATGGAATAAAATTTATGTACGATTCTTGTTATGGTTCAGTTGATGACATTTTGAAATTTAAAGGTTCCGGTTGCATATTAGCACATTGCATGGGTTTGGGCAAAACTTTACAGGTTTTTATTGCTATTATAATAAATATAAAAACAAGCATTAATTATTCTTTTATTTTAGATGATTTCTCTTTTACACACACTTATAAGTTATCAACAATTAAAAACTCAACGTATTTTAGTTATTTGCCCTAAAACAACGGTTATGAACTGGAATGACGAATTTCATCGATGGCTTAAACCAATAACAACTGGGCCAGAATGGAGAATACATCATTTTCCTGATAATACGTTAGTTTGTTATCTTAATTATGCATTTTTTTATTAATTGTTTAAAATAATTTAGTGATACCGATGAAAAATTAAAGATATTAGAAAGGTGGTATAATTCTGGTGTTTTTAAATGTGCTGGAATATTATTGATTGGGTACGAACAATTTCGGTCATTAGTAAATTATTCAATATCCAAAACCAGACGTCAAAATATAGGACCCGTCGATGTTGAAAAAGTACAAAAAAAATTTGATGAATATTTATTAAATCCAGGTGCGGATTTAATTATTTGTGATGAAGGTCACATAATAAAAAATAAAAAATCTGCAACAAATCAAGCCGTATCCAAGATTAAAAGCAGACGTAGAATTATATTGACCGGAACACCAATTCAAAATAATTTAAAAGAGTGTAAGTTAATTTTCGTTATTTGATAGTTGAAATTCTTTTTTTTTTTAATTACATTTTTTATTATATATTGTAGATTATTGCATGGTGAACTTTATAAAACCATCATTTTTGGGTACACAAAAAGAGTTTTCGAATTTATATGAGAATCCCATAAAAGCCGGACAACATACTGATTCAACAGAAACAGAAATAAAATTTATGAAACAAAGATCATTTGTATTACATAAAAAATTGTCGAAATTTGTCCAGGTAAAATATTTTATTATATCTTTCATGATTCACTTAAATTGTTATATATTTTTTTTAATTTACTCTAGCGTCGGGAAGCAGCTGTATTGAAATGCTTTTTACCAGAAAAATTTGAATATGTTTTATTTATACCATTGTCAAAAGAACAAGAAAGATTATATGAATACTTTTTAGATAATCATCCCCAAAAGAAAATGTATACTGGTAAAAATCTAATAGCTGATTACACAACACTAAGAAAAGTAATTTAATATTTCTTTACGATTCATCAACAGTTATAATTATTAATTAATTTATTTCAGATATGGACACATCCAAAAGTATTAGAAATAGCTTGGAAAAATGCTACAGATGTAATTAACAAAAATTAAAGTAATGTAAAAAACAGTACTAATAAAATAATATAATTTTGTTTTTAGTTAAAACTTAAAAAAGAAATGAAGAGAGCATTAAATAACCATGATTCAGACGCACCAGATGATTTATTAGATAGCCAAACTGGCAAAATGTGTGTAACTAATGATTGGTGGCGTAATCAAATAACTGAAAATGAATTGGAATCTTTAATGCCTAGTAATAAGTTAATAGTTATGTTTGAAATTTTAAAATTATGTCAAGAAAATAATGAAAAATGGTAATATATATATTTTTATTTCTAAAATTATATTTCAGTAATTATTTGAATACTTTTTTTCTAGTTTAATCTTTTCTGCATTCGTTGCCGTGTTAAATATGGTTGAATATTTTATGAAAAAAATTGATGACCAATATAGGAATCAAAAATTTATATACGATGATGGTTTGTTTTTTTTATATTTATTTTATAATTTTGAATATTAAATTTTCACGTTTTTCTAATTTTTAGCTACTTCAAGATTTAGTCAATCATGGGAATGTGATAGAGATTATTATAGATTAGATGGTAATACACCAAAAGCATTACGACATAATATGATAAAGAAATTTAATAGTCCCGAAAATACAAGAGCTAGGTAATTAAACAAAATAATAAATAATTTTTTTTTTGTATAATTTTTATTTTTAATGTTTCTAGATGTTTTTTAATATCTTCACGGGCTGGTGGTCAGGGTATTAATTTAATTGGTGCAAGTCGTGTAATATTATTGGATACTTCTTGGAATCCATCAAATGATCAGCAAAATATATTTCGTATATTTCGTTTAGGACAAACAAAAAAATGTTATATTTATCGTTTAGTTGCAATGGTAACGTATTTGTTGTTAATTTTTCAGATGATTAAAATAAATAAATGTTTATAGTTTATAATGAATAATTTGACATTAAATAGGGAACTATGGAAGAAAAAGTTTATTCTCGTGCTGTTACAAAACAAGCTATGAGTTTCCGAGTTGTTGACGAACAACAAATTGATAGGCATTATAGTATGTCTGAATTAGCTGAATTATATGTGTAAGTTACATAAATAAAGAATGCAAAGATCTAAACAGAAAATTAATGTTATTTTAATATCCAACTATAGTTTAACAACACCAAAATTATCGGAACGTCCAGTACCAGTGCGTCCAATTGATACAGTATTAGCTAGCCTACTGCATAATTTTCCAGATAAAGTATATAAATATCATGAACATGATTCTTTGCTAGAAAATAAACCAGAACAAGATCTTAGTGAAGCCGATAAAGCAGAAGCGTGGGCAGCTTATGAAAATGACTTATTAAGAAAGAGTATATTTTATTATTATTATTATTTAATCAAGAAATTAGCATTAATTAATTTTTTTATTTTTTCATGCTTTCAGATACTCAAGATAATTTAAATGTAAGTATAAACTAAAATATAAATAATTTATTATTATTATTTCTTATAATTATTAATTTGTTTTATTTTTAGATGTTTCCCGGGAATGCAAATCCAAAGTATAATTTGATTTTTTTATTTAAAAGTCTTTTTTTTATTAATTGTTAATTTTTATTTGTAGCTTTGTATCATCAAATATGCATCAAACACCAAGTTTTCAACAATTGGCTAGTCGTATGATGCCTGATATGGCTTTTAATGAAGTATTAATTATTAGAAAATATAATTTTAATCTGGAAATCATTATTAATAATTATTTTATATTTTATTTTAGTTAATGCGATCATACGACAATAATTATGTTTTACCGCCGTCGTTAGCACAATCTAATTTAATGAATTCATCACCATTTGCCGGATATATGCCGTCAACATATCGGAATCCATTTTATAACAATTACTTTAATAAAACAAATAATTATTTACATAGTTTAAATCAAACATCACAAATGCCTGTTAGTAATATGGCTAGTGTTATGCAAACTTTAGCCGGTTATAATTCGGCAATAACTCCAAGTCAATATTTATCAAATTACGATACATCGTTATCATTGCAACAACGAAATCAGTCGCCAATATTACAACATTCTGCTCAACTACAATCAACAATGAATGCATTAACATCGTCTATTAATCGTGCAAATTCACTTACTTCAATGAGTAGTATAGGCAGTAATAGTATGAATAGTAATAGCACAATTAGTAATAGCATGAATAATAATATTAATAGTAATTTAACAAATTCAAATATAATGCAACCAAAAACTACTTTAGATGCAAATTCACTTTTAAGTAATCAATTTATTTTACCTTATAAAAAAATTTTTCCAAAAAGTCAAACACAAGTATCCGCACCAGCTTCAACATCATCTTTACTATCAACCACAACCACTAATCCATTGTTAACACAGTTTTTAAATAAAAATAATGAAACAGAAAACCAAATGAGGTTAAAACTAAATGAATATAATAAGCAAAATGATAATAATATAGTTCAAAAAATTACACCAACAACTTTAATGGAATCAATTGCATCATCAAATGTACCAGTAATATCTTCAACAGGAACTATATCAAAATCTAAAGCTAATACAAGCAATAATACAACAATACCAAATTCATCAAAATCACAATTGGATCAAATGTTAGAGTCTATAAGTAAATTAAAACCTCCTGCGCAAAAAGTTATAGACAAAAGTCAACAACAAAGTACTATTAAGTCAACAATTGACTCAATATTAACAAATAAAACACATAAACAAAATGCTGCGAATATTAAAATTTCTAATTATAATATGGGTATTGTGTATCCACAAGATTCGCCTGCATTAAATCAATTTTCGTCCGCAACAACTACACCGCACATAAAAGAAGTTGCAAATATATTAAAACCAAATGAACATCACAAGCAAACATTGTCTGATATAACACCAAATAAATTTACAAAATCATATAATAATAAATTAACAGCAGACGAATCAAACAATAAAGGAATAAAACCAGTAAATTACGTAAAAAAGCTAACAAAATCCATATTACCCACAAGCACAATATCTGCACCGCAACCAACAACAACAACAAATGCTGGAAAAATTGTTTCAAATCCAAATATTGGTGTTTTGAGTAGTACGAATAATGGAAGCAGCAGTAATTTTGATAATAATAATAAAACAAAATCACGCATTATTCAAAATAATAAAAAAGTACCATTAACAAAAAGTAATTCGTTAAGTCAATTTAATAGTAATAGTAATAATAATTTAAATAATATGATTAGTAATAAAAATATATCAAATATAAGTAATATAAATAGTCAAGGTAATAATATAAATAAAAGTGGTAATAAAAAGGTTGTAACAACATCAACGGGAAGTATCATATCTAGTACGCAGCCAAAAACCCAAATAACTACGACACTAGGTACAAATACAACATCAATAGTTAATTTACCACCAATAATAAATCTTGTTGATGCATCACCTGCAGGAAAAGGAAAAAACTCTACATCTCTTTCTTCATTAAGCCCTCCATTATCGTTATCCTCAGCATCTTCATCGTCAATTATAAACAATATTATTGATAAACAACGTACAAAGGGATTAACAATTGAAAGCATATCTGATAAATCAAATAAAAATTCAATTCGAAATCAATTAAAAGATGCACAAGAATCGTGAGTTAATTTTTACTTTTTATTAGTTTTATCATATCATTAACTCTTTTTTTATTCTTAGAAGTATATCAATAACATCAATAAATCCTTCACAACTAAATAAAAGACCATCAACGTCATCTGTTAAGGATTTAATAACAGATGCGGGTGGAGCATTAATGGAGAAAAAACGAAAAACAAATTCAACTGAAGTAGTAAGAAAGGTTTAAAGAAAATAAAACAATTATTTTAAACAATTTGTATTAATTGTATTTTAATTTTACAGGAAATCGATGACTCAATTAAAAGAATTCATTCATATGAAGGGTTAACGATTATACAAAGAAATGCAAAAAAAGTTCAACAATCACCAGGTAAATTAACATTAAATACTTTAATTAATTTCTTTTTCTATAATTAATTTTTGTTTTTTTTTGTTTTGTGTTGTTATAGATCAAATAGAAACGGTTGAATTAGAATAACAAAACTATAATAAATGTGTTAATGTTGTACGATAAAATTAAATTTTTTAACTTAAATGGAAGAAAAACACTAAATTTTTTTTTACACAAACAAAAAATAAATTAATTGATTAATTAATACAAAAAAAAAAAAAAATTAAACTTAATTAAATAATAATAATAATTTTTTAAAACATATATATATATATTTAGTATTTAATAAAAATCACAAAAAATTGTTTTTTTAATTAATTTATTTATTTGAATTCTTTATTTAATTTTTTTTTTAACATAAATTGAATCAATTTAAAGGTAAAATTTAAAGAAATAATATAATATTAATATAATTAAAATAGTTATTTATAGTTTGTCAACAAGGCCACTTTTGACCTTATCACCAAATAATGTAGCGCCAGCCTCATTCTCTTCAAAACCAGGTAATGTACTACATTGCTCGTACCAAGCCTGCACTTTTGGATATTTTGACAAGTCAGCGCCAACATGCTAAAAAATATTCAAATGAATTACAATAAATTATTTCTTAATAGCTTTGAAATGAATTTCTATTAATGTTAATCAAAATAAAAGTAATGTCACAGGTCTTAGCTATGTGCACGAAAAACTTACAATTATTGATGTTAACGAAGCTAATATAGCTAAATCCGCAATTGTCACTGCATCACCACAAAACCATTTGTTATTTTCTAAAAACGTCTCAAGAAATGCAAAAGCACTTGTTAATGCTGTCCGTTTCTCTTCGGAAATTTTTGTTTCTCCCGAAAATAATACAGGACGCTAAAATGTAAAATTTTAATTTAATCATTAAAAAGTATTTCAACATAATTATTGAAAATATTTTACACAAATATTTCGGATTGCTGGATAAAACACTGTTGAATCAAAATATAATCTTTGATTAATTAATCCACGTCGTTTTGGATCGCTTGGATACAATGTATCTTCTTTTGCTTTTGAGTCTACTAAATAACCCATAATAGCTTTTGATTCCCATAAAACAAATCCATCATCAACTAATGTTGGTACAGTATGTTGTGGATTGATGTTAATAAATTCCGGTTGTAATTGTTGTTTTTCCAATAAATTAATAATTTTTACCTATAACGGATATTAGATTAAAACAAATTTTATTTTTTTTTTAATATTATCTAAACTTACTTCTAATTCAAGATTTAAGTTTCTAGCGGCAAGTAGTGCTGCTCGCGATGGTCCACTTGCCGGAAAATGGTAAAGTGTTAGCGATGACATTTTTGATAAAATTTCTTTTTAATCAAATCTGAAAATTAATTACAATTAGAAACAAACGTAGAACAAATTTAATTGTAAAATGCAGGTTTTTTTTTTTTTATTTTGAAAAAAATATAATGACAATTGGAAAAATTAAATACGCAAACTTACTTTAATGTTAAAGTTACGGAATGAGAACTATAAATGATGCTCCACGCAGCGTTTTTGGTTTTTTTTTTTTTTAATTTTTAAATTATTATTTTTTTTTTTTACTAACAAATGAATGAAACTGGAGGTGGCTTGCTTTTTATTTTAATTTTAAATCGACAGTGCCATGTAGAATAAAGAAAATAAAAAAAATACTCACATATACAAAATATTCTCACTCATACTGTAATTTTATAGTTTTATATTTATTTCTTTTATTCACATTATTCATGTTGATTATTTTATTTATTTATTTATTTATTAACACGACGGTAACAGGTAACAAAAACAATTCAGAAAATACAAGTGAAAGTTAACAGCAATCATTTCTTTATATTTTTTATGAAAATATTTCATTTATAATCGTTTTATTAAGAGCTTAAAAAAAACTTTTTGGTCACCAATAATATTTACCTTTTGATTCTTATGAAAATTCGAAAGTTTAATTATTTATCAAAAATGAAAAGTTAAAAAATGTTAGGGTTAATTAAAAGTTTAATTAGGGTTTTTAAATTGTAAAAGCATACATGTACTCTATTAATGCAAGTTTTAAAAGTGTTTATTTAAAATTTATCAACAAGTATACTATTAATCTTTTCAGCATACATTTTAGCACCAATATCGTTTTCATCGAATCCTGGTAATGTACGGCATTGCTCGTACCATCCTTTTACCTTTGGATATTGTGATAAATCAACGCCCAAATGCTAAAAATTATTTTTTATTAAATTTTTAACCAAATTACAATTATTTACGAATTACAAACTAAATACTTACAAACATCATGGCAACTGAAGTTAAAATAGCTAAATCAGCAATTGTAACATTGTCTCCACATACCCATGGACTATTTTCTAAAAATGAGTCTAGAAATGACAAAGCACTAACTAATGCTGCACGTTTATCATCAGAAATTTTCGTTTCGCCGGCAAACAATGCAGGACGCTAAATTTTTTAATTAATTATAATAGAATTAAACATATTTTACGTGTTATAAAAAATAAATAAATTACACAAATATTTCTTAATGCAAGGAAAAAAACAGTCGCATCAAAATATAATCTTTGATTAATTAATGCACGCTTTTTGATATCGGTTGGATATAGTGAATTGTTTGGTGCCTTTGCATCAACTAGATAACCCATAATTGCCTTTGATTCCCATAATACAAAGCCATCATCATCTAAAGTTGGAACTGTGTGTTGTGGATTGATTTCAATAAATTCACGGGAATATTGTTCCCTTGCAAGTAAATCAATTACTTTTATCTAAAAAAAAAAAATATACATAGTGGTTTCAAAGTCAAAAGAAATTAATACAAAAATATGCTTACTACTTACTTCTACATCAAGATTTAAGTTTCTTACTGCAAGAAGTGCTGCTCTGGATGGTCCACTGATATTATAATGGTAAAGTGTTATTGGCATTTTATAGTATTTCCGAAAACAAATTTAACTCAAATAATATTGAAACGCAAACTAATCAAATCAATTTACATTAAAGTTATGAAATAACAATGATTTTTGTCAAATTTAAACAAAAAAAAAAATTGAAAACTTTTAAAGCTTCTGTCTAATTTTAAGTTAAAAATTTAATTTTCTCTTCATTTAAACATTTCTTTACGTTTCTTCTACATTTAATAAAATTTTATTGGATTAACTAAGTAAAAAAATAAGTAAAAATAAATTACGAATTTTGATTAAATTTAATATAGATGCAATTGCTTAATCAATAATCATTTGTTGTTAGAAACAAGTACGTCAATAATGGATTGAATTTAAGTAAACATTGTATCTCGAAAGATAAGTTATTTGTGTGGAATAATGCATAACATTTAATTAGATTAATCGATTACTTTATTCACAACAAAAAAAAAAATAAAAATAAAAGCATTAAAATGTATATAAATTTCCTTTATTTATTATCATTAATCTATTATTCATAGAATTCGCCTATATTTTATTTTTCTATTTTCTTCTATATCTTCAAAAAAAAAAAAAAAAAATAGTAAATTAAAATTATGTAAATATATTGTGAAAGCGCTTTATTTTCTTCGAAATTATAATAATAATTATTATTATTTAGTCGAATTTCTTTATTAAAGTAATAAAAAGATAAAAAAAAAAGAAGAAATTTGCAAAAATAATTTGATTATTTTCATATGCTAAAGGTAAATTATTCGTTTATAATTTTAATATGCATCAAGCATAAACTATAACAAAAACATAATTTAATAAGAAATTTCAAAGTTTCTGTTTTTTTTTTATTTTATGTAAGAAAATTATTTAACAAACATACTAGTGGTTTATGAATAGATTTAATTTTAAAACACCTTCACACTTTATGTAAATTATTTTATAAAGTTTATAATAATAATAATAATTATTATAATTTTGTATAATAATAATAATAATAATAAAATTAAAGTTTATTAAGCGTTTCTAAATTAAAAAAAAAAAAAAAAAAAAAAAAAACAAAACATAAAACTTTAATCTATAATAATTATGTTGCTTATTGTTTTTATATATTTATTCAATTAAGCAGATTATAAAGTCACCCCTTATTAAATGTATATCAAAAACATTTACATTTTTATAAACACTTTTTGTGTTTATGTCATATAATAAAAAAAAGAAGAAAAATTTCCATTCAATTTCGTGTTGAATCAATGAATTTTTATTTACTTAATATTTCACCTTTTAAATTTATTAAAATAAATATATATTAATAATAATATTGTATAATCACAGTATATATTATATAAAAATAATTAAATATTATATTTTGTTGTATAGTGAAATTACGTAATAATTGAAATTTGTTCCTAATAGACTATATCTAGCTGCAACGCTAAATGTTTTGTTCTTAAAACGTGTGCTCTATTTATTATAAAACTATTTTACACAATTATTAATGATTAAAATACTTTTTCTTTAATCTGTTATAATAATTAAATATATTTATTTTAACAGTTGAAGGTTCTCTACTTTTATTTCCATTTTTTTTTTTTTTTTTTTTTTTTTTTTTGTGTTTTAATATAGCTTTTGGGTAACAAAAGCTAATTCGCTGTTAATTTTTGATGCTACCGACCCTTATTAATGAATATTATTACTGATTATAAAATTATTATATTTCATAAATACTGTAGAAAATGTATACGAATTATATAAAATGAAAGAAAATACAATGGAAATATGCAGAAGAACCTTTTGTATAATTTTATTATTCAAAGAAATTCATTTAATTATTTTTTCTTTTTTGGTTGTTGTTTAAATTAATGATCAATATGATTTTGTTAATTTATGCTATAATAGTAGGAAAAAATGATTGAATAACTATGCAATATTATAATTATAATTATTTTTTATCTAATTTGAATCATTTTTTTCCTTTTATTACCTTCCCAATTACACATTTCTAGTCGTAGCTCGAGCACATCTGCAGTTTTTATTGTTTTACTGCATCAAACAACCTCTTTACATGTGTTTCTAACATAATAAAATAAATCAGATCAGTAATAACTAGTAATATTTGTAGCTAAGACAATCCCACAACAAGATAAACGATTGTTGACCACCTTAGTTGTCTCCTCTCTTTTATGGATAAATAAATTTCAACCATAAGAAAACAGCTGTAACAACAAAATCATTTTAACTATCGATGATCTAGTTAAAGTTTAATACTTTCTTGATTTTTCATTAAATCATCCATGAATTTCATTTGTTAAATCTGAATCAGAATTCAAGTATTAATTTCTTTTTAATAATTAAAATAAACTTCGCCTTCTATAGTCTAAAATGCACGTAGGCATGTGTTATAATAATACGATGAATCCATAACTTTTCTTATTAAAAAAATATCAAATATCGATAACAACTCATTACCAATATTTGCTTATATATAATCTATATTTCCATTAAAACTGTATATTGTGCTCGTAAGTGCAAATAAGATTTCTTTGAATAATTAATATCAACACATGCATTTTTTTTTTTGCACATTTTAAAGTAATATAAAGTTTATTATTTACAAATAATAAGAATAAAACGTTACAAGAAATGTTGTGACTGTACCATGTTCAAAAGAATAAAAATAACTCAGTATTTTATAGCGTAATAATTCTAATAGTTTCGAAACAATAAAATACATAATTAATCAACATACAAACATTATAATTAATTTGTGTTTTATATTTTTTTTTTTTTTTTTCGTTTTATTATCTTGACAGTTATTTACAATTTTTCATTTTAATGTTTTAATCATATTTTGTGTATAAATACTATAATTAACACAAATGTAAAATTTTATTATTTAGATATTAAAACGTTGTGTATTGACACTATTTGACAATGGAAATAAATATTTAAAACAAATATATTAATAATTCTGATAATATTTTATTCGCTATTTAAATGTCATTGTTCAACTAGTTCGATATTGTTATTGTGTTTGAATAAATTATTTTTCTTTAATGAAAAAAATTAATTACTTGTCTTCAAAGAGATATAAAAAATCAATTGCAATTTACTATTTACTATTTACTAATTAATCAAAGCACAAAATATTTTGTTTGTATGTCACACATATTAGAATCTATTAATTACTCTAATTCCACTTAAATACTTTATCACTGAAGAGTTCTACTCTACAAATAATGATTATAAGTATGAGATAAAATAAATTATAATTAATGGAATTTACTATAAAACTCTATTTTCTTAATAATTATTATGCAAAAATAAAAAAAAAAAATAAATAAATTTATTTTTATAACATCGATTGAAAACGTTCATTCATTTGATAAAATTATCTTAGAATTTGATACATTGTCAAACAGTTTATATTCTGATTGCATAACTAATGTAGGAGGCATTTAATGATAATGATAAGTGCATCCATTATTTTACATTTAATTAATGATAAACTTTATTGTATTTTATTCTCATATTACAAATTAGAAATAATTTCTACGTCTTCAATTAAAATTACAAACGGTTACAATGGAATTTTTGTCTTATTTAAGTTTATATATCCTCTATCCCAAAAAATTTATATTAATATAATACGAAAATTACCGTATTTGTCACTTAAATATATTTATGTTTATATTTAAAATTGCCATAGCGATATTGTGTTATAAATCATTAATAAAAGACCAGATGTGTTTCTTACATATTTTAGCTACGTAATTTTTTATGTCGCCTATAGACTTGTTTTTTTTTTCTTTTTTCTTTTTAATAATACTAAAAACGCATGTTTATGCTGCTACTGCCTGCTTCTGCTTCTTTTTCTTTTTTCGATTATAAATTATATATATATATATTTTTTTATTTATTCTTATACCAAGATACAGTCATAATTTTATTTATTTAAATGATAAAAAAAAAAACGCGGAAGTAAGTTGCAGTAGGTGTATCACCTAGAAGTAAATCTCGCCCATTTTCTATTATTTATAACACGTCGTTGATATTGTCAATGCGTACATAAAAAAAAAATATTTATATTTTTTTTCTACATGTTGTGTACATGATTTTTGTGCAACTTTTATGTTTAAGCTTCTTTTTCTATGCTTTTGTTTAAACAAATTATTTAATTTTAAAGTACAAAATTAATTTATTTTCAGTTACAATTGATTTTTTCATCCATTTTTATAAAATACTTTTAATCCTCAGCTAAGTGTTCAAATTATCTCATATTTCTTTATTCTACGAAAATATTAAAAAGGTTTCATTAAATGATTTTTTTTTTTTTTATTTTTACGATATTTATCTTATTTTACTGATTTTTTTTTGTTTTTATTATTATTATTAAATAAAGTACATTTCAAAGCAATTAAACAACAATTTGACTTTTAAATAAAGTAGAAAAAAAAAATGGAAAAAGCTTTTTTTTTTCTACTTTAAAAAAAAAGTTTCTTTTAGAGAGATTCATATCAATGATTTTATTTTTATTTTTTCTTTTAAAACAGCGATGTAAACCTTCTTTAAAGTTTTTATCATCAAACAATTTATCCTATGCTTTAAGCTTTTCAAAAAGTAAGCATTGGGTTCGTACTTGTGAGTGAGTATAAACAAAAATGTGTCTTTAAACACAAACAAAAAAAAAAAAAAAGCTTTAATGATTAAACGAAAAATCTGAAGATAGATTTTGTTGGATTATCAGAAATATAGTCTTAGATTATCGTATTGCCCAGCTTATAAAATGATATTTAACCAAGAGAATGACCAATTGGAAAAAAGGTCAAACAATTTATAAAGTTGCAAAAAAAAAACTCTTTCTTCGTACTGGATTTAAATCCAATGTTACAAATATATTTATTTATTTTTTTTTTTGATTTTAATTATTCCCTTTTGTAATATCAAACAAATAATAATAATAATAATAAAAAAAATGAAGGAAAACAAATAAAGAATGGAAAAAAAAACAACATAAAAATCATCTAATCAATTATTAATATATTATTTTCCATACAGAACAGTACAAAAAAAAAATAAAATAATAATAATAATGTAAATATTATTCTTCGCTTTAAACAATATAAATAATAATGAAAAACAATTTATTTATTATTATGTTTTAATATTTAATTTATTTATTATTATTTTTTTTTTTTTTTATGTTTATTTTATTCATTTAATGCTTTATTTTTTTCTTTGTTTTTGTTTCAGTTGAAAATATATTCTATAGAAATGTATAAAGAAAAAACAATTTTCATCCTACTTTCTTTTCTGTGCTTTTTTTCGTTTCTTTTACACTTGAATTCATAAAACAGCTACATTTTCCTAAGATGTCATTTTACTTTCTTTTTTTTTTTTTTTGATTTGTTTATTTTATTAATATTAAAATAAAGCAACAAAAGCTTTCTTATAATTAATTGGAATAATAATTAATAATAATAAAAAATAATAAAATACCTAAAAAAAAAAAAAAGGAACAAATAAATATTAACGAAAGAAAACAAGTGTTTTGACAATCTTTATGAAAAACGACACGCTTTGTTCTGTGCTTCTAAATCATTCAACTTTACAATACAATTATAATAGATATATCAAACGAAATGATGTTAAAATTATTAAATATAATTAATAAAAAAATTAAAAATAGAAAAATACAAAATTTTTTAAGAAGCTATTTAAAATTTTATTGTGAAAATACAACAATACATGGTGTCAAATATTTGACAGAATCTCGATTACATTGGATTGAAAGGTGATTATTTAAAAAATATAAAAAAATTTACTTTGCTTGTCAAATATTGCATTAAAAAAAAAAAAAAAAAAAAACAGTTTAATTAAAAAAAGTATTTATACAAAATTAAAAAAAAAAAAAAATGAGTAGGAAAAATAATTAAAAAATTGTTTTCGTTAAAAATCAAATTGCATTTCAGTTAAGTTAAAAATAAAAATAAAGTGTTTTTTTTTTTTTTTTTCTGATTCATACACTTAATTTAATAAATACAATCCAATTTTTTTTTTTTTTTTTTTAATTTCAATTCAATTCAATATATTCAAATTTCAAGGTAAAAATAATTGATTTTTACCTTGGTGTTTGGCTTATTATCATGGAAATGCGTAGTTTGATTTTATATAGATTGCATTGTTGCCTATATATATATATATTCACCAATAGTAAATTCCCTAAAAATCAGTTCATCTTAAAACCTTGACACCCACTCGATATTAATCTTATTTTACAGTGAAAAAAAGATTTTTTTTTCTTTTTTTGGTATAAGAATAGGATTTTAAAAATAAGAGTAATGACTCTACGTGAATAATGTGTTTTTCTACAACTAGTTAAGCATTTTGTTATATCATTTATACAATATTTAATCAGTTCTATACAAATACACAAATTCGTGTAATTGGATTTTTTAAATATTTTTCTTTTTGTTTTGTTCATCTATTTTTAGATTAATCTGGTCAATTTTTATAATTTTTGCATCATTGTGTGCATTTTATGTATCGTTATTGTTATCAGAACGTTATAACACCAGTCCGTTATCAACGGTTGTGGAAAGCACATATTATCACATATCTGAAATACCATATCCAAGTGTTTCTATATGTAATAATCATAGGGTTGATTTTACTAAGGTGGACGCAGCTATTAATGAGTGAGTACTCCAAAAAAAAAAAAAAATTAAATTAAATATTAATAATTAATTTTTATTATTTAGATTTTTACCGAAAAATTCCAGTAAGGAATTAATAGAGACATTTAAAAAAATGTTAAATACATTTGAAGGACTCGATTTTGGTTCATTTGATGAATTAGCACCTTTAGTCAAAGATAATGTTCATGGTTTAGAACAAATTAATCTTGAATTATTAATGAAATTTGTATGACATTTTTAGATTTTTTAAATTTATGAAAAATTTCAACATTTTTACACTTTTTAGTATTTTAATTAAAAAATAGCTTAAATTAATTAATAGAAAAGTTCAAAACCGTTTTGCAAACATTCAGTGAAAATCAAAGTCAAAAGTATGAGTGCGGGTGCGAAATATTCGAATATAAATTATAATTTTGAGAAACATCGCTTTTAATACGAAACAATTTAACTGTGAAATTCTTTTAAAACGACATTTCGTGTTACTCTTTTATATTTATTCTCAGAATAAATTCCATTTAAACGAAAATAAAGTACTTTGTTCAGGCCATAACCAAAAAAAAAAAAAAAAGAGTTTTGATGAATTTTTTTTTCTTTACCTTTTTACCTACACAATTCAATTGAACATCTAATTTAAATGATATGCATTAAATTTAATATTTATGTATTTGGAAAATGAAATTGCACAGACCACAAGGAAAAATCATAAACATATTAATGAATGATGCAAATTTATATAAAAACCAAAAATTATTCACCGCATTATTTAAACGTAGTTATTAAAAGCTAATTCGTTATGCCAGTTTTAATTATTGAATTTTTTTTTTTTTTTTTATGAAATTCTAAATTTCCATACAGCAGGCAAAGTGTAAAGTTTAAATTCAAGAAAAGATTTACTAATAGGTTTAATAATTCTTGTTGTGACAATTAGTGTTGATATTTAGCTTTAACCATCAGCTTTGATGAGATTTTATACCACTCATAAACTATGCATAACTTAAATGCTATTATTACTTAAATGTGTATTATGTGTTCACCTTTTTTTTATCACTTTTTAACGAATATGAGATTTGTAAAAATCGTGGAATAATCAAAAGAGACGTACTGAAAACAGAAAATCATTTCTACTTTCTTCTTTTACTTTTTTTTTATTTTTAATACTATTATATAAAGATTTAAACTTTGTAAACATAATTTATAAAGCTCATAAATCTTGATAGTTTGAATTTGTGTCAAAAATAAAATAAACTTTTTATTCCCTTCTTTCTCTCTGTGTTATATTTCTTTTATAAAACGCAGTTATGCATAAAGCGAATCATCCATCTATTCTACCTTTAAAGCACAAGAGTTTAACATTTATATTATAGATGAAACTTCAAAACAACAACAACAACAACAACAAAACACATAGCCAAATGCATCAGTTTTAAATTAAATTCTATTAAATTATTTTAATAAAATTGATTAATTATTAGAATATTTTTACTTTATTCCCTCAACCCACACAGATTTATTTTAAATTATTATTTATTCAATATTATGCTAAATTGATTTTTCATTCAACAAAAAAAAAAAAGAAAAACAACATCATTTTCTATTTAATTTAATTAAAATCAACATTATATAATAAATAATATTAATTTGTTTCATTTTATATATATTAATTTAATAAGTTATTTTTTTAATTTTTGTTTTTTATAATAATAATTAATAATTATTAAAGGTTGTGCATTCATGTGAAGAAATGTTTAAAAATTGTTGGTGGCGAAATAAATATCTGCCATGCTGTAAAATATTTTCATTACAAAAATCCGAATATGGTTTATGTTATTCATTTAATTCAGGCACAAATATAAATATAACAAATAATATAAACGTAAATAAATAATAATTTTTCCAAAACAAAATTATTATTATTATTTTTTTTTTTTTAATTAAATGAATTAATGAGTTTTTAAAATAAATTTTATGTTTTTTAGAGGAATTCCGAAAATTTTCCATGGCGTGCATCAAGTACTGGTGAATGGAGTGGTTTACGTGTGGTTATTGATACAAAATCTGATGACAGAGCAGAAATAACTAATTATGTATCTACAAAACAAGCTGGTGTTTTGGTAAAAACAATAAATAAATGTGATACTATTAAGACATAAGAAAAAAATATTTAAAAAACCCTAACTAATTAAAGGCAATAGTTCATCATCCCTATGAATGGCCAAATATAGGGCATTTTGTGCCAGCAGCATCTACCACATCAATTGTTATTAAACCAACAGCATTTTATACATCAACCGATGTTCGTCGATTGACTCCATTTGTTAGACAATGTGTCTTTGAGGTAGGCTTTATACTATATTCCTAATACTAACACATTACGTGGTTATTGTATTACAAAAAAAAAATAAAAATTTATTTGCTTTAATCCCTTTTGTTTCATAATAAAATTATGGATTAATATAGGATGAAGCAAAAATGATAAAATATGATATTATGTCATTAGCCGATGTACCATATTTACGTTCAAATTGTATGGCTGAATGCAGACAACGTCATATGATTAAATATTGTAATTGTTCTATTGATTTTTTTTATAACATTGGTAAGTCAATTTATTATTACAATTTTTAAGATTCATCTAAAATTCGTTAATCGAATATTTATTTATGAAAAGTGTTTACCAACTAAACAAGAAATAATTCATGTAAAATAAAATTCAAACGTCATAATCGGCTATTAAACATTCTAATTAACAAAAATAAGAAAAAAATTTTTTTTTTATTATTTATAACATAAAATTGTCTTTTGTTTAATTAAATTAAATTAATTACTTAAAGACAGCATACAATTATGTAAATATAAATAATAATAATAATAATTTATGCCACAGGTTAATACAAATACTTGAGTATTTATAATGAAAATATTATTTGCAATAATTAAACTAAGCTAAGGATTTAATCCTAGTTATGCAATTTAATGTTTTATATAAAAAATATATTTCAATAGTCCTTTACCTGTAATTTTTGGTACATTTTTAATTTCATCTCATTAGTTTTTGGTTTGAATTGCAATAATCCATATCAATAGCAAGTAGTTTTAAT
This sequence comes from Ptychoptera albimana, assembly GCA_961205885.1. Classification (NCBI taxonomy): domain Eukaryota; kingdom Metazoa; phylum Arthropoda; class Insecta; order Diptera; family Ptychopteridae; genus Ptychoptera; species Ptychoptera albimana. Next base: position 20,394,446 of record OY540801.1, read on the forward strand.
TTTTAAATTCCATTCATTCATTTAGGCTTGAACAACGCTTGTAATATTTCCGGATTAATGTGTATGACGGTTTATAATGGTAATAATAATAATCTTTTATTTTAAATATTAATTAATCAATGCCATATAATTGTTAACATTTAGATATTTTTAACTATGAAAAACCACCATCAGTGAATAATAAATATTTTGATGAAAACGAGGAAGGTATTTCATGTCCATGTTTACCAGAATGTACAAGAATTGATTATGGAACGGAGATTCGACCTAATTTAGTGTCGTAAGTTGAAAATATATTAATTTATTTAACAATTTTTCTAATGAGTTTTTTTTTATGTATTTTTTTTTTCTTTTTTGCGGCTATAATGTATTTAATTAACTTTTTTCCACATGTGATTGTATTTCCTTTTATACGCTTTTCTTTTCTTTCCCTTTTTTTTTTTGTTGATTATTTTATTGTTAATTTAATTTACTAGAAATTCATTAAATGAAAGTAATATTGTTACACTCGACATTCATTATCAAGCTGGTACAATGGTTTTATATAGAACTGACATTGTTTTTGGTTGGATGGATTTAATGGGTACGTAAATAACAAATAAATAAATAAAAATAAATAAATTGATTAACCTTTTTCTTTCTTTCTTTATTCCTTTATTTCATTTCCAAATGCCTTAATAAATAAATTAATTATAACCACAAACTAGTTGCATTTGGCGGTATCGCTGGATTATTTCTTGGTTGTTCATTACTTAGTGGAGCGGAAATTATTTATTATTTAACAATTGGTTTATTTTGGCAAAGAAAACGTTACAATGATGAACAAAATAAAAATAATAATAATAATAAACCAATAAATAATAAAATTAATAATAATAATAAATTATCAAAAAATTATGAAAATAATATAATTAATAATAATAAATTGCAACGTTTAACAAACAAAAATTATATAAATAATAAAATTAAAACAATTTATTAAATATATTATATTTTATTTTTTATATTTATAATTATTATTTACTGGTTTTTTTTTTTATACATTTTACCTAATTCATAATTATAAATTCTATAATTTTTAATTTAAAAATAATTATTAATTATTATATTTTATTTAATTAACTAAAAAATCTATATAATTTTCATTTTTATTTTATTTTCAATTTTTTATTATCATTAATATAATATTTTTGAATTAATTTAATTAATTAATTGTGTTTTTTTTTTTTTTTAATATTATTATTATTATTATTAATAAATGTTTTTTATTATTTTTATTTATTTATTTTTTAAATATTATTATTATTATTATTATACACAACTTTCTGGTATTCTGGTAGTCATTAACATATTTTTTATAGCATGAATATTTATATCATTTTCACGATTCTCATTATTTATTGTATTTTTATTTTTTATTTTATAATAATTAATTAATGTTTCTTGATGTTGTGGCTGTTGCTGTTGTGTTTGTTGTACCTCTGTGGATTGTAATTTTAAATCAATTCTTGATGATGATGTCGATGCAATAATTATTGTTTTTTGACGTTCATCTATATTTGAATATAAGTCTGTCTATAAGTAAAAAAAAACTTATTAAAACATTATTAAAAGCACAAAACTAAATAAAAGCAGATATTGCAAATATTTTTTGATTACTTAAAAGACAACAAAGAAATATAATTATCAGCTTAGAACACGTATCGAGACAGACGTAAAATCCAAAATACAATGTAAATGAATTTTATAATATAAAATTTGTATTAAAAAAATAAATAAATTGTTTGTTGTAACATGGATTTTTATATAATCCATACACTAGAGCTAATCTTTTGAGCTTTTTTTTTTAGTTTTTTTTATTTGTATTCAAACTAAATTAAATTAAGTTAAAATTTAAAGTTCTTTTTTTTTTTTTTTTTTGGATAAAGAAATGGAACCATTAAAAACCGATTAAAGTAAAAAATCAAATTTTATATCGATTAAAAACTAGTTAAAGTTACTTTTTCTACAACCAAAAAAAAAAACAAAAAAAGAAGAGAAGTATAGTTAAGATGGAAGTTTCTTAAGTAAGAAATAACATTTTATTGAACCTATAATCTTAAAAGTAAAAAAAAAAAATATCCACTGATTTATAAAATTTTTAGTTTTGTGTTAAGAATTTAATTAAATTATTTTCTTTTTCTTTCTTTCTTTAATTCTTTAAAATAAATTGAATTTAAGTTTAATTTGTATAAGATAATACTCTGTATAGTAAAAAGTATGAATACTCTCTGAGATCAATAAATTAAAATAAAATTAAAATAAAATTAAAATTTAACTTACAAGTACAATTGGTAGTTTATCAACTTCGTAACATTGAAATGAATCTTTGCTGACTGTAAAATAAATATATATTTTTAATTATAATAGAAATTTATTATTTAATTGAAAATTACCAAATTGTGCTGGTATTACATCTGGATCATGTTCTATCTCTGTTGAGGTGGTTGTTGTAGTCGTTGCTGCTGTTGCTGTTGTTACTAAAAATTTTGATTCTGTATTTTTGATACCATTTCTTGTCCACCGTGTAGTCTGTAAAATAAAATAAAATTAATTAATTAACGTAAAAATAAAAATAAGTTTTAATTTAAATTATCTACTCACTTGATAATTATTATCATTATTGAATGGTTTTGTATTGGTTTGTCGTAGTTTTAATGAATTTATTTTTAATTTAATAATTAAACAAGTAAATAAAATAATTATTGTAAATAATATACCAAATATAATAGACGATGAATTAAATTCTTCAGTTATTTCTATTAAAAAATATTAAATTATTATAATAAAATACATTATAAAAACGATTTAATTACCTATTGTATTTATTTTTGTGTAATTTTTTTCAAATAAATTATCAATGATATAATTTAAGCTTTTTCCTTTTTGATTAATTGAAAAAATAATTATTTTCAACCAATCATCATCGTCATTATTATCATAATATTTATATAAATAATTTAAATCAATTATAAAAAATGGTTTAATAACGTTTGTTAAATTTTTTCTAATAATCAAGGAATTTTTTATTTTTGTGTGTTGAATTTCATCAATAATTTATTTAATTATTATTCATAATGAAAAAATGAAAAGAGAAAAATTTTTTTATAAAAATTGATTTTACAATTAAACATTTTTTTACCACATATTTCCCATTTTATTAGATACAAGTTGTAAAACAAATACTTGTGGTAAGCCCCCATCATAGCCAGGCATACATTGTATTTCAATTGTTGAAGTTACTGTTGTTAGTGATGCTGTTGTTTGATTATATGTTGTACAATTTTTAACTGTTCCTGGTACATCTATCCTTGTATTATTGAAAATTTTTTGTATTGGTAATTTGGAAAAAAGAAGAGATATAATTTTAAAAACGAAAAAGAAAAAAATTTTGCTTATAGGCTAGTAAAAAAAAAAAAAAAAATTTCTAAATTAACATCAAAATTCAGATAGAAATATTTTTTTTTTCTGTTTAATATTCTATCTTATAAACTTTTCATTAGTTTACGTAAAGAACCATTAATTCCGAGCATATATAATGAAGAAAATTTTCATTTATTAATGAGAATCAACGAAACTTGTATCTAAGAAACCGTCTATCATAATTTATATCTTGTTTCTGAAATAATACTTTATGAAATTTTAAATTTTTTTTCATATAATATTTGTTGTAGTTGTATTTCAATTTTATTTTGCATTGTAACAAGAAATTTCTCGTTTTTTTATCATCAGCCCAAAAAAAAAAAAAAAAGAAGAAAAAAGAAAAAGTTTTCCAAAGATTAATCTATAATTTCACTATAGATTATTTTATGGTGAGATATTCTTTGGTTGCAAAATATAAAGATAAAACTAGCCTAAATTTGTACATTATATCTATTTTACCCGTTGTAAGTAAAATGTTAAATAAATAATTGAAATAGAATTAATTTTACATTAATGTAGTTAATTACGGTGAAACTTTTTTGTTGAGATTGTAGAAAAGAAAAAAACCTTAAAAGGTTCTTCCAGCATTTTCTTCTTCTATATATTTTTTTTTTTTTTTTTTTAATCAATAAGATTTATAACTGTAATTCTTTTTGTTGCCACATCCTCAAAAAAAAAAAGCACAAACTAAAAGCTAATTTAATGAAAGTTATAAACACTAATTAATGAGGAATAATTTACATAGAAATCTCAACTATTTTCTGGATTACGAACAGTTTTCTCATTAGAATTTTTTGTTGTTTTTATTACAATCATTATGATATTTTGTCAACCAAAAAATAGAAAAAGAAATATATTTTGAGTGACTGATTTTAATTTAATTCATTTTATTTAATATGTAGATTATTTCTTTTTAATTTCTAGTTTTGTCTAATTGTTAAAATTTTAATTAATTAACTAAACGTAATTTTTAATTAAAATAAATAAACTAAATTAAAACGTATATGAAGTTTTCTAAACAAATAATAATGCATCGTTATAACTTGATGGTTTGAATAAATAAATAAAAATAAAAAAATAAAATCTAATCCCATTTAGTAAACAAAACGTAAACCAAAACTTTTTTTTTTTTTTTTTAATAATTTTATGTTAATAAATAAATTAGGATAAATAAAAAAAATGATTTTTATATTTTCGTGTATAACATTTTTCATTAACCCTTTTTTTTTCTTGTTTTTTCTATGGATTAAAATTGAATTGAATTGAATTGTTTTAAAAATATTTTTCTTTTTGCTTTTATAAATAAATATTGTAATTAACAAATGTTATCATTTATTTCTGTATAAATATTTATAATTAAATTATTATTTTTTTGTATTTTGTGTTAAACAGAATTTATATTAAAAAGCGTTTTTATTCATCTCTACATTTATAATATGTAAAACGTATTAATTGATATTTAAACTAATGTTTAATGTTAACTATACGTAATTTAATAAGTTTTATTTTTTTAAACTAAATTTCAATAGGAAATTGTTTAAAATTAATCATTTTTAATTTACATATCCCATAAAATCAAAAAATAGGATAATATTAATTACTCTATAATTTAACTGTTAACCAATATGAATCAATTTAATCATTTATATGGCATTTTATATAACACAATAAAAATCAATAAATAAAAATTGATTTAAATCCTTAGAATATAAAGAAAAAAAAAAATAAATTAATTTTCAATTACCTGCTAAAATAATTTGATATGTACATGGATGTTCTTGTATGCCAATTTCATTTTGTCCCCAACATGACAATGTACCATAATCCTTGAATCGGCAAATAAAAAAAAAAAGAAGAAAATAAAGAAAAACAACCGAAATAATCAAAAACATAATCATGATTGTAGTGTATGAAATAATAATAATGATAATAATAATAATAATAAAAATAAATATATAACGTATAATACCTGATCTGTAATTGGTGTATAAAGTAAATTATTTTTTGTTTCATCATTATTTGCATTTTGTAGTTTATTATTAATAACATTGTTATTATTGCCAATATGAAATATTTCACCAGAGTTATTACTAAATTTCCATTTATATAAACTAAAAAAAAAAAAATAAAAAAAACAAAAAATATTTTTTAATAAGAGAAATGAAATATAGAAATTTTAGTTTAAATTATTCAGTTTTTTATTATTATTATTATTATCATTATTTAGTTTCTTTTCATTTCTAATCATAATAACAATAATAATTTTCTCTGTAATTTTATTATTAGATTAAAATATATTTTTTCTTTTTTGTTATTGTAAACTAACCTTGGTGGTGGATCACCTAAAACATTACATGTTATGTTTATTGTTTCACCTTTTAATGCACCAACCATAATAATTTTATCAGTATCACATACCGGTGTGTCTTAGGTATTTTATGTTTTTTTTTTTGGTTTGTTATAAAAATACAAATGAAAATGTTAATATAAAATGTATAATATAAACGCAAAAATATAAAAACTAATAATAATAATAATAATAATAATAAAAAGAACGTATGCGTACTACTGTTTTGAATAAATTAAAAAATTTAAATAATCTTATTTGTATAAGGAAAACGAAGAGGTTAAAAGGTTATTTTTTTGGGTTTTAGATTTTTTTTTTTTTTTTTTAGTAACACGGTCAATTATTATTGCTTTCACTTGAAACATTAAATTATCATAGAAAAATAACAAATATTTAAATAATAATACATTATTACTACGTAAAACAAGGAATTAATTATTAATTTTTGGTGATAATTGTTGATAATGATAATAAAATATTTAATTCTTACATTTAACATTTAGCATTAGTGTATTACTGACAGTTTCACCTTCTGAATTAATTGCACTACATGAATAATTTCCATTTGCTGTTCTATAAATTTTTTGTAATACTAAACTTTGATTGGAACGTATTACTTTTGTTGATACATTTTGTGGCAATGTTATACCCTATAAATCAACAATAATAATCACAATAACAATAAAATTAATTTAATTAAATATAAATTTATTACATTTTGTAACCATGATAATTTTCTCCAACCAGGATTTGCTAAAACATCACATTCTAGATAAACATCGTCACCTTCTTTAATGTCTTCCGCTGATAATGTTGATCCCAATCTTAATGTAACCATTGGCGGATCTTAAATTTTTTTTATTGTTTTAAATTTTGTAATAAAAAAAAAAATAAAAAAAAAAGAAAGAAAACGCAAATAAACATACAGACAACGTTTAATTTCCATGTTGTATCTAAAAACAATCCTGAAACTTTTGGATTTTCGGCACGACACGTAATGGTTTTACCATCATCATCTGATGTTGGGACGAAACTTAATTCCGATATACTTGTATTATTTATGATTTCGTCCTTTTTTTTTAACATAAAAAAAAGACCAATCCACATAAAGCATTAATATAAGCAAAAAAAAAAAATGAAAGAAAGAAAAGTGAAATAAATTTACCTTAGTTCTTCGTAATTGTTTCTTGCCTTTGTACCATGTTATTATTGCATTAGGCTTAGAACCAAAGCTTTGGCATATTATTTCGTATCTTTTTTCAGATATTAATTGGTTTGTTGAATTTAAAATGTAAACATTTAATGGTTTCACTAGAAATGTAATATAAAAAGAATAAAATCCTCATCCATAGACATGAATAACAATAGATGAATATAACTTACGATATAAATCTAAAACGAGACTAAATTCTTTAGGATCAATTAGTTTGGTATTGATGGCTTGACATGTAAATATTGAATTTAAGTCGGTACGTTGCACTGACGGCCATAACAATCGATTTTCAATAACATCACCAAAATTTTGTTCATATTCTTCATCAACCACAATACCATTTATTAACCATCGTACTTTTGGCTGTGGACGTCCTAAGAAATTTATTTAAAAAAAAAATTATTTCAAACTTTTGTTCTCAGTTCTCTTCAAAACGTCATCATAATTTTATTAAATTATCTAAATGTTATTTATTTAAAACTACAATACAATATTTTTCAAATAAAATAAAAATCTCTTCGAATTTTCTATAACAAAAACGATATTTTTCACGTAACAAAAATATATTTATTGATATCAAAAACAGCTTTACTCTTTATTCAGTTTTAAAAATCATTCAATTTTATATTTAACGTCATTAATTTTATCCTATCATAGTTAAAATACTTGTTGTATAGTGATTATAAAAGCTTTATGTCAAAAATTGTCCATATGAGTTGTATTAATACCTGTGCGATGCTTTTTAACAAACTAGTTAGATATAATATAATGATAATCACATAATACTATTGTTTGGAAAATTGATGTCTAAATATTCCGTATATTCATACAAACATTTTTTTTATTTATTCATTCTTATTATTTCTGTGTAAAATGGTGTAAAATAATAGCCAAAAAATAACAAAAAAGTAGAGAAAACGCTCATAAAGGAAATATATATATATGATAATATATTGAGCTAGTTATTCGATTTAAATTTAGATTTAAGTTTTACATCCTTACTTCATTTTCTACTAGCAAATAAAAAATAATAATATAAAAATTTGACCCAGTTTACTATTTTTTTTTTCTTTTACAGAGCTTTTTTTTTTCCTATTTTTAAACAGAAAATAATTTTTTTTTTTTTTTTTTTAATTAAATTTCGTTTCTATTTTTTTGTTTTTACGAAAAAGTAAAGAAAATATGAAATGTATTAAATAAAACATACTAAATGGTTTTAAATTGTTGAAATTTTACTTCTTTTTTTTTTTTTTTATTGCAATAATTTTAAATATTTACTCTAAAAATAAAGTTTCTGGTTTGGTGTTTTCCGCTTTTTAAAAATTTCATTTTTATTTATTATGAAAAAGTTCTTTATTGTTTTGATTTACGATAAAGTAGCTCTTTTATTTTTAAATAAAAGAATATAAAAAAAAAAAAACATATTTATACGGAGAAATGAATTAATGATAATTGCTGTTTTTATTATAAAAATAATAAATAAATAAAACGAAAATCAAGATAAATATGTAATACAATAGAAAAAAAAAGAAGAAGGCATATATAGAAAGACGAAAAAACAACTTAAGTTAAATCAATCAGAAACAGTAAAAGCATCTTAAAATAAATAAGAGATGAAAATAAAGAGAAAGCGAAAAAAAAAAAAAACGAAAACATTGTCAATTTAGATATCTAAGAAAATGTCATGACTACTGTTAATAAAAATTGAACATCAGTACCTGAAAGTAATCTAACGAACAAAAAAAAAAAAAATAGAAAGGAAATATAATGAAAGAATCCAATAGAAATGCAATCCCTTGCTTTATTTCTGCTATTTATTGATTTCAATATAATACAACATATATGTATATAAGGAAAAGAAAACACAAAAATGTGTTTCTTATACTGTTTCTTGTATATTATAATCATTAAGTGAAGTGCTTCAATGATGAAACAATAATAACATATATATATTATTTTAATAATTTATTTTGAAAATTGTGAAAATCTAAAGAAAATTTGTCACCGATCACATGTATAAATATTAATTTAAGTCACGACACAACTGATATTTTTACTGTGATTAAATTTTTGTAAAAACGGATACAAGAGATTTCTCTACAAATATTTCTGATTAAAATTAAATTATTCTTAACGTGAAATAATATTTAATGTCACACAATTGTCATAATTCATATTCTTTTTCAGTTTTTTTTTTCTTTTATAGTCAGTAATATACATAGATAAATGTTTTGAATTACAAAATTTACTAGACAATTCGTTTTTATTATCTTTTAATATTTATAGTTAAGTAACAACCTAAAATTTTAAAATTTAAATATAATATAATCATGCACTAGAATGTTTGTAATAATAATAATAATAATAATGATTTTAGTTGTTTTCAAACTTTTTATGTGAGTGAGAAAATGTTTTTATTTTTTTTATTTTTAAGTCACGTAATAAAAAAAATTTTTTTTTTTATTTTTATTTCGTTTTCCTCTCGTAAAAATCAGAGTTTTATTAAATTACAACCCACAAAATACATTAATTTGGACACCGACACACCAATGATGATGATAATAATAATAATAATAATAAAACAATGAGAAAATAATTAATGCAATGTATAATAAACAGCTGGGGATTTATTGACTATAAATAATAATCCGTGATCAATAATTAAAAAAAAAAAGAAAAACTTTTTTTTGTTTTCTTTAAAGACTATTATAATTACAAAGCATGAACAAATCAGAGTAATGTGACAAGTAAAAGAAAAAAAATTTTAAATTAAAATAATTTTTTCAACCAAATATCGTATTGGTTTTAATTTCAGAAATATTGATTATTGTCCTAAAGATTTTTTTTTTTTCTGTATTGTTTTCCATTTGTTTTGTTTGCTTATTTGTTTTTCAATTTTAAATAATATAAATAAAAAAAAAAAAAAAAAAGATGAAAGCTTTCTATACATTAATAGATAAAAAAAAAGAAGAAGGAAAATATACCGAATGATAAAAGTAAACAACAGCAAACTTTAACAACCACTGGATATAAATAAAAAATAATTTCTTCTGCACAATTTGCATTTCAATTTCAGTTTATGTAACAATAAACACAATAAAAGTATATATAAATAACAAGTATATATATATTTTTTGTTGTTTTATTTATTTATTTATTTATTTATTATTCTTGTTGTTGTTGTTGTTATTATCATTTGTTGTTTATTTTTCTTTACATAAAAATGAATTTTTGATTACAAATGAAATAACAATAATTTATATAGCAAAAAAAAAAAAATTATTTATAAAGTTATGAAAAAGTAAGAAATATATATATATATATATATGTTGTAATAAAATAAAAATAAAAAAAAGTGTTTAAGAATGTACTTACCACCAATAACACGACATGTTAATGATACATCATCTCCTTCCTCTAATGGCCCAAGATTTGTGGTATTCAATTGTCTACCCCATCGATTTAATATTATAGGATATTCAGGTGGTACTGTGTTATATATAATTTTATTTTATTATTGTTATATATCAACCAAGGAGGAACATAGGTAATAAAACAAAAAAAAAAAAAAAAAAAGGAAGAAAAAAGATTTTATATCGTTGATATTGAAAAAGTAATTAAAAGAAATAAATTTGTTAATTTAAACGAACAGCAACAAAAAAAAAACAATATTAATGTTGAATAAAACAAATTAAAAATGTGCTTACTGATAATGGTGAGATTATAACGAAAGCTCTGTGTTTGACTTGTACGAAAATCAACACGACAACGATAAATTCCTTGATCATGACGTTTGATATCCTTTTATTTTATTTTATTTTTTTTTTTTTTTGGTTGTGGTAGTGATGGTAGTTTTGCGTTTTGTTTTTTTTTTTTTTGTTTATAAATAAAGAATGGGAAGAAAAATTAGAAATATATATAGAGATAACAATTAAAACAAATATAGGAAGTTAAATGAGGGAGCAACATTAAAAATAAAAGTGTCTTTTAAATACGATAAAAGTGTTTAGCAATAAAATATAAAATATGGTACCAAAAAAAAAAAATATATATATATAAAATTGGATAATTTATCTTTAATTAATCTTACAGTTAAATCTAGTGCTGCTGGATCTATATCTGTATTAAATTTGGCACGTGATCCAAAAATTTCTGGTGCTGACCAATGTCTAGCTTGTGATAATGGTTTACCTCGTACATCAAAACTACAATTTTATAAATTATGGGTGTAAGAGATTTTTTATTTTTGCTTTAACACTATTATCAACCCATCATAATGTAAATTTAGTTTTTTTTTTTTTTTTTTTAATTTTATCATTACCTATATAGCGGAATTCCTGCATCATCTCGAAACCATAATACCATGTAAACTTTATCTCTGGACGGAGCTGATAATGGACATGGTAATGATATCGTATGCCCTTCTACACCTAACACTTCTATTGTTTTATCTATTTGCATTAAACAATATGAATTTGTTAAAAAGTGGAATTTCTAGATCGTATCATATTTTAAAGAAATGAATAAGTTTTTGCGAAAAACATTTTTTATTACAAAAAATAAAAACAAATACAAAAAAGCATAAAATTGAAATTTGTACATTTCAGTAATGTGCCTTGTTGTTATTATTTTAAACGCTAACCACGTCTTTTATATTTATTTATGGTAACTTTTATATGTTTTCCTTTATGTTGTTGTTCCACAATTAAAATCTTTAATGCCACAAAAAATAAAAATAAAAATGATAAACACAAATATCAACAACGACACTGCAGTTAAAATTTAACACAAACGGAAACAACAAAATACAATTTTTTACTTTTAATTAATTAATTTTTTTTTTTTTTTTTATAATTATTTGTGTATTAATTATTGATTAATAATAATTTTATGATTTAAAGATAGAAATCAAAAAGATTTTTCAAAGATGTCAATCGTGGATCCTTTTTGTTCCCCGTATTTTACGTGTAATTTTTTGTCACATAAAAGAAATTAATTGACAATTATCTTAATAAAAGATTCGTCCTTTTATGTTTTTTTTTTTTTTTTTTGTTCAAACAGGTTTTTCATTGGATGTGGAAATTACATTTGTTAATAATTAAAAAATGTCTTTACATTAAAAAATAAAAAAAAAAAAAACGAAAAAACTTTATGATGTTAATGTTTGTGCATTTTTTATGCTTTAGAAAATAAAATAAACCAATGGACTGGGCTAGGATTATATATAAAGCTTTATTTGTACAGCGTGATTTAATGAAATATTTTTTTTTTTTTTTTAAACGTAAAAGAAAAAATTAGGAAACGACAGGCAAATTTATTTAGATAAAAAAAAAAAAAAAAGTAAATGAATAAAAAACAAAAAAAAAATTGGGTTAAAGTTGTTTTAGTCACTCAAAGTGAAAAAAAAAGAAAAGGATAATAATAATACTAACAAAATGAGAATGAAAAAAAAAACGAAGAAACTTTTCAATTAAGTGTTTGTTTGTTTCTTTTTTTAAGATTTTCTTTCGAACATTGAAAAATGTTTATTTAGATAAATAATGATTAATAAATTAATGTGTAATTATCTATTGATTAAAATATTCATTATTATGAACAATAATCCATTAATTTCGGTTGTGCTTTTAAGCGTTTCTTGTGGTACCAACAATTATTATTTAAATTCCTTCATTTTTTTTTTTCTAATAATTGTATTAAAATTTTAATTACAGATTTTACTTTATTTTATTTTTTAATTGAATAAATATGTAGGAAAAAATAAAACTTTTATTTATTAATTAATAAAATATGATTTTTTTTTTCTACTGCCTAATACAATTTATAGAAAACTTTTAACTTTGCAAATGAATAATAAATATAAACGTAAAAATAGTGTGAGTTCGCAAAGACTAGTTATCTGTTAACATAACATATGACATTATATTTCAATACTTGTTATTAAATAAAAGTAAAGTGGTATAAAATTAATTTAAATAAAAAACATATAATAATAATAACAAACACTGATTCATAATTACATTTAAAAAAAAGAAAGAATAAAAAACATAAATATTTCTAGTTAAATTCAAATGAATGCGGATAAAGTGAAAGAAAAAGGAAAAAAAATTGTCATCAACATAAAATAAAAAAAAAAAGGAAGAAATTGATTGACATAAAAAATAAATTAATCATAAAGTTTTGTGTTTTTTTTTTTTTTTTTTTTTGTTTGTTTATTTATATATTTAATGATTTTCAAGTGAAACTTTTTTAATTATCTTTAAGTTAAATATTATTAAAAAAATAAAATAAATAATGATGGCAATAAAATTAATTACATTTTTCACAAAAATAAAGTTTATTAATAAAAAAAAAAAAAAAAAAAACTTACCATTTTTATTGAAATTATCATTATCTAATTGTTTTTTAGATAAATTCAATGAATTTATTAAATTTATATATAAAAATAAATTTAATAAAATATTTTTTAAATTCTTTTTCATTTTATTAAACATTTTTTTTTTTTTTTTTTTTACTGTTTTATGCCTTAAATAATAATTCACTTTGATTCAATATTTCTATTAATAAACTATTAACGTAATTAATTAATTAATTAATTTAAAAAAAAAAAAAAAAAAACGAAGATAATCTTTGCTTAAAATACTAAAAAGAAGATGAAGAAGATTTATTTGTTACTATTTTTATACACAGAGAGAGAAAAAAAAAAAAACTAAAAACAAATAACAGGAAATCAAATTTAAGGACTAACAAAATTGAGTTCCATACATCAATTTTGTTGTTCGCTATGATTTCTTTTATTTATGTTTTTCGACTTTATTTCTGTTTTTGGCTTATTTTTTTTTTTTTTTTTTTTTTAATACCCTGATGGCTTTGTTTTGTTTGTTTGCCTATTGCTCATCTTCATTCCATCATCATATACAATTTTTTTTGTTAACAGTTTGCTTTCTATATATTTTATTTTTACTTCAAACGAAAAACGTTTTATTATTATTTTTTTTTGTTGGTTTTTTTTTGAAGTGAGACTGATGGACCACTATTATGATCTTTATATAGTGCTACACTGTGGGTGATGTAGGTGTTTATTTTATAAAATAATTTATAATAATAAAAAAAAAATAAATAATAATAATAATAATAAAAAAAGAACCAACAAGCCATTCAACATTGATTTATTGTTGGATTATTTATTTCATTTATTTATCATCATCCATCACATTCATCAATCGTTTTTAATGTATTTTTTCATTTTTTTTTTATTTATTTATCTTAATCTAAAAAAACTGAATTATTATTATTATTATTAAAAAAAAAAAAAAATAATAATAAATAAAAATCTGCTGCAGTTTTAATATCCAAATGTTATTAATAATCCTTTAATGCAGTTATCAATTAATATAACACACAATTAAACATATTCTTTTTACCAACTTTATATATTTTTATTATTTTAAATCACATCAATTATCGTAATAAACTTTGTATTAAATTTAATTTTACTTTTTACAGGATAAAACAGAATATTTCTTTTTTTTTTTTTTGGTTTTAATTTTAAAAAATGTGCGCGCAAAACAATGTATTGATACCGTCACTAGTCGCCGTTAGACTAAAAAAAATTGTTATATTTTTTATCCATTTAAACTTTTTATTTTTTTTTGTTAAAACTAGAAAATTACTTGTTTCCTCTTTGAGTGTATAAAAGCTTGTTGCAAGTTTGTCTGTTTTTATGCATTGTGGAAGGATTTTAAAATGTTGTATTACCGAGTGATTTTTTTTTTTTTTTCATTTTCTTTTTTGCGTAGATTTTATATTCTCATGGTTGTCATGTGATTTTTTTTTTTCATTTCTCGAGCCTTTCTCTTTTCGGTGGTTATTGAGAGAAATTTTATGCATTGTGCTTCTACTTTGTTACAATTTTTCAGTGGTGGTTTTCAGTGTTATTCAGTAAAAGAAATGGAAATTTTTATCGAATTTAATATCCCACCCTGATTAAAGTTTATTATACGCAATCGCAAATACCCTCACTATTTTATTTGTACAAAAGAAAATTACACTTCTAAAAACAAACTAGTGCACAGTTATCATTGGAAATATTTTTATTGGTAGGGATGTTTTATTGCACTGTTAAAAAGAGAGTTTATGCACTGTTATATCAAGTAGGTACGTAGGTAGCCGATTTTATTATTTAAATTTTGTTCAAATAGATTTATAATTATGTAAATGAAATAATGTTTGCTTATTCGTCTTCCGTTTCTCACTCTTCAACATTATTCTTTCTTTTTTTCATTTTAAGGATATAATTCAACAATTGTATGTAATTTCAATGACTAATTATACTTTCAAATATGTTTGGACTTTGGGTTTTATAACATTTCAACCTTTGAATTGTCATTTGGGACATTTACAAACAGAGTTAATTATAAAGGTGTACTTTTCGGTTTTAACTACAGAAATGTTGAGGTGTTTATTATATTTTTTTCATCATACCACATTACCATGTTCACCATGTTGTCCACCCACACATAATTTTATAATAATAATTATTATTATTTGAATAAATTAAATTTCTAACTAATTAACAAGGCAATAATTTTATTGACATTTTATTTAAAAATTTATAATTAAATTGTCATGTAAAATATTGTCATAGTTTTAGATTTGTTTATTTATAAACGCAGGTAGAATATTATTTTAAGATTTTAATCTTTCAATATAAATAACAACAACAGATATTTCAAAAAGTTTAAATTATTTATATTGTTATTTCAGTGGTGTTTAGTCTTTAATTTCCCGAGTATGCATATTAAATGTTAGTCAAACGTCTAGACTTTATATGTATGTATCATTAAAGCTCGCAATAAAGTGATCAAAATATATAGAAATGATAAAAAGAAAAGAAAAGAAAAGAAAAGAAACGAAAAAAATATGAAAACCTTTAAATTTTGGTTGTGTTGATTTTATTTTAATAAACTTATATATCTATGGTTAGAAACTTGATTCATGTTTTTCTTCAAGGCGATTAGTGTTAAAGTAAGTTTTCTTTTCATTTTTTGTTCTGACATTTTCTCTTTTAAAATTTATTACACTATCGTCGTTTTTTTTTTCTTTTACAAACTATTTTCTTCGTTTACTTTATATTTATGAAAAATCATTACTTTGAATATAACAATATATAATAAAAATGAATTATATTAATAAATCAGTGAATGTGCATTTCCATATAATAGAATATTGATATTATAACAGAACAACTTGGAGCATACAACAAAAATCGGAAAAATCTACATGAAGTAGTTCAGAAAAATAGATTATTCACATATGGCGTGAATTTATTTTTATTTTATTTTCTGAATCAGAAAAGAAAAAGCTAAATCACAAACTGAATCAAAAAAATAAAATAAAATAATAAAATGTAACATTCTATGTCTACAAAAAATCTCAGTATCTTAATAGTTATGCAACGATTGCTGGAAATAAATATGAAAAATCATACAAAGAATAATATGAAAATACTTTAATTTTTGTATTTATTTAATAAGTATCCGGTGTTTTAATCAGTTACAATAAAGCAAACATTGTTTTTTTATGTTTCGAGAAGTCCATTGTTTAAATACAATATTACAACTCGTTAGACGTTCATGATTATATATACATATTTTTTTTTTCAACTTTTTTCTTTGAGCTGCATACAAATCAATAGAAACTGTAATTATTTAATGTAATATGATTAGCAGTAATTAATATTTATTAATAGGTTTATTAATTAAAATTATTTTCTATCTGACAATCAATTTGGTAGTGAAACAATAAAACAAATATTAATATTAAATATTATTAATTTTGTTGTCCTAAATTCAATATAAATTTGTTAATAAAACCTTTTCTATGCAAACATAACGAAATAAAATATGAAAAAAAAATCCATAACCACGAAAAACTTTATTCCTTTAGCCGCTATAAACTATAAACTTCTCTTTATCACAATTAATTATGAATAGATTATAATTTTATTAATAAATAATTTATTTTTATTTTTTTTTTTTTTTGGTTATTTCACTTTAATAAGTTAAATTAGTTTTAAGTCAATTTTATATCTATGTTTTAAGTTTTCGAATTTTACGTAGGTAAGTATTTGATAGATAAAAATCTTTTATATTTGATAAAATATGTCTTTAACAATGGTAATACCGTATATACCAGTTAACAAATTAAATAAGTATTGCATAGCATTGTGTCTCTTGTGGGTGTGGGAAGTTAAGAAGAGGAATATTATTTAAAATATATTAAGATTCTCTTAACAGTACGAGTTATGTGTCTAAATATATTTAAACTTTATTTTACTTTATTTTAATACCAAAATTAAATAAATAAATTAAATATTTAGCAATATAAACAGAAAATGCATGTCGTTCACCAAACAACATGATTTCATTTCTACTTAAATACAAAATTGCCCCTAAAAAAAAAAAAAAAAAAAAGAGAAAAACACACACACACAAAATAATGAATAGAAAATAAAATAGAAGAAAAATTATATTGAAATAGTTTGTACAAATAATAGAGAAAAAAATGTTGTTAAGTTACACTTAGTTGTGTACGTGTCGAAAGATGAAAGTTTGATTAAATCAAGAAAAACGAATGACATTTGTTTCTGTTTTTCTTTTTACATTTATTTAAGTTTGCATTTCATCTAAACATATACTTGAAATCCTTTACTATTATCTATTCGGTGTCAGGGTGTAATGGTGTTTGGTCTAAATTGTTATCAAAATAAAGAGAAGGAAAAATTTAATCGAAAGGCTTTGATAGGACAAGCATACAGAAAATAAAAAAATGACTAAGGTTTGAGTTGAAAATATGTTTAGCCGGCAATTTGACTCTTTTCTTTCTTTTTATCTAGTTTTTTTTTTTTATGTATAAGCAACTCAAACGAAAAATAAAAATAAAAAGAAACACATTCTATTCTATTTCATTTAATATTATTACACATTACACCAAACATAAGGTTCACAAGTTCTTGTTGTTTTTAAGTCTTTTGGTCTGTTGTCACTAGATTATTTCGGTTGTATCTTATTCTGTCTATACATCTATTGTTAGTCTTATTAAGTAAGTATATAAGGTATTTATATATTAAATTTATATACATAGAAATGTAAAGGTTTTTTTTTACATCTTCTTCTACTTCTGATTATAACCTTATGACCTTATTTTAATTCAAATTAATTTATATTTTAATCATTAATTAAAATAAAAAAAAAAATAGAATCATTTATTTGTTAATTATACAATTTACATGGAGTACAGTAGTTAAGGGTGCTTTTGAAACAATTCAATTTTTAATTACTACAGTGGATTATAACTAAAAAATATATATATAATCATATGACCCAAATATAGTAAAGATAAAAGAGAAAAAAAAATGTTTTATTCCACAAATCTCAACACCATTTTAATGTCATTTTAAGTGACAACAAAGTCAAAAAGCAATTTAATTCAATTGAATTTTGTTTTTTTATTTTTTATTAATAGAAATAGTGACTTATCTTCATGCTTTTTTCTATTTTTTTTTTTAACAAAACATTAATGTATTTTTACCTTTACGATTACAAAAATGATAATATTTTATTTTATTTACCACATTTTTCTTATTGGTAACAAGAAGAAAAAAAAAAGGCAAAATAAATTGTATTTGACTGTTCTGAACATAAAATAACGTTTATATTATAGATGTTTAGAAGGTGTTATAAGAAATATCATAATATATCTTTTGTTGTCAAATGCATTCGCTTCTTATTCATTTTCTACTTCTAATTCTTTATTTCGTTTAGTTTTTTCTTTTTTCTTTTCCTTAAACTTCATCTATGGCATAGAAAATTTACATGTAGACATATTTTATTTGTTAAATTTAATATATGCTAATGCTTATCAATATAAAAGTGAATATTATTTTATAATACAGTGTGTTTCTGATATTATTTCTTAAAACATCATTCCGTTAACATCAATCAAAAAGAAAAAAAAAAATCCCCACACAGTGGAGACGCCTGGTAAAACATTGTTCAAAAAAAAAAAATTTTTTTTTTTTATTATTTAATGAAACATTCTGTTTTGTATTTTAGCCGAATATAATCAATTACAATCAAATCATTTTTAAACATTTATTTTTATGTTTAATACAAAATAATACAAAAAAAAAACAAGGCACGAGAAATTGCAGAAGTCATGTCAAAAATGATCACAATTTTATTGTGAAATCAAAATTTATTTGTCTTTATTTTTAGAGTGCAAATATATATATAAAATATTAACAATATAACATATAATTGACAATATTTTAGGTGTGACTTTGATAGCACTATAATGTAAAATAAATAATAAATTGTAATCAGTTGAATAAATATACATTAGTGTAACTGATTTCCGGTTATTTTATTAATATTGATGACTTTTTTCTTTTTTTATTTTTAAATCATTTTAATCATTTTATCGAAATACGATTTTATGTTGTTTGTGTTTTATAAACAAATAGAAACTTTTTTTTTTATTTATATATATATATATATATATATATATTGGGATCGTATTTCCTATTTGTTTTATATAATTCGATAATATTATTAAAATCTGTTTAAATTCACTTTTGAATAATGTAATTGATTTATGAAATTTATTATGTCAACAACCAAAAAAAAAAATAAAAATATCCGCATAAATTATATAGAAACATATCTTTTATGATTTACAAAACACAAAAAAAAAAAAAATAAAAATGTATTGGAAAAGCAAAAAAAAAAGAAGAAAAATAATAATTTTAGAAATGTTTATCAATAACTTTCACCTGTCGTCAACTAATTGAAAAAATGTTTTTTTTTTCTTCGATTTTTTTTTTTTTTTTGTAACCAAAAACCCAAGTTATCAACATTCTGTTGTTCTTGTTTGCTAGTACTGAAAATACAACAAAACTGCATACAAAAATAAAAAGATAAACGCAAAAAAAAAAATTTATTAAAAAAACTTTGCATACAAATATGTTTTTATAATATTTTACGATTTAATTTTTTTTTATTATTATTGTTTTCGTCGCATCTATTTTTTTCCATTTTTTCCTTTTTTTCCTTTTTTTTGGTTTAATAAAACGCAACTCTCTGAACAGAAGCAAAGTCAACCGACGTTTTATTTTCTTTGTCTTATTATATAATCAACAAAAAAAAAATGTTTTTACTATAAATGCAATGAAATTTGTTTTGGTAGCCAAAAGTATTAACATTTAACAAAAAAAAATAAAAAAAATAATAAAAATTTCATTGTTTGCTGCTTTAAATTATTATACTATACACATGTTTAGAAAGTTTCATTTAATTCATATTTTTTATTTTATTCATTTCAACTTATACTCAGTTTTATTTTAATTTTTATTTATTTATTCATGATGGGTTTTAACTTGTTAACTGCAATAAAAAAAATTAAAATATATATATATAAAAGTTTGTTGTTTGAGCAACATAAATAAAATTTAAAATCAATAATTTTTTTTTTTTTTTATGAAATATTTTTTTTTTTAATTATCAGCTAATAATAAATAAAGTTTTTTTTTTTTTTTAAATATATTTAACATTACTGCATATAAATAAAAATTATAATTATATAGATAGTAAATAAATGTTACTGAATGTGTATATAGTCTTTGTAACATAAGCTAATGTTTGTTTAAATAAGAAATTAATAAAATAATAATAAAAATCCACAGATAGAGTAGAAAAAAAAAAAAAAAACAATCATCTAACTATCCATTCCATTAATCCTAATCTCCATTGACCCAACTAAACAATAGAGCTTTTAATGGTTTTTCTTTCTTTTTTTTAGTTTATATATATATATACTATGTTTAAAAAGAAGTGTCCAAGCGACACGTTATTTTAGATTTATGTATTACATAGACCAGACAAAAATACTTTTTTTTCCCCATAACAAAATGAGAGTTTATATTTTGACTGCAAGACACAACCAAAAAAATTATTCAAATACATTTTTTTTTAAGGTTTTAGTTAAAATGTTCAGTGTTCAGTGGTGTTACTAGGGTTCTACAGTTTATCCATAATAACCATCCTTATATACTTAGATAAAAAAAAAAAAAACAAAGTTAGAGTTAAAATATATGTTGAAGAAAAAAAAAATTAAAACTAAACAAAAGGTTCATTGTTTAATAAAATGACGACAACGATTTGTTTATCAAAACAAAAAAAAAAAAAAACAAAGCACAAGAAACAAAATAATAAAATAAACAAGCCAAAATAAAATGAACAAATAAAAAACTGACCAAAATAACCACCCCCGATTACAAAAATAAATAAAAGAAGAAGAAGAAGAAGAAGAGAAAAGAGAAAAAACGCAAGCAAAATTACATTATTTCATTTTCATCTAACAGTATTTTAATAATGTCTGCTATCTATATGGTTATTTTTTAACATTTATTTATATATTAAATTAACTAGAAAAGGACTAAGCAAAAGGTATAATCATTACAATATCAGACAATATATATATATATATATATATATACATGTGTAACTCGTTAAGGATAAATGTTAAAGATATATAGATAACAAAATGATCTGTAAACGAGCTTATTTGTTCATGGTTTTATTTTTATTTTTATTTTATTTTATTTTATTTAGTTTTGTTTTCTATTCTTTGCTATAATATTTAGTTTTTTTTTTTTGTTTCTTTTATTTTTATTTTAGTTGCTTTCTGCAACATAAAACATAAATGGTATACCAAAAAAAAAAAAAAAATGGATATATAATTTGATATTTAATGCTTACGATTATTAATATTAAAGGAAAATATTATTATTTTCTAAACTTAAAGCTCATTTATAATCAGAATTTTAATTTGAAAAAAAAAAAAATAATTTTTATTATTACATAATAATAAATAATTTATAATTAATTATTATACCCGGATAGAATTATTTTTTTAAATCCACAGAAATTATGAATTGTATCATAGAAAATTTTGCATGATTCTAGTGACAAGAGAAATATTTCTTATTTTATTTTTAAAAAAAAAAATTCTTAAACTAAGAAATAAAAACTAAATACCAACAAAATAAAATTTATATCGAGAAATTATTTCTGTTTTTTCTCAAGAAACTAAATTGGATTGGCATAGAAACCAAAATTCATGACATACACTCCGTTACCTTTACTACGTTCACCTTTACATAAAATATATAACTGCGAACTGTTCAAATGTTGTAAACAATATTTGATTAGACATATAGTAAACTATTAATTTTCGATTATATAAGAATTTTTTTTTAATGAATTCAAATATACATTTCGTTGAAAAAAAAAAAAACAAGTTGTAGAAAAAAAAAATTCAGTTCAACGAACAAAATTGGATTTTCGTTATATTTTCTGCACGTAAATCATAGTTGAAACTTTTGATATTCAATGCAATTTACACATGTCGGACATTCTAATAAATGTAGATTAGTTTTGCTTCTCTCTCTCATACACTTTTTTAATTTCGTGAATCGATACAATTCAATTTAAATTTAGTTTAAATATGAAAGATTTAATGCTTTTCAAGCTATATTGGTATCATTATCAAATAAAGTAAATAGAGTAATTTAATAAAACATTAAAATAGGCTTTAAGTAATAAATGTAAGGAATTAAAATAATAATAATAATAAATAAAATTGTAATCTCAAACCATTATGTTGTTTTTTTTTTTTAATATTTACACAACATTAGTCTTTTCTTTATTTAATTCTGATGATACTAATCGAACAAAAAAAAAAATAAATAAAGAAAGAAAGTAAAACGGAAAATACATACTGACAGAAAATAATAAAATAGAAGCACGATGACATATAAGACCATGACCACATATTTTATTGTTATTGATAAAAGATATGACTACAACACATTACACACAACAATACATAATATGCGGTTTAAAAACATAAATAAATAAATAAATAAAAAAACAGCACCATTGGTCGTTTTGTCGCATCATTTGATAAGGGTTTTTCGTATTGTTTGAGAATGTGTTGCTTTTACTTGTGGTTTTTTTTTTCGAATTTTTTTTTTTTTACTTTATTATTATTATTTTAGTTTTTTATTTTTTCTCTATTTATTTTAGTTTTTTTTTTTTTTTTTCGATTTTTTTTTTAAGTAGTAAATGGTTATTTTAGTGTTATACCTATCTAAACATTGTGGTTGTAAATTACTTTCGTCACCATGAGTAAATCAAGCAAACAAAACAAAGAATAATCAACAATAAGGTTTATATTATTAAGGCCCATGGCACTTGTTATTTATTATAACTACAAGGTACAACATACAAAAGTAATTGTAATGAATTTTTACCAAACGATAACAAAAAAAATCTAATACAGAATATACATACATATATTTTCATAGAATTAAAGGAAATTTGTAAAACGCTAACCTACATCAACATAATTATATTTTTGTTTAATTCGAAATTATATTAACTTTGATAAAATTTTAAATTATGTTTTCTTTTTTTTTTTTTATAATTGCAAGGTAAACATATGTGGATGAAAGAGCCTAGAAGCTGTCACCTACACATGAACCTTCCTTGAGGGCTAACAACAAGGTTATACATTCTTTTTATTGTTCTGTTTGTATTATTTCTTGGGGAGCCCAACAAGTCTATTCGAATTGACAACAATAACCCATACACATTGTTTTTGAATCTAACATTTCTGTATGAAAAAGGTCTTCCCAATGATATTATAAAATTTTATAATGTTTCAGCGTTGACATTGTAATCGGTTTTATACAAAAAATTAAATAAAAACTGTTTTTGCTAAGAAATTAATTTTTCTTTAAAGTTTTCTTTTTTTTTTCTAAAAGATTCACTTTGTACACTTTTTAAGTGGTTGTCTTGTGACTATATAATATTTATTTGCTACATAAAAGTAATTGAAAATTACTGTTAAAGATTCTGTATTTTTTGCTTAAATATCCTTAATACCTTTTCTTATTTATCCAGGTGTTTTGTTACTCCTTAAAGATTATAAAGAAAATTGTATAGACTTACTATATTCAAAGACATTTTATTTCATTGTTAGCACGCAATACATTGTTATATAGATTTATATTGTAATCACAATTAAATAAACATAAAAAACATTTATTAGAACATATCCCTTATTTATTTTCTGTGCTAGGCATAAGATGAAATTTAACACTGACCTCCATCAAGTTACCGATAATGTTCAAAATTGAAAAACACAGTTATTTGTAAATTGAAAATTCGTTATATCTTATACTCATTGAATCATAAAATCTTCGATCTCTAACCAAAATACCAAAATACGTCTTTATAACTTTTTTAATCTTTTTATTTTTTCTACTTTATATTTAATGAAATTACAACCCAATTTCATTTAGTCATACAAACAAATTTTATATTTCTATTAAGATGTTTCAACATTGTAAAATTTCTGTTGACTTATATTATTTTCCTCTTGTTGTTAATTTAAAATCTTTAACAAAATAAAAAAAAAAATCAACTTTTAAGTGTAACAACAACAACAACAGCATATAATAAAAGGATTTTCTTAACAGCAAACGATAGAAAAATAAATATATAAAAAACACAAGTAGTAAAAAAAAAAGTTTTTTTTTAAAAGCTGATTTATATGGTTAATAACTCATAAAATATATATAAAAAAAAAAAAATTTAATAATTTGATTTTTGTTACGCGTAGCAAATTTTATATTTTATTTTTCAATTTTATAATTTTACTTTTTTTTTTCTTTTAATATTTTTTATAACAAAAAACAAGGGCAACAGAAACAAATAAAAAAAAAATTAATTAATTTATTATTAATAAACATATATATTATACATTGGAAAATAATTGAATACGGAAAATTTTTAATTAAACAAAGAAAATGTTAATAAAAAAAAAAAAAATTATATCAATTTTTGAAATATTTGATTGATTATTATAAATTTTTTTTTTAATTAATTATTGAAATAATGTATGCGCTAGAGTTTTTCTATGTTATACATACATTTAAGCTTTTATAAAATTAGATGATACATAGATTTATATTTTAATAAGAAATACTTAACTAAGTCATTTGTTTGTTATTTCAACCAGAATGTAAAAATTAATCAAAAATCAATTTATTTCTGAATAAAGTCACTTATAAGGTATTAAATACTTTATAAGTAAGTAAAATATTTAAAAATGAATAATTTATGCTTAGTATTTTTAGGATTTATGACTTAAAAACTGGGTAGGTTTATGGACGTTTGTTGTGAAGAATTTATTAAAAAATTTCATTATTTCAACGCGGTTCCAATCAAAAAGTCGATTTCGTATTTCGCATTGATACTGTTCGTCGGTTTACAGCTGTTCCAGCCCTTATATCTCGTAACTTTCTCGTTAACATATAATTACCGCTACCTCCATTGAGCAGTGTCTAAAATTATTTTTGTAAAAAATTTGTTAGATCCGCATCGTCACGTCGATGTTTAAACGAGTCTAACTTATCTGTGATTTCCGGATTATTTATGTACCCTATATAGTAACCCCACAAACATTGTGAAAATATTCCATACACGAACGTACAAATGATTTATAAATGTGACCAAGTTTGTACGAATTGATTAAAGTCATCCACCGGTACAAGAAACATAATTTTTTCGTTGGTTGTTTAGCTAAACATGTTCATGCTGTAACAAAATTTGACACAATATTTATTTCGAGATAGATTTTCGTTTTATCGAATTTAATTTCTGTTTTAGAATTGATGGTATTAAGTCGCGATTTTTAATATAGACTTGCATTCTAATAAACTTAAATTCTGGTTAAAAATTTTGTATGTTCCAGTACTATCATCATGATGATCCATAAACTTTTCCATAAGCTTATCTATACGTACCATCCTATATACTAATAATAAGAATCGGTTTTTTGTTAGAAAAAAAAAAGGATAGAAAAACGTAAAATGTTTTCATTAAAGAAAATTCTTCACTTTATATTTATTTATGTTTTGTTTTTTTTTTCTTCCTTTTTTTTAATATAGAAAGAAATAAAAAATTAAGACGTGTTTGTGTTGAAGGTGTTTCATTAAATC
The DNA here is from genome assembly GCA_961205885.1 of Ptychoptera albimana. Lineage (NCBI taxonomy): Eukaryota > Metazoa > Arthropoda > Insecta > Diptera > Ptychopteridae > Ptychoptera > Ptychoptera albimana. The sequence continues at coordinate 20,420,594 of OY540801.1, forward strand.
TATAAGAATTTTTGTATTCGTAAGTAGCGTTGCAAAGCAATTTAAAAGATATCTTTTAATTTTTCGTTTTTTTTTTTTTAGTTTTCTTAGTAAAGCATAAATAAGGAGCAACCTTGCTGCATTAAAAACAAAAAAAAAATGTTCTTTAACTAATTTAAAAAAATAAAGGAAGAAAAAAGCGTTTAGTGTACGGAGATAAAAACGATAAAAATAAATAATTTTATTCTTTCTATTCGAATATCATAAAGTTTGATGCTAAAAATACATTATTTCGCCCAAAACGAAAAAAAAAAAAAAATTAAAATTTTTTTTAGAAAAATATATAAAAGGAAATGCATTTTCTTTCTTTCTGTATTTTTGGTAAACTAATATAAATTTAACGATAGCAAAATAAGAAGAAGAAGAAGAAGAAACATAATAAATTTAATTTGTACGATTCAGCAGCTTAATTTAGGTGAAGGCGGTATGTTATAGACTGTATATTGAAGTTTTAAGTGGTGTTATCGATCCCAAAAGAGAAATCTTGATTCTCTAATCACGTTTTACTTGTCCCTAGGGATTGTTACCTCTTACCCAATAAATATTATTTCTACTAAACCCAAACCAAAAGCATAGCTAAATTAAGTTTTTTTTTTTTATTTTTTATTTTTTATTTTCTATGACTTCGTTGATAACTATTATTCTTTTACTTAACCATTGCCAATAGAATGCTTAGTAAAAATCCAAAAAATACAAAAAAAAATATTATTTCACAGTTAAGGGATAAAATTAGAGTCAAGTAATATAATCTTAACGATAACTATGGGGTTGTTTTTTTTATTAAACTAACAACAACAACAACAACAAGGGGGAAAAATATTTATTTATTTATTTTTTTTTTATATATATATGTATTTACAATTTAACCGCAATTCTATAAAAAAAAAATTTCAGCTTATATGCTGACATCTTAACTATTTTCCCTTTTTTTTCATTTTTTTACCACTTCCGTAACTAAGATTTTTGAACTATTATTTTGACTTTTGTTTTTAATTTATTTAAGTTTATATACGAATTAGGGAAATTGATATAAATAGATTTAAAAGGTATTTATTTTATATATGTTATAAAACCTGTATATATATATATATATATCCTATTCGAATCACATTTAATCAGTTGAGTATAGTAACAACTCAATTTTATAACTTTTTATTTACATTAAAATGTTGATTTGTGTTCTCCGTTATCTGTTAAAGAAATGAAAAAAAAAAAAAAAAAAAAAATAAAGTTTATTTGTGTGTTTAAAATTTATTTACACCTTGTACATAAAATGTTTTTTTTTTTTTTTTTATTTTAACCACTAGATGTAAGAGATTAATCCGGAGATATTTTAAGATGTTAAAGTGTGATAGGTAAATATAGAAAAATAGAAAATTGTGTTAATTGATAAGGAATGCGAAAAGTTTAACCAAAGTATTTTAATGCAAAAGATTTCAATAAATTTTGATAATGTTTTGTCAGTTCAATATTAAGTCGGTAATACATTTTCTAAATACGCTTCTTTTTTTTTTTACTTATATATTCTGGGTAAAAAAGTAAATTTTGGGATGTTTTCTTGCTTTTTTTTGTGTGTGTGTGTGTGTGTGTTCCCATTCGTTGATTAGTTTGTTTAACTTTTATTATGATTATAATAAAGAAACGTTCACATTGAACAAAACAAAACAAAAAGAAAAAAGGGCGTAATTAACCTTTATTAAAACATTTAATTTATTTGTTTGACAATAATTAAGTCCTGCAATGCTGCAATGCTGCAATGTTTTTTTTTTTTTTGCATTTTGTCTTTATTTAATAACCGCAAACAAATTCAAAAACATTAACAACGTTAGAATGAAAAAAAAAAAAAAAAAGTTAGAAATCTAATTTATATAAAAATAAATGTAAATTGTGTATAATATAATTTTTCATAAAGCAACAACCACAAACGAGTTTATTTCAGATTTAATAACCATATGTACACAAAATCTACCACCTCATCATACATGTTGTTGTGTTTGTTTTTTTTTTTTTTGTTAAATCTTGTAATCCATGTGTAGGAGTTAACATGAATGAACAAGTACATAAAATTTCCCTACTTTGTTTAACATGAATAAAAGAAGATGAAATTGTGAAGAAGAGGCGTCACGACGTTGTCCACAAAATGTTCAATAGGAAAATATTTAAAAAAAAAAGTAAAAAAGTAAGAATGATGTTTATGTTTTTTTTTTTTTTTTTTTTTTGTTACATTATGTATTCGTTTCTTTCTTTAAAACAAAGTACAAACAAAAAAAAAAAAAGATATGAACTTCACAAGAGTTATCATAGAGTTAGTTGAAAATATGAATAACATCTATTGGTGTTATGGGAATAACATGGAAGCCCAGAAAAAATGGGTGCTTAATCCAACAATCTTCCTATAAAAACATAATTTTATTTAAAAACGGTAAAAAAAAAAAAACGCGAAAGGAAAGATTTTACACCTCTTGGGGACAATATTCTGTTTTTTTTTTTTTTTTTACATATTCTCTACCTTGGATATTTTTATTCAAGATTTTTTTTTCGTTTTTACCTTTTATGATTTTTTTTTATTTAACTCATCATCTTAAATCTAAAATAGACGTGTTCTTTAAAGTGCACATCGAAGATGAGCAACAAACAATCCCAATGTACAAGAGTAACAAAAAAAAAAAACAACCAAGCCACTACGTACAAATTGGTCTCCAGATCTCTGATCATGCAAATACATATATTCTTATTAAATTCACCTTTTTTTTATGTTAATAATGGAAAATTCTTTTCTGTAAATTCTTCTTTAACAAAACGTGAAAATAGTGAAATATTTTACATAATTTATCGGGATTTCTTCTGTAGTGTATTATTAAAAATAATAATATAACATTCCTCACTTATTTTTATTCATTTAAAAATTATTAGAATTTAATATTAAATTTAAATTTACATCATTTTAAAGTTAGAATCAATATTCTTAAAGGAAACGGTGATATTTGCGGTGTTTTTTTTCTTCCTATTTTATTGTTACCTTCCAAGGAACTGGGTTCTAATATTATTCACGCTGGCGTTCAAAAGATGGATGTTTAAAAATCATTAAACATTTTCCGTGGTTTTTTTTATATAATTTTATAAGGGTTCTGTGCGCTTTTATTTTGTTAAAGAAGTTCCACGAAATATCAGCAATAAACAATAATTCCTTTTAAAAAAAACTTATTTCTAGAATTCAAGAATTTCTAGGTAAACACAGTCATACTTTATGAATCTATTTAAATACATTAATTAAAAGAAAAAAAAATAATATTTATAAATCTTCAGTCTTTTTCATTTTTGTTTGTTTTCTTAAATCCTTCTGTTTTAATTCCATAAAGTTATCGAAGAAACATTTTAATTTTAATTTCCTTTTTGCATACATAAATAAACAAAGCAAGTGAAAAACAAAAAAAAAAAACGAAGAAGCAAAAATGACATGGAATTAAATAAGTTTTTATAAAGAAAGAAAAAAAAAAAAAAAACTTTATCGTTAAGTTCATATTTTTCTTGTTTTTATCTTAGCATAAAGTTTACATATTTTTTTCTTTTTTATCATATATGTCTTATTATTAAAAAGTTTATATGAAAAATGCACATTGAGAAAAACCTTTTGTTTAATTTTATTATTATAAAAACAAAATGTATGCTCATAATTTTCCCATTAATAGTAAGAGTAAGAGTTACCATTTTAATATAAATTCTAGAATAATGTTTCAATCATTCAAATATGTTTTGTCACATTGTTAGATCTCAAGTGACTTGATCCTAATGATTATCAATAATTTTATAATTTTACTGTAGCACATAGAATATAAACCTTGATCAGTGTCTTGTTCTATGTGTTGCCACTTTTCAGACAAATATATGAATAATGGTATTGACATACATTGAGTAAAATTAAAGATGTCAATACGGTTTATAATAACAACTGAATGTATCTGGGTCTTCAACATAAGTTTACAAATGTTAATCAGAAAAGTCCTTAAAATTGTTCTTGATTTTACTATTTACTATTATTAACATATAAAATCATTTTCTAATTTTAACTAAAATTTTGTTAGAATAATTAAAATTATAAATTCTAATTGAACTATTGATGTGTTTTGTGGTTTTTACTTTTTTTTTTACTATAAATTATTCATGGTTAAAATAAGTCTAAGTTAAAATAAGTTTTTTTTATTTTTTTATATATAAAACTCTATAATATTTAGCAATCAAACAAGTGGTTAAACATTATTATTTGTTTAGAGTTTCATCTATATTTTAATATTTCTATTAACATTTTGTTGGTCTATGTTGTGTTTTAAGTACATCCTGTTTAAGTTAATTGAAATTCTCAATATAACCTTTTATACAAAATACATATTTTTTTTTATTTTTTTTTGTTATAACAATCAATATAATTATCAAATTAAAAACAATGTATTAAATATTGATCATAAATTTTCATTTTTTAATCAAAATTAAACAATAAAATAGAAAGAAATCTTAATTATTGTAAAGATAATCACAAAAGAAATGTTAATAATTAAATAATATGAAGGATTTAAAAAGGAATAATATAAACGTTAAAATTTATAAAGGATTAAGTAAATAAACCTTTGACTTTAATTAACTTTTATACACTTAATTATTCTTAAAATAATCTTTTATTGTTTAATTAATATTTTACAAAAAAAGGATAAAAACTGTATTTATTTACATATTCTTGATGCGAAAAAGTAATTCATTAAACATTTTCTACAAAACTTTACAGGCGTTATAAATGTGAAAAAGTATAAAATGTATTTTTTTTTCTCTTCTCTCTTTATTTCTAAATTACTTGACCTATCATCATCTTTATTCCTTTAATTTATTTAATCTTTTTATCTCATTACAACATCCACATGCTGATGTAATGTAAAAAATACACAAATTTTATATTCATCATTTTTTAATGCAAACCTTTAAATTGTTTATTTTAGCTTTGTGTACGATTCAGAAAATAAATAAATAAATAAAACAAATCATTAGATCAGTTATATTTACTTATTATGTACAATTTACAAGTAATACTCTTTAAAAAAAAAAGAAAAAAACCCCCCCAATATTTAAATAAAATGTAAAAACATCAAATAGTTGTTTATTATATAAAAAAAAAAAAAAAAAATCCTGTCTATGTGGTGACATAATTTATCTATTTCCGAGTTAAACGAACCGCAAATTTTGTTATATACAACAAAAAAAAAAAAGAAATTTTACACAATAATATAAAGAGATATTTGCTTATTCGTATATAGAGTATAGACTAATGTACAAACAAGTTGTAAAATAAATATATATTTACAAATAAGCATAGTACTATGTATATACTGACTTATATAACAATTTAACAGACCAAAGCAAATGGTAAATGAATTAGAAATGATATATAGTGGGGTAATGTATCATTATATGATCATGTAAAACTCTAAATTAAAAATATGATTATTCTTCCTAAATTTTTTTTTTTTTTTTTTGTCTTTTTCATAAATCAAATTATACGAGTTAAGTTTATTTAGTGTTATGAAAACTTATTAATCTTTGTAATTAAAAAATGTGAAAGATTTACTCATCAATTTAACGTAGAGGAAATTTATTGATTCTTTGTTATTCATGTAAGTATTTGGGGGCGAATTCGTATAACAGGTCGTACCGAGTTTAATGATTATAAAGTGTTTTGATATTAAATCAAATTTCGATAATTATCTAAGAACTCCTATCGCTGATCAATCACAGCTAAACATAATCAGAAATTGTTTGTGGGCCAAGTGTATTTTGAAATTAAAAATTATTATTCTTATATAATTCACACGGAATGTGATTTTTCAATTTTATTATTAACAAAACCACTGGGACTATAGTTTTATGTGTATAGAATTTTCTAGAGTAAAGCATCTTGTATATAATAACCACCTGGGTAGTTGCTAAAGCACGTTAATTAAAAATATGATTACCTGGTATAATTGATAAGAGATTTTCAAATGCACCACTTATATTTAAGAATGCAATTCACCCACAAAAAGGTCTATATATACTTGATAAATTGTTAATTATGTATACGGTTACCACTAATTTAAATGAGTTATTTCCATAAACATTACTCGAGTTTATGCAACTTTGTACATTAAAAGGAAATAGTTGAAAGAGTGGGTGAATGATAATAGCAAAACAATTACTTCTTTGCATAAAAACATTTAATTATAAAGAAAATTAAATAAACCCGATTTAAGGAATTTTACATTATTTCAAGTGAGGTTATTGTATTATGATAAAGATTATTCTATTATGTTTATTTCTTATATTAAATAAATTTATTTACCTTTTAATAACCCCGAACGTATTTGATTTTATTTTTATTTTTTTTTTTTAAAAAAAGAAAAAACAAAAACATTTTTCAACGGTAGTATTTTTATACAATTTATGTTTTTATTTTTATTAAACTATATACAAAAAATTCATTATGCATTACATATACAAGGAATAAACTGTTTCCTAACATTCTAGTGTCAAAGAAATAAAAAAATAATACACTTTTAAATTAAATATTTTAGTTGATACACACAAAACAAGATAATTTAAATTCATTCATATCAAAACAAATAGAGATACCAGATATATATAATTGTGCTTTTGATCTTTTAACATTTAATGAATAGTAGGGAAACCTTTTATATGACAAATGTAGTAAAATTTATCTTGACCAATACCGTACACTATATAACAGAATAAAAGATTTAATTCATTACTTAATGACAAAACTTATTTACTTAACATGCTGGGATTCTCATCACCTTATTCAAATGAATGGTAAATGTCTCAATTCTTTTATAATGTTAATACAGCAATTTAAGAGATGAATTGCTTATTAAAAGAGATAAAGACTGTTAGTATTTGTTTTATATTTCTATAATACAAAAAAAAAAAAAAAAAATTTAATCATTCTATGTATATTATTCAAAAACGGTTACTTTATGAATAAATAAAATTTTATGCTTTTGTAAAATTTATATGGAAATGTTTAATTTTAACAAATACCAAAATCATAAAACTGAAGTAGTATCAGAGAGGCATAAAATATGTAGAGATATGTATTTATAAGTGCATAATTTGTAAATTCTTGCATTCAATACTTTTTATTATGTAATAATATAAAATTTCCTTAAAAGAAAAATTCCGACAAAACTCAAAAAATTGCATCAAAAAAAAAAGAAAAATAAAGGAAAGCATTAATAACATACTTTCGATAACTATTTCTGATTAACATTAGTAGTTCTTATTTTTTTTTTTGTACTTCAATTATATTATTAACGATTTATTTTATAAATTTAATCGATACATATTTTATTTAATTAAATAAAACAAAAAAACAAAAATAATTAAAACAAGACTGTGGTAGTGAAATAAAGATGAATATTTCCAATAATTCGATAAACAATTTTATAGGCATTTAGATTTGTTTATTCTTTTTTTTCCAATAATTATTAATATCATTGAATATTTTTTCTTCGTTTATAAAATTCCGTAATTTCCTAAAATAAACAAATAATTTTTTTATTCAATATAAATAAAATAAATTAAGACATTTAAAATAAAAATTACTTTTTTTGATAAATTTTCCAAATATTGCTTTAGCTGTATCAAGTAGTTATCTGTTATATCTTTATAATTATCAATTAACTCCTTTCTTTTCGTTTCATTTAATTTTGCATAAGCTCTTTCAACTTTTAATGGATTTCCGGAATACATTTTGATTTTATAATAGTCAAATAAAGAACTACAAATAATAATAAAAATAAAATTAAATACTTAAAATTATATAGAAAATTAAAATTTCTTACCCTGGTGGTGTATCTGGCCTGGCAACAAATATCTTTTTCTTTTCCTTCTCCTTCTTTTTAGATGATGTTACTTTTTTTTTACTATTAGATGTTTCAAATATATCTTCTTCACTGTCATCATTACCATTATTATAATCATTGTTTTGTATATTACTTTCCTCAAATTGTTCATCATCGTTAACATAACTTTGATTATTACTATCACCGTAATAGTCCTCTTCATAATAATCCTCATTATATTCATTTGCATCGTCGGACATTTTTTTTTGTTTCTTAGATACAGATTCATCACAATAATCATCATCATTATTAGTATCATTAATATTTACAAATGAATCATTTTCGTCGTTATTTAATTCTTTTTTGGACCTTTTTTTACTTTTCTTTTCTTTTTTTGGTGAATCGGGCTCAATTTTAATTAAAACATTCTCGTCAAGTAACTTTTGTTTGTTAAACTAAAATATTTAATAATTGCATTAAATAACCATTTTAAAATCTCTCTAAATATAATAAATTAGATACCTCCTTGGCCTTCTTCAAATAGGAATTTTTTATATCTTCATCGAGTAATTTCCATCTTTTTGATACCTCAGTGAACTTTTCTTTTTGCGATACATCTTTCATTTCATCAGATTTCATTAACTCAGTTATAAAAATGGTATAACCAGATCTTTTTTTAATTTTTTTAGACGTTTTTTGTGGTTTAGACACTTCATTATTTTTGACAAATTCTTCATTCATAATTTTCGCTTTATCTTTAAAAGTGATTTTTAGTTCTTCATCCATTTCTCTCCATTTTTGTGCTATCAAACTAACTTTTTGTTTTGGTGGAATATCCATTATCTCACTATTATGTTCTTTAAAGAAAACCAAATAACCAGTCATATTACCACTTTTACCCGATTTCGTATTTGGTTTTGTGTTATCAACACCCACAAAATTATTGCTCTTTTTCCCATTTAATAAGTTTGCTTGATTTTTGTAATTATTTTTTTCCTCATTATTCAATAATTTATATTTATCACGTGCAATTGTTAACAGGGCCGCCTAAAATATTTGATTTAGTTATCTAATAATTAGTGGTTTATTAATAACACTTACTTTGCTTTTGTCAGGATTTTCATTTTTTATTTCTTCTCTCACATCGTCTAAAAATACAGTCCATGGAGTAATTGCTTTCGTATCTTTTGGTTGTTTGGCTGCATCAGAAATATTTTTAGTTTCGATATCATTTAATATTTCTTCGAAATATCGAAATCGGCGAATACCTTTAACTAACTGATCAAAATACAATTTACATTCTTTTGCATTGTGATCTTTAAAAGCAATCTAAAAGATAATTCAAATGGAATAAAGTTTATATAATCTTAATATCCTAATATCATATCGAAATATAATTACTTTGGACCAGTCAATCCTGTCTCTTCTAGTTTGGTATGATAATTTATCATTGTCCGGAATAGAAAAACGAATTTTTTCTAGAAATTCTTTAACATCATCTTTAGACCAACTTGGAGAAGCTAAAATAAAATTTAAACATTTTTTAAATCAATAAGTTTTGAAATATGATTCAAATTTTGATTAACTTACATTCACCATAAGACAGCGAATTTGAGGTTATATTTTCTAAAAAAAAAAAAAAAAAACATTAGCTTTAAAAACCCCGCCAAAACCCTATTCCAATTTTTTACCATGAAGGATAGATTCATCCGGAGTAAACGACACAAATACTGATTTTGATCTTTGTCGCATGATTATAAAAATATAACTTCTTTATCTATCTATAAATGAATATACTAAAACGTAACAACATAAACTATTACTCGAAACACTAGATTGTTTATCCTGCTCGAATAAATAAATATTAAGATGATTGATGAATTAAGTATTTGATATAATATAAAATAGCAAAAATATTTTTTTTATGTTATATAAAATGTTTTAAAAAAATTCCCATTTTTCCAACGAACAATATGATTATCACATACAAAACACGCTTGACATTCTTGAACACATTTTAAAACACATGCAGTACAGAAAACATAAGGTTGTCGCATGAACCGTAGTACGTTTTCGTTTTATTTTTTTAGTACTAAAATTTGAATCATTTTGACGTTTCTAAAATTTAATATTTATTAACGGAACTTTCAACAAAACTAAAAGGTAAATATTTTAATTTCAAGTAACATATTTACTATATTCTAAAATTATATTAATAATTTCAGTGGTGATTAATTATGGCAGAATTTATTATAAATAATGATGATATATCAGAGTCAAAAAAACTGCGACACTTATTTTTATCAAATATAATAAAGGAGAAATTGTCATTAATTGAACACAACATAGCTAAATCTATTGATCAATTAATGCAAGTAACAAGTGGAAATTTAATTATTTATGAAAAATCATTAAATACTTTACAAAAATTAACAAAGATTAGTCAAGATTATTTAAAATTGAATGAAACGAAAATTTTTAGTGAAGATATTACAAAGTTGTACGATTACCATAAGTTTATAGAAAAGACAACATTAATATCTGAATCGTTGAAAAATTTAAAACAATTATCAAATAATCTTTGCGTAGCCCCAACAAGTAGTTTAGAGGAAATAAATAAAAATTTAGTTAATGTTTTTGATTCAAGCAATATCTATTATGATGAGGAGAACAAAATATATAAAGACACTGTGCAGAGATTAGATAATATCGTTACGAAAGTGAATCATTTTAATTCATTTCTTGGACCATCTGTAGAAAATATAAATGCTATATGTATAGATGTGTTGAAGGAGAGATCCGATAAAATAACAATTGATACATCAGAAAAAAATAATACAATATGTGAAGAGTAATTAATATTAATTTTTAATAACCGTAATAAATTATTTAATAAGATTAAATGAATTTTTTTTTTTAATATAGATTTGAATCCTTATTCCTTTCTTATAAATAAACTTCATCAAAATTCGAGAGTCTTAGAAGTTTCTTTTCACCTAAAATTTTATATTTTTCGAATGACTGAATAAAACATAAATAATAAACTTGTCCGGAAAAAGATACTTCAGTTGATGCATAACTTTTGGTTTTTATTGCACAACGTAACTGATTTATATTACTGTTCCTCCAAATTAGAAAAAAAAGCAACTTCTATTGTGACATATGTATGATATTCAAAATTAACATAATATTTCTGTTTATTATTAATTTCATTTCATTTTCAATGAAAGTAATAATTCGAATGTTTTATTTTTATTTTTTCTGTTGAAACACACCGTCTGGTTTATGGGTGTGTCATTTCTGTTATATTTGTATGATATTCACGTTATTTGGTATTATTTTGTGTTTTCTCATCTTTAAACAGATTTTTGGGTAACATTTTATAAACAAAACGAGATGATGAAGAAGAGGAAGAAAACTATTTACTATTTTTTCGTTAAATTATTAATTTAAATATTTATCTGTTCTTATGGTTTATTATTTATATCTTTGCGTTTTCTTATACAAAACATGTTTTTTTTTTTTATAATTTAAACTTAATTATGGAATTGGATTATATAGCAAATAACTTATGAATATCAACGTTTTTAGTGTTAAACAAATAATGTTATTCTTATAATCATGGTTTATATAAAGGTGGTTTTAAAGGTTGAGCTTTTTTTTTTTCTTTTCTTTTTTTCCTTTAATTAAACCACATCAAATATTTTATATAATTTTCCATCATCAATCATTTAAACAAATAGCATTTGACCATTTATTATAATAACAAAAAAAAAAACTTAAAATTTTTACGGAAATTATTAAAAAAAAAAAAATTTAATCATAAATTTTAATTTTTATATAATCATATAAATAAAAAAAAAAATTATTTAACAAATTTTTCGAAATTTTAACCGATGCTACTTTTTCATAACAAAAAGTAATAATAAAAATTTATTTCAAAATTATTTAAATAAATTTTAGAAATCAATCAGATGACAGAAAAAAAAAAGTCTTTCAATTTTTTTTTTTTTTGTATTTTTTGTATTTTAAATAATTATTATCATTAGAATAACAATTTCATGTAACCTGTGATATTAAAATTTAATTTATTGTAAATTACATGGTCATACAAAATTTACATACATGACCTTAATATTGATTAAAAACTGGTTTAAACATAAACAGGTAGTTTAAGAAAAAATTTAAATTTAGTTTTTCATTTACAAAAGAAAAAATAATAACAATAAATAAATAAACCTACCTACCCTATCCATAACAATATTATACAAAGTATTTACTTCAAAATTTCCTTACAAGCTAAATAAAATTTTTATCCCAAAACACATTTAACACTTTTGTGATTTTATTATCACTAGTAAAAAGTAAAAAAAAAAATTTGTTTATTTTATTTAATTTTATATTAAAATAAAAATAATTTACGAAACGCGATGTATTTCTTTAAAAAAAAATTTTTATCACCATTTTTATGGCAATTCTTTTTTTTTTTTTTTCTTTTTGTTTTTATTTTTCTAGAAATTATGGATCCGGTTAGAATGTTGCTAATTGAATACGACAAATAATCCTATTAAAAATTAACAAATTTAAGGAGCTTTTAAAAAATCATGTAATTTCCATGTGTTAATTAAATTTTATTTTATTTTATCTATATTTTGTTAATATGTAAAGTTGTAATGATGAGCCTATAAAAGTAAAAGTCGGAATAGGAATTTCTGTATATATTAAATAACAATAAAAAAAAAATAAGATATTTAGATTTAGTAGATTTTTAATTAAGAAAAAAGAAAGTGTTATGATTAAAGTTAATTAAATTAAACAAAAAAAAAAAATAAAAAATAATAATAAAGTATTTCTAATATGATTGTGTAATGAATTTCTTTTAAATTTTAAAAATTTCTGTAATGTACAGAGCGGGCTACTGAGACGAAAAAAAATACAAATATTTTTACAATAAATTTAATTAGCACATTTTAAAAACGATTTTTAATTATTTTTGGTTAGGAACAGGTTATGAGACATAATCTTTGTGTAGTTCATGCAATAACTGCTTGTTCATTTAGAAAACACTTTTACAATTATGTTTTCAATCTTTTTTTTATTGTTTTTACTGAATGGATTATATAATTGCATTATGTAAAGCATTGTTTACTTTGCAAAAACCACTTTCTACAGAAAGTCCTTTTAATTTGGGATTGTGACAAACCCAAGTTCAACGTTTTTAAATAACGTTTTTTCCCCGATTTTTTTTTTTTTTTTTTTGCAATTAATCAATAAGCATAAATTCACGTTAAAGTTTCATGGTTAAATATATTGTAAACATTTTTTATTTCTTTGAAAGGAATATTTTATTTAAATTTACAATCATACCATAGCCTGTGTTAACATATTTAAATTTATTAATTATTTCGAATAAATTGCTTTCCAGCTAAAAAATTATTTTATTCGTATTTAACATTTTATTATTCATATTTCACAATTCGTCAAATATTTTTGTTATAATTCGTTTTTTCATCATAACTAAAGGAAATTGAATGAATTTCCGTTTAAAAAAAATATATATATATATTTATTAGCATAAAAAATGAAAATTTTTAATATCATGAATAATTTATTTATATAAATAAATAAAATTTTCATTTTTATTAATATAATAAAAAACTATTAAAACTTTACCTTTAAAAAAAAAAAAAAAAAAAACATTGATTATCAATAAAAGTAAAAGTGATATTACCTTTAAACACTTTAGTTTTTATTTTTATGTTAAACTAATCAAAATAAATAAAGATATTTAAATAAATAAATTTTTTATATTATTATAGTTTTAATAATTATGAATAGATAATTAAATTATCAAATTTTATATAAAATAGCTAAATAATATATTTAATAAAAGTTGTTTGTTAAAAATGTATCTTTCACTTTATATAGACGAATACACTTAGAAAACTCTACGCGCTTTTGTACATTTGTATAATTTTTATTCTGTTATTGTAGCGTAGCATAATTATGAAATACATATCATACATAATATTAATTAATTTGTATTTAACATTATCACACTGATTATTTGATTTAAGCTTTATAAAATCTACTATGATTATGAAATTTAAATAAAAATAATCTGGAATTATAATCAATAAACAATAGTATTAAAGTTAATTTAAAAGAATTCTTTTAAATCTTTGCTTATTTCTCTTCTGTTTGTATAAAAAAACTTTTTTTTTATATCGTTTTAATTAATTAAAGAATGATTCACGTTAATCGAAATTTAATAAAAAATGCTTTAATTATCAATTAAATTCTAATTATCGTCGTTATTAAAGAAATAAGTGATTCCAGATCTTACCTTAAATCAATTATTTCCATAATATACACGAAAAAAAATATTTTCTAAATACACCGAAATTATGAATTAAATCAAGAAATTTTTATATGAATATTTTTTATTTTCTTAAAAAAAAATTCTTAAACTAAGAAATTAAAACAAAAAATATCAACAAAATAAATTCAAGAAACGAAATGGATTAGCTTAGAAACTAAAATTCTCTCCGTGTACGCATCACAAATGTTTATATGAAAAAAGCTTCATTCTATTACAGATCCAGTAAAATTAAATGCATAAAACCTGGTGTATATCCTGTTATCCTAAATATTAGATTGAAATTACTGTTTTGACTTTATTTCCTTCACAATAATATTAATAAAACAGCATTCAGCTATATAGCAGATAAATAAAATTAATAAAATAAACAATAAAAAGGTAATTATGAATATTCAATCAAAATCTATCAGAATTAGATAGTTCACACAAATATATATATTTGTGTATCAAATACGCAACACACTGACTTAATAATATTGTTGATCAATATAAATAAAAGGAGAACAATATAGATTTATAATTAATAATGATATATAATTTGTTTATATAAATATATATTAATTAATTAGTTAATCAATAAAATATTATTTTTTATTTGCTTTCAAAACTGACCAAAAAATTTTATTAAAAAAATTAATAAGTTTAATTAGCATAACATATATCAGTCGAGCCCAAAAAAAAAAAAAAAAAAAAAATATTAAAAATTATTTCAAATCAGCCTATAAAATTAATTAATAAAATAAAATAAAATAAAGAATGAAAGTAACAATCACTTGTTCTATTTTTAATAATAAAAAAATGTCAATTCATGAAAACTCAATAACAGCTTAAATCATCACATAATTATCAACATAAAAAATAAGTTTTTTTTAGTTAAGTTAAATAACATTAAAAAAAAAATAAAAATAAAAAAACATAAAAAATGTCAATAAAATTGAAATGAAACTAAAAACTGCGTTGATTATTAGTAGCATCTTTAAGAAATCATAAACTAAATTAATTTATTTATTTATTCCAAAAAAAAAAAAAAAACGAAAATTTTTTTTTTTTAATTTTTAATTTTTTAAAAAAGTCTCCACCTCCAATAATTTAACTCAACAAAAATTTTTTTTTTGGATTTTTAATGTTTTTAACTTTTTGGTTTTTTTGTGGTTTTTGTTGTTGTTGTTATTATTGTTGTTGTTGTTCTATGGTTTTTGTCAACCAATAAATCCTAATATACAGAGAATCGCTAAAAATCGAAAGAAAAAAAAAACGTATAAAAACGAATTTTGATTTCGAACAGTATGCATTTGAGTTTCAACCGTTTAAAGATTAATAGTAGCAAGAGACAAATTAATATTGCCAACATGAAACTTATGGTGAGTTATCAAAAGATTTTAAAAATTTATTTTCATTTGATGTATCAAAAACAGTGCAAAGTGTTTGAAAAAAAAAATGGATTAAATTGAATCATCATTAGAAATAATATTTAACAAGTGACCAATATATCAGTGAAAATCCATTGCTACAATGGAATTATTTAAGATAATTGTGCTTGAATTGTGGCTTTTTATTCTAAGAATTGAAGCAACAAATATTAAAATGAGTTTTTGTTTTTGTTTTCAGGTTTGTTGTTTGTTGGTAGGAGCAGTTCTTGTATCTGCTGAAGAAGTCAAAAAGGATAAACGTGATGTTTCAAAATTAGCTGGTTTGGCTAAGTCCTTCTTAGGTGGCGGCGGCGGCGGTGGAAAGCAAATCGTTATTGATAATGGATTCAGTGGCGGATATGGCGGTGGATATGGAGGCGGATATGGTGGCGGCTATGGTGGTAGTTATAGCACAGGATACAACGGTGGATACAATGGTGGTTACAACGGTGGTTATTCAGGCAGTTACTTAAACGGTGGATACAATGGTGGTGTTGTTTCCAGTGGTGGATACAATGGTGGTGTTGTTTCCAGCGGTGGATACAATGGTAATGGTTACAACGGTGGTGTTGTTTCCACTGGTGTATACAGTAGCGGAGTTAGCTCAGGTGGATACAGCAATGATTATTCAACTGGTTATCAATCAATCCCAAGCCACAGCTATTCCCATTCCTATGCTCCACAATACAATGAAGGTCGCGTTAGGGAAGTCCATGTAACAAAACACGTTGAAGTACCAGTCCCACAACCCTACCCAGTCACAGTTGAAAAACGTGTCCCAGTTCACATCCGTGTTCCAGTTGCAGTTCCAGTCGACAGACCAGTACCATACCCAGTAGAAAAACGTGTCCCATATGAAGTTATCAAGAAAGTCCCAGTTCACATTACACACCGTGTCCCAGTCCCATATGAAGTACGTGTCCCAGTCCAAGTCCCAGTTTACCAACGTGTTGAAGTACCAGTACCAAAACCATACCCAGTTGAAGTAACCAAACATGTTCAAGTACCAGTTTACCAACGCGTCGAAGTCCCAGTACCAAAACCATACCCAGTCCATGTCACAAAGACCGTCCAAGTACCAGTTTACCAACGTGTTGTCGTTGACAGACCAGTCCCAGTATATCTTAACCAACCACAACAACACACCCAAACCTATGTTGGTCAACCAATCCAAACTGGATCATATGTAACAAATATTGGATACAGTGGTGATGCAAACTTAGGTGTTGGTTACAATCATGGATCAACAGTTGGAAGCACCTATGTTGATCATGGATACAGCAATGGAGGTTCCATTTCTCATGGAGGTTCTATTTCTCATGGAGGTTCCATTTCTCATGGTTCATCAAGCTTAGGACACGGAAGCGATGTTAGCTTCACCAGCGGCAGCGATGCAGGACTTTCAAGCTACACCAACGGTGGTTCAATCGTTAGTGGAACATCCTCATTAGGCAGTGGATTCACAAGTGTAGGATCAGACATCTCAAGCTCCTCATCATCCACATCAGGTGCAATCAGCTCCGGTTATAGCTACCCAAAACCACATCACAAAAAATAATTCATTCGTTAAATTTACAATATTTAACAAAGATAAGAATTATTTTTCTTGACTTATTCTCCTGTTTCAGAAAAAATTCCAATTTTTTTTTTTGTCATAGTCACACTATAAGAATTTAGCTATCCTTGTTTTTTATATATATATATACATATATATGTAATATACACTTTGAGTTCAAAATGAAATATACAAACATTTTTATAACTATTAATAACAAATAAAATTATTAAAAAAAAAAAAAAACACAAATTTTTTTTTGGTTTTTCTCTGATTTCATTACATTCCGGATTATAATGTTTTCCTCTTTTAAGCATCACATATCTAATACAAAAATGTACAAATTAATAATAAAAAAAAACCCCCCGAAAAGATTATGCAATGACGTCAAACAAATGTGATCTAATCGGTTTTAAAGTTTTGTTATCAATTTAAAACAACTTATTATACCGAATATTGTGAATAAAATTAAATATTTCATAATTTTTTTTTTTTTTTTAATTTATATTTCCGTGTAGTCGATATTTGTTTAAATAAATAACTAATAAAAAACAAAAATTCGATTAAAATATTTAGCTTTGATTTTATTTGAAATTCCCATGAAATTTTTTGTTGTTTGTTTTTTTTAAATTATTTTCTTTGTTTCACATTTTAAAAGATCACCAAAAGTATTTAAATATATTAATAAGGAGTTTTCTGTATTTTAATTTACATATGTGCAAAGTAATAACTTTATTAGTGAAAGTTTATTATGATTGCTTTTAATAAAAAAAAAAAAAACTGCGTAAACATTTTTTATGTTTTTTTAATTTCTTTATTTATTTTAAACAAAAAATCTTTATCATATGATTGATAAATAAATAATAGATTAATCGTGCAAATTTAATGAAAGAAAAAATATAATTTTTATTACGACCAGCTCAACTGGCTCGACTATAAATGTGATATAAATCCTAATTATGCAATAAACTAGTTTTATCTACAGGATATAAATGATTTTAGTTTTATTATTTAATTGAAATTTAATTTATTTACCACTATAAACAACAGCAATACAGGAAGTTTTTAATTAAAAATATAAATATATTTTTTTAAACGATTCCACACATACTTGTACAGACAATTATTTGATTTAATAATTAATAATTTTAATGTTTTCATGAGTCAATAGATATAAATTATCTCTTTAAACAAACTTTACATACATATTACACACAATTTTACTACATTTTTACCTGTCTAATTGTATTACTTGTATACAACTAAAGTTAAAAATAAATTGTTTTCCTATCATGAATGAAAGACAAAAAAATTCTTTCATTCATGATTTTCAGTAATACGTTGTATTGCTAATTTATATTATTTGCAAGGCTACACTAATTTACAAAAAAAAAAAAATATATATATTTTATCGTAATAAAAAAAAAAATTTTTTTTTTCAATAACTTTCCCTAGAAAAAAGACTTGAGTCACATTAAAGTTTAACAAAAAAAAAAAAAATGCGTAAAATAAATGCAAAAAAAAAAAAGTTTACCAGCTATTTTATAATAAATTTATTGTACCGGATTACATCTGATAGTTGCTAGAGTCTAGCATCATACGGGAGTTTTTACAAAAAAAAAAAAAGTTTCAAAATATATAGTTGTATTAAAAACGAAGTGAAGCTTTTTGCTATGTTTAATAGTATATGGTCATGCCGATAGCATTTTTCAAATTATCGTATCCTCGCAGTTTGCTTAATAAATAAATAATCAATAAATATTTAATTCATTAACCGGTTTATTTTTAACTTGTTTGAATAATTTAATTAAACACATTTTTTTTTTGAAGTTTTTTTAATTTATTTAGAATAATGTAGATTTTAGAGTTCTGCCACTAATTACACTAATGTACTGCAAATAATTTTTATTTCTTAAGGTATCTGCTCGAAAAAATCCGTGAATCGATAGATTATTTTTGTTTCTTAATGCAAAATTCACATAATTACACTTAATATACGAAAAACAAAGTAATTAACTCAGATTGATTATTACAAAAGATGAAGATTGTTTCTTCTACCAGTGTGGCATAGTGTTTCCAGTATCGATAGTATCTGCCTCGAATTTCCATACTATCGGCTAAAATCCAGTATCAAATATCGGTATCGTTATTGTTATGAGACGATATCGAAATATCGATATTAGATACTGGAAACCGTAATGTAGCACGCAACGATATTTCTGCTATCTTGGCAATTTCCCTTTATGACAACACATTGATACAGTGTTGTACAGCATAATACAATTATCGACATATTAAATAATTAACGCTTTTAATCGTGTAATACATTAAAATCAAGCAGCATAAATCACTACCTTATAACCCTATGAGTGAGTGTATAGATAATATTTACCATTTAACAACACTGAAGTACATAAAATTCATTAAAAAAAAAAATAATTACCATGTATAATGTGTTATTATTTCCTCATATGATTTAAAACATAATCCTCGCATAATTTAGTAGTATAAACAAAATTTAATTTAGTATCAAATATATGTTGCTTATGTGTAAAAAAAAAAAAAAAAGTGAAAAACGACAAAAAGAGAAACAAAATATCTAATTAACGCCTCAAATAAACATTTTTTAAGAGAAAATATTTTTATTTTTTTGATATTACAACAGACTTTTGTTATAGTGAAAACTATTAATTTTTAGAGCAAAGATTGATATGTTAACAAAATATTGTTGGTCTTGTCAAACTTCAATTGAAAAGGTAGTTTAATTCCTATTATCAAAAAGAAATTTGCCAAAAAAAAAAAGAAAAATTGTGAAATCGATATTGTATTTATTAAAAACTAATTTATTAACTAAATAAAAAAAATCATTTAAATATTTTTGTTTTTTCCAAATAAATCACATTCGTGCTTGAAACGTTTAGTGAATAATATTATCAGAAAAATTATTTTTATAATCATCATCATCATGAAGCTTATGGTGAGCTAAAGTTTTTTTTGTTTTTAATAAAGTTATTTGCATTGTGATTATTGAGAGTTAAAATCAAATTTTAATTTTAGGTTTGTTGCCTATTGATTGCAACAGTTGTATCAGCTGAAACCGGGAGCAGAGATAAAAGGAATATTGAATTACTAACTAGCCTTTTAGGTAGTGGAAATAAAGGCGGAAGTAATAACCGTGGATATAGTGGAAATAATGGTGGATATCGTGGTGGATACGGTGGTGGATATGGTGGTGGATACGGCGGTGGATATGGAGGAGGATTTAATGGTGGATACCAAGGTGGATATGGCGGTGGATTCGGTGGTGACGCAATAGGTGGTGGATTTTCAAATGGAAACAGCGGTGTTTATAATGGTGGATTCTCAGATGTAAGATATGCTGGTGATTATTCAAATGGTGGAATAGGATCACAAGTTAGTAATCAAGCGCCAACATATATTACACAACAAGTCCCAGTTCCATATGAAGTTAAAGTACCCGTACAAGTACCAGTAGTACAACGTGTAGAAGTACCTGTGCCAAGACCATATCCAGTACAAGTTACAAAAGAAGTACCAGTACCAGTAATTCAACGTGTTGAAGTGCCAGTCCCAAGACCATATCCAGTTCCAGTAACAAGAGAAGTTAAAATACCAGTTTACCAACGTGTAGAAGTACGCATTCCTCAACCGTATCCAGTTCGTGTACCAGTCTATCAACGCGTTATTGTCAATAGACCTGTTCCAGTGTATATTAACCGTCCACAACAACAAGTCCAATCATATGTTAGTCAACCATCCCAATCTTTTGTAAATGTACCAGCTCCCACATATGTCAACACACAACCTCAAGCATATGTCAACACCCAAGCCCAAACATATGTCAATACACAACCGCAAACATATGTCAATCCACAACCTCAAACATACATTCAACCACCGGTTCAATCTTATAATACACAATCAATTGGCACAAGTGTGACTGAATCAGAACAAACATATATTAGACAACCAGTGCACACCTGCGGTAAATCAGCAGGTCACGAATATGCTATTCAATCAACTTCAAATTACAATAATCCAATTGATCAATCATATGCAAGTCAACCAGACCCATCATTCACCAGTTCATCTGCACAAAGTTATGATAGCCAAAATAATGGCTTCCAACCAAGTGAGGGTTACAATGGAAGCGAAAATCTTGCTACATCTAATTTTAATACAAATAGTGCTGCCATCTCAACTGGTTCAAGTGTGGGTGGTAGTGAGTCTTTGTCTTCATACAGTGACGACTCTAATAATTCATCATCCGGTGACTCAGGTTACAACTATCCAGTTCCCAATCAAAAATAAAAAAATTTATTTTTTCTCGCATAAACATACATACATATATAATTTTATTAAATTAATTGTTAATAATTAAAATAAATAAATATTCATAATTTGAATTTTAAGCAAAATTGATTTTTATGTAAATAATTTCTAAGAGTTTTCCTCTTTTCTGAAATTTCTGATTATCCGTCCATATTTTAACAACAAAATGTAATTAAAAAAGTGTTTAGCTACTGTTAGCATTACTATGATTGAGTCAACAATTATTAAATCTTCAAAGAAAATACAAAATTCACTTCATTTATTTATTTTATTGAATAAAAATAAGAGAATCAAACGAGAAAATAATTTAATTATATAAAAAAAATTTTGGTGTGAAATTCGCACAAATTAATTATTGCGAATAGTTTAATAAAACGTAGCCGTATTGATTATAAAGTGGCCAGGGCGTCGTATTTTCACTTTTGAACATTATTGTAATATTGACAAAGGAAAGTTCTTCTCTGTTTTTAATAAGCACTTAAGTGATTGGAGGACTCTAAATATTATTTCGGTGGCCAAGGATTGAAACAAATTAACATGCATTTAGCTGAAAAAAAAAAAAAAATAATAAAAATTTATATAATTGGTTAAAAGTATAAAAAAATATTTCTTTCATTAATTATGCTACTGTTGCTAAATTTTAAATTTTTTATTATATAACTGTTGGGAGTTATATTCTCTTCTTAAATTATATTAATTTTTTGTGTAAATAAGTAAAAATTATATAAATATGATAAAAAATTGAGAAAAATTTGCAGTTGAGTTGCAACTCCTAAGCTGATATTAAAACAAAGTGATTTATTATATTTCTCATCATGAAACTTCTAGTAAGTGAAGTGGGCAATTATAATAAGATTTGTGTTATTTATTGTTGGGATATTAAAATAAAAATTATTTAATTTGTTCCTCAGATTTGCTGTTTATTTGTTACAGCAGTTCTTGCTACTGCTGATGAGAGCAGTAGAAACAAACGTGATGTTCAAAAATTACAACAGCTTGCAAGAGCATTTTTATCAACCAGTGGTGGCTATAATAATAATAATAATGGACAATGGGGTAATGGTAACGGTTATGGTAATAGTTATGGTTATGGACAATGGGGTGGATATTATCAAGGCCAGTACCAACAAGTTCAACCTCAATACCAACAAGTTCAACCTCAATACCAACAAGTTCAACCCCAATACCAACAAATCCAACAGCAACAACCAGTTAGAGTGGTTACAGTGACAAAACAAGTTCAAGTACCAGTGCCACAACCTTATCAGGTGACAGTGGAAAAACGCGTTCCTGTAAATGTACAAGTTCCATACCCAGTTCCAGTAGACAGGCCAGTACCTTATACAGTTGAAAAGAGAGTGCCATACCCAGTTGAAACACGCGTTCCTGTTTATATTACTCAACGTGTTCCAGTTCCATATGAAGTTAAAGTGCCCGTTCAGGTCCCAGTCTATCAACGCGTAGAAGTTCCAAGACCATATCGAGTAGAAGTTACTAAGGAAGTCAAAGTCCCAGTTTATCAAAGAGTTGAAGTCAAAGTGCCACAACCATATCCAGTTCAAGTTATCAAAACAGTTCAAGTTCCGGTATACAAACGAGTTGTTGTCGATAGACCAGTTCCAGTATACATTGATTCGCCACAACAACAAACTTATATTCCACCAGTACAACAAACTTATATCCCTCCTGTACAACAAACGTATGTTGCTCCAGCACAAACAATTTCTTCTGATTGTGATACAACAATTGATTCAAGCAATGGAAACAGTAATGGATATGGTACTGGATATGGTACTGGAAACGGATATGCATATGCTAATTCATATGGTAACAGTTATGGAAATGGATATGGCACCGCAAGTGGTAATTCATACGATAGCACATATGGAGGCGTAAGTGGTAACACTAACGGTAACGCATATAGCACCGGATACGGAGCAGAATCTAATGAAGGAAGCTCCAACGGATATGCTAATGGTTATCAATATTAATTGATATTTTAAACCGTTTCGCTATCGTAATATCCGCATTACTCCTATATAGCTCCATATTATGTAATTTTTTGTTTTTTTTTTTAAATATTTTATCAACCAAGAATAAAGTTTACAACTAAATAATCATTTTTAACTACGAAACCAAATGTTTTCTTTTACTTTTTTTTTTGTATTAATGCTACACAGAAAATAAATTTTTAAATAAAAAATCAAAGAATTAAATTTTTCGTGTTAAATGAAATGAAATGAAAGCGACAAACGACAAATATTAACTTTAAATTAAAAAACATATAACATAAGTTAAAAAACTCTCAATTTCTTTAAACAATTAGCAAGTATTTGATTTGTGTATAATATTTACCTTAAATGTATATGATTTTTTCCATTTTTTTAGAAATTGTCAAAATCGTACAATGATTGCAAATATTTAAAAAAAAAAAACAGTGACGGCAGGCACAAAAAAAATTCAATCAATAAATTTACGTTGGTTTCACTTTAACAACAAATTTTACCTGTTGGGTATAAAAATGTCGAATCAAAAAAAAATAAAAAACACTTTCGGTGTGAAAATAAAGAAAAAAAAAGAATAAAAATAAATAAATTAAAATTTCCAAATTCATTCATTGATTAGCGTTAATTTATTATATGCAAATCACTAGACTATGTTTATTGATAATTAAAGATAATTTTATTTTTTTCTTTCAATTACTTCTGCTTAAGGGGAATTACCAAAGAATAATAAATATGTAAAGGTCAGGGATACTTTAATACAACTAAATTGTTAATAAATTTTTCAAATATTATTTACTAAATATTTATGCAAATAAGAAATGAGATAGAGGTCACCATTTTTATTAATTATTTTCTTTAAAAAATCGTTTATTTTATATTTTTATAATAATTTTCGAGAGCCGGAAAACATGGGCTGTGACTAATCATTCGTAAATCAATGTGGTGCGATTTGTTTTGATGTTTTAATTAATTTTATCGGTAGAACATCTGCGTTTTAATATCCCTGTTATAAGATTAGTCATAGCTACTTAGGAATGTGGATTAACTAAAAATAATTCAAAGATTCAAATAATAAAAGCAAATCAACAATCAAACGATTTTATTATTCCTTTTTGGAAAGGATAATCTTTCTACAAAACATCCTATTCGATTAGAATAAACCGATGTAAAGAAACAAAACAATGAATTTCAAAAGCAATTTATTTAAAAAATTATTTTACAGGTTTTTATAATGAAGTTGTGACTATTTATGACGTTTTTTTTTTTTTTAATATTTTATATAACATTCAATATATAAATCAATCAACTATATTATGCAAAATATAATTTATTACTTAATTAAATAAGATATTAAAACATTTTTTTATTTTTTTTTTTTTTATCCTTGACTTTTATTTAACAACATTTATTTATTTTTATATTATTTATTTTTTTTTTTTCAATTTTAAGTATGATCTAATCAATATGAACTGATTTATTTTAAAATAATGAGTTTCAGAAAAATAAAAAAAATAAAAAATCTTACATTTTCAAAATGACTTAAGTCATTAAACTAAATCGCTTTCATTTTTATTTATGTTTATATAAAATAAAATATAAAATCGTTTTGTAAAAACGTCATCAAAAAATAAAAATAATTAACATTTCAATATAGGTCATCAATAACTATTAATTATTCTGGATTAACAAATTATATTTTTATTAATGTTTAAAAAAAAAATAAAAAAATACTTAATTAAGCATCATTAATTAATTAAGTATTTAACATTTTACGTTATAACTATATGTAAATATTTAAAAAAAAATAATTTAATTTTACTCATCACAATGTAAATATTTGATTAAATTATTTCGAATTTCATTAATTTATTATATACAAATAGAATTATTTTATTAACAATATATCAAAAGATCATATTTAACTAAAATTTTGTTTATTTAAATAAAGTAATTAATGAAATTTAATTATTTATTTTACACCTGATGTCTCTTAAATATTTAGCTCAGTTTAAAATTGTGTTGCTAACCTTTCGGCGCTTAATTTAAAACAGTTGGTTAGTTAATAAAGAAACCAATTAACAAGTGGTTAAATAAAGATTAACATGATAATGATTAAATTGTTAATTTTGAAGTGTTTTTATCAGTTATAATGTTAAGAATAAAATATTAATTAATATTAATACAATGAGTAAACTCTGACAGTTTTGGGCACTAGAGATACGCAGAAGTACTAAGCTTGATATAAGTTTTTACCCTTGTCACATAATTAAATTTAAAACGAAGAAAACATAGTATGCGATCAAAGCTTGTCAAAAAAATTAAATAATTAATACCTAAAAGATTTTTATAATCTGTTTGATCCATGAACTCCAATGGGTATGTATTGAATAATTTTTATTTATCAATTATTAATAAATAAATAATCTGACAAACAAATGTAAATTTAAAAAAAAAACTCTGAATTATTGTCATGATTAGATCGACAATAGTTTTTAAATTTTCTAGTGAATGTTTTTGATTAATGAATCAAAAGAAAGTTTGACGATGCAACGTTGGTGGTTTATGGATAAGAAAAAAATTATTGAAGATGCTAAACCTACTTCTGATCGGAATACTACTGTATCAGTATCAGTAGAAAGTATACCAGATAGAAGATGGGATTTTAATGTAATTGTTAATCATGAATTAGATCCTCGAGAAATTGTTGCTGTTACTGGATCTTGTGGCACACTCGGTAATTGGAATTCATCACAAGCTCTCCCATTATCACAAAATAAAGGTTGAAATTTAGCAATTATATCACTGAATAAAATAACTTTATCCGTTTTTATTTAATTTAGATAAAACATGGTCCTGTTGCTGTTTTCTACCATTTGACGGACCAATATATTATCGATATATTATTTGTGCCGTGGAACCAATAAATTTTTTTGTTTTCGTACGTTATTGGGAAACGCATTTAGAAACACGTGAAATTACGACAAATTGTGATCAAGTGGAATCTTGTGATACATTTGGATGTATTAATGGTGTTCAGAAAATTGATAGGGGCTGGTTAACTACGGAGACAATATATCAATTTAAATTATTCAATAATCCATTTACACTAAAGCAAAAACTTCAAGATCGTAAAATTTATATAAAGGTCTTAAAATATTTTCCTAATAAATAATGCGTTTAACTGGAGTATTTTTTAGATAACACCAATGAATTTACGTATTGATTTGCATTGTTATTATCAGAGGCCGTCTGCCCAACCAGACGATGCATTTTCAAATGATACACGAGAGAGTATTATTGATCAACCATCTTATTCATTCATTGAAGTTGCAAAATTTATCAATAACGGATCAAAATTTCAATTACAAAAACAATTTGGGGAATTATATAATACCGATGATTATATGTTATTTAATGTTTCTGTAATTGATCCAGAGAACACCGTATTTTTAATTGATTTGTATGTGTTTAGTACAAGACGTACAAAAGATGAACCACCATATCATTTGGGATATCATTATTTATTACCGAATATGTTAACAAAATGTGATGGAAAACTCGAACTTATAATTACGTGTGGAACAAAGCATCGTCCCATTGGAATGATGAAACTTGAATATTTAAAGGTTTTTTTTCCACGTTATTCATGTATTATTTATAAACAATTATTAACTATATGTGGAAATGTATAGATAACACCCCTTGAATGGGAATCATTTAATACAAAAATATCATATGTGAGACACAGAAATGAAAAATGGACAGATTCAAATAATGAAAATTGTAGTTCTGGTACCACTTTAGAAGAAAAAAATTCAGAATATATTCATGAGAATACGATTGCTTCGTATAAAAAAGCTGTCACGAATGGTGCAGATATAATAGATGTTGATATTCAACTAACCCGAGATATGATACCAGTTATATACCATGATTTTGATGTTTACGTTTCATTAAAACAAAAAAAGAATTTCAAATGTTATGATATGTTGGAGTTACCATTAAACAAACTTAATTTGGATCAATTAAAAAATTTTAAAGTAAGAAAACAAACAAAAAATAAAAATTATTATTATTATTATAAGGTAGAAGATTTTTGTATTTCTAGGTTTATCATTTAATTGAGGGTAAAAGTATTGAGCCTAGATTATTGAATGAAGACTTAGAAGAGCATCAACCATTTCCAACATTGTCTGAACTATTTGATTGTATTGATAGTTATGTTGGTTTTAATATAGAAATAAAATGGTCAATGGAATTAAAAGATGGCTCAATGGAACATAAATTCCAGTTAATTGATAAAAATTTATATGTTGATTGTATATTAAAAGTTGTTTTAGAAAAAGCATATGATCGCCGTGTGTTCTTCTCTTCTTTTGATCCTGACATTTGCACAATGATACGTTTTAAACAAAATCTTTATCCAGTTTTGTTTTTATCATTTGGAATAACAAAAAAATTACAAAATTACTATGATCCAAGATGTAATACAATAGCTTTAGGAATTGAGTTTGCTACAACAATGGAATTACTCGGTGTTGTGGCACACACAGATGATTTATTAAGAGATCCATCTCATGTATTTTCTATTTTTCACGTTTTAGTCATTTAAATTATTTTTTGTATATTTTTTAAGGTACAAATAGCTTCAGATCAAGGTTTAATTATGTTTTGTTGGGGTGATGATAATAAAACACAAGAAGCCATCACATTTTTGAAAGATCTTGGTATTCCTGCTATAATGTATGATAAAAGGAATGTTTTTTCAACTGCAAATGTTAAGGTAAAATATTTTCGTATGACCAATTACAAATTGTTTCTTGCTTTTCTTACATTTCCTTCTTATAGGAAAGCGTTTATTTGGTTGATTCAGATGAGGCACCAAAATTTGAAATGTTTCAACACCAAGAATTACAACCACTTAAAGAAATTGGTGGTGATAATTGTACATGCACACATCGTATATTGGATATACAAGATGCAAAGGAACAGATTGCATTATCTACAGCAACATCACTTGAATCAATTGTTAGCATTGATGAAAATGTATGAAAAAAAAAACGAAACGAAATTTTATTATAACTGCTGTCTCCGATTAGTTTTGTCTAAATATTTATTTCAAAAAATAAAGCAATATTTACTGCTTTAGATATTTTATTAAATAAAATTAAATCCGTTAAAAAGTAAAAGTATATCGTTATCAATTAAGCAATATCTGTTTGTTATACATTTTATTAAACCTTTTATTTCATAATTTTGTTACAAAATTGTCATGCTAATTATTTTTGATTTTTATGAAATCATATTTGACAGAAAACAATGTCGAAAATCTTTATTATTGGGATTTAGTAAAACCAATAAGAGAGCAGTCGATATGTTAATTTAATTAAAAATGAATAATTTTATAATAATAGTCATAATTATCAAATTTACACACAAACACTTCGCTATTGCAATTTTAAATAACATTCACATAAAATTAGATTTATAAGGTCGTATTCGATTTACATGTACATATAAACAATATTTCGATCCACTCTATCCCAATCAACAGAATAGATGGTGCTAATTTTTTTTTTTTCTTTTTTGCCTAATTATTTATCATTTACTTTATGCAGCACATAATGGACATAAGACTTTTGTTAAATTTTATAAGCCAAGGATTTAAATACATCTTATATATAAGAAGTAAATATTTGTTACCTACTGTAGCTAAATTTAATTTCAAATTATTCTCTTCTTAAATTATATTAATTTTTTGTGTAAATAAGTAAAAATTATATAAATATGAAAAAAATAAGAAAAAAATTTGCTGTTGATTTGCAACTCCTAAGGTGGTGATATCAAAACGATTCAAGTGATTTATTACATTTCTCATCATGAAGCTTCTGGTAAGTTTAAGGAGTTTAGTGATATCTTGGATATTCCATTGAAATAAATAAAATTATAATTTTATTTTTTTTATTCCAGATTTGTTGTTTATTTGTTACAGCAGTTATTGCAGCTGCTGAAGAGAGCAGTAGAAACAAACGTGATGTTCAAAAATTACAACAGCTTGCAAGAGCATTTTTATCAACCAGTGGTGGCTATAATAATAATAATAATGGACAATGGGGTAATGGTAACGGTTATGGTAATAGTTATGGTTATGGACAATGGGGTGGATATTATCAAGGCCAGTACCAACAAGTTCAACCTCAATACCAACAAGTTCAACCGCAATATCAACAAGTTCAACCCCAATACCAACAAATCCAACAGCAACAACCAGTTAGAGTGGTTACAGTGACAAAACAAGTTCAAGTACCAGTGCCACAACCTTATCCAGTGACAGTGGAAAGGCGTATTCCTGTAAATGTACAAGTTCCATACCCAGTTCCAGTTGATAGACCAGTACCTTATCCAGTTGAAAAGAGAGTGCCATACCCAGTTGAAACACGCGTTCCTGTTTACATTACAAAGCGTGTCTCAGTTCCATATGAAGTTAAAGTGCCCGTTCAGGTACCAGTCTATCAACGTGTTGAAGTTCCAAGACCATACCCAGTACATGTTACTAAAGAAGTCAAAGTCCCAGTTTATCAAAGAGTTGAAGTGAAAGTTCCACAACCATATCCAGTTCAAGTTATCAAAACAGTTCAAGTTCCGGTATATAAACAGATTGTTGTTGATAGACCAGTTCCCGTATACATTAACAGACCACAACAACAAACTTATATTCCACCAGTACAACAAACTTATATCCCTCCTGTACAACAAACGTATGTTGCTCCAGCACAAACAATTTCTTCTGATTGTGATACAACAATTGATTCAAGCAATGGAAACAGTAACGGATATGGTACTGGATATGGTACTGGAAACGGATATGCAAATGCTAATTCATATGGTAACAGTTATGGAAATGGATATGCCACTGCAAGTGGTAATTCATACGATAGCACATATGGAGGCGTAAGTGGTAACACTAACGGTAACGCATATAGCACCGGATACGGAGCAGAATCTAATGAAGGAAGCTCCAACGGATATGCTAATGGTTATCAATATTAATTGATATTTTAAACCGTTTCGCTACCGTAATATCCGCATTACTCCTATATAGCTCCATATTATGTAATTTTTTGTTTTTTTTTTAAATATCTTATCAACCAAGAATAAAGTTTACAACTAAATAATCATTTTTAACTACGAAACCAAATGTTTTCTTTTACTTTTTTTTGTGTTAATGCTACACAGAAAAAAATTTTTTTAATAAAAAATCAAAGAATTAAATTTTACGTGCTAAATGAAATGAAATGAAATGAAAGCGACAAAATAAAAACTCTCAGTTTCATTAAACAATAATTAGCAAGCGTTATGATTTGAGTTGAATATTTTCATTTAATACTTTACGTTATCACATTAGATTTGTATTCAAATTATTGAATGACATATCAATAGGAATGATTCGAGTTAATTTATTCCATTTTAATGGTTGATAAATATAATTTCTTGACCTTTCATCATTAATATGCATTCATATTTAGTCAATTATTTATCTATTTTCTTAATCTAATTAGTATCTATTAGTAATTAAAATTGATATTGAGCGTTAATCGTTAATCGTTTTAATTCATTAATAATCTTAGATAAAACGTTTCAAAAATGCATGTGAATGTCAAGGATGATTTATATCTGTAAATAGCAATAAGTCGTATTTATTTGAATATTCAATGCATTTTTAAACAAGTTTCTTTTAACAAGTATTATATACTAATTAGTTTTGTAAACAAAGCAATATAGATATTTCTTCATGTCTTAGATTTTATTAAAAACATTATCCCATAAATATTTGTTAATAAAATTATATTTAAAATAGGCAGGATTACTCTGGAGGATGTTATGTTCCCTTACACATTACTTCTAGGATATTGTTTTTCCCTTTAAAGATAGTTGTTCAGTCGAAACAAGAGTTCTTCATTAAAATGGTATAAGTGTAGTAGCGAGTTGCAGGATAATAAAGAAAATATTGTTTCACTAATAATAAAACGTAAATAAATATCCTTAATCCAGTAAATATGTATTATCTTGACAAGCCTACATTTTAATTAATTTTTATTGTCTGAAATTTAAAAAAGATTCGACACACAAATAGCAGAAGATTGATTAAAAAAGATTTAAAAAAAAAATGGTTGTAGCCTTGGCATTTAGTTTACAGCATGAATTTTTCTAAATTGTTTTTCACTTAATTTAACGATTTTATCAGTTTGAACTAAATTATTTACAATATAAAAATTTAAAAAAAAATCGTTAAACTATTCTTTATTTATAATAAAATTAGTAATGTAGTTATTAATAATTAATTAATATTTATTATTTCCGTTATTTATCTAAAATTAGCAACAAAAAACAAAAAAATTATAAATTCAATATTCATGCTAACAGCTTCTTGAAAACGTAAATATTTATTTAAAAATCTTCTTTTCAACAATAACAATAATTTATTTTAAATCTGTTTATAATTTTATAAATAGTATTGACTACCAAAAAAACACTAAAAACTATTTTTATTACCTTTGGTTTAACTTGAATTAATCAAATCAAATCAATCGTTTTCACCTGATAATGATAGTCTAGGTTGTACCAAGTGTTGCAAACCTTTCGGCGCTCAGCTATTTTCAAAAAAAAAAATCCACAAAATGATTAATAAGACAAATAATTATTGTTTTAATTAAGAATGATATAATTTAGTTGATAAAAGATGATATAATTAAAAATTTACATAATTAGATCGAACATTTTAATATTTTATCTACAAAAATGATCAAAAAAAAAAAGAAGTAAAAGCTTTCACTTAAAGCCACAGCTTACAGAATTCAGATTCACAAAAATTTTGTCTTAATATAAAAACTAAAATTATTTAATGATGCTTCGTTAATTTATTTCATAAATATGTTAAAATTAAAACATCGATTAAAGTTTAAACAAAGATATATGGTTTTTAGAAAATACAAAATGAGTAGGATTACTGGTCAAAAACTGCAAGAGTAGCGAGCTACACATAATCAGCTAAATAAAAGCTTCGTTGTCGTCACAATAAACAGGTTGGAATAACATTTATTTATTATTATTTTTGTTATTATTATCATTTGAATGTTCATTATAATGAAAACATTAATGTTTTTAAAGACTTAAAAGCATAAGTGGACATTAAACCACTCAATATCAGTTTTTCTTTTAATTTTAATTTCTCTGATATCAATAATCCAGCAATCAATTTGGGTTCCGTGTATTTTGTACATTGCATAATTAGATACAACTGGTTTTTGTTATTATCCACAATTGTTATTCATCTAGATTCAAAAATAACATAAAACTTAATTATAATTTTATTACAAATGCTGTTTAAGTTAATCTGAAATTGATACCAAAAAAAAAAAAAAAAAAATGAAAAAGCTAAAAAGCAAATATTACTATAAAACTGCTAAACTTTCTTTAATAATCAATCCTATGTTAAATATTGATTTTAATAATTTTATGTTATAATAATAATAAAATTAAATAATTTTTTATATTATTTATGTATTGGGAAATGTATTTTCCCAATTAATCTTATTTTGTTGTTACATATATAAATAAATTCAAAGTCACTTTATTCGTAAAACAGCTTTTATTAATTATTAGACTAGTAAATGGTTAAAGCGAGTATATTGTCTAGCAATATAATAAAAAAAAAATGTTTATGCTGATAATTTTATTTCCTTAAAATTGTTGTTACTCAATAACAAGTAAATAAATAAATTAATTAATAATGCAGCTGGGTTACAACTGCTTAAAGCATTATTAATTTGCAGGCATATCAGAAACTTCATGAGAATAGGTAATAATATGCCTAAAATGTGTAACAAATCAGTTAAGCAATTTGAATAAACTGACAATACACACTGATAGTGTGTGTGGGTAAATTATTGACATAAAAATTGTTTCCTCAAAACACTTCTGTATAAATTAAAAAGAAACAAATTATTGTGATTTTTTTTTTTTTGAATATTGTTCTCTTCTCTCAAGGCTGCTAAAAATTCGATGATTTTTTTTTCTTCGTTTTATGAAAAAATTTTTAATTTTGTAATTTTTGGTCATAATTGATTATAATAATAATAAAATAATGTTTTTTCTCTATGTAATTTTATGTAATAATGAAGAATAATAAATAAATGATGTAAAATTATTTGTACAAATAGACAGAATACGATAAATATGAAAAAAATCCAAATATTTTGCAGTTCAATTTCTGTCATTAATCGTGTAATTTGTAAAGTTATTAGTTGATATCATACAAAAATGAAGCTTATGGTGAGTTTAAGTGTATCGATTAATTATTTTTAAAAGTGTTTTATCTATAGATATGGATTACAAAGAAAATTGTGAATGTTTTTGTTACAGTTTGGCTGTTTATTCCTGGCTGCATACAGTTTATCCGCGGAAGCATTTTTTAACAAAGGTGATTTTCAACAACAACCAATACAGTATAGAGATCGGGTTGTGACGTTGATAAGAAATGTTGAAGTGCCCGTTGATAGACCAGTACCATATCCAGTAGAAAGGCCAGTCCCTTATCCAGTTGAAAGACGAGTACCTGTTTATATTACGCAACAGGCACCAGCACAATATCAAAATAGTGCACCTGCTCAGGCTCCGATTATTCAACGTGTTGAAGTACCAAAGCCGTATCCAGTAGAAGTAACGAAAGAAATCAAGGTACCAGTTATCCAACGTGTTGAAGTTCCAGTTGATAGACCATATCCAGTTCAAGTAATTAAAGAAGTCAAAGTTCCTGTTTACCAACGAGTTGAAGTAAAGGTTCCACAGCCTTACCCAGTTGAAGTTATTAAAACTGTTAAAGTTCCAGTCTATCAACGTGTTGAAGTTCCAAAACCTTATCGAGTAGAAGTAACGAAAGAAGTCAAGGTACCAGTTATCCAACGTGTTGAAGTACCAGTTGATAGACCATATCCAGTGCAAGTGATTAAAGAAGTCAAGGTACCTGTTTACCAACGAGTGGAAGTTAAAGTTCCCCAACCGTACCCAGTTGAAGTAATTAAAGAAGTCAAAGTTCCTGTATACCAACAAGTTTCGAATGACAGACCTACACCAGTATATGTTAATCAAGCACAGGATGCTTCCTTTGTCACATCGCCACCTCCAACTTATGTAGCAGAACAACAACTGACAACTGCAACACAGGCTACTGTGCTCAGGAAAGATTGCAGTGGTTACCATTTTGAAACAGTTGGAAAAAAATAAAAATCTCACCAAAATTGTACAAATAAGTAAAAATTCCAAAAAATAAATTTATTAAAAAAATTACCAAAAAAAAAAAATAAAAAATAGATAAACCGTCCATAGTGTTTCCATTTCCATTATTAGCACAAATCATTTTATTTAATAATTATAAGCACAAACAGTTTCCGAATGATTATTTTACAGATTGAATGAAACATAAAATATTTTTGTATATTTTTCTCATATGCTAATCAAACGCATGAAAATATATTTAAAAAAATAAATAAAAAAATCGGTGTGAAATTCGCAGAAATTAATTTAACAGTCATGTGTGCTGTCATTGTTTGCACTTGTTATACAAATAATTATTTGCATATCATAAATATGCTTAATGTTTCTCCAGTATGATTGCAAAATAATCGATAGATCGGCCTTTTTTTAAGGTTGTTTGATAAACAATTTAGAATGAATTTAAGTTTTACCATCGATGTAGCAAATTACTTTTAATTCAGATCAGTCTAGCTTTCGTGATTCTTTATTAAAAAACTAAGGAGGATTAACTAAGATTATCTTGATCAATTTAATGAAACAAACCAAGCAACATCGTTTATTCATTTTTTTTTTAAATATTGATTACACAATTTAATCAGTTAAAGTCTCCATCCAAATTTTTCTCCTTGACTTTTACCTTTCAGCATTCATTCATTCAATTTTTTTTTAATTTAATTTAATTCATTATGCTTGAGTCAGTAAAAATTGATTTATCTAAAATGCAAACATAAATACAATTAATTAATCTTGATTGATGCATAATAATATTTATATTGAAATGATTAATTTAATAAATTATTGATTAATTAAATATTTAAAATTTTAATTAATTTTTTTTTTTTTTTTATATATTTTTATCTAAAATTAGCAAATAAAAAACAAATATTTATACGAATGTTAACAGCTCTTGACAATGTAAATATTTAACGAATAATTTATTATTTCTATTGAGTTATTATATTAATTTAATATAAATACTATTAACTACCAAAAAAACACTAAAAACTATTTTTATTAACTTTGGTTTAACTTGGATTAATCAAACAAAATCAATCGTTTTCACCTGATAATGATAGTCTAGGTTGTACC
This sequence comes from Ptychoptera albimana, assembly GCA_961205885.1. Classification (NCBI taxonomy): domain Eukaryota; kingdom Metazoa; phylum Arthropoda; class Insecta; order Diptera; family Ptychopteridae; genus Ptychoptera; species Ptychoptera albimana. The sequence continues at coordinate 20,456,620 of OY540801.1, forward strand.
AAGTGTTGCAAACCTTTCGGCGCTCAGCTATTTTCAAAAAAAAAATCCACAAAATGATTAATAAGATAAATAATTATTGTTTTAATTAAGAATGATATAATTTAGTTGAGAAAAGATGATATAATTAAAAATTTACATAATTAGATCGAACATTTTAATATTTTATCTACAAAAATGATCAAAAAAAAAAAAAAAAGAAAAAGCTTTCACTTAAAGCCACAGCTTACAGGTTTCAGATTCACAAAAATTTTGTCTTAATATAAAAACTAAAATTATTTAATGATGCTTCGTTAATTTATTTCATAAATATGTTAAATTAAAACATCGATTAAAACTTAAACAAAGATATATGGTTTTTAGAAAATACAAAACGTGTAGGATTACTGGTCAAAAACTGCAAGAGTAGCGAGCTACACATAACCAGCTAAATAAAAGCTTCGTTTGTCGTCACAATAAACAGGTTGGAATAACATTTATTTATTATTATTTTTATTATTATCTTTTGAATTTCCATTATAATGAAAAAAACATTAATGAATTCAACGACGAGCAAGCATAATTAAATATTTACTAAGTTTCAGTTTTTCTTTTCATTTCTGTTGTGTTATCAATACACGAGACATTGCGTGTTTATTTATTTATTACATTGCATAATTGATAGAAACTGGTTTTTTTTTTGTTTGTTGTTATTATCAGTAATTGTAATACATCTGGATGACATATTTCTTTTCAAATGTTATAAAATTTGTTACTTTACTTCTACAGAAAAAATTACATAAATAAATTTAAAAAAATTTCACCTTTAACGTAAATCAATAATAATGATAATAACGATGTACATGATCTTATTGTTTGATTATAAACGTGATATTTGTGTTGAATTAATCTGCATATAATTACGAAATTATTTTTAAACTTTACTTAATTTCATTTCACTTTATTGTGCTTAATTTTTTTTTTTTCTTTATTTTCTAAGTAATTTTTAATGATATACCAATAAAAATAAATTTATTTCTACAATAAGAGACAACAAAATTAATAATTACATTGCAGTTGTGTTATAAAAAAAAAGTTGTTTTTCTATAAATTACCAATAATTTAATTAATTATTTTTTGCTATAATATAATTTATTTTTGATTAACTTTGTAATGTTTGTTGTTGTTGTTGTTTTTTTTTAAATTAAATTAATTATTTAACTAATTAAGTAATCAAATTTTAATTGTTTTTATTTATTTAGTTAAAAAATGATTCAGTTAGATAAACCCAAATTGACAATTGAATTTGTATCTGATTTATGTTTACTAATATATTTTGTAAAAGAAATTTTTGCTTATAATTAATTTAAAACCCGGAATAAGTATTTAAAAACTGCCAAATAAAATTAAAATTAATTAACTACGGTTCGTCGCTTATATTATCAAGCGACTCTTTAATATTTTTTTTTATTATTTCATTAATTATATGCATAGTTTAATTTAATTTTTTTTTTTTTTTTTTGACTTGTAATGACCAATATGTTAATTTTCATATAAAATTACTTTTAAACGGATAATTTATTTTATTAAAAATTAGTTTTCAAAAAAAATAAAAATTCACTTCTGATGTGCGAAAATTATTATTATTTATTTTTTTTTCTTTTTTTTTTTTTTAGAAATCATATCCAACAATTGTGTAATGTGTAAAAGTAACAAGACATTTAAAAAATTCTTTATTTATTCTATATTAAATATTAGATAAGTGAAAATTTATTAAAAAGTGAAACTGAATCCATATTGATATGAAAAAAAAAAATGTTTAATGCAAAAGAATTTTTATTTTATATAATATCAAATGTTATCCACTTTATATTTCCTGTTTTATAATTTTTTTTTTATTTATTTTATTGTATATGCATTGTGTTTATAAATATACACTCGTATATATTTAATTAATTGGTATAAAGAAACCCAAGACAAAATAAGATAATGATAAAATTTACTTTCTTCTAATATTTTATATCAAAAAAAAAAAATTAATAATAAATGTAATAAGAGTATAATGTTACATTTTATCAATATTTGATTAACTAATAATTCGCTACATAATTAATATATCTAATATTGTATAATATCCGTAGCTTAATATTTCAAATAAACAAACACACAAAAAAAAAAAAAATTAAAAATTAATAAATTATTGCAAATTTCCTTTACAAATTGTAATAATAAAAATAAAATTTATTATTAAGACAAAAGCTATGAATTAATTATAAAATGAGAAAACAACAAAAAAAAAAATCTATAATCGTGGGAAATTAAATAATATTTAATTAAATAAATACAAAAAAATAAATTAAATTAGGTGAATAGTATAACAAAAAAAAAAAAAAAAATTTAAATAGAACATATTGTGTCGCTTTTATTCATTTAATTAATTAAAAACATATAAACAAATAGTGAGATAAATTCAGAAGAATAATAAGAAACATGAATGACAAATACAAGACAAGACAATTTTTGTGTAATAATTTTTATTGCAAATAAAAACCACTTAAATAAAAAAAAATAAAATTGTCATCAAAATATGAATAATTAAATAAGCACAGAAAAAAAAAATAGAATTTCATTCATTTAATCAAAATTGTATAATTTGAAAAGAAAATAAAAGTAAACCAGCGTGCGAATATACTGGAAATAGTAATTTAAAAATAAAAATAAAAAAAAAATAGTCAGGGTTTCAGAACATTCGTATCTTGGTTATTTGTTTCGAGAAATACAAATTTTTTTGTATGCATTTTCCAAGCATAATTCAATTAACGATGATTTAACACAGATTATATGAAACAATTAACAAATACAAACACTTTTATATTTAATTGAATAATTAAATAAATTTTATTGATATTGTGGGTTTATTTGCTAGTAATTCTACTTTCCAACTCGTACGGTGACGGTTTGTTAAGTCATTCTGCTAAAGCGAATAATCGCAGTAATACAGAGCAAAGAAGTTAAAAAAAAAGAAAAAGGTTTTTAATGCTGTCTGCTTCTGGTAAAGCAAGTACATGCCATTAACAGTGAGGTTCTTTTTAATGTTAATTGTAGCAATAAGACAACATTAATTTTTTTTTTTATTATTATTATTGTAATTACTATGAAATAGCATAGAAATAAACTAACAAATGTGTAATACAAATGACCTCCAATAGACAAAGGTTGGATAGTTTTTAATATACAAAAAAAAAAAACATTAAAATTATTTACAATAGAACCATAGTTCATATTGCTAAAAGCACACGATCGCATGAGCAAACATTGGTACATATACAATTCTTATGGTCTTGCAGCAACATTATGTATTTTTATTTTTTTATTATGATTTCACCCAAATTTTAGTTGTTTTTCTTTTTTTTTTTTTTTTGTTATATTATTATTGTTGGTTACTGTTGTTGTTGATGAAGAAACGTAATAGAAATGATAAATATTCGATTACAGCATAACACCATCTCATTATTATTATTATTATAATTTTTTTTATATTTTATAATTAAGTCAACATTAAAATTCATACATATTTATATAATTTTTTTTTTGTATAAGAAACATATTTGTATCAAAATTAAAGTAGGGATACAGCAAAAAAAAAAAACGCCATCAAGCAACAAAGACAAAGAGGTAACATAAAAACTGCATTTAATTATTAGTGGATGAAAAAAAAAAAAAAAAAAAATACAGCTGGAGTGGTGAATTTTTATATGTTTTCTGTTTGTTTTAAATATCAAATCTTGAATATAATATAAATAGAGAAGCAATAGCTGAAAGATTATCATTCGAATTTGTGGTGTTATTCAAAGTAAAGCAAACAAAACTAAAGACAAGATGAAGGTAAGAAATAGTAGAATTAATAAACAAACGAAATAAATTTAATTAAATAATAATTTTTAATTGTTTTTAATAATTTTCTATTTATTTTAAATATTAGGCATTTATTATCTTATGTATTGGAGTGACATTGGTAGCTGGTGCAGCTCTTGAAAAGAAAGCTGTTACCGAAGAAAAGAAACAAGATAAACGTGGATTAATTGATTTTGGATACGGTTATGACTCACACTCAAGCCTTGACTTGGGACATGGCTATGATTCTCATAGTTCTTTAGGATCTGGACTTTACAGTGGTGCTCACAGTGGATTATATAGTGGATTAAACAGTGGATTACACAGTGGTTTACACAGTAGCTATGGATACGGACATGGCAGTGGATACGGACATGGACACGGATACGGAAATGGATACGCTTTAGGTGGATTAGATCATGGATACGGTTTAGGCGGTATTGGATTAACTAAACAAGTAACAATCACCAAAGCTGTTCCATACGCAGTACCAGTCGATCGTCCAGTTGCTGTCCCATACAAAGTAGCAGTTCCAGTTGAAAAACACATTCCAGTCATTGTTGAGAAACCAGTCGTTGTTGAAAAACACATTCCAGTACATATTGATCGTCCAGTCCCATATCCAGTTAAGGTAGCTGTTAAAGTACCAGTTTACCATAAAGTAGCTGTACCATACCCAAAACCATACCCAGTTGAAGTACCAAGACCATACCCAGTCCATGTTGCTCAACCATACGTAGTTGATCGTCCAGTACCAGTTGTTGTTAAATCTCACCATGGATTAGATTACGGTCTATCATCATACTCACATGGTTTGGATTATGCTCACTCATACTCTGACTTATCTCATTACAATAACTACAATAACCATCATCATCATTCCTACCATCATTAAGTCTTAAGCACTTCAGTGATACAGTTTTCTAATTTTTATTTTACCTTTTAATTGATTTTCAATTACACTGAATATAGAAACGTTTTAATATTCTATATGCACTAAAAACTATTCTTTCTACACTATAACTCCTCTTTGTTTTTAATTTTTCTCTCTATATATACATATATATATATATATATATATATATAATTAATTAATAAAACATTGTTATTTTATACTTTATACCGAAAAATTGTATCTATAAAAATGTATATACAAAACAAAATACCTGCATAAAAATATAATAATAAATACTTTTTATACATAAAATGGGACAACTTTTATTTATTTTTTATTCCTTTCAAGCTTTTGAAAATACACGAAAACGCTGAGAGTAAATCATTTGATTGTAAGAACTTCGTCTACAATTGTCTGCAATTATGAAATTAAAAGTTATAATAAGCCACTTGCGTGTCTTTTATATTTCTTAACATTTCATCATAGTTTACCTACAATTATAAGTTTACCACATAGCACAAACGGTAATTTAAATTTTTATTATTTAATTTAAACAACAAGAATTGAGTTTTTGTAATAAAAAAATGTTTGTTTTTAATTAAAGTAATTTAGTAATACGATTAATAACAGTGAGTATATAAAACAAGTCAACAATAGTAATTTGTATAAATGTAATAACTTTGAAAGGGAATTTATCCTTTGTTTGGTTTAATGAGTTCCATAACTAGAGCCTGATCCTGAGTGGCCTTGTTGTTCAGAACCGCTATTACCGTAATGACTGTATATTGGTGCATGCACTTGTTGAATATTGGCACCATGATTGTATTCATCTGATCCACCTTGCTCATGGTTAGCAGCACTTTCATAGTTTCCATGTCCTGAATAACTTGGACCAGATGCACCATAAGTATCGGTTGATCCATAAGATTCATATGAGTTTTTCACTGGATTTTGTTCAAAATCTTGGGTTTTGTATTGTGAAGCATCAGCATTTCCATAGCCGCCTTCAGATGAGTGACCAGCTGCATAACCACCATTTGTTGATGGTAAATATTGACTATTTGATGGATGATATGCTGAGATATCGAAAACAGGTGAAGAGTATTGAGAATTTTGTTCCGAATATGAACCTTCATGTTTATAAGTTGTTGGACTAGGGATATGTACTGGAACTTGTTTCTCAACATGTACAATTTTTTGTACATGAACTGGATATGGTTTTGGAACATGAACTGGATATGGTACTGTATGTGGAACTCTAACTGGATAAGGTACAGGAACTTTAACAGCAACAGTTTTAATTATTCTAATAACTTTTGGTGGTATCTGATGTTTTCCAACAAATGTACCAAGATCAAAGTTTTGATTATGGCCACCGTAACTACCGCCACCATATTGTTGTTGTGACTGATGGTAATCCCCTTGATAACTGCACAATGTAGATGTCATTTGCAATAAAAGGACTGTCAACGTTAAACAAATCTAAAAGAAATATTAAAAATATTTTAATTGTATTTGAATTTAGGAGATTTTCAATTCACAAACTTACAATTTTAAACATTTTGCTGAACGTATTTTTTTTAACTGAAATAATTAAACTTAAAAAAAAGTCTTTAACTTAAGAAACAATGCAATGGTACTGATATTAAGTCTTGTTATTACACCAGTTTATATAGATTAAAAACATTCACTTTACTCTTACAAAAAAAAAAAAACCAAAATTATTTTGAAGCAAAAAACAAAACAAACAAATATTTGGCAAAACAGAACAAAAAAAAGCATAAAACAAGCAAACAAACAAACAAACATTACATGAAAACTAAATCAAATACGACAAAGAAATTGTGGAAGGAAGGAAATGCGTTTTCAAAATTGTATTATTATAAATAGAAAAATTCACTTTTTAATTTTTGTTCCAATAGTAAAATGCGCAACAAATTTAATTTTTAGTTTTAATAAATAAACACACAAAAAAAAAAAATAATAAAGAAATTCGATTGTAAATAATAAAATAAAATAAAAAATCTACAATTCGAAGAATAAAAAGTAAAGAAAAAGGTAAATTAAATAATACTTCCTTGTGTAGGCATGTTTATAAGCAGACGTATAACAACCCTTCCATCAAACAAAAAAAAACCACAAAAAACGATTACATAAAATAATCAATTGATGTTGATAGATTGATTGAAATTTTCCATTCTTGTTTTAATTATATTTCATGTCTTTTTTTTTTTAATAAACGTTTACTTTCTATGTTATTTTGCTAAGAGAGAAAAAAAAAAAAAAAAAAAACAATTTTAATAAAGTGAATCCAGTTTGTGTGTTTTTACGTCTATTGTATTTGATTTGATTTTTTTTTAGAAGACAATTTAATTTGTAATAGTAGTAAATGTAATTACTATAATTTCTCCGCTTGACTTATTTCTAAAATTTTTCTTTTCACCGGTATTGTACAGTGTCATGGACTTTGGCTTCCCAATCTAATGTTTCGAATATTTACTGTTTTGTTACAAACGCAAAATGAAACAAAAAAAAAAAAAATGATTACCTAATTTTTTTTTACATCTGAATACGTATGTATGTATGTATATGCCAACACATAAAGTAGAGCGGATTTCGGTTATAAATATAAATTAATTAAAATTGTTGAAATAATAACATTTCGCGACATTGTACAACCAACAGGTGAATTTAAAACTGTAGAAATGATATGAGGTTTACCTTGAATGACATTGAAAATTAATTTTTGTTTGTTATTATCTTATCTATTCATATAAAAATGTTTTCTATTTCCTAATAATTCGCTAAAGAAAAAAAAAATTCATTTTTTTTATTATTAAAGATCATTAAGTCATAAAGAAATTTACATAATGACACAACAGCGTATCAGCAGCTTTCACAAAATAAAATTAAACGAATAAAATAAAAAATTAAGTTAATTATAGGAGAAAAAAAAAACCCATCATCAATAATGCACTTCATTATGATTTTAGTTTTTTGTCAAGAGAAGTTATTTGAATAGAAATAAAAAAAATGACATAATTTCTCCTTGGATCGATTTTATAAAAAAAAATGCTGTCTTATTGTTTTAGTTTCTCTTGTCGTCTATAGACAATCTCAAATTAATTGTTTATGACAATGAACTGCATGCATAAATTTTTCTGATTTGCTATTAACTAATGAGGATTTTTTCGCCGGAAGCATAACGCTTAGTATTTTCCACACAGTATATAAAATGATCACAGCGACAACAATTGGCTGATTTTGTTAATAACAGCAGCCTAATCACCATTAACCTACTGTTTAAAGAATTTTTTAGAAAAATCTTAACTAGGTATTCTCTATATTCTTAGAGCATTCCCACAACAATGTTAATGTCCACTATGGTGTAATGATTCGGTGAAAAATAATTCGGTTACTTGTTGCCACCTATGTGGTCTATTCAAACTGGACTAACAGTTTTCAAACAATATAATTGGTTCCCAGCAATCAATAACCAAATCTGCGACACAGTGGAAAAATCTTAATTTCTGATCATTCCTCAGTGAAATTAATAAGAAAAAATTAAAGAGAAGACTCTATTTCAAGTAATTTCTCTAGTTATTACACCATAAATTATTTTCAATACAATAGAGCGTTATAATAAAAAAATAAAAATAATTATTTGTATTAACAATGACATGAGATGTCAACTCGTGTTTTAACAAAATGCTACACAAAGCACAAAAAAAAAGTAGAGATTTAATTTGCACGTAAATGTCTTGAATTACCAACTATAATCACAGTTAATGTTTTTAAATAGATTTGGGTCATTAAATTTGGAGATGTCATTATAACACCACTTATTCGTTTCGCTTTTAAATGTGTGGCAACAATAGAATGACAAAAACTCACGCCAAAATTCATTCACTCAGTTCATTATGCGATAACAGAATAAAGAAAATTTAAAATCAATCATATTTCCTTACCTTTCTTTAAATAAAATTTTATTTATCAATCGCACTGTAATGGATTTATTTTACCTGTTATATGTAGAAAGTATATTTGGAGAAAGATCAGTTATGTAATCATCCATTAAATCAATATTATTGTTTGATAATAAGACTTTACATTCAAAAAAGTACGCAGAAATAAATTACTGATCCACAACATGTATAACATTGTGGAAATATCATTTTTATCATGAGTTCTTTTACTAAAAACATTCATATTGTTTTGGATAAATTAAAGTGCAACAAGTCCCTGTTTCCAAGACCTAATCAATAATTTATTTTTCCAACTAATTCATAAACTTTTTAAAAATCAGCACAATGTCTAGCTACCGTATTATTATTCATACTAATAACCATATTATAGTTAATTAAAAAAGCTCTGATGTTTTCATTAATTTTTTTTTTTTTTTATTTTTAATTATTAATTTCAGAAAGATGTAAAGAAATTCGCCTGCAGCGTAGAAAAATAAAGAAATAACAGAAGTGGCTGGCTATTAACAGTTTTATTTGCTAATTAACAGCAAATATAATAAATTACTTGCAACAATTAATATTGGATTACAATTTTGTGTAATATTTACGTAAAAACGTAAAAGGGAACCACTGGCAACATTTGTACGCGACAGTGCTTTCCTTAAAAATAATTTTGCTAATTAAACATAATGAAAGTGAAAACAATATAGAGAAGTTAAAAGCTGTATAAGTTAATCATCTGAATGTAACAATCTAATAATAAATGGCACAGAAAATAATAAAATAAAATTAAAATTAAGACCATTCACCTTTAATTGAAGCATACAATGTACAGGGTGATACACAGCATAATTTATTTTATCTCGCACCTGCTAGGTTTTTGACTTAGTTTATTTATTGCAATGGCTAACCGTACACGGTTAATCATAATGCCATAGAAGCTTTAATTAATATTCCTTCTCTGAATAACTTGTAGCTGTCTAACTAACTAGCCTCGAACTCGAGACTGTGTAATGCATGTTTCCGTATTGTTTCAAGATGTAAAACGAAAAAGAAATTTAGAAAATAATTCTATTAAAATTATTTTAATTTTTTTTTCATTTTAATTCTCTAGTTTCTTTAATAAGTGTTATGTAGTTGTCATAAATTTTCTAAAGAAAGTAAAAATTATCTTTAAACTCTTGACAATAAAAAAAAAAATAATAAAAAATTCCAAAAACGTTTATCAAATAATTTTATTTAAACGATATAATTTAATTTAATTAAATAAAAATTAAAAACACATTATTGTCATTTAAAATTAAAACAATGCGTACAAATATATAATTTTTTTTTCCTAATATTATTTTACTATAAAAGCGTCAGGTGTTCTTTCTGATAACATCATAAAACGTTTGTCAGTTACTTGAAGCATTTATTTAACATAAGAAAATCTGAAATTCTAAGTGATGTTTAATCAAAAATTCGTAAGTTTTAGTGTCGAAAAAAACAAGAAATAAAATTAAAAATTAATTAAATTTAAATCTATTTTAAGATATGTTCTGTTGTATTCCTGTTTGGATTAATAACGTCAATCCGTGGTGCATTTTTTAAGAATAAGAAACAAGAGAAATATCATGGGAATAATAATAATAATAATAATAATAATCCATTTGTCGATCATGCAATTCATAAAATCTTTGGCCATCAGAAACATTATGGATATTATGGATACAGTCCAGACGATTTTAATTTAAATACAAATGGAATTTTTACATCACAGGATTATGATGGAAATACTTTATACACAGCAATGAATTTACAGCAACCATTCGCTGTTGCGATTAATAGACCGTATCCATATCCTGTGCCGCAACCAATTCCAGTATCGGTACCCAGACCAATACCAGTTTCAGTGCCACAACCAATTCCGGTTGCAATAGAAAAACCATATCCTGTACCAATTGATCGTCCATATCCAGTACCAGTACCACATGCATATCCAGTTCCAGTTACAAAGGGTTTTGGTTTTCCAATTTCAGCTGCTGGTTATAATTATCAACCACTTTTTCACCCATCATCAAAACCAATAACTATTACAGGTTCATCAGGGTTACTAGGCGCTAAACCAACATCTTTCTCATTGATTTCATCAACATTAGCACCACATTTTACTAAAACAAAGCATGATGTGTATAATGGATTGATTGTAAATGGACATCATGGCAGTACAGGTGTATTAAATGATCCTGATGCAAAAGGTGGCTATGGATCAACAGCTTCCCCACCATATTCATTCTCTACAATTGCTAATTATCCCCAATATCCAAATAATAATAACAACAACAACAATAATTACAATGATAAACATTATTAACATTTTAATTTAGTTACTGATAAATAAAAACAATCTATATATGAATTATACAAAAAAAATTGTTTCATTGATTATTTACACAAAATTGTATTGAATTTCTATGCTATAATTTAGTACTAAAACATTATTAACCGTTACTATTATTCATTCATTCATACTTATTGCCGTAAACAGTAGTAGTAACTGTACATGTTTGTAGCACAATTCATAAAAAGAAAACAAAATTTCTATTTGTGAATTTGCTAAGTTTTAAACTGATTAATTGTACAATCCACTGAACTTTATTTATGAATGAAAAAAGAAAAAAAGCAAAACGTCAAATGAGTAATATTGTTGATAAAAAAAAAAAAAAATTTGCAAGATAAAAGTATTGTCATTTATATTGGGTGTGTTGAACGGAATTAAAAAGTTAAATAATATTTTTGTAGCTAATCAAATAAGTTTTAAATAATGGCAAAAAATACATCAAGTTCAGCATTTAGGAAAATCGATGTTGATCAATATAATGAAGATAATTTTAAAGAAGATGATAATGATCTTGGTGGTCCAGTTGGTCCCGATGAAAATGAAATAACCTCACTTTTAAATCAATATCCTTTTTTAAAAAAAATGAATAATTTATCAAATTCTAAATTTTATTCGTATTAATTATATTAAAATATTCTCCTTAACTGCATAAACTATATTTACAGGAAAACATAATGAAGCATTAAAATGTGTTTTACAGAATGCACCACTAGGATCAAAAAATCAACAAGTCAAGGTAAATAAATATAAATAACGAATCAAGGATACATTCAAGTAATTATATAATTATATTGTTTTAGGATAATGCTTTAAATTTAACATTACGTGTTCTATTATCAATAAAACCATCACAAATTGATAGTTGCATAGAATCATATGATACAGATTTATGTGATGTGTTAATGAAATATATTTATCGAGGTTTTGAAATACCATCGGAGGGATCTAGTGGCAATTTATTAACATGGCATGAAAAGGTATTTGCTCGTGGCGGTGTTGGTAGTATTGTACGTGTTTTATCAGATACAAATCGTGCATAAATAAGAATAAAAAATAAATAAATATATTTATGGTTATGATAATATAAAAAAAAGTGAAACAATTCCAACACAACACACACACACAGAGAGAATCAATTAAAAACAGATAAATAAAAAAAAATTGTTAAAATATAAAGTAAGAAAAACTAAGTTAATTAAATCAAATAAATTGGACTAGCATTTTATTTCTTTAACATTTGTGTTTTTCTTCTTTTTTTTTTAAATTATTATTTTATTTTTTAATATTTTTCATTTATTATTTTTTGGGAATGATTACTTAAATTCTATAAAAATATTACATACAATTTATGTTATCAGTAAAACTTTATGACTGGTATTATTACAAGATTAATTAAGTATGTAAACTACAATTAATTTGAAAAAAATGCATATAAATAATAATAAAAATAAACAAGACATTTAATTAAGCATAGAAAGGTTTTCTTTCTTTCTTTTTATATATATATATAGAGCCGAAATTTTAAACACACAACAACAAATTTAATTAATTAATTAATACTTTTAAAACTAAAAATTTAATATCTTTAAAATGCCAATATAGTTTCAAGAATTATAATATTATATTTGTGTATAAATGTCAACTTTTACGTTAGAAAAAGTGGTAAATTCTTGTTGCAAATTATTTATTGAATTGTTTATTAAAAAATAAAATGAAAAACATTAAATAATACAATTAAAAAATGTTAAAAGAAAAAAAAATAAATAAATGATAATGAAGAAAAAAAATTTTTTTTTTTTAATACAAAATTTACCACATGTGCGTTTCACGAATTTCACTAATTATATGATTAGCACGTTGTAAGGCTTTTAACATATCACCAGCCTCTTTACGTCTAATCGAAATATGATCAGATTCATTTAATAAATTCTCAGCATTATCTGATTTATATAAATGCGTTACTAATTCTGATTGAAGATTATCTTTAACAAAATTCACTAAAAAATGCATTATCGCCTTTGGTACCGAGTCTTGTATTGATTTTCTTACAATATAAAAGTATGATTTGATCAAACGTTCTGGAAAGTAAATTGGGAGATTAATAATAAAACTAAATTAAGGAGAAAAAAGTGGTCTCTTACCAATGACATCACAATCATTTTGTTCTTTTTCTGTTAATTTTCGAGCATTATGGTTAATGGGCACATCAGGTAAAAGATTCACTGGTTTTAATGGGCTCATCAGTGAATTGTGAGTTGGAGTAGTGCTTGCTGAACTGTCATTACTCGCATAACGAGCTGGTGGTAAAATATTCGCTAACCAGTTAGACGCCGTACCAGTTGGTGTTTCAGAAACATGGTTCTAAAATATACAAAAATTAATTTCTAATTAATTTAAAATTGAACAGCATTCTAACCTGGACAACATCGTTCCTATCATTATCACCATGACCTGCAATATTTGGTGATTTATGGGATTGATGATGACCACGACGATTTTGATTTTGTTGGTCCCTTTGATTACCCGGATTAATAGACCATGCATCATTTGATTCCTTTTGCAACAAGCTTGGAACAAGTGCCGCGTCCTTGTGGAAGTCTGGATGTTTTGTATTTATGTATGCCAACTCAATAGCAACAATATTTTCAACCATAGAATTTGTTGTTGGCAGACGACGTCTTAATAATTGTGTAACAACGTCTACAATTTTTTCATGCAATTTTGGGAAACTAAACAAGATACACAAAATTTAGTAAAAGCTTCACACATTAATTGCTTACAAAACAATACCGTAACATTTCCTGTTGAACTTCCGTACCGCAATGCTGAATAATACGCTGCATTTCTTCGTGTATTAATTCAACGCAACGTAATGATGGTTCTTCAAGACGACGTATTTGACGTTTTACTAATAATTCAAATGACACTTCTGGTACAAATAATGCTGGTCTTGGGCCAGTTGCATTACGTATGGCAGTTAAAATATCCATTTTGGTTAAACCTACAAATACATATATTTTAAAATAGAAATAAGAAAAAAACTTTTAAATTATACAAACCAGCTAATGGATGAATAGAATCTAAAGTGCGTCCAAATGTTTCATGGAATATATAACATATTCTTGCACCGCCACATAACTCAGTTGTTTCAATGTTACGAGCAGTACCTTCAATTGTACTACAATATGAACTTGCAAATTTAGTTATTATTTGTAATAAGCATTGACTTTTATCAGTAACATCATCACCGTATGATAGTAATAACGATTGAAATTGTGATATCATTACATTAACGCGTGTCTGCAATTTATTATTAAAACGAAGAAAAAAAAATCAGATATAAAAAAGTTATTAAATAATCGAAAACTAACTTTGAGATCAGGGAGACAGTCACGTATATGATGCATTAATAAACGATTTAATGTTTTTGCTAAATATGGCGTACCATTTCTGGTTGCTAATGTTGGATATTTTCTTTGTAAAAATGCTGCTTCGTCCCGTAGTTGATCATCAATTAATTTTTTATCAATAATATCTTGTTGGGAACGATTAACAACGCCTGTAATAAAATCAAAAGCCATTAATTATTTCTCTTAAAAGCATATCCACAGCAAAAGAACTTACCGATAATTCCAAGCTTAACTGGTATAACTCTTCCACATAAAATATCAATTGCATCAGTTCCAGCATCCATAAGGTCAAGCTTTGTAACAACGGCTAATGTACGACGACCATCTGGATCTACATCTTTTGCTAATTTTAAACTTTCACTTGTTGCCATATCGGTGTTAGCAGAAGTTACAGCTAATATTATAGAATTAGGATTTTCAATATATTTAACAAGTAAATCTTTAATTTGTGCTTCAATATCATCTGGTTGATCACCTACTGGTACCTTTGTTATACCAGGTAAATCAACTAATGTCAAATTAACTACTCGTGTAGAGTAAATTTTTAAATTAATTGGCTCAGGGCATATTCCTTTATTACTGCCAGCCATACGATCGGTATCAACATCAATTTCATTTCTAATCTCATTAAAATCCGTAAATATTCTATTTTTTGCATGTAAAAATTTACCCCATTCATCGATATTTATTGTTCCTGAAATAAAATATTTTATTATTTGTATCTAGATGTGTGTAAAAAATTAATTCAAATTGAATTTACCTTGTTCAGCTGAGCGATTTTCTTTATCCGTTAGAGGGCAATAAATTAATTGTAATATTAGCGGGCGTCTAGTAACAATTCCAGTTCCTCTCGGTAAAAACGAACGTCCAACTAAACTTTCTATAACCGAACTTTTCCCAGAACTCTAAAATATTTGGAAAACAAATAAATTATTCATCGTTTATATTAGAAATTAATTATAACAGTTAAATGACATGACAAAATGACTAAAAATAGGAAACCAACAAACAAAAATAGAATACATGCATAACGAAAAAAAAAAATAAAGAAAAAAAATATTTCTCATTTTCATCGATTGTGTTTTTTCACGCCGGCATTAGATTATGTAATAAAAGTATAATTTTAAAATGTTATAGGTTATTAATTATTAATTTCAAACATTGCAAATATATTTACATTTATAAATTAAATAAAAAGTAAAAAAAAAATATTATTTTCTGTTATACAATAACAAAAATTATGGAAAATAATTTACCTGACTACCAAGTACAATTATTTGTGGTAATTGTATTGAATCTGAACCAACTGTAGTAAAAACATCTTGTAACTTATTTATTACTGGTATGAGAGCTTCCATTTTATTTATTTATTTAATCTTATTTTAATAACAATTTTGATATTTTAAATATATTGTTATCAAAATGTAAAAATATATAAAACTCTTCCTGTTGTTTCTACCACTCACGCGTACTCACTGCTTCTTAATGCAATTGTCATATAAAGTTCAGTGTTCTATATTGACTGTCAGTTGTCGCAATTTCTGTGTTTCAAAATTATAAAATTTTATAATATTTATTTCTTTTATTTGAGAACAGGCGGTTTAAAAAATATCGTTGCATTCAATGCAATTTTTATGTTTTTATCACTGGTTATTTATTATGTTTAAATAACGTTAATCACTTTAATTTTGCAGCGATATTAAAGTAATTTAAATAAATATAATTCATTTGGTGCATGCATGATTTTTATATTTAAATAATAACTGCATAAGTTGTATTTTTAAAATAAAATTTTCTCCACTTACAGAATATATTTTTCATTATATATCTATAGTACTGAGGCACAAATTCGAAAGAAGAGAATTTAGTAATTTCGAAGTGTTGTGATAAAATGGGAGATGGTGAAATAATATTTTCTCCTACTAAATTTGCAAAAGGGAAAATTTTGTGTAGACTTTTTTTGCACCTTCAGAAAAATTATTTTTAACAGTACAATGGAGAAATATAACCGTATTTTTAGCTGTGTATTTTTCGAATATAAATCCCACTCTTTGGATCCCTACTTTAATTTCCTTTTTCCAAAATATCCTGTCGGGAAATTTGTTTCGATTCTCATATTTTGTGGAAACTGTAAGAGCAAATTTACATAAAAAGTTTTTTTTTGGTTTGAATTATTATTAAAATGAATAATTTTGAGTTCATAATTTTGGTTAACAAAATTATTCAAAAACAAAAATCTTTTAATGATAAAAATTAATCAATAATTAATCGTTATTAGATTAGAACACTGAAGAAACGGAACATTAAAATAATTTGAAAGATAAAACTAGGTAATATTATCATGATAATAAATTATTGTGTTAGAGCACATGTGAATTTTTATTTGAATAGACAAAATAAAAAAAAAAAAAAAATGAATGAATAAAATCAGAAAGCAAACTGAAAGTAAAATCGTTACGTCATAATATGATAAATATTTATTCATTTTTTTTTCTTTCTTTCTTTATTCATTTTTTTTTTATTTTAAAATCAAAGGCATCATAAATAAAAAAAAAAAAATTCATCAAGTCAATGTGATATATTTATTATGACACATGATGCACCATAGTGGTTGAATGTGACTCTAGGTCACATATGTATGGTCTGGTCGGAAAGGTTAAAAATGTATAACAAATATTTTGTATTTTATATTTTGTGTGTATCTTGGTTTATATAATGTAATGTCGTAACGTAATGTAAGAAAATTCTTATTATTATTAATCGATAGAAATTTGTTTCGTTCGTTTTGTCCACTTCCGTTGTTCTACCATTAGCTTTATTTACTTGCACTTTTTATCCTTCTAATAATTATCACGTTTTAATCATTTTAATTATATAGACAATACATGAAGAGAAATAATTAATAATCTAAATAAAGCTTAAAACTTTTTTTATTTTTATTTTTGTTATTTTATTAATCTTTTAAAAGCATTTTTTTTGTTTGTTGTTTTTGTTTTATTACCAATGAAACATGGTGCTTTACTGAATTAAAGCTAAAAGTTGTTTCCTATGATTAAATCATTTTATTATTATTATTATAAAACTAGATTTTTTTTTTTTGTTTTTTATTAATTATTTATTAACAATACTTGTTACTCGTTATTTTATAATTATTCAGAAATTTCAATAAAATATTATTTAATTGCGTTTAATTAATAAATCATTTTTTTTTTTTTTTTTGTGTTTGATTACTTTTTTTTCTAGCTAAAGATAAATAAATAATTTATAATTACTGGAAAATTATGAACGCAAATGGTTTGATATGGTAACAAAGTTTATATTTCGGTTAATAGACAGAGTTAAAATTAGGGCTTTAAGGCTGTAAATTAAATTCTTTTTTTTTTTTTTTTTGTTAAAATATCAACAAATATTTTCTAAGGAAATATTAAATGATTGTGCTTTTGTATTTTAATATATTACTGGTATTACTAGGGCACGTGGAATAAACTTAATAACAAGTTAAATTACTTTTTGAAAAATTAAGCAAACCTCCTTCACAACACAAAATACAGAAACCAATAGAATTGTTATTAATTTATTAAAAAAAAAAAATCTATGCTTAGCATATATGGGTATTCCAATTCTATATTCTAATTGAAAAAAAAATAATAATTTTCGTTTTCTATACTAAACATAGTATTATACGAGCATTATGTTGTCATCAATCTTTTTTTTTTTTTTGATAGATTGTTTTCATACATATTTAGAGTTTAAATTACAGAAAATATATTAATAATAATAATAATATAAAACAATTTGTTTATTTACAAATAAAAAATAAAAAATGTTGACTTTTAAGTACACAAATATACAATTTATAATTCTAGTTAAATTAAATTAATTTTTTTTCTTTATATTTTAGATCTTTTTTTTTTTTCATTTTCAGTTCATGTAAACAAGAATAATAAACTTTATTCTTTTTTTGGTTTAAATTTAATAAAAACCGGCTTCAGAGTGTGTGTGTTTTTTTTTTCTCTGTTTTTCGTGTTTCTGTTCAGTATAAAATTGCTTCAGTAAGTAAATAAAGAATAAACAATATATAATAAAAAAAAAAAAAAAAAAAAAGCACGAAATCATATTGCATTAAAAATATAAATAAAGATGAATATAAATAGCATGAATAAATTATAAAATAATTTTTTAAAAATTGCAGTTGATGTTTATTATTATTATTATTATTATTGTTGTAGTTAACAAAATTTAAGTAAATAAAATTATTACATAAGCGCATGCAAATTTTTTTTCAAAATATATTTTTGCAACAAATTTTGTTTAATAATTTTATTATTATTTTTTTTTTTTAGTTTAGTTTGTTGCTGATTTAGCCATGACATATAATTGTATTATGGCTAGACAATTTGTTTATCATCAATCAGTTAAAGGGTATTATTTAGTCTACTGTAAGGTACACAAGATGCTGTACAGTAACGATAATTTCTGAAAAATAAATAAATTTATTAATTAGCTGCTTATTTCTTGTATTTAACAAACAAACAAAAAAAAAAAAACAATTTAAATGCTTTAATAAACATAAATAAATAATGGACGTAATTTTGATAATTAGCTTAAAAATTTTCTATAATTAAACAGCAGTAATGTTTCCTCCTTGGTTGTTTTTAATTAATTAAGACATTAATGGTCAAGATTAAAAAAAAAAGAAGAGGAATCTATTAATTACATAACGATGGTAAAACCAAAATTTACTCAAAATAAACTTTTATAACAATCCAAAGATATCAAAAGGGAAAATAAATAATTTTATCCTTTAAATCGTTGGGTTCTTTGGTGAATTATTGTTTTATAATTACAAAATAATATTTATTATCTATTACAATACAAATGATATAGGCTTAATCGTTAACAAGGTATATACACCTTATATAATATATATAATCGATAAAATTTTACACAAATTCAAGTCAAATACTCAACCTTTAATAACAAAAATTAATATTTCTATTGAATATATTTTATTCTAGTTAATTATTTATTTATTTCTTTATTAAAAACATTCTAGTCAAGTATTGTGTTAAATATTTATCCTTTAATATTAAAGCTCAGCTCATTTATATTTAATTTTATTTTTGCTTTTTAATGGCAAACATTTAAGTTATTTTCTTTTATAATTACTTTAAAAAATTACATTTTACTTGACATAATTACAAATATAAATAATTATTACATAGTTTACTATTATTACATATAATTAACATTCTTTTATGTATTTATAATGTAATAAAATTAAATTAAAACACAAAAAAAAAGCTTTCTTTGTTATTTGTTTATCTTCATTTAGTAATTTTTTTTTTTTTTACTTTTCGTAAGGAGATATTATTTTAAATCTTTGTGATTAGGTAAAAAAAAATTTTTAGTGACAAGTTCATTGTTAGCTGTTAAGACTTTAGATTTTGAAGGTTAAAGAGTGGTTAAAATTGAAGTAAAAAAAATTATTTAGCCATAATACTGGTTTTTTTCAAGGCTTTCTTTCAGTTACTTTTTTTTTTGTTTAATGACAAGTGTTTTTAAAGTAATTAATTAAAAGTCTTTTAAATTGCCCATTAAACATATTTGTATGTTTTTAGACGTAATGGCAAAGTACTCGCTGTTTAAGGTTTTTAAACCACACGTATTCTAACATTAATATTACTTTATTGCAGACTTGTTACACAGGAAGTAAAAATCAATCAACATCACAATTAAGGTCATCTGTGTTTGGGTTTAAAAAAAAAAATGAATCAAAAACATAGAGATTTAGTATTAGCATAAATATGTAATAAAAATAAATGTTTAATGATATAATATAAAGCAACAAACTAAAATTATTAAAATGATTATAATTTCATTATCATTTATAAATAATAATAATAGTAGAATCTAATATTAAAACATAACAAACATTATTATTATTCATTATTAATAGTGTGAATAAAGTGTGTAACATTTGAATGATTATATTTTGTGTTTATATTGAATTATGGTTAAGTTAAGCCATGAAATGAATTATTTAATACATAAAATCGTTACATTTAAATAAATAATGTTTATATATACATATATAAACATATAGAAAATTTGTTTTCTTAAAATAAATTAGAAATTTCAATAATAACCGAATTTAATATTCAAGTACTTGCATATAAATATTATTTTAATTATTATTTTTGTTATGATAAAAACATGTTTTAGTAATTATTTAATAAAAAAAAAAAAAAAAAACAGTACTTAAATTCTCTATATATGTTATTATATGATTTAAATTTAATAAATATTATTGTTGTAAGAAATTATATTTATCTAATCTAGAATGTATGTACTTGAGAAACAGAGTGTTCATAAAAAAAAAAATGTTTTCTTTTTGTATTTTTTTTTTTTTTTTTTTGAAAGTCTCTTCAATCAAATTTTGAAGATATATTTTCTTCCTTTATCCTTTTCTCCCATTATTTGTTTGTTTGTTTGTTATTTTATTTTGTTTTTTTCTTTTTCAATAAAAGGATCAATAGATACGTAAATACTTGAGTTGAAATCTGGAATCGTTATTCTTCGTTTTATTCTAGTTAGTGAAATTGTCATCTAAAATTATATTGAAACTAAGCTAGTCTAAGTATATTATTAAAGTGAACAACCCTGTTACAAATTACAATAATAGTTATATTGCTAATTAATAAATAACATTATTATTAGATTTTATTATATGTATTATATTTCGTTTCACTTTTTATTGTAATGGTAAAAGTATCATAAAAACTATTTTAAAAATCTATCATTGGTATGAAATACTTAAAAGGTGAAATTGAAATAATCCTTGATAATTTATTTAATACCTTACAAGCTTAAAGACCTTACATGTCATAATAGTCAATGCATTTTATAATATGATATTATATTAATATGATGACCCTTTTTGTTTTTTTTTTTCCAATTATTCTTAAAGCTTAGATGCTTTAACATTTCCTTTTTTTATTGATACAAATACAAAGTTTCACCTCTTCATTATTAATATTTGCGATTATAATTATTCTCGTGTTAGAATGTTATAAAAAATTAATATTTTTATATAAGAACAAAACATAAAAAAAAAGAGTATCAATATGATTTTTTTTTTTTATTTATTCCATAATAATCACAATGTACAAAACCATAAAGTGGCATAAAGTATTTTATGCCACGTACTTTAATATAAATATGCAGGATATAAACATTTAAATGCTCTCATTAAACAAAATGAGAATCTTTAAATTAATTAAAAGAAGTTATTATTACTGCACTTTACATGCATTCAAATAAAAAATAAAATAAAATAAAGATTAAAATCAGTAAAAGAACTATTAATTACTTTTTCTTTTTCTTTTTTCATAATATAAAATAAAATATTTTTAATAACTTTGATTGTAGTAATTAAAATTGTACAGTAAATATTTATATAGAATCTCTAAGAAGTAAGTCATCGTTAGTAAGTTTATAGATTATAAATAGTAGAATACAGTACTTTGTCGTCTAATCATGCCTACCTAATGAATTTCTTAATAATATTAAATTTATTATTACTTATATAAAACGATACAATTGCAAAGTAAAGGATATTATTATTAAAATTTAATGTTTTCTTCCCTTATAATAAAAGAGCTTCTTCTTTTTTTTTTTTTTAATTATAAGCTATAATTTGTAAATGTTTTAAATAAACAACAATAATAAATGTAGCAGTATTAAGAAAAAAAAATAATAACACTTTTATCTGGAACGAAAGGAGCTTTTCGTTTGTATTTTTTATTTTATTTATTTTTTTTTTGTACAACGAATATGGTGAAGAACTATAGAGCACGATATTGCATTTCATATACAAAATAGTTAAGTTTATTTTATTTTTTTTTTCTGTTATTTTTTGGTGTTTTAGCTATTCAACCCTTTTGCTAAACTTTTTTGTTTTTTTTTTTATTTATTTATTTTTGTAGCTTATGTGGCAATTTTACACATCTGTGCGTTTTTTTTTTTCTTTTTCTTCGCCTCTTTTTTCTTTAATATAATGTTCAATGAAAAATAATGTTTTTATTTATGCTTTATTTTATTTTATTTCTTTACTTTTTCTTTTTCTTTTTTTTTTTACAAAATATTACTTTAAACGGTTTTACATTTTTTGTTTAAGTGAAAACAATATTTTTTTTTTCTTTTTATTAATTATGATTTTTAATTGATTATTTAGGGAATATTGTTGTTATGTGCGCTGTTTATCAGAAACTTATTTCAAATTAAAATAATTTTTTTTTTCTTGGACAATTTGATGTTTTTTTATTTTGGATTAGGATTGAAATGTTTTATCTTTGAATAGCTTAAGCTACCATGTCATTTAAAAGGATTAGATTTTAAGTATTTGTGGATGGAAGTTTTAAAGGATTGTATATTAAATTTGGAAGGGAAAACAACTGATGGTATTTATCGTGGTTCTACTTGAAAAAAACCGTTTTGTTATTTCGCGGTGAGTTACTTATCTATTTTGACCGTTCTATTATGTACAGCTGTTCCGGCCCATGTAGCGCGTAGTCGGTTATTGCAAAGCATAATTGCTGCAACTTCCTTTGAGCAGTGCCTGAAGTTATATTTGTAAAAAATTGTTAAACTGCAGAGTTGCATGCTACTCTTATAGCAATCATTTTAAATATTTAATTATGTTTACGATAAATAAAATAAAATATTTTGTTAAATATATTAAATTAGTTTATTAAATAAATGATTCACTTGTTTAAAATTAATATTATTACTGCAACCTTACTTTTAAAAGGGAATTAAATAAGTAATTCATTTTATAATTTGTTTACAGAAAATAGAAATTAATTTCTAATTAGATTAAAAATCCAATGTTATGCTTAGTTTTAATAAAATCATGAAAATCGTGAAAATGAATTGTTTAATAAAATTGGCTGGAAAACTAACAATCTTTTGAATGTAGAAAAGGCATTTGAATAAAACTTTTCAATATAAAACATTTTGATATAGAAATCTGTTTGTTCAAATCAATATTTATTTATTTATTTATTTTCTCTACTCTAGTGAACATTTATTTTATTGAAAAACAATGAAACGTGCTTCGAAGATTATTTGGTTTTCTGTTAAGAGAGATTAAAAAAATATATATATATTTATCTCTTTACATATGGAATGCAGTTTATAAGATTTAATTTTAATATAGCGAAAATATTTTTTATATATAAATTTAATTAGATAAAATGATTTGTTTTATCTTGTATTTGGATATTATTAGGAATTTATACGTTTTTTAATTAAAATCCATTTTTAATTGTATTTAATAGTAAATTTTGACTGAATTTTAGTTAATAATAACAAGTGTTTTGTGTCATATTTAATAAAATTATTAAAACGTGATGTACATTGAAAATTACACGTTTCAAAATGCATCATGTAAAATCATATTATTATAAATTAAAGCATAAATATTATGAATATGTTGTGTTTAGCCAGTACATAAAACTATTTCACATATAGAAAAGAGATCCGTGGTATTAAATTTAATAGAACTTGAACTCGAAAAACCTATTAATTCTTTAATGATTTTGTTATCTAAAAACAAGTAATTGAATAATAACGTCATAATAAATTAAAATTTGCGTTAAATTACATAATGTAATAAAATTCTACTTAATTTTCTCTTTATTAATTTATTTTTGATTCACAGTATTGTTTTGTTGTTTTTTCTACTGTAATAACTTTTCACATTTTCAGACAATTTTGAATAATTTCATTAAATTATTAAAATTATTCAACATTTTTTTTGTATTTTTTATATTTATTTATTTTTTTTTCTATATTAATGGGTTTGTTATCAAAAATTTGATTAATTATCATATTATAACAAAACACTCGTGTACAAATTCTGTAAAATAATATTTAACTTTAATCTTAAAATTAAAAAAAAAAGAAAAAAGCGAAAATGTAAAAAAGCATGTTATATGTGTGCTTTTACAATGTTTAAAATGTTTTTCTTTATCATATCTTTAGTAAGAATTTTTCTTGTGTTTATTTTATTATTATTATGTAATTATGTGAACGTCGTTTAAATAAATTATAAAAGCGTGTTTATGTTTATGTATACTTATATCTAAAATATTTTGTGGTTAATGATAGAAGATGTTTACAAACAATGAATAGATAAACAAAAAAAATAAATAAATAATTTTCTTTTTTATTTTATGATAAATGCCGTGAATTCTTATAAAAATTCTTCAGAAATTTAGATTATTCTTACATATATTTAAAGTTTCTCAACCTATGTACTGTGATTAAGTATGAATTTTCTATTATTAATCAATGAAATATAATTAATAAATCTATCACGATTCACGATTGTAAATAAAAAATCAATAGTTAAAGTTTGATGAAAGTTATCACTGTGAATATTTTAAAATTGGGAAACACTGCCCTATTCTATGAATACCTCACTTATTATATCATGAAACATAGAATATTTGAAATAAGATAAATAATATTATAATAAAATAATAAATAAATAAATTAATTAATTAAATAAATATAATTAATTATATGTTATTTGAAATTCAAAAATGCTTTGTTTATTATTTTATAAAGTATAAAGAAATAATGTAAAAGAGAAATTAAATAAAATTAAATTATTTTATTACTTGTGTAATATGTATAAGCAAATTTATTTTGAATTAAATTAAATTAAATTAAAATAAAAAAAAAAAAAATTGTTTTATGAAATACAGATGATGATATTGTCAAGCTGAAAATATGATTGTCATTTATATATGAAATTTTGTCCTTTAACAAATGAATAAAAACCATAAAACGGATGTTTCAAAATGTATGAATAAAAACGAATGAATATTGAAATCAGGATCCTCTTTATTTATTTACCTTTTTCTTTTTTTTTTTTTTGTATTCAACAATAAATTAAAAAATATTATCAATTGTATTCAATTGTTAATTTTTATATATTTCAACGTTAAGAGTTTTATTTTTTTTGCAACACAATTATAAATTGTCACACAATCATATAATGGAAAACAAATTAAAATGATTATAATTAACTTTAATCAATTGATTAATTGAGACATAAAAAAAATTATTAAAAAAAAAACTATTGTTATACGAATGATAATATTTTATTATTAATTGTTAATTTTATTTATTTATATTCATCTTTATTGATGTATTAGTTAATTATAATTATTATTACTTATAATATACGATTAACACATAAAATTCTACTCGGAATTATTAATAAATTATAGAAACAACTACCGGTTATAGGTATTAATGAGGTTTAATGAGGTTTTTTTTTTATTAACGTATAAAACTAGGAAATTCAAATTGTAATCGTATTGTCATAAAGTAAATGATCTGCAATTTTTTTATTAAAAGAATAACTTAGTTTTACAACAAAAGAATATAATTTATTAATAAAAATAATTTTTTTAATAGTTAATCAAACAAAACCATAATTTTAATTATAATAATAATAATAGTATTCTACATTATTTTACATTTAGTTATTAATGTTATCACAGAGTATAATTTTTAATTTATATAATTAAAAAAAAATTAAAAATCATAAATGTTTGACCAAAATAAATTTTATTTTCACTCTTTTTATAATAATAATAATAATGATAATAAAAAAAAACAGAATTAATACAAACAAAATGTAATAGTTATAGTAGTAAAAAAAAAAGAAAAAATTATAATTAAATTAAATTTGCAAATGAAATTTATTTAATTATCATTAAAAATTATCATTTGTGTGTGTGTGTGTTTTTTTGTTTGTTTGTTCATTTTTTAACTAATTGATTTTTTTTTTCTTTGTTTTTGTTGGTAATTAATGTAATTAAATTTTGTTGAAAATATATTTTTTTGGTAAACATATAAATATGCTGCGAAATTGTTTTTATTTTAAGTATATAATTCATTGTAAAAAAAATAAATAAATAATTCTATAAATTATACTATTACGCTTTGGTACTTAAAAAATTCAAGGATAAACCCAATTAATCCGATAAATAAAACAAATATCAAGCTAATTTTAAAGATTTATCTGTTTATAAAATTTCGATATTTTTGTCATCATTGTTTGTTGATTTGTTAGAACATTATTTTATTTTTTTTATTAATAATATTAAATCCCTTAAATTACCTAAATAAATTTGTTTATATCTGTTAATAAGACTAGAAAAAAAGGATATTACCATGTAAAATTAAAACAACATGCAATTTCCTTAAGAAATATTTTGTAAAAAAAATTCTTTAAAATTCGGGGAATTTTTGAGGAATTTTGGTATTTTTCTTCTCTATTACTATTTTAAAGCTTTTTACGTGCAACTACTATGGTTTTGTAGTCTATTTATATTTATAATTAAAAGCTTTTAGATTATTAAGTTGCTAGTTTTTTTGTAGAAAACATACCACGAAGTTTTCCATACATCATTCTAAAGTAATAGTTGTAAAAATGCTAAAATTTCCAAAAGTATCCTTAAAGTAACTTTAAATCCAGATAGTGAATTGACACCAAAGAATCCTTGGATCATTATTCTAGCATGCAAAATATTGTTATAAAAATAAAGAACCGACGGGATCTTTAATAATGCCTAAAGTATTTTAACAAATACTTTTACTCTCAAGTAATAACCTTAGGCAAATGCATTACATAATCAAAAATCGAACAATTTTAATTTTTCAAGTAAATGCTGTTAAATAAAAAAAAAAATCAAAAAACTTTTTTTTTAAATTGCAAAAGCACAATAAAATGTCAGATAAAATCCATTGTTTTCTCTGTTTATAATTTTATTGCAGTTTTGTATGCCATTGGAGGTTTTTTATGCAGAGCCAAAGAAGAATTTTTTTTTTTTCGACATTAAAGGGAGATTTTGCTTGTTTTATGATGTTGAAAAAAAAGAAAGAAGCGCATTGAATGAGTCTGTGGGTGGTTTCATTGTTTTTTTTATTTTATTTATTTATAAATAAAATAGTGTTTTGTCCAATAAATTTTGATATATGTATTATATTCACTGTTTTCTCATGTTTATACATATTTATTAATATTACATAGTATTTGTATTGTAGTTAATTTTTTGATTTTTTTTTTTTTTGTTTGTTTCTCAATTTTTTTTTTTTTTATTCTCCAATTTTAACGCAAACAAAAGCAAAATACATAAAATAAATTTCCAAAAAATGAAAAAAAAAACGTGAATAATATTTTAAGCATTTTATTTGTTTCATTAAAGATTTATCGTGTAATTTTTATATGTTTTTGAATAATTTTTCACGATAAAATAACAAAATAAATAAATTTAATACGAAAAAAACCGATTTTTTTTGTGTTTTATTTTATTTAAAATTTAATGAAACAAATTATTATTCTTTTTGTGGTTTTTTATTAATAAATTATTTTAATAATAACATGTACAACATGTATATATATTTTATCATCAACAACATCAAGCTAAAGTTTTTATAAATAATCTTTTTTTTTTTTTTTTTTTTACATTTTATTTATTAATAAAGCATAGAGATGTGTGATAATTGTTAATAAATTCTTTATATAATTCTATTCTATTGATTTTTATTTATGTTTTGTATTTTAAAGTAATTTTAATAACATTTTTCATATTTATTTAATCCGATTCTAGTAAAATGGAGATGTACTTTTAAAATTTAACTATTTATGAAATAAAAGCTTTGTAACGTTACTTCTTTCGTTACAGTACAAGAAAATTATGTGACTTCTATTAGTCGGTACTGTAATGAAATAATCGTCATATCGTTTTTAGTTTTTAAGGAATATTCGAGTCAATTTTGTAACAAGGAGGATCAAGTTGCCAACATATGTAATATGTTTCTCGTCACGTTACGTTTCTGATAACGTTATGCTTCTGGTAACGTTATGTTTCCCTTTTCCAGTAACTTTATTATTTAGTTATGTTACCAATAATTTCATTTAATATAAACACAATTTTAAAATGGAATATTAAATTTCCAAAATTTCATTTTCAATGTTTCATAGTTATTTTAAATAAATAATTATTATAAGCAATTATAAATTAATGAATTTATTGTATTGAATACAAAATGACTTCTTAATAAATTAAAATAACATGTAAATGTCAAATTAATTTTCATAATAAAAGATATAAATTATTTTATATAATGTAATTAGATTAGAAATAACTCAGTTAAATGAATTAAAAACCAAAAAAGAAATAAAAATAAAAATTAATTACAATTCTTAAAACATATTTTCTAAATTAATCAAAAAGAAAAATTTAATACAAAACCAACATAATCAGCTTGGACATTAAAATGTTGAAAACATTGTAAAGAAAGGATATTTTATCATAAATTTTACTTTTTTATTTCTATAATAATTCTTACGGCACATTTGTAAATAATTGCGCCTTGATAATTTAGATTTTATATCATTTCTGCTATGTCTGTCGCATATGTTTATAATCAAATTCATCTTATGAAAATCATTTTTTATCTCATTATTTATGTGTTGTATTTTATAAATGTAATTTAAGAATATTTGTTATGATAATTATTTGTCATTATTTAAATTATTCAGAAATTAAGGAGTAAGAAACATTTTTTCTTCCTATATACTAATCCGTGAAGTTGGCGAAATATTTTCCAGCATGAAGGGTTTTATCATGTAAATATTCTGCGAAAAAAATTATTATTTTTATTTATAAATCAGCTAACAGAATTAGTTGCATCAAAAATAAAAAAAAAAAAATTTACTCTGTAATTATATTTTTAAACTTGAGCTTTTAATTTACACAATTTTCTATGTTAAATTTATATTAATAATTATTTATAAAATAATTAACTATTTTACTACACATAAATAGAAGAAATATTGTTATTCATCATTTAATAATGCTGTGTTCATCCAACCTCCAACTTATTGCCAAACTGTGACTTCTGATTTAAAACATTCATATTTTTCACACAAGTTAATATAAATTATCTACATGCATCTAGTTAAATATTTTATTAACATTAATCATTTAGAATGAAAAATTGCAAAAAAAAAAAAAAGAAAGAAAAATGAATAAAGACAGTTTTTTAATTAATTCATTTTAAAATTTTCTCTACAATCTGCTATCAAGTACACAAATTTATTATTCATATACTGTGCTTCATTTTATTAACATAATTTTTCCTTGCATTCTAATTAATAATTATTTTTATGCAATTACAAATTATGCTCATGCAACATATTTAACATTGAAACGTTAATTCTTTTTGTTGTTTTACTCACTATTTTCAATGACTGGTCATTTTGTTTAAATATTCTGAATAATTAATGTTTGAAGTACTGAAAATAAAATTTATTTTCTATGAAAATTAACAATAAAAAAAATTCCGTTAATTCTGTTAAATGAATGATATCCTTTATCGACCAATGTTTTAATGTAAGTTTCTTATCATGTCTTAGCCACAATTGTAGATTATTTTACACAATCTTTAAATACATTTTTTGCTAACGTAATTTTTTATACGTAAAAGTAACTAAACACACCAAGATGTATATTTTTATATAACTGTTTAGCATAAATTAATTACACCAAAGTATTCATATATAGCTGAAACTCTTCTTTTTATTTATTTTTTGTACCGTGTGCTTTTTTTTCTTCTACAAGTACTTTATTTTAATGCTTATATTTTCTGTTACACAGCATAAATAAACAAGACAACAACAACATCAACAGAAAAGCTAAACAATAAAATATACTTCAACCATATAAATGATATCTGTTACACCCACTTGTTACAGTAAGATATACATATATATATATATATAAATGAATACCAATTAAGTTTATTTATTATCATTAAAATTATATTAAAAAGTTAATTAAATTAGATTAATTTTATTTGATGACAAATTATGTAAATAATATTTTTTATTAAAAAGCTTTTAAAGTTTGTATTTTACGAAATATTCACCTTAAAGCAATAAAATATTAGCACAGTTTATTTAAAGTTAAAAAAAAAAATGTGCAATAAAGCTATGTATGAAACAGAAACTTGAGACTTTCTGCCATAAAAAAAAAAAAACTTTTTTATTAATTTTAAGTGTGGCTTCTTCATTTTATTTATTATCATGTCGAACAAAATAAAGTGAATTTTTGTTGATGAGTTTTTATATGTTATTTTTGCTTGTATAAAATTAAAAAATAATTATCTAAAATAAAAAAAAAAAAAAATAGAAGTAGAGAATAGAAGAAAAATCTGACTAGCATGTAAACAAAATCAAAAACTTTCATAGTTTGATGAAAGTTAGTATCTTGAAGTTACAGATAACCCTCATATTCTGAAGGATATATTATAAAAGTTAGTTTTTATTACATAGTCTTCATCATATTATCAAGTACTTAAATGGTTGCGACAAATGTGTTGTCTTTTAATACAAAATAAAATTGTATAAAAAAAAATTATGTAATATCAGTAAAGTATTTTAGGAGAGGATTCCGGAAATGATTTAACTCAAATTATCGGAGAAATACAGAAAAATCTCTTCCATGTCATCTCATTCTGCTATTTATTCACATACGTTCTTGATATAACTTTACGATTAATTCTTTGATTTATAATACACGATTACTAAATGTAATTGAAATAAAATAACAAATATATCACAACAGATGAATATACGTGAATAAAATTATAAAAATACTTTACAATGGCAATAATTAATTAAATTTTTTTTTCTATTTTAAAAGCTATTAAATTGATAAATAAAAAAATAACTGCGATTACAATCAACAATAGCAAAGTATTTTAAAAATATAAATATAAATTGTTTGAAAGAAAAATACACTGATTAGCATATAAATGATGATAAATATTCCGATTGCATTACTTGCATGCTAAAATATAAGTTTTTTTTTTTTCTTTTTAGTAAAGATGAAAAGCTTGAATTTATCTGTAGTATTTTACAATCAAGTATTATAATTTAAATCGTTGTGTTGTCTTGTCTTAGAATATTAAATCTCCGGTGAATAATACTAAGTTAATGAAATTTAGAGAAGTTATTTCTAATATTTCCATCTCCTTTTGATTGATGTTTTATAATATGTTTTTCAATAATTATAGGTATTTAATATTGACATTATAATTGATGTGATAAAATGTAAGGTATTAATTTCTAAGAACTTTCATTATTAAAAACAAAAAATAAGAATAATTTACATGAATAATATTAATTTTAATAAATAAATTTCAAATGTCTGAATTTTTCAAACATTTTTATTAAATCAAATTCAATCAATAATAGAAATTTTTTATCTAACAAAAGCACTAAAATGTATTTGTTATGACAGTCTTAATCATGTTATGATGGATGAATATTAATTTTAGTTTATTGGTTTATATGAATAAATGTAGCAAAATTTAGTCAAAGCTCTAGCATCAGGTAATAGCTTTATTTGGATAAATTGTATAACTTACATTATTTTAATCTGGATGCAATTAATAAAATTTAGCTTAAATCGTTTATAAAATTATTCCTTTCATAAACTTTACTTCTCAATTACATTAAAAAATCTTTGAGCTTTTTTGACAATTAAATTAAGCACTTAAGTTACGTTACGGTGGTATTCTTCTGAGTAACAAACTAGATATTCGGTACTACAAAAAACGAAGACAAATTAATAATTTGAATTATTTTAAACTATCACACCGAAAAAATTATCTACGCTGTTTTTACTAAACACTTTTCCTCTTTATTTTATTATTTATTAAATTTTTTGAATAGCGTGATTCTGTATAACAAGTAAAGTAAAACCACTTTAACACTCAATACGGGGTTTTTCTTTATCATTTTCTGTACTGTAGAAGAAATCTTTATAGTTATTATACTAATACTTCTAGTTAATGTATGTCATTATAATTATAAAAAACTTTAAAATTATTCAAAAAAAATGTTTTGTCTCACACCGTAAAAGATCCACTTTCGTTACATCAAATAATTTGAGCATTTTGTTAGTCAATTAATGTTATAATTTAATTTACAAAAAAAAAAAAAAATCAATAAAACATTTATTTGTAATACAGCATTCGTAGCATAACATTAACAAGTGGTAATTAAAGGTAATAAACACTCATTAAAAATTTTATTATAATTATAACCATGAAATAAAATTAAACGAAATTTATTATTTATATTTAACTGCTTCAATTTTTATTTATTTAATATCTATTTCCTATTAATTATTAACTATTATAAATAAAATAATATATATATACAAACATGCATAACTATTGCGCAGTATTAATATACACTAAATACCGGTTATAAAATAATTAATATAATAATATCCACCCACTATATAATTAGTATAATTAACTGAAAAATGAAATAATAAAAAAAAACTTGTACTCATAGAACAATAAGGTTAATTTTTATAATATGACAAAAAATTAAATTAAATTAAATGTGTTTAATAATAGAAATTATAACTTTGGTGCTTTTAATTGTTTTATCATTTAATTATTCATTATATATAAATGATAAATTGTTTTTTGTGTTATTTATTATTTTAGTAAATAACTAATTATTCTAATTAAGTGTTCGTATTAGCTAATTCATAATTAATTGATTATTAAAATCTATTGTAAATTGAACAAGTAGAAGAAAGTTGTGTTATTCTGCTTGGCAAATTACTACAAATATGGTAAAGTAAATAAATTATAAAAATAAAAAACATTTCAAGATCCACGATATAAATTCAATTACTAATTCTCTAATTCTATCAATTATTCACGAAATTTCTTTTAAAAAAATAGTTTCTAACTTTTATTATCTATTTTAAATATGTTGTCATGCTATTACAAATCACAGTTTCTTTAATTCACTTTTCTATATATAAAACATTTAATTGACTACAAAATCGTTCTATTATTGACATATTTTACAATCTATAGAAAAGATCAGCATGATTATATTATTCTCAATAGATTTTTTTTAGTATAGAATAGCTTTTTCTCTTTTTTTTTTAACTTACTTTTCGTTATCAGCAATCAATCATTTTATTTTTACACAACTTTGTGCTTTTATATATATATATTTTGTTTGATTCTCTCAATTGGGATAATTTGAAAGAAAATATATATAAAAAAAAAATAAATCATTATAAAACAGTTTCTTTCGATTTTATTTGATTAAATTGACAAATTTATCATCAATTTATAAATTGAAAATAAGAAAAAATATCCTTACATTTTTTTTTATTGATATAAGATTTTCGTTTTTGTTTGTTTTTTTTTTTTTGTTCTTAAACAAACTAAGAAAGTTAATCACGCAAAGTGGATTTTAAAAAAAGAAGTAAAAGTTTCTATTTGTTTTCACGTATTTAATAACTTTTCTTGCAATAAGTTTCTTAAATCATTTGATTGTTTATTTTACTTATCCATTTTAAATCTATAATTCTGACACTCAATATACCATATGGAATACATTTTAGTTAAATAATTTCACCTTTCAAACATATTTTATAGTATTTTTCTTTCACATTGCCTGTTAATCAAGCTCAAAATATCAGCCTAAACTTAAACTAACATTGGTTACCATTCTCTAATAAATTTTGTTTACATATAAATGAGGTATAAAGAGTTGTTAATTATAGTTTCACCTCGAGCTAATGAATACATTTGATTAATTTAACAAAAAAATATTTAAGTAATTAAATTATTTAGAATGGGTTTCGAAGGGTTTAGAAGGGTTATAATTTATTTTCATTTATAATATAATAAATTAAATAAGACGATTATTTATGTTAATAAATAATTTATAACTATTGTATGGTTTTTGTAATTACAGTAATTTTTTATTTTTCTCATGATAGAACTTTTTAATGTCGAATTCCTGTAATCGGGGAAAAAAAGGCAATTTTTTTATTTGTAAACTTCTATAAAATTTTAATGATAAAAATAATATTTTAATGAGAAAAAATAAATTCTGAGTAAATAACAGATTATGATAATTATATAAATTTAAAAAAATTAAAATTTTAATTTTTAAATTATGTAGAAAATTTTAGTGAAATTTTAATTTCCTTTATTGCAATTCCTCGACTATTGAGCATAAAATAGTAAACATAAAATAGTAAGCAAACATGTAAAAGCATAGTAATAAAAAGTGAAAACCTTTTTTCATATAAAATGGTTGTTTTACTTTTTTAACTTACAAACAGATATAATAATAAATAATCACATTAGCATATATATTATTACATAATGTCAACAACATTTTCCTTTAATTTTAAAAACTCTCATTTTTTGCTTTAATTTACAAATATACAAGTCATATATACATTCAACAACGTTTCTACATATTATGATTATAAAGTTTAATGATAATAAACATCAATTTCATTCCATTTTTGGTTCTATCTTTTTCTTTTTTTTTTTTTTTTTGTTCTATATTTTATGTAAAAAAAAAAATTCCTCAATAAATTTTCGCTGTTTAAAAAGTAGGAAATACGCAGAAAAATAATAATAACTATAGAGCATATTGTTAATTCCCATATGTACAACTCTAATTTTGTCGCACTTCTATCTAACATATAGAATACAATAAGATATTTCCTAGAGTTCTACTCTCTCTCTCGACAATTCTACCTTATTTTTCTACTATACATATATTTTCAAATTCGTTTTTATTACTAGATTTCATTTAATTTTTCCTTTCGTTCCTAAAGCAAATAACAAAGCATGCTTTGTTACTTTTTTTATTTTTATTTTGAAAGCTCAAAGACACAGATGCTGCATTTTAATAAATACAAAAAAAAATAAAATAGGGAAATACGAGATGTACAAAAAAGAAAGCGAAAAGAAACAAAATCAACTCAATATAAAAAACGTTAAATTTTTTTTTGACTTCAAAGTTTTGCTATAAATACCTAGTTACCTGTGTTTTTGTTTTTACTTTTGTTGTTTACTCAGTTAGTAAATTTTGGACATTTTAAAACAACAAAAATGTTCATTACATGATTAAGGAATCAAATATAGCAAAACATTATTATTATTATTAGTTTTTCTCTTTTTTTTTTTCGTTTCTCATTTAAAAAGATTATTATCATTGTTCAAGGAAGAAACTGTACACGTTATTCTGTAAAGACAAAGATTTTCTCTTAAAATTAGAAAACAAGTTGAAAATTTAGAACTTAATGTTGCATGACGTACATAGTTTCATTATTTTAACGAGATATTTTTATTTTAATGTTATTACATTTTAATAATAAACAAACTGAAAATAAGATATTTACTTTACCTTAACGTTAAATGAATTGTTTATAAATTAGTTACATTAACTAAAAAAAACGTTCAATATAATAAATTGCTTACAAATCTTTTTGTTTCTATGAAAAACAAATTTGTATTAAATATTTTTTAACCAATTTAATATAAAATTACACAATTATGCTAATTAGGAATGTAATTTGTTCACGACCAACTAATTAATTTTTATAGGTGTCAAGGATATAATTAACATAGAGTCATGCAATTCAATTAAAAGTGACAATTCCTTATGTTTAAAAAAAAAATTATCCTTAATCCTATAAAAATGTATTTCCTGTGATAATATCATGTAAACAAAAGTCAAAAACGTGCAATTTAATCTTTAATATATGAAACCACTGTGTGAATTTTAATCGTCACACTGTGAGTACTTGCTTGTGACTGTCATAGCCATGGTTAAATAAATTTTATTACTTTAAAAAATATTATATCTAAACGAAAACACTAAAGAAATTTTATTTATGTGATTTAATTCTTTTTTATTTGACTAAACAATCTGTTAATGCACTGAAAAAAAACGTTTACAAAAATAAGCAGCAAATCCACAATTAATTAACTTTATAGACAATTTGGAATGTAATAAATTATTTTTTTTTAAAAGCTACTTATTTTTGAAAATATTGATTTAACCAATTTTAGTATTATGACATAATTTTGGTTGACTTAAAACAGTTAAAACAAAGTAAACAAAATTGATTCTTGATTTTTTTTTTTTTTTGCATACTAACTTGAGATGTTTTAATGTTAAGTGTTACGTTCACTTGAAATTTTGGAATACGTTATTTAAAATTATTTGTTATAATATGAATTGTTGTCTTGTAGTTTCCTTGATTAATTACAATGAAATTCATTATTTTAATGTAGCGCCCTGTCATGTCAATATTTATAGAATTTTTCTTTAAAATTATTTACATTTTGTTAGAATCTATATTGATGTAACCTTTGTTTATTTATTTCAATACGTTAAAGAATAAGATTTATTTAATCTGGATAGAAAATCAATACAATTAAATATAAATTTCTAATAATAAATTAATCAAAATTGCTAGCGTGACAGATAGCTATACTATGTACGTAAATAAAGAAAATTATCGACAATAAGCTAAGAAAGTAATTTTATTAGGAAACAAGTAGAACATTATTGAGCAATTGGTCAGTTTTCTGTTTATTTTGTTATAATTTTATTTATTTTTTTTTAAATATACTATTGGATATTTGCAGTTTTATTTTTCGTCGCGTGACAAGAAATTTAAATTCTCATCATTTCTGTTATCTTTTTTTTTTTTTTTTCGATAAAAAATCGATGAACGAATTTTATAAATAATTTTTAGTTTTTATTTTTTAATAGAAAAATAATTTTCCATGTTTCTATATAATTAAAGCTACAGGATGTATTTTTATTTTTTGTAAGTTTATTCAACATTTATTTATATAAAATACTAAAAAAAACTTAATTTAATAAATACTCTGTTGAATACTAGATATATAATTATGAATGATAATTATGCCACAATGAAATATATATTACATTATGATACTTAAACGCGAGATATTTTGTGTGCGATTATACTTAGCTTTATCGACAAAATTCGTTATAAATGTATGTAGCACTGCTATAGTTTCCTAATGTTCATTTAATTTAAATAATAATGAAGTAAGTTTAATTTTTTTTTTTTTTAAATAACACTTCATAATGTGGTGTCATTTTTATATTTTGCCTGTTTTAACAATTATCTACTTTAATTTTATTTTTGATACCCTTTTTGTAAAAGCTGTAAGTGAGATTTTTGTAAAATTGTTTTACTTTGTTACTTTTTTTTTTACGTTTGTAATTAAAGGAATATTTTAGCATTGAACTTGTGCGAATACAAACATTAAATGAATCAACAAATCTATTTAGCAATCGTGATTTGCGTGTAACAAAATATAATCACTCAACCGCTGTTATAAATGGAGGATTTGAATTGCTTATGGAGCTTGATGAGAATTTTGAGGTTATCCAAATAATCATGATTGGTATTTGATTGATAATATAATTTATGTTTTATTTTATAGATTTCAATTGAAATGTATTTAAGTGTGTCTGGTAATAATCAATTTTCAAAAACACCTTTTCGTATACCAAAAACATCGGTCTGTAATTTTATGAATACAACATATCGTCAGTATTTTATGGAAGAGTTCAAAATGGTTTCAAATTTTCCAACTGAAAATCAATTATGCCCCATTAAACCGGTAAACAAATAAATAAATTTAAAAAAAAATCAAAATATTAACAAATTTATTTCGTTTTATTTTAAGGATGTATACTGGGTAAAAAATTATGCATGCGATATGCGTGAATTAAGAGCTGGTAAAAATGGAATGTGGCGTCTTGATATGGATGTTTGGAAGAACCAAATAATTATTGGTGGATGCCAATTATTTATTAAATTAACATCAAACACCGCATTATGGGATTAATATGTAATTCTTAATTTTTTACTATAATTAATTTATTACTTCATCCCATTAGTATGAAAATTATTATTTATTAATTAAAATAGTGAAAATAAAAACTTTTCGCTAATTACAATTAAAAACTTAAAATAAGTTTTGAATTTTTTTTTTTAGTTGTTACAAATTTCAAACTTACAATAAATTTTGTGTTGTAAAGTTGATTTAAAAATATTTTTCTTTTTCCTCAATTCTATGATTGATTAAAGAAATTTTCGGAGACTATAGTTTTATAAAGTCGTTTTATAACCGTTAAAGTATATTACAAAACTAAATAATCTTGTTTAATAACTTTATATTAAGAAAAATTATATTTGAAGCTACACTATTGTCTGAATTATCAATTATTTTCTTAACTAAAAATTCACAAAATTGCAGCATAGTTGTAGTTATACTTTTATTAAGAATAAGCGAAGTTTAAATGGACAATAAAACCATGCAATTATTATAATATGCAAAAATATATAGATATATATTTTTAAGTACAAAAGAACAGAAAACTTATTTTAGTTTTATTTATACTGAGCTTTTCTATAAGTCTTTTACTATGTTAAATTTTTTTTTTAAATTACTCATCCTGATTTAGTAATTTAACTAATGGCTATTAACGCTACATTATAATTTATATTAGTTCACAGCTAAGGCTATTATCAATTTAGTAAACTTATATAAGAAATATATCAAAAGTGTTGAAAGTTCTATCTTTCAAACTCTTATCAGATGTTTTTGAACACTAGCTTTCCTTATCTTTCATTCAAATATTATAAAAAGTTTGTCTAAATGATTTTTCTTTACCTTTTATAACTAACTGTGGCTGGTCACCTCTCTTTTTATATAAAACTAGTTTCAAGTCGCAATAATCAAATCAAAATTACTAATCACAACTTTGAAGAATCACGACAAATAATTTTAATTTATTTAAATTTAAATTGTAAAAAAAAAATTATTTTAATAAATATTTTATCCACACTGAATATCATTACTGAAACTTATAAAAAAAAAGTAAAAAAGCATAAAAAATACTTAGAAACTCCAACAAAAAAAAATTGTTTTTTATTATAATTACCAATAAGCTTTAATAGACTCAACTGTGTTGTAGACCAAACCTTGTATAGTTGATTTAACATTTTTCTTCATAAGTTTCATAACTAAGGATTGAGTCTTGAACATAATATGTAGAATGTAAAATAATAATTCAAACTTTTTTATTATATTAATAAGCAAAAATAATAAGCATAATAAATAAATAAAATTTAAGAATATTTAAATGAAAATTTTATACAATCCTGGGCAATCTTTAAAAAAAAAAGAAAATTTATTAAAGTTTTCCAACACAAAAAAAAAGTATGAAGAGTAAAACGGATTCATCTTTTTTCTAGTTTTTTTTCTTTTTTTTTATATTCTTTCTTTTTTAATTCTCGTTTAAAAAAACTTTGTTGCAAAAATAAAAATGTGTAGCCAGTTTCGTATCTGTTCTTATTATAAAAACCAATATGCTTATAGGATAAATATAGATAAAAGAAAAACGAAAAAAAAAAAAATATTCTTTTTTAAGATTTATTTTAATATTATTAACCAACCTCAACATAAAGTTAATTAAATATCTAACAAAAAGAAAATACCTTCAGTTTTCTATATTAAAAAGGTAAACCTAGTATAGCGAATGAATTTACTTCTTGAGTGCGGTTTTATCAGGAAAGAATTCATGGAAATAATTATTTTTGGTATTTAAAGATATTTTGAATTTAACTAGGCTTAATTTTATTATTAAAAATGTTGTTTTAATCAGCTTTTTCTTGCAATACAATTGGTCAAGATTTGTGTTAACAGATAAAAACAATTTCCAACCAAAAGCAATCATTTTCTGCATCTGAAACACAAAGATTGTTTATTGAAAGTTAAGTAAACAATAATTCAATTTTTTTATTGAAATAGTTCATACTTCAAAGTTAGTAAATAGAAAGGCGACAGAAGTTACACATTCAGTATTTAAGGATGGCACATTTAATATACACAATACTGACCACAGTTAAACTTATTTGAACTAACCAAACCTAAGAAAACTATCACTTCAAGTGTACATAAAAATTCCATTCATAGTCCTTTAAACAAACAAACAAAAAGCAATAAATTGTGCATAAACTCATTTTGAAAATCACAAAAACTCAAAAGTTTTCTTATTTATTATAAAACTAAAATAAATTAAATCAAATTTTTCATTCAATTACTTTTAAACTTTTATTTTAACTGATAACGTTTCTTATTAAAAGTATGAGCAGATGTTTTTTTCTGTCTCCTAAGTGTTTTTAATATCAACAAATTTTACCTTTTACCTTTTATCTTAAATTAAGTTAGAATATTAAAAATTATTTTTACATGTATTAAACATGGAAAGCTTTTAAAAACTAATAATGGAATCACAAACGAATTTCATTGAAAATTAGACGGTTTTATTACCTGGCATAAAATAGAAATTTTAATGGAAAATGTTTTAATATCTTGAGATGCTTATAAAAGAAAAAGAAAAATAAAAAACGAAACAAAACGAATTTTTTCGTCAAAAATAAATGCTAACAACCAGTAAACACACAAAAATATCATACAAAAATTATTAAATAAATAATTATTAAAATGAGTAGCAAAAAAAAAAAAGAAAAAGGAAATCAATATTCTGTTAGTTTTTCTACAAAGTCTGCATATGGTTGCATCTGTGACAAATAAAATAATTTTATTTGCCAAAAGAAAGAAAATTTTATTTTCTTGAAAGTTTTTATTTTTTTTT
This sequence comes from Ptychoptera albimana, assembly GCA_961205885.1. Lineage (NCBI taxonomy): Eukaryota > Metazoa > Arthropoda > Insecta > Diptera > Ptychopteridae > Ptychoptera > Ptychoptera albimana. Next base: position 20,497,793 of record OY540801.1, read on the forward strand.
TTGTTATAGACTTATTGATTAAATATTGATAAATTGTGCTTATTCACAGGTTGACTTTACATCGTGCATCCTAAAGCATGTCAATTTAATTATGAAAATGGAAATGCAGATGTATTTCGTCTAGAACAAATATAAATGTTTAATTGATTTTCTTATTTTTATGTTCATCCTTCAAGGTGTCCGTTTAAACATAAAACATTGGCGATAAAATCAAATTTAAATATTTTATTTTCATTTTTTGTTGTTTATATCTTTCTATACGCTTTTTAAATAGGATGTGGCAATTTATTGTTTTACATAGTTTTATTTTTTTAATTAAATTATTTTTGCTTATGAAATGTTATTAATATCAATTACAAGGAAATAACTATAAACTAAATAATGAAACTAACTAACTAACCAACATTATTTTATTAAGAACACTAAACTTATCTAGCTTATATAACAAAAGTACTATAGACATGTATGATGATTAAAGATTAGTATTAACGAAGAAATATTACAGTTTTATATGATTATGCAAAATATACAATTAATATATAAATTTTACATTGAATTAAGGTACTGTGTACACTCTTCTTTTATATTACATAACACAAAGAAAAAATAATGATTAGGAAAAACCATCTGAAATTACATTGGTAGACCAAATGTTTATTATTATTATTATGATTAGTGCTCATGATGAAGACACCATAAAAATATGTTTATTAGAAATGCATAGCTAAATTGTAAAAATGTTTGAGTAAGTTTTGTAATAATAAAGTTTGATGAGTTTTTCACCTTTATCCAACTCATTAAAAATAATTAATAAACTCCTGTAAACAATATTAAATCTTCGTCATTTTAATAAATAACTAGACAGTCTACAGGTACGATTCAAATCAATTATAATATGCATTACGTTCTATTATAAAATTACTATACTCTTACGACTTATAACTTTAAGTAATCGCTATAATACAAAACCATTCTATAAGTATTTCTACTATTATATGGTGAGGTTTCTTGTTTCTTCAACCATATGTTATTATATAAAATCTACATTAAAGTGAAATTAATTTGATTGTAAAACGAAGTAAAAAGTTTTTTGCTGTATTTACTATTAATGCTGGAGCTCATTTACAAGAAATTAATATTTCTAATGGTTTTTATTAACGAATAATAATTAATTAATAAAAATGGAATATTATTCCATAATTAGCGTTTTTTTTTTTAAATAATAAAATAAAAAAGTAATTTGTCTAGAAACAATGTTTTTTAAGGAAACATATGTTTTTGAAAAATTAATTTCAAACAGAAAGCTCAGGAATAAATAAAATATTATCATATAAACTTTTGTCAAAGTCTCACTAAATCGTTTTCGTTTTTTTTTTTGTTTTTTTTTTAATTCAGTTTTTGAAAGATAATTCACTATCAAGACATTAATCAAGGTTTTGAATGATGAAAAATAGTTAAAAATCTATTTATCTCTACGAATCATAATATGTTAAAATTGTATCTTAAGTAAATCATAATATAAAATTAATAATACTATATAGTAAATGATGAATTGCATGTTATAATATTTTATGACAATTATGTCATAATTTAACTATATTTTGTTATTTTTCTTATATTATTATACATAAGTAAAAGAGATGATAATGCATTTAATAATCAGAAATAATATGATATATAAATAATTAGATGACACATTTAACAAGATTAATATCATACTAGATAATCAGTATGGTAAACTAATTTTGACATTAGATATACAAAAGAATATAATTCCATCAAATTTTGATTAATTATTATATATTTATATTAAAAAAAAAAAATAGAATTTTATTTTATAATTAAAACGTCATACTGTGTAATATACTTGCTAACAATCCTATAAAAATCTCAAATGAAAAGTTTATTTTCTTATTAAGTCAACAGGCTGAACATTGCGGCTTCTATTTACCTTTTATTATTTTTTTTTTGTTTGCAATATCTTTAAAAACTAAAATGTCAATGCTTCAGTTGAAGTAAGACAAACTTAAAAAGAATTTTATTTTTTGTGTTTGGATCAAAATTTAAAACAAATAAAACTTTACAAATTACGAGAGAAAAAAAAAATAGCGGTTGAAATCAACTATGACTGTTTCTTTGCTTGTAAGATTCGTTTGTCGCAAAAATGTTTGATATTAACCTTGTCTTAAAACTGAATAACGTCTTTTTTTATCAATTTTACAATATTTATTGACATTAATTGTATTTTATTGCATGCGAACCCATAAATTTCGATGTTGAAAACAAATAACACGATTTTTTGCGTCTGTTTATTTTTTAATTAATTAATATGACTAAATCTTTATGTTTTTTTTATAAAATTATTTCTTCGCAAAAAAAACTCTATGAGAACAATCAACAATAATAATAAAAATATAATTTAATTACATTAAATTGCTGTACAACGCTTAAGCTAACCGGATTTTATTGTTATTATTTCATTACCTGTATTCCTGTTTAATTGTTACAAACATACAATTTTTTTTTTTTGTTATAAGCATATCTCGTGCTCTAATTAAGTTTATTTTATTACTATTTGGTTAAAAGTTTAACTTTAAATAAATTAATCCGAAAAAAAAATACAAAAAAATAAATAATAAATTGTTTGAATTTTAAATAATATTTTGCCAATATTGCAAAATAATTTTATAAATTTACAATTATAAACTAATAAAGGAAACTTTTTTAATAAATAATTTAATCAATTAAAATCTAAACTTTAATTTATTGTATAAGCAAAACATATATTGTTTTCGTATATGTGTTGTAAGGATAGCGAAAATATTGTTAAAAATCTATAAAATTGTGTTTTAGTGGTGAAGTAAAAAAAAAATGCTTTGTATATATTTTACAAATTATAAAGGTAGATGATCGCATTAATCCATTCATGCCAATTACAATTGATTTTTTTTTTTTGGTTTACTTTATTACATTATAAATGAACGTAAATTATAATTAAAGAAGCTTTCACATAAAATCAATAACTTTACTAAAGTAAAATAATTGTTTGTACATAAAAATATGAACTAGAGTCAAAGATCTCTAAGAATAATCATGTTATTATGTACAAATATGCAAATAACAATATAAAGGGAAAATGTTTATTGCATAATAAATAGAAACACTGATACTGAAATTTGATTATGACTCTGAAAATAATTTTGTCACCTCAAAATACATTTTTTTTTTTTTTTACTGTGATGTTTCAGAGCATAAAATGTAAATTTAAGGTACAGTGTTTTTCTATATTTTAATTATTTTTATAACAAATTTAACATCAAACACTTTATAATGTTATCGTCGTTCAGTTGCAGTTCGTTACATATGTAAACATTCAACAACAAAAAAAAATCTAGTTTTAACGCAATAAAATGCACAAAACTATAAACCAACATAAAATGCATACCATTTACCTTACTTACCTTTTTATAAATATTAATATATAATTTAGAATAATAAATTATTATTATAATTCATACAAAAAACAGTTTTTCACAAAATATAGAATAAAAACAATAAAACTTTAATAAATTTATTTTCATAGTTTTTCATAAATAAAACCTTTATTACATAATTTATTTAACACTTAATAACAAATTTTGTGCATTTTTAAACATATTTAAAAACACTAAGTAATTTTATTATTATTATTTTTTTTAATTTAATTATTTATTTAAATTAATATCACATTAATTGTTATAATCGTTTCTATTTCAATTTTTTTTTTTTGTTTTAGTAATAATTGTTGGTATATTTCAAATTCTTTTATTATTTATTAATCTAATTTATTTTCTAACATTGTGCTTTTATTATTTATTTATTTATTGAATAATTAATAAATTTTCTTTAACCATTTTGAAGTAATAATAATTTTTTAATTAATTTTTCCAACACCGACATTTTTTGTTTCTTTACTCGTCTGTGAATTACGTCTTATAATTCACCTGTGTGTTTTAATTTTTTTTTTTTTTAATTTGTAAATGATGAGATTAATTAAAATAAATAAATAAAAAATAATATTTTATTTAAAATTCTGCTCAATTAATTAAAAAAAAATTAATTAAAGTTCAAGTACTTTATAGAAATGAGATCAAATAACATTTTATTAAATGATTTTATTACTTTTTATTTCTTTATTAAATTTTATTAAATTATTTTAATATTATAATTTATGAGAAAGAATTTTTTTTGTTTTTAATTTTAATAAATCAAATACATTACATATAAACTGTGATAAGAGAGACAGTGAAATATTTTTGGAATTTTTATTAATCATCTTATATTTTATTCTGAGATTAAATATTATTTTCTGTACTTTTAAACAAGCATAAGAGCATTATTATTATTGATTTATGTAATATCAAGTAATATTACTATACAATAATAAGTTTTTTTTTTATTTTATTTGCTTTATAAACACCAAGTGGCTTTTCTTTTCATATTAAATAATTAAAAAAACGCTTTTTGGTTGTCAGTACAACAAGTATTAATATCGCAAATTAAACTTTAATTTTTTTTTTTTTTTTTGGTTTAATAACAAAATGTACTAATAGTGTGGAAATAATAAATCACATAGGACAATTGTTAATATAATTAACATTTAAGCATTACCAACAAACATAAAAATCTAATTATAAAATAATAAATAATAATTTTTAATATCATTAACCATTTATCCAAATTAAAAAATAATCTAAACACCATTCCACTTAATTTATTTATTTTTTCGTTTTTTTATGATGTGATAGTATATTAAAAAAAAAATGTATACAATACTTAATAATTAACATCTGAATTAATTTAAATTTTTAATTTAAAATTTATTGTCATATTAAAGCTTAAAAAAATTTATTTCACTAATTTTTATTAAATAAATTATTCTGATCGTAATTTACGTTTTAATAGAAAATAACTAGCAATTTTAAATATAATTATTTGTAAAATGATCATTCCTATACAAAAATAAAAATTATTCGGTTTCATTCCTAATTCATTCAATAATATATTTGGATTCCTGTAAAGAAATATACAAGTTATTATAGTTTCAAAAGAATAAAATTTAAAAAATAAAAACTCACATATAATGGCAATACATAACATCATCTGGGCAAAAAAAGTCCTTACGATTACTATCATATAATGTTAATACTAATGCTTCTAAACCATAACGTAGTATTGACATATATGCAAATGGTATTAAAAATTCTGGTATATATGGATAAAATATTAAGAAGCCACTAAATACTATCTTAAAACATGTACAAACTGCACCAATAAATGTTCCATTCTGTTAATACAAATAATTATATAAAGTAAAATATTAAAATTGAAATTTTGTAATATATATGTATATATAGTTAAACTTACCACAGGATCAAGTAAACTTCCTAATACAATACCAAAACTATCTGCAGCTAATGTAATCAATATATGAACTAATATAAATTTCCATATTCTTTCAATTTCTAATGGTTGCTCGGTTAATGCATAAACAATTGAGGAATAAACGATTGAATAAATAATCTAATAAATTAAAGAAAATATTTAATTAAATAAATTTTATAATTAATTAACAAAGTTAAATGTTATTTTTAAGAACAAATAAGCATACATGTATAGGTGTTGTTGTAATCGTTGACGCAATAAAAAATGTACGAAATTTATACCAACTGTTAAACGTTTCCTTTTTTAATATAGGAACCTCTGCTGGAACTGAAATGATTTTATTATTATTTTTTAATTAAAAATGTCGTAAAAATCCAATAAAAAAAGGAAAATAAATTTACATTTTAAAATTCCGGGCATTAAAGTTGTATACCATAGATAAACAATACCAATCAATAGGACGCCAATGTTTGAGACAGTTTTTGTTGCATTTATACCTGAATTACCGAATAATAAGCCTACCAATATACCACAGCATACATGTAATAATAATTTAAGATGTGTTACAGTCTATAAAATAAAATGGTTTCATAAAAAAATTTATACAAATCTTGTTGATTAAAATAAAAATTTACCCAATCACGGAATAATTGTATATTGCATCTATTTATGATATACCATAAAATTTGCCATTCTGGTGGCTTTTTAATATAATCATTTTTATCAGCACTTGGATTATATGAATTAATGTCATTATTATTTCCTGTATCCATATCAAAATTAACCATTTGATTTTGTACATTATCTAATTGTACATTATTGTAACGCCAATAATCAGTAATTGCTGCTTCAGCAAGTATCTTCTTATAATCACCATATTCTCCATTAGCTACTTCAATTACTAAAATATTTAAAAAAAAAATTTATTATTTATAATGCAAATAAAGAAATCAATTGAATAATTAAATTACAATAATCAGCAGGACTATAATATTGTGGACAATTAAGTCCTATTGTACTTAAATAATCAACGGTATTATACGCAGCACCTTGATATATACAATGTCCACCTGTTAATACATAAACATGGTCAAATTTTGCAAAAATTGATGCTTGAGGTTGATGGATTGTGCAAACAATCGTTCGTCCTTTTTTAGCTAATTGATGTAACAACGTTATACAATATGATGATGCTGAACTATCAAGCCCACTGAAATATAGTAAAAAAAAAAAAAAACGTTTTCTCAATCACTTAATTCTTTTAATTAAATAATTTTATTTCAATAATTAATGTCTTTATTAATAATTTCCATGAAATGCATAAACTAATCGTTTAATATAGTTATTCTGATTGCATAAGCATTACACAGAAACTGATTTATTAAATGTAAATTATACAGAATTAATCATTTTTTAATTAAATAGAAAATAATAATAAAAACCAACAGCACTTACGTTGTTGGTTCATCTAAAAACAATATAGGAGGATTATCAATTAATTCTAATGCAATAGATAAACGTTTTTTCTGTCCACCAGATAAATTTCCACACTTTGTATCTTTTGAATGTTGTAAATTTAATGTATTCAAAATATCATTTATCTATAAAAGAAAAACCATTTATAATTAAAAATGGAAAAATCAATAATTTATATGTATTTTAAAATTTACCAAAAGATATCTCTCTTTTTCACTTAAATTTGAATTTGATATTTTTAAATTACATGCAATAATCATTGCTTCATTCACCGTAAACAATGGATATAGATTATCATCTTGTAATATATAACTACATTGTTTATGATATAATTTTTTATTATTTTCAGCACCAAATGCTATTGAACCTTTAACACCTTTTTTTCTGTAAAAAAAAAAAATATATATATATTATTATGTATTTATTTGTATATAAGTAAAGTAAATAATATTTATTATAATTACTATTGCATAAGGAATTAAAAATTATTCGTTTTAAATTAGCAAAATTGTTTAATTAAAAGATAATATTAATTAAGATGTTTATAGGATTATTGCTACTATTTATTATTTAATAAAAATTAGAAATAAATTATTAAATTTTTATGAATCTTAATTATTATTTATATATACATATTTACAATTTAAATAGTTATAGTTAAAACCATATTATAATACAACATGAATATCATTTTTTTTATTATTAATATTTGTGTCATGATAACTACTTATTATAATTTGAATACAATAATTATCTTATATAATATCTCAGTTATTATAATAATTAAACAAAATGTAATTTTAAAATTTGCGAAATTCAATTCTATCGATATTAAATAATTATGTATCACGTATTTAGTATATAACAATTGTTCAATATCATGTAAAATAAAAATCATAATATACAGTCGGGGTTTCGTTCTGTTTCTCATCTTCAGTCGTATCTAGAAATGATCGTAAGTCGAATTTCAAAAAAGATCTATTGGTTTTTCATTAATATTTTTTTAAAATACATTTAGGAAAATAGTTATAAAATTAATTTTTAATAATAAATTTATTGACTGTCGTTATCTGTTCGTTTGATATTCATAAATGTTTTTAATTGCAGTGAATTGCTTAAACAATTTGTTATTTCCATTCGTTAGTTTTATTATATGTTACTTTGTACTTTGAAAGCCATCATTTAATTACATATTTTAATAATTTTATTTTTTATATATATGGACAAAAATATTATTCTATTATTATATATATGATAATAAGTTGATGTGTTCGTATGTCGAGAACTGTCTGTATTTAAAAAATAAAAAATTCAGAATTCAATATGCAACTTAAATATTCAAAGACGTTTAAAATGCGTTACAACTAATAAATCATTAAAATTAACAATATATATTGTTTATAAATGTAGTTATTATATTATTTTTAAGAAAAACAATTATAAACAACAGAAGTAGAAACAAATCTCTGTAATTGAATCTTGTGAATTGTATGAATCACATAAAATTAGAGGAAAAAATCTCATTCTATTCTAATATCGCATGCAATTAAATTAAAACACAATTTTTATTTATGTAAATTATTATAAAATTATTTTTTAATAATTGACGTCTTAATAATAACTATTTATATTTCTTCTTTTTATTTTTTAATTATTCCATTTACTAAATTTTATTTTATATTTTGTGTTATAAGCCGGTATGTTATTGAATAAGATGTTGAGAGCTTCATTAGTCATACAAAATAAGGTTTTTTTTATTTCCATTAAAATAAATTAAATTTTTATTTCTTTTATTTTTTAATTAGAAATAATTAAATTAAACGTACATAAAGCCGGTTTAAATTATAAACTATAATTAATATAAATTTTTAGTAATGTAAAAATAAAAATTAAACACAAATTTAATAAATAAGCATTATTTTAAAATGTTTAATAAATAAATATAATCACGTTAAAACACTATAATAATATTGATTTATAAAATTCAATTAATTATTAAAGGATACACATTTAATTGTATTAATTACATTAATTATTTTAAGTATTATTAATTAATAATATAGAAAACATTAGATCGTATAAAATATATAAATCTAATAAACGTTTATTAAATTCACTTTATTAATTAAAACATTTTTTTGATGTATTTAAAATTGTAATGACTTAATTACAATTGTAATTACTCTAATTTCTATGGTGCTATTTTAATAATAATTATAATTATAGTTTTGTTGTTTCATTTCAAATACTGTAATGTTGTTACAAAAATTTAAAAAAAAATTAAATTAAAATTAATTATAACTCTCAATTTGTACAAAATGAAATGGATAGTAGTAATTGACCTTGAAAAAGATTTGATCACGAAAAATGTATGTACTGACCTACATCAATATATAAAAATGAAAAATTAACAACTTTATTAAATAAAATAGAAAATATTTAATAAAAATGCGTTTTTCAATCAGGAATATCCAGTTTTTTTTTGTTGTTTTCTTAAGTAATATTATTATGTTGATGATCAGTTGTATAATTTTATAGAAATTATTAGAAAAACCCTATAAATTTAATGATTATTAATTATTAATCGTAAATCTTAATCAATTAATAACTTGTTTCCATAACTTAAAACTAACATAATGATATGGAATTAATTATTATGAGTAGGCTAGGGTTTTTAACCAGAAAAAACTCTGATACCAATAAGTTAAATAACACAAAGTGATATAAGTCGAATAATAATAATAAAAGCTCTAAAAATGATCGAATAATTATCGAATTAAAACCGTTTTACATTAATATAAAATATATAATTAACCAGGGTATTTATATTGTGGTTATTTTACATTGCTATACAAAATATTCTCAATTTAAATTTTCCACAATTATTGTCATTTCAAGACTATAAAATAAAACACAAAAATACCTATTGTTAATAACTTTTAATTTTATTAATTAACATTAAATGGCAATAAAATAAAATGATTCATTTACATAAATATAAATGTAAAGACAATAATTTAATTTATTTTTCATTATTTTTTTTTTTTTAACTGAAGAATTATAACGATTCATTGATCTACATTTCACTATAAATTTAAATTATTTACATTTTTAACAATGCCTAAATGTAAATACAACAACATTTTAGGTAATAAATAAAAATAAAATTAATTGCAATTAAAATTTAAACATTTATAAAAATGCAAGTAGAAAAATAAAGAGGCAAAAAGGTAAAAAAAAATAATAATAATAATAATAATTAAACTCAATTAATTCTAATTTATGTTTATTGAAAAAAGATGTAAAAACTGACAAAGCATTTATGTTATAAATTATTTATAATAATTGTTCATAGTTTATTACTGTATTGACAACAATGTTAAATTTTTTTATTAGTTAAAGTTAAGATTAATAATAAATGCAATAGCGATAAAAATTTAATAACTCGTTATAAGAATAAGAATAATAAGAAATAAATAATAATTAAAACTAGGTAGTAAATTAAGGATCATTGAACGAAAATTATGCATTCATATAATAATATAAATACTATAAGATTATTCTTTTATAATTATAAAAAGTTTTTTTTTAAGTAATAAATGAAATGAAAATGATTCTTTAAAAGTATAAAACTGTACGCATAATAACATTAATCTAAAGGTAAATTTCCAAACTTTCTAATTAAATTAATTATCAGACACTGTAGTAAGTAGTAGACGAAATATAAAATGTAATAAAAATTGTATTAAGTGTACTTAGTTTTGATAATTAAAAAAAAAACACAAAAAATTTTAAGCTGTCATCTTGAAAAAGCTTATTATCTTAAGAAATTTACAATTTCTTTAAATCAACACGGCTTAATATAAGATCAATTCATTTCTTTCTATTTCGTCTTTTACAATTTTTTTTTTTTCAATGTATTCACTTGAATTAAGAGATTTAAAATGATATTAAACTTTCATAAATATCATAGAAATACAAATCAAAAGTAAAATAATTTTTAATTAAAAAAAAAAAAAAAAAATTAAACAAGTCATTGAATTTCCAATTTTTTTTTTGTTTTTTTAATTATATATTAAAGGTTATTGACATAATTCAGACATTACAAATACAATTTTTTATTTAATAATTTATTTTAAACAAAAATTCAGTCAAAAATAATAAAAAAAAAATCTATGGATGCTAAATTCATTAATAAATGCAAATTAATACTAAAATACCTACTGGAATAAAATAAAATACACTAAATAAATATAATTAAAAAAAAAATTGTATAATTTAAAAGAATCTTTGAATAACATAAGCTTCAATCTCTAATAAAGCTAAGATAAGCTTGCATAAAAATGCTTAACGTTTATTTGCAATAGAGGAAAAACCAATTTTGTTTATAATTAAAAGTCATTGTTGCAACAATCACAATATTACTCATTATGTCTTATTAGACTTTATAAACGGATTAATAATGTAAAAAAAAATAATATAAACTTACGAAAATCCTGTTAATATATTAAGTAAAGTTGATTTTCCAGCACCAGACGGTCCCATAATAGCTGTCAGTTCACCAGATTTAAATTTCCCACTCACATTATTAAGTACAATTTTTTTTTCTATAAAAAATAGAAATAACAATTAGACTCAACAGGCATTCATATTATTTATGATTTATAAGATAATTTATTTACTAATTTAAAATATAAGGATTTTATTCTATAATCTATATGCTGGACACATAAAAAGGAGTTTTCTACATATATATATACATTCAAGGTTAGTTAATACAAACCGGATAAAAAAAATGTTTATACAATAATCACATAAACAGATTAATTATTAACCATTAAAAAAATAAAATAAAATATTACTATGACTTATTTATATTAAAATATTAATTTTCCTTAGTTTATATAAATCGTTTTTATTTTTTTTTTTTTCATATAAAATATAATAACGTTTAACCTTCGCATTTATATTGCACATCTCTAATTGAATTCTTAACAAAAAAAAAACGAAGATTATTTACCTTTTTTTAATAATAAATAAATTTAAAAAAAAATACGCGATATCATTACATTTATCATATTTTATATAAATAGGTAAATAAATTTCTTGTTTATTGTTATAAAATGTTTGGTTTGTATATACGATAATTAAAAAATAGCACAGCTTATCAGTCAAGACGTGGTATAAGCTTTTGCTGTATTTAGAACATGTTTATCGAAGTTAAGAAAGTAAGTGATACATGCAAAGTATTAATAGGAAAGGTTTTATAAGTAGAAAAGCTTCTAAATAAAAGGTTTGAGCATATACTAGTAGACTAGTAGAATTTTTATTAGAAAAAATATCAACATAATAGTAATTAAAATTACATAATTTCCATGTTAATAACTTTCTTTAATATTTTTATGAGATTTATTAATTAATGTAATTTAATAAACAAACTAAAAAAAAAAAGTATAAACTAATTATTATTCTATGGTTGAGTTATTTTAATTTAAAAAAACACGCTTTTGTAATAACGACGTTACAAAGGGTTTAGAATTTGAGAATTTGACGAGAAGTAAAAACTATTTTATCGTACATTTTTCTATGGTTATTTAATTTTTTTTTCATAATTAATGACACTGACATTAATTGTTAAACATTTCATGCTATTATTATTGCTGCTTTTTTTTGTATATAAAATTTTTAATTAATTAGTTATGACAATTTACAATTAAACTAAACTTAGTATGTACTAATATAAGAAACATTAAAAAAAAAAAAACATTAATTATTTGCACAAAGTTTTGCTTCTTTTTTATTTTATTTTTCTTTTGTAATTTCACAAATGATGCAATTTTTACGTTGTTTTTATTTTTTTGAAATTACTAAAAACCAATCCAACAACAATACAATTATGATAAATGAAATGGTTTATTCATTTTTGCCGTTTAATTACGTTATTATTGCAATTTTTTTGAAATTTACATTTAATGTATTTCTTCTAGACATTGTCATCCCTTTAACTTAATAAATGAAGCTCAAGGCTATTGATGGTATTTACTTCGAAGTAATGACCTTTGCTTTAAAAAAAAAAAAAAAATCATGTTTACAAACCGGTACAAGGTTATTCTTATCTTATACAAACAAACAAACAAAAAATTTAATTCGTATCTTTTTAACAAAGTTATTGTTATACCAGCAAAACTAGTTATTTAGCTAAAGAAAAAAAATTGCACAGAAAAAAAAAATTAATAATAATTGTAGCAGACTATGTAAGTTAAATAATTTTTTTTTTTTGTTGTATTTTAAACAGTGTTAAGAAATTAAATGATAATTTTAAATTAATTTTAATTGTATAAACATTTTACTACTAAATGTATTTCAAGATCAATGTCATTTCGTTTATTTATTTGTATTTTTATTATTAAAATTTTTTGTGTTTTTTTTTTTTTTTTTTCTTTTATTTTCTTATTTTTTTTAAAGGTCGTCGATAACCAAATATTCAACTTGCTAACAAGTATGATAATTTTTTGATTTTTTTAATAAAAAAAATAATACTGAATTTGGTACTTATTTGTGTTTTTATACAAGAAAACAACACGCACACAAAATATTTATTATAGTTTTTTTTTTTTTTATTTAGATAATTAAATAAAAAGTGGCGCCCAAGCATCATATATTTTATAATTAAATGTTTTTAAAAACAATTTAGTTTTATTTTTTTCTCTTGTTTATATGAGTATTAATAATAATACTATGTCTAGTTTATTTTGTTTATCGTTTCTAAAGTTCTAATAATAAAAGCTTTGTTTTTCGGCGACGTATATACGGTGTTTTTGACAGAAAAATATTTCCAAAAAAATAAAGAATAAAAATGTTTTGCCATAATGAAAATAGAAAAATTAAATACTACCACCTGAATAATTATTAATTATGCTAATTTAATCTGGTAATAATAAAATTAAAAATTTATGAATTTATTTTTCAAATTTACAATTTAATTTTGCACGATTGCAATTAGAGTATTTAGAAGAAAAAAAATTAAATAATTTTTTTTTTAGTCTACTTGTTTTGTGGAAAATGTTGTTTTTTCATTAAAATTTTTATTAATTTTGTGTTACTTATTTACCGCTACTAGTACTACTTGTTGTAGAATTATAATCGTTTTATCCTAATTAGTAAAACTTGGCGACCTTATAAATCATTATGAAACAATATCAAGGACGTTTAAGAAAATGCGTTAATAATGTTTGAATTTTTTAATTTTTTTTTTTAGTTTAGATTTATTAATGATTTTACTATTTATTTTTAATAATAATAATTATAGCATTTCACTAGTTATATTTCTATTTATAAGGAATATATTTTTATTTATGATTAATTCATGCTTTTATTAATTTTTTTTTATTTTTTATTAATCGTTTACGATAAATAAAAATCACCTTTAAAGATGATCTTTATTTATTATTTATTATTTTATTAATAATTGTTTTTACATTTTTAGAATTTTAATTAAGCTGCTTGGAAAGCACATAAAATTAATTCAGGAAATTTTTTAAAATGTTTTTTTTTTTTTTAATAACATTGGAATTTAATTAATTCTCCATTGGCACGATTCTTATAATTTATTTTAATACAGAACCTTTATAATTATATAACACAAATAATTATTAAGTTATTTTCTAATTATTATATTCTATTATATAATAAACCTGTGTCAATCATTATTTTTATTATTAAACAATCGCATAAACAGCGAATGATAATATGGCAGATGTCGTGCAGAGTAACCATTCAACATTTAAATAAAAAAAAAAAATAAACAAAAAATTACATGGCAGCAATAAAAAAAAATTAATTATTTATTTCTATTAATTAATATTGTAATCTCTCGATATAATAATCATTAATTTGATTACAATCACGTAGTCAATTTTTGTTAGATGACTACGTTGATTGTTGATATAAACATTATGGTTTTTTTTTCAAATATTTTTTAATATAAAATTACATTTTTAACCCATTGAAAATATTTTAAAAACATTCATCGTTGTGTTTATAATAAAACCAGAAAAAAAAGTGAAAAATCATTGTAATAATTAATAATCAAACAGGAAACATATTTTTTCACATAATTTATTTTATATAATTAGATACTAAAAAATAAATAAAAAGAAAAATTAATAGATTAAATTATTTGTCATTTATATGATAATGAAAATTGTTTTAATTTTATTAAATTTTACTAGATAAAGATAATAAAAAATATTAATCTAGATCAGCGTCATCCAAGGGTATGTTCGACAAACGTGTATATTTTTATTACGAACGAAAGGTGATCATAATGGAAAGGAAATTAATTTTAAACTTTAAAGTTATATCAACAACACCTTTCAATGTTATAATTTTTTTTTTTGATTTAAATGCTATTCAATTTTCTTTCCTGTTTAACTACGTTTTGTCACACATTTTTTACTTTAAAAAAAAAAAATAATTATAAAAATTATTTTATATAAGTATTCGCATATATAATTCAGTATTTAATCGGTAAATAAAACTAATTAGCAATATAAAAATTCAACGAATTACGTCATAATAATTTCACGTTATACCTAATCATATTATTCATTCAAAAATGTAAAAAAAAAAAAAATTAAAATGTAAATGAAATAATACTAATAAATGGGAATGAGGCTAAAGTTCAATTTCAATAATAAGTTTGTAATAGAAAAGGAAAAGTAAAAAAATAAAAATATTCGATTTACTAATTTTTATGCCTTTATAGTTTTTGTTTATTTTTTATTTTTAAAAACATTAAATCATCTATCACAATTACGCACAGCATAATTTAAAATTAAAGCAAACATATTAAATAAACATATGTTTAATGCTTAATGTTAAAACAATTTATAAAAATTAAAATACCGGCAGACTTGTGACAATTTTTTTTTTTTGTGTGCTAAAAAAACGTTTATAAACCTTGAATAAATTAATAAATTTTTTAATAATAATTTAAAATCATTATAGTCTTTTTCATAGTTTGTTTAATTGAATTTAATTTAATCTAATAAATTTAAATTAAATTATAGGTAAAAAAATAAATTTAACAAAAAAAAAAAAAAAAACTTTTTATTTAACTGTGCGTGCAACGAAATAGTCTTTATTGTTATTAATATGATTTGGAAATTAGATATATAGTTATATAGTGACGATTTTTGTGACCTTCTCTTATATTATTTGTTGCTACTGGATGTGTAGTAGGTGTTCTTGAATCTGTCCATAACATTATTAATTTCTACTTCTTTTTCTTTTTTTCCATTTAAGCATAAATTATAATAGTTTGCTGTTTATAATTTTAAATGATAACATATCTAATTTATATAACAATGCATAATTTTCTTTGTTTGTATGAAATTTATTTAATAGAATATATTAGAAATTAATTAAGTGAGAAGTATAACTAGTTATTGTATAAATTAATGTCTTAAACGCAGCTTACTTAAATGCATTTATTTTATTTTCAGCATGATTTAAGGGTGTTACATTATAGGATGATGCTACATTTTTCAGAGACTATAAAGTAATATGTGTACAGGACGATTTGTCCCCGGATAATTCTTCTAGCGAACGATTCAGCATATGTGAACGAATCGTCTCCACACAGTTTATATACATTAATTTGTAAGTAACAATATTTAAGAACTCATTTCCATTTATTTAATTATATTCCTTTTACTAGGTTAAGTTTTAAACAGAACTTTATAGTAACATAAAAACGATTAAAAACATCAAGAAACTAATCAAATCCTCATAAAAATGATTAAATTAAAAAAATGTTAATCTAATGTGCGTAAAGACAGGTAAATTATATTTATTTTCATATGTAAATAAACAGTTTAATTCTCTATTTACATAATAAATAAATATTTTTTTAATTATTCATAAGAATAAACAGTTTTTCACTTAACTTTTATTTGATAAATAGCATATAAACAAGGTATTTCTAATTTTAAATAAATTCACAAAAGAATAAATAAATTAAATTTCAAAAAAACGCTTTAATTATTTATCAATGAAATTATAATCGCACGTTTTTATATGATACGTAAATTATTATATCAGCAATACAATAACAGTAAGAGAACTATAAACTATAAAAAAAAAATACTGCATGTAATAAAATTATATATTTTTGCAACGTAATCGTAGCCTGTTATGAATTTTACATAAAACATATTTAATAAAAATCTAATAATTTAATAGATATATGATAATAATCACTAATTATAAGTACGCGGTTTGTTTTTAATTAATATTGAAAAAAAAGAATCAAATAATATTGGAGAAATATCAAACGTTTCATAAATTATTAATGAGGTGCAAATAAAAAAAAAAAATAAAACGTAACATATGCTCACTCATTTTAAAGCTTTTTTTCTATTTTTTTTTTAAATATTATAAATGCTGAATAATAATCATAAATATATATATTTATAATTTTTTTATCTTTTTCTTTTTTTTTATATATTTTTAATGTCATCATGCAGTGGATATTTGCGGTTTTAAGCGATCATTTACATTTTATTTATTTTTTATGTGATTGCCTACTAATTAATTCAACTAGTTGTTTACTTACACAAAATTTGCTTTAATCTTGTTGTTTAAGATGTTCGTTTTTTGTGTTGGAGGATAATTATTGTTTGATAATTAATAAAAGTATATTACAATAATAAGTTTTAAATTAATAAAATATCAGAAGAAAAAAAACTAAATAATTTTGTTATTTAATATAAATGTTAAAAACTTATTTTTTGTAGTCATTTTATGTTACAGTAGTTTATTAATTTGCTTGGTTAAACTTTTGATTTATAGCTTTGATTGTCACTTAAATTTCATGTTTGTCTCATTCAATAGTATTTCATCAGATTACATATTTAAATTTTATAATAACACCGTTATATAGTTATATAGTCAAAAAACATTAATTTAGAATTTTATCGTTTGTTGGAATCAATCACTAGAAATTTTTTATTTTATTAGCTAGATGATTGAGTTCGTGGAATGAAATGTATATCGGCAATGGTCATATAGAAAATTTTAACATTTCATACCGTTGTAAACATAATGACAGAGTAATGATTTTCACCTGTAGAAATAAACTAATATTGATAAATTGGCAAAATATACGAAATTTAATTTATTTTACTGATGAATGATCACCAAACATTATTAACGAATTAACAATGTGACAATTCATATAAATTATGAAATAATGATTAATGAAGTTCCATTAATGTAATTTTGTCAAGTTAAAAGCTTGAATTTAATTTTTATTTCCAGCTTTATAGCTCTTTTAAAATTGTTTAATTAGCAATGGTATAAACTATGCTACTATGTGTACGTTTTACCACATAATTTTGTTAACAAGTTGTAGTAACATGGACCCTTTAGCTATAGTTAATTAATTATTTAGTAACTTATATAATCAACGTAATTATCTTCTTATTTAATAAAGTCATTAAAGTATTTTTTTTTTTTTTTTTTTTGGTAATTACAAATATTTTTATCATTGCACGTAAATCTTTAATACTTGTTAGTTGATAAGATAGTCAAAAAAAAAAAAATGTTTGCTACTTATATAAAAAAAAAAAAATATTAATTCATAAATTTTTTTCTAATCGTAATTGTTAATACCATGAACTTTTTTTTTTCTTTTTTTTTTTTTGTTGACAGGTGTTTTGTATACGATAAGATACGTAGTAGAAATATTTAACAAGGAAGCAATTATTTTAGAAAGTGTATATTTATTTATCTCCTTTTGTTATCTTTTATTAATAATTAAAAAAAAAAAATTAATTCAAAACCCTAGATTCATCACTTATTTTGTAAATATGTAAAATAAAAAAAGAACTCATTTCTATTAATAATATTTTAGTAAAAAATCATATTAAATTTTGTGCTTTTTGTTTTCTTAAAACTTGTTTTTATTTCTACTAATGACTGAAATATGTAAACAAGGTAATACCAAATAGTATTTTGTAGATTTTAGCATCAATATTTATTATGAAAAAAAAAATATATATATATATATGTTTTATGTTGTACAATCGAAAGATGAGTAATGTAAAATTTCTGGAAACCACACATTTTTATAGAAAAATTCTTTAATAATCATGATAAGGTTTTTTATTTTTTTACATTTTATTTATTAACCATTATCATTTAGTTGCAAACAAAAAACAAATCCATTAACCCTCAACTATTTAATCTTGTTTTTATTATTTTTTTTTTTTTTTATAATTTCCTTGAGAAAAATGAATAATAATTTTATTTTTACTCTCAATTTTGTTTATAGTATTATTTGTTAACTTGTTTGCTAAATTTTATTTTGATAACAAAAACTAAAAACATTTTTTATTATACGATTAACATGTAACATAATTTTTTATTTTTTTTTAAATTCATTTACATTATCAACATTATAAATAGCAATGTATTAATATTGATTTAAATGTGAATTTTGAATAATAAAAATAATTAAATTCTGGTTTAATGATAATTTTATTATTTTTTTTTTTTATTGAATTAAACAGTTATTAAAATTAAATTCGATAACTATAATAATAATAAAAATAAAACCAACCCCATTTCCGCAAAACGGCTAATTAAAATATATTTTAAACATTTTTTACCAAATATTCAATAACACCATTACTGGAGAATGAAATGTGTTATAAATAGGATTTTGGCCTACATTGGAATTTTTAATATTTTTTTTATTTGTATGTTTAACATAATAGATTATATTGTGGGGTGAAAGGTTTCAACATAATTTTGATAAACTTTTTGCACTCTTTGCACATGGTTTTTTTTTTTTTTTTGAATTATTTTGTCTAAATATAAATCAAATCGCACTAAATTTTACAACATTTTGTTTATATGATTTTAAAACTGTAGAAATACTTAATTAAGTTAAAATTAACAGGTAGAAATTTACGTGTAGCTATGCTAATTTTCTTATAAAGCTTAAACATTAAATTAAAACTTTATAAACAAAATCAGAATATTACATAGATACATACATAATACAATCATAATTATAATATTGTTTTACTTTAAAATCAAAACAAGTTTTTAATATTCTAAAATTACAATTGTAAACAAACTGTAACCTTAAAGGTAAATTAAGACAGTGACAGATTATAGTAAACAATATTTTCGTAAATTTTTCACTTTTAATACTCTGTTTGTCGTAAATATATTAAAACAAAAAAAAAACGGAAACATGAACTCTCTAAGTTTTGCATTTTAGCAAAATTATTGATACTTGACCGGCCACTAATGGCCTTGGAATTTAGATAACATTGTTATGATACAAAATAATATAAATACGCTTTTCACTTTAAAATATCATGAAATTTCTGAAAGAATGTTTTAAATAAGCCATAAAAATATTAGTTAATAAAAATGTATCCTTTTTCAAATGACGTCAAATTAATTCATTTCAGATTCACATAAATTGTTGTAGGCTTTTATCGCTCTATGGCTTCAAGTAAATGAAACGATGAAAAATCATTTGATGACGCAAATAAAATTAATTAAATTTGTTTACTATTTAATAAATAAACAACGTTGTTTCTGTACCCTTTAATAAATATTTATCATTCGCTTTGTTTCTTGTGCATCATCTAAACTAATCTGTTAACGTGTGTAAAGTTTTTTTTTTTTTATTTTTATTTTTTAATACTAAAATGCTAAAATTTGTGTTTTATGTTGATGGGAAATTAAACACATTAAACCACTAATTAAATTTCGTAACCTAATAAAAACGTATAAAGAAAAAGAAGGAAAAATGCTAAAATTTAATTACTTAAAAATTACTTAAACTGAAAAGTTTATTTCTTACTAAATTATTAATGGAAATTACATTTAAAATGCCCATTAATTAAAAAAAAAAAACAATATCACAAAAGCTTTCAAAAATTCCAAAAAAAAAAAAAGAAACAAACCGCACTAAAGCTCATAAAATAATTTACAATGTTAAACCTGATAAAACCTTTAACCAAAATCCAAGGTTAAATTTTTTTTTTTTTCGTTAATGCTATTCATATTTTTATCTGTTAGCGTCTAGTATTTTTTTTTTTTTACACAAATTAAATTAAATCATAGATATAAAAGCATAATTAGAAAAATAAATTAAATAAAGATCATTCTGTGTAAAAGTAATTATAAATCGTGTTGATAACAATGTTTTAACCCTTAATTTGTATTAAAGAAATCAAAACAAATAATAAAAGTATTATTAATGTATCACAAGAGATTAAGCTCTGTAGTAATGTTTAACTTATTATCATCAGAATAATTACCTGAAACTTTTTACTACTATACACAGTAATCTATCCATCAAAAAAAATATTTTAAAAAAACGCTATGTGCTTAAAATGAAAGCAATAAATTTAAATTAAAAAAAAAAAAAAAATACATAAAAGGCAATGAAGATTTTAATGTTTAACAACATTACCAAGAAATAAAAAATAAATAATTACCTTTACTATGTCTGGACACAGGAACTTTATAATTAACATTGTCAAATGTTATATCCATTTCTTGATAAATTTTTTTCAACATAATTGTTGCTTATTTTTTTTTTACGTGTGCTTATTTCAAAAAAATTAAACTTTTTTTTTTTTTTTTCATAAAACTTAAAACACTTTCAACAAATTTTTTTAAATTTTTTAAACTTTTTTATTATTATTATTATTAATTATACTTAAACTTTAAGTATCAATTCACTTATTACTTGTACTTTATAAAAGAAAATCATTCAACAAGACGAGAATACAACAATTATTTATGTAAACAAAGAGAACTCTTACACTTTTTTATGATTCATTGTTTATTATCTTCTTTTTTGCTATTTTCACTTTTATTTTTCACAAGCTTAAACTATTAAAGCTGGCTTAATTGAATATAAAAATAAAGTACTAAAAAAAAAAAAAAAAAAGTTGTTAAATTATAATTTTTTTTAAATTAAGAGAAATAAAAATAACAAAACTTAATGTTGCAAACGAAATTAAATTTGGTTAAATAATAAGAAAAGCAGAAAGTTGCCATAATTATAAATTTGACTAAATCAAACTAAACTATTTGTACTTATTTATATAGAAATATTATAATAATTACAAATTACAGAAAGAAAGAAAGAAAAAAAAAGTTAATCTTTAAAAAGTTACATTATGTTACGCGATGCTAAAATAATTATATAAATCTAATTGACCTAAATAAATATACTATTAATACTTGTCTTAATCTTAAAGTGTAATTAATAATAATATTATATTATATTGTCTATTAATTATTCAATAGTCTTTTGTAAACAGTAAATGTTTATAATTATTACGTAGACATGTAACAAATAAACTAAAAACTTTGAACAAGTCTTTTAACTTATCTAACCTCCTATATGCTTTTTTCGTTTTCTTGGAATTATATCTCTAATTAGAACGCTATTTTAGAAGTTACTTTATATTATTATGCTTTAGCTCTACAATTAATCATAAAAGTAATAAAATTTAATGTAACTTACGAGGCAAAAGCAAATACAATAAAATTAACCAACGATGTGACTAAGCTTTTTCTGTAAAGTACTTAGTGTACGTTCAAACGTTTGCGAATTTTTTATTATTACCATAAAAAAGCAATGACTACATTAGAATTATTATTATTAATGAATATTCTAACATAAAACACTTGAAAAGTTTAATTTAAACAACTGTAAATCCAATAATACATAGGAAAAACTTTTAATTTTACTCGAAATAGAATTTTAGTTAATGAAATCCACACAAATTCACTTCATTTTTTTTTTAATTTAAATTTTATTTGGACTAAATACCAAAAAAAAAAACATTTCTTAATGAAAGTTAATTTAATTTAATATAAAATTATCTATAGAACTACAGTCGCACGCTATATTTAATTATATATTTTGTAAAATTTGAATGTTTGTAGGCATTAACATTGAAAAAGTAAAATAAAAAAAAAAGTTAAATTAATAATTTACAAATAAAATAATTACATTTTAATATTAAATAAAAACAAAACAATACAAAAAAAAAGAAGATAAATTTAAATGGCAAATAATTTAATATATAATTATGACGATGAAATCAAATGAAATGAAATGAAAACAAAAAAAGGTGAAAGTTGAATTAAATAAAAACAGAAAAAAAAACAAATATTAATACAAAAATTTAGAAAATACAAAAATTTCTAATGCAAAAAAAAACATTTTTTTTTTTTTTTTTTTTACGAAACATCATTAGATAAACATCATTAACTTTAATCCAATTAAATTTATAATATTTTTACGTGATTGTTCTAATTATAAATAATGATTAAAATAGTTAAATAAAAAAATTAAAATCATCAAATAGATCTGTGTGTACGCAAAAGAAATGTTTTTTTATTTTTTATATAATATAAATTGACGGTCATACAATATATATTTGCATTAAAATTAATTAAAACAAAAAAGAAAACAAAATCCTATTAATTGATTATTTTCCGATTACTGATTAAATTCAAAGTCATATGAATAAATAAACATAATATTAGCATTAGAAAGAATTGTTAACAATTAATGTAATAATCATAAAAAAAAAAAACAATTCTAGTTATTTATGAATTCATTAATAATATTAATAATGATAATTCAGAATTATCACTATTAATTATATACATTGTATTAACAAAAAGAACTGATGAAGTAATTTTTAATTTACCTTTCAATGTAATTAAATAAAATTATGCACAAATCATATTAAAAAAAAAAAAGTTAATTTCGTTTTTAAAGAAATCAGTAGAAGTAAAATCAGAAAATCACATTTATTAATTAGCACAATGACAAAAATGAAAATAAAAATCATTCATACGTAATGTTTATCTGGTTACACACAAATAAAATTAATTTTTTAAACCGAAAATACAACGTTAATTAATGCACTAAGAACATTTATCACTAATAAAAAAAAATTAAAAATTAAAAAATCACACTAAACACAACTAATTTTAGGATTAAAAATAAAAAAATTTCAGAAAAAAAAAACAGAAAAACTTTTACTACAATTAAATAATTACGTTAAACACACAGCGTATAGAATAAAAATGTAAAAATATATAAAATATATATATATATATATCGGAACAACCCGATGTATATATTTTGTACCCTCTCTTCTAATTAATAATTAATAGTTTTATGTTAATTGAATAGAAATAATAAAAAAAAAATAATAAAAGTAAATTATAAATTAAAATACATTTGACATGTAATTATTAAAAATAAATATTGTAAAATTAAAAAAAAAAAATAATAGAGAACTAATGTGAGAATAAAATAATAACAAAGCGAAAATTATACGTAACAAAGGTGCATTAAAAAAAAAAATAATTAACAAACTACCTATTTAAATAATTAATTATTAAATAAATAAGTAAATACAGTACACTAGTTTAATTATTAACCATTATTAACCATTATAAAGAATAGGAAATAATATTTACGAACTTATTCCATTAGCATGTTATATATGTGCAAATAATTAATTATTTCCCATTTCACATTATTTTTTTTATTTTCTAGATTCCCAAGCCTTGAATTTCATTATCAATTAATATATGCATATATAATTATAATTATTAAAAATATTAATTATCATTATTATTAATTAATATTATATAAATATTTAGTCCTATTTAACCCCTTGGATTTTTCATAATTTTCTTCTTTTTTTTTTTTTTCTTTTATTAATTATGACTCTAGCATAGCATTTTCTTCAACGCATATTCTTTAATAATTAATGATTAAACATTATTACACGACATGCAATATGATAAATATCATAATGAGCTTTTTATCAGCAGTATAGAGTAGGTATTCCCAATTTTATATAAAGACTAGAAAATCATACGATTTTTACTTAAACATGCCAAACAGTACTGTCATACAAAACTTATCTAATCCGAAATTATTATTTTCTTATCAGTAAATTTTTTTTTTATTAAATAATCTTTTGCAAAAGAAATATATTTTCTTTATTTTTTATGTTTAAATAATTTTTTTATTTTTATGTAATTGCACGTTGTAATTTGGCCAACATTTCTTATCATAGTGCATGTGTCTTATCTGTAATGCACTAACTTTAAAATAGAATTGATAACTATACGAAAAAAAGCACTATCTTATATCAAAGCTCTTCTTTTTTTTTGTTTGCAAATATTTTCTCACAACACATATAACTCGTTTAAATGTTTTGTTTCGTTTTTATTATGATTGAAACAATAAAATTCAAATATTTTGATCTCAACATATTTC
Source organism: Ptychoptera albimana (assembly GCA_961205885.1). NCBI lineage: Eukaryota > Metazoa > Arthropoda > Insecta > Diptera > Ptychopteridae > Ptychoptera > Ptychoptera albimana. The sequence goes on from OY540801.1 coordinate 20,523,051, forward strand.
ACTATTATACTAATTATGATAATATTTAAATTAAATTATCAGTTGATAACTCTCACAATAAGAAAAATAGACATAATTATATTAATTAGAATTTAATTTAATTATTATTAAAACTTAATTAATGTTACTACGTTCGATGTTACTACGACGACTACTATAACGATAAACGAATATTCTAAAAATTTTAATTTAATTAAATTTTTTTTTTTCTATATTTTGCATGTAATAAATAATGAATAATAATTATAACTTTTTTTGTAATTTTTTTAAATTATTAACAAAGAAAATTCAATCAAATACAATAACACAAAATTTTTTGTTTTGCTACTTGAAAACAATTTTAATTTAATAATTTTATTTAAATTATTATTTTGTAAAATAAAAAATAAAAAAATTGCAATAAAATTTTCTTGCTCTTTTATTATTATTATTTTTATTTTTTTTTTTTTAAATATAATATAAATTATAATTTATTAATTTATTAACTAAAGTAAACAAACAAGTAAACAACAAACAAACAATTATATATGAGTAAACAGCGAAAATTATGTTCGCGCTCAACCAGGTTGAATTTATAACTGACCATAAACTAAACAGCAAAATAATTTCATTAAATTCATATATATATATATTTTTTTTTATATATATATTTTATTATGATTCAAAAGAAAAATATATAAAAAAAAAACCTCTTTTTGATAAAAAATTAATAAAAACAATCGTTTGTGGTTGTTGTCGTTTGTAGCTTGTTGTTGCTTTTGTATATTTTTCCATTATCTTCATGGGAAGATAAAAATTAATTATGAATTGTAAAAAATTGTCATATCACAGACATTTAAATGAATATTAAATAACTTCTTTTTTTTTTTTTTGTTTGCTTGTTTTATTTTAAATCAGTGTCAAAGTTAATTATTTCATTAAAATTATAGCGAATTAATTTCATTTTTGTGAAAATGTTTTATATTACGTTAAATACGTATGTATGCAAATTATATTATAAAAATATATTTTTTATGTTGTTAACTAGAGTAGGGCTATGTTTTTAAACGTTTTATTAGTTGCGATAATATTTAATTTGTATAAATAGATTCTTTAGTTAAAATGCATACAAACGTGCTTGCAAGGAATAAAATTAAGAAAAATGTGTATTTTGGATAGGGTGGTGTAGAGACTGTGTAGAGAAGATAATTCAAAGCTATAACGTCAATAAAAGATTCAAGACGAGAAAACGTTTACGAAACTACCCTTTAAAGTTTTTATTAGTCTTTTGCTATTTTTCAGGGTGTAACAGTTAAAGTGTGGATCAAAACGCTTTATAAGTAGTCGTGAATTCGGTATTTTATATTGGTGTTGTTTAGACCATGTGTGTCCAACCCGCGGCCCCCAGTTCCTTTCGTAAATACATAATTTTTATAATATTTGCTTCACAAATTCCACTAAAAAATCTGCATCATTCAAATTACTAGCCATGTTTCCAATTTTTAGATAATAATTCTATAATTGAAACACTTTGAGCACCACTTCGTTTAACGCTTTGTTTAACGCTTACAAAGCTAATATTTAATTGTATCTAAAGCCCTTGATAGCTTTGGAAATGCGGCCCGAAGTTTTTAAAAGGTTGGACATCTAAGGTTTAGACAGGATCATTGTATACAAAGCACACAGTAAAGACGCTTTATTTTAATTACAAATAAAATTTAATTACTGCATTACACACAAATATTCTTTACCAATAAAAGTACAGGAATACAGCCTGGTGGTAATAAGTCAAGGAATAAAATTAATTTTTATCTTTTTCTTATAAAAAAATAAAATATGAATTATATAATAATAAAAAAAATCTATTTATAAAATTACTTCACCTTTATATAAATTTTGAATAATCAAAAAAAAAAATTTTACTTAATTTTATAATAAGCTAATAAAACTGATATAATTAATTCAAAGCTTTTCCAAACATACAAACGTATTAACATTAAAATTATATTATTATTATTATTATAATATAAGCATAGCTTTTATAAAAAAAAAAATTTAAAAACCGTCACTATCATAGAATATGCATAATATTTTTATTTTTTTTTTTTTTGTTTGAAATAAAATTAAATTTAGTGACAAATAAAAAATAATTTAATTTAAATTATATTAAAAACCGAAATTGTTATACACGTTAGTGTATATGTTTACATATTATAACATAAAATATATAAATCTACTTGTTTTTTTCATAGGATTTATTGTTTATTAATTTTTTTTTTTAATTTTTTTTCTACTTAAATATAAACTTAATGTATGCAAATTATTCTTTCTTTTTTTCATTCTTTCTTTTTATTATTATAATTTTTTTTTTTTAATTATATTCTATCGCTTTATTTTTCTATGAAATATTTTTATTAATTTTTATTTTTTTTTTGTTTTTTTACAAGTTATTAGTTGATAAGGAACCTAAGTGCAAGTGTTATCTTTTCATTTTTTATTTATTTTTTATTGAGAATTATTTATTTATGTTTTTTTTTTTATTTATTTACATCATAAAATATTTAGATTTTTCTTAAATTTTTTTTTTTTTTTTAACATTTAATTATATAATTAGGTTAATTATTTGTTCTTCATTTTTATAATATGTTTTAAAGTTAGTTTAAAGCAAAATATCAAGGAAATATTATTTGTTAAATAAATATTTACAAAAAAATTAATATTTAACTAATTATTGCAATAATTATTTTCAACTAATTATTGTTATTATAAATTTTTATTATAATTATTAATAATTAGTTCATAAGAAAGTTTTGTTTTAAAATAATAAATAATTAAATTTTCATTGCCAACTGTTTGCTGGTTTGTTTTTTTTTTTTTGTAAAGGTTAACCAAATGTTTGTTAATAATATATTTATTTATTTATTATCCTGATATTATCAAGGATTATTATTATTTATCCATAATATTCTATTCATTCTTTAAAAGCTTTAAGAATATACAAAAGGAACGAATTAATTACTTCAAGAGCATAAACAAACAATTATGAAATGTTTTTTTTTTTTTTTTCTGATTATTTTTCTAATTTCAGTCGAACTTAAGGTTGTCAATTCGAGACCTTCTCACATCGGTTATCATTAACAAAAATTCGTAAATCCGGAATTACGTATAGTAGCACTTTGAACAATGTGAATATACAAAAACGGAAATGTTTAGTCTAACCGAAAATTCCAGTATCTATTCGTTTTAATTAAGATATAAAATATAATTTAACTCTTATCATTAAAAATGTCTCTTTATAAAATTAAGAAAAAATAACAATGAAATGCCATTAAAATGTGAATAATTATTTAGTGAGAAATGTTGATTTTTCAGGATTTCTTTTTAAAGAAATAATTTTATTATCATTAAAACAATCTAATTAACAACGTTAATTGGTGGAACGTATGTAAAAATCTCTTTGTTACAAAAAAAAATAGTGTAGTGTCGATTTCATGCTACTTTCCTAGTAAATGTTTAATGTTTATTGAGAATTATAATGTATTGATGTGTACTGAAAAATAATAGACAAATTTCTTCTTTTTTTTTCTCATCTACTGATACAAATAACAATGTTGCTCACTTGTTTCTACATTTTTTATCAATGGTAGACGCTAATAATTAGATTTTAACATACAGAAATCTGTATAAATTAAAATTTAAAAAAAAAAGGAAAACAAAAAAAAAATGTAACCTTTAACACTCCTGAGAAATAAGAGAAATCATAATTAGAAAATTTCTTGCATTACGTAAAATGAGTAAAGTTTAGTGAAATTATTTGTATAAAGTGGAAAAACTGAAGCATAAATAAAAAAACATTTAATACCACCAAATTATCAATTTTACTTAATTACAAACACATGTATGACAAACAAAAATCACATTTACCACCAAATAAAAAATGCAAATTTTTTTTTAACCTTTTTCTTTTTAATTATAATTTTTATTATTGTGATTAATAGTTTTTTTTTTTTTTTTTATATAGAACAATAATATATAAAAAAAAAAAAAAATTATACAAATTAAATAATAATTTTAAATGAAAAAGCAATAACAAAACACAAAATTGATAGTACACAATATATAAGTAATACAAGAATATAAATAATAGATTTATGGAAATTTTAGCAACTGTGCTTTAAAGTTATGAATATTTTAGTTATTCCTTCAATTTAAAATTTATTAATTATTTTTTTTTTTCTTTTTTAATTTTCCATTTAAAGAATTGTTTACATTATTTAGTTAATCGAAACTAATCAACTCTTCCGTCTGAACGTCCTTAACTGTATTTGCATCAGAAATATTTGGAGGCGGTTGTGGATTCTGATTTTGCTGTTGTGGTGGCATAACAGTCGGTACAGGAATTGTTTGTGGTTGTTGTTGCTGTTGTTGTTGCTGCGGCTGTTGCTGCTGTTGTATAGGTGGTGGTTGAGCCTGCGGCTGTTGTAATTGTTGTTGTGGTTGTTGAGGAATCATACCTTGGGGTTGTTGCTGCTGTTGTTGCGGCATCATTGATACAGGTTGTTGGGGTGGCATCTGAGATCCCGGCATAGTTAACGATCCTGGTGGAGGAATATGAGTTTGTCCTTGTGGTCCTATCATGACTCCACCCATATATTGGCCAGGCATTCCACCAGGAGGCGACATAATATTACCAGCTGGAGGACCACGTGGATTTTGCATTTGTTGAGGACCTTGAAGTGGTTGGCCTTGTTGAGGTTGTTGATGATGCTGATGTGGAGGTGACATATTATTCATCAAATGAGATGGCATATTAGGCCCTTGTCCATGTTGCATTTGAAGTTGTGGACCTTGTCCAGATTGCGGAAGCATTCCAGGCTGTGGCTGCTGCTGCTGTTGCATGTTTGGTTGTCCTCCTTGCTGTTGCGATAAATTAGGTTGCATTTGATTTCCAGGCATACTTCCAGGTGGATACATGGATTGCATTTGCCCCATACCCATTTGTTGACTCATCTGTTGCTGTTGTTGTTGCGGATTTGTCGGAAAACGACCATATTGATAATTGTTATATTGGGATGGTACACCACCTCCCATCTGATGTACTGGAGAACCATGTGTTGGAGGAGACATATACGGAAAATTTGGTGTGCCCATACGATACTGAGCTTTTTGCTGTTCCTGACGCATTTGCATTTCCCTTTCTTGTTCCTGAATACGCTGCAAAGCTAATTGACGTTGATATTGTAAATACTCTTGTTTTTTCTTTCTCATTATCTCCAATTTATGAGCCATTTGTAATTGCCGCTGTCTTTCCTGCTCTTCGGCAATACGGCGGAGCTTTTCTTGATGTTCTTGACGTAAGACATCTAGAGCAGCACGCGAATCTTTGATTTGGGTTAATTTATCTTGTAGCTGTTCATACCACATTCTTTTGTCATCCATCTCCTTGATGTACGACAAGAGTTTTGAATGTAATGATGTTAAATTTAAAAACAATGTTTGAACAGAGCTATCTGTTGAAATGCTTCGTCCGCGACTAGAATTTGATTTCATACGATTAACAAATATTTCGACTTGACTTTTCATTGCACCAGCAAAATCATCAATTTCTTGATCTTCGGGAAATATTTGAAAGTCAAAAGACGAGGAAATCTATTTTAAATTAAATAAAATAATTATAATAATTTTTTTTTAAACAAAAACTTTATATTTTGCTTACTTTAACCGGTGTCATTGTAACTGATTGCATAGGACTTGGTGCCGATGGGCTAGCCGGAGAATCAGTTGTTTTTCTTTGCTCCCAATAACCACGATTTAAATATTTAGCTAATTCAGGATCAGATGCAGAATTCATATCATCAGCAGGACTTGGGCTACGTTTTAATGGTTCCGGACTTGGTGACCGTGGTGGCATCTGACGTGTAATTGCAGATAAAGGCTTCACAAATAATAAAAAAAATATATTATTAAAACAATTTTATAAATTTATTTAATTAAATAATAAATACTTTAGTTTTATGTTCTGCCTCTGATTGACTTAATGCAATAGCCAATTGTAATTCTTCTTCCTCTTGTAACTCTTGTTCAGTACGACGAGGTGGAGTTTGTGTTTGTTGTGCCAAACTACTAGTTAAATATTCCGCTGGCAAATCAGTTTCACCAGCTTTTCCTGAACCAGCTACCTTTCCAGATACTGGTTTTTGTAAATAAACATAACAAGCTTCGCATACACGAACCTATGATAAAACAATAAAAAAAAAAATTAATATTTATTTTTTAATCAAATTTAACTAACTACATACCTGCTTTTCTATTCCAAATTTTGGTAATGTACAATTTTTCGATGAGCACGCAGCACAAAACACTTGACCACAATTGCGACAATGATGTTTTCTTACAGTCATTGAAAATGTTACGCGACAACGATGACACACAGTTCCATCAACCCAATTCGGTGCAGTGTCTGAAGTAAACATAGCGTCTGCTTCTTTTAACTCAGGAAATGTATGACCAGCTGATTTAAGAATCATCATTGTGTCCTAAAAAAAAATTCAATAGAAAAACAGAAAAAACAAATGAAAAAAATACTATGAACAATGAAAAACAAAGTGTTTCTTTAATTCAATTATACAAATTAGATTAGATAAAAAAAATAGTGAGTAATGTTAAATTTATATTTCAAAGAATATTCAAATACAAAAAAAAAAAACGTATTAAAAAAAATTATAAATAAAAATAAAAAGAAATTATCAAAAAGAAAAAAATAAATGAATAAAAAGAAAAAAAAAATAGAAAAAAAAAACTAAATAAATATAATAAAAGGTAACCGACCTTAATTGAACGATATTTATAAGAGGAACGAAAAGCATATGCCCAGGTTTGTATTAATTCAAGCAATTTATTTCGGACATTCTCATGTGTTGTTGTATTGATTAATGATGTAAACATTTCACAATTAGCCTTACTCGTTATTTCTTCATGAATTGGTGATCCTAATTAATTTAATTTAATTTTGATATTTATTAATTTGTTTTTTTTTTGTTTTGTTTTTTTAGTTATTAAAGAAAAACATTTGAATAAATTAATAAGAGATCGTACCACAATTTTTGACAACACTTTCCAAAACCAATAGGGCATACATTGCGGAATGGGGATTTGGTGATAGCATTTTCTTTTTAATTGCCTGCAGTGCATACTTTGGTCTAAAATTTAATTTATAAAGGTTTTTTTTTTTTTTAAGTTAATAAACAAAAAATATTTAATAATTTCTTTTTTTTTTAATTTTAACGATGCTTACGTTACTTCATTTTGTCGTATAGCATCAGAAATAAGCAAAATCGATGGCCAATCTGGCTCTAAATGCAAATTGCTAGTTGCATTTTCTACAATGAATATTAAAATAAGTTTTACGAATAGTGAAATCTAATTTATATTACATGAAAAATAATAAATTTTATAATTTCTGTATACCTAAATGTTTATCAAAATTTGAAAAACGAAACATTTTTATATTTATGATTTACTGAGCTTATAATTTAAATAAACACTTAACACTCTAATTATATATCTTATTTATTTCACAATTATTAATATTTTTAATGGATTTTACTCTTTTTCTTGTATTGCACAAATAATTTAAAAAGATATTTTATTTAATTAAAGATGACAAATTAAGTGACAGAACAAATAAGTGAAAAATTGTAACGTCATTAATATAAATGTGAAGTTAGGAACATATAGAGGTATATCCATAAAACTACTATAAAAACAACAATTTTGTTAAATTGATATAAAAAAAAGGTTTCTTCCGTGAAGCAAAGATCATTAAATTATTAGTAAACAGATGCGAGATTCTAAATTCTGATCCAAGATTTAAATTAAAATTGCCTGCTATTATTTTTAAATAAAACTAAAATTGAAACTGTCAAAAATACTGCGAAATTTTTTGACAATTCAAAGCATTTTGTTTAAAGTTAAAGTTAAAAGTTAATAAAATATAGTATATGATAAATGAAAAGTTTAATTATTTAACTAATTTTATAATACTACATAATAAATAATTACTGTCTACATTAAATGGAGTTAAACGCACTAAAAATATTAAAGCAATCGAACTTCAAAACGTATTTTGGAAAAAAGCGGTTTTTGTTGATATAAGTTGTTGTACAAAAAAAGTCTTTGTTTTTAATTTTTATTTTATATTATTTTATGAATTAAAGCATGTTTTGTTGATTTTAATACTGACCTGTTTTCGTTTTAAAGAAATGAATTCTTATTTTTGTTCATATTGTGGGATTGATGATGATTTATTATCAACATTGCAGGGTACAAAATATTTAGAAAATCTTACTCAGCTTTACCCGCGTTTTAATGTAATTTTTTTTGTTTGGTTATAAAAATTCCTACTTTTTAATTAGTACTTTTTATTTCAGAGTCATTCATTATTTTGTGAAATCTGTATGAAAAAGATTATTGTGAAATTAAAAGAGCTGAATTCGATAATTGAGAATGAATCAACAACTGTAACGAATAGTAGTAATGAAAGAGTGACCACCTCAACTTCAAATCCAACCAGCACATCTAATATAACCACATCATTTACGGACATATTGCAAGTTATAAAATCGGAATATGGTGACGAAAATAATTCATTGGAAATTAACAACAATTCATCAGAAGTAGTGATAGATAAAAGAAAACCAGTAAAAGTTGTACCTACGTTTATTGAAGTTCCAGTGTCTAGAAGACCAGCTCCAAAATCAATAAAAGAGAGACGAAAACATTTAATGATACAGCAAAAACGATTAGAACTGCGACATTGCTATAAAAGTCATACTCCTGCAAAACCTGTTTCCTCCGAAACTTCATTAGAAGTACAGCAAATTCATTCCAAAAATTATGTACCTAGAGAGGATATCGTTACACCAAATTCGACCACAGAAACAGAGACCTCAAGCACTACACAAAGAAGCACTAAAAGAAGAAAGTATAATCTAGATAAGGACAATAATCCAATACAACCATTATTTCCAGTCTTCAAATATAAACGACAACGAGGAGGATGAAACACGTCTTTAAAAAAAATTATATTTCATATATTTATAAAAATAATTGATATATTAAAAAATAAAAACAAAATTTAATCAAAAAATACAAATTGGAAATTATATTTATTTAATTTATTTTTTATTTTTTGTTTTTAATAGAAAAACGCGGATATTTATAATTTTTAAAAAAATATATAAAATAAAAATACATTTTTCACAATTGTTAAAATTTATTGAAAAATAATAATCAGAAATTAAAAGTTAAATTGAATTAAGTTTTTTTTTTTTTTTTTTTTTGTTATGAATAATTATCCTTACTTATCAATAACCTGAACGTGTGCGCGATGATTTTGGAAATGAATATTGTTTTTCTCTTGGATCTATTCTATCATGCGAACGCTCTCGATGGTCACGGCTTCCATATGGTGATTTTTCCTAAATGAAAGAAATTATTTAGTAAATTATAAAAAAGTTTTTTTTAAGCCATTAATACATACTCGAATATGGTGATGCTTATCTCTACTACTGTGTGATATTAAATCATCTTCTCCATTCTGGTGCAATGTTAGTTTTGCTGCTAAAATTAAAAATACATTTATAAAAAAATATTTACTATATCATTAATATAAAAGGGTTGAAGTGTAAAGGTAAACTTGTTGTAGTGATAATAAAAATAATGGGTAATGAGGAAAGAAAGGCCACATAGTACGGTGTTATTGTATCAAGAAAAAAAAAAACTAAAAATAAAACCTTTTTCTTCTTCTTTTCTCCGTTTTTGGTCGGCTAATAAAGTCTCCTCAGTTCGATCCTAAAAGGAAATTCAAAAAAGCAATAGTAGTTACTATACCAATATTTATGCATCATTAATGTTATCACTTACTCTTTTTCTTCCCAATTTTCTTTCTTTTCTCAATTCTTTTTCCTCGTCCGTTTGTTTATCTCGTTTATCTTTTGATTTTGATGAACGTTCCTTTTTCATATCCAAGACTATGGTATTATTTCCACTATTTCCCATATTATTACTACTTCCTCCACCACTGTTAATCCCCACACTGCTGCTACCACCAATCATACTTGCTGATCCTTGTATTTGCAGTAGATCATCTTTATTCTAAAAAAACGTAATAATCCCGCATAAGGTTATAATCCAATCTCCGCTATTTTTTCAGTTTTTTATTTTATTTATTTATTTTTGTTTTTTAATAATGTTTAATCGAGAGCGGATGGATATTTATTTCTTATAAAAATAATTTTTAAATTTAAATTACAATTACAATAGAGAGAGAGAGTGAGATTATTAAACGGTAACAATTAAAAAAAACAAGAAAAAAAAAAAAGGATTCTCAATAAAAAATGTTTTACAAACAATTTACATTAATTTTGATTTGTTATAATTATTTGCCCTTATTGATATTTTTGTTTGCTCACCTGATGGGAGTATTGGGCTACACTACAAATGCAAATTATTATTTTTTTTTAAATGTTTTTTTTTTTTTTATACATACACAATTTCATATTTTTGTAACAAAGTTCTTTTAATGTATTCACTATTTTCCTCCGTTCCAGTTTTTTTTTTTTATTATTATTATTTGGTTAATTAAATCATTGCAACACTCAAAATTTAAACATTTAACGTTTTGATTTAATATTTTTTTTTTTTAGCACAAAACAATTTAATTAATCATCAAGCCACAAAAAAATTAATAAATTTAACATTTTTTATCTGAAATGTAGAATCTTCTTCTCAAGATTGTATAACCTCAGTGATAGTATAATTATGCTATTGTATTTTAAGTCTCAAGGTGATTCCTTTTATTTTCTATTTAAATTACTGGTCACAGTTTTTTTTTTTTTTTACACAATAAATCTATTTTATGGAAATCCACATATCTCACCGTATCCAATTTTTTCAATAAATAAAGGTAAATATTTTTGTGAAGAATGGAACTTTATATATGTTGAATAACTAAGCATTACATTTTTAAATTATGTCTGAGTAGCATTTTCCGATGTTACGCATTTATTGTAAAGTTAAATAAATTAAAATATTTTTTACGTGTTCCTCGTTCTCCTGAATTACTTATCAACAATTATTCTAATTTTTTTTTGTTTAATTTCTATCTCCATGAATAAGATAATAATCTTTCATTGTAAATCACATTTCTTTAATATTCCTTTATAAATAATCTGAGTTCAGTGTATATTTGTAAATAAAATCATTTCTTGATATTTAGAATAATGATTAACATATTTCATAATGTTTTTTGTCATTGAATTTTTATTTTTGTTTTATCATGTTTTGATTTGTTATGTTATTCTCTCTATTGCTGAATGTCACCCAATTATTCAATTCATTTTTGTATATCTTTTATCACTACACTTTTTTATAATAAATATACAACACATTTAATATTAATTTAAAATATCACAGCATCGTAATGTAATTTTATATCATAAAGATATCACAGATAAAATAATTATTATAATTATGTAAAAACACTTTTTCTTTTTGAAAAATCAATAACTTTCTTTTTTCAATAGTCATTTTTTTCGTTTTGATTCTTTTCTACATTATAAATAAAATTATGGAATTAATTTGTTTGTATGCAGCCCAACCTCCTTAACAAAATTGTTGAATTATATTTACTTTTTTTTACCAATATTAATTTTTAATGGAACTTTTAGGCATACAACACACCAAGTGATCTAGCCAGTGATCTTCTGTACTTTTTTATTATCAATTATATTTTAATTTATTTATTTATTTAAATTGATTTATTTTTAATTTAACTATTATTTTTAATTTTATAAGAAATAATACGAATCTCCTTTCGATGTTACACCAGATACTAACCTTCGCATTAATATTATCCAGTTTACGACGTTTTAAATCTAAAATATCAACACAAAAAAAAAGAACTTTGTAATACACTATCGTGTAAATTATTTAATATATTTACCTCTATCGTGTTCAGGTGGCTCTTGACTGCGACGATGGGTTGAACCATTACTTGAGTTTGAAACAGAACTTAAATCTCTATCACGATCACGTTCCCGATCATGGTCATAATGATCTATAGAAGAATAATAACGTTCTGTGGGAGGTATCTCATAGTAACTAGGTGATGGGGTGGCTGCTTTCCTTTCACGACGTTTCTCCTTTTCTCTTTTACGAACTTCAGCTTCCTCTCGATCTCTTTCCTTTTCCCTCTGACGTTCTTCTTTTTTTATTTCTTTTGGTGTCTTCTCCTTTATTGGTCCGGTGATAATTATATCCCTGTCCTTACTTATATTATCCTTTTTCAATTCCTTTTCTACATTATTTACACTTTGTATTTGTGATATTTGTTTGGATGATTTTTTTTCAGTGCGATCTTTTGACTCTTTTTTTTCTATTAATAAATAATTTAAATAATAACAAAAACCAAAATATTATTTAATGTACACGAAAAAAAAAGAAGAGAAAATATAATACCTTGCTTCGCCTCACCATTCATTGTCTTTACTTCTACATTTTCTTTCACTGGTTTATCAGAAACTTGATGAAAATCACTTTCACGCATCATTTGTCCTGATTTTGCCTTTAATTGTCCAATATAACTAGATGCCAATACAAATAAATCTTGGCGTTGATTTTTTTCTTCTTCCCTTACCTATGTAAAAATATAAATCATTATTTTTAAAAATATATTTTGTTTATATTTCTCTATTATTTAAGTTACCTTTTCAACTTTTCGTTCTATAATTTGCGCCAATTTTGCTAAAACTGGAAAATGTGGTAAAATCCTCATTAATATTATTAATGCATTTCTTATTTGCATATAATCCTTTGACTCTAAGCAAAATACTAATGCTTTGGTAATTTTATAATGCCATTTATGACACACATGTCTATAATTTTCATAACCAACATGATCATTCGCTTCTGAACACTGTAATATTTTAAATAATTAAATAATTGATTAAATTTTATAAATTTAATTAAATACCTCTTGATTACTAACGCGAAATTTAGTAACAAAACCAGGATAATTTGCACATTCTTTATTGAATGTTGCTACATCAGAATGCCAACGCATTACAGTTTCTAACATAGCACACAAAAATCTTCCATATCGTGTTGCTTCATTTTCTGTGCACGATGTTACAGAATATGTTATATCACAAAAAATCTACAATAAAAAATGTTTGTTAAATAAATTAAAATATTTATAAAATATTTAAATAAATTACCCGATCATAACATAATAATGTAGAGAAGTTCGATGTTTTTAAACTATGTATAGTATGAACAAATTTTGCACAGTAAATAGCATCCAATGCAGTAAATGTACATCTGTTTAAAAAAATAAAAAAGTTAATAAAAATTCTATTAAAATTATAAAATGAAAACATTTACCTCGGAAATAAGCATAATTGTAAAAATTGTGTTATTGTCTCATTTTTAGCTGATTTAACGGATCGTGATAGAAACCAAGAATCTTTTTCTTGATTCAAACGATGCAATATTTTATCAACATGTTCCTGTTGCTTTTTGCGTTCATCCTGTAATTTTTCCATGAGCGCAACATACCTTTCTTGTTCTTTTTTACCTTTCGAAGCATTCTAAAAACAGTTTACATTAAATACAAATTTTAAAGTGAGGCATAAATAAAATATTACCATATCTTTAGCATCCATTGCTGATAACGATAACTGTTTCAATTTATTAACTTCTTTTTGATAACTATCGGATGGAACTTGCAAATCATACATACTTAATGACCAAAATGTTACAAGAAATTGTGGACTTATATCTTCCCATACTTTGGGTGGATGCAATGGTTTTACAGATTCAACTATTGGTGCCATTACATGCGCAGTTGCTTCTAAATATTTACCTTGTTTTTGCACAGTTGTTAACTTTTTTGCACTCGAATCCGATTTTCTCAGTAAATCATATTTTTGACTAATTTGATGTGAAAACATTGGACGAGCCAAAAAAAAGGCTACATCAGAATGTATATGATATTCTTGAAGCATACTATGTATAGATGGTAATCGATCTGTATACTCATCAACGGAATAAGTTGAGCCTAAAAATGTTCCAAATTGCACAAGGGTATCTTGACATTGATCATATAATTTGCCAACTAATTTTAAATGACTATGAGCAGTTTCTTTATATATAACACAATGTTTTTGTTGTGCAATTAAAAGACATAAACCAACTGCGAGATCATTACTAGCTAATGCATCTTTTAATCTCTGTGATGATTTTTTTGTATTTCGGACTTGACTAAAATACCCAGCTTCTCCACGTAATAACTCCCCACCCGACATAGCACTTAATTGTTCTGAAGTCATTTCTTCAGCTGCTTCAATACCAGCCATTTTTTGTACAACTTCTTTCAATATTAATAAATCCAAACTAGAAGAATTAAAAATATACATACAAATATTTATAATAGATATTTATGTACATAAATATATATAAATTATTATATACCTCTTTTGTGCCTTTAACTGATTGCCTACATATTGTAACAAACCACTTAATTCGATATTATATTTTTTATATATAGCTCCACAAAAATTTGCTAAACTTTGTAGCCACATAGATAACGATGTGCCGTCGTGTTTAAATCTATCACGGTCGGCTTGCGCTAAAGATTCTACTAAACAATAACCTAGCACATCATACGATAGAGAAGTTAAATATTTCAATGAATCTACTACTGGTCCAATTAAATTATCATAGATTTGAATTTGAAGTAAAATCTACAATTAGAAGAAATGATAATTATAAATAGTTTATATGAAATATTTTATAATATATAAATTTACATAATCAAACAAAAATCCTGGCGAACAATGACTCAATTTTCCTATTAATCTACCAACTGGTTTTATATTTTCTTTACTAACACGTTTCATTAATGCTTTTATTTGTTTTTGTGCTTCACCCCTTCTGCGTATTAGTTTTGGCTGAATTAAATAAGTATCATTTTTCCATCGTCCATATAAACTATATCTATTAAAAATATATAAATTAATTTTAGAATGTCATGTAGAATAATATCAATATTACCTGTGTTGGTACGGGTACAGTTTTATAACAGACCAAATTTCTTCAGCAACACAACAATTACAATCCATATATGATAAAGCTGGTAAAACCGATGTATCTAATAAAGTTAAAATATCATAATAAAGAAGTTCATGATCATCATTTTCCGTTGGCGGATTTAATGGATCAACATTCATCTCTGTTAAAATATTTCGCATTAAGCGTATTAATTTATATAATAATACGGGATCAAAATGCAATGAAGGCCCCAAAGCAATAAACATAGGAAATGCTTGCGCTCGCAGCTTCAACATAGTTGTTACCTAAAATTAATTTTATACATAATTATATAGTATTCCTATAAATGTATGTATGCTGTAATAAATACCGGTGGTGAAACAAGTTTGATTTCATTATTAATTTGATTGTAACGTCCTTTACTTTTAGGTGACAATGAACATTTAGATCTATATACTGGTTCAATTACTTTATGTAATAGGCTACATAATGCTTTTGCTATTGGTTCAATAACGATCACAGATTGATCTGGTAAAATTTTCATTAATTGTTGTGATGTCGTCCAATCTCCAATTTTTAGTAATGCTTCACAAAGACCCCACTTTTGATTAAATAAGTAACGTTCCTGTAATCAAGTTTTTAGTTTTTTGGATACTCATCTATTTTTTTTTCTTCATATATATATTTTTTTGTTTTAAATATAAATAATATGAAATCTTCTTCATTCTATTTATTATTATACAAATTTATTTATTACATAAGTATTGTCCTTTTCCGGTTCTGGATCTTGCTCTTTTTCTTTATTTGTTGATATCACGTTTAATTTTCTAACAAACTCCTTTGCATCATTTACTTCTGATTCCCATTCGGTCACTAAACTTTTATCAGTTGGACTTAACTACAACCAAAAAAGCACAAATGTTAATATATATATTAAATTTTGTTTTTATATTGTATTTTATTTACCCATGAATATATTTCTTGTAAAGAAATAACCCCACTGTGTAATAATAATGCTGATACTTTATATAATGAATCAGGAGTTTTTTGATCAGCAAAATGACGGAATTTATAACCTAATACTTCACAAATAATACCTCCATCAGGCATATATGATTTTAATAAAGGAATAAAAATTTCATCATGCTCTGGTCGTGTCTCAAATGATTCTATTATTACATCTAATACACGATTTGGATCAAGATTAAAACAACCTATATAACAAGAAAAAAAAAGGAAATTATTTGCAATCTAAAATAACACAATTTTTGTTAAATTAACAAGGAATACCTATTAAAGATTTAACTATTTCTAATATGGTTTTAGCATTAACATTATTTGTAATTTCTTGATTAAGTTCGGTTATTAATTTAGCATAGCCTTCATTTTCTTCTCTAAATAAGTTAAACCTTCTTTGTTTATAACTAAAAAAAAAATAAAAATTTAATTATATTGAGCTTCTATTCGTTTTAATATAATTAAGTTTATATATGAGAATAATACATACTATAATTTTGTTTTCACTTTAATAAATTTTGTATAAAAATTTCTACCCTTGACAACTCCAACATCTTGTAATGTATCTATTTCAAGACGTTCCTTTAATAATTTTTCAGATAAAAACTTTTCTGTATCTTTCACTATTAAACAAAACAAACTTCTTTCGTCGGATGTATCTCCTACTATACATGACGTTTCGGCATCAATAATACCAATAACATCTAAAATAATTGATGGCAAATCACTATGTAAATACTAAAAAAAATAAAAGAACGTTTATTTAAATAGTTAATGCAATATAACCATTATAAACTCACTGCCACTTCATGTATAACATTAACTACAGAATCCTTTCGTATTTGTCCTCTAATTCCACGAGATAAAAGTTCATAAATGGCTTTTGAAATTCCATTTTTTTTATCGATTTTATGATACAAAGGACTCTGGTCCTCCCTCAAGACACTCTTGCATTGACGTACACTAGAAGAAAAATCATATTATACATTATATAAGGATTCGTTTGTAAATAAACAATCATAAAAATAACATAATTTAATTATCAAAACACAATTTTTTTTATTATTTGTTTAATAGCCGCATCATATAAATTAATGAATCAAGCATGCAAAATGTATAAGACTAATTTAGACATATATTGTATGTATTTTAAAAAAAATTATTTGTATAACACTTCTATAAATATTTAACAATAATTTTATTCTAAATCTATTGCGAAATTATTACACACAATTCTATTTTTCCATTTCTATCCCATTGTTTCCACATATCAGAACTTAAATTTACAGCCATTTTGAAACAACAACGATATGAAAACGAAAAATCATACGAAAATGACACGAAAAGCTTAACGTTTTGTGCAGGGTCTGCATAAACGTATATCTTATTGATATATACCGACAAATGTTGCCAACTAAGAGAAATTTATTTATATTTTAATTTTTCATTTACAGTAACACGAAGTAAAAATGCATATTTTTAATACCTTTGTTATTAATTATAACTGAAAATAAAATAAAAAATGTGCAACAGCAGAAAAACTAATTTTTAATTTTATTTTAAAATCTTTTTTTTTATAAAATATATGTATATCTTACACTATTAATACATAAGTGAGTAAAAAAATTAAGTTAAATATTTATAATAAAATGCATTACACTTTATACACAAGGACATGCATTAACACTATTTCTAGAATTGATTTGATGCAACGGAACTTCCTGCTCATCACGTAAATTGAATGCATTTTGAAGAAGTGGTGATGTTTCATTGTAAGATTCATTTTCTATATGTTGTCGTCGTCTTTCAATGATTTCTACCCTTTCCGGAGGAGACCATTTCCTATATACAATGCAATTAAATAAGGCCTGTAAAGGATTTGTAACACCCTAAAAAATAAAATGATCTTTAATAAATATATATAATATGAATACAACATATATGTACATACCAAAATATACCACGTAATAATGAGGAAATTTGCTGGTAAATTAAACCACATAGACCATAAAAGGACACCACTTATCAAATTTGGCAACCAGCATATATAAAACACAACATTTAAAAAGAAAAATTTCACTTTAAATTTATCAATTATTGATCTTTCGTTACCAGTTACCTGTAAATTAATATTAAATTTTCTAGTGACATATAAAAAAGAATATTATTATATTTGCATCATAAATACTTGTCTTAAACGAGAGATTATTTGTCTATCAACTTCCTTAAATGATACATAATATAAAACTGGGTTGGCAATCATAACAATTAAAATTGGAGTGTATGTTAGAAAATAATTAGGTAAAACTCGGAATAATGCAGTCGACATTTCACTTACATCATGACAGCTTTATAAAAAATAAATGAATAATTCGGTACTGACTATTAATGTATTTCAAAAAAAAAAATTACTTGGCATCGGGAGCATAAAGTAGTGTTAATCCTACAGCTGTTAATATTGCTGAAGTTGTCCAAATAAACATATGATACTGTGATTCAGATGCTCTTTTTGACAAAATAGTTTTCCGCACATCAATTGCATAACATAATGTCCATAACCAGGTACATGTGTAAAAATATTGTGTCCATGCCTAAAATTTAATTTAATTTTATAAAATATATCATTTCATCGATTTAATTTTTGATCTACCGATGAAGTAGCACAAAATATAACACTTTTTGTATCGTCATAAATTGGCATTGTTGTATTTTCGTAAGTCCAAATTGCTGATCTTATAAAGACACCTAAATAGATAATACATAAATCTATTTTCTCACTTGATTAGTTTTACATAAAAAAATAAAATACCAAATGAAGCACAAAAATCTGCAACAGCTAACCAAACAATAATTCTCTTTCGTATACTTGGAGCATGGTGAACATTTCTACGCATAACTGTTGCTTTGTCAATATTATTCTTAGACGATATATAAATCTAATAATAATAGCAAACAAAAACATAATCATTTTTCAAATAAATAAATTTTATTATAATCAAATACCAAACAGACAGCACCAATCATACCAAATAAGGATGATATTAGGCAAGTTTTTAAATAAATATCTTTATGAAATTCTGGCATAAATTTTATGGAAAAATTAGATGCATTACCACGCTGATGACAACAATACGATTGTATTATTGGATCAGCCATTATATATTATTTTATTTATTCTCACTTTTATTAACTTTTCATATTTTATATAAATTCCTTATAATTAGTTAAATAACTTTGAATCAAACGAAACAAAAACAAACAAATTAACACTGAGTAAATATTAAACTTGTCGCGCTCAACCATATGATAAATATATCTTCATACAAATAAATATGTTTTCATATTTTTTGAGTTAAAAATAAAAAATATATTTAATTTGTTGCTCTTTAATTGAAGGAGGGAGTAAAGTTTATATCAGCTATTAAAATGTTTTTAAGAATAATAATAATAAAAAAAAAAAAACGTAAAGATTAAAAAATAAATAAAAGTGAAATTAATTAATTTTTTTTCTTTATTTCTAATTGGAATAAGTAAAGAAAAGTAAAGTTTAAATACAGAATTGATTAAATATTTATGTTTTTTTTTTTATTCTTTATTATAAATTAAAAAAAAAGCCACAACAGATTATTTATAAGACGATTGCTAAACTAAAATTGTACAATGAAATAAAAGTTTGAAAACATAAAAAAATAAATGATTTTGTCTGTATGGAGATGGAAGTAGTCAATGAGGGAATCCTCACAAGTTTATGAGTAATACAATTACATATATATATATATATATATATATATAAATAAATATTGTTTATCATAATTAAACTAATAATATGATAAGATTATGTTTTTATAAATTTTAAAGATCTTTTCTTTTATTTTTAATAAAATTAATTTAATTATTACCATTTTTATATTACTAACAACTAACAAGTAAGAAAATTAACATTGAACTTGAAATTTTTGTAATAAATATTGAAACTTAAGTAACTAAATAAAAATATAATTCAAGATTAATTATTCGTTAAAGAAATTTTGCCATACAATGCAAATAAAGCAATACCTAGACCAGACATATGATTTGAACATTTATTTTCATCTCCATGATCTTTTAATTGATAACAACCTGTATCACTCTGCCAATTAATTATATTCTCAATCCAAAACTCTTCTAAAAATTCACTAAAACCATGATAACCGCATAATAAAACTAGAAGAAAAAAAAAAGAGTAAACAAAGTAAATTTTGATTATTTAAAAATTAAATAATAATTCACCTTGTTCCATTAAAAGATCACGAAATACATTTGGAAAATTCATTAAACCAATAAATTTTGTTTCAATTAGAATGTTTGAGCATATTTCCATTTTTATTAAATCAAAATTTTTATTTATTGGTAAATTTTGATAACAGAATTTTTCAAACATAGTATAATATAATAATCTAAAGAAATAAATGTTTATTTATATATATATATTGTTTTTATTAAATTAATAAAACAACAAAAAAAAATTACTTACTTGTGTGTTAAATGATAACCAAATGATTTATTAGTAATATTCATAATATTCCAGCATTTTTTGCTTAATTTACAAATTTTAGAATTTAAAATTTCTGATAAACATTGATCTTGAAATGAAAAAAAAAAAAAAAAAAAACAAGAAAAAATAATTAATTAAAAAATTAACAGCGTGTAAGGTCAATGTTTTATTAATGAATATATTTTGTTTATTATTAAATAGAATCTGTGACATTAGACTCACGTGAAATCTTGGGGTTAAAAATTAAAAGAAGATGAAAAAAAAAATTGTCTGAACAAAATAAATAATTTTTTTTTATAATCAACATTACCTGATTCTAATTCATTTGGATGACCAAAATCTACCAAATCTAAGTACGCATCTAATGTTGATAGTTTATAAATTTTTTTATTAAGAAAATTATATTTTAAGCCATTATTAAAGTTGTCCATTGGGTATTTTTGTAAAATATCATTTTTAATTAATTGCTTATATACTAAAAAATAATTAATTTGAATAAATCATCAATAATAAATGAATGCAAATTGATAAACAATTGATGATTTAGTAAACAAGGTAAAAAAAATGGTTTAGCATTAGGAATTCAGTAAAAAAAAAAATGTATAATTTAGATAACATACATATCTATTATCAATTGTATTAAAAGCGGTTTGTTTCACTGATTTAAGCAGTTAAAACCAAAAAAAAAAGCAATTCTATTTTAATAATTTAAAGAATTGTATTGATAAATACACAATTAAAATAAGATATTAAATCAAATAAAAGATAATTATACACGATAAGATTGTTAATCAAACTCAGTTATTTTTGAAGTATGTAAATAGAAGAACATTTATTTTTTTATTTATTATGCACTGAAAAAATTATATTTCGTTTCTTTAATTTTTTATTATTTATATATATATTGCATTATCTCTATTACATTTAATAATATTATTATTATTATTATTATGTTTGTTAAAAACTTTTGCTATATTTAACTGAACTTTAAAAACATAAATCACTACGATACAAAATTAACACACAAAAAAGAAAAAAAAATATTAAAATACATAATTTACCAATTTCATTATATTTTGTTGGAAATATTTCTAAACTACTAACATATTTATTTTTATATAATATTTTATTTATTCTTATTGACATATGATTTAATTCAGTAAAATTTGTTATATTTTTATAATTTTTATAATTATAATTTAATAAAATATGTTTTGATAAAATTATGCCAAATAATAAATTTATATCAAATAAATTATTATTATTATCAATGAAATTTATTATTTTATTTAAATTATAATTAATATCATAATGACAAACAATTATTTTTATTGTAATTAATAGATAAAGAATTTTCAACATTATTATTATTATTATTATTATTTCCTTTTTTCTTTTACAATTTAAACAAAACACAATTTATTATATTCTCTTGTTCTATAAATAAAATATAAAAAATAAATTTATCTATCCCTATATTATAAACGCATGCGTTGCCTCAAGATAAATAAGGATATTAATTTCAATATATTGTATTAAAGTAATTTATAATCCTTAAAAGTGTGTAGGGTGTTACAAAATATTACTAAATATCCCAAATACATATACTTAAAGAAATAAATTTTATATTTTTTGTGATACTAGAATTTATCTTAATTACAAATTGTAAACTGGATACAATTTTAAAATATTTATTATTAAAATTCTTAATTTAATTTTAATTAGATTAATTAAAAAAAAATTAATGAAAGATTAAAATGATTAATTTAACAATAATAGATGATTGAATGAAAACTTTTAAACACCCTACACCTTAAACCAAAAAAAAAACAACATTATTCTGAAAGATCATCATAATTAATATCATCTTCTTCATCTTCATTATCACTAAATTCAAATTCACAATCATTAGAAAATTCATCAGATCCTTCAATAGTAATTAAATGAATGATTGCTCTGAAAGTATAAAAATGAAAATCAATCAAAATTTGTTAAGCAAAAATTACAAGAAATAAAATTATACCTTAGAAGCATTCCCTCGTCTTTTTTCCACTTAATTGGTGATGGTTCACAAATTTTTTGTTCTAATAAATTATTTAATCCTAATCTTAAATCCATTATTAATTTATATGTAATATGATTACATTTGAACCTAAAAATTATTAAACATAGCAAAGTTTTTATAAAGATTCATTTAAAATAATAAAAATAAAATTAAATTACAATAAAAATCCTTCACCCATTGATATATATTCTTGTTTTTTGTGTATTTCGTAAGTAATATCATCGCCAAAAAATAATAATGGTAATAAATTAACACTCGTTGTATCATGTAAGTATACAACACTGGATTTTTGTTTCATATGATAAACCATAAAGCTAAAAATTTAAAAATAAAATTAATAAATAAAATATAAAATTATGTAAAGATATATTTTTACTTTGAATTAAAAAAAGCTTGTTTTGCATTAACCGATGATGGATGTATTTCTAGTCTACGTTCTTCTAAAGTTTTTAAAACTGCTGTTGCATCAGGACGATTTCTAACTCTTCTTATTCTCCTTTAAGTCATACAATAAAATAATACATTAACACATTAAAATAAGGAAAATAAATTATCTTACATGATTTTCGCAACGTTTGGATACAAACCCGCTGAAATAATTCCTTTTAATAATTTTATATTTTTTGAATTGATATTATTATCTTCATGGGCTGCATTTTCATTTACAACAAATCTAAAGCAAACATAGAAATATTAATCAAAAAATTAATTAAAAATGAAAACAAATAACAAACTTTGATTGATGTAATATTTTTGTAAATTGTCCTTTCATATTTTCTAATTGTTTTAATGTACTCCAACTTAAAAAGTTTTGTCTACAAAAATTATAATCATTATCATTTGATTTAACTTTCATCCATTCTTCTAATACATTTGCTAACATTAAATGATCGCTTCGTGTATTATTTGCAAAATTTTGTTTTATATCATCAACAATATTCTCTTTACCTAAAAATTGGATTTATAAATAAATAAAAATTATATATTTATGTCAAAAAAATAAAAATACCTAATGGTCTAAAGAAAGCATCTTTGAATGATAAACTAGCAGCAATTGATGTGATTGGATCGACACAACTGAATATACTGCTTAATAATACCATTTTACCAGATTGTGGATCCATAGGTAAACGTGCTAAATGTAAGCCCAATGGCGTTATATTTTCATTGTCATCAAATGCATTTAAACTTTTTAAAAACTTTATTGAATTTAATACATTCGCTTCGCTTGGCACATCAATTAAAGATGACAAAAATTCTTTAATATCTTTTATATGTAATATTTTCATTGTCAATAAAATTTTATCCAAACGTGTACGCAATATTTCTGCTATTTGATGTTTATTTAATATCATTTCACGTGCTCTATAAAAATATATGTAAATAATTATCAAAATACATATTAACAAAAATGAAGAAATCTTACCTTGTAAATAAATGGAAACAAATGCCAGGTTGGACACGTCCAGCTCTTCCGCGCCTTTGTGTAATATTAGCCAATGAACACCATTCTTCTTTAAATGTTTGTATATTTTCCTCCTCATTATAAGAAACATTTTTTTGCTTTCCTTTAATAAGTACAGAAAGTATTTTTTTTTTTATTATTCACATTCACTTGATAATAAATAATTTTAATATTTTACCACAATCAATTACATAAACGACATCATCAATTGTTATTGATGTTTCAGCAATATTTGTAGATAAGATTATTTTTCTAACACCATTTGGTGGTACACGGAAAATATTCTTCTGGTCAATTCCTGACATCATTGAATGTAAAGGATATATATGATATTTATGTTCCATAAAATGTCTTGATTTTTTTAATTGTGTATGTAATTTTGATATTAAATCATAACCAGTTAAAAATACTAATATAGCACCAGGTGCTTCATTTTCTGATATATTAAATATTAATGCTTCAATTAAATCTAAATTAATTTTTTCTGATTCGGGATTTTTCAATACTTCGAGTACTTGACGTGAATAATGATTTCTCATTGTACGTATATGTGGTTCAATGAATTCAATAAAATCATAATTTATTTTTTCTTGATTTTTATACTTTTTTGTGTGACGCTTCCATTTCGGTAAATTACGTTGTTGCATATTAGGATCAACAAAATTAAAAAAACGTAATTTTTCTAATATATCTTCCAAAAATCTGGATTGTACTGGATACATTTTACCCTCAATATGGATTAATGGACAATTAAAATAATATTTGGAAAACATTTCTGCACGCAATGTGGCACTCATTAATATTATTTTTAAATCGGGACGGTATGGTAATACCTACAATATAGACAAATATAATAAACAGGAAAAAAAAAAAGATTGAAATTATTTTACCATTTTTAATAAAGCTAGTAAAAGATCTGATTGAGAATCTCTTTCGTGTATTTCATCAATTATTAAATGTGTTATATTAGAAAATCCTGGATCTGATTCCATAATTTTTAATATTATTCCAGTTGTACAAAAAACAATTGTGCCTCCAGTAGCTCTTGGTAATACACTAAATATAAAAAATATTTTGTTAGTCTATATGGTATTCTTATTGAAACTAAAAGTCTACCTGTCCAATTTTATATGATATCCAATGGATTGTCCCAATCTTTCTCCACGTTCTGCCGCAACACGTTCAGCAATTGATATTGCAGATATTCTTCTAGGTTGTGTACATACAATCCGACAATTTGAACCATTTTTTGAGAAAATCGCTTCGTCTAATATAAATTGCGGTACCTGAGTTGTTTTACCACAACCTGTTTCCCCACTGATCAATATAATTTGATTATTTCGCAGCGCATTTAATATAATATGCTTCGATTGATGAGACGGTAAGTTCTGACGAAACATTTGCATTTTATTATACTCATCATTATCGTTTTTATTTAAAGAATTATTTATTAACAATTCATTTAAACTTTCATTATCAATTTTCTTATTAATAATTTCTGCTTGCGCTTTTTTAAGATTATCTTTCACATTGTCATCAAATGATGTATTTTTTATGTGTAAAAATTCTTTTTTAAAATCTGAATTAACATTATCACTATATATAAGAGAATTAATAATATTTCTATGATTGACATTATGGGATGATGGAAGATTCAAAACATTTCTTATTTCAATTATTTTATCATCATTTAATGTAACTGATGGTGCTTTTTTATAATCTTTTTTCGCTGTCTTCTCTTTATTTTTCTTTGCATAATGTAAACCAATTTCAGCACCTCTTAAATGTTTCGGATGTCCTCGTTGACGATGTTGTCTTAGCGTAGAACCTGATGCATTCTGATAATTTCCCTAATTTTTTAACATATTTTATTATTTTAAAATAACATATATTTTATTTATATTATATTTACATCATCATCATCATTTGTTTGAAATCTGGTGTAATTGTTTCCTCTTTGGTTATACTGTTGTGTATTCTGATAATTTCCCTAAAAATAAATATATTAATTAATTATCATAAATTTGAAAATATTTAAAATTATAAATAGTTCACATCATCATCATTGTTATAATAAGCGGGAGGTCCATAGCCACTATTGTTGTATACTGGTGCAGGTCCAGGTCCGTCTTGATAATTAACCTAATTATTGTTACAAAATAAAATAATTAAATGACAAAGATAAAAAAAATTTATTAATAATTTACATCATTATCATAATTTTGATATCTAGGTCTGTTATTTCTATCTCGAGGATGGCGATTATTTCTATTATAATAACTCATTTTATTTAAAATTATAGAAAAAAAAAATGTATAAATTGTAGCTATTAACACAAATGTGGTTTTTAACTACAAACAAATTTGACATTTCTATTTTTGACAGATATAAAAATTCTCTCTTTTACCCACGTTTTTGGCAAGCATTGTAAAACAAAGGATGAACAAAAACCGATGACGTCATCTGTTTAAATAAATATTTCTATTACAACTATTATTATTCTGAAAAGATAAATTTATTAATCAAGCAATAGTTAATATTCATTATAATTAATAATTGCGATATATTCATTGTATATAATTTAAGAATTAAGATTTTTATATGGAACCGGTTATTAACGACTTGGCGTACATATAAAATTTGTATTTTCATCAAGCAGACGACACCCAGAAAAATGTAAAAAAAAAAAGATAAAAAATAACGTATATACGAGAAATAAAATAAATATTTTATAAACTTAAATGCCTTGGTGTGTCATTTCTATTTATTTATTATTGTTTTTAGTTTTTAAATGTATTTAATTTAAAGAAATTATATATATTATTTAAAAGTTAAAACAAGTGACTAAAAATATTAAATTTTTTTTTTATTCAAAATATAAAAACATTTAATCAACAAGTGTTTGTGTACATTTCAACAATAAAATTTTATTCTAATAAATACTAAGCTCGTCTCTTGCTTTCATTCTTGTTTGCGTTACTTTTATTCAAGTCAAGTTAAAATTAAAATATTTTATAATCAAAATCAAATTGAAAGTGTTTTGATATGTGATGGCAACGGTGACGTAAGGCTAATAAAATGCTTATATTGTCATTTTTAATAAAAGTTAATATAAATAATATAATAATTAAGTGTTTTTGATAAAAGAAAACAAAAAGTGAGATTTTTAATTAAAAAATTTTCTTGATTTATAAGCCAATATAAATATTAGAAAATGTCAAAGCACGATCGATCTAAATCGGGTGGTTTGCTTGATACATTGTTTAATCGTCAAAAAGCGAGACATCGCGGAAATAGTACAAATGGGGGCCGCCCTGTTTCTGATTCAGAAGTAATGGCGGATTTACAAGAATTGACAAATGAAATATATAAATTTACAGTTGAAGAAGTAGACAAAAAATTCTTAGAAATATTAGAGGATATGAATATACCAAAGGATAAACGAGGTCCATTAATTTTAAAAACTTTAGAGGAAAAACGTGAAATGTTATTTATGCATATGAAAGGTAACAAGTGGATATTGATCTTTTAAATGGTTTTCTTTATTCTTATTTTTGTTATTATTATTCAGGAAAATCATCGTTAGAACATAGATCCAATTCCCGCTTTGAAAAAGCACTCGACTATATAAGTTATCTTCAAGTGAAAGACCATAGTCCGGTAAAAATTTATCAATGTTTAGAAAGTTTGCGTGTTGCATTAACAAGCAATCCAATAAGTTGGATGAAAGATTTCGGTGAGGATGGTATTAATGAAATAGTACGCGTTTTACAAGATTGCAAAATGAATCGAAGTACTATATATGATAAAATTGAGTACGAATGTATTAGATGTTTGAAAGCTGTTATGAATAATACTTGGGGTTTGAATCTGATTATCAAGCCGGATTCCCATGCCGCTGTATTACTGATAGCACACAGTTTAGACTCAAAGAAACCACACACCATGTGTGAGTCATTAAATTTATTGGCCGGATTTTGTTTATTACCAGAACGAAATGGTTATCAAAAGACTTTGCAGGCAATTACAAATGCAGCAACACAGCCAACGAAAAGTGGTGAACGATTCCGTCCAATTGTCGAAGGGTTATTTGTTGAACACGAAAATAGGGAATTAAAACGTGAATTATGCTATCATAGCTTAATGTTTATTAACACAATTATAAATACGGCTTCTGATCTCAATTTTCGTTTACACTTACGTTGTGAAATAATGAGAACTGGATTATATGAAAAATTAGATATGTTATCAGATATAGTCGATAAATCAAATAATGAGAATTTAAAAAAACATTTTAAAATATTCAACGAAACAAAAGAAGATGATTTCGAAGAGTTTAGTCAAAAGTTTGATAACGTAAGATTAGAATTAGATGATCTTAATGACTGTTTTGAAGTATTAAAAAATTTAGTTATTGATACAACGGCGGAACCTTATTTTTTATCAATATTACAACATTTATTGTTTATACGTGATGATTATACTTATCGGCCAGCATATTATCAATTAATTGAAGAATGTGTATCACAAATTGTTCTTCATAAAAGTGGTTGTGATCCTAATTTTAAGAGTCGAGATTTTCACATTGATATTTCAGTTTTGTTAGATGATTTCGCTGAAAAGTCCAAAGTAAAAGAGGTGAAACGTATTGAAGAGTATGAGAAAAAAATCGAAGAATTGGAAATGGCTAAGCAGGAAGCTGAAGCAAAATCAGCCACATTAGAAGAAAAAGTAAAACAATATGAAATGAATGGCGGTGTTTTGAAACCTGGTAGTAAATTACCACAATTGACATTGCCTAATCATGGAGGGAACGGTGCCCCACTACCACCGCCAATGCCAGGAATGCCAAGGCCACCACCAATGCCAGGTATGGGCGGTGCACCTCCACCGCCACCAATGCCTGGAATAGGCGGTGGACCACCTCCACCTCCAATGCCAGGTATGGGCCCACGACCACCACCTATGCCAGGAATGGGTCCACCACCACCGCCAATGCCTGGAATGGGCCCACCACCACCACCTGGTATGATGGGACCTTTAATACCAAGACCCGAAGTACTACCACACGGGCTAAAGCCAAAAAAAAAATGGGACGTAGAAGGACCTATGAAACGTGCCAATTGGAAAGCCATTGTACCCCAAAAATTATCGGAAAAATCTTTTTGGGTAAAAGTACAGGAAGAAAAATTAGCATCTGATGACATTTTATCTGGACTGGCATTGAAATTCTCCTCAAAACCAATGAAAAAAGGTGACGAAAAAGATTCTGGCGATCGACCAATAACAACGAAAAAACATGTCATCGATTTACGGGTTCTGGATTCAAAAGCAGCACAAAATTTATCGATATTATTAGGAGGATCACTAAAGCATTTATCATATGAACAAATAAAAACATATTTGATGCGTTGTGATATGTCTGTGCTAAATCCAAATATGTTACAGCAATTAATACAATATTTGCCACCACCTGATCAACTAAAACGATTGCAGGAAATCAAAGCTAAAGGAGAAGAATTATCCGGCGCAGAGAAATTTGCTGCCACTATTGCAGATATAAAACGTTTGAGTGCCCGTTTGCATAGTCTTAATTTCAAATTGAGTATGCCCGATATGGTACAAGATATTAAACCAGATATTGTTAATGGTACAGCTGCTTGTGAGGAAATAAAAAATAGCAAAAAGTTGGCCAAATTATTAGAATTGATATTGTTGCTGGGTAATTATATGAATACCGGTTCAAAGAATGCTCAAGCGTTTGGTTTCGAAATAAGTTTTCTTACAAAACTTACAAATACAAAAGATTTTGAAAATAAGCAAACTTTATTACATTACATAGCTGATATTGTGGAGAAAAAGTTTCCAGATGTACTCACATTTTATGAGGATTTATCACATATGGATAAGGCATGTCGTGTTAGTTTAGAAAATATACAAAAAACTATGCGATTAATGAATAGTTCATTAAAGAATTTAGAAGCAGATTTAAGCAATAATAAAATTCCACAATCCGATGATGATAAATTTGTTGAAGTAATGGGTAAATTTTCAGTTGAATGTCGACAACAGGTGGAAGTCCTTGGTAAAATGCAAATACAAATGGAAAATTTGTTTAAAGATTTAGCGGAATTTTATGCATTTGATCCAAATAAATATACGATGGAGGAGTTCTTTACTGATATTAAAACATTTAAAGATCAATTTATTCAGGCGCATCAAGATAATACAAAAATACGGGAAGAAGAAGAGAAATCAAGAAGAGCCCGTGATGCAAGAGAACAAGCACAACGCGATTTGCATGAGCGACAAGAAAGAAGAAAACTAGCATTAGTTGATATAGATGCGGCACAAACTCAGGAAGGTGTAATGGATAGTTTATTAGAAGCACTACAAACGGGTTCTGCGTTTGGAAATCGTCGAAAACGTGGACCTAGGCCAGCCGGCGCTGAGAGACGCGCACAATTAAGTCGTTCACGTTCGCGTACAAGAATGGCCGCAGGTACCTTAGCTACTAGAGAAATGTTAACAAACGAGGTACTCAGTACAGCGTAAATATTGAATTTTTGTTTTAAAAAAAAAACAATTTTCTTTTCTTTTTTTTTGTTGAATTAATTAATTAAAAATAGTTTTACTTTGTGATAAAAAATTAAAGTTTTGGATTTTCATACTTAATTACTTACTCTACATACAATTAATGTCAAAGCAATACATATATGTGTTCATATATAGAACTGCTTAACAAATTTACAATCATTTTTATTTTTGTTTATTTTTATTAATATTTAATCGCTTTGTTTTTCAGAACTTGTCATAGGAATAATTCAAAAAAAAAAAAAAAAATATCATAGGACTAAGTTTTTAATTTTTTTTATATTAACAAAGTTCTTCCAAATAAATATTCTTTAAGTGAGAATCACTTTGAAATTATTCAATTAAGCAAAAATAAAAAAAATAATAAATAAATCTATTTTAATATTAATTTTAATTAATAAAAAAAAAAAAAAAAAAAACAAATTAATCCAATAATATTAAAATAAAATAAAACGAAAACGATAATTTAATCTAAGTATATTAACAGGGGGGAAAAGGACTATTATCACAAAAACACCATAAAAAAAAAAAGAAAAAACGTTTTTTTCTTTTCTCTGCGGCTTTATTGAGCCCCACCACCCCCAATTTGAATATAGAATAATTTAGTAAAAATTAATTTTAAAAAAAAAAATTCAACGAAAGAAATAAAAATAATTTGTTATTTTCGGACATTTCCAAAAAAAAAAAAAAAAGAAAATTTATTAAAAACTTTTAATTAAAAAGAAAATTATATGGTGTACGGCATACAAAAAAAAGAAAATTAAAGGAATAAGAGAATTTATTTTTTTTTTTTCAATATAAAATTAAGCTCAAAACCGAGTGCCTCATAAATATTAGTTTATTATTATGTTTTCAATTTGTAAATATATATAATTATTTTTTTTTTTTAATTTTTATGTATTAATTTTATTTAATTAATTAAAATGTAAATACAAAAAAAGAAACGAAGAAAGTTGCATTTTTTAGGATTATAGAAATAAACAAACAAGCAAAATTATTATTATGATATGATGAATATTTGTTAAAAGAAAAAAAATTATTAAGTGAAAATTATTTGTAAAATAATAAAAAAAAGATTTTTTTTTTTAAAAAATGTTAAATTATTGTTGATAATTTTTTTATTTACCTGTTTTTTTTTTCAGTACCTTACATATACGTATATACATATATATTATAATTAGTAATTTTAAATTTTTAATATCAACAAACAAAAATTAGAACTGACGCAATTTTAAATTTTATTTTATTATTAATCAGTGATGAAATGTAGGTGGTTTTTTTTTTACTACAATTATTCTTAATTATGGATCCACAGGATGGAAAAAGGGTAAATTTAACGTGCTTAACTCGATTTTACATACATAAATTTTATAAGTAATTAACACGTTTTGATATTTAAAAGTACTTTGTCTTTCTGGAAATTGTTTTCTTTTTTATATGAATAATGTAATAATTCTGTAAAAGGACTGAAACACCATGGCACAAAATAATATTTAATAAAAAAAGAAGAAAAATTTATTATTAAGTCATCATATGGATACCGTAATATTTTATAACCGTCCGAATGACAATAATAATATTTTTACCTTTCAATATTTTTATTTTGAATTTAATAAAAATTATTGTCGTATTAATACTCTAAGTAGTGGTTTCACCTCTGTTTATATCGAAACATACATATAATTATATAAGTAAATAATAATAAAAAAAAAAACAAATTATTGTGTATTTACATAAAGATATTATTCTGATTATTATAAAAGTATTTAAACGTCATTGTATAGTTAGTTGTAATATAAAATGAGTTAATATTCCAAAATTAAACATTTTTTTTTTATTATTTGGCAGCCTTTTTATGGTTACATATAAAATATTAAAATAAAATAAAAAAAAAAAATAGCATAATCTACACTTGCTGTGTGTACACCATGAAAATTATCTTCTTTAATAATTTAATACATATGCATTGTTGTTAATAATTATTATTTTAAGTTTTATTGGCAAGAAACACTTATAGTACACTTATATAAACAACACCTTTTGTTGAGACTATTTTAACGTTTTATTGTCTCTGTATGTACATTTATTAATAATTCTCTAATGATCAATTTAAATTAAGCGGTTTGTTAACTAATATGAATGAGACATTTTTCTACACATTTGAAATGCACAATTTTATTTGTGAAAGTGTATTTGCATCCTTGACATGTGAAACCGAATATTTTCTATTGTTGAGAAGAGCACTATTTATATATTTCATAATTAAAAAATAAAAATCATTTTAAAAGTAGAAACAGTTAAATACCATATTGCATTTTATTTTCGGGTCATCGCAAAACGTAATATTTTTTATTAGCTAAAGTTTTACAGAAGTGTTATTTTAAGGTAGATCTTCCAGATACCTTTTAAACTTTTAAAAATAAACGGAAAGCAATGGTTATGTGCAATTTTAATCAAAATTAAATAAAATAAAAACATCCAAGTCCATGACGTGCCTGAAGTGGACAAATATAATTTTATTAATCCAAACTACTATTTTAACCACACTTAATTAAAGTAAAGTACTTAATTTAAGGAAATTTAAGTTATTAATTAATTAAAAGAATTTGTAGTATTTTAATCACTGACAAAATATTCAGTCCATAATATTGTAGTCAAATAATATACGTAAATGAAAAAAAAACACTAGAATTCACCTTCATCTAAAAATTTTAAATGTCAAAAAAAATATCAACAAAAAAAAATAAATAAATATCACATGGTGAATTTTTTAAATTATTTAATTTTTTCCCACAATATTAATTAAAATACAAGTAAAACAAATAAAATGCCATTAATTGCAGAAGTAAGTGAATTTAATTAGTTAAAAATTAAAAAAACAAAAATGTTGTGTTTAAATTAACCTAAAAATATTTAAATTTCAGTTAGCTGGAGACGAATCAGCAGGTGATAATTCTAGAACGTTTGTGTTTGATAAAGAAGGCCACACACTTGGAAATGTATTAAAATCAACAATAGCACGATAGTATGATAAAAAATATTACCTTTTATTATCTTTTACTTAATTAAATTTTATTTTAGTCCTGATGTATTATTTTGCGGTTACACAGTACCACATCCTGCTGAAACAAAAATGCATTTTCGTATTCAGGCAGCAAAAAATGTTAAAGCAATCGATGTACTAAAACGTGGATTAGAAGACTTGGAAAAACTTTGCGATCACACATTAACCACATTTGAAGAATCAATAGATACATTTAATAAAGAAAAGGCGAATAATTAAAAAGACAAAATTTTGATCTAAATAATTTTATTTGTTGTTTTTTTTTGTTTATTATTTATAATACATTTTAATTACAAAAAAAAAAACACATTTTTTTAAAAAAAATTGTTATTAACTTAATATTAATTATAAACTAATGATTCATAAAAAATAGTTATATCATCACTCATAATTTTAAATGACATAAAAAGAAATTATGAAGATTATTATAACACGAAAGAGAAAAAGAAAATGATAGATAAGAATAATTAAAAATAAACTCAACTCTGTAAAATAAAAACTATTAGTTGTGCATTTAATTATTTAAATAAAAAGTAAATATACTAAAAAAAGGGAATAATAGGTTTTTTCATACAAATTATTATTTATTTATATTTACATACAGTTCAGCAATATAACTCCTGGGATGTAAATGCAAATACAAACGTAAAATGTATTAAACAAAAACTTTTTCAAATAGCTGTAAATGAAAAATTATTAATTTATCAATTATAAAAGAATTAATTAATTATAATTATGTGAAGCTTCAAAGAATCAAACAATTATTGATTAGATAGTTTTCTACTTATCCATAACAGCACAGCAAAATAAAATAAAACTCCACCTAAATAAATGTAAAAATCAATTAGTAAAAAAAAAAAATTAATTAATTATATTTGGAACCATCATGGCCTCATCAAATCAATACCTCGATAGTCTAAATCTAATCACTGAAATATTAAAAAAAAAAAAAATTCAAATTTAATATAATTAAAATTATTAACCCTAGTTTATAAAAAAAATATTTATAACCAAAATAGAAGAACTAAACGAATCACTAGAAATATATTTAAATATTTTGTTTTGTTTTAAGAGCAACAT
Source organism: Ptychoptera albimana (assembly GCA_961205885.1). NCBI lineage: Eukaryota > Metazoa > Arthropoda > Insecta > Diptera > Ptychopteridae > Ptychoptera > Ptychoptera albimana. The sequence continues at coordinate 20,557,960 of OY540801.1, forward strand.
GAACATTTAGATTTAGAGAAAACTTTTTTTGTTATTTTTTTAATTTTTTGCTTGTTTGTTGAATTTCTGACATTTCGTTATATATCACCAGATTTTTATATAACTCTTTTAAAAATATCATTTACTTGTTTCTTTATATCTTATTTCGATTTTCGTATAGTAGTAAAGTTGAAATTTTTTTAAACTTGATTTTCTTGACATTGCTGTACAATTTACTCCATCGCTTATGCTAATTGTCTTTGATTATAATATTAAGTATTTAGTATCTTTTGAAATTTCTATTCTTTTGGCCTCTGAATCCACCAGTACCTCCGCTATTTCCAAATCTTCCTGGGCGACCAGATTGACGATTGTTATAACCGCCACCACCACCACCACCACCATTGCCAGTGGAATTACCTCCACCATTTTTATAAGTTTGTACTTTGGCTGAATATTTGCCAGACGGTGGTGTATAAACACGTTGTGTTGTATGATCATTATTGGTACGACTAGCTTTTGGTCCGCGAGTGTCTTCTGCTTTACCATTTTCTGTGGCATTGCCGCCTCCGGATCCACCAAATGTTATTTGTGCATGCCTTTTATTAGAAATACTAGCTTTTGTATCTGGACGTCTATTTACCCATGACAATTGAATTAGGGTTTTAAAACTTGGTGGCGTATGGAACAAATCACGGATTAATAAATTTATGTTTGATGTTGTCTTCAAAGCTGTAACTTTTATTAGGTTCTCTTCTGTTTTTAGTTCATCAGTTGTTTTTCCTTTAACTGCTTCTTGCAATTTTTTAATATAGCCCTGTGTTCCTCGTGCTAAATATTGTAGACGTGAGCGAAAATCTTTTAATTTATTTGAGTCATTTGGAAATGTTAAAAATTCAGGACATTGTTTGGCTAAACAATGTAAGGAATATAACAAACATTCCGCGTGAGAGAATTTAAATGATGGGATATCATTTGAAATATCGGCATCCAATGGAGGAAGTGGCATAAATTCCTGAAAGAATAAAGAAAATTAATAACTTAGTAAATAGAAAATAGTTGAAATAAATTAAAACTTACCAATAATATATTAAATATTGCTTCCACACGATCACTTGCGTTTTCTAAATTCCCACAATAGCTGCACATTTCCGCAAATACTTTTAATAATCTTAATTGCATTTGATCTTGTTGCTCTGCTGCGGCAATCATAGTCCATGTATGGATTGGTAACAATTTATCACACATAAATACGATAAATGGTGTTGATTCAATTAATGACTGAAAATTAATAAATAAAACAATAAAAATAAATTATAATTTTTGAGATGTTACTAATTTTACAATACTTACAGAAAAATATGGCAAAGCATGATTTGCACATTGAATATAACGTTCTATAACTTCATCTTCAATAGTTATAGCATCAATATCTGCACCTAAATCAGCTTGCTCAATTGCAAGTGACACTAATTCACCGTGTCCGCTTACGTTGCTACCAAGTTTTGTTGAACTTAATATTGACATACATAAATGAAATTCTTCTGCAGTAACATCCTACAATAAAGCAATAATAAAATGTTAATAAATGTTTTACAGAGAAAATAATTTTTAATTTTTCTATTACCTGTAATATTTTCTTAATTTCAGTTATTAAAGAATCTTCGACTTCTTTTGTTATAATCTCATTACCAGCAGTTTTTATTTTATTAATTAGAAATTTAAAACATTTCTCTCTTGTTGGTTCATCGCCTGATGCTATTTGACTGAATATTCCAGTTAAAGTGCCTTTGGCGTCATACTAAAATACAAAATATATTATTTTATTTGTTTTCATAAAGATTTATAAATATTTATAAATATTAAGAAATTACCTTTAAAAGAGTTTGTAGGGACATGTTAACCTGTAAAAATTCGGCTGTATCTTCTGTTACTAATAACTGAGCTAAAATATCTCCAATTTTGGGTGTATGTTCTTTATTTTCTCTGCATATTTGTGGCAGATCTTTAATTGCTTGACGACGAATCTATTATTAAAAAACAAAAATCAAATTAGTATAAATATAATATAAACTAATATTTTTTTCTATTTACTTGTATATCTTCATCCTCACACAAATCCAATTGGGCATCTATTGCTGTATCAGATAGATTTGGAAAAAATTTAAAGAATTTTCCAATGAACTGTGAAGCTAACCTCTTTTCTTTTGCTGATCCCTTAACAGCTACCAAAATTTCTTTATATTCATTTTCATACTATATTAGATAAATAAAATAAATAAATAAATAAATAAATAAATAAATATTAGAAATAATAATTTAAAAAAAAACAAAAAAAAATCAATAAGCGTCATATTTACCTCGCCAATCTTTTCTTTGGCATCTGACAAAATTTCATAATTTTTATACAGTTTTTCTATATTATCGCTACTTGTATCCATCTTGAATTATAATTTCAATAAATATATGGAATATAACTTATATAATGAAACACTTAAATATTAATAATAATAATAAATTTCACTTTATTTTAACACATTTACTAGTCCAACGCGTATCTAGTCACCACACTGTCGAAACTTAAATAAACGCCATTTGTTAAAACAAAATAGTACTACTTTTATTATGTAGTGACGGCCGGTGAAAAATTAAACTTGGCAGATTAAATATTTTTATTTCGAAACGCCATTTTTAGTCTTTTCGAAAAACTGCATTATCAATTTATGGATTAATTTTGTTTTTTATTAATGCTTATAATTAAAATGTATATATAAAAATTGTAATTGGTAAAATTAAAATATAAATTAACACTATTTAATAATTAGCTAATTTATAAATAATTTACAATACTTCAAATTATAATTTTTGTAATTAAAAATATTATTTATAGAAATATATCTTCAGAAATGCATATGATATAAAAAAAACATTATTCAAATTACTGTACTTTCTAGAGGTACTACTTATCTGCATATTTCTTAATAAAAATTTATATCATTTTCATGCTATGATTCGATTGGATATTCAAATCGTCAATCAATGGCAGCTTAAACAAAAATGGCGATGTTATATTTGATAAATTATAATGAAAAATAATTACAATTTCATTACATTTTCTTATGTTTTATTATTATAATTTATAAGCATTCTTTGAAATATTATTTATTTTTTAATTCATATTTTAGTTTTTATATTATTTAGGTCTGTAACTTTAATAAATTTAATGTCGATATTTTTTTATAATCAAAAAACCAATTGATTCATTTTAATTAAAATAATTATTATAATTTAACGAGATTTATTACATTAAATATAATTACTCTAGAAGTATTTAAAAGCATATTTTATAACGTATAATTTTCAATATAAGAATAAGACAATGAAAACATTAGGGAAACGACACCATGTAAAACCCCTTCAACTAATTACAGGTAAAATTTATTTCATCATTCCTTAATGATAAATAATGATGATTGAAAAAAAAACTGTAAAAATCTCTATTCTTCTAATTTTGTAAAGAATAAACAAAAGTATTATTATTTTATTTCATTAGTCATTAGTTATTATCAGAGTGTTTTTTTATCCTTAAACTAATTATTCTGTAAGTATTTGTTGAAACACAGTGTATAAAAAAACCCGTTAGCAGCTAATGACTAGTTAATTAGTTCATAAATGTTTAACATTTTACTAAAATTTATAGTTTGTTCTTTCTTAATATATAATTTTATTAAAAGAATATTAATTATTGGCAATATTTATTGTACTAAGTAAATTAGGTTTTATTTTTGCGAATTTATATTTTCTAATGTAATATCATTGTAAATGGTTTATTTGCGATTAGCGATTTTATTACACAGTACATTAAGGGTTTATTCATTAGATAATTCTATTAGTTGATTATCACTGATACTTTATTTAATAAGAAAAGGACTAAGGGAACATGACTATAGATGAATTACAGTTTTTATTGGATGCTTTATTTATCAATATAATTGATATCAAAGACTTAATTTAATAAAATTTATAAGTTTAGTAATTTACCTCAATGATTTATTAAATTTTATGCAAATTCATTGGAACATAAGTAATAATAAAGCGGATTTTTATTTATTTATGGTAAGATTATTATCAATAGGAATATGATTTTAAATAAACGGTTTATTTATCATTACGCGTAATATTTGAATTTATGTTATAGGCAATATTATTAAACCAAAGAACTAACTAGCGAAAGGAACATCAACGATAACATACTAATTTGGTTTGATTATAAAATTAAAACAAATCAAATTTATTACTTATTACAAAAAAAAAATGGTAAAATGTTCAATAATAATTTTTAGTAAAGTTACTAACAACAAAATAATTAAATGTACAAACAAATTTTTGTATAAAATACATTTTTTTTTTTGCAGCAACAAACTGCAATTAAATGAAACCATGGTTTATTGCTATAAATGTGTGAATTCTTAAGAAAACTGTTTTTTTTTTTACAAAAAGAAAAAGGAATGTTTTATGTTTCGATTATGCTAGCTAGCTCACCTTATGCTAACTTTATTATTGTGCTTTTTTTGTAAATGTTTATTTGTTTTCTTCTCAAAAAAAAAAAAAAAAGGGAATGTCTATTATGCAATTTTTATGTTAATTATTTATTTGCTTCTTTTATGTATGCTAAGAAAACATTTTTTTTTTTTTTTGTATATAAAATATAAAAATGTGTTTATTTGTTTCATGTCACAATATTGATTGTCAACAAATCATTAAATTAACTGTTTTAACTAACAAATAACAGATAAAAGCAGATATGTACTTATGGTTTATAATATTTTAGTGTTAAGTGTGCCAATATAATTAAATATTAATTCCATAATTAAAATCCAATAAATCCAATTGGGGAGAAAACTATTTAACGATAATTAAAAAAGAATGAATTAGATTGGTTCCACAAAAACACTACTCTGTTTCTCGCTAGAACCCGTAAGTTCTCTGATTGATTTTTATATTGTTTTCTTTGTCTAATCTCTAATAAATCGCATTCGTATATGAAAACAATTTATGTAATTAAAACACTTTTATAAATAAGTGGTGGATAGTAGCGGCAAACAAGGGTAGGCTTATACTACAGATTTAACGTTATTTAAGGATGTCTTAAGAAAGTTTAAGTAGAATACTATGAATCGAATTACTAACAAATAAACACTCAAAATGCTATTGTTTATAGAAACTAAAACTAATTTTATTTAACAATCTTTAAAGAGACATTTCTTAGATCAATTTTTAAGTCAATTGTTATTTACAATTCCATTAAGGTCTACATATATTATAATCTGAATAATAACATGAAAAAAAAATACATTTTAATTTCAACTGATTGATACTGTACTACGTGGATATAATGAACCAATTTAGTCGGCTGGATTACACCTCTGCTCCTAGACATCCGCAATGTATAAATTGACAACAGTCTTAACTTTAAGGATTAAATACTACTTGCGAGTAGCTAAAACCTTTTCACAAATACTCTACCTATTTTTTGGTAGTAGATAAAAAATGATCGTACACTTGTTTGTACTCGTCATAATTACATTTTTTTTTTCATGAATGGCGAAAAGCTATTTTTCAGGTTGTAACTAATCCTTATAACAAATAAAAATTATTTAAAAAAAACGGTATTTTTATTTAAAAACAAAGAAACAATAAAAAAATAATAATTAAATAATCCACATCTGTATAAATAAAAAAAAATAAAAAATTGATTAAAATATGAACGCAAATAAATAAAAATGTCGGCCGTTTAAAAGTCTATTCTTATTAAATAAAAATACATAAATAAATAAATAATAATAGTATTCATTTGTAATAAATATGAATAAAGAAAAGCAATGATTGGTAAATAAATCCTGGAGTATACAAATTATCTATTTTATAAGTTATAAAAACATTTTTATTTTCGTTTAATTACAAAAAAAAAAAAAAAAATTATATCAAAAAAGTAAAAAAGAAAAAAAAAAGGCAGATAAAACGTCTATAATAAAATTTATCATTTAGCGCAAACAACATTAAACAGACAATTATACATGATACTTGATTTTAAATTAAATATAAAAATAATTATTTACTTGACTAGAATATTTTTTTTTATTACTTGTTTACATAAAAAAAAAGAAAAAAAGAAAAATTTTTTTTTTTAAATTAAAAAAAAAATTAAATTTAATGTGAATTTGATATGTGAGTGATATACGTATAAAAAATATTTAAAATAAAGAAGAAGAAGACAAGCAATTGTAGATTAGAAAAAAAAAATGACTATTTGCGCATTGTTATTACGAAAAATATAATTAACAAAAAAAAAAAAAAAAGAAACAAAAAAAAAACACAACAAATAAGCAAAAAAATTATTTTAATTCAAATTTACACAACAATTATTCGTTTGTCATTGTTTTTTACTTTAATTCGCGACTTTATTTATTTAAAAAACAAAAAAAACAAAAATCATACGTGACTACATAGAAATACATTTTATTTAATTAAACCTTTTTTTTTTATTCTATTTAATCTAATTAAAATATGTTTAAAAAAAAAATTTTTTACATTTTTTTTTTTTGACATACACTATGCTGATTAATTTTGTAATTTTTTTTTTTGTTTTACATTTTACGGAAATTCACGAAAATTTACAGTGAACTATTATTATAATTGTAGGATTATATAATTTAACTAACAAAACTAATTAATATTTTTATGAGAGAAAAGAAAGTAGCAGATTAATAAATATTTTGTTTTAAAAAAAAATTTAAAATTAACAGACATAACATAGGAAAATAAAGAATTTGATGAGTTATTGATGTGTTATGTATTGATGTTGAAGGTGTTAAATAGAATCCTTTAACTTAGAACTATATTATTACATGATATTGTTCATGATATTACAAGCTCCACAAATGTGGTTCCACTGAGTAAGGAGATAATGGTATAAAAAGTATCATTAAACAAAATTTATTTAGTATTAGTATTGTAGTTTAATTATTTATTACAATTTCCAAAACGAAACAAATAAAAAGGATTTGAAGCGGCAATGATATACGCGAAAGCAGTAGGAATTACCATGGAAATTTAAAAAGTTTTTTAACAAAAACGGCAAAGTTTGAAAGAGGAGTTTTGATGATTAATTAGTTGAATAGATCTTAATTGATGGAATACAATTATACCGCATTGAATATTTCGTTTTCATTAGTTCAAAGGGTCGATGTGTCATTTCCGCGCCGATTTACTTTGTATAATAATTATACAAAACAATTAAGAATATTGCTCTTAAAGTTATGTAAACCATATGCTCTAAAACTTTACCATTTTTCTATAATATTCTGCATGATAGTATTCATGTAATTTTTAATTATTTATATAGTTCGCTACATCAATTTTATTTAAAGAATAAATAAATAATTTCATTACGATAAAATTTTAGTTTAAAATACCTTCCACATGTCTTGTAATATATTTTGGAAATTTTATGTATAAATATATTTTATTTTTTTGTTAAATACATTACCCTTATAAAAAAAGCGCCTGGCCCTAGAACCGACTATGTATTTTTATAGTTTTATAATTGTTTTATATTGTACAGTAAACTTTGCAAATATAATGTTAGCTTTTTACAACTTCTCCAATACAACAATAGATGTTTTTTTTTTTGCATTTACAGAAAGAATGCATTTCGCGAGATATAACTGTATTTTCTTGTGTTACACTTATTATGCATCATACAAAACTTTAATTAAACATTTCTAGTTTTAATAATAATATATATATCTCGAAATGGAAGTTCTGGAAGAAATGATTTTGATTATATTTATCTTTAGGTTATTCATTTATTAATTATTAGTAGATTAGAGCGAAAAAACATTTATATCCTTCATTCTTAATTTTTATTTATTTAAAATTGTTTAATGTTGAGCATTTAAAGTCGCCATAACACCATTTGGTTTAATTGGAATGCAAAGCTGAACGAACTGTTTAATGTTAAATTAGCATTTAGCTGTGTGTAGAATCAAGCACGGGTTGGACTGGTTGGATTGTTAAACTGTAAGCTTTAGCGGTTAGAAAAGTATTTAACTAATTAATTGCTTAATAATTCATCTGTAATTAAATATTATAAATGCAGATTTCTTTCTTTTGCTTTGATCAACAAATTTCCATCATTTTGTAATTAAAATCCTGAATTCTGTTTAATGTCTTACTCTACCCAACTCTTTTTTAATTGAACATCACAATTAAGCATAAATTAATTAATAATACCTAAGATGTAAGCAATAATAATTAATTAAAGATTTAAAGTTGAGAAAATTTTTTGTTACTACAAATAGGATTAAGTATATAATTTATGTATACATATTTGCTTTATAATAAACTATGCTTTAAACCAATTTACACACTAAAGACACGAGTCAAATGGGAAAAAAAAAAAAAAATAACGAAACAATAAAATTTATGAAAATTAAACAAAAAAAAAAAATTTCCCCTTTTTTTTCTTGATTTTATTAGTATGAAAATTATGATTTTTTTTTTTTTTTTTGTTGTAAATATCGTAATAAAATTTAACAATTATTCCGTTAATTGGATTAGAACCAAATATACTAAAACTACAATAATAGTTGTAAACCCTGACAAATGTTACCGCTTGTGTTTCTGTTTCTTTGTGCTAATAAAATGGTATATAAATAGCAACAGAAAGAAAGATAAAGAAAATAATTATAATCTGTAATTTTCTCTACTTTTTTTTTTATATATAGTAAAATAAAATATTTCATACTGTGCTAAAAATAATTTGGCAAAGATGCGAAAAAGAAAAAAAAAAAGGGCAAGTATCATTAACCTTTATTAAAAACTGCAGAAAGGTTACCATTGCTAAAAACAAATTAAACAATTATATGGCGAAAACAGAAATAAAATTTTCTATTGTTATTTAAATTATTTTTATTGGATTTTTGCCGCCTTTATAATAAAACAAGAAAAAAAAAAGTTTTTTTTTTTTCTTTTTTTGCCATATTTAAAATTTTTCATGTTATTTAGGGAAAATTATTATCTGAAAAGGTGCATGAGACTACACCACACTACAATAAGAAAGTGAAATTAGTGACAAAATATAGATGAAAGTAAACGTAGGGATTTTTTTTTTTTTTTGTTATAATTAGAACGGGTCAGGGTGTGTCGGCAAAGTACAAATAAAACAATAGCAACAATAACTGTAATTTCCTTACATTGTTTTAAGGATAGAAAAAAAAAAAAAAAAAATTTACATTTTTATTGTTACTTTTGCCAATTTACAAAATATAATACTGTTAACTGTAATAAAGTTAAAAGGCGACAGGGTTTTATATTTTCTTTATTACATTTCAAATATTAGCAGTGCTAATCGTGAGCTGTTATATTTTTAGTTTTTTATTTAATTTTTTTTATAATAAATATTTAATTTAATCATTGTATTAAATAATAATAATAATAATAATAATAATGAATTAATTTTCTCATATAAATAAATTTAATTTCTTTATTAATCATAATTTATTGATTGAAAACATTTCAACCGAAAGGTATTGCATCGAATGTTACAATCAAATGTTTATCAGTTAAAGGATTCTTGCTCATAACAATTTTATCGATAGGTTAAGTAAAAACCTTATTCCTTTTCGTTTATAATCACAAATATAATTAATCTTGTTATTGTCTTAAGTCAACTAATCCCTTTTAGGTATATATGTAAATAATAAGGATTTGAAAATAATTCCTTTAACCAAACATTTCTGAGTATAACAAGTACAATCCGGTTTTAGTCTAAAAAATCTCCTGATTAATTAATTAATTTAAAAAAAAAAATTGTGAATTCTTTTTTTTTTTTTTTTTTGTTGATAAATTAACGTAGCAGATAGGTATCAGAAAAATTCAAAATTAAAATGTTGGATAAAAGAAAGACAATAATTAAACAATAAAAAAAGAAAATAAATTAAATAAATGTAATAATAATAATAATAATAATAATCTATCAATAAAAATAATGCCGCCCGTTTGTCATACCAAACCGCACGCTCAAACGTTAATAATTGAATATTTTGATAAGATATATCAATAAAATAAATAAATGGCGATACTAATATTATTTCTCATTTTCATTATTAAAAAAAAAAAAAAAAAAAAAATGATAAAAGAAGAACAAAATTAAAAAAGAATTGCAAATATGCCGCAAGTTTTTTTTTTTTTATTTTCTGTATACATATATTTTGATGATATGAAATCAATTTGATATATTTATTATTCATTATCATTATTATTCTGTATTATTGTTGCCAAACAGAATACAAACATTTTGTTTTTTTTAATAAAAACAATTTTAATTGATACATGTGCTAGTTGAGTATTAAAATCTAAAACAAAAAATTTACTAAACCATTATGCTTAAATGTTACTTAATAGTTTTTAAAAAAAAAAGTAACATAACAAAACTAACATTTCTGATTATTACTTTTATTATGTCTATATATTGTTGATCTTATGATAATATTTATTATCAAATTTGCTTTAATTCTATTCGTCCATTTTGTTAAAACGAATCCAATTAACAAAAAAATAAATAAAAAACATATAAAGCATTAAGGTAAAAAAATTATTAAAACCTTAATATGTGGTTTTTGATTTTAATATATATATATATATATATTTTTTTTATTTCAATTAAATATTTCTTTTAAACTGTGAGAAATAAGGAAAAGAATTTTTATATGTTTGTAATTTTTCTTTGTTCCTGTGTGTCATAATAAAAAAATCATTTTTTTCAACCTGATCTTTATAAAATATATTTAAAGAAAAGAATAAAATTTATAACAAAAGGAAAATCTATCAAAAATTATGATATCTTTGTTTTTTTTTTTAGCTTTAGTTTTAGTATTAGTTTAAGTTTCTATTATCAATTATTTGTTATTCCTTCATTTTTGAAAAAAAAAAAAATAAATAAATAAATTTTAATGGCCTGTCTATTGGTTGCCAGGAGTGTATTCTATCATATTTTCTTGCTACTTAATATCTACGTTTTTATAATTAAAATTAAAATTAACTATTTTTGTCATAGCCTTATCTTTAATACTAATTTCATTTTATATATATACAGAGGTTGTATGACAAAGAATCTAAAATTACTCTAGCCTGTCGGTATCGTCAATAAATACTTCTTGCATATCTCTTTTCCATCTACATTAATTCATGCTATACCAGCGCGGTTCTTCTGTCCATTTTTGTATTCCTTTTTTTCTTTTTTTTTTACTTTCTGCTATAAAGTTTATGATGGGGATCGTACATCGTAAAAGTTTTCATTTTCACATGCAGCATTTGGCATTTAGCTTGAGGTTTCTATATATAGGTATCGGTTTAAGGTTTCCTTTAAAAAAAAAAAAAAATCAGCCTTTCAAGCTGTATTATAAACGACTCAACTAGACCTGAAAAAACTTTGTTTTGCTTTTAAAAATGGATATCTCCATTGGATATATTTTTTAATATAACCAATTTTGTATATATTTATTGTTATTCCATAATCTTAGGCCTGTCTCAATAATAAGGGCTGGCTTATAGTTGGTTATGAATTTTTTTTTATTTTTGTTTTGTTAGGACGGTAAATATATATTTAAAATAGAGATATCTCTATCAAATAAAACTTAAAAGCCGACAATGTTTTGTAATACATATATTTATAGAATAGATTACAATAGAATAGTTACTAACAAAAATAGAAAACATATTTTATGTTTCTTTCTTAATTTATGTAGAATTGACATGATTTCGTAACATATTTAACAAAATTATGTATATAAATTAGTGCAAATGTGGAATATTGGATTTTTTTTTTAATTTTAGAAAAACAAAAAAGAGTTAAAAACTCGCCGACAAGACAAATTTTTTTTTTTAATTTTAATGGAAATTCAAAGGATTCTTTGAAAATATGGTTGTTCCAGCAAAGGAAATTATCCTTTTTTTTTTGATTTACAGACAGAATTCATACATAATATAAAAAACCTGATTATTGTATTCGTAATAATGTTTTTGCTACCATTTTAATGTTTGACTAAACTCCGATGGTTTTAAATATTTACCCGAATAACCATGTAGATTAATGGTGTTTTCATCTAATACGTTAATCAATTTACATAACTATTTCCTTAATTAATTCCAACGTTATTACATCTGAAATTCAAAAAACTTTAAGATTTGTATTGAAACATTTAATTTCTTCTAATATTTTATTAAAACCATTTTTACAAACTAATATGTTTATTTATTAAAGCTCGTAATTCAACCATTTAACATGTTTCAGTTTCCGAAACCTCTACGAAAAGCGTTTTGTGTTGATTTCTATTAAATTTCAGACCAAAAATAAATAAATAAAAGTGGTAATCATACTCCTTTAACCCAATTTCCCTCAAGAGTAGGCTACCCAAACTTTGACTGGATTATTTAACTGGCATTGGACTAAAAATAAGCTCATTTTAAATAATTTAAGTACGATAGGATGTGTTAATGATATACCAATAAATTATTATTATTTTTCCAGTTATAAATATTAATTATTAATGAAAAAATGGATTAACTTCCCTTATTATTGGACAGTATTGTATAATAAAACTTGTATAGATTAAATTAAAAAAATCGACATAATTCCAAGTAAACAACAAATTATAAAAATTATTAAATTTTATGGAAATTATAATAAATTTTCCAAAGTAAATGTATTAATTAATTTATTTTTATTGATTATTACATTACATATTTATTAATATCTAAAATTAATTAATATTTATTTAAATCGAGTTTCTCTTCTCTTTTTTTTGAAATATTTTAAATTAATATTTGTAATCGTTAATGTCGATTAGAAAAGTGTTGGTGAATAGAAAAATATAATTGTTGGTCATCTACAGATCATAAAACCGCTAAAATCATGTAATGGTCGTGAGATATGACGTACAGAAATATTAAAATTGATAAATTTGTTTTTAAAATATTGGATTATTACCATATTTACTGCTTATGAAAAACATTTACTTTATAATAAATATTTACAACACATTATTGCTGTTTTATTATTTAATTTTCGCACAGAAGCATCACTATAGAGGCTTTCTCTTTAGAAAAGTGATCATTAGTAATATTTATGAAACAAGTGTGTCTGTGACGTGACAACAATGCTTCACAGAATTATTTTGGTCTATTATTTTCGAATTATGAATTATTAATTCATTGTTCAGCACATCTCTGCACGGAGAGAATTTGGTTTTCTAAGCTAATCCATTTCGTTTCTTGTAACAAAAAAAAAAACAGAACCAATTTATCGATTTAAATTTTTTTTCTTGGTATTTAGTATAAGAAAATTTTTAAGAAAATATATATTTCTCTTGTACGAGAATCATGCAAAAAGTTCTTGATTTAATTCCTAATGTCGGTGGATTTAGTTAACAATTTCAAGTTCAATGATTTTATTAATACTTCGTAGTAACTTTCTATGTTTTGTAGAAATTTTACATAAACCTACTATAGTTATAGTAAGGATAATACCTTAATAAACAAGTTTTATAACATCTTTTTCATCTAAACTTACTTCTGATTTTTCAACTCATTAATTTCTTATCAAAATCACATTAATTAAGATTTACTAACAAAAATTTCTATTAATAAAATGAATGATTATTGACCATTCGGAATTTTTACCACGAAAACGTTAAGTTTTTCTAAAAAAAAATTAAAAAATAAATAAAACTTAACCAAAGTAGCTAAACAAATGACCGTCGTAAATCGAAGAATGACTATTGTATAATATTTGGTTACTTTTAGTACATATTGTTTACTTTGTTAACTTAATGACGTTATATTGCCAAAAAACTAGTTAATAAATATTTTCTAAATAATCTTTCTAATGTATACCATACAAATGTATTATTAACTAAATATTATATAATAAATAAATAAAATTAATTCACTGCACATATTTTACTTATTAACACATACAAAAACACTTGACATTATTTAACTAACCTCAATTATAAATCATAATAATTTTTTAAATGATAAAAATTAAATGTTTTATCTTAAAAATTTTTAGTTTTAATTTTACTCTGCCAAAATTCATTTATTATTTATCTTAAAAAACATTTAGCCAAATTATTTCATAGAAATATATATTTCTTGGCTTCATGTCTTATTCAATTTTTTTTTATTTATATGGTAAATTAAGGTTGAAATGATAATTCCCATGGATATAATATTTAATATGTAAATAAATAATTAACGCTGTTACCTTTTTTATTTTTTTGTTATAAATTAAAATTTATATTTTTTCGTTATGTTGTAAATTAAGTTTTTCTCACTGCTAAGTTGTAAATTATTATTATTATTATTTTATTTTTTTTATTAATAATATTTTCTCTTTAAATTTTTTGAAGAACATTTTTAACAAGAATAATAAGATTTTTGTAATTTTATGTTAATAATTTGAATTCGGTGCTTGTTGATTTCTTTGTTGGTTTAATTTAGGTCTTTATGATGTAAAGATATTATACAAATAATACATAAATGGCGGTTTATAGTCATTCGTAAAGTGAGGATTTATATAGTAAATATGCTTTGTGGCTATGGATTTCAGGTAATGAAAAATTTGATACTGGCTATTTTATTAGTTAATATTTGAAATTCAATTATATCGTTAAATTTTGAATTGGTTTTAACATTTACACCTGCATTCGATGTACTAACTAAAATAAAAAAACTTTTAATAGCTGATTATATCTAAACGAAAATCATCTATCCTATCTATCCTTTATCGTTATGTTATACATGAGTAACGCATCTTAGTTGCTTCGACCTTATATTGTAAATTTCCAAGTAAATTGTCACTAGAATGGCATAAGTGTACGAACCACAAGGATCAATGATGAAAAACTGAAAAGGACTTAACATGAAACAACGTAGAATCAACAGCAACAAACCGAATTCGATAAAAATTCTTTGGAGATGCTCCATACTCTCAAAAGGAATTATAAAAAATGAAAAAAACTTAATTTTTGCTATAATTTAATAAATGTCATAATTTTGGAGAAAGCAATTCGTTTTATTAATATTTTGTTTGTATTTAACAGTTTATTTTTTATGATAATACACATTTATTGTGCATATTAAATAATTTAATATTTATCTCCTCACAAGTTAATAATAAAAAATTGTGAACTGATATGCCAAGATCATCAAGATTTGATTTGAGCAGAACATAAAATTTATTATTGCATATAACGTATATTATTTTACGATATTGACAAGATTTTATTTTAATAATTAAAATATAATCAAATACAAAAAAAGTCATTAATTTTAGCTGGTAAATCAGTTTTAAAAGAGAAAAACCATTTATATACTAGAAAAAAAATTGAATTTGCATATTTTTTTTTTATATAAAAATTACTAAGATGCAGCCAACCTGCACTGTAAATGGAAAAAATCATAATATATTAGCCAAACATGTAGCATAAACAGTTTAAAAATAAAAACCAAATTTATTTGTTTAATTTGTTTCAATTAACAAAAACATAACAATGAAGGTGTAAAGAATTAATTAAAAATTTTATTTGTAAATTATTTTATTAGTAATAATGAATATATGAATGTATATATATTGTGTTTATAACTTTTATAATAATAATAATAATAATAAAAAATTCTACGTTTAAATAAATAAATGTGTAAACTGAAATTCCGATGTATATTATAATTAATAATTAAAATATTAATCATTTTGTTATAATTATTATTTTTATTATTATTATATTTATTGATTTTTTATTTAACGTAATTATTAAGGTTATTTGCATTAATATTTTGACAACACAACTAGAATATATGTTATATAGAAGAAAACTATCGATATTACTCAAATAATAAAATTAAAATGGAACATCTTGAGAAAAATCATGAAAAGAGTCGGTATGTTAGGCATTTGAATAAAATCTAGGAAAAACAATGACTCAAGAACTTGAAGATTGATCATGTGTGGAAGCGAAATTGCTTCAACAAACATAATACGAAGGAATTAAAAGCTTTATGCTATCAAACGGAATACACAAAAAAAAAACGAAAGCTATCAAAATTTTATCTGAATAATTAGTTATTATTAAACCATATACTGTGTATGTATTGAACAAAGACCTTGTTTAATAAAATGCATATAAATAAGTTTATAGCAGAAAATTACATTAACCCCTTTATAATTGATATTATCTTTACCAATCTACTAAATTTCAGTATTTGCTAATTTTTTTATCGTTTTTACGTTTTTAAAACTGTAATAAATAGGAATTTATCTAAATTTGATCAAGCTATATGAGCAGATCTCGAACTGAAGCAATCAGTCCCGAGTTTCGAGCTCGCTTGAAGATAGAAGTTAATCAGACTAATCAGATGAAATTTATAGCAGTTTATGCAGCGAATTTATTAATCATTTTATTTATGGTAGATACCAGCGTATGAGAGTTATTCTAATTTGTCGTCATTTAAAAATAAATTAATGCAAGAGTAAGATAAGTTGTATCATTACTAATTATATTCAGACATTGAGAATAGCAGTGGCAAAACTGAATGACGTGATCATAATTAATAATTAATTTTTGTAAATTAAATTCTGTTAATTTTTCAGCATTGGAATTTATAATTTTTAATATTTGAATAAATTAATTATTATGTAAAAAAATTAATAATTAATTTTAATTTTAATATTCTTTCCAATGCTATGTTATTTTGATCTGGTTAGTGATATTAAATATACGGAAATACCTTATAATAATAATAAATACTAAGAAAGTGGGAATTGTCTACAAGTGTGGAATATCCTTTAATTATTGGGAGATACAATTTTAATTTGGAATAATGTTTGAGAGTTTTGTATTGTAATATCAATGAAATTATTTTTTTAGACAATTGACTTCAGGAATAAATAACAGCCCAACATTAATCAAATATAATACATGTGGAAAAAACGGTTTGAAGATTAAAACACAAAAAAAAAACCCATTAATAATCAATTAATTGCTAAAAAAAAAGTGTTAAAAAATCAATTTATTAAAGAATAAAACCCCATATCAAATATTATTGTTTTTTTTTTTAATTTAATTTTAATTTTAATTACTTAACATTTTATTATTATAATTTTAATTTTAATTTTGATATAATTTGAGAAGGAAAATTGTTAAGTAAATAAATAAAAACACGTCAAACAATAATAATAATAATATTTTATTTTTTTTTTTTTTTTACATATATTATCATTTTAAAAACAATACAAAATTGTTTACCCTGTTTGCCATATTCAAATACTATTAAAAAGATAAGATTAGATTAATCATCAAACAGAAAAATTCCGCCAAAAAGAAAACTTAATTCTAATAAAAAAAAAAAAATAATAATAATAATATGTTTAAGCAACTAACACACCGTTTTAATATAACATAATGTTAGTTTCAAGTTGTATTGTTATCGAAACAACAAAATTTCTACGTTTTGTCTCATATTTTTAGTATAAGTTTCCGCCTTCGCTCTACCATATTTCTTTTGCTACCTGTTAGCTTAATATTCATTGGTTCAACGAAGCATAATACCACGCCTATATATTTCTCTCCTTTTCCATCATTTGAGTAAAGTGGGACTTTAAAGTACATGAAAACAATTTTTATCAGAAAACAATTTTTTTTTTTACGTATTCAATAAAATTAAAGTAAACAAGCACTTAGTTGTTGACAGGCGGCAGAGCTGTTAAGTTTTAAATATTTTTTTGTTCTATGTTAAAAAAAAAAATTAAATTAAATTAAATTAAAAGTATAATCATTTGTGCTGTATTAAAATTGTTGTTTCAACGACGGCAAAATAATCGAATTATAAAATAAACTTTAACAGGATATACAGTGTTTGAATTTAACGGATTAATTGTTTTTTTTTTTTTTTTGGTTTGTTTTTGTTATATTTTTCTATATATAAGGAATGTGCACTTGATTTGTGATGTTAAATTAACTTTTGGATTATTTATCGGTTACAATAATATTAAAGTGAAAAAAATAAAGTTTAATAAAAATGACAATAGTGGATCTCTGATAAATTAAAAATAATTGATTGAGGTTTTTTTTTATAAATAAAAATAAGAATAAATCAAACAAAAGTGTTGTGTGAGTTTGATTAAATACAATTAGAGAGAAAATATATTTACATTTAAAAAGATATAAAATTTAGAAAAATGGTGTCTTACATGAATCCGCTGATGTACAACAAACAACAGGCACCACCATACCCGGGACAATGGTTCCCACAAAATTACCAAACAAACGGTGGCACATTTTTACCAGACTCGGATTTACCGCCGCAGCCGATGTTTTATCATCCGCATTCGATTCCAATGTTTCAATCGAGTCCTGATTGGCAATCACACGAAAACTATGCACATACGCAAAACTCTTTATTACATGCATCATCAACTGCAGCGGCCGCAGCAGCCGCTGCTGTTGGTTTACATCAAACGTCAACAAACAATAATAATGAACATTCAGCCGAAGGGTTAAATATCCCATCACCTCCAGCCACTTCGTGTGGAAGTGAAATATCAAGCCCTGTTGCACAAAATGGACCATCATCACCACAATCTAATAATCGGTCGCCATCAGGCAGGAGAGCATATGCATGGATGAATAAAACACCATATCAAAATCAACCCAATCCAGGTAAATTATTTGTTCACTATTTCTAATCTCTAATTTTTTTCTATATGTGAATTTATGAAAATAATGACGTTATCGTTAATAAACCACTGATTAAGTGTTTTGTTTATAAATAAAAACTAAAAAAAAATAATTTTTTTATTTTTTTATCACATTTTAAAACCGTCAAGATCTGTATACATTTTTCGTATTTAAGTGTTTTCCTCTTGTTGCCATAAAATAAGAAGATTTTTTTATTTTTATATTCAAAACGAGACTAATAGGTCATAAATCAAAAATAAGTTTATAAGTTTATTTATTTTCTTTAAGATGTTGCTTTGTTTTCATTTTATTTCTTCTTTTGTTATTATTTTTATATCGTTTGAAAGGATTTTAGCCTTGTTTAGTTTATTCTATTATAAAAAAAAAAAAAAAAAAAAACACGACATAATTCAATAAAAAAATGTTTCTTTTTTTTTTTTTAATAGTTTTTAAAGTTTTCACATTTTTATTCCTTCAGAATAAATTGTTTTGTAAATAAAAAACAAATCCTTTTTTTTTTTTGGTTGTTTTTGATGTTGTTGCTTATTTATTTCCACCTTTTATATTTTCTGGTATTTCTAAACAGAAGTGCTTTTCACAATTTTTTGACAAATCTACTCTACACCTTCAATTTTTGATATGTTTCATTTTTTTTTTGAAGACAATCAATCATTGTTTTTATCAAAATGCAATGTCAATTATAATATTTTATTTTTTCATTTTCTTTTGATTAAAAATATTTTAGTTTTGTTATTTTATAAGTTGTTAATTTCTTTTTATTATTTATTATATACAAGGATTTCTTAATTTATCAAATAATATTAATTTTTTTTTTTACTTTTACTTAATTGTTTGTATTTTTGCTTACAACAAAAATATTTCTTTTTTAATTGATCACTTTTTCAAATAAGTCTTTTAAAATTCATAGGTGATAATGTTGTTAATTATAAGATGTGAATGGATTTTATTTATTTAATTAATTTTTTTTTTTTTTTGTTGGTTTTATCGTTTTTCTATTATTGTTTTTTGTTTGTTAGAAAGTAATGTGAAATAATTGATCAGTAATCAATCATCTTAAATATTTACATTCGAAATGGTATTATTATTTCTTTCTTTCTTTTTGAATAAATAATTAATTAAAAAATAATGGATAACGGCTACTTAATAAGAGTGTTCCAAAAAAAAAATATCACAATCATTTTATTTACGGATGCAAAGAATTGATATCAAATTCTAATTAAAGGATTTATTATTATCACAAAATATATATATATATATATATGTGAATGAAATACCGTTGAGAGCACGTGCTTAAATATAGATAAAACAATAAATTAATCATAAAAGTAAAAAAAAAAAAAAAATATTTATTTATTCGTGTATATTAAATTCACCTAAGAGAGAATAAAAGTAAAAGCAAAAAAAAATAACAAAATTGTATCAACTACATAAAAATGTAAAACAACAAAAAAAAAAAAAAAAAGAAATATTTAACTAAATATGTAAATATTAAAATATATATATATATATATATAGTTATTTAACCTTAATTATAATAAATTATAAAAATAATAACAACAATTAATAAAACATAATAATTTATGAAGTGTACGAAACATGATTATTAAACAATATATTCGTTCTCAAAACACCGTTTTTTTTTTTTTTAATATATTTTTAAACTAATAATAATAATAATAATAATAATATTAACTAACAAAATGAGTCAATAAATTTTGCAGTCACTAAATAATAATTATAATTATATATAATAATAATAATAATAATATTTAAATAAATTAACTAATAAATAATTTTGTGTTTAACAGTTTTATACTTTTTTATTTAATAAATAAAAGAATTAGGATTATCTCTTTAATGTGCATTTAATTATATTGTGTGTTTAGTTTATACACATTTAATAATGTGTTGGTGATAACAGTGATAATTTTTTTATTATTATTATTATATAACAAAATATTAATGCGTGTTTGTTAATTAAAATTTTGTATATAAATCACAATTCTTTCTTTGTTTAGAAAACCTGAAAATAGAATGAAAGAAAGAAATATTTTCAAGAGTTAATAAAAAAAATGTCTACAATTTTTTGATTAAAACAAAAATTATTTAAAAATAATGACAGAAAGTTAAGTACAGTGAATTTGGTTGAAGGGATTTTATCGTTTAGTTATAATTTTTTTTTTTTTTTTTGTTCGCTTATTTATTTTTTGATTAAACTGTCAAACGTCGTCTTATAACGATTAGTAATATTTTTTAATTAATTAATGTGACACCTGACTTATCAAACGATAGTCAAAAGAAAACTTTTTTTTTTTATAAATTTATTTATATTAATTAAAGAATATAAAGAGAAAATACTGTATATATAAAAAATGTATAAACATAAAAAATTTTCAATATTTGATACAGGATTATTCGACGTTTGTTCGGCACCATCGCTGCAAGATTTCACACCACTGGACCCAAGCGGTATGAACCTTGCACGATTATAAATGTTTCTTTGTGGTTTTCTTTTTTTGCTTATTCATAAATTATTTAATTTTATTATTGCGTTTTGCATGCATTTTTATACTCAGTGTTTTTAATTAATTTTTTTTTAATTTTAATTTTAAATGCATGGGTTATGCTTGTAAAATGGTTTCAGTAATTTTTTTTAATGTGAAGTTATTGAAAAAAAAACACACACACACACACACACAGAAAAAACGCACCTTTATAACATATCAACCATGAAACACCCTATAAATATTATTTTACTTATCAACCACATAATCATTGCATTCCTCGCATGGACTACACCATTAAAAATTAATCTTTTATAAAAATCCACCCAATTATATATAATTTTTTTTCCTTTAATCTAATTTATGTGGCCACTACCACCAAAGTCAAACCTAAAATTCTACAAAAATTAAAAACGAAAAACCAAGATAAAGATCAGTTTTTTTATTATTTAATTTACGCTCCTAGTTTTGTGTTTGTTATATTGGTCATATAAAAAAAAAAAATAAGCAAAATAAATATAAATAAACAAAAATAGAAACACAAAATATTAGTTTTTTGTTGTTGCGGGCTTAGGATAAGAATTTTCTTTATTTTATTTGAATTAAAAACAAAAACAAAAACAAAAAACAAAATAAAATACCCTGATACGGATGGGACCGTTTCATTTTAATGTCACCCAGTAATAATATTGTAGTCACGCAAACGTTATTTTCGTTGTTCCTTATTCGTTAATTTATGTTATAACCTTAAATTAATTTTTTTTTTTTATTTTTTCATTTATAAAAAGGACGAATGTTTTACGTCAGCCATTTTTTTTAGTTTTTCGGTTTTGTTTTTGTTTTTGTGAACGCCAGACACGCACACCTAATGTCACAAAATAAAATATATGAAATGTAATAAAAAAAATTCAAAATGATATTGGAACATATTTCTTTGGTGGAAATATTTCCCTCATTTATTATTATTAAAAAAAAAAAAAAAAAAAAAACACAATTAAATAAATGCGTAGAACTTTTCTCACCTGGTCGAATATTGTGGTCCACCTTTTTTTTTTGGTCTTGTTAATGTATATTTTGTAACTAATTATAAATAAATTTAAGTCAAACATAAAGATGTTATATTGGTCGCTACATTAACAACTTAATTTTTAAATAGGGCGGCAACAACATAGAAATTAAAATGAATTTTTTTAAATACTTTTAACAAGCTTAACAAAGCATCACCATTAAAAAAGAAAGAAATGATTTTTATCTACCATAAAATGGCGGCAAATTTAAAGACAAGAATTATAATTAAAAGTTTAATAATTTGTTGATCGAATATTTTCTAAAGTCAAGATTATTATAGAAAATTTTTATAATAAAAAAAAATTAATTATTTCTTATGTTTATATAGAATTTAAAATATAAATAAACTTTAAGCTTTTTTTTACTTGGTTCGAGCTTATTATTTAAGATAACATTTTGTCTGATATTTAGATTTTGAAGTAAATTTCGTTTCTTAATTCTACTTTTATGTAGGATGTGTCTACATCGTAGGAGGATAAAAAGCTTAACGTAAGATTAAAGTTGAATCATGTGCTTCTCATTGGATTCAAGAATAGAATTTTTATTTAATCTTTAAACAAATCCGCTACAGTTTTCGATAGTACTATCAAATATTAAGATTTCTTTTCTTTTAACTTTTCAAAGACATGAAATTTAATGTTAAATTTTAATGTAACGAAAAAAAACAAAATGTTATTAAACTAAGCGCAAACTGCCGTATGAAAAAAAAAACAGGCGTTCTCTAACCACCAACATAATAAAATTTAATCCAATAAAAAATAATGACACTAAACTCTGAAATTCAATTAAAATTGAAAACATAATTATTGAAAATTCAATAAATAATTGTTAAAATCCCGTTATATTGATTTTCTAAATCAAGAAGTAGTAATGATGAGTGCGCATACAGTATAACCAGGAAATGGATCTTCCTCGTTTTTTTTTTTTTTTTTTTTATTTATTTAATTTTTTTATAGTAGAATAAAATTATAAAATACGAAATGAAAACAATTATAATTTGTTTGAAATTTTAAATTTATCGTGCATTAAATCATTATAAATGAAAAAAAAAAAAAAACACAAACAACAACAGCAAAGAATTGAAACAACAATTTTCCTTCAATTATAATTAAATATATATTTGCCTGCAACAATTTAATACGCGGTTATTATTATTATTATTATTTTCATGTTATTATTTCTCTTTTGGTTAAAAAATATATATATAAAAAAATGTTTTCAAGTTTTTTTTTTATATATATATATATTTTTTTTTTTGTTAATAAACAACATGGCGTCGTCGTCATCGTGTTGCTTTCAAAGTTTTTTATGGTTTTATTACCCTGTGTGTGCTTTTTAGTTGTTGCTGTTGGTTGTTAATTTTTTTTATTTTTTGTTTTAACTATCATGCACGAGATATAACAAAAACAACATTTTTTTTATTCAAAAAAGAAAAAAAAATTAATCCAACAAACTAAGTTATAATAAAAAAAAAAAAAAAAAAAAAAAAAGATAGAAAAAATGCCACAACCTTGCATCAGTTTTTTTTTTTAACGTTTGTTAAATTAAATTTTTTTTTTTTTTTTATAAATGTTATTATTTTTTCTATCAGCTTTCAAATCTGAATAATATAAATAAAAAAAAAAAAACATTATAATTTATAAAGAAGAAAAACGGAAAAAAATAAAAACAAGATTAATGATTTATGCTCATTTTTAAGAATAAAAATAAAAATTATTTTTTACTTATTAAAATGTAATTAAAATAATTGTACAGTAAATTTAATATATATATATTTTTAATTTTTTCTGATTGAATGTTGCATTTTATAATAACTTGTTTTTCTCCTCATGTTTGCTTTATATAAAGAATTGTGTCATTTAATTAAATTTTAATTGCGGTTTAAGTGAAATGAGAATGAAAAAAAGTTTTTTTTTTCTTTTTAATTGGATACAAAATTACTCGGTGTATTCAACAGAAAGATGGATGCATTAAGTTAAATAATTGCGTGATATTTATAATTAAAGCAATTAATTTAATCAATTTTTTTTATTTTTATTTATTTATTTACTTTAATTTATGAAAATATTCATACATCTACAATCGATTTTTCCTCGTTGAAACAAAATACTTTATTTTATAATTTTTAAAGGGGTGATTATTACTTATTGTACAATAACAAATCGAATATATAATTACAACAATTAGATAACCAATTATTTGAATAAAAATCATATAAATCTTAACCCTACTTAAATTTTATTTATACAAAACCATTTTTCCACCCTACATTTTTTATATTAATTGTATGATGAAATTATTTTTAACATCTCTCGATTTCTCTATTATTTTTATTGATGTTGTGTACCAAACAATAATAACAAAACAGAACATCAACACCTAACGAGTTTTGAACAATCAACTAATTTTTTAAATGTCTTGTCTAGTCTCTAGGGTAAAATTTTTAACACATAAAAAAAAAAAAAAAATTGAAAATATTAAATGCTTTGATATTATTACTGTTACTAAAATTTAAATTTCGTTAAGGGTTTTTAAACATTTTAATTTGTTTATCTCATAAAAAGAAACTTCAATTAATTAATTTCGAGGTAGTTTTGTTTTTATAGTTAAATCTCTTACAATAATAGTTATAGAGTTAACAGGTAAATTATTTTTTATTACAACTATTATTGTCTTTTTTTTTATTATTGAACCATTTTTATATTCTTTAAGAAGAATAAATATTACCAGAAAGAAAAAAGAAAAACAGTCTACAGACATCAACAAACAATACAATAAAAATAAAGACTATATAAAGGGAAAACAAGGACCACGAAGATGTTGTAAAAGTTAGCCCCTTTATGACAACGACAACGCATCATCATCATCATCATCACCAGTATTTCTTTTTTTTATATAATGTATATAGAGCACACATAGAAACAAAACAGTACAGTCAAAAAAATCTAAAATGATTTCTTTTTTTTTTAAGGTTAGATTTGTTATTGTTGTGTCGATATTTACTTGGTGGTGCTCTTGTTGGTGTCTTAAAATCTTACGTAAATCTAATATAAAGATACGATGAAGTGAGACGATAAACCTTTTAGTTTATATAGATATGGACCGTATTATTGGTTGAGACATGAAACAAAAGGACTCAATTGGTTTATAGAGTAGAATTTTTAGAAAATGAAACGGGTGGCTTTAGTGGTTCTTCTAGTTTTATTAGCTGTTTTTTTTTTTTTTTTTTTTGTTTTGTGGTTTTATTATTATTATATCACATCATTTAGAGTTTATAGATTGTTATAGTATTTTTTTTTTTATTTTTTTCGTCTTCATTTTTGGGTATTGTTAAATAATAAAACAATACGATACCTTTAAGCTATAAATATTTTATTGTACCTAAATTGAATTTTTAGTGAAAATTTGATTATTGATTTGGGAATGGAATTGTATTCAGTAATCAATTTTGTTTCGGTTTTATTTTATTTTATTTTATTTTTTTTGTATTCTTATTTAATTAGAAATATATCGGCGGTTTATTTATATAAATATATATAATATAGCTAATTGGATAATTAGTTTATATTCTTAATTTTACGTTAATTAGGTGTAGCGACGGTAAAAAGTTTTTATTTTAATAATTTCAAAAATCTTATAATATCCTTATTAACACATGTTTTACCACAGAATTATAATGTAAATGTTTTTGTATATAAATATTGACTTAATCTTTTTTTTTTTTTTTGTAACCTTCTTTACTTACTCCCCATATTTATCTTTCATAAACTATTCTTTATTTATTCCGTGATAATAAAATACTGACTAAAATAATTTTAACATTTTTGTTACGTTTCAAAAGTTAAGAGAGAGAGCTGGTGATTTTTCGTTAAATTTTACTTAAAGGACATACATGGTCTGTTGAGGCAATTTACACAATAAAAAGAAAAACTGACACTTTTTCTTTCTGTATTTAGAAATTTCACATCAATTACACACTTCTGTTTAACACTATTTATCTTGTCAGTATATCCTCTCCATATATTTAAACAAATGGAATTACATATAAAGCAAATGAAACAGTTGCGGTTATTTTCATAGCACTTGTTATATGTTTCCCTTAGAGGAAGACCGACCTTCCACCGCTTATATTGTTATATTTCGATCTGGTTAGTTAACTGGTGACATTTGTTATTTCTGACAATTGTAAACAACTTTATGAACTAAACCACAATAAGAAGAAGAAGAGAAAAAAAAACCCTCACAAATTGTTAAAAAAAAAAAAGAAAAAAACAGATAAAAGAAAATGACAAAAAAAAAAAAAATCTCAAGGGGAGCATTACAAATTTGTGTATTATTCCTATTTTACTTTCCTTTATCTCCTTTTTCTACTTGTGCCTTTTTTTCTTTTATATTACATTTTTGTTTATTTGTTTTTGTTATGATGCTCTCTCATGCCAAATCGGTCTTTAACACTTCTTGTCACTACAAAATACAAATAGAAGAAAAATAAACATCACATAAATCTTCTTCATATTTTTTTTTTTTACTTTTTCTTTTTTCATTTTCAAATTGAACAGATTATGGAAAACTGAGTTTTTCAACACTTTCGAATAGGACAATATTATAATGTAATTTGACATTTATTTTCATAATAATATTTATGAAGAAAGGTTTATGATGACTATGAATATTTCTATTAACTCATCATAACTTATGGCTTAAGGATAGTTAACTTAAGAAACGTAAACAAATATGCACTGAATTTTAATGATATTGTAATAATTCAATTTATCAACTCTTAGGTGACATTTTTTATTAATCATCCTTACGTCCATTGTACTCAGATGATTATTTAGATATTATTGGAAAAAGTTAGTTTTTACTTTTACTTACATTATATATGTAAATATATCCCTTTAAGCTTTAATCAGTTTATTTTATTTATGTTTGCATTTATTCAATAATTTAAGCAGTTGTTAACACGTTTAACATAAGCTACTTTTTACACAGGGTGGTTTTTAAATTGTTCAATAAATTAGAATATAGATAATACTTAAGAATATTCAATTTATTACATTTAAGTCTACGGTTTCATCTATATTTCGTTAAATAGAAAATCAAATTCAGCAGTTATATTAAATAATAATCACCTTATGCGATGTATTTTGTTTGGTAAAAATATTATTATTACCTATTCAAATAGAATTCTCAATAAAACCATTTCTTTGAAAAGCCGATTGATTGATACGGTTTTATTTTATTAATAATAATAATAAAAAAAATATATATATAATATAGCCGACAAAGTTGTTATAATTTTTAATCTTTTTCTTTTTTTTTTTTTTTTTTATTCATTTTATAATCATTTTCTTTTTATTTGTAATAAATATATATAGATATGAATTAAAATCTTTTCGTTTAAATAAATAATCGTAAATACTTGCACTTTATAATAATAATAATAATAATAATAATAATAATAATAATTTTTGACTTTTCTTGCTTAATAAATTGCAGTAAATTTATTATTATTTGTCTACTAAATCTAATATAAATCTGTTTTTTTTTACTTTTTACTAATATAAAAAAAACGATAAGAAATGAAAAATAATATATTATTTTAATTCAAATAATCATTTTAATTTATTATATATATATATATATATATATATAGCAATTAAATCAAAAACTCTATTGAATAATTACTTATATATACTTAAATACTGATTTTTTTCTATATTTTGTATAAAAAAAAAAACATTTTGCAACATTTAAAAGCTAATAAATTGAATTAGTAAAATAAAGGTGTCACATTTTAATATACCTGATGACAATTTAATATATTAATTGTATCGTATTAATAATCGTATAGATACTAAAATTAAAGAACAACAAAATTAAATTTATTTATGTTTATTTAATGATTTAAAAATAATAATAATAATAATAATAATAATAAATAATTAAGTAATTCAAATATATATATAAAAAAAAAAAACTAGATTTTTATGGTAGTTATAAATAACTTTTTATACTTTTTTCGTGTATTTTGTATATAAAAATATTATATTTAAGCGTTTTTCTTATGAAAATTTATATTCATCAATTAAAAAAAAAAAAAAAACAAACAAAAATTTAATTATTAATGAATTAAAACTTTTTTTTTTTTTGATTGTATAAAATGAACATTAAACACCATAAAATTGTTATCGTTTCCGTTTTTCTGTTATTATCATTTCTGTTTTTTTCTATATAATTTTTGTTTTTTCATACTATACCGTCGGCTATATTATCATTAGTAGTTAAAATTGAACTTTTGATAATGTCTTTAACATTTACTATAATTGAATGTTTTTAATTAAATATTCCTTTGTGTTGCGAAATCTTATCAATTAATCAATAAAAATTAAAGTACAAAATGCAACTAAAATCATATTATGCGACATTCAATACAAAATTATTACAACGAACAAGTAGAAAAAGTAAAGAAGTTTTTTTTTTAAACAACAACAATAAAAAAAAAAATATCAAACATGACTTTGATAAAATTAATTAAGCTTAAAACAAAAATTTATCTATTAACAAATAATAAAAGAAAAATAATGCGAAATTATCGTTTTGAAAATTAAAAACACTTCATCATGTTGAATTTTCAAATTTTTATATAAAAGTAAATTTTTCCTTTTATTTATTTAAAAAAAAAAAGTAAAAAAATAAATAATAATAATAATAATGATAATTTTCATTACATCACCATCAGTGGTAGTTAAATTGAATTAATTTTTTCATATTTATCAGGGAAAATAAAGTTACATACATATAATGTATTTGTATGTAGAAAAATAAAAAATTAAATTTGTATAAACAATTCGTACAGAGTGTGTTTAGATAACAAAATACATAGAGTAGATACTTGAATATAAGTTACAAAAACATTTTATTTTTTCTATATACAATTGTAAAGGGCCAATAAATAATGATTATGTATAATTCTCTAAATATATATATATATATATTTTTTATTATAACCATTTTTTATTTATTATTTATTTATTTATTAAAATCAAATGAAAAATCAAAACTCTAATAATATAAAAATTATGACGATTTTATTGTATTAAATTTCTTAATTTATAACACTTTGGTCAATTATTTACTTATTTTCAATGATAATAATAATAATTTTAATAAAAAAAAAAAATTATTTATAAATTAGCAAAGTTATTTCGTTTATCATTTGTAAAAAAAAAACGAGTACACGAGTACAGGATATTAACTTTAAAACAATTAGGATCAAAAATACCATTTAATCTAAATTATATCCTTATTATTATTTTTTTTTTTTTTGTAAAATACGTCAAAAAACAAGATATTCAATCAAATATTATGACAACTAAAAATAATATTTAATAACATGAATATGATTGATAGATTTTAAATTTTTAATTAAATGGATTATAAGCAGCTTTAATTTTTGTAAGCTTTTTGTTGAATATTATATGGCTTATTATTGACGTATGAGTTTTGAAAAAAAAAAAATATTTTTGTTATGTTGGTTATATTGTCTTTATTTTATTTATTAATGAATCGCGAAACACTTAAAGAAGATTACTTAGGAGAGCATCTCTTTCACAACCTAAACTGCTTATAAATCTTTTTTTTTTTTTTTTTAATTTATTTCCGTAGTTATCCGTAATTACTTTACAGATAGAGATTTTTCTAACAAAAATATTAATGTTTACCTATCATAAATAAATTTTTGTTGCACGTTATTTAAATGGTAGTAGCAAATTTTATAAGTACATTGATAACCGTTATAAATAGTAAAGAATAGTAAATTATGATTTAATAAGTCATAAATTAATTGGATTGTACATCATTCTAACTAAACAAAAAAAAAAGCTTACGAAAAATTAATGTGAATAATATCATAAAAACATCCATATATTATATACACAAATCATAAAAAAAAAAAGATTTTTTTTTTTTAATAATAATTTGCAACCGCTATTAAGTAAATTGTCGTTACTATAATTAATGCATTATTATTTTTTTATTTATTATTATTTACTAATCGAATTAAATGAAAAATTAAAGCCAATAAAAAAATTATTTAAATCTTTTATATATTTATCATAATTATAATATGTTGGTTTTTTTTTTTTTTTTTTTTTATTTCATTTTATTATCATCAGAAAAAATGCCGAATTATAATTGTACGTAATAAAAATAATGAAAAAATAATGAAAAATAAAAAATAAAATAAAAGATACATCAAAAAGAATTTATCGCGTATTTATCGTGTATAAAAAAAATATATTTTTCATTTTATATGATTACTGGAATTTTATCATTTTTTTTTTTCTTCTTCTAGTTTTTTATTAATTTTTTTATTTTTGATGACATTTTTACCGATAGTTAAAAATATAAGACATGTGTTCAAAAAATATATTTTTTTTTGGTTGATTCGTTGGTTGGTTGGTTTGTCGATTGTCATATATAAATACTTCATTCATTTTGTACAGTCTGTTGTATAAAAAAAAATTATTATTTAGTATTTGTATAATTAACTTGATAAGTTATAAATGTGTAATGATATTATTTATTAAATACCTGCAATACAAATACAAAATGAATTTAATTATTTATTATTGTTTGCAATGGTGTTGTTATAATCTTAAACAAATTATAATGCAAATGTACTTGATAGAGATGAATAATATATTTTTAATGTTTTTTGTGTAGATTGTGAATCTAAAATCATTTTTATAACACCCTGTTCTATGTCATATCAATCATCTTGCAAAAAAAAAAAAAAAATGTTTAATAGATATTTCGTATAAAAAATAATCTAAGTTATAACCAATCAAAAATCATTAAGATTCTGATTAGTCGTTGTTTTACGAAATCAATCAAAATCGAAAAAAAAAAAAAAATGAATAAAAATCATATTTCGATTAAATTTCAATTTTATTTATTGTTAAAAACAAACAAACAAGCAAGCAAAAAAAAAAAATAATAAATAAATGAAAAATTAAAATTGTAATCAATTTTTGATAGGAATTGGTTTAATCCGGAAAATTTTCTCGTTTTTAATTATTTTATTATTTCACGAAAAGATACAAAAATGAAAAAGAAACAAATTTTGTAAATTTTTGTTCTTTTTTTTTTTGAAACATAATTGTGTTATGCCTCACCTTTTTATCATCAAACTGATAAGGAAAATTAAAAATAAAAAAAAATCTTCTTCTTCTTCTTTTATTCATGTTAATTTAGATCATAATTACAATTTTTTAATTTACGTTTTACTAGTTTTTAACACGATTCTCCATTATTAAGAGAGAAAAATAAAATAAATTTTCAATAATTATTAACAATTTTTTTTTTTTTGTCAATATTAATGAATTCTTCGGTTAAAACACGGATACACATGTCACTCAAATAAATAACAAAAATGATAAAAAAAAAAAAACTCTTTCTACGAATAACAATAAATATTTTATGTTAAACGTTTATTTGTATTTATGGAAAATAAAAATAAAAATGCCGCATATTTGTTTATTTTGTTGTTGTATGTAATTAAGATGTTTTACATTATTTATTTACCTATGTTAAGCTGCATATAATCTACATTATGTTGTGACAAATATAGAAATACTGTTTGCTTACCAAATAAACTATTATCAACATAATTTCAAAAAAAAAAACAGAAAAACAGAAAAAAAAGTTTCCGATATTTTTTAAGCAGTCGGCTTGACGCTATATTTCAAAAGCTAAAGACATTGAAAAACATATGTTAAGCCATTTGATTTAGTTTACTTATTTATTATTATTATTTTTTTTTTTTATTAAAATTATTTATCAAAGGTATATCCCAGGTAACATAATTGATTAAAACTATTTTTATTTAACGAGACTATGTGGTGATAGCAAACACTAAATCCACTTTTTTCTTCTATTTTGGAAATGTTTATCAAAAATTTATTTTCAATTTTTCGTTCATACAAATATTGAATTTCTCAGGTTAATTACAAAAATTTCTATCTTTGTTTTCTAAACAAGGAGAATCTTAGACTACTTTTACGTTTTGATACTAAATAAATATTTAACACAATTCATTGCAAATACCTTACTTAATTAAGACATTACTTCTTATCCATATAACTTATGCCTAAATACATTGAAATTGCAGTGTGAAATTTTTTTTTCCAATAATTTCAAAATCGATTTATGAATTAAATACAAATTTTATCACAATCATAATTTTATCTTATTTATCCAAAAATAGAAAAACCTATAATCACCTATCAATCAACAAAATAATAATAATAAAAAAAAAAAAAATTTGAATAAAAAGCACACGGTTGGTCTAATTATTTATCTATCGTTAATACTTAATAATAATTATTAGATAAAAGTAATAAAAAAATTTATCATAATTATCGAAATAATTTTCTAAGTTTTTTTGTATTTTTTTTTTTTTTTTTTTTATCATCGTAGACAAAATGACGCTTATCTGCATATTGTTTTCAGTTTAACAATACCGAAAATAGAAAGAAAAAAAAATTAATCAGGAATAGGCAAATTATTATTTTTATGTTTTATTTTCTATAATTAATCAAAAAAATACTGATCTAAAACAGTGGTCGGATTATTTGAAAATTAAAATTATTAATCTTTTTGGTTTTTTTTTTTTTTGTAAATAGAAAAGTAAAATAAAAATTCCCTACTTTAACTAATTTTCTTTTTTTTTTTTTTAATTTTTATTTCCAGGTAAAACACGAACTAAAGATAAATACCGTGTTGTTTACACAGATTATCAGCGTTTAGAATTAGAGAAAGAATTTCATACATCACGTTATATAACAATTCGTAGAAAAACAGAATTAGCTCAGTCATTACAATTATCTGAGCGTCAGGTGAAAATTTGGTTTCAAAATCGCCGGGCAAAAGAACGTAAAGCAATAAAGAAAAATGAAAATGGAAATACTACGACGAACAATTGTAATATTATGAATAGTGGCAATATGCTGAATAGCAATGGTATGATGAGTAATAGTATTATGAATGGTTCACTTTTATCACAGCACGGCGGCAATAATACACACAATGAGCACAATAATGCGCTGAGTAGTATGATTGATACAAAATTAAAATTGGAGCCGGGCTTACACCATCCACTGCATCAGATGAACGCCATGAGTGTTGGTATGAGCGCAATGAATTTACATCATCATTCAATGCATCATAGTCATTTAAGTGCACCGCCAGTATCTGCTGCCCAACATTTACATCATACAGCACAACGTATGTCTTCAGGATCGGGTGGTTCAACATTATCCATCTGACCAGGTGGTGAATTATTGCATCATATACAACATCATCCGCTACACATGCAGCAGCAACATCACATTAATCAACACCATCATCATAATTACCAGCATCATCAACAGGAACCGCAACAACAGCAGCCGCCGCAGCTGCCGCAACAAAATCCTCTTTTGGACGATTACGAAAAAGAGAACTTACTTTAACAACAATTAAAATATTAATTTTGTATTATTTTAAGTTTGTTTTATTTTTAACCCGTCCGCATATTAATATATAATAATTATTAATTAATATTATTATTATTTTAATCCGTTATTGTTATTATTTTTTTAAAATGTTTTTTTTTTCCATTTTCTTTCTCAAAACAACAAAAAAAAAAAAAAACAATTTTTTTTTTTTGCTCCTTTTACACATTTTTATTATTTTTGCAAATAAAAATGAAAAAAAAAAAAAAATAAACGTGAAAGTTAAAAAAGAAAAAGAAAAGAAAAACACAAGTGCAATGTTATTAAATATTTTCTAATAATAATAATAATTATTATTATTATAATTTTTTTTGTTTTAAATTAAAGAAAAGAAAAAGTAGAAAAAAAAAAAAGAAAACTTAAAGAAAAACTCTTTTAAATTAAAAAGAATTTCTTTAAAAAAAAAAAAAAATTATTTAATTACGTTTTTTTTTTATTATTATAATTATTATTATTAATATTATTTGTTTGTTTTCATTAATTATTATTTTTTTTATTGATTATATTTTGTTATTATAAATTAAACGTTTTTATGAATGTAAATAATATTTAAGTTAGTTTTTTAAGTGGAAAGTAATGGAATATGATATGTTTAAATCATATTTAAACTGTTTCTTTGTTTTTAATTTAATTTAATTTTTTTTTTTTCTTCTTTTTATTAATTTATTATTAATATTTATAATAATATTTTAGATTTATTATTATAAATAGAAATAATAATAATTAATAAATTATTTTATTTTTTTTTTTTTATTTAATTTTACTAGAGAGAAAAAAAAAACAAAACAAAACAAAGAAGAAGAAAAAAATTTGTTCTTAATTTTAATTATCTAATATAATAACTTACTTACTATTTACTGTTCACACGATAAATTTAAGTCGTATATTGAATTGCACAATACTTGATTTTTTTTTTTTTTTTCGTTTTTAAATTATGTTAAAAAAGAAAAAAAATGCAAAAAAAAAAAAAAAATTAAATTAGTTTTAAGACAATTGAAAAGTAAAATGTAGTTTTTTACAACACGGTTTTAGGTGTCTAACAAAATGATAAAAAAAAAAAAACAGAAAAGAAATTAAATAAGCAAATAATAAACACATCGTTCGTATGTGAATGTTATGTTAATTAAATAATACACAACAACCACCATGTGGCTTTATTGTCAATATCGTTTATGGTTGTTACTAAATCCAACGATTTTGACAGAAAATAATTAATTAAAAAATTATTTGTGAATTGATTATAACTGCAGCAATTTAAATACAACAAATTGGGTTTTTTATCTGCAGCTTTTTAATTTAATTCAATTTAAAATTAATTTCACTATCAATAAAATATTTCATTATTGGTTTATATAAAAATACAAAATTTTTGGCTAAAAAAACAAAAAAAAAAATGTTAATTTAAATTAAAGAAAAGAAAACAAAACAAAAATTGCCTTAATTTTTCAATGAATATAAATTATAATTTTGTGTAAGTTTACTAAATTTATTTTTTATTTAATTTAAAAGTATTATTAGTTCTACTTTTATTATATAATTAATAATAGTTAATTAATATTTTAAATTAAAAAAAAAAAAAAAAAAAAAACCGCTAAATATAATAAAAACGATGATGATGTAAAATAAATTCATAATTTATGTTATTATTGTTTTTCATTGGGGGTTTTTTTTTTTTTTTTTGTAATAAACAAAAATAAATTACGAAAATTTATTTAATAAAGAAATTATAATATATATATATATTTATATTTATAAGTAAAATATTATTATTATTATTAAAAAAAGAAAAAAAAAAAAAATTTATAAAAATAAAATTAAATGTCTTTTTCCTTTACTTTTTCGTGTGTTTTGTTGTTCTGTTCCGTTGTTGCGTGAAATATTATTGCAATAAAAAATATTAAAAATAAACAAATTGCTTCAATCAAAAATTTGAAGAATATGAATATTATTATGATAATAATAAGAATAAATATATAATATTAATAGAATTAATTTATTCAATTTTCAGCACAAGTTATAAGAAAACAAATATAAAAAAAAAAAAAAACGCGTTTTACAAATTGTGCCTTTTCAATTAATTTAATTATAGTTGTTTAGGTAAAGAATAACATAGTTGTTGTACAACGTTACTATGACACAGTATATATAAATATATATATATTGCGTTAATAACATGATTTAATTATGCACAGTAATAGTTCCAGGTGAAGAACGCATATTCGTCACATTATGTGACTTAAACCAGTTTAAAATTGTTTGTGACAATATATATATATGTTTCGATATATTTTACCGTCAAACATATCTAAAAATGCATAATTTATAAGAATTAAATCACGAAGAACGTTGCATAGTAAATTAAAATTAAAAAATTAATTAACTACAATAGAATAATTATTTAACAACCAATAATAATTTATAATAATTTAAATATAATTTTAAAATAATAAAATCACTTAAAACTAAAATTAATAATAATAATAATAATAATAATAATAATAATAAAAAATAAAAAAAAAAGAACAAAAAATTTAAATAAAGCTTAAAAAATATTAAATTATAATTAAAAGTGGCTTAATATTAAATAAAAAAAAAAAGAAAAAAAAAACAAAAATAAAACTAAAAATGTAAATAAAAGTATAAACAATTTATTTGCTGTATTAATTTATATTCAATTTAATTTTTAATTAATTAATAAATAATTTAAAAATAAAAATAAAAATTTATTTGTTTTTAATAATAATAATTAGTTATTTAATTTATTTATTTTTGATTAATTAATGATCCAGAGTGACAAATAAAGTTCATTTAATCAAAGAAAACATTTTTTTAACATCTGCATACATTATTTTGAAGCAGGATTACCTAATCTATTTGATACTATGGAGGAACACAGCACTTATAATTTTAATTTTTAAGGAAACATATGAAAGTTTTTCTTGGATAACTTGGAGTATCAAACTGATAAAATTCAGTCGTGGGTGGAACCATTTACTAAAAGTTTTTTTGTTTAAGCGTCCTTTAAAATTTCTCGTTGATCACTTAACATTTACATTATGGCTTCATAAACAATAATCTATTAAGGAACGATTACACAAAATTAAAACAGAGAATCAACTTAGCAGTGATATTAAAAACGATTTTATCATTCATACAAAATTGTAAAAACAGATCATCTTGTATTGCTTGTATCCAGCTTTTAAAATAACCATTAATGAATGTCTTAAAATCAGACATGAGCTAACTCTATGTGGTAGATCCTAATCATATCAATTATAATATAAAAATGTAATTCATATCTCGATTCAACTAGAAAAATAAACTTTTTCTACAAAAATTCTTTCAAAATATGTAAAAAACTATGATCGAAACTATGATGAACGATGGTGAACCGTGATAGTGTGAATAACAGGTGAATTATACATTTACTTGTAATTTTGCCCGTAACAATGTCTTCCTGCTTCTATTTATTTTTTATTGTTGTGAAAAGTTATAAATTCATCATCTGCAGCTCTAATATTTACTATGATTAAATAATAAAATAATGCAACACATGCTTAATTTAGGGTTTAAAAAACGTTTTAAATGTGATAAAGTTATATTTTATGAATGCTATAAAAAAAAAAACAAAGCAATGAAAAATGAGATTACAATAAATAAAAAAAAAACAGAAAAAAGATGGTTGGCTAATTGATATAGAATTATTATTATTTTTTTATTTATGTTCAATTAGCAACTTTATATCAATGATTTAATCAATATATAATACGTAGTTGTTGGTTAAACACCTTTATTCATAATTTTTATAACGTAAACATTTTCGGTTCGCAACTTTTAAATTTTGGTTAAAAAAAATGCGAAAAGCGCTCGTAGTTTTATACCAAAATATCACTGAACGCAATTAGTCACAAAATATTATATTTTGCCTATTGCTTATTACAGCGGCGTTTAGTATTTTTGTTTTAGAAAATTATTTTTATTTATTACTTGATTATCATTTATGCCTCACTTTTTTTTTTTTTTTTTTATTTTGTCTTGTTTCTCTATTTTATAGTTTTGTTATTTTGAATACAACTTACCAAAAAAAAAAAAAAAAAAAAAAAAAAACAATCCTCCAATCATAAAATTATAATTTTTTAGTGTCTTGTCAAAAGAGCATGCCGACAACTTGTATCTTATTTCGTGTCTTTCCTTCTTTTTTTTTTTCGTATTTTTTTTTATTTTTAAGAACCCAATAAATCAATATTTACAACACTTCGTTTAATATTTTACATATTTTAGTTAAATATTATTGTTGTTGTTGCACTTTTACAATTGAGTTATTCTTCTTTAGTAAGATGAAAAAGAAAATTTAAATAACAAAAAAAAAATAAGAGAATGGTCAAAATAAATGGTATTCCTCGTCTTGTATTTATAATCGTAAATTCTTATGTGCGGCTGGTTTACAAAACAAAAATAAAAATCCAATGCTTTTAACCATTGGTTACCATTGCCTGCCATCATTAGCGTTTTTATTTTTTCTTCATTTTTTTTTTCTCTCTTGCCTCGTGAATAATTTTTTTTTTACCTTTTTACCATCAAACGTAGCTTAACTAATTATAATAAAAAATGGCGTCTCATTGTTATTTGTTTCCTTCCATTTTCTTTAATTTTTTTTGTATAAACTTATTTAAGTAACGCAGAACCAATAACAAAACCAAGAATTGAAAATGAATGAAAACAAATATCACGCATTATATTGTAAAATAATAATAATAATAATAATAATTAACATGTAATTAAAATTCCATTTATGTATGTTAAAAATTAATACTAACTATAATAATATTCGTGAGAAAATAAAACTTGTTAATTGCTAGTTGGTTGCATAATTATAATTATAATTAAAATTCTAAATACAATTATAATTGTTCTTGAGAATTAGCTTAAATTTTATTTATTTTACAAATGACTTATTATGTTCACATGTTGTATTAAAAGAAAGGAAAAAACTAATTACATAATTAATACACCAAATAATTGCACTTGATTCTATATACATCTTGTGTGTATAAACCTTAATATAATTAAATTAAAATTTCCACGTTGATACAATTAATTTTTACATTGTAAACAAATTCTGTGAAATGATATTCATCTATTAATGCCGCAATAATATGATAATAATTGATAAAGTAACTAACAATTAAAAGCAAAATACCATAAATATCATCAACAATGTTATTTATATAATTAAATTTACCGAATCAGATCTGTACTGAGAATTAATTGATACCAGATTATGCCAAAATAATTCAGAAACGTTATTTGCGTTATCAAAACCAATTTGATAACTAAATTAAAGTTTACTTCTATATGAAATAATACGATAAGACGTCTTTAAATGGATATACTTGATGTTTCTAAGTGTAATACAAATTTAATTTATTCATTTACACGTAATTTCTAAACTAAACCGTTGGCTATTTGTGAAAAAAGGGGTCTACCGTTTAAAGGTTTTCTGAAAATTTCAAATCGTGGTGTTATAACTTCCGACAACACCGTCAAAAAAAAAAAATTATTACATTTATTATGGATATAAAATATAACTGACTGTAGAAACTAAAGAATTCTACATATTTCTCCATAAAAAAAGCAACCTCAACTTAACAGACACTTTAATATTGATTTTTTTTGGACTTTATTAATTTGCTAAACAAAGTGCTAATTAGGATTACAAAACAATTTGTTTCTATGAATACAACGCACAATAATGTTAACAAAAACTCTTGAACTATATGGATTGTACCAATAAAGACAATCATTGCTAAAATCTTTCCAAATTATCATTTTCTTACAGGATTATCGAGAGAAAACTATTCAATGATATTCAACGGGAGATTTTCTAAAAGAATTCTAAAACAGATTTATGGTTTTATCCTGATTTTTCTTTGGAAATATTAATAAAACACAAATTTCATTGATTAATTTCACTAATTTAAATGTTTTAAAAATTTTCAGAAGTTTGCAAAACTATATTCGATTTGTTATACGATTTGTTTGTTGGATGTATAATCTTGTATGTAAAAAAATTGTAAATCCACAAAAAACTATAAAAATGTAATGAATCCGACAACAGTAAAATCAATAATATAAATTGTGTGTCATATTATTTAGTAAGAGATTTCCGAATATACGTCTACACGAAGAATCGTTAATAATTGCCAAATCGTTAAAGAAGTTACCGAATGGTAAATGATGATATAATTCAAATAATATCCAAAAGATTGTTGTATATAAAAATAAAGTAGATTGTTCCGTAATGCTAGAATAAAATCACAGGAAAAACAACATTTTATTTAACTGCACCCAAAGGAATTAACTACAAACGAGACAGGGGTGAGTACCTTAGTATCTTTATAGCATAAATTTAGCTTCCTTCTGAGTTATATATTTTTTTTTTTTTTGATTTTTGTAAATAATTTTTTTTTATATAAATCGATGACTTATATTAGGGTTACAGAATTTTTTTGTTATATATAATTAGTGCTTGAGCGCAATTAATTTTACACAAAATATTTTTAATTATTTGATCAACTGTCTTTTACTTTATTAAATAATTGAAAGTTTAAAATGACGTATTTAAGCATAATTAGGGACAAATAAAGCTGTCTACCATGATACCATTTTCTTTATACATTCATTATGCAAAAGCATATAGTTCGTAATTAAAACGATAAAAAAATAATATAAATATTCACAAACTTTCATAAAATAAAAGTTATACAATAACACACAGAGAAATAAAAATATTTTATGATTTATTAAGATGAAAACTAAAAGAAGTAGAAGAAGAAGACGAAGACGAAAAAAAAAAAAACCTTTTAAATGTAAATGAAATAATATATAAAGGTATATTATGCATAAATAAAAATTCACACAATTTTAAAATGGGATTAAGCTTTTTTTTTTTAGGATTACATCTTTTCTTATATACAGCATATATTTTACGTATGTTTCATACAACAATATATATGGTAATGGCTTTAAAAATAAATCTTAACAAAAAAAAAAAAAAAAAAAGTGTGAAATATAAAATAAAAAATTAACTTAACTTAAGTAAAATGTTAAAAGAATTATATATGACGAGATTTGATTGATGTCCAAAAAGCTGTGAATTGTGAAATGAGATGTGAATATTTTGTTTTTGTTATGCTTCGTGCTTTAAAATTAATTTATGTGGCGGATGTTTTCCCTTTTAAAATTCTCTTTTTCTTTTTTTCTTTTTTTTTAATTATTTAATATTCTGACTTGCTTGTAATTCTAATTGAATAAAAATTAATAATTACAAGTGGTAAATTAATGGTTGTATTTTAATTAACAAAAATTCATGAAATTAAATCCGTCATAGTGATAATAGCTTAAAATAAATTAATCCGTGAACTAACTACTGCGCATATAAACGTTTTGTTATATGGCCGGTGTGGGTTTTTTTTTTTTTTTTTTTTTTGAATAAAGCTACGATATTGTGAGCTCCACCCAACAAAAATTATAGAATATACAAGATTATTTAAGCTTTAAATAAATTTTAACACATACAATTAGTGTTAAAAGAAAGTTAATT
This sequence comes from Ptychoptera albimana, assembly GCA_961205885.1. Classification (NCBI taxonomy): domain Eukaryota; kingdom Metazoa; phylum Arthropoda; class Insecta; order Diptera; family Ptychopteridae; genus Ptychoptera; species Ptychoptera albimana. The sequence goes on from OY540801.1 coordinate 20,599,493, forward strand.
AATTAATAAATAAAATTGACATTCAACTATGACATTTTATCTATTTTTGTTTTCTATTTGCATATTAAATTATAAAAAAAAAAAAAAAAAAATAGGCAAATAACCAAAAATATAAACAATAATGAACAGGTAATTATCCCTTATGTAATTTTAAACAACAACACTGTCAACTAAATATAAAATATTATTATTATTACTTTTGTTTATGCTAGTGCTGCAAAAAGAAAAAACAAAACTTGAAAGGAACTTGAACAATTTTTTTTGTATTTTATTATGTGTCTATGTTGTATTATTTACCTTTGTCGGCAAAATGTATACATGTAACCATAATATATGAAGTAACGAAAGAAAAAAAAATTAAAAAAAATAATAGTAAAATAATAAAAATTATTTAATAATTTTATATGACTTTAAAGAAGTCTTCGCATAAATTTTTGTTTTTACAATTATTGTCGTCTTTTCTTCACTTTGTTTAATATTTTGTATAATAATGAACGAAAAGTTGGTGAATGAATTTTATTTTTAAAGATGTGTATACTTTGCTTGAATGAACACATTTCTTTAATTAATTTACTAATCCAGAAAACCGCGGAAAATGTTTTGTATTTACTAGGAAATTATCTCTTGTATTATCTTGGAGACAAAAAAATTTTATTTATTGAATCATTTAATCCAGACAACAAATCGTAGTACATCAGCAGAATTATTCCTAATTCTCTATACAAAAGGATTAATATCTTAAGTTCAAATGATGAGTTTTCCATTAATAGAATTTTTAATTAATTAATACTTAAATCGTCTTAAGATGTTATTCGTTTTGAATAAAGAAATTATTGCAGATTGATTAAAAATTTTTCAAAACTCATGATCTAAACTAAAATAAAGAATAGTACAGGGAGAAAGTCATTTTATTTTTCATTTATTATTGTTTTTACAATGCCATTTTAATTATTTAATTTTACTAATTTTTTTTTGCAAACTTGACATTAATTTATTATTTTATAAATATCTGTAAGTCTATTGTTTTATACCTTTCGTCCAAAAAAATTTTATTTTATTTTGCGAAAATCAATCTCGTTTTGTTGTTTTTTATTTTTTTTTTTAATATTACATAAAATAAACGTAATTATAATTGTTACTACATTGTATCAGGTTTAATAATGAAGACTAGTGCTTTCTAAAATTTATTGTCTAAATAAATACTCTGTTAATTCTCTACAGTGCACAAAACTATTTTTCCTTTTATTTTTGTTATTTATTTGTTGACATTTTTGTTACGAGATTACATTTTTGGGAATACGAAAAATGTATTGCATAAAGATAAAATTATTTTGTTAATACGTGTTATATAAGAATGAAAATTACATGTTTTGGTTTTGTAAATTTATTTAATATAAACAATATGAGATGTCTGGTGAAAATTATTGATTTGCTTATGAATTTTCTTCTATGAGGTGTGTAATCATAATAGAAGTTTACTTAAACTTCGTTGTTGTGTAAAATAAGGATTGAAATCGTGCCATTGATAATCGATAATATCCAGCATGACTCTTTCTCATTTTCTTTTAAACTTTACCGAAACAAATATTGTAAATCATTACAGTTTTAAGAAAGATTTTAAATAAAAAAAAGTGTAGCGGAATCATTTCTCTGTGAAGTTTTTTCAAATACTTTATAATTGTTATGAGAAAATTACATTATGACAAGAAAACTTCGCAAAGTATTGTGAATTAGTTACAGAAGCTCGTCCAAACGAAATATTTATGAAGACTAACTGTCATAGTTTAAATATTTATACATTTGGAGAGAAGTGTACCAAAAAGGTGATCCAAGCGAAACATATTATCTAAGTGATACTTCCAAATAGAGACAGCTAACTATTATGGAATTCATAATTTATTTATGGTATTAACAATATTGCAAATATTTACCCTTACATAAAGCATTTAAAAATTTTAAATTATTAGTAATAAAATTCGCTTAATTATTCACCTTTATTAATTTATTTGTATTAATTCTATAATAAAAGAAAAATTAAACTTAAATGTTATTTTACTTATGTTACAAGCGCCATCTATTATTGAACATTATTCATTTCAATTAAATTATGAGCCAGCGATAAAAACAACTAGAATTTTTTTATAAGCATAAAAAGAGAATGGAAGGTCACTCAATTATTGAGATAAGAAAATAAAATGTAAATAAAAATATGTAATATTACTAACTAAAATCACTTTACAACTATAAACAATAAGTTATTCATTGTCACCTACTTGTCTTCTGTAATTTGAATAAGATTTTGCAGTAAAATATTGAATTATGTGGGTAATTAATTAATTATTAATTTAATATATTGAAATAAACAAATTATTATTATAATTTTAGGGCAGAGAAATTAACAATAGTTGAATTTAATGAAAAATCAAAAGACGAATTCATAAATATTTTTAATAATGTTATTGAACACTCACCTGAAGCAGCTGAATTTGCAGTGAAGTTATTCCCTTATAATGACAGCCAACACTTAATAAATGCTTTTAATGGATATTTAGATCAGTTGAAAAACGAAACTAAAGTGAAATTGTTTCAAAATTATCCTGATTTGGCTGGTAAAATAGCTGAAGACAATAAATTAACACAAGAATCGACGTTAGAGCATAAGAGCGCTGGACTTAACTTGTTGACAAATGAAAACAAACAAATTTTAACGAATTTAAATGAAAGGTTTAATAAATTACATTAATTTTGTAATAAATTAAATAATTTTGTTTTATGTTTTCCCTTTTCAGATATAGAAGTAAATTTAATTTCCCGTTTATAATTTGTGCAAGATTAAATAATTTTGAGACAATTTTATCAAGCTTAAATCAACGATTAAATAATAATATTAATGAAGAGATAAACATTGCAATTGAAGAAATTAAAAAGATATGTAAATTAAGAATTATGGAAATAATAAACACATAAAAAAAAAAAATAATTTCTTACAGTTTTTGTTATCGTTTATATACAAATTTCCCATTTATTCTAGTTAAGAACCTTTAAATTTGATTACACGATTTTTTTAATCAAAAAATGAATTTTAGTTCAGTGATTATTTTGACGTTTTAACACAACCGCCAATAACAAAATGCTATTACGATTATTTTTGAAAACTGCTTTGTGCAGTTGTCTTTAATGTTGATTTTAAATTTGTTTCTTTTTTTTTTTTTAATTATTGTGCTATTAAATTAAATTGAAAATAAATAAAAATCATTGAAAAAAATATATGTATTTATTAATAATTAATTATTAATTTCACCCAAAGATTGTGTTAATAATTTTACTAAAAGGAAACATTTTTCATCTTTTGTGTTGTGTCAACCTTAAAATCCATTCATTTATTATTATTACTGAATAATCAAATTTAATTGAAATGGATTATATAAAGGAATTAAATAAATATATAATTGCACATTTAAATTCTAATTCAATTGAGACGACGACAATGTTGGAGAGAAATTTAACAGTAATAGAAAATATTATTAAATAAAATTCAGTAATAAAATTTACATTTTTTTTAGCTACTAAAATCCTCGTTAGAAGTTAATGAATTAGATTTAAATGACTTTGTAACAACATATTTTTTTACAAATTTACATAAATTACTGGCAAACGTTTCACCAAATTCTGGTTTGTTTTTGTTATATATTTTTTAAACATCAAATTTATGATTAATTCCATTATTTTTAAAGGAATCTTTTGGAAATGTATTGCAATTATTCAAACATGCATTAAGGATTCAACAACAAGGAATATTTTTGTGGAAAATTATCGTTTGCTTCCCATTCTTAATAAGCATTTGGATAAATTAGATAATCATGTAAATTTAATTTAAAATTTATAAAAAATTATATATTGTATACAAATAATAATTATTTTCAGGATAAAATAAATCGAATGTTAACACTGCTACAAGAATTAACATATGGGATAAGAATTACCTGTCAGGAATCTTATTTAACAACATTTGTACAGCTCTTGGTGGATTTTATTTACAACGATGACGTAAACATTATTAAATAAATAAAAAAAAATTCTTTAATTATTTTTTATAATATATCTATTACAGGATACATTTAGAACACTTGCATTATCAATATTAGTTAATATATGTTATCATAATTTGCCAACAATTTATTTATTATTAAGAACGGTAAATGTGAATACATTTGTTGAAAAAATTAAAAATAATTCGATTTTATCATCAAAAATGTGCTTAATATTAACAAAATCTTATGATTCAATTAGTACAAATGATTTACAATATTTTATGAAATCAATTTTTATTGATATAGATAAGTGTTTAAGGTAACTTTCAATTATTTATTATATAATGTTAATGTTTATTTAATTATAATATAAAATAAAATTGATTTTATTTACAGAGAAAGAAATATTCCATTTTTAAAACATATTGCTGATTTTCTATGGTATTCAAATAATGTTGATAATTATTTTAATAAAGATATTATTATTAAGTATCCTGAGTTTCATAAAGACGTTAATGAATTAGTTTATAATTTAGAGAAAATGTATACACATAATATTGATAATAAGGACGAAATTGATGCTAATACTTACAAATGCATTAGTATTGTTTTAGAATTTTTATATAAAATAATTGAATTAGGTATGATCTATATACACGTAATTTGTTTGTTTTAATTAATAATTTAATTAATTTTTACTCTATCAGATACAGATGTATTAAATACACTTTATGAAAATATTTTACAATTTGTTTTAAAACTGATTGATAAAGGTGATGATGTTGGTGCTAAGGCTTTGGATATTATACGCGTTATTGTCCAAAGAGGTTTGATTAAATTAGTTTTCTGTTAACGTGTTTTTCAGCTTATATGATTCTATTTTAATATTTTAGTTGAAAATAATAATTCTGCTGAATTTATGTCGAAAATATTGAATGATATTGTGCCGAAATATTTAAATAATATTGAGGTTAATACTGCATCAGAAAGGGTATGTTTTGCTTATAATTTTCTTTTAATAATTATAGAATTAATATTCTTTTATATATTTTAGAATATATCATTTATAAAATTATTAATAGAAATAATGAAAAACTCCTATTTACAAGGAATTGCTTTAAATATTATACCAGAGACATTATTTGTAAATAATTTAAAACGATTAACTGATATGAACTATTTACAGGTAAAAATCTTTATTTTTTTTTTAATTTTATTTTTATAATTGTTATCATTTTAATTTAAGATTGCAAATTTATCTATGGCCGATATAATATTTTATTTGTATACATTAAATGGAAATATTGAATACAGAAATATTACATTAAAGGAAAATTTAAATATATTTAATATAAATGCAGTACAATTATTAATAGCAAAGGCGATTTTATCAGAAAATGAAGGTAAATTTTTCATTTATTTGCTTATTTCAGTTTGTATCAATTGTATTCGTTTTATATTTTGTAGATCTATGTAATATAGTTTTTCAACTAGCAAAAGTTAATGAATTCCCAGGAAAAGAAATATCGAAAGTGAGTAAACGTTTTTATTTATTACTTTTTAAAATTGCCTTAATTTTTTATTTAATTCTTTTTTCTAGTTAATTGTTAAGCAATTGCCTTTATTTAATGCAAAAACAACGATTTCACAAACTAATTCAACAAGTGATTATTATCCATTGCATATAAATAAAACACTAGAATCTCGTATAGATGAATTAGTTAGACATTTATCTGAATCTAACGATCGTAAAGAGGTTTGTTTACCATTCTATTTACATATTAATTATTTATTTACTATTAATTTCTCGTTTTAGATGAATAATTCAAAAATAAGTGAAATAATTGATTTGTATGAGTATAAAATGAATTTAAATAATACGAATGAAAATGATTTACAAAAACGATTAAATGATGCTAGTGAATTGGTATGTCTATTAAATAAATAAAAATTGATTATTTTCTATTTTCCCCATTTTTTTTTAAAGATAACAAATTTATCACATCGTGGTACACTATTGACAAGCGAAATCACAAAATATAAAAATATGTATTTTTCTTTAATATTAGATAAAGAATGTTTACAAAAGGAAATAAATGGTTTTGTTACATCACAAGAAGAATTAACATTATCATTAAATGATTTTCATACAAAATTAGATAATGAAAAGCGTAAAAGTGAACAATTTAATAAAAGAATGGAATTGAAACAAATTGAAATATCATGTATAAAAATTATTTGATTATTAATTTATTTTAAATGATATGTAATATGAATAATACTAATGAGGTAAAACAATTTAACATTTTAGCATTACTTAAGAACGTAGAAAATTATCATGAACGAGAACAATCGTATAAAAAAGAGATAAAACAATTAAAAATGAATTTAATTGAAATTAATGTACGCAATGATGAGTTAAAAAAGAATTTGAAACTTTACGAAGAATCAACAAAGCAAAAGCAGAAAAAAATGGAACTGAAGGATAAAGAAAATGAGTTTGCAAGAAAACAGATTGAAGATATGAAAAAGGTATGATGAAATAAAAACATTTAGTAGTAGAATAATAATAAATTAATACAAAAACAATTTGTTTACACTAGGCAAATTCAAATTATGAAAACTTAATCAAGGAATTGGAAGGGCAAGTTATTGAGAAAAATCAAGCAATTATAAGACTTGAAACAGAGATAAATGAAACGGAAGAATTACGTAACACAGTTTTATCATTAATGCAAAATAAAACATTAAAAAGAAAAAATTAATAATTATAAAAAGATTTTACATGATTATAATAAAGTTTTGTTTATTTTAAAACCACATATTTTGCATCATTTTCAAGACATTACCTTTTTTACACATAAAAACATAAATAAAAATTCAATTTTTTATTATTATTGATATAGAATCAAGATTTTATTATAAAAAAAACTGTTATACCGGCAATAAAGCTTATTGCTAATAAATTTAAATAAACTTGAATTTAAACTTATAACATTTTTAAAGAATACCCATTGACTTTTCAACGACTGCATGTGGTTGATTATTATGTTCAAAATACTCTGGAGATCCTAAGAAATCGGTAAAATCAATTTCGTCAAGTTTACCGCTTAGACTATCTTCCATTAAATGGCTTAAAATAAAAAAACGAATAATAAAAGACATAAATTAAATAAATAAATATATATTTTAATATTTGTTGTACCTGGAAGGAAGGAATGGTAATCGTCCTATTTTCCTAGCGGCAGAAAGTTCCATATTAATTTTCAACGGGGCATGTAATCCTTCTTGTGCTCTTAACATATTCATTTTGAGATTGTGTTGATGTTTTGCATAATTTTCTTCAGATTCTTTTAAAGGATGTACAAATGCAATTTGATTAAAGCATGTTTCCTCTGTTATTCCCAAATGTCCAGATGGTACCTTAAACTTTGCAGGCATTGAGGGGGCAACACGAATTGATTGACTATCATCCTACAAACATATTTAAATTCTTAATAAAAGAATACAAAAAGATAATTTCTAAATAAAAGTTACCATTTTTATAGTATTTAATAGATTTCAATAAAACAAAATTGAATTATTTATAAAAAATATTATTTATGCTTGCTCACTGTTATTAACCTTAAAGTTGTGCAAAAATGTTAACAATAAAAATGACAGTCAGTTTTTGTTCTCTTAAAGTTGGCAGTAAAAAATGTAATTAAGTTTTAGAGGGTTGGTAAAGTTTAAAGACAACAAAATCAGCGCCACCTATGAACAAAAGAAACACCATATAAATATAGATAAGATACATTTTTATTAGAGATTAATACAAATAAATAATAATTATCAATTAATTAGTAGAAATAGTAATATTTCGTTTAGTTTGACTCAGGTAAATTATTATTCGAGCATCTATTGATTCCAGGGTATGTAGATTGTAAATCAGCGACTTCTTTTTTTAATTTTTCTAATGTGTCTAATTTTTCTAAAACATAAATTGTTTCCAAGGTCTACAAAGTTTAATTAAACATAAATTAAAAAAATATTATCTTACCAATGATTTTCTCTAATTTCTCCTCAATTTTTTCCAGTTTTTCTAAAATATATATATATATATTATAAATATTATGAATATTGTAATACAACAGAAAATAATAAATAAGTCAAACCATTTGTTATCTCATTATTTGTAGAAATATTTTCAGGTATTTTAATTAAATTTGTTGAAACTGTTTCGGTTGCTTTTGAATCTTTGTTAACTTTTTTCATTCTTTCTAATGCCACAATCATACTTTCCACTTGATGAATCTTTTCACAATTTTCTTCATTTTCTGAATCAATTTCATATATATCTTCACATGTACTCTCCACCATATTTCTCACTAGTTTATTAAAATAAATTTTTGAATTATTCATAGTTTTTATAATATTTTTAATAAGAAAATATTTATTCAAATAAGAATTGATAAGATTTATTTTTATTAATAAAAAATGACAGCCAAATGTATAGCAACAAAATGTAAATAAAAGGAAATATTTAACACTATTGTTAACTATGGTTGTAGTATGAGATAATAAAAATTTCCCAATAGTAGTGCTATTCCAATGTTTATTTTATATCCAAAAATTGATGTCTACAAAATAATACAAAAGAAAAAATTTACCATAACGGATATTTACTTAGCTCATTTATTAAGTAATTAATTATTTTAATTATTATATACAAAAGTATAAAAGGATCGTGTAATAATAAGTTTATTAATTGTAAAATAAATTTTTATTCTGCAATAAAATGGATCAACTTAATGTAAGAAAAATCTTTTTAATTTTACTGAAACCAGATAATTTAAACGTATTTCAAGAGGAATATATAATATTCGCCTATATTTGCAGAATGACAATTCAATATCAAGTACGAGCTCATCTGGTTTTCATTCAATTACTTCATCTGGCTTTCAATCAGTTGATGGAGTTGGAGAAGAATCATCTATAATTGATCACCTAAATCGACCAGCTTTGTCTAATCGTAACCATAATGAAGACAAAGAAGTTGTTAAACGTGACAATAGTCCAGATCCAGAGCCACAACCACCAATGTTGGCGAAATCAAGTACATCACCGATAACTTCTTCGGAAATTGAACATAAAGTACCAAATGAAGAAGAATTGAAATCGGAAAAAATTGAAGCTGTTCGTCGATTTGTTTCTAAATGTATAAAGGACAAAAAGAAGCAAAACGAAATTTATTTGAAAAATGAGAATAATGCTCTTCTATTACGAATTGGTGCAAAACTGGTTCGACTTGGTGAATTACGTAGCCTAGTGGGATTGCCACCACTGGCTTATTCCGAAGAATGGGGCGCTATTCTAAAAAATCTAAAAGTCTTTGAAGAAACAGCTATTAAGCAAAATTAAAAATTCCAAATTGTATAACTCAGATCTATTTGCTTAATTTTTTAATTTGTATTGCCTCGATTCTTTAAAAGAGGCTTTGGGATCTCATTTTTTTTTAAATAAATAAATAAATAAATTTTCCTAGTATACCCTCCTCCTCACTGAAGCTATTTTAAGCAGATTTTTAACCTATATTTCATTTTCACAATTGTTCAATTTCAAATAAAAATATATCTTTGAGTAAAAAGTCAAGTTGTTTTGCATTTGTCAAGTTGATATTTATTTCGGTTTTTTCTATGCATATGTGTAAAAGGGGGTATTTTTCCCAAAATTTATATATATGAGAGCATATTTCCGTCCTTTTTATTTGTTTGATTTTGCGTGCAGAACTTTTTTTTTCTTTTAATTCCTGTGGTCGTAAAAAATTGTAAACAAAACCAGTTGTAGTACTGTAGTACCTGTTGTTGTGACTTCCAAGGTTCTACTGTGCCCTCTATGATTAGCAGATGTGATAATAAAATTTCCCGATTATATCAGTTTGTCAGGAGTAATGAAATTCAATGATTGCAACATTTTAATAAAGTCTCCATATAATAATAATAAAACCAAACGCAGAATAACGGGTTACAGAATGCAGTTATAAATAGTAGGAGAGTTAAAATAAAAATTCATTCTAGATCTAGTTAATCTCTTTATTTACCCACATGTGATATTATTATTAAACCGATTTTAATGTTTTAATTTTATTCAATATGTTGTAATTTACCTAAAATTTTGTTATATAAATAAGTGAGCCTAGTAAACCAAATATAATCTGAAAGCAGCTAATCTTAATTGATGTTCTAATAAAAATTTGGATAATTTTTTATTGACACATAGAATAATATATTCTTTGCATAAAATGGAAGAACATAATGTAAGTTTTCTTCTTTTTATTATTATTATTATTTACATTAAAACTGATTAAAAATAATTAAATAAATTTCAAAAGAATCAACTCCCATCAAGTTCTTCAGAAGTTCAATCAAATAGTTTATCGGATAATGAATCTTCAAGTACATCTGAATCTTCCAGTTTTCAATCATTTGACCAAGAATGTTTGCATGACGAAGTTAAATTATCATTGGAGCTTTATTTAAGGAACCAACAACAACAACAACAAGGAGACACAAATAATACTGAAACACCAATGGAATCCTCTTTAAGTAAAAAAAAAAAAAAAAGTATTAAAGGGAAAAAAGAAAACCGGTTACACATGGAGATCATATATGTATTTGCTATCACCTGCACAACGTCTTAAAATCACAAGTTCACCGTTGGCTACATCGCAGCCGCGTAGGACACGAAAACTTTCAGGATATAAAAATCGCACACTTGCAGAGAAAAAAAAACGACAAAAGAACACAATTGCAGCTAGAGTCAGTCGTAATGCTGGTATGCAATTTCTGGAATTAGTGGGAGAAAATCGAAAACATATGTTAAAGAAAAAACATAATGTTATAATGGAGACACTGTTTATTCATTCCGCTATAAACAAATTACACGAATATCTAGGTATGCCACAAATTGAATATGACGACATGAGATGTGACGCGTTAGATGATGTTGAAAATTTTAAGACACCAGTGCAAGAATTTCTCAGAGCGGTCTTTGCGGATTTGTAAACAATATTCGTCTATGTTTGTATGTGTGTATTGTTTAAAATGTAATTATACCTTTGTGTGACTTTTTAAATGTATTTAACTATTTAGTAACACTAAGTCTTTATAAATAATTAAGAATATTTTAAATAAACAACAATGCAACGATTAATAATTAATATAATCGTTGTCAAACATTATTTTTCATTGTTTAACCTAGAATTTTCCTATCGTTGCATATTGCACCGGGTTAAGGGTTACATTCATAGTCGACATAATTGATTTCTGTTCAAAGTTATTTTAATGAATTTAATGTAGTCAGACATGGCATATTCATATTTATATTAATTAACACAAAGAAACTAGTATAACCTGAATATATATTTAATTAAAAATAATACATATGATAATGGTATGTAATGATAGGAACATTTTAGTAATTAACTCCTTAAAATTCTTTATAAATCAAAGTTTATTACTAAATAATTCTCAGCACAACTCTTAACAGTTGACTTTCTGCATTCTGTGTTAAGTAAGCAGCATTAATACGTCAATATTAATACCCAGCCATAATCAATTTTAATTTTCAATATTATTGATTAAAAAAAAAAAGAAAGAAAAAAGAAAAGCAAATAAATAACGAAAGAAGAAATATAAGGGAAAAGAAACAACTGAAAAACATATCAATACATAATAAAATTTTATTATTTAGTAAATCTCAGCACTTAGAAAACGAATAAAAATGTTCATGAAGATATATACGGTTAGATAAAAAAGCATAAATTTCTGTTACAATATTTTATTGTTATTAACTCCATTTACCATATATATATATATATATATATATATATATATATATATATAATAAAAAAATAAAAAAAAGTTTCATACACTACTCGAAAAGTCCGCTGTTTTTTATTTTATTTTTTGCTTGCTCTCCTTTAGAAAAAAAAAAAAAAAACGTAATAAATAAATAAATTATTTATATTTAAAAGCGAAATAGAAAAATATGTGAAATTCATTTTATAACAGGTAAAAATTGATAATAATGATAATAAAAATAGAAGAGTCCTTTTGGCATTTCGAATAAAAGTATAACAGAGAAATGAAAAGAAAAGAAAATATGATAATAATGATAACAGTGGCATGAGGGAACTGGTACTAGTTGTAGGATAAAATCACATATTTTATTCATACACATATTTCACACAGGCTTTATATTCTTATTATTGTTCTTATTATTATTATTATTATTATTATTTTTACTTTTTTTTTTATTTGTGAAAAATTGATAAGAAAACGTAAAACCGTAAGTAACCTAAAAGTAATGTCACCTGATGTATAAGCATTTTCTGTGTTTTTTTTTATTCGGTTGACTTTAATAATAATAATAAATAATAAAAATAAGAAATAAAAAAATTCTCATTAATATTCACTGCTCATTTACAATAAAACACATAAGAAAAATGTGATATGTCTCTGGTGAGTGCTTTCGTTATATTTTCTTATATTATTATTATTATTATTATAAACGAAGAAGATGAACAAAAAAAAAAAATAATAATAAATAAATTTAATAGAAAACTGTAAAAGCAATTATAAAAATATAAACCAAATTCACGTAATATTTATTTTTATTCATTTCATTTCATCTTAATCTTTATACTTTATGAAATATAAATTAATTCATTTAATTTTAAGATTATTATTATTATTATTATTATTGCTGTTATTAATAAATAATTAATATACTTGGAATTTTTAATGATAATTATTATAATGAGATGGGCCAAAAAAATTATCTCAATAACAATATGAACTAAATGTTTAAACAATTATGATGTTGAAAGCAATTAAAGGAATTTTTTTTTTGCTTTTGCTTTGTGTGTGTGTGTGTTTTTTTTTTTTTTAAATATAATTTATTCAGTGCTTTTCCTTTTATCTACTTTATGATTTACATCGTTATAATTTTGTTAACAGAGACCGGGCAAACATACAGAAAATAAACGTTGTATTTTGTGGAAGTGAGAATAACAATTAAACACCCACACAAAATTATAATAAAAGAAAGAAAGCATAGAAATAATAATTGAAATGTTTTATTAATTATCTGTTATAAAATATTTGGAAGATTTTTTTTTTAACACTACGACACATTATAGATATTTAGTGTAATAAATTATTTTTTCCTTCCTTTTGGAAATTGAGAAAATAATTTTTACATATAAACTGGTAAATTATTTATGTAACTTTGATTTAATGTTAATGAAGAAATTTGGTTTTTAACCCACAGCAAAAATAATAATTTCCGGGAAAAGGATTTTATCATTTTCTATTGAAAATTAATTTTTATTTTTATTTTAAATCAACACAATGTACCGCCAGTTCGGTGATAAGTCGATTTTTATAGGGAGACAAAAAAAAAATTCATAACAAGTAAAAAGTCATTATTGAAGAGTTTTAACGATTATAACGTTTGGAGTGTTGGTCAGATTTCTAACGAAAAACCTTTTTCAATTATGAATTTTATTTCGAATTACTTTGTGAGCTTTAAACCAGTATGATTATTTTAAATTTGAATAATATAAAAAGGAAAACATAAGCGACTTAAATATATTCAAATACTCTTAGGTTATCACCATTAGATTTTGTAACTTTACTTTACATTTTTTAAAGTTTTATTACGATAAAATAAAAAAGTCTTATTGAAATTTTTATCCATTTATACTAAGTTCCAAACGTGGAAGTACAACACATGGACAGGTACAAGTACTACAGAGAAATGAATAAAAACATTTATTATCTATAAACAGAAATGAAATGTACTTCGCTGTCACTTATATCAATTTTGCTTATCAATTTCCAAAAAAAAAAAAATTCATAAAAGCATCGAAACTTCTATTACATCACAGATTATATAATTCTCTAGTTATAAATATTAGATTTCATCAGAGTGCATAGTGATATAGAAAATGTTTTTAATTTTTTTTTATTTATTTCAATAATTTAACCAGCATTAACCACATGATAACAAAAACGTGTATATACATACCTTATCAATGAATAATTATCATATTTTCTATTCATTCATAAACAGTTTTGTCTGTTTATTCAATAATATTATTTCAAAACTGTACAGCATCAAATATGATATTAAATAAAAATTAAAATAAAACTTTTCTTTTTTTTTTTATTAATCGACAAATGCTGAATACAATTCAACGAGTTTTTTTTTTTCCTTTTTTTAATAGCATCATCTATTAAATTTTATCAAATGTTAAATACCAAGCATTGTTCTCTATAAACAACAACAACAACAACAAAAAAAAAAGGAAAAAAAGCTGAAGAAAAAACAAATTAATTAATTTTAAGTATTAAAATTTAATTTTATATCAATTCAGTTATGTAAAGACCAATTTTATGACTCCTTTTCCCATTTTATACATTTTATAAACAAGAAAAAGGGAAACCAAGTCAAATGCCTTTATTCCATTATTCTATATAAGCTATCTCTTAAATCTTTTCCAATTATTCATTGTTTTCGTCAGTAGAAAAACAATTTTTATTTTTTAATTTTTTTTTTGTTATATATTTACGGTGACGACATTAACAATTTATTTCTTTTCATAATGAATTTTATCTAATTTAAATTTACAAAAATATCAAAAAGAACAAAAAAAAAGGATAATTTTATTTATTTAATAAAATGTTGTGTGTGTGCGTTGTTATTTTTAAGGTGTCATTAAATTATATTTTAAGATCATAATAATAATGCTTTTAATCTACAAGTACGAAAAAAAAAAAAAAAATGTGTATATAAAAACGATAAGAAAAATAATAATAGATAAGAAAATGTAAAAATAAAATTAAATGTAATAAAAGGAAATAGAATTTTATTTTTTTATTTTACTCCTTTTCCATTCTGCTGCTGCTGTTGTTGTTGTTGTTGTTTTTTGTTTATGACTTTTGTAAAATAGGAACGAAAATAACAAATAAAAAAAATAATTTTTTTAATTTGTAAAACATACGTGTGCTGTTTTTTTAATTAAACATTTATTTTTAAGAATTTTAATTAATTTTCTTTTATTATTATTTAATTTTTTTCTTTTTTTTTTTTCATTAATGTTATAAATTTGTCACACCAATAAAAGGAAATTTAATTATTTTATTTTTTTATTTATTTTTTTTTTAACTATTTTAAATGGTGCTGCGTTTATTTTTTCATTTTTTTCTCTCCTTTTTTTATTTATTAATAAAAAATAATTGACAACGTTTGGAAAATTATATAGAATTTTTTTTTATTTTTTTTTTTTGCACAGAATTAAATAATTTTACTGAGTTAATATAAAAAAAAAAAAATAAATAAATAAAATAAATAAATAAATAAACAAAGAATGAAATAGCATGGATAATAACGTGCAACCACGTTTAATATATAATTTTAGATAAGAAAAATTAATTAATAAAATGAAAATAGGATCATAAAAAAGAATAGAAAATTTTATATTAATAATGTAAAGGTAATAATAAATTGTAATAAATAAACAAATAATGTCTCTGTTCCATCATTTCATCATTCCATCATCTTATCACTCCACATTTTTATTTATTCATTTATAATAACTCAATTGTGCATTATTTTTATTAAAAAAATTCGAGTCTTTTCATATTAAATTCTATGCTTTTTATGAAACAAACACAAAAAAGAAAAAAAAAAAAAAAAAAACGAAAAAGCTCGATAAAATCTTAAATTTGATTTTAAAAATACAATATATGTGTGTATATGGGCAACATAAAAATGCGAAAAGCTTTAAAACAAAAATAATAATAATAATAATAATAATAATGATGACGAAGACAACGACGACGTCGACTATGGTTGAACGATGGTATAGATGATGGAAAATGATGAAACGATTTATAAATAATTCACGAAAAGGATAAGCAGCGAGAAAAAAAATAAAAAATAAAATAAAATAAATTCATACAAAACATTATAAATGTAATAAACTTTTAAATAAGAAGAAAAACAAAACAAAAAAAAAAATTTTTTTTTTTCTTATTCTTCTTATTCTTATGAAATGATGAGCAAAGTAAAGTGTTTAAGATTTATTTTATTTTATGTTCTATAATAAGACTTCTTTTTTTTCTTTTTTTTTTAACCCCGAAAAAAAAGAGAAAGAAAACCGAATTTTTTCTTTTTTCTTTTTTTTTAATCCGTTACTTTTATAATAACTGTCTATATTAACCCATTTCAATTTTAGCTTTACACAAAAAATAGAAAATAAAAAAAAAAAAAAATAAAATACTTACCCATAGAATTATAATATGAATACTTAACCTATGTATGTATGTATATCCTGAGTGATTGAATTAAAATTAAGTGCTAAAAAATAAAAACAGAAGAAAATGAAAAGCTTTGTTGAGAAATTTTAAAATAGATTTTTGTCATTATTTCTCCACTATTCCGTTAGATAAAAAAAAAAAACAAATAAAAATGTTTGTGTGATAGGGATAAACTTGCGTTGATTATACAGGATGTAACGTTTTCATTCCTATTACCAAACAATAAAAAAATTTATTTATAAAATGATGACGAGACCAATATAAAAACATTGAACGATTATTATTATTATTTTGTTTTTTTATTTTTTTTTTGATAAGGATTGGTGAAGTGTAGAGAATAGCACACTAATAACACACCATACACAACCAAGTACACATTGTATCCTTATATTAAGTTCTAAAAGCCTATCATAACTTTACAAAAAGAAAAGAAAAATTACAAAAAAGGGATACAATTTTATGATTATTCTTTTCTATACATTTATGTATTTTTGGTTTAGATTAAACCATGTGGGCTGTTGTTTTTCTTTTCTTTTATATTATTATTTTATACAAAATGGGGTTCAAATTTACGGTTTCTCGACTTTTTTTTTTTGTATTCTATACAAGCAGCATAAATGCATGAACATAAAATATAAATATAAATGAATCTCTGATCTATGCAAAAGGAAAAAAGAAATAATCCAAAAAAAGAAAAAGCTTAATAACACTGTGTGTAGTAAAGTAACACAAAGTTTCTTGCTTACAATTTCATGAAATTATCTTAAAAATGGAAAATTAATTTTCTGTTTTTTTTTTTTTTTAATAATAATAATAATAATAATAATAATAATAATAATAATAATAATAATAATAATAATAAAAATAATTAAATGTCTTACATTATTTAGTTAAATAAAATAATATTTATTTTTGTGTTATTGGGTAAAATGTTTCGACACATTGCAATGCTTTAATCTTTAATTTGAATGAAAAGAAGAAAATTTTTATTATT
The DNA here is from genome assembly GCA_961205885.1 of Ptychoptera albimana. Lineage (NCBI taxonomy): Eukaryota > Metazoa > Arthropoda > Insecta > Diptera > Ptychopteridae > Ptychoptera > Ptychoptera albimana. Next base: position 20,616,883 of record OY540801.1, read on the forward strand.
TTGTAATTTGAAACATATTTTTATATACAATAAATAAATAAATAAATAAATAAAAAAAAGCCACAATTATATTAATATATTTTAAGAGTATTGAATATTATTATTATTATTATTATTACTTGTTTTTTTCTTCTCCAGAATAATGTAGTAACGAACTGAAACAATATCAAATTCATAAAAGCATTTTATATTTTCATTCATTCTTCTGTTATATTTTCTATCAAAATTTTTCTGTGTCTTTTTTTTTTTTGTTTATTATTTTCCACTGTTCCTAATTTGATAGGCTTATTTTGTAAAATATAAAACAACCGTAAACAACATAGAATCAATATATTTATGTATTAAGGTAACATCAGAGTACTGCTGAGCTCAGCTTCTTGTTAATATAAATATATATATATTTTTTAAACAATAGATCAATAAGTTATAGAGATAGATGTAAGCAAAACATGAGTTCTGATTAATAAGAAAGCTTTTTTTTTTTTTTTTTTGTGTATGTGTGTGTGTGTGTGTGTGTAAAACAAAGTCCGATAAGAATAATGCTTAGATCGATGCAACAAATAAGAAACAACAAATAATAAAACTACCTTCCTGATAAGAATCAAGAATTAAATCAAGCTTTTAATGCTGGCTTAAAATGTATTTTGGGTCATCGAATCAATATGTACGAGACGAGAAAAAAAAAACACACACACACACACAAGAATACATTAAGGCATAAGAGCGATGCATCAATAAAGAAACATTAAATACAAATCACCTTATTTTTCAAATTCTATCTTGTTAAAGTAAAAGGAAAAGAAAAGTTTAAAAAAAAAAAGATGAATAAAATCGACAATAAAAGTGAAATAAAAATAAAATCTTTATTACAAAATTTAGATAAATTATATATGTATGTATATATGTATATATATATTCTATTTCATTTAAATGTATTTTGTGTTAGCATCAAACGTATATCAGTGTAACGTTATGCAGACAGTGAGTATATAATAGTTTTTCTAGTAACATTTGTTTCAATTTGTTTGGATCATTTGGTTGTTTTCCCATCAAATTCCCATCATTTCATTTTATAACACAATATCTTCATTTATTTTCATATTCCCTTTTTTTTTTTTTTCTTTTTTCTTCTAGTGATATTAAAATAAAATAGATATAAAAAAGAGAAAACAATTTAAAGAATAAAACGAAAATTTATTTTTATAAGAATCACCAAAAAAAAAAAAGTCCCAACAATCAAAAACCAAAGCTGATTTGGATTTAAGATTTTTTGTTTTTTTTTGTTTTTTTTTTTCTTATATAAATAGCAACAACCGCAGCATTATTGTGTCAAAGTAATTGCCAACTATCATGATAAAAGATATTGAAACCACAATAGATAAAAATAAGCAGACATCACAAGCTCAACACTTATGGAAAAGACACATATATAAGAAAGTAAAGAAAAGAAAAGAAAAGCAAAAAGGAAAGAAAAAGAAACAATTTAGGATTTACTCGTATAGGCAGAGGGACATATCCTGGTTTATTTGCGATGTTGCTGATTTCAAACAAATAATACCAATCAGACCTCAATTTGAATCACTAAAATAATAATCTTTTCTTTTTTCTTTCTTCGTATTTTTACATTAACATTTTATTTATATTATATATATGTGTATATAAAAAAAGAAGCGAAATTCAAGAGCAAAAAAAATCAATTTTATTTTTGCTTTAAAGTTAAAAGTAAAACAAAAAAAAAGCAAAAAATCTTTTATTTAAATAAATATGGAAAATCCTTGAATACAAACCAGGATTGCTATATAATTGAATTATCAAACTTGAAATTAATGTTTTTTTTTTTATATATATTTAATGGTAAAGAGGGATAAAAAAAAAAGGTTTTTTTTTTTTTAATATCTTTGTGAAATACTAAAAATAATTTTTTTTATTTATTTATTTTATAATCAGCCGGAAGGTGGTTTTATTAACAAAAAAAATAAAAAAGGGAGGATAAAAGAAAATGAGAATGAGAAAAGTAATAATTCATACAATTAATTAGTGATAATAATAATAATAATAATTTTTTCCATTTCTTTTACTTATTATTATACCTTAAACTTTTTTGCTTTAATTAAAATTTGTTTATTTATAACATTTTAATTAGTAATTACGTGAAGTATGTAAAAATGTTTTATTTTTCTTCTTCTTTGCTTTGTTTTGTTGCTTCTTCTTTTTTTTTTTACAATTATAGAACATTAGGAGAAATTGTTTACGTAAATAAATAACATAAAAAGACAATTGGTAACATTTAAATGATAAGTTGAATAAAAAATATAAGATGAATAACAGTAAGCAGTATAATATCATTGGTACAATAGAGACAATGTAAATCACACTGTTGTATCGTTTATCATTATTACCATCATTACACGTTTTATTCACATTAACATGATAATCATGATGGCCATTTATGTACGTCATTATTATAAGTGAACCGACGTTTAAAAAATAAAAAAAAAAAAAAAAAAAAAAAAACAAAGTGGTAACAACGAAGATAAAGAAATTTCGCTATAAAATACTTTTGAACCCATTTTGTCCATTTGGTAAAATGTGTTTATTTCAATAAAGCAAACGAATAAACAAGGGAAACATTTTTTATTATTTTTTATAAAGAAGACGAGTAAAATACTACGAACATTAACATTGTTGTTTGCTGTTTGCTGGTATATATATATATATATATATATATATATATATATATATATATATATACATACATAGTGTGCTAATCAAGAAGGTGATGAAAATAAAACATTTTCATCCTAAGCAATAAAATCTTCAAAAGGAAACGACATAAAAAGTTAAGAAGAAAAAAAAAAACATAAAAAGTATTTTAACCATGAACGATTTACAAATTGTAAAATTAAAAAAAAAAAAAAAATGAAGCGACACAAAAATAGAAGAAAAAAAAATGTTTGAAGAAAACTCATTAGGGAGTTAAAACAAGCTTTTACAATAACAACACAATATATACAAAAAAAATATTTTGCCACTTAAAAACAAAAAAAAAATGTATTATTGTAGTTTGATGCATTTGCTATGAGTTAAAATGGAACAAGGTAGTTAAGCACACTGTTCATTTATCAAAGTTATCATTTTAAAGCATATAAATAAGCTTATTTTTCTTTCTTTCTAGATAATAATTAGCTTATCACTCAATGCAATGTCTGTACAAGTATTTCATTCATTCATTCATTAATTATTTATAACAGGATGGATAATTTCTTTATTATTTAGGTTGACAACATTTTATTATTATTATTATTATTAAATATTGAAATGTTATTGCCGTAATTTTCCTATAAGTCTTATATTGTGTATTGGGTTGACACACAACCCTTTGTAAACGTTTTAAAGATTACTAAATAACGATACAACAAAAATCATAAATTTTTTTTTTCTCCTCTATATAGAATATAGAAAATTGTAATCTTTTGTAAAATGTATTTTTTTTTTTTTTTTTTTCTATATACCTTTTCATGCTACATTATTTATATTTATTTTATATAAAAAAAAAAAAAAATTTCTCTCTTCTTATTTGACGTCGTCGTTCAAGGAACACCAAACAATTTCCTATTTGCAAATATGTAAATAAAAATTTTTACGATCATAAGGTTTTTCTTATTCATTTTTTTTTTGGCGTGAATCCTTTTTGGACGCAATTACAATGTGTTTGAATATGCATTGTGCTAAGAAAAAAAAAAAAAAAAAAAATTCGTTAATGTTATAAGAATATTGAAGAATTTTATATGGGGCTATAAATAATTTTAGGTGTTTTTGTGTGTTTATATTTTTTTTTTATATCTTCATCATTTTAAGAAAAAACCACACGACTTCAACACAATATGAGACTCATTTATCAGAAAGTTTACATTTTCATTTTCATTTCGTTTCATTCTCTCCATATTTTAAAATATTATATAAAATCATTTCCTCTGACATTTTTTTTCTTTCTTTTATTCCGGTTATTATCCTTAAAAATACTAAATTTAAAAACATAAGAAAATATTTAAGCATAGTGAATATTCTTTAGTTTTTCTAGTTTAATAAAATATTTCAAAAGATTTATCCAACTTCTATTCTGCAGGCTGAAAATGTTCTGTTCTTGACAGAAATTGTTTACCAAAAAAGAAAAAGAAAATGAAATGAAATTTAATCTATACTCGTTGTACATTTGCAATCATGTTTGCTTTTATATATATATTGTATATAGTAAAGAAAAAAAAGAAAAAAACTGGTGAAATTTCCTCTTTTTATTTCATTGTCGAATCAGTGGAAATCGATTCTTTCCGAAGCAACAAATATTAATACAACGAGCAAACGTATTTATTGCATAACAAGACAAGCCATGCCGAAAAGAAAAAAAAGAAAAAAGAAATAGAAAAAAAGAGAAAAAGGTTAAGGATAGAATTCAATTAGTAATATTGCTTAATAAATTCTAAGTCACCGAAAAAGTATTATTAATTTTCGTAATTTTTTTTTTTTCTATTTATTTTTTATTTTTGATAAAACATTTATGTATGAGTGCTAAATGTTGTTAAAAAAATAAGTAGATTTTTGGTTTTGCACCTGCCACTTGTGAAAAGTTCTGAAAAAAAAAAAAACAGAAAAAACAGAAAAAAGAAAAATTAAAGTTAAGTGAGAACAATGAATGTTTAGGGGATGAGCATCAATAACAGAATGATAAAAACAACAAAAGCATCTAAGTGTTTTTGTTCATATTTTTTTTTTTTTTATGTATAATATATATATATGTATGTATATATATTTTTGTTAGTCATTTAGAATAACATACGCACCCCACTAAGTAAACCAGTAAATATTTAGATATCCTCTCCCTTTTCTTTATTCATCTTTACATTTAGCTAAATTTATGTAAACATACGTAGAACCCCACTGTCACCCACATCATGTTATTAATTTTCACCAACAAAATATATGAAGATACTAAAACGGGGATGATTACGGGGGTTATTTCTTAAAAAGTAAAAAAAAAAATCACGTGTCGTATGTACAGAATCTAATGAAAGTGAGGAGAGTTAGTAGGATACAATTTTCACCATAATCATAATTTTATATTTTTTACAATATATTTTATGAGTTTATTTCGTTTTCTTTACTTCCAAGAAAAAAAAAAATAAAATTAAGATTTAGACTGATGAGGCAGTTAAATACACAAACACGCAGTACATTGTTTATTTATATTAATAATAAAAGTCATTGTCTTTGCATAATAAAATTTACAACGAATTTGTTTCTTCTTCCAAATTACAAGTTATAAATATCCTTTACTTTTCTATTTGCCTTTTATAGAAGTAGTAGTAGAAGAAGAAGATGATGGTGATGATGGTTTAAAAATGATTTAAAAATAAAACTAGTTAAACACTAAATATATATGCACACACATGTGTACTTTATAATATATTTATAAAATAAATTCTTAAACTTTATTCTGATAAGAAAAAATGCAGATGAAAGAAAAATTTATTATTTTTCTTTAATAACTAAAATTTATTAGGGATTTATCTCACCTGAAAAGTTTGTTTTTTTTTTTTTTTTTTTTTTCATTTATGTTATTATAATGTTGTTTAACTTTATTAAAAATTATTGCCATTATCTTATGATGAAGTTATTCAATTTAGAAAATAATACCTTGTGACAAAGTAAAAGTGTTTTTCTCTGTGTTTTTTTATTTTATTTTATTTAATGTTACGAAAAAAAAAAAAAAAAAAACAAATAAGTGTAGTAAAATATGTTACGATAATAATTCATAATAAAGTTTATTTCGTATATAAAAGTTTATTGAACGTAAAGCATTTGTCATTAAGTCAATAAAAAAAAAATGTCTCTTTTTTTTTTTGGGTTCTTATTTCAATCAATCAATAATTTATTTCTTTATAAAGAAAATAAAGTAAGCGAAACTACTGTAAACTTTCACTATTTTCATTATTGTTGATATGATTGCTGGTCTTTTATGGATATAATCCCAGTGATGAAATTGTTGTTCATAATTCTTTCGTTATATTTTTCAAAATTTTACCATAATATGAAAAACACTTATGCAACTATAATAAAAAGGAAAAAAAAAGAGAAGAAGAAAACTTTTACACAACTTTTAGCTCTCTATAGCGCTCAATGTGTGTGATTTTTGCATTTTTTCGTTATCACGAATAAGACTATTTGTATTCAGTGTGTGTATATAAAAAAAAAAGAAAAAAAAAAGAAACTTGGAAAGAAGTTAAATTTGCGTCACACTGTGTCATCTTAAATTTATTTCTATTCTTATATTTTACTTTAACATAAAAACACTAAAAATGTATTTTTTGCTACAATAAATACATAGCTACCCAGTAATAATATGTTTATCAATCTTTTAGGCTTTGCACACACTAAATACCACCTACAAAATTATTATCCTGCTTTTTTCGTGCCTTTAACTGATTCACTGTAGTGTTATTTACAAAATAACCAGATAAAACAAAGTAAAATATGTATAGAGAAATATTTATATGATAATGAATATGTGTGTTGTCACATATCACTGTGGGTGGTTAATATTTCGATGAATAAATAATCTAAAGAAAATGAAAAAAAGAAAATAAATAAATTAATTTATCTCACTGCATGACGGTTTAACATCTAAAAGGTTTTTCTTTTTTTTTTTTTTTTATTTTTTACATTAAAAACTAATAATAATATAAACAACAACACCAACCACAACTATTATCATTGTTAACACGAATTAATGTAGTTTAACCAAGTGAAAACAAGAAAACTGAACTCTTAAATATTTAATGCATAATGGCTCTTGTTTTTCATTGTAAAGATAAGAAGACAAAAAAAAGAAAAAATATCATAAAAGTTTACCTTCATTTTTAACCAAGAAAAAACAATGAGAATTTAATTTTTTTTTTCTTTCTTTTTGTATCAAAATCAAAGTAAAAGATAGAAGAAAGCAAAAAAAATAAAAAAAAAAATATTGTCATTAGACTAAAAAGTTTTTCGTGAAATTATATCATTTTCTTGAGTCATCAACTGTCATAATCATCTCATCAACATCGCAAAAAGCAGAAAATACACATACACACAAAAAGTTATCTGAACCCTCTACCTTTTATTCCCATATTAACGATATCAAAAAAAGTTTTTTATTCTTTTTTACCAAAACTACTAAAGTTAATAATTTATTATTCATAGGCTAAAAATTTATTTTTCATTAATTATGAGATGTTGTTGTTTTAGTATTTTCAATTTTTTGTGTAAGTTCTTTTGATCAAAAAAAAAAATATTTTTTTTTTTTAATTTTACTTTGTTATAATAAAATAAGGCAACAAGGGAAATTTTTGTTTTTTTTTTTTTCGTATAATTAAATATGTTTTAAGGGCTAAAGAAAAATTTTTATATAATGATGAATTCTTATTCGTCAAGCTAATTTTATTAGTATTTACACCTTCTCTCTTCATTATTATTATAATTATTATTATAATTATGCTGCTGATGAAGCGATACTGTTTTCGATTTAGTGTTTTTCTTTTTATTATTATTATTTACGAAAATAGATAAAGGAATAATATAAAGCAAATAATAATATAGAATCCACAGTTTAGTAAAATACGTATTTATAATATTATAGACATATACGCTTATTATTATCATGAGTCTTGAAAATATGATAAAATATATCTATAATTTTCATCATCCAAAAGAAAAAATAATGTTTTTCTTTTTTTTGCAATTGAACAGCAGATTGGGGAAGTAAAAATAACACCCTTAGGGCTATGCAAAAGCTTTCTATACTTATTTTTATGTATTTACTTTTATTAAGTAGCAAAAACTTTTGATCATAACATTAAAATTTCAGATTTTTCGCTTGGTTTTCTTCTACTTTATTTTGCTTCATTGGCAGCTTCAGACTTTTACTGTACATATTAAAGCGTGAGTACTTTCGTTTAAATTTTCCACATTGAATTTACTTTAAAATAAATAAATACAACCAAGTTGCATATTTGATGAAGAATCATTTCTTATATAAATAAAATATTTTCGTTGTTTTTGTTCGTCTCACAGGAGTACAAAGTACAATAAATACTGCCCAGCAATAAGTAATAAACGATATAACTTCCTAGTAAGAAACGTTATATGACGAACATAATTATATATTAATAAAAAAAAAAAATATTAGAAAATCGAAATATACTTTTAATTATATAAAAAAAAAAAATAATTCAAGGGAATAATTAAATTAAATAAAACAAACTAATAATAAAGTTCAAGAGTTATTTTATATATTTATTTATTTCTACATGAAAAGGGAAGTAATCAAGAGTTCTACAATCAAATAAAAAAAAAAAAAAAAAAAAACCACTCGTTATCAAAGGATAATTTTAATATAAATAAATAAAAAAAAAAAATCTTCCTTTAAGTGTTTTATTTCCGTGGTTAAAAAAAAAAAAATACGAAATCATGCTCAAAAATCTTGACTTAATTTAATTATATTGAAAGAGCAAATATATTGCACGTGGTGCAATTTTATATCACTCTTAACAACGCATCACACTCAAAATAACGCGTTTAACACTAGATACGTTTAACAACGGATTTAACAACGTTACAAACAACATCTGCGCAATAAAACGTAGTGTTTTTCTGTGTGTTGAGTAGGGTACTTTGGTATATTACCCCACTTTTTACTGTTGATTATAAAATAGTATCGAACTGAAAATATTATGCGATTTGTATAGGAAAATAACTTACGAAAAAAAAAAATGAAAGTGTTAGTTCACTTTCGATTCTTATACGAAATGGTTATGCTAGGTTACAAAATGTATCAATTGCTAGAAGAAAAAAAAAAAACCGTTAATTACGTAATCAAAAAAAAAAAAAAAAATTTACAATAAAACGTGATTTATATCTTAGGAAATTCTTAAAGAAACCTAGTGCTGTGTAGGATTGTAATAAATGAAAAAAAAAATAATTTCAAGTTCATTATCACGTACGTAATCATTGGTAAGAATATTGAGTAGAAATTATTCAAAACCATAAAATACCATTAATGATTTAAAAATCATTATTATTTAATTAAAAGCAAATTTCTGTACAATTTATTATATAAAGATGCGACAAATAGAAATGCTAGGATATTATTTTTGTATAAATGAAAATTCATGATATCAGTTTTTCTTCTTCTGCTTCGCCTTCATCTTCATCTAAAAAAAAACATTTTCCATTTCTTTTAAAGTTTTTTGTATGTAAATTCATTTTTGTATTCAATACATATTATAAAGACTATTCAAATTGTGTATTGTTTTTTTTTTTTTTTTTTACATTTTCTATATAAGACACAGTCACACCTATTCCTTGTTTCACGTCTTTTTCATATAATAAACATTATATGGGTTATTTATATTTATTTATTTATTTATTTATATTTCTATATCTATCTATCTATCTATTTTTTCAGTATTCATTTATAACATTGATGGTGTATTTTGTAAAAATAAATTGTTTAAATATATATAAAGAAACAAAAAAAAAAAACAAAAAAAAATTAAATTAAGATTATAAAACAAATAAAAATAAATCTAATTTACTTAAAAACATAAGCATAGTATTACTTTAACAAGATTAAAATATATTTATACGATTTATTATAATGTCAAACTAACAAATATAGTTAAAAAAAAAAATTTATTATTTTTAATTTAAATTAAACAAAATTGGTAACAAAAAAAAAAAAAAAAAAATTTTTAATCTTGTTAATATAGCTAAAGACGAAAAAAAAAAAAACACTCAGCTTAATCATGTGTTATTTTCTAGTATATAGGAGATAAAATTAATTGTTCAGCTTAATATTGTTTCCTTTTTTTACATTTACTTTTACTTTTCAATGTAGACAAATATGAAGATTATATATTGATAAAGAAGAGACTTGCCCTATATATTTATAAAAAAAAAAAAGTTGTTGTTTCCTTTAAGAAATAATAATTAAAACTATAACGTAAAAATAAATAAAGTAAATTGGAATATAATAATAAAGGAATGGATAATTTAATGATTATAACAGATAAAAAACACGATGTAAGAAAATGAAGAGAAACTCTATAATTATATTTTCCACTTCACATTTATACCATTTATATTCTTATCTTGTATCAAGTTATTTGGAAAATCAGTAAAAAAAAAAATAAATAAATGTTTTTCCTTCTAATTTTTTAATTTATCCTCAATTTTCTAATGTTTTGTTTGTTAATATTGTATAGTCATCAATAGAATGATTGGCACATAAACAACAACAATAACAACAATAAGGTACAACCAGAACACTAACAAGAAGCGAAATTAAATGAACATAGCGTGTTAAAATGAAATAATCACAAATGAAACGATTGAATTTAGTTTTGAAGCAAAAAAGAAAACAAAAAATTAATTATTTAAAATAAATTTTATTTATTCTAACACAAGAAAAAGAAATTTTCATTTTCTTTTCGTTTTCTCTTTACAAATTTTATTTGATATAATCAAATGCCAACCAAAAATATTAACTCAGTTTATTGAAATGAATTTATTAAGCAAAAAAAAAAAAAAATCGTTAATTATCTTTGTTAATTAAAAAAAATAAATATAATCCAAATAAAATTTAATCAACATTATCAGTTAAATGACTTAATTTACTGTATAATTATTTATTATAAATAATCAATTTTAATGTAACGCTCACTTTCCTTTATTTTTCACTTATTAACCGGGTCGGTATTATGTAACAAACATAACATATTATAACCGAAAAATGTCTATAGAAAAATAAATTACGTGTGAATAATAAAATTTCATCAAGTAGAATATATGATAATACGTAAAAAAAAAAAAAAAAACATTTTTATCGTTTTTATACATATTGTTTGTTTACACTGTCACATGCTAACTTAACCTTAACGTTTCCATCATGACCTTCTTTAATTCAACTATATTAAGTTAAAAAAAAAAAGGTGCCTCCGTTGGTCAAAAGTACGAAAATTAAAGTTTAACGTAGTAAAAAAGAAAATTGTAAAATACGAAGAGATAGAAAGAAAGAAAAAAAAAAACTTTAAGAATAATCTATATAAGCTTTGGTGGTAATATTCTAACACAACATAAACTCATTCAGGAAATATTTGAGGATATTCACATTGTCTAAAATGTGTGTAAAATGTTTTATGTTTTTTTCGGTTAGAAAACCTGGCTAGGTTAAATGGTGGATGGGTTACAACAAATGACAAACATATGGATAGGAAGTTGAGGCAAAACAAAAAAAAAAAAAGAAAAAAAAAAGGATATGTGGATTTCAGATGACAATACACTTATAAAGCCTATCTTAAATAAGTTCAACCTCTTTAATTTTTCTTCATTATATTAAGAAAAGAAAATAGAAGTAAAATTCCGTTTAGAATGTCTATTTATGTTTGTTGAAAAGTTTGATGTGTTGACTCTTTGTACGACTTTCTTTAGTTTCCTTTTATTTCATTTACTATTAACCAAACAATGACGGAAACACAAATTTAACACACAAAACTACCAGCATGTGATTATTAATTTAACTAAAAACAACTCCCTGTATATTATATTATCAGATAAAACCAAAAAAAAAAAAAAAAATAAAAAAAGTGATGAAAAACATATACCCTTGCTGCTAATATAATTTATGTTTAAAATTTTCAAGTCACTTAAATGCATTTTGTATTTGTTTAACAAGAATGACACAAAAATAATTTAATAATTTTTTTTCGTTTTTCTTTATAAAATGCTATCAAACTAAATTTTATGATTTTATTTAATTTTACGTTATATAAAAATCGTTTGCTTTGCGAATATTGTTTTACATTGACTTACCCAAAAAAAAAAGAGATAAAGTTTTACTAAAGTAAAACAGAAAACAATTTAAAAGAAGAAAACGGAAACAAAAAGTTGTTGTTTTTTTTTTTTTAAATAAATAATACATAAAGCTGTAAAGCATCTTTCTGTTCTTTTTTTTAAACTTTCTTATTAGTTTATTTCTTTAGTTTTATCCCCCAAAAAAAAAAAGAAAAAAAGAAAATAAAACTTGAAATCTGACATAGATTTTCTACTTGTTTGTTAATAAATAAATAAAATAAATAAAATTTCTGTACAGCATATTACATAAGACGTAATAATATAACATAAAATTATTTAATTGTTGTATACATTTTCCGTATATTTTCTTAATAATAATAAAAAAAAAAATGGGAAATAAAATTATAAGAAAATCCTAACCACATTGTAAACATTGAAGAGTCGTCGTTTCTTAATAGTTGTGCTAAAAAATTAATAATTTTGTTTCCCCTTTAACTTTTTTTTTTTTTTTTTTTATTATTATTTGCTATTAAAATTATAAAACATAATTGAATTGAAGTTTTAAATGAATATTTCTACATTTTCTACTGCATTCTAGAGTCTAGAGTCAGTTAAGGATTTTTCCTTCTTATTCTCATTCTTCTTCTTCGTCTTTAATATAAATGAAATATTGTCAAAATATTTTAATTATTATTATTATTAAGTAATAAAAGAGAAATATATGAAAATTTCGGAAATAAAATTAATTATGTTAATTTGTATATAAAAAAAAGAAAAAAAGAAAAGTTTTTACGACACACTCCTAAGAAAACAATAAACAATTCTCCTTATTAAATAATATTTTAATTTAATTTATAAGAATACACAAGAGTGAGAATATTATTGTTCGATTTTTTTTTTATTATAAAAATAATTATAAATGAATAATCATAATTAATGTAATAATGTGACAACTTTTAATAATTTATCCTTTGGAAACTTTTTGTTATTTCTATTTGAACGTAACGTAAAATTATTGAAAACATCATGTGTGCTTATGTAAAGTGTTTTTGAATTAAGCTAAATTTATTTATGAGCCGGATAAAATATTTTTTTTTCTTTTTAGAATTGATTGTTTTTAGAAAACATATAAAACATTTATAATCATTTTAATCAGATGTAGCAAATAGCTACGAAATCCGTGTACTTTATACAGCTCCCCTCCTCGAATATATATATTTTTTGTTTGTACGGGAAATTTTCCTTTTTTGATTTACTACAAGGCTTCAACCATTACTTAATAATTGTTTTTCACCAAGTTTTCTTTTTTAGGTTTTCCCCGCTATAGATACACAAATAAAAAAAAAAAAAAAAACTCTTCGCGATCGGAGAGAAAATTAAAAAATGTTTTATTACATTTTCTTTTTAGTGTTTTCACTTAGTTTTTCAGGTGTGAATCGAATTTTCTTGTTTTTTCTTTATGTATCCATAATTAATTAAGCGAAATAGACTAAGATTTATCGTCATTTTTAAGCTTTTGTATAAACAAATTTTGTACCGTTAAAGACAAAATCGAAATCGTTGTTTGACCCTCGAGCGTAAAAAGGGCGTTAAAAGCGTCAATTTGTTGCTTTAAAAATATCGTTATAATCAATCAATAAATCCTTTAATTAGAATTTTAATTTAATCAAAGATTAAATCAAGTTTTTTTTTATTTATTTTTAAATTGATCATGCGAATGCGGATCTTTATTCTTGGTCAGTGCACTAACTTTAAAAAACAACATCGATAACATTATTTTTATTAAATTAAATAACAGACCGCATAAATAATCAATTTTTTTATTTCTGCTTTATTGATGAAATGTTATTGACTCTTTATTTAATTTTCTGTGATTTTTGTTTTTTTTTTTTTTTTGTGGTTTTTTTTCACATCAAATAAATATTTTATTTTTTTCTAATCAGTAAACTTAATTTTCTTTATTGTGTGTGTGTGTGCGCGTTTATTTGTTGTACTGTTAAAAAAGGGATAAAAAAAGGGTACATACGTATATCCTTAATGTATTAAAAAAAATTTCTATATATATATATATAGAAAAGAAGAGAGAAACCCTTATAAAATCGTTTTGACTTATTCTCCATAGAATTATAAACATTTCATAATAACTTCTTTTTTTTTTATATATATTTATTTCCCTATTTTTTCTTTGATATTGTACATTTCAATGGTTTTTTCTATTATTATTTTTGTGATTTTAAACAAACAGTTTTACAGCATAAAAAAAATATAAATCACATCGCCATATAAGTAAATATTGTAACAAAAAAAAAAACGAGAAAAAGTCTAAAAGAAAATTTATTGATTGTTACAAACCTCTCAGAATGTGATGTTTGTTGGTTTCGTTTCTTTTTTTTTTTTTTTTTTGTTCAGCATTTAAACATATGTAGGCGTTCAAATTAATTTTCCGTTAATGGTAAGCAGCAATGCCTACATCCACATTGAAATAATTAACAAAAATTAAATCAACAAAAAAAAACCTGACCGTTTATATTTGTGGACTTTCTTCTTTTTTCTTCTTCTGTATATCCTTTTTCTAATAATTTTTTATCTGGCGACAGTAATACAAGATTTCTGTCTACCAGCTAATTACCTATAGAAATTTTTTATTTATTTTTGCTATTCAATTCAAAAAATTTAAAATTATTAATATTAATTAACTGACATCGGTTAATATTCTTTAGAAATTAAGAAAAAAAAAAATAAAATTCAATAAAAGGATATAGAAATGTTTAGAAATAAGTTACGGCTTAATTATTACTCATTTTTCTGTTAATTGTTAACAACAATAAAAAAAAATAATATGGGAAAATTAACGCATTAATGTTTAAGAAAAGTTTTATTGTCTACTAAACACTATAAACGATAAAACAAACCAGTGCACATTACAATTTTAAATATAACAACGAGTTGTGGGGGTAAATTAGAAAGTTTTTTTCTTTTTTTTTTTTTATTTTTATTTCCTTTTCATTTTTTTTTTTACCTTTTTTTTTGTACCTAGAATATTTTGTTAAAAAGGGAAAGGATTCTTTTTCTGCATGCTATGTAACACTAATACAAACATGTTAATATTACCCCCACCGTAGTAATTAGCATAACTAATAATTAGCCAATCTAAAATGAGTAATAGCGAGAATAGAAAGATAGAAAGAAAGAAAAAAACATCTTTTTTTTTTTTAATTATTTATGCTTTTAAAAATTTATTGTAATGAAATCGTATATATATTGTTGCAATGTCACTGGGTGCTTCAATTAATTTCTGAACGTTGGTTGAACAAGATTTAATTATCAAACTTCAATCGTGGTGTGACTTTAACACTTGGACCTTGTGCTAAAACAACAAATTATTTATAATAACCGATAACAGTTTATTTTTTTTTTGGAGAGTAAATAATTAAATTATTATTATTAGAATACATCTACAAATTATTATCCTAATAATAATTTAATTTATTCATTTGACAAACGCATATCCAGCAATAAAAAAAAAATGTAAGTACCCATTATCCACTTTTATTTATTTAATAATTTCATTTATTTATTCATTTTATTTAATATTAATTTAATTTCTTGTTATTTTAGATAATCAAATATGGAAGGTGACAATAACAACAAGACTAACGACGCGCCTGCATTAAATAGTGCTGAAATGTATCCACAACAACCTGTTGTTAATTTTATAAATACTGAATATGCGGTCTCAATGTATTATCAATACATTTCAAATTATTTTATTAATGTATTAATGGCGAATCCATTGCTACAACAAGCTTTAAACGAACCATTGCCTGTACCATCGACATTAAACATACCACCAGTGGCGGAAAACAACAATATTGTTACGCAACGATGTGAGGTAGGCCCATTATCATCATCATCAGCATACTCATCATCATCATCATACGGTGAAAATACATACAGTGGTAATGCATCAATTAGATCATCAATGTCATCGCGTAATTCCACCGGAAGCTTAAAGAAACATGCTAGAAATTCCATGAAGCGTCTAAAAACAACGCCAGGATCTAAAAATGAGCAAAAAAAAAATAACCTTAAGGATAAAAATATTAAGGAACGGATGGCACTTATAGCGAAAATTGTTTACGAACGTACTAAAAATGGGGTAATTGATGTTACATATGGTACCAGTAGCACAGAGAGATGGTTAAATGGACTTTTAGTTTCCAATGCTGATGATTTTACAAATAGAATATTATATAGTAATGTAATAATGTAAACATTTTTTTTTTTTTTTCAATAATTTTAATACTAGAATATAATTGTAAAATGTAAAACTAGTAAATAGTTATAGTTATAGAAAATATTTGTAAAAAAAGAAAAAAACCTTCAAAAAAAATTATAAAAAACGCATGAAAAACTAAAAAAAAAAATAAAAAAAAAAAAACCAAAAACAAAAAATCGAATTGTTTTTATTTATTTCCAAAAAATATCCATTATGGTAATTATATATTTACATTATCTGTTGACAAAAATATCTAATTTAATTAATAAGGGTTCAATATTGTCCACATTTCACCATTTTCTTTCTTTATAAAAAAAAAAATAATAATAATAATAATAACACAGCGTAAAAAAGGTAAAAGAAAAAATTAAATCAGAACTACGATGACCCCAATTAAGGATAAATATGTGGTCGCTGTTTTATTTATTTATCTTATTTTTTTTTTTTTGGCTGCAAAATTATATTGAAATAATGATAGAAATGTGTCTAGAATAAAACTTTCATCAGTTTTATTACAAAATATATATATATATATATATATTTTTTCAGACAGTCCTGTGAGAAAGTGAATTTAAATTTCTTAACCTAATTTTTCTAATCAAAATTCTTAACAAATTATTCGCATGTGAATATAACATTATGTCTCATTACTAAAAAAAAAAAAAAATCCTTTTGTGAAATATAACTAATTTAATTAAGATGAAGATGTACAAGAAATTTTAACATAAAGATTCTAATGGAATAAACGAGCAGAAAAGAAAACAAATTATTTTACCAGGTGCAATTTATAGAATGGGGTAATTTTCTGACAGTAGTTTTCTGATGTGATAAAATGTCATTTGTTGCAAAAAAAAAATTTCTATATCCAACATACCGACATTTCTACAAATTATAACAAATAATTTGTTAATTATTTATTCATTATTTTGTCTCATTGAGTTCGAATTTATAAAATACATCGACAAAAGTCTGGTACTATCTATAAAATGAGTAAAATTTCCGTATATAATTACGTAATAATCTTTATGACACAACTCAAGCATAAAACCGAAAATTTTATTATTTTTTTTAAATCATAATTACTTTTCTCTGTCTTAATTAACGTACTGCAAAATTTAGTTTAACCATAAAATCATGGAAATACTTTACCGATTTCATAACATAAAAGAATTATGGATTGGTTCAATGAGCAGAGCATAAATATATTTATCGGTGACATTTGTTTTCACTATTTTTGATTAATTAATTATTAAAAAATTATTTATAATCGATTTGGTTTATTTTTAATCATAGAGTGAAACCGTAAAACTGTTTTCGTTACGATTATTTCGATTATGTTGCTTTCCTGGTTCATTTCCTATATTTATTAATTAGCATCTGGTTAGCTATAAAACTACCGATTAAAAACAAAAAAGGACAAACCAGCTACCACTACTACTACAAGTAGGTACGTACCGACTACCTGATATAAAATACAACTCTGGTTACAGTTACGGTCCAAAAACCAAAAATATTCCTATTGGTATCGCTTTAGTTTAGGTTTCGCTCTCTGTTTTAAATTTATTTTTTTTCTTTTCCAAATTATTGTTTGCATTAAACTTTACTAGTTAATAATTATGAAAATCACACATCTATAAAATATCATAGATTATAAATTAGTACAATAACCAACCATATCTTAAATATAAATTTGTCTATAAAATTTGAAGATCATCTTAATAATAATGAGAATAATTCCGTTTTAATTATAATATTACTGAGATAGGATAAAATCAATTTCATTATTCCGTTATCATTATTCACTTATCATTAGGTTAATGTTCAAAGTTTAACATTGCGATGGTGCTTGCTCGGATTATTACTGAGAAAAGAATAAAGTAAGATTAGTTGGAAAACGTTAATAATGATAATTTGGTTTTTGGGATTTAGTTAATGTAATAAATGTATTAATGTTTCTATGTCACGTAGGTTAGGTTTTTGGTGTTTCTGTCGTAACCCATGAACAAAAAAGAAAATATTTCTAACAAATGCGTATTGATAACTGAACGAATAATAACGAATGTATTATGTAAATGTTTATTTAAATCATTTAAATATGTAAACAGATTTAATAAACATTAAATTTTTTTAAATTTTTTTTAAAACAATACAACAATTATGCGTCGAATAGAATAGAATAGAAAATTTTATACAAAATAGAACAAAAAACTGTTCACAAGTTCTATTCTTAATGAATATAATTGAGTAAATTAGTCAGTCAGCATAAATTATTTAATAAAAAATGAATAATCTAACAAAAGCATTTATATTCAATTTAAAAAATGTTAAAAATGAATAATAAACAGAAAATTTTTGTTAATCAAATAAATAATTAACTATTATGATGCATTTTATACAAAAAAAAAAAAGAAATTTTTAAGACTCATCGATTTATTCCTAAGTTTGTTGTATAAATATTTGGTGACATTAAATAGCCAGATTATCATAATAAATGTGTTTGAATGTACAAACAAACGTAATATTCAAATGCATTAATTATATGTATTTTGGTTGTTTATCTTTCGGAAAAAGATTGTAAAAGAATATTTTCTTTATTATTTTCGTTTCGTTTTTTTTTTTTTGCAAAAGGAAACCACTAAATCCTTACCTAACAATCAATATATGTTATCACTTAAATGATTCTTTTTTTTGTATATTTTAAAGAACAGTAAACACAACAATAGAATATGAATATAAAATCGATATATTTATGTTTTATTAAATACATAGAATATTATAGATTATGTTTGGGTGTATTATAGGGTGTACACTATACAAAATTATTAACAATCTACAAACAATGCTTATAGTTTGCTGGTTTTTTTTTTTTTTTTTTTTTTTTTTATATAAAAAATATATCGAAAAACATAAATTATCTAAATTGAAAAGAAAAATGTAAATATAAATAAAATAAAAACGTTTATTACATACATAAATATATGTAATATCAGAGCTTTATTTTAACTAGCAAGTGTTTATTATAATTATCCTATAATTACAAATTGATTTTCTATTTTAATTAGACAATTTAAAGTTATTTAATCAGTACAGTCGAAGTTCTATTACTTGTGAATTGTTTGCATAAATCATTTTTGTTTTTAACTTTATTTCCTCCTTTATTACTTATGCTTACAAAAACAAAAAAAAAAAAAGGAAAAAAGTGTGTATAGCAAATATTCAATGCCATAAATCACCCAAAAGAAACGAAAACATTAGAACAGAAAAAACACTTTGAAATCATTGTTTTTGTTAAGAAAAAAATAAGGATTTTTTTTTTTTTTTTTTTTTTTTATAAAATAAATAGCAACAAACGTATCATTATTTTTTGTTAGATACTATTTTACTTACTATCACAACTTTTACGATAAGAGTTAAAAGGCATAAAACAAAAACAGAGAAAAAGAAAATGAAAACGAAAAAAAAAAAAAAAATTATTTAAGAATAGAAATCGAAAATAAGAGATAAGAAAAAGATTTTCTTTTTTGGTTTCTTTTTCCTTTGATAAACATGTAAAAGGCGTGTTATTATTTTTTATTTTTCTATTCTTGATTATAGGGAATTAATTATAACAATCAAAATTTATTTACAGCGATATTTATTGAATTTGGGAATTATTTTAACAATTTAATCAAAACAAATTATTGTTTATTTTAACACTGATTTATCATTTTTAACATAATTGACATTATTTTTTTTTTTTTTTTGTGTGTGTCTTATATTTAAATTTATGTTAATTATATATAATGTTATGTGGGTGATTTAAATTGAGTTCTTATTTCAAATTTTGTTTGTGGTGTTGAATGATTTTTTATTTTTTATCATTATTATTATTGGTTTGTGTGTTTTAATTATTATTGAATTGACTGGGGAAAATACATTTAGCAAATTTATCATATCGGTTTTTTAAGTATTTAATTAATTTAACAATTATGTGTACTTAAATGAAATTAATTTTGTGTTGTTTTAAAAATAACCAGGCGCCTCCACTTGCTTATATATAAAAAAAAATGTGTATGCTTTCAACAAATCTTAATCAATCATCTTTTTCATGTTCTGATCTACTGTGAACTTTACTAAAAACAATAAATAAAAAAAAAAGAATTATAAATAGTAAATGACACTTTATAAACATTTTTTTGCTGCTGTTGTTGTTAATAAAAAGTTTTTATGCTTTTTCTGGTCTGATGTTGATGAAGAAAAATTACAATTGGGTGCCGTTTTTTATTTATTTAAGGTATATATTTTATGGAAAGAATATATTGAAAAATAAAACTTGTGTCATACAGTGTGTCTCCTGTCATGTTATTTTTTTTTTTTTTGTTGTTGTTGCTGCTGCTGTTGTTTCGCAACTTTTTTGTTGTTAACTGTTTGAGTTTTTTTTTTTTTTTTCATTTTTTAATAACTGATTCACTTATTTTATATAAATTGTGTTATTATTAAATGGAATGAAGTATTTATAGGGTTGTTTTTTTTTTTATTTAGTTAAGAATTTTAGTTACTTCATCATGTAATAAATAAACAACTGCAATCAACATTGAAAAAATAACGTAGAAAAAGTCATAAATAGAGTTTGTCAAGGATTTGTCGCATTCGCTGTCTCGCTATTCGTGTTTATATTAATCATTTAAATAATTAATCCATTAAAATTAGTAATAATAATGCAATTAAAACAATAAATTTTATAAAATTAACTATGGATTAAATTATTAATTAAATTTGCTTCTTTTGTATAAATAAATTTAGAAACTTCATTAGTATAATTAAAGAAAAAAAATTTAAATATAAATTAAAGGGAAATTTATTTGTCACAGTGAAAAATCTTAACTTTCATAACGCATCTACTCCCATGATGATAATATTTTGATGAGAACAATTTTTTCTTTATTAAAAAACATTAACTTTTGGCTACCTGCACTTTAAATTTCTTATTATCGTTATCATCCGTGATAAAACGAAAAAAAAAAAAATTTAATAAATAAAATAAAGATGAGGAAAAATTTGTTGCCGCTGTTGTTTGTTTGTAAAAAAAAAAATAGTATCAATTTTATAAAAACTTCTTGAGACACACATCTATAATGTGAAGGGAAAAAAAGTAAAAAGAAAAAGCAAAAATAATAATTGGAAGAAGCCTCCTAATAATAAATGTATAAGTATATATAATTGTGTTCTCCTTGGGGCTCAACAAAAGCTCTTT
Source organism: Ptychoptera albimana (assembly GCA_961205885.1). Taxonomy (NCBI): domain Eukaryota; kingdom Metazoa; phylum Arthropoda; class Insecta; order Diptera; family Ptychopteridae; genus Ptychoptera; species Ptychoptera albimana. The sequence goes on from OY540801.1 coordinate 20,638,281, forward strand.
ATATTTTATTTTATGTATTTACTTTTAGTCAGTAGGAAAAACTTTTGATCATAACATTAAAATTTCAGATTTTTCATCGGTTTCTTTTTAAAAATATTCGTTTTTTTGCTGGTTGTTTGTTGCTGGTATCTACATGATTATTATATTAAATGAAAGTGGGTTAGCAAAGCTTTTGTTGATGTTTAATTTGATATAACCATACATATAACAGAAAAATATTAAATACAATAAAAAAAAGAAAAGACAAAACAACAACTGAATTTTATATGAAACGGATTTAAGTAAAAATTTCATGATAAATAAATTGTAGAAATGTCTGTTAATATTCTTTGCAATGATAAACGTATCATAATGTGTAATAAAAAAAAAGAAAAAAAAAAAAAGGGATACAGGGTGCGTACCTATTGTAATAAATATATTAATAATCATTATCGAAAGTGTATTTAATTAAAAGGGAAATACCAAATTTATCTGATGTAATAAACAATGTCTTAAAGTTAGTATTTTGTGTAATTAAATTAAAAGTAATTATTGTTTAACGCAAGTGGGCGAGCTTTATAACGACAAATAAATGAGCGTACACTAGGTAATGGTAGAGAGTGAATTCTGTAAAAAAGGACAACAATTTTCAAATCGTTATGTTTGCACTTTGTATAACAAATCAACGACACAAACGTAACAACGCGTCGCGCTTATACGGCAAACAACGTGATGTCGGATTTTTTTTATTTTATTATAAAAGGGGTAAATAAATTTTGTTTTTGGGGTAATTTCGTTAAATCTATGTTGGAAAAGAAATGAACTGTAGTTGTTAAATACAATAGAAAGCGTGAAAATCATGTAATGCAAATTATTTAAATTTAGTATTTTTGCGTTTCTCACAGGAAAATGTTTACCAACCACAAAAATTCTAAATTTTTGTATTCTTTTACCCTGAAAATAATTTAATAATTTTTTACTACCTAATTAACTATAACATATAACGTTTAGCATTTTATTTATATAATTTATTGTAATTCATTTAATTATTCTTTTATTAGTACAATGAATACCAAAAAAAAAAATTCGTATAATTGTTTGAAATTTTATTCGTTTAGTCATTTTTAATTATACTTACTACGAATTTAATACAAATATTTATAAATATTTAAAGGAATAATAATAATTGAAAAAAATTTGTTAACTTAATTATTATTAGGATTAATTTCACTGCATTAAAAATTCTCTTTAAGCCTTAAGTCATCGATTAGCTTTGAAATTTATATTAAACAATTTTTATTATTCAGTAAATTTATGAAAATTAGTTGAAATAAAATTTTAATTTATAGCAAAAACTTTATGGTTGTGTGCGTTTATAAATTTTTTATTAAGAAAAAAATAAATAAAAGCTCAAATTTTCATAAATATGTTGATATTAATAGCGCTATTAAATAAATATTTATAGATTTATATATTTATTTTTAGGATTTGTGTAAAAATTGTTTTTTCATCTCTTTTCTCTGCTATTTTTTCTTTATTTTTTTTTTAAGTATGAAAATAGTATAAAGTGAAAGTAAAATGATTGAGCCTTTTTTATGGAAATATTTAAAGCCTTTTACACAGTTGCGCATTTTATTCAATATCATTTCTAATGAGAAAAGGAATAAAATAATAAAAAAAAAGTGATTTTTGTCAATAGATAATAAATGCGTATAGCAAAAATTGTCAATATTCACTCGAATAGTTTTCTATAAAGGCATTATATACGTATAACGGTATAGATCTAAGGATAAGATTTTCATCCTTTCACTTTCACAAAAATAATAATAATAATAAAAAAAAAAGAAGAAAAATGAACAAGAAAAGGAAAACGACGACAAAATAGTAAATTTTCCCAATTTATTTAAGTCACATCACACTCGGTGATTTTTGTTTTTATTTTTATTTTATTTATTTTTTCATAAATTGTTTCCCATGCGGTTTAACAAGGAATGCTGACAAATAACTTATATTGAAAATTTTCTAGTCTAATGGTTTGTAGTTGGAGGTTATAACCAGCATCTGAGCAATTGAAAGGGTTGTATTTTAGCGTTTAATTAGAATTTATTAAATTATATTTTCAAAGTTAATAAAGCAAAATTCGTACCAAAAAAATAAGAAAGGAAAAATGGTAAAAGAAAATTTTCTTTCTTATTTTCTTATTTTATTTCGGTATACAAATTAATTAAATTAAGTTTTATTAAAAAACAGAGAAATTTTTTTATTTTTTATATTAATATTATTTAAAATTTCTCTTTTATTTATTTATAATTAAAGAAAGTATTTACAAATAATTAACTAAATTTAATAAAGAAAACAAAACAAAACATTTGTTTGTTGCTGTTGATTTTGTTAAACTAATTTTCCTTATTTATTCCTATCCTTAAAAATAAAAAAAAATAAAAAAAATTTCTATATCGTTTATAATTTTTTGCCTCTGCTTGCAAAAATTTATTTGATAATAATTCAAAAAAAAATTATTTTTTATTATTCTCGTCGAAGAACATTATAATAATTTTAATATATTTACTGATTGGGGGTGGATGTGTATGGGGGTTTTTTTTTTTTTTTTGTTTGCTGGTTGGTGGTGTATAAATAATAAAAACAAATAATAAAATGAAATCAAAGTGACACGTTTACACCACATACTTTTGGTTAATTTTTCATGCAATAAACAACAGAAAAAAATGTTTTTTTTTTTTGTAAGTATAATAACCAATAATGTATCCGTATATCACCAAGAAAATGATAACAGAAATATAAAAAAAAAATAAATAAATAAAGAACGATGAGAGTCTGTAATATTTTTTATTGTTGCCACGTAGTTCGGTTGTTTTTTTCTGCACAAAAATAAATTTCCATGACTTTTTTTTTTTTTTTTGTCATTTTATTCCCGCATCCTCTTCAAACTCACACGTGATTTACATTTTTAGAGTCTTTTTCTTTAGCGTTTTTTTTTTTCTTTTCTTTTTTGAAAGGTAAAATATATAATGAATTTTGCACCTAGTTTTATACGCTGTCTCGCTCTTCAACTTTTTTAAACAGGTATCTGTTTGTTATGTTTCTTCAAAAGTAAACAGGTAAAAAAAAAGTTTCAATATTAACTGACATCGTATTTGATTGAATTAAATAAACACGAGATATTTATATAAGTTTTATTTAAATAATATTTCTAGGGTTGTTTTAGCTTTACGAAACAAGATCGGGATTAACATAGAAAATAAAAAGCAAGAAAAAAAAAATTAAAAATTAAAAGGGGGTCAATTAATATTTCGGTTTCGTGTTTTTCTTTAATTATAAGTCTCGACGCATATAAATAATAGTAAATGTTTATTTAACTCAATGTCGTGTCATGTTCTCATAAATTTATTCCATTGTAATGAATAATTTTCTTATAGATGTTGCTGTTATATTTTTGTGTGTTAAAACACACACACACACAATATACTATTGAAGAATATTTATTTTATTCTCCAATGATATTTTGGGTTTTTTTTTTCTTCCTCTTTTGAATATTTATAAGGGAAAAAACACAAATTTTAAATCAACATAAATGTAGAAACAGATAAATAATATTTAAAATTACTGTTTTGGGGCGCTTTTTTTTTTTTTTCTTTTTCGGTGAAATAAATTAATAAAGAGAAATAAAAAATAAAAAAAAATGTTATAAAATCCTATTGATTGCTCTAAAAAATTTAAGCTTTTTTCTACGATTCCTACAAAGAACTTTAACAATTTTAAAGAATAAATCAAAAAAAAAAAAAAAAAAATCTTTTATGTAGAATAGAGAATATTTTTATGTTTGGAATAGATACGTTATTATTATTATCATATCCGTATGTTGTAAAATATTTATAATAATATTACAATTTATGATACAAAGACAAAGATTCTGAAGCACTTATGATATAACGACCCCGATGATATAAGAAGCATAGAAATTTGCTGTTGCTTTTTTTTTTAAATGAGTCACATTATATTGGCATACAAAATAAAAACTAATTGGTAATGAAAATCGAAAGGAACAAAGAAAAAAAATGACTAATCAAAAATATGCTTTTAAAAACATAAATTAAAGTTTTAACCATCATAAAAAACATTCCAAGTGTTGATAAAAATTTTATTTTTATGCAAGATAACAAATAATTTTTTTTTTAATTTTTTAATGCTATTCACGATAATCATCGATTTTATGTATTTACTGCAGGCATCATAATGGGAAAAGATTACAAAAAAAAAAAATTGAATAACTAAAGAACTATGTATGTATGTAAATTGAGATATTTATGATAAGACGCCGTGATAAAACAATGACTATCAACACATGAGTTTTTAAATAAAATTGCAAAAAAAAAAAAAAAATGCTTTTTTTCTTTTTCTTTTACTTTTCGTTAAACTTTTATTAGAACTTTTATTCACTAATAAAATAAAAAAAAAAAGACAACAAAGTGATTATAAAAGTTAATTGCCGCAAATATTCTTATCAAATTATTTTATAATTGAATGAACAGAAATAAAAGTTATAAACATAAATAATTTTTGAACAGTGATTAAATATTTGTAAAGTATTAATATTGTTTTGCTTTTTTTTTAATTGTATAAACGGATAATAATAATAATAATTATTCTATAATAAGCTGTTTATATCATAATAATAAATAATAATAATCAAAAAATTATAACATTATAAATCATAAATATTTTACCAATCAACCATTCGTGTTATTTAATCAAATTCATTCTTCTATAATAATTCTTTTTTTTTTTGTTTGGCCAAACAAATTGATTATTCAGTTTATATACAGAGAAATTTTTTTTATTTTTTTTTAAATTAATATCTTTGTTATTATAACAAATCATTAATTACAGTTTATCTATAATCAATAAATGTATTTTGTCAGTTTAATCATTAGTCAAAAGGAAACAAAACAAATTAACGCTGTGTAATAAATAAAATAAGGGGCCAAAATAAAAAACAATTCAATTTTATAATTATCATTAACACATGAGTGATTTAAGATGGAAAATACAAGATTCAGCAAATCATTATTATCATAAAATCAAAATTATTCTATTATTATATAAGATTATTGAAGCATTTTTTTAATAAAATAAATTTTTTTTTATTGTTACTGAATGCTACTTGTTGCTGCCCACCAAAAATGCCATCGTGTATCCATTTTATAATTTATCTATCTTTTGTCCGAATGTTTTCAATAAAATCAGGTAAAACATATGTGGGAAGAAAAAGAAAAACACAAACAATGAAATAATAAAATTATAATTATTAGCTTAATTATAGTTAATTAATAAACAATCAGCTTGGAAAAGTAAATTTAAAAACTGGGGAAAACCCAAAAAATTTAATGACAGCAGCAGGTAATCAAATTTTGTTTGTTTGTTGTTGTTGTTGCTTGAAATTGGTACAGTATGTTACCATGTGCATTATTGATATAATTCAGAAAACAATATAAAGGATAATGCTATCAAAAATATTAAACAAAATCCTTCAATGTAAAATGTGTCTGAAAACGCAAAAAAAAAAACGAAGAGAAATATTTTTCACAAAGCGACGCATAAATTGAATTAAATTTTTTTAGGATTTCATTAAATATTCCCTTTTGACTATGTCATTTTGGTTTTTTTTTTTTTTTTATTTTATTCTTTAGATAAATCGATTGAAAACGTAATCAATCGTAATGGGTCCTTTTTAAATTATAGATGAGTCAATGATTTTCGTTGTTTATTTAATATTATTTATGTAATGTGAAAAATAAAATTAGTGGGGGGTCAAGTATTTTAATTTATACATTTTGTAAATAAATAACCAAAAAAAAAAAAATGATTTCATACCTTAACCCTTTCTTAGCTAGTTATCTATGTGCTAATTATCCCACCATAGTGCATAGTGCGAAATAGCAATACAATATCCATACAACACCTAGTGCCCCTCCCACAAAATTATTAGGTAGCTAATTATTCACAGGTAGAAGATACCACATGCACTTGTAAAAATCTCCCACTTCTATCCCTTACCCTTTCTATTGGTGTTAATTAACTTTTTGTTTAGGCGTGTGTTTATGTGTGTCTAAGGATACATCGCGGTGGCAAATTTTAAGTATAAAAGCTTGAGATTTTTTTAAATTTAATTATAAATCTGCTGATTTTTAACCGTTCAACTTGAACCTAAAATTCTGTCCGATAAATTTAAAAATTATTTCTTATCTTTAATTAAATAAGTGAATTAACTCTACTCAAAAGACGAAAAATGGAATCACCAAATAATGTAAGTTTATTATTTTAATTATTATTATAAATTATTATTAATTCTTGATCCTTGATTATTAATTATAATATTAAATAAATTTCCTTAAAACATTTTAATTAATTAAATCATTTTTTCTTTTAATTACAGAAACGTTTACCAAGCTATGCTCTTGCCGCATATCCGACCAAGAGGCAGAAGATCACCGTCGCCCCATTTGCATGCCAATACAGTTTTGGTAGAACTTTTCGTTATGTTGAACGATCATTAGTTACCGAGGAACCTACAATAATAATATCAGATGATGACAGCACAACAGATGATGATGATGTTGAAAACAAAATTAATGAGGCAGAATATTATGCTCCTATTATGCATAGTTCTGATAACTTCGATGAGTTAAACCAACAATTCAACAAACATTATTTGAAAGATAATGATGAAGATAAAGAATCAAACTATGATGAACAACGTGTAGAAATATGCGTTGATGAAATTGTTGACTATGGTGATTCTGATGATTCTGACGATGGTGTCGATTTCGAATCGGCAGGCTTGTGGGATACCGTTGATAAAACTGTGCAGAATGATGATAAACCCGCTGAATCTGATGACGAGGAAGTTGTAGATGAATCTGATGACGTGGAAGTCGTAGATGAATCTGATGACGATGAAGTCATAGATGAATCTGATGACGATAATGATGTTCTGAATGTTTCAATAATTGAACAACATAAAGATGGTGGTAACGAACAAGATTGTGCTGTGAGCAGTTCTAGCAACTACGATAATGTTGCTATGGATGTAGAAAATTGTACAGGTACATCAAACACAATAGGCGACAGTTCCGAAGATGTCACCGCTAAAGATATGCCAACTTTGCAGCCAGACCAAAGTGGTACACCTGATCAAACCCCAGCAGACAGCCAACCACCCAAGAATCGGATGACAAACCGCGATATATATGATCTGATGCTTAAGGTCACCTCTTCAAGAAGACAAATCGCGAAGACCAGAGAAGGTTTTCGCAAGAGTCAGCCCTTAATTAACATTATCCAGAAGCGGTTAAAGGATAAACTACGTAAACAAGCATTTCAATTGATTAAAAAATGCTTAGATTCGAAAAAGGACAACACAACATTACTCCGCCGAATGTATCGAACATTCAATTTATAATTTAATACCAGCGCCATATTTTTAATTTACCAAAATTTCTTAAAATCCTTAATACTGTAAATTTACTTAGTAATGATAATATTTAATCAATTATGATTGTAATTGTCTAGTCTTTAAAATTTTGAACATAAATAACAATAAAAAATAATAAATAAATAAATTTTATACTTGAATTGAAATTTTTATCTTTTTTATTATCACTTAATAACTTCGCTTTCGCCTTTTGTCTTCTTCACATCTTGAAATTATTATTTTGTTTTTGTTTTTTTTTTGGGGTTTTTGTTGAAAATGTCTACTAATTTGTTGTTCCTCCATCTGTGAATATTTCATCGTTTTTCATCGAATAAAACGTGTTGATATGAGTTTTTCTTTTAGTTATCAATTATATTTGAAAATTAAACTATTTTAACATAACTCACAATTATAAGTAAAAAGGATGCTTCTTATCTTTAATTTCGGTATATTTAAGAATAATAATACATCTAGGAATTAGTCAGGATAAAATCTTTTTCATTATATTATAATTGTTTTCTAGAAGAAAGTTTCTCAAGTTATTAATTTTGAAGACGTTTTTCTACAAGAAAACAAAAAAAAAAAAAAAACAAATAAAAACAATCAGATTAGTTTAAATCCTCAAAAAATTAATTATTTAACTAAATAATATTACGGAAATTATGAATTTGTATGAAAACAGTTATTGTATTTATGCTTTTTAATGCTTATGCGTCACGTAGGTTAGAATTGATATTTTGACAATAGTTTTGTGTACTTTATAGCAAATTCAAAAATGTATAACAATGCGTACACTGATGTCTGTATTACAAACAAGTTAAAACCTATAACAAAGCAGTATAATAACAACATAAAATGTTTGTTTACATTACATGAATATGTAAGCAGATTAAATGAAAATTTTAATTTTCTTTTTTAAACAATGCATCAAATTATAAATCAAAGTTTGTTCGAAATGTTGTTTTAAATAAAATTTTGAAATTCATTTAAATTTTCATATTAAGTAATTAATTATTTTAAAGTAGATATTTAATGAGTTTTATTTAATAAAATTTCAATCTTTTATCCTTGTACATAAGCAAATAAATACTATAGCATAAAAAAAAAATATATATATAGAAAAGATCACTACGTGATTGCAATATTAATGAATAAACAGGAGGAAAGAAAAATGTTTTGTCAACATAAAATAGATGAAAAAAAATTATCAATACTTGTTCTATATTTATATATGAATTTCCGGATAACAATAGATTTTAATTTGGCTGTAATAAGTTATAAAGGTACCGAGTTTACGGCGTTTTTTTTTTGTTGTTGTACGAAATTAAATCACCATTGAAATAGAAACACCTACGCGTGGTTTAAAAGTTTCTCAGAATTAATTCTAAAAATAATTATAATAGGTAGTTGATTTGCGCATTTAATGATTATCATTATTATTATTATTAGGATGAATAGATTAGAAAAAAATGTTGTTTCCAAATTAACAAGTAGGAATTATTTAAATATTTATTAAGATGATTTAGACCAATCTATGACTAACATAACTTTATAATTAATCATATAATTAATCATATTCATATCAAACATAAAACTTTAAAGCGACTAGAATAATTATTGCATAAATTATATTTAGAATTGGGTTATTATAAAATTTTATCTAGATTATTATTAACTATATATTTGTGTAATATTCATAGAATCTATCCTAATTTAAATAATTATGTTTTTCATAGTATTTTTTTCTATTGTTACTGAAAAAAAAAAAAAAAAAAAAAAACACATGTAATAAGGAAAAGTTTTTCTCTCTACAATTTTAAACATAAATTTTAAGCTTTCTCTGAAATACCCATTAAAAAAAAAAAACATAATATGTATTATTTTCCTTCACCAACATAATTATAAAAATAATTGGCTACAATATTATTAAAGCATTTATGTTAAAAAGTAAAAAAATACAAAATTTCTCATGTAGATAATAAAAAGAAACGAAAAAAAAAGAAAAAGAAAAAGAAAACCTTTAAATTGCGTTATCTAAAGAGAAAAATGACTTTAAAATGTATGTTTAATATGTTTTTTTTGTTGTTGTTGTTGTTGTTGTTGTTGTATGTTAAATATATGTAAGGGGAATGTAATTAAGCATAATTTATGATTATTTGAATTGTTTGTCAACATGTGTATTAAAGCTTTAGAAAGTTCTACATCAGGAATTTAAACTTGAAACAATTTTTTTGTATTTTTTGTTTTTTTGTTTATATATCTAGAAAGTTAAGAAGATAAGGATAATTAGCATCGATATTATGTTATTGCTATGCTGAGCAATATTTTTAATTGGTACCAACTAGGTAGATGATATATAAATCATGGAAACGTTCATGGAACGTATGGAATATTATTGGAAAATTTATCAAAATGCTCATTATAACTATTTTACGATTAATGACGCGGATATCACAAATAAACTAGTTTCGTTAAAAGACGCGGTACGCTGCAGGACGTCGCGAATCGCAAAGTTTTTTAAAAATATTGTGACAGATATTTTGCTCAAATGTGGTCGTAGAAATAATTATTCTTCAGACAATTAGCCTGTGGAACTGTCGTAGATATCGATATTTTTAGTCGTAGAACTTACGGACGGTCATTTTCCCAAACAAACTCCTAAAACGTTAATTTTTTAAATTAACATGATAACTTTCATTGGCCATAATTAAATGAGTGAAAAAGCATTATTTTTAATACCGATAATCACATTTATCAAAGAAAAAAAAAAACATTAATTAATATTTATTTTAAGGGGTGAGAATATTTTTATTTTAAAACATATGATAACAAAGGAAAATAAATATTTAACAACCCTATTTTAATGCGAATATTAGAACAACAGATCAACACACAGAAGAAAAAAAAACAGGAAAAATTTATTGTTTAATAAATATTCCATATTGAGATTATACGATCTTAAAGTTTAATATAATAATAATAATATTGAGATGAAAGGAGGATTAGATGATGTACGGTTTCGGCTTTGCACCTGCCATAATTTAAAAAAATATATATTTTCTTTTTCGAAGCAGTAGAATGATAAGGAAAAATAAAAAAAATAAATAGAAATAAAAAATGACAACGACACCTGAGTTTATTCGTTTAGATTTCTACACACTGTATTTTTATCCTTTACACATGATTTTAGTTAATTCTAGCTACAAATTATTTAAATTTCTATACAGTATCTATAATAATAATAATAATAATAATAAAAATCTTAATCATATTCGTATCCTCTACTAGTTTATTATCATTTTCTTTTGTACGCTGATTAAAGTGATTCAAAGTCTCTAAATATCCTTTTTTATTTTCTACGTACACAACATATGGCATTTAAAAAAATATATATATATATATATATTTTATGCATGAATTACATGTAATAAATTTGTACGTTGTACTCATTTCTATTTTTCTTGTTTTTTCAACTAATAAAAGTTATTTCCCTATAAAACATTGTTTAGGCTTTGGTAAATTGGCAAAATATAAATCGATATATATATATAGAAAATCAAAAGGTTAAATTAAATTTTGAATAATTTATAATAATTGCAATATAAATATCCTTTAATGAGAAAAAAAAAATTTAACTAAAGAAAAACGTTCGCATTTAGATAAATCATGGAATTTTATTTATCAATTTACTATAACGGAAACTGCATGTTTGTTTTATTAAAATATCATAATCAAAAGTTCATCGTTATGTCCAATTAAGCATATGAATTTCATATATCATAATAGAAAAACAAGAAGTTTCTGTGTTATTTAACAACTTTTCTATTTTACCAATTTTTAATAATTTTCTTTTTCGTGTAAAATAAAAAAAAAAAAAAAAAAAACGGAAAACTTTTCTTAAACTTTGTTTTTTTCTTCTTTCATTTTTTGAATGGTAAAATGTATGTCAGATGAATTTTTGTCCTTTTGTTTATATATTAATATTACTTAAAGGAGATAAATATATTAAAAAGCTTATTGAGTGTTTTACAGACTTTACAACTTTGCACAACTTTTAACTTATTTCAAGCTGTAATATTCCTGTTATTTAACAGAAATTAATTGAACATTTGTCTCGATTTAGGTAGATAAAGTAGGAAAAAAAAAGAAAAAGGTTTGACGAGTAAATTATCCTTAAAATACTTTCTTTTGTAAATAGCAATAAATATCTTTTTATACAATCCACTTATTTCATGGTATTTTATAAGAGTAAACTGCATTTAAAATGTTTTATATATATTTATATATAAGCTTAATTCACTTGAATGTAAATATCAATTTAAATATCAAATACCGCGTAAAATATAGCCGCAAGAAAACGTAGAAAGTAAATTTAAATAAATCCTTAACCTGATACGATTTATACACAAAAAGTAAAAAAAATAAAATCAATATATAAACCATATATAAGTTATAATTAGACTCATAATAAATAATTTAATTATTATTGATAGTTTTCTATGTTTTGTCTAAATAAAATGAAAAAAAAAAAAATAATAAAAAATTGTTATTGTAAACTTCGCTGATAATTGATGGTTTTTCCTTTTTCCTTTTTTTTTTTTCTTTCTGTTTCACTTCAAATTGTTAAAAAAAAGAAAAGTTTATTAAAAAATTACATTTCAAAATTTATTTTCCTGAGGAAATGAATGAGAAAAAGATTTTTTTTTTTTCCAGTTTTTAAAATATTAAAGGCTCTAGTTGTAACTTGTGTTTTTAATAATAATAATAATAATATTTATAATAATATCATTATTAATATAATATAAAGAAAGAAAGATTCTATTGAGAGTTTACAAAATAATTGTTTAAATTTGAATAAGCAAATATATACATATATACGAATATTCGTTATAATATAGAAGTGAGAAAAGCAAAAAAAAAAATAAATAAATATTCTCATAATAAATGTATGTGTAGTCTTATCGTATTATTTGTTATTGTAACTCTCCTTGGGGCTATGCGAAAAAGCTTTCTATACTTTATTTTTAATGTATTTACTTTCATTTCTCAATGAAAAAGCGAAAAAGAAAAACTTTTTTTTTTTTTCTTTCTCTCTAATAACATTAAAATTTAATATTAAAACGAAATATTATTCGGAACCATAAGCCACTTGAACTCATTATTTGTAATAGAAAATTAAGCAAATAAATGTATATATTCTAATAAAAATTATTAAATGGTAAATGAGACGAATATTATGGGTTTATATGGGTAACAGAAAATCATGTCTACGGTTTTTAAGCTGTTTTTAAAAAAAAAAGTAAAATAAAAATCCAAACTTTTCACCATAACAAATGAAAAATAAGTAACCGCGCTCCGTCATTAACGCTTATTATACGATACATTTATCAGATTTTTTTTCATGTCTTAGGCTCTTGTTTATAAAAGGAAATCATTAACACTTAAAGGCACACAAAGAACGTACGAGAAAACGAAATGAAAAACAAAATAAAAACATTAAAATTCAAAAGTATCAAAAGCAATGTTTTTTTTTAACCCTTATTTAATTTGGTTACTCTTAAAAAGCTATTATTTATTACTTAAATTATGTACTGAAAAATCAAAAAATTATTATTTAAATAAAATAAAACAATGCGTTAAAATTAAACTTAAATTTTTCTAATTAATTATAACAAAAATAATAATTATTATTTAACGTAAGTGTGTTAAGGGTAAATAAATATATAAATTATGCGTTATATTTCAAAATAAATATCAAACATTTAGTTATTTCAATAAATAATTCATAGAAATAATGAATTGTAACGAGGTGGAGACAAATAAAAAATAGTACACAGTACACAATTTACTTGGATATTTAAAAAAAAAGAAAAGAACTCCATACCCACGAAAATCTGATAAAACAGTAGTTAACGCTGTACACTTTCTATTGCGTTATTACGAAACTTCTGAAAGAAAAAAAAAAACCCATCGCGTTTATTGTTGATAGAGAAACGATTGCGCATAAATCTCTACCACAGGTCACAAAAAATTTATTTGCATAACCGCATAGAATTTATTTTTCAGTTGACTTTGAATTCTTACACGAATCGGTTTATCGTAGAAAATAAATAAATTTAAAATTTCTTTTCTATATAATTCACAATAGTTTATTTGTCAAGTGTGTTTACGGTATTTTTCATCAAAATTTCTATCATTTTGAAGCTTTTACCATTTACCATCGTTTAAAATAAAAGTTTTCGCTAAATTTATTTTATTATAAAGAAGAAAAGAAAACGAAATTTTTTTTTTTGTTTTTCTTTAGCTAAGTCATTAGTATGCTAGTTGAATAGTTAATTCTTTTTTTTTTTTTTTTTTAGAGCTTTTAAGGAGGCGTCATACAAAACAAGATAATCGTAATGTTAAATTCCACTTATGAAAGTTCACTTCAAAAAATTGCAGTAAAATAATAAGATTTTGGATAATGTTTATCAGTATCTACAACGAAGCAAATATAGCTGAAGTACTTCCTTCATTATTTTATATTATGAATTATTATTAGATAATTGTTAAGGTCAAAAAAAAATATATATATATATAAAACACAAAAGTTCACAATGGTTATTAGTCTAATTATCTAGTCAAACAAAGTCTTTGGTTTTATTCTACACGAATTCGTATGCTTTGTTAAAGACAACATGGATTTAGCAGAAGCTATTTTTAGAAATGAAATCAATCGAATATTTTGATTCTTTAATACAAAGTGGGATAAAAGTTATCATTTCCGTAACAATAAAGATTTTCAGTAAGTTGTTTATCACTATTTTACAAGATTCTACATAATTTATGCTACGAAAAAAAAAAACGGAAAAACAGAAAAGAAAGGAAAAACACCAAATATGTCAATAAAGAAGAATTCCTGTTGAATGATTTTCTATAAACAGTAAAATTCTCATCGTATTGTTATGCTATAGCATCATAATTTTTTTTTTTTTACTTCTTATTTTCACTTCACAATACGTCTGACAAATAGTTATTTCTTGAAATTTATTAAAGTCACATCACACTTGGTGATTTCTGTTTTTTATGTATCGTTTCCCATGTGGCAGCTCTATTTACGTTTTCTTACATGTAATCTTGAAATTGCTAAGACCCTTTTCAGTCGGATGTATGGCTTGGATACTATTTTTCCCCAAACAAATAATAAAAAAATAAAAAAAGAGAGAAACTTTTTTTTTATAATTTATTATTATTACACATTTTAAATCTAGTGAATAAATGAATTAAATAAATAAAAACAATTTCATTAAATCATAATCAATAAAAAAAAAATGATTTTATTCTTATATCACTAAATTTGATTAAATCGGAAATTTTTTATATCATTTAATAACATTTCCGTTAAATAAATTATTTGTATATCAGTAGTGATGTATTAAGAAAATAAAAATAAAAAAAAAACGAATTTACTGATGTTGAAGGATGAGAGAAGGATTTTTTTTTTTATTTTTTTTTTTATTGTTGCCACGTAGTTATCGTCTCGTGTAAGATTAATTTTTCATAAACATTTCCATAGCCGCCTTTCGTATCTTTGCTGCTTTAGCATCCTCTTGTGACTTCAAAAAAATTCGTACAACTCACACGTGATTTACATTCCTTAGCGCATTTTCATTTTCTTCTTTTTTTCTTTTTTAAGATCCATATCAATTTTTATGAAAATGTAATGAATTTTGATATTAAAATTTTACATTTTATTTTGCTTTTAATTCGTAAATGTTTTTTTTAAACAAGCAAAAATTCCATCAACCAACAACAATATAAATACGTTGTGAATGGATTCCGGAAACTAAAGATTGTAGCATTTTTCTCATCTTTTATCGCATCATGAATAAATTTCAAAGCAAAAAAAAAATAAAAAATGTTAATTATATTAAATAATTTTTAATTTACTAAAATTACCTGTCGTATTTATCAATAATTTTTTCGGTTTTCTTTCTTTTATTCGACAGAAAATCGTAGAAAAATTTATTTCACGTGTTTTAGTCACATTATGATTATTTAAATTAATAAAAAAAGAGAAAGAAAAAAATTAATTCAAAATACATTAAACGTAATTTATGTTCATTAATATTACCCGGGTTAAGGCATTGAAGCAGCTAATAAATGTACAAAGAATTGATAAAACGTTTATTCTATTTACTGTTTTCATATCAATAAAATAAAACTAATAATAATAAGATATCAATAGAAATACAAATATTTACTATGAAAATATAAAATAAATAAATGAACATACATCAAATAAACATCTCCCTTACTATATTTAAATATATATATATATATATATATTGACAATAGGAATAAATAATTGTTTTTAAATAATTTATGTCTTTAAAGTGATTTCTTTTTCCTTTTTTTTTATTTTTTGACTATAAACATATGAATTTTTGACAATATTCAATCAATAAAATCAACAAACGGATGAAATCTACTGAAAATAATTTTTATGTAAAACAAAAAATAAAAAAAGACAAACAAACAAACAAACCGAAATCATGTTTTTATGTTTGTTAAATTATTGATTTCAATTGGCTTAATAAAATTTCACAAGGTATTTCTTACACAAAAGTAGTAACAAAACAGGAATAAAAGAAAGAAAGAAATTAAAAAAAAAAAACAGATATTGCAAGGAGAAACGCGAACAAATAAATCGTAAAAATTAAACAAAAATAATTCATGGCACAATGAAAATAATATTATAGCATCGGGGGATATTTTTTATTTTATTTATTTTATTTATTTTTTTTGTTACGTTTCTTTTCTTGATAATGCTACGTGTTTTACCATGTAGTAACCCTTCAACATGCAACCAAGTAAACAGAATCTTTTGTAAGATTTCTTTTTTTATTATTTTTATCAAACGTAAATATAAATTAAAGTTTAGCTCATTGCTAGAATAAATTGAATTTTATTCTTTTTTATTTTTTGTTTGTATAAAATATAAACAGAGCCCATGGTAACTGTACTTCAATTACATAACAACAGTAGCAACAGCATATAAATATCTGTTAGGAAATTGATAGAAAGAAATGAAAAGAAAAAAAAGAAAAATCAACTGGATACAAATTGTGAATAAAATCGTTTTTATGTATATTTGGTTAGTACCTTTAAAATGTTAAAGCATTCGGGTTAAACGTTAAATAGATATTCGTCCTACGCACAAAAGGAAAACATACGGTGATACCATGTAACAAGATGTGGATGACAAACCAATAAAAAATAAAAAAAAAAAACGTCATCTAAAAGTCTTCTCCAACATTACACTATTTCTAAATACATCGTTTGTTCTTCGTAAAATGATCTTGTTTATGAAGTCTGTCAACTTTTGTGACTTAATGTTGCTTTTGTTGTATATATGTGATCTATTAAAGTTTTATACCCTATGTTTTATGTAGATAACTTTTCTGGGTTGTAGATATAACTTTAGAATTGACAAACAATGAAGAAAGTTATAGACGAAACAATAACGTGTAACCAGCATTTGCTTATGTATAAATTACATTTCTTCATGGGTACCTTTTATTAAAATTTCATCGTAATTACTGAACAAAAATTGCAAGCAAAATTTTTGTTTTTGCTATGATAAATTATTTTTAGTATCGTCGCACACACATACATTATTAAATTATGCGAATTACCTAATTAGTATTCATAATATTGAAAAATGAAAAAAAAAAATTATTTTACTTTTGTATGATTTGGAAAAGGTCTCAAAATCGGTCACTTAATTACCGTATTCAGAATTGCTTAAAAATAAATCCTTTTCCGAATTTCCAAGAAATAAATGTAAAAAGAAAAATTATCAACAAAATTTGGAAATATTTGGAACCTTTATAATAACTAATTAAAAGAATTTCATAATTTCAGGTTGCAGATGAATTTTTTGTCTCGTTAATCGCTTATTAATAACACCTGCAATAAAAAAAATCAAAGAAAAAAAAATTTTTTTTTTTCTTTGGTTTTTCATAAACTATTTTAAAACCTAATGACTTGGATAATAAAATTTACACTTTTGAGACAATTACCCTTTGTCCAAATCATAAACAATAATTTAAAAAAAAAAAAAATAATAATAATAACAGGAACAATAGAAAAGTGAAAACCCTAATAAATACATTTATTTGCTACAGTTTTTGTAAATTTTATTGCTATTGAACTACTTGTTTAAATGCCACTCTCTTCTATTTTTGCAGCTGCAAAGTTACACTGGCGACATTCTTCCCCTATCTTTACTAATTAAACATGTGTCGCCTGTCTGGACAAGGTTGACGGGATTAAACCTGCAAAAAATCATACAACAAACATGTTTAAATATTTGTTATGACGATTTATAAATAAAAAAAAAAAAAACCTGGTCGAGACATCGAAATCACAAATTATTAAAAATATGAAAATTATATAATTTCAAGAAATTTTATTTGAGCTTACAAAATTTACTAAATAAATAATTATTTCTAAAATATACTAAAAAATGCAAATCTTGTAAAATTAACCGGAAAATTTATTCGGAAACAGAATGCGCTAGGTAATATTGCGAAATTAAAAAAAAAATGCATTCAACAGTGCACAACAGTGTCTTTATCAACTTCTATATCTTAAGAGTTCTAATGATTCATTTATGATAAAACTCATGCCAAAAACATGCAAAAGCGTGTAGTAAACCCTTATCAGTATCACAAAAAAAAACAATAAAAAAACTAATTACATTTAGTTCGATAAACCTTAGATAAAAGATAAACCTTAGATTTTTTTTATCTAATCGCCGTTCTTTAATAGACTTTAAAATTGTGGTTTTTATCCAATTTCACAATGTACACAAGAAAACAATTTGGTAAAACAAGATCACCTTTCGTAGAACTTAAAGGTTTAAAACGATTACAAATTTAATTTCCTTTTTGGCGCTTAAAAGGAAATTGGTTCAATTACCAAATTGTGTAATCAATCAATACGGAATTCGTATTTTATTTGTTGCTACAACGTCAACAAATTGGGAATAAAAAAGTAAAACAAAATAAAAAAAAAAATCGCGTTCACAAGGCTTTTTGGCGTCGCAAAGGAAGCCAAAATTTTTGTTTTCCTACAATTTCACAGTCATTAGAAAAAATTCGATTGTTGCGTCGCATATATTTCATTTAAAAGCCTATTAAGTCACCTACTAACACCCTTTAATCCTAATAAATTTTTGTACAGATTAAATAAATAATTTTTACGTTGGATTTTATTCACAAGGTAAAACATTAAGGGTGAAGCGATTGTTTCTTTTCATTTTCTTTTACAGACAAATATATTAATAAAGAGTGAAATGGCTTTCAAATAACACGAAACATGCATACATTTCGTGTTATATTTTTAATGTATATTTCCTGCTTAAGATATTTCTTCGTAATTTTACGTCACTTTCACCTTAAATGTTGGGGAAACATTTTTAAAATTCACCAATACAGTTTTAATTAGTTTACCTACTCCTCCCACATTTTTAATCTAAAATGCACTGATTTTTACTTAAATATCCTTTGTGTTCCTATTATTGAAAAATGAAAAAAAAAAAAAAAAAAATTCTTCTTCTTTTGCATGATTTAAAAAGGTCTAAAATCGGTCATTTAATTACCGTATTCAAAATGATTGAAAAATAAATCCTTTTCTGAATATCCAAGTAATAAAAGTAAAAGTAAAATTATCAACAATATTTCCAAAGTTACGGACTTTTATGATGCCTAATGAAGTGAATTTATTAAATTTCTTATCGCTTATTAATAACACCTGCAATAGAAATTCAAACAAAAAAAAATTATTTTTGTTTTTTTCATAAACAATTGTAGAGCCTAATGACATGAATAATGGTTAAATATATAATTTACACTTTTGGAGACAATTACCTATTGTCCAAAGGATAAACAATATTTCAAAAAACAAAAACAGGAACAATAGAAAAGTGAAAACCCTAATAAATGCAGCTCTTTGCTATAGTTTTGTAAATTTTTATTGCTGTTAATTAACACTGGCGACATTTCTCTTCTCTATACGAATTAAACATGTGTCGATTGTCTGGACAAGGTTGACCGAAAAAATTCTGCAAAAAACATGTTCAAATATCCTTTAATACAATTAATTAAAATTTCTCGAGAAAACGAAATAACAAATTTTTGAAAATTTTCAAAAATGTGAAAATTATATAATTTCAGGTTATTTTCTGTGAAATTTAGTAATTTTGCGAATTAATATTGATATTGCGTAATTATAAAAAGAAATGCATAATACCCAGCAATGATTAAAAATTACAAAATGACTGTTTTGCCATAGTCATGCAAACATCAATCCAAAAACATGCAAAAGCGTGTAGTAAAACGTTGTAAACCCTTATCAGTATCACCAAAAAAAAAAAAAAAAAAAAAAAAAAAAACTAATTATATTTAGTTCGATAAACTTTAGATAAATTTTTTTTTTTTTTATCTAATCGCCGTCCTTTAATAGACTTTAAAATTGTGGTTTTTATCCAATTTCACAATGTACACAAGAAAACAATTTGGTAAAACAAGATCACCTTTCGTAGAATTTAAAGGTTTAAAACGATTACAAATTTAATTTCCTTTTTGGCGCTTAAAAGGAAATTGGTTCAATTACCAAATTGTGTAATCAATCAATACGGAATTCGTATTTTATTTGTTGCTACAACGTCAACAAATTGGGAATAAAAAAGTAAAACAAAATAAAAAAAATAAAATCGCGTTCACAAGGCTTTTTGGCGTCGCAGAGTTTTCAAAGTTTTTCATTTCATCTAAAAGCCTATTAGAACCGATTCAGACACCCACTAGCACAACTGTGCTATGAAATTTTAGTTTAGATTAAACATTTTTTACGTTCGATTTTATTCGCAAGGTAAAACATTAAGGAATTGGAAATCAAATCAATTATAAAAGAAACTTTTGATTTCATAAGAAACTTTTGCTTTCTATTTTAGAGTTATCGTGTATTCGAAGCGATAATTTATTTTATTATAGATTAGTATAGAATCGAGGAAGATTTGGTAAAACGTACTGATTGGTTAAACTGATTTTAACAACAATCAGTGTTTTGACTAAATTATTCAATTTCTCCTTTATACCATTTACTTATCCCATCTTATAACAAATTCGCCTCTTTAAATGGTTGCACAACACCAGCAGATATATTGTGTATAATGTTTAATTACGTTATAAACAATTATGAAAACATTATTTAGCTGCTCGTATAAATATCCATCCGGGAATTAAAAATGTAGCGTGGTGAATAAAATTCTAGACAATGGAAATAAATTATTTACATACATTGGTACTCAAAATAGTAATACATCCTATAACGAATAGCATAGAACACGGAATCAATCATTTCGGGTTGAAAAACTATTTGAAAAAATATTCACATTTCAAATTCCGTTTTTTTTACAATTGAAATTAATTTCTATTTTTTAAATCTAATCTAATCTGATCTTGCTTTAGTCAATTTTTAAAATAATTCCTTAATAAAGAATAGAAAAATATTTTAATTAACAGTTTCATGATTTCAAAATTATCTTTTGATGGAGAGCACCTTGTGTATTAAATGACGTTATAAGTGTAACATTTCTTCATCTTATGGTAGGAACGATTAGGCAAGCTGATGTATTAATCATTGATCGAGCCTTTGTACTTCATCCACGTGTTACTGGAGTTTATTGCTTGATTCTATACACAATTTAAACGATCTACGAATCAAATAGGGACCGATTAATAATGTTATTTGTATTATTTTTAACCCGTTTCATCATTTTATTAGAAGAAAAATTATTAAATTATTTATTGATTTATCCTGCAAAATCCAGTAACAAAAGTATCGAAAAGGGAAATAACGATATTTTTTATTTTTTATTCCTATATTTCTTGAAGAAAAAAAAAAGACTAAACACAGTATCGGTAGTATCGGTATTCTTATAAAAAAGTATCGAAGTATCGATACTAGCCTCGGATACTGGAAACCCTAATTCAATTTTATCATAAATTGATCTAACATGTGCAGAAATAATTTCTTCAAATTTATTAATTCCTTTACATAAATGTTTATAATTTATTTTTTTTAATTAATTAATTGTTTATTCAATTTATTATTCGATTAATTATGATCCTATCCAATAAAAGATTGATGTTTAACCCTGAATTTACAACTAGTAAACATGTAATTTGAACGGTATAAATCTGAAAATACAATTTGAATCGTACAATTGTGAAGTAAACATATACAAAATTAGGATTGAAACAGGATTAAACATGTATTTGGAGTGTAAAACCTATGTCAAGGACGATGAAAAATGTTTATTATACGGCAATAACGGCTTATACGAGTTAACACAAAAAAAAATCTTTGTTTACGTAAAAGAAAAAAAAAACGAAGAAAAACCAACAAGTTTTTGCGATAAAGTAATTAGTGTTTTAGCTGTGTCACTAATTGTGAACGTGATAAAAAACGGAAGAAACTCTGCTAAAATGCTATCGATGTCACCAGTGTGAAATGCATGCATGCAAATTTTGTGCGTCTCATTTTATCTGCTTATGATATTTGATTGTAAATAAAGCTGACCAATAATAAAACGTTATTTTACACTTTTCCCTTAAAAATAGTGAAAATATTTTCAATTTTTTTTTTAATTGGTTGTTACATACTGGCATCAAGCTTTAAACACCCTCTGTTTTAACTACTCCTACCACTTTTTAAAACTAAAATGCACTGATTTATGCTTAAGTATGTTTTTTGTCCCTTTTCTTATTCATTAAATGCATCCCTTTCTGTCGTGGTAAATTTTTATGTATAAATACAGGTAAATTTTACGGTAAGAAAATCATTCAATCGTTGAATTTCGACTTAACACTAGTTAATCTCAGTAATTATTCATTTTGCTTAAGAAAAGCTTTTTTTTTTTTTGCAAATTTGCCAATTTTATTTCAATTTTTTTAAACTTGACTCTACGAAAAAAGCACCAAGATGTCTGCAATAATTAATGTAAGTAACAAACTCAAATTAAATATTATTAACAACAAAAAAAAAACCAAAATAAATCAAATTAATAATTTACTAACGATATCATTTTTATCTTCAGATTCCAATCCATGATTTAAAGATCGATGAAAACTGTCACTACAATCCAATCCAATATCCGTATGATCCAGATAATAACAGCTATGACGATGATTCTGATGACGATTCTGACTACGATGAACAGGTGCTCGTAATTGATGATAATGTCAATGCTGAGGAGCGTTCTGAATGCGATGTTGAAACAACTTCTACAAACGGATCATTCGAAACCATGGCTGATCGTTTAAGGGCAGCTGAACAACTCAACCATGATTTATCTGGGGATATTGTAGAAAAGAAGGAGGCTA
Source organism: Ptychoptera albimana (assembly GCA_961205885.1). Taxonomy (NCBI): domain Eukaryota; kingdom Metazoa; phylum Arthropoda; class Insecta; order Diptera; family Ptychopteridae; genus Ptychoptera; species Ptychoptera albimana. Next base: position 20,661,183 of record OY540801.1, read on the forward strand.
TATTAGAAGATGTGGCTTTAATGGAAGATGTGCCAATAATGGAAGATGTGCCAATAATGGAAGATGTGCCAATAATGGAAGATGTGCCAATAATGGAAGATGTGCCCATAATAGAAGATGTGCCCATAATAGAAGATGTACCAATAATAGAAGATGTGCAAATGATAGAAGATGCGCAAATAGTAGAAGATGTGCCCATAATAGAAGATGCGCAAATAGTAGAAGATGTGCCCATAATAGAAGATGATCAAAAGTGCGATCTAGTTGAAGTTCTATTAGCGCAGTCTTTAAACACGAATGGGCCAACCGATGATGAGATTTTATCACTTTTCGAAAAAAGAATAAAAAGTATCGAGGAAAATAATGGCGATAATCTAGCGCAACAGAAAACAATCGCTTTGGCAATGGTACGCCTGAGAAACCTTGACAAAAACAATACGTCTGAAAATAATACATCAAAGCGTAAACGGAATTCTGAAGGAAATACAAAAACAAAAAAATTCCACATTACGGACATTTTAACAAAAGAACAACGAAAGAGCATCCATGATCAAGAGCCAGCAATCCTTAATCAAAACATGATTAGGGATTTTGGTGAAATAAATAGGACACCAGAGGAACAGGAGAGAAGGAACAAAAACACTCTAGCTGCCCGACGCAGTCGAATGCTAGTGAAATGTGCTGAAGAAACTGTGGAACAATTAAAGAATGACATTTTAGAATATAAAAATCAGCTATTAATGGACGTCACGATCCTAAGTGTTGAGGTGGAAGAAGATGCACTGAAACTTTATGGGACAGAAATTAATTGTAAAGAAATGTTTTTGAATCGTGATAATTGTGCTCTGTAATTTTTTTTTTTTTTTTCGTAATATTTATTGCCGTATATGTACTTTTATATAAAATAATTAATAAAATTTTAACGTTTACTCTAATTTTTGCCTTCTTAATTTAATCTTTGATTTTCAGGTGTATTTGATTGTGCTTTTGATTGTTGTCATTCTGCTTCTGTTGTTTCATAAAATCTGTGATAATCTGTAGGTTCATAAGCATTTTTTTAGCTTTGGAAATTAAATTATCACAGGTTTATATCCATTTAGTAATAATATAAAACGCCTTCACAAATCAAACATTTATTAACAATTATTTTCACATTATAATTGTTGTAATAATTGTTTACAGGCAGATAATATTATATTAAAACATAATTTATATATTTATCATATAATTTATAATGAGCCTAGTCAAGATTACATAAATAAAATGAAGCAACAAAAAGGGTTACAGTAAAAAATAAAACATGAAATAAAATTTAAAAAAAATTTTAAAACCATTAGTAAGTATATAATTAGAATTAAAAATAAAAACAAATCTCAGGATATGAGAGACACATTATGAAATTTACTAATCTCTTATTTTATATGTTTTACACAATTACAAATATGAACTTTTCTAATTACTAACCTTTATAAATAACAATATTATATATATATGATAAAACCTTACTCACAAAACCCCATTAATTTAATGTAAAAAGTTGTTGTAATACGTCTCTCAGTAATAATTTTATTTTAAATTGATTATCTAAAGATAGAAAGAGTATCAGATAACATAATATTAACTTTTACAATATGATTACATAGAAATACAGGAATGAAAAATAATATTATAAAATAATAAACTATATGTGTAATTTTTAATTAATTTATTCATTATAATTACATACATACAGCACATACAACACATATATAGAATGTTCTGTTGATAAAATGTTAATATGTTTGTTTAAAGTAATTTAAAATTTGGTATCAAACACAAAAGTGAAATATTTTGTTTAAATATTTACATTTCGCATACGCATAATGTTTTTCTGTGTGTGTTAATATATAATTAGTTTTAAATGAAATAAATAATAAATAATTCAATAATAAATAACTAACGAGTTTTTAAACGTGTTCATTTGGATAAATCACTGATCTTTTGCTGATTTTTCTTTCTTTTTTTTTCTATAAAAACAAAGGTTAAGTTTCAATCCTGGTTGAAATCAGAACGAAATGTACTGGCTGGATGTGAAGGAATTAAAATAAAATGTTTAATTTGACAAAAGTAATCCAGAAATGTAGTTATTAGTGATTACTCTAGTCATAATAAATTTCCCATTAGTACAGTTCAGGACAAAACTAGAAGCAAAATAAAAATTAACGAATTTTTAAGATAATACATTCTAAACTCTAATCTCTGTAGACAATGTTCATAAATGAACCTGTGAATTCCACCTTATTTATCATGTTGGTTATGCAAATTACGTTGTTTACAGTTGAATAAACGCGGTGTGTTATTGCTAATGTATTTTGTGCATGAAAATCGCACAATCAAGTTACGAAACGATAGTAATCAAATAATAATGATAAGCCGAGTTTATATTTGTGTTAAACTTATTACCACCAGGTCATGGATATTTATATATATAAGTGTTAGACACTCTAATAGATTATAATAGCAGGATATGTAAATTGTCTTAATAAAAATTTCCCATCACTTTACTCTTTCAGTTTAAATCAGTGCTATCATTGATTTACCTATAAAAAAAAAATATCTTGCGATAATGGTGATTTATTATCATCAATTTTCTGTACTTTTGTATGATAAAAATACATTTTTTTTTTTTTTAGGAAGAGTTTAACTACTGACCTAATATTAAAACGAAGTCATCTCTACTAAAATTATGATAATAAAAAAAAAAAAAAATGATAATGATAGCAATCATAATAATGATGGTGGTGATGAAACGATTAAACGAAAATATTTACATAAAATAAACGGAAAAGAGAATCCTGAATGTATTTATTCATAAATTTGAATTTTTTTTTTTATTATTATAAATATTACGTTAATGAAAACGGAGCTTTATTGTTAAAACTGTAGCACAACGTTTAACCTTAAAATGAGCTTTAATGGATATTTTTATTATTTTATATTTTTTAAACATGGTTAGTTGATTTTTCTATATATTTTTTTTTTTTTTTTGATTGAATTGTATCCATTTATGATAAGAAAAACAATAGGGAAGACGACTATTCAGGAATTGATAATAGGTGTACGCGCTTTGTGTATTATTTTGCATGTTTGTTTGCTCTGCTAACATTAAAATTAAAGTAATGATTTCTTAAAAAAAAAAAAAAAATAGAATGAAAAATGTGTAACTAAGGACAAAACACATTTTCTTGGAAAATTAATGTAAAAACCACAAAAACCTCAACGAAAATATCGCATTAATGAATCTGTCTGTTTCAGTCAACAGTAAACATCAATATATGATTATGTAAATATTAGGATGGAAAAATATATAATTTTTCTTTCTTTCTTTTCCAATATTAATTTATGAAAATCGATACATTTATGTTTTACTATATTATGATAATATTGATAATAATAGGCAGGGTGGTTATATGTATACTATGCGTTTTGTTACTTTTTTTTTTTTTTTTTTTTATAAATCAATGAAATATAAATGAAACGATGACGAGATCAATACAAAAACACAGAAAAAAAAAAAATTATAAAATAAAAACGTGGAACGATAAATTTATAAACAATGAGAAAAAAACAAGAAATTATTATTTTTTTTTCTTTTCTTCCTAGAAGTAATAAGAATCAAACCACCAACCAACCAAAACAAAAAAAAAAAAAATTATTACATATTTTTGCTAAAAGAGAAGAGAGAAAAAAAGAAAAATAAAAACCACCGCCACCATACAAGAAAATATTTTATTGTATTTTATATTGAGTCCTTAAAGCCTATCATAACTTCTAAATAAAATAAAAAAAAAAAGAAGCAAAAGAAAATGGAAAAGGGATACACTTTATATTTATTTTTTTTATTTTTTTTTTTGTTCATACATTTATGTATTATGGTTTAGATTGGTTTACCGTCGTAGTATGGGCAACAAATAAAAATGTAAGCGGGTGGATGAATTCTATTACATTTAAAAATAATAATAATAATAATAAATAATAAATAAAAATTGTTATAAACAAAACAATTATACATGCACTCAACAAAATAATTTAAACTTTTTAATCATATTTTTTCCCTTGATTCATGTTCACAACGAACGCAACAACAATAGGAAACAAATAAACGAAAAATCAATATCGGAAAGATTAAATGGAAAAATTACATTTTGTAAATTATAAAAACATAGAAGAAGAAAATGTATTAAGATATGAAAAAAAAAAAAAAATAATAATTATTATTATTCTGTTTTAAATAAACTTATTTGTACTGTTTTAAATCGATGTACTGTGTAACATCGTACAGGTTATATTATTTTACATCAAATAAAAAAAAAAAATTCGTTTGCATATTTTTTATTATCTTTTATCATATTTTATGTAAAATGGTTTAAATGCGTACATAGAAATTACATATTTTCATATCCTAAATGCATGTTTTTTTTTTTTTTTTAAAGAATTTTCTTCTTCTTATTTTCATATTTGATTTGATTTTTATTCGATCAATACGCAATTTATTTATAGAATACAAATCGATTTAATTTTTTTTTTTTTTTTTTTTTTTCATTTTTTTATTTTCATCTTATCATTGGGGGTATTTTTTTTTTTTTTATTTACGTAACGGTATTGGAAACTAAGAAAGCTTCAATAAACTTTTTATTTTATTTTTTTTTTATATAAATAGTTTATAAATGCTATAATAATTGTCTTTAAGAATCTATGAAAACAGAGATTACGATTTTTTTTTTTTTTTTTTTTTTTTTTAAATCAATAATTGGGAATAACTGGAATGATAGATAGGAAAGTAAATAACGGATAATACGTACTTAAAAATAAATACAAAAACAAACAAAAAAAAAAAAGCATTACAAGGTCAGTATTAATAGCAAACAACATATATATTACACATTCTGATAATACTAATCCTTCCAATTAAAAATAAATAAATAAATAAAAATAAAAAGCATCTACAACGTCAACAATAATCTACATAAATCGTTTCAAAAATTATTTCTACACAAAGATTGAGAATATATGTACACTTCTGTCTACTCAAACTAAAATCTAAGTCATAATATTAACACATCAGGTTGAATACTTGAAAGAATGTTTTTTTTTTCTTTTTTTTTTTCTGAATATTCCATTTCAATTATGTCACTTTTGTTGTTGTTGTTACCGTTTTTGTTATCTGATAGAAATAAGAAAGTTAGTCATTTGAATATTTCTTTTATCAAAAAAAAAAAATGAAGAGAAAAATATTTTTTTTTATTTTATTGCATATAAAGAATGTGCAAATGGTATTTTTGCTGTGTTTAGTTTAGTTATCTTGAGAATAATAAGATTCGTCATTTAAAAAAAAAAAAAAATAAATCATCCACGATAAGAGCATGCGATAAATTTATTTACAGTTTTCTAAACACAAAATGACAAAATAAATATTAATCGAATTTTAATTATGCAAAATTATATCGCTTATCTTATGAATTTGCATAATTAGCTAAAGTAATAAAGTTAAAAAAAAAAAAGAAAGCATATTTGTAGACAAACCCTGGCGACAAATACGGACGCCAGTTTTTAATTTTTATACAAGCGCCACACCATAATTATGCTAGAAGACATAGCAAATGCTTAATAAAAACATATTTTCAGTCAGGTTAGTATCTGACAGATATTCGAATTAGTTTTAAGTAGGCGACACTGTCAAAAAAAAAAAAAAAAAAAAAATCGGAACCGTACGTACGATCAATAAAAATATTTAATTTAAAAGGATTAATTACTTTAGCAGGACGGGTAAGTACTAGAAAAAAATATTTGTTTAATACTTGATATACTATAAACTTTGTATGAGACGCTTTATTATCTAGACATAAACATATTTTAATGTCTTTAATTATAAATTGCATAGGTGAATGTTAAACGTTCGCACACCATCGCACAAATGTCCTTAGTACATTTTACAAGATCGTTTACCGTAAAAGGTGTGCGTATTCGTATAAAGATATTAACATAACATAAATCTAATTCAATTATCAATATTTTAAACATATAATATATTTTATTAAATAAATTTTAGGTTACTCTCAGGGATTATCCAATGTTAGGAATAAAGTATATATTTACGTTTTGTATAATCAAATAGGTTTAAGATGTAAGAATGGGTGGGTGTGTACGTTCTTTTGCACCTGTCACATTTAAGAGAGGGTGACTATAAATAGGCAAACAACAAAATGATAACAATAGCACCTGTGGGTGTGTGTATTATTTTCGAACATGGAATTTTATATCAAGATCACTTATTCCACGCAGAATTGATCTTATTTTTTTTTTAAACTGTAATGCAAACATTATTCATCTGAATGATCAAAATCTTGTTAAACTATTCGATTTGTTTCTTTAAAAAAAAAATGTGTTGTCCTTTGGTGAGTTTATACAAAATTTTATTCAAATTAAAAATTCGTTGAGTATGCACCGATAAATTCTAGGTTCATCATATGCAAACAGCATATGGTATTTTTAATATACGTTAAGAAATAATCACTCATTGTTTGTAGCATAAATATAGCATAATAAGATGGTTTTTTTTTTTTTTTTTTTTTAATAATCCTATTACATGAATAATCCATATTTTTGAATAAAAATCAATCAAATAAATTAAAATAATAATAATAGAGGCATATTGAGTTTTTTTATTTTTTATTATTATTTTATTAATAATTTTATCATAATACTAAAAGTTTTAGCAGATGTCAGATTTACTATACGATAAAACAAAAAAACAAAAAACAGAAAAACCAAAACAAAAAAAAAAACTTTTCCATTTTATGGAATTCTTTTTATAATTTGATGATGTTGGTGAAAATGAAAGCATGAAAAAAAGTTTGTAATAAAATCTTTTAGAAAATAAAATGTAGATTGACTTGAAAGTATATTTACGTCACACTGTTTGTTCTCTGTCTTGTTATATGTATGTAATAATTTTACTTTTTTTTTACTTTTTTACTTTCTTATTATTATTATTATAGTTCTGCTGAGAAATATAAGTGACTGAATGCTGTTTGATGTCAGTTATAATAAAGAAGCCACCCGTTTAAGTTTATCAATCTTTTAGGCTTAAGCAAAGTATTTCACATCATTTTTTTTTTTTTTTTTTTTTTTTTTGTTAGTTTCTTCTACACTTTTCTATGTATTTTATGTTACGTAACAGCTTTACTACATAGATCTCTGTTATATGTTTAACCAAAAAAAGAAAAGAAAAGAAAAAAAAAAATGTATATACAGCATGGTTTTAATGTGTGTATGCAAATGAATTTGTATTTATATTTTGTGTCACTATGGGCGGTAAATGTGCTATTAAAAGACGACATGGAAAAATATTAAGACTTGGGCTCACCCAACGTTTTAAATGTTAAACTTTTGAAAAAGCACACTATTAAGCCTGCATGATAATATGTACATCAATGTGATTATTTTGATAAAATGTTGACATTTCGAAAACGCCTTCAAATATCAAATAAAAAAATAAATAAAATTCTTTTTTTTTTTTTTTAAATAAAGTTGGGGCTCTAGTCAATCATCAATTCAATTGTTATTTGATTATATAAATAAAAAAGAGAAAAGTTTATTATATTTTACTTAAAAAGAAAAAAAAAATTGTTATTTATTATTTATGTATGATAAGAAATGTAATAAAAAAAAAAAAAATTATTGACACTAGAACACAATATGCAGAACCGTCATTAAAATAAATGATGAATAAATTTAAATGTTTAAAAAGTCTAATATTACATAATATATATATATATATACATATATATATATATATATTAAATATTTGAACACAAATTTTATTTTATGGTTCCTCATAATAACAAGCTAAAGAGAGATTTTAAGATTGTAAACATCCCATTACTTTTCTTGTCTCATCAACAACCAAAAAAAAAAAAAAAAAGAAATATTTTTAATCATCTCATCAGCATCAACAACGAAAGGTTACCCAACAATAGCAAAAAAAAAAAAAAAAAACAACACCAAAAAATCAAACCATTTTCTTAATTCACCAAAAGTTTTTCAAACTAAATAATTAAATTTTCTTTTTAACCGCATTTATTAAAATGAATCTTTTTTAAACCTTTACATGCGTTTTTTTTTTTTTTTTTTCCTTTGTTCAAGCATCTTGTTTTTCTTATGTAGATCTATTCAAAATTAATTTTGTCAATTAAGAAACTTTCCTTACGAAATTAGTTTCCGTGAAGTATATATATATATATATATATTATATATATATTAATTACGATAAATGTTATAAACTAATACGTTCAAATCTAATCAAGAAATTATATGATAAAAGCCTGTATACAGGTAAATAATAACGAAGATGAAATTTATATTAATGATTTTAATATTATCTAAATAGTGTTTCAGTAGATACTCTTTTAATATGTCTAGAGAAAAAAACAAAAAATAAAATATAAATTTAGTAAACACCTAAGGGTATTATAATAAGAATTTTCGGTACCATTTTTCAGTATAAATTTTAATCATTTCGTTAAATTACTTCAAATATTGCATAAGTTTTTTTTGTTTTTTTTTTTTTATTTAAAATATGTCTTACTTCTAAAAAACTTTTAATCATACCGATAAGTAAGTAAATATAAATAAAACAAAAAAAAAAAAAAATTTCTTATCTAAAAAATTACTTAACCTTGACAGCGAAGAGATCCGAATAGTAGAAGAAGATTACAAATAGCAGTCAACCATTACAATTTTATTTCTAATTTCAAACAATATTTGTAAGTGAAGGGATGTTCTGTTTTGTTTTGTTTTGTTTGTTTTATATCAAAATTATTTTCCAGCAAGTAAATACAGAAAAAAGTAAAATCTATAAACAAGAAAAAGCAATTTTCTTTTAACCCCATTTAATTATACCTCTTTATATAATATTATATATTGATTGAATTGCTTAGCACTTCAAGAGTCACTAACTTCAACTAACCCATAATGTATATACGTATATAATAAACAATTTTGTAAATATCCGATATAGAAAAATGGTTAACAGAATTCTATGTAATTATTTTTGAATGCAAACGAAACGATTGAAAATGTTTAATTACAAAAAAAAAAAGAAGAAAAAAAAGGAAGATATAAAATCCTCCTTTGTATACGATATTTTTAATTTTCTTGATAATCATTTTTAAATAAAATGTTTGTAATTAAATTGAGCTTTCGCTACTAACATGTACCCAAATATAAACAAATAAACTGAGTGGAATTTTACACACTCTATCTCTCTGTGTTTGCATTTGACTAAATAAACGATGAGAGAAAATACTATAACAGCACGTGGCGCCTACATTTAACGTAACAAGAAAAACAAAAAAAAACAATCCGTTGCCGCATTGTAACGCGTACGTTATTTTAACGAACAGAAACAAACTTTTTTTTTTTTTTTAATTGGAGAAGTTATAAGTTTTAACAAGTACAGCGCATATTTATATATAAAAAATAATATTTTTAAATAAAACCCCACTTTCTATTTTTATTTTCAATACATTTTCATAATGAGTGTCACAGAAGGGAAGAAAAATACTGAAATAAACTCAAACTAACAATTGAATCACTGTTGGAATATAAATACAAAAACGTACATCACAGATGAACAAATTGTATAAACTTTTTTAAAACATTGCACGTTAGAAACAACAACGCAACAATATTACAATAAAAATTGGGGACAAGATACGATGCCTTTGCACAAATATAGAAGAAAAAAAAAATTACCTTCCTTAGACAATTTTTCAAAGTATTTTGGATTTTCAGTATACTTTCGATTCTCTGACGATGCGGTTATGGCAAGAAAATACCGAAGCTAACCGTGCTTCACATTCGTATTAAAAATAATAAAAAAAAAAATGAAAAACAACAAAACAATTCTCTACAATAATTGTGTGTTCTGTGTGATCTTTATTTATTTTGAATAAATATTTCGTGTTTGGTTTAATAATAAAATTAAAGTTTCATAAATTTAAAGTACAAAAAAAAAAAAAGAGATTAATTTAATTTAATTAAAGTGTTAAAGTTTCAAAAATGTTGACTCGTGCAATGTAAATTTAAAATCATTAAGATTACTCTAGGAATCAATTTGGATATCAATATTTGGATTCGTTAATAAAACATATAAGTGTTAGATGAAATAAATGGAAAATTCATAAAAATTTTTTCATTTTCGTTCAAATATGCGACAAATAGATAAATAAAAAGTAAAAAAAAAAAAAAAAAACGAATGAATTGCAAATTTATTATAACAGTTATACCACTTATTTTCATATTTTCATTTTGTTTATTATTTTCATCTCTATGATAGGTCATTAGTATTCAATACATATAATGTAGACTAGTCAAATTTTTATTGTCGTATCATTTCTAGACAAAAGTCACACCTTTTCCTTGTTTTTTGTCGGTTTTTTCTTCTTTTTTTTTACTTAACGTTTTTGCGTACTTAATAAAAAATTCGTATTCGTAACGTGTAACGTTGAACTTTTTAAAAGAGAATAAAAATACGCTGCAAAGCTTTTATTGAATAGGAAGTGACAAATATTTTGAATCTAACTCAATTGTAATTTTTTTTTTTTTTCGTCTTGAATTATAATACATAAAAAGTTATTTAATAAATAAACAGAAATCTAATTACATTAAAATAGAAAAAAAAAATATAGAAAAATAAAAAAGCAGAAAATTATTTTAACAAGATTATAATGGATTTATGTTAATATTAGCATGAACAGTAGCATAAAAATAAAAAAAAATTGTATAAACAATTATATTTATATGTTTAATTGTATTTTAAATAATTTTCCATGCACATTGCTTTGTGGTTGTAATTTTAAACTAATTCCAGATTATACAAATTTAAAGCAAATAATAAAGTAGAATAAAAAAAAAAAAAATTAACTCACCATTTCACAAAAACCAATTGTCCTATTGACAGAATGAAAAGATTTTTCTTCATTTTTTTTCTATCGTATTTAAGTATTTAAATGATAAAAAATTCTGATAGGAATTCACAAAGTAAATTAAAGAGGAGAAAAGTTTAGTTAATTAAAGATTAAAGATAAAAGTTGAATATGTAAGGAGTGTTATTTTCGAAAATGCATATCACAAAAAAGAATATTCTTCATTAAAATTTTTTTTTTCTTTTTTCATTATCATGTGAATGTGGTGATATGAGAAAATCGTTGATAAAAGTGGTCATGTAGGCATTAAAAGATTGGTGTACCAAATACCAAATAACAAATATAAAAAGCTTCTTATTTATCGTGTTGAAATAAAGAAATCAAATCAAAAAATTTATAAATGAAACGATTGAATAGTCAAAAGAAAAATCAATTCTGCCACAAAAAACAACATGTAAGACCAAAAAAAAAAAAAAAAACACGAAAATAATATTTTCTAACTTCGATTGATGTTTTTTTTTTGCTTCTTATTTTTTTATTTCGTGAATTTGTTAAAATTAATAAAAACTGTTAAATAAAGGTTCAAGATTTCTTCTGTCAATATATAAAAACGAAGCAAAAAAAAAAGAAAAATGAAGAAGAGATTTATGGATTTGTGGATTATTTGTGGAACGAAGTGATTTTATTTCGTTTTCTATGCAAACAGTAGCTGGTGAGAATGAATTGTTTGTGAATTTTCATTTTTTTTTTAAAGCCTTTTGTGTGGATAATAATAACAGAGGAAGAAAATCATAACTAGAAACTTTTCTGTATCCCCAGCTGCTTTTTATTTTCGTTTTCTATTTTTTTTTTTTTTTTTTTTTTTTCTGTTACAAATTTGACAATAGTCAAGATTCAGTTGAATAGTTTTTGATTTCTTCCTATCCTTATTACCAGAACTAACAATTGTTAAATTGTTGAAAAGGAAATTTACTTTCTCTAAATGGTGATTTTATGTTTTTGATGCCTTTTTATTTTTTTTTGGATTATTTCACGTGTGAAAATCACTTCATTTTATTACATTCATTAATTACTAATTTATTACTTAATAACGCTTGCATAATTAAAAACAATAAGAATGATAACAATCATAATAAAAAAAAAATAAGTCTAATGAAATCAAAATGACACTTTTAAGGCACTTTAATTAAGGTTTACGTTTTTACGTCAACGTAAAAACAATGCAAAAAAAAAAAAATAAACTTTGTTGTTTTTAATAAATAAACAGAATTTTAGCTAAATAATTTATTCGTGTATCACCAGAAATTGTGTTTTTATTTATTTTTATTTTTTTCTTTTTTTATTATATTAATAGACTGAGTGTGGGTGGGTTGTATGATATTAAAAAAAAAAAAAAACTAATATTTTTTTTTTTTTTGTTTTTTATTGTTGCCACGTAGTTATCGTCTCATGCAAAGTAATTTTTCATATAAATTTCCATTCACATTCACATTCTTTTCGTATTTTTATTTTTTGCATCCGTATTCCTCTTGTGACTTGACAAAATTCAAACAATTCACACGTGATTTACATTCTTTAGCGCCTTCTTCTTACATTTTTAATAATATTTAATGAAAATAATAATGAATTTTGATCATCACAACCTGAATTTTACAAATTTCACAAAAAATTTCTTTTAAATTTAAATTAAAACGAAAAACATTTTGTGTTTTTTTTTTTCTGTTAAATTCCATTATCTAGGAGATAAAAAAAATCGAAAGAAATTATCAATATTTCTAATATTTTGTATTTGATTGAATTAAATAAACACGATAAATTTGTCATGTTTTTGTTTGTTTGTTTGTTAGTTTGTATTTTTTTTTTTTTTTTTTTTTTGTAATGGGGGTTTTGCTCGTGTTTTATAATAACAAAAAAAAAAAAAAACTAGAAAAAAGGGTCAATTAAATTTTCGCTTCGTGTTTTTCTTTAATTATACAACCAACGCATATAAATACCAGTAAAATGTTTCTATTTTCTTCGAATGACGTGTCTTATTCTCATTATTTTTATATACTCCTTACTAGAAAACATATAATATACTTACATTGGTTGTTATTAAACAACATGTAGTACAATTCACATATTTTATACTTTCAACTAGCCTTTATTCATTTATTGTTGTTATTAAAAATACCTGAAATACATATTAAAAAATAAAAAAAAAGTAAATAAAGTAAAAAATTTACAAATTTATTATGCAATTACATAGTTTAACAAAGACAAAGTAGTCGACAAAGTAAAAATGTTGCAAAGTGTAAAGTGTTAAGTCGCTTCTGTTTATACTTTTTATTATTATTTTGTTTTAAAGTTTTTTTTTTTTTTCATTTTTAACGAAAAAATTGCTTTTAAACAATAAAAAAAAAAAAAAACAATACATTGAAATTATATTATTAACATAAGTGGCACGTTTTATAATGTTTTCGTTAAATTGGAAAAATGTCATAAATGTTATACCGCGTTCTCGTTACAAATTAGCACCGTCATTTTCCAATTTTATGTATTTAATTTAATGATTATTAGTGTAATTTTTATATATATATATATCACATATATATATATATATGCGTACACCTGTTACATAATTTTATAACGCACATATTTCTTTACATTTTATTATTGATAGTAATAAAAAGGAAAAATAAAATAAAATTAACTAGAAAGTATGACATCTACTATTAATTTTTATGTAAATCGTGAATTTACATTTTCTGATTAGTTTTGAATATTAAAAATTTGTGTAATTTTCAGTAGGAAAAATATTCATCTTTAAAAATCTTTTGAACAAACAAACAAACATTTTTTTGATTTTGATTTTTATACGTTTTGTGTTCGTTTTTTATAAAAATATAATTAGTTGAAGTGAATTTTAAAAAATGTTATTTTGTAAATACTAAATTTTTTACGCAACCCCCTGTTTATTTAATTTAATTTGATAACAAACAAAAATAACATTTTATTAAAAGAAAAGAAGGAAAATGTAAAAAAAAAGAATAAAAAGCGAAACCTTTTTTAACACATTTTTTATTTTTTTTTCTTTTTTGCTGGTATTAAATGCGCGAACATAACACTGTAGCTAAACTAAATAACATGATGTGGTATATAGAATACATATATTTGTATACCTTTGCATGTTAACCTGAACCTTCTAATCCAAACTATATATTTATTTTTATTTTCTTTTATTTTTTTAATTTACTTTTATAAACTTTGTCACAATATGTATATAATTTTATCGTCTTTCGGTCAAAGGTAGTTAAATTAAAGTTTTTTTTTTTTTTGTTTGTTTGTTAGTTAACATAGAAAACAGATCAGAACTTTTTTTTTTGAAGGACAACAAAGTCAAAACAAATGACAATTTCATCACAATACTTATATATAGTGGTGGTGATGGTTGGGCTTTGTGATGTAACCATAAATTGTGTTTAGTAATTTTGTAAAGAAAATACAAAATGGATATAAAATACAAATAAAATCTTTTATGCTTTTAGGTTAGTACCTTTAAATGTTAAGACTGTTGGGTTAAACGTTAAATTGGGGGTATTCCTCCTATACAAAAAGTAAAAAAATAAGTGAAAAAAACGGAGATACATATAGGAATATATAGGATGACAATACAGTAAAAAGTTTTTTTTTTCTTTCAAACATAACACTATTCTACGTACATCCTTTATTCTTCGTAAAATGATCTTGTTTATGAAGTCTGTCAACTTGTTTGACTTAATGTTTGGCTTTTGTTGTACATTTGTGATAAATTAATGTTTTATGTCCTATATGGTGCTCAACACATTAGGGTTTTATTCATTTTTGTTTGTTTGTTTTTTTTTTATTTGCATATCCTTTACAATCGACAAACAATAAAGAAATTTCACGTAAAACAATAGACAGAACCAGCATGTGTGATTATTAATTCATAAAAAATAGAAGAAGTAGTAGAAAAAAAAAATGTACAAACAATTCTAAAGTGAAATTAACACAAATTCTCGATAATTTAATTTTAAGTAATTTATAAATTACTACACATGCTTGTAGTATATGCTGTGCATGTAATTCTGTTCTAAGCAATTAAATTTCATTTTTAAGCCACTTAAATATAAATTGTTATTAGTTTAAAAAAGAAAAAAAAAACAATGCATATTTATAGAACAATGTAAGTAGAGCTTTTTAAGTGAAAACGTGGCAACAATAGTGTAATAAAATATTTTAAACAATGAATATGGTCGTAATCTATCCTCCAGTTGGTTCGAACACAAACATATCAGGGATTCTTTAACAAACTGTATGCAAATGAATAAGAAAAAAAAAATTGTAGAAACTCTATTAAACCAATGACTCTCATATCACCAATTTAAAATCCACCTACTAAAAAATTCACTCACACCATACGATATACATATTAGATTTAATATTTCAAACGTTTTACCATATAAAAACCACTTAGTATCGTAGCTTAGTGTTGTTTGTTACAGTTATTAATAAACATACACCTCCGGCAAAGTTTGTTTATTTCATATGTGAATTATACCGAAAAGAAAGCTTTAAAATTATATTTAATTGTATACTTCCTATCATATTTAAGTTATGTTTTTCTTATAACTTTTTTTTCTACATATATATATATATATATATATAGATCTGTTTCTACCTTATTTCTAGTTTAAAATTTCACAAGTTTTACATTTGACATTATAAAATACTTTTTATATGAATTTGCATTTTTTTCTCTGCTTCATAAATTCATATAACACGGCGCCAATTAATGTAACATGTTTATATCCCCCTTTATACATTATTCTTGTAAATGACTTTCTTTCCTCTTTATTTAATATTTTTTTTATTTTTTTTAATTGGAAATTTTAATTAACTAATTAAATACTTTTTTGCTTTCTTTCTTTTTTGCCTTCAAAACTTAAAAGCTTTTATTTCCTTATATGATAATAAACAATAATGCTTATTTTAAAACAGGGGAATATATATATATTTATATATATATATATAAATATATATTGAAGAATATTAAAAATTAATAATTAAATAAATGAAACACACGGTATGGAAACATATTTAAAAAAAAAAAACTCTATACAATCCAGAGTACAATAACAAATATATGTAAAACAGGAAAAAATAAAAGAAAAAATTTCGCAAACATCTTTATTTTGATTTTAATACAATTTTCTAGATTACTTTTTAATTTTTAATAATTTTAAAAGAAAAAACAAACAAAAAATATAATAAAAGGGAAAAATAATAATAATAATAATAATAATAATTGAGTACAACACGTTGCGAAACACGCGAATAAAAATCAAAATTAATTGATAATACGTACGTTTCATATTTTTATTATTTATTTATTTTTTTTTTCTTGGTTTAATTTAACGTTTGTTGTTGATTAAATATTTCACTACAATTCCGTTTAATTTGAACATTTAAACATATTTTGTCAATGTTATTTATTATAAAATTTTATTAACAATTATCATGATAATATTTTAGGCAGTAGCGTTCTATAGGTCGCACTTTATTTAAAAGGGAAAACTTTTGTGAAACACAAAAAAAAAAAAAAGTTTTTCTATGGTTTAAAAAGGTTAAGAGAAAAATTTATTATTTTCTTTTGATTCACTGTTATTTTATAGGTAGTTTTGTGGGTGGGTATTATTGTGAAATTTTGTTAAAAATTTCCATTAGTTTAGTTAAGCGGAACTTGATTTCACACTTTTAGATTTAGTTTTTTTTTTTATTTATTTGTTATTTGAGCTTTAAATATAGATTTTGAAAGCCTATTAGGATTTAATAGTTTTGTACAATTAAGGAGATGCCAAATGATGTAGATCGTAGTGTTTAACGAAAGTTATGTTAAACACAAGACGTCTAATACTTCAGGTGTTTCTACACAGAAAGAATTACTTTCTAAATCCACAGATACTATGAATTGAATCAAGAAATTTTTGCATGACTCTCGTACAAGAGAAATATTCTTATTTTCTTAAAAATTTTCTTAAACTAAGAATTTAAAACTAAATACCAACAAAATAAATTTAAATTGTGAAATTATTTCTGTTTTTTTTTTCTCAAGAAACGAAATGGATTAAATGGAAATCAAAATTCTCTCCGTGTAATGAAAAATTGAGCATTTTACCATGGCAATCAGAAAACAGGATCATGTCTCCAATCTGCATGGTTTAATAAGCATGCACCTCTTGATTTTGCTTTTTTAAATACAAAATATTGAGGATTAAATGATTAGTTTGGATGCCCCTTATGTTTTATTTGAAATACCGTACTGAAATACCGTAAGAAGTACTTTAGGACCACACAAAAAATTTAACGTAGCTCCCAGCTTTATAAAATTTCGTTCCTTTTACTTTTGTTAGTATAAAAAATTCTTTAACCCTTCATGCAAGATACTCAATAATTTGAGTTTCTCCGGAGTATAAAAATTATTCAAACGCCACTGTGTTATAAACTAAAGGAGAAAATAGAATTTAAAACGCCAAAATACTTAATAATAATTCGAATAAATAAATAAATATGATTAAATTACGCTCAAATAAAGTTATAAATAATAAATTAGTCAAATTTTCTTAATTATTTTGATAGAAAAAAAAAAGTCCACCACCCTTGCGTCCCGAAAATTAATGTTAATTTTTTAGAATTTAATACGTGTTTAATATTTTAATACAGTTTAGTTAACTTAATAAAATTATATAAGAATTATTTCTTTATTTATTTATTTATTTATAAGAATAAACATAATTAAAATTATATAATATTGTATTACATAAACAAATATTTAATATTTTTTTATTTAGATTAATGTTGGCGTGTCCATTTGTGATTTGTGGCTCACGTTAACGTTTCTAAGACAAGTGAAAAAGTAAATGACAAGCAGAAATATTATTTTATTTTATTTAAATTTATTTTCTCTAATTAACGTAAAAATATAATAATAAATTTTTTTTATACATAATTTCTTCCTTAATAATAAAGCTACAATAAAGCTTTTTTTTTTTTTTAAGAAAACATAACCTAGCTATAAAGTTATAAAAATAATAATTTTTTTTTTTTTTAAGCTTTAATTTGCATACAATTTTTAACGTACTTGCGTTCATATTAAATAATAATTTTTTTTTTTTTTTTTTTTTTTGATAATAATAAATTAATCTGAAAGCTTTTAAATAACTTTTAATCCACTTCATCATCTTTTTTTTTTGGTTGTTTGTGTGGTGGAATAAATTAATAATTTTTCCATAATAATAATTTAATGAACGAACGATTCACATATATACATATATATATTTTTTTTTTGTATAAAACCATAAACTTTTCTTTTTTTTTTATTCCATTTCTTCCTTACATTTATTATAATAAATATAATTTTAATAATAATAATAATATTAATAATAAAAAATTATATTTTCTTTAATGTTTCTTAAAAGTTTTTTTTTTAAATTCTTTTTGGTCTTTTTGGTATTTTTTTTTTTTTTTTTTGGTTTCTTTAAACATACTTTTCTAACCATAAATGTACAAAACCAAAAATCTGTTTTTCCTGTAAAACTTTTTTGTTGTTTGAAGTAGGTTTGTAAACATTTTAACAAGATAATTTCTTATTCGTCTGCTATACGTTGGAAGAGTTGTCATGACAAAGTAGTGTTTGTGTGATCTATATACATACATTTTTCATTTAACCAAAATTTATTTATTTAATAAAATCCAGAGTTAAAAATTAAATTATTTAAATAAAAAGTGAAAAAAGAAAAAGTTTTCTTCCTCTTTGCTGCAGTTATAATTTGTTTTTGTTAACTTTTTTTTTTTTTCTTTGTTGATGTTTCTTACAGTTTCTTATAGTTTTTCTCGCATTTTTTTTTATTTTTAATTCTATTTGTGCATTTAAATATAAAAAACGGCTACATCATAAAGAAACACAACAAGACCACATTGTAAACATTAATGTTAAAAATTACTTAAAAGTAGTGAAATTATTAAACATACTAAATAAATATATATGAATTTTCCATAGTTATAACTTTTAACTTTTACGATTTTATTATATTAAATTTAACAATAATTGAAATGTTTTTGTTAAAATTATAATTATAATTATAATAACAATTATTATTATTATTATAATTATTTTAATAATAATGTTATATTACATTAATAAATCTAGAAAAGGTTTTTTTTTTTCATTTAATTTTCATTTTCAATTTATTTTTAACAGCATTTATACGTTTTGTTATAATAAGAAATAAATTTATTAATATTGTCGTTATTGTTATTATTATTATGAATATAATTAATTATGTTAATATTAACGTGAACATAGAAAACTTTTATGATAACACGGTGAGAAAACAATAAAGCACTTGAGCAAACAGTTTTTTTTTTTTCATTTTTTTCATTTTTTTTTTTTTTTTTTTTTTTTGTTTAATATCGATATAAAAACTTTGGAGTGACATTATGAATATGATGAAATGTTGTTACTTGACAGCAAATCGAAATTTATATAAGTTATTATTATTATTACCAATTATACATTTGTTATTTATTGTGATTATATTAAGCACAAATATAGTACCAGTGAGAACTCTGCGTAGCAGTGATAAAGGTGAAAAGTTTGGTGAGTCCCCAATATACATTGAAAAAGTTTTTCCTTTAGTTTTTTGTTTTTTTTATTTATTTTTTTACTGGTCAAGTAAAGTTAAGTAAAAGTTTTTGGTTTTGTTTTTTGTGATAATAAAATATAAACAGAAATCACTAAAGTATAACGAGTATTTTTATTTTAGAATTTTCCTTTCCATTTATTTAATTTTTTCTTTTTATTATTTTAATTTTTTTTTTTTTTTGCTTTTTTGTGTATCTGCATCGTCGTTTTATTAACAATAACAATATTGTAGGTCAGTTCAGTCAAAATGTGTTAGCGATTGAAGGTAAACGAGCAACTTTAGAATGTCCAATAATTATTCCACCGCAGGATATTGTGTATATGGTTTTGTGGTTTCGAGATGACGCTGGTATTCCACTTTATAGGTTTGTAACTTTTTAAAAATTGTTTTTTTTTTTTGTATATTTAAATACATTTATTAAAAAGAGAAAATAAAAATTAAAAATTTAAATAAAAGTTACCTTGTGGTTTATTTTTTTGTATAAGAACGTAGTTAATGAGTAAAATTAACGTGTAACGAGTTTTAAATACTTTTTATTGTTTTTTTAGCTTTGATTTACGTAACAAAACCATTGCACAAGCGACTCATTGGTCAGATCCAGAAGTATTTGGTACACGTGCACAATTTATATTTGATGCGGATCCCGCTTATTTAGAATTAAAGGTATAAAATAATTAAATAAAATTAAATTTATGTGAAAACATGTTGTTTATAAATGTATTTATCTTTGATAGGACATCAAACGACATGATCAAGGCGTTTATCGGTGTCGCGTAGATTTTAAAGCAAGCCAAACACTCAGTTTTCGCTACAACTTAACAGTTATTAGTGAGTATTAAATTCCTTTACACTCATCGATTATTTCCTTTTGAAAATATTTTTTTTCTCGCCTATAAAGCTTTTAAAAATCAATCAACCCAACCCCACATGACCCATAACAACTATAATATTATAGTTTCAAGATTAAACGTACAATCACTGAATTAATATATTGACGCACACGACATATACACTTTTTGTTGAGTATTATTTGGATCGTATGTGCTAAAAGTAAAAAAAAATAAATATATAAAAGAAAATGGGAAAAAAGAAAAGAAAAAAAAATCAAGTAATATTTGGGGAGTCGGAAATCAAATCAATTACAGCTGCTCTAGCTATCGTAAGCAATTTCGTTTTATAAAAACGCGATTTTCATCTTCTTTTGGGGTTTCGTTTCGTTTCGTTTTTTTTTTTTTTTTTCATTCTTGTTATTTGATCGAAAATTGTTAAAATCGTTTATACAGCAAGTGTATTTACCGTAAATGTATTTATTTTATTATATAACAACTACTGAAAATGGAAAAAGAAAGGAAAAAAAAAACTAAAAATATTCTTGGGATTTATCCCCCTTCAGCCAAAATCAAAAATATGAATTAAACAAAAAGAAAAATCCTACTTCCAATTATTATTTAAAAAAATGTTTTTTTTTTTTTGTTTCTTTCAGTTATGCCTGAACCACCCCTAATATTAGATAGATGGGGTCGCCAATTAAATAGTTCAACAATTGGCCCAATGGATGAGGGTGACTTTTTAATATTAGTCTGCCGTGTTTTAGGAGGTAAATTCTACATCAACATTACCTAATTAATCACCAAATTAAATAAAATATTATGTTATTAGGTCGACCCCAACCGAATGTACGGTGGTTTGTTGATAGCGTACAATATGATGATCAGATTGATCAAAATACTGGCTCAATAGCAGAAAATCGTATGATATGGCCAGTTATAAAACGTACAGATTTACATAAAATTTTTACTTGCCAAACTGTAAACACTGATTTAGTGCCGCCTATGGAAAAGAGCTTCGTACTTGATTTATATTGTAAGTTTTGTTTGTACAAAGATTTTCATCCAAAAATAAAAGAAAAATATTCTCTATCGTTATTTTCTCTTCTTTTTTTTTTTTTTTTTTCTACACGTTATTTATGGATACAAATAATAAATAAATCATTAAAATCTTGTTTCATTTTTCTTTTCATTTTCGTTTCGCATTTTTCCTTTATTTTGGTATACAATCTTCGATACATAGTAAAACCGTCAACAATTGAGATATGGAATAACACAGTGCCACTTGTTGCTGAACGAAAATACATAATTCATTGTGCTAGTTCTGGTTCTCGACCAAATGCTGTCGTTTCATGGTTAAAAGGGAAGGAGAGATTACAACAAACTAAGGTATTTTTATTCTTTTACTTAATTTTTACAATTTTCCCTTCTTGCATAATAATGGAAGAGAAATAATAATAATAATAATAATAATAATAAAAATAAAAGAAAAACAAATATTACTGAAAACACATTAAATTGTATAAATAAACACATTACGAATAATGAAATACTAATCATGTTAAAAGTCTGTAGACGAAGAATGTTGATTGATATTTTTCTTTTCTGTTTTATTTTGTGTGTGTTTTATATACATCCTACTTTTACCAAAACAACAAAAGGAGTCGTATAACGTCAACACAACATTCTCTGACTTAGCATTTGTACCAACAATTGATGATGATGGGAAAATTATAATTTGTCGTGCGGAAAATCCTAAACGACAAACATTTTTCATTGAAAAATCATTTAACTTAACTGTTTACTGTAAGTAAGTTGTGATTATATATTTTTTCTATCAATATTTTTAATGTAATCGTTTTTGTTATTTTTCTATTTTGCTATTTTTTCTATTTTTTCTATTAAACAAATAATACATGAAATAGTTAAGCCAATTGTAAATCTACAACTTGGTCCAACATTATTATTAGATGATATAAAGGAGGGTGATGATGTATATTTTGATTGTCAAATAACATCGAAACCTAAATGGAAAAAGCTTAATTGGCTACATAATGTAAATTATCGGGATCCTTTTTGATTTAAAAAAAAAAAGAAAAGAAAAAATTTTAATAAAAATTTTTTTTTTTTTTTTTAATATAGGGTCTGCCACTTTCACAAAATGCCTCAGCACGTGTAATACGTTCATACCATAGTTTGGTTTTACAAAAAGTTACGAGACATTCAGCTGGTTCGTATCAATGTAGTGCACAGAATAGTGAAGGGGAAACAGTTAGCAAAATTGTAACATTAAAAGTTAAACGTATTTATCACTTATATTAATAAAAAAATAATTAATTTAATTAAATTTACATAAATTATGTAATATTTAATGAATAAAACAATTTTTTGTTTTTGTCTTTTTTATTTGTTATAGATGCACCACTATGTGCTGCTACAAAATTAGCTGTTGTTGGCGTATCGAAAAATGAAGAAATTTCAATATCATGTGATGTTGTCACTGATCCAATTGTTAAAACGTTTAATTGGAAATTTGAGAATTCCCAAGAAATGATCGAATTAAATACAAATCAATATACAAATAATGGTACAAATAGTATTTTACATTATATGCCAGTTAGCGATCAAGATTATGGTACGTTAAGCTGTTGGGCATCTAATGACATCGGTATACAAAAGGATCCATGCATGTTTCAAGTGATATTAGCAGGTATAAAATATATTAATTAAGTAAAGTAATTATAAATATATATAATTAATTTAAATTTAAATAAGGATAGGTTTACCATCATCGGTTAAAAATTGTTCTTGGTATAATCGTACAACGCAATCATTGACAATACATTGTATGCCGGGCTATGATGGTGGGCTGCCCCAACTTTTCGTTTTAGATATAATTTCTGTGAAAGATCGTATCTCAAGGTTATAAATAATAGAATAAAGTAATAATTGGATATTGATAGTAAATTGAATTTTTTTTTTTTTTTTTTTTTAATTAATTACAGGCTGAACATGACAAATTTCGAGGAGCCAATTTTTCTAATAAATTCAATCAATCGTTTGTTTAAAAAAGTACAATCAATGCATGAATCCGATGTTCTAAAAGTATTCGTTTATTCAATTAATCAAAAGGGTCGCAGTCAAAAAGTTCAAGTGACCGAATTTTTTATTGGAAATACAGAAAAGGACAATGGTAATCCTTTATTCATTCATTCACTCATTCATTCAATTTTTTTTTTCTTTATTTATGTTTTTCTTTTCTTTTCTTTCCTTTTTTATCTTAATCAGACAATAATTTTCCAAATATATCACCAATCACAATTGGAATCATTTTAACAATAAGCATATTATGTATATTAATTATAATCAAATGCTATTTACGTCATCGTGAACAATTAAAATTGAACGTTCGTAATCCTGAGGATAATTTTTCGAAAGATTCAAAATGTTCTTTGTTGGGTCATGAGAAAACGATAGATGTAAGTAGAAATATTTTGCCCATTTTGTCCACTAATTTTAATAAAAAAATTGTTTTCGGAAGCAGACAGAAAAACAAAAACAAATAAATGCCCGTTGGAATCATATGGAAAGAGTTGGTAAAAGTACAAAAACATTAACAAAACCAGATTTTGATTTAACAGATGATGAAAGAGATCCAGATTTAATTCCTGTTAGTTAATTATTTATTTGCCTTTGCTTTATTTATTTATTTATTATGTTTTGCAGTATCCACGTTTAGTATCATCTGTACAAAATGAAGAAATGTTACCAATGACAGCATATGTAACGCCACATCATTTAAGCCATCGTAAAAAAGAGGACGACATCAGTACACTATTCACAATGGAAAAATGTACAACCGAACTGGATGGTATTAATTTAAAAGATATAAATGATTATCTACTAGCAACACGTGTACCAGAAAGTTGCGTGTAATACAGACAAGAAAAAAAAAGAAAGAAAGGAAATTTTTCTTTATTTTTATAAATAAGCAAATAATGTTGGAAACAAAAAAAAAATACGATAAAAGGAATGAATTTCTAAATAAAAATGTATAAAAAAGAAAGGAAAAATAAATAAAATAAAAGTAAATAAGAAAATTTTGTTATAATTGTAAATAAGACAACCAGAAATAAATATAATAATGTAAGAGATAAAGATGAAAATCAAAATGAAAAGTAAAAGTAAAATAATAATAATAATAATAATAATAATAAAAAAAAAAAAACTTTTTAATGTAAATAAAAATAATTTAAATGTATAAGGGAAGAGCAAACATATCCACCCAGGACAAATAATAAAAAAAAAAAAATACATAAATAATACATAAAATGTTACAACAAAATGAAAAAAAAAAAAATATTTAAATTTAAATAATAATAATAATAAAATTCAAATTAAATTAAAGAAAAATATTAATAATAATAATAAAGAAGTATTTTAAAAGCTTTACTCTTATTAAAGAAAAGACATATATGTATATACATATATATATATAATATATTTTATAAATAAATAAATAAAAAACGTGAAAATCTAATAATTAAACAAAAGAAAAAAATAAAATAAATTATTTAAGAAATATTATTATTATTATTATTATTATTATCATGATGTTTTATTTTCTATTATTAATTATTGCAAAATTTATTACAGCAAATATGATTATCAAATTTATATGAAAAACATGTGATTTTTTCCCATTTTTAACAAAACATTTATTTATGATAAACGAAAATCTGATTAATTAACAAAAATAAAATATAATTTTATGTTTTATTATGTGATTTCTGTTAAACTATGTTTAAAAATATGTATTCGCATCACTAAACGTATAATTTTGATTATACCACCCCCGTTATAACAGTAATGAATAATTTTTCTAGATAAAAATCTAATAAACTTTATTAAATAAACCATTTGCGGATTAAGTGGGTGTAATACCTTTCTTTAAGGCATCAATTATAGACAAACATACAAAAATAAAATTTTTTAATTACAGAGCCTACTTTCTACAATCTTGATCCGTCACTGAACAACAAAAATAAAACATTTTTTCATAGTCAATCATTTTAAATCAAAGCTAAATACCCTAAATCATAATCAAATTATGATAATTTATATTCGTAAATAATAAAATCAGGCGAATTATCATTCCATTGCCTTTAATAATAATTCAAATAAATTTTTGCCATCGCATCATTTTCATTATCATTTCAATTAATATTCCTTTAAACTGATGACACTTTTACCATGGATATTTGTTTTTTCGTATAGCCCGCCACCCCTTCATCACCCACAAAAATAAAAGCATCCCTTTCAAAACATTTTTTTTTATTCATTTCAATTCATCAAACCAATGTATAATTTTACAGTAACTTGATTAATTAAAAAAAAAAAAAAAAATACAAACCCAAAACAGAAATTTTTTCTTCTTTTTTTTTTTTTTTGTACTACTTAGCTTTATTGCTTTATTATTAATTTGTACAAACTGGGGTGGTAAAAACCAGGTGGATGATAAAGTATGGTTGGGTACACTAAAATCAAAAAAAAAAAAAAAAATTTTTAATGAATAAATATTCCCCCCTATTCTATTTGTTAATTTCTTTCATTTTTTGCTTCTGTGTTTGCAAAGAATCAACAAAAAATTAAAAAAAGAAAAAAAACCAAAGAAAAAGAATTTGATTATAATTAGGGCTCGTCTTCGTTTTATTTTCTTTTCTCTTGTGTTTTTCGGTTTCTTTTCTTTTCTTTATAATTTTTCGGTTTCTTTTGTGAAAATTAATTGTGGAGGACTTTAGAAGGAAAACAGAATATGATAATAATGATAATAAATAAAATAAAAAAAACATACGCGTTTATGTAAAAAGCAGACAACGTATAAATGGTTGATCTTTAATTAATTGATTAAATCTCGAGAACGGTAAGATTTGGGTTAAGATGATTCAGATACTAAATTTTACGGAAATTAAATGATTCTATGATATTTTTCTGCTTTAGTATTTTTTCTTTATTGTTTGTTTAATTTTTATATTAATTCATTTTTTTTTTTTTTTTTTTTTTGTTAGGATTATATTTAACAAATTACTAAAAGAAATCTCATCTGTTGCCTTAGCATTTAATATAAGAAGGAGAAAAACGATAATAAATTTTCCATAAAATATTTTCAAATAATTAATTATCAAAGGATTTCCAAAGGAATAGAAAAAATAAATTAAATAAACTAAGGGTAACCACAAAATACATTCTTTCCACTTTATCACATTGAAACTAAATAAATATTTAAAAAAATGAAAATGTTTATAAAAATAATTAATTAACCAAGATAAACATTTTTTTTTTTTGTTCTCTCTAAAAAGATTTTATTTAATTTATCCATCCTTTTATTTAAATTGTTTGAGTGAGACTGTTAAAATGTGAACCCATCGTGTTATTCATAACCATTTAATATACAATTTATATTTGTTATCTTTAGATTGATAACAGCCGTGTTCAGACAGGATTGGTTGTATAAAAGTATTCCATCCTTCCTTTGATTGAATATAAATAGTTGAGAACAAGAAAATAAAAAACATGCAAAAATGACATTTAAATAAATTAAATGAAGATATAGCACCTGAATTAAATAACCGTGATGATTTATTAAATGATGTGGAAGAAAATTATCGTACCAATGGAAGCATGGGGCATCTACAAAGATTCTCCATTAAATATGGTGTAATATTGTTGTTTCCATGTTCGGTCACCTAGTTCTTATCTAGGCTATCGTAGACAATCCTAGAATACAAAACGATTCTAGTATTTCGGGTGGAATTTAAGAATGTGGCAATCTTTATTTCCGTTTTCTCATTTGCTGCAAATTGACTCATCATTAGTCAACTTCTTTGGTGTTTATTATGTTTTGCTAGAATATTCTGCATTTTTTTAGCCATTTTATTTGGGTAAGTACTTAGTACTGTGTAATGTGAAGAATCTCACTGGCATACTCACTGTAAAGTATAGCAAAGTACTGTAAAGTATCTATCGTACAAATGCATTTGGTTTGACTTCTTAATTCGTAGACATGATGATGCATCCATATAGCAGAATTCGTCTATAAATTCATTGTGACTATTCTCTACATTTTGTATGATTATTTCTGTTGAAGTTATAAGTGAATTCTAATTAGTTATATCTTATCGATGCTGATCTCTAATCAAGTGTTGCATACTTATTTCACTTATATCACTGTTGCATACTTATTTCAGCCTAGTTTGTCTAGTGCATCTGATATATTATTATCAAATAAGACTAAACCGACAAACTATAACCAGTTAAAAAAAAGAAAAAGAACAAAAAACCCCGATTATAATTTCTCTACAATTTCTTATTTATTTATTTATATTAAACATTAAAAAATAATACAAAGTTTTCATTTATATAAAAATGTGTTTTTTAAAAACATTAACAATTGATAATTAATTTATTTTATTTTTATTTATATTTATAAATAAATTTTTTGTCATTTTCACCCTTTTTTTGATAATTTGTCTCTCTTTTATTTATTTATTTACTTTTTTTGTTATGTAATTTATTTTATCAGCTATGCTCATTAAAAAAAAAATTAAAAAAAAACAGTTTGTAACTATGTAAAAATGAAAATTAAAATTAACAAAAATCATTTATAATAAATAAATAAAATATTAATTATTTAATAAATTATTTTGAATGTAATTTTTAAAAAAATACATTCCATTCTTATTCATATTATTTTAATTATAATTATATATTCGTAAATATGGTTTAATTATTTCTTTATAGAAAAGATAATAAAAGAATTAATTTTAATAAAAAAAAAAATTTAATATGAACACAATTTTATTTTACTCTATCGTGTAAATTACATATAATTTTGTGTTTTTAGGTATTTTATTTTTCTTTTTCTTTTCTTGTAGTTAATTAATTAATTAATTAACACATTTTTACTTAAATATTACAGTGGTTTTTCATATTATATTTATTCTACAATTATTAATCATTTTTCGTTTATTATTTATTACAAATATTTCTGTTTCTATAATACAAATTTATTGCATTATTATTACACTTTATGTTGATTTTATTCGTAATTATCATTATTAACACATATAATAATTAACAAGTACTTTAATCAATTTGATAAAATCACTAAATAGACAATTAAGAGAACAGATGAAATTTCAATTAAACAAAAATGTCAAGTAATAAATTAATTGATCTGTGATAAAATATTATATAAAAGAATTCATAAAAAAAGTAAATTTCCGAATAAAATCAACAAATTTTAACTAATTTTTAATATAATTAATTAATAAATCCAATTAACTGGTACCCATTGATGTTCGTGACTTAATGCATCGAGTGCCTCAACCACTTTTCTAAACGTTATATCAAAATCTTCATTTACAATCGTCATATCAATATATTTTTCATATTTTCTTTGTAATAATGAACTTTCCTCAACAGCTGATACTAAATCATCATCCTAAAAATAAAAATTAATATTTATTTCATCAAACAGCACACACGCAACAATTATAATAATGTATTAACAATATAAAAAACATTCCATTAGCATTATTAAAATAAGAAAAAAATCAAAATCATACCTCATATAATGATGCTAATGATTCGAGTGTTCTAGCTCGTCTCGAACTGTATCTAATAGAACTTTGTCGGTCAAACTATAAAAAATAAATGCATGCGTTGTTAAAATAATAAACACAAATAAAAAATAAAAAAATTAAAAACATCTAAAGCCTAATTACGATAATGTAAAAAAAAATTCTCATTTCACAAAATAAAACGACTAAACGAACATTTCATTAAAAATTTCAACGAGACATTGAGATTTCAAAAACAAAATTAATAATTAATTATAAAAGATAACAACAATAATAAACACCCCACAAGCACTTTCTTTTTTTCTTCAGCGTTTTTCTTTCTCATAAACAATTACACATTCTTTTTATGATTACGTTAAAAGAAGGAGAAAAAAAAAATTTTCTTTTTTGTATATAAATAATTACTGTTAAATTTCTGGATGAACCTCCTGTTGCTCGTCGTTCTGAATAAATTTGTTTAAGTTGTTCCATACCGGGGGCTGCTATAAAAACAACATATGGCATAAATTCTGTGCTATTATGTAGCATTTTTAATGAACTTGGGGCACAATCAAGTACACACATTTTCCCTATACCAAAAAAAAATAAATAAATAAATATAAAACACATAAATTAATTTGATTATAATAATTATAAATAATTAAATCATATTATTTTTTTTTTTTTTGTTTACCTTGTTTGATAACATCACGTATTGAATTTAAATGTGTACCATACATATTACCATTATGTTCACCATATTCCAAAAATTTATTCTCTTTTATTTCTTGTTCCATTGATTCACGATCAATAAACCAATAACCTCTACCATTTTCTTCTAATACTCTTGGTGCACGTGATGTATCTGTAAATAACAAACAAAGGTTATTAATAAATGAACAGAACAGAACATAAATGGAAGGAAAGATTTTTTTTAAAGTAATGTAAACAAACATACGTGGTGTAACAGCACCAAATTTATCTGGATCACTGTTAATTAAACGATTCTTTAATGTTCGTCTACCCACACCCTCGACACCAATTAATACTAATGTTTTCCTTTTGAACGGTGGCATTTTTGTAACCTCTTCATATAATGATAATTCGGCTTTATCAAAGTCACAATTAGCATTTGATTTGTACATTGTTTTACGTTTTTTCTTTGAAATCTAAAATTAAAAGGATGTAATATTCGTAATGAGGATTTTAATTGTTTATTTAATGTGAGAAATATTCAAGTAGAAACTACAAAAGCATGATAGTTACGTAGATTAACATTTACATCGTTAAAAAAAAAAACAGACGAAACATTAAACACGAAATAGAATAGTAAAAGGTAAAAGAAAATTTACCAAAAAGAATCAAAACTTACTCGTGTACCACAAATGCTAATTTTATGGACATAATCAGCCTCCGGTGGAACATATGCTTTACGGCGTTCTTCTAGCTCCTGCGATGGTATTAGGCCGGTGGGACCATTTGATGAAATTAGTTTTGCCTGCCACCAATTAGGATCTTTCACATTGATAATCTAAATAGGTTAATAAAATTATGTATATTTCGACTTCTTTATCTTTAATCACAATTATTATTTTATATAAAATCCATCATAAATTAAATTTACTTGTAAAATGTCACCATTTTTAAATGGAAGTCCAATATCTTTGCATGGTAACAATGAATCTTCCATTGGATCATAATCAAATAATGCACGCATATAACACTATAAAAAAAAGAAAAAAAAAAAAAAAAGAAATTATTTTTTAAAACATTATTTTTAATTTTTTTTTTATTAAATATTAATTTAAACTTTTAATCAAAACATTATTATTATTATTAAATATAGTAAAAAAAAAATGATATTATTTCTTCTACTATAAAACTATACAAAGTAATTACTTTACTTGAAATTAATATTAATGTTTGTGACGGGTTGTTATTATTTGTCGCAATAATAAATTTTCTTGTTGATCGCATGTTTATTTAATATTAAATAAAATAAAAACTATACATTTTGATTTATATATCATGAAATTTTTCATTATTTTTGTTTTAGCTATTTTAAAACATTACATATAAATAGTTATGTTAATTAATGCTATTTTGTTTGTTATGTATATACATTTATATATATATATATATATATAACAATAATTAAAACATTAAAAACATACATACAAAAAAAAAATTCATAAATAAAATATCAATAAATCTGTTACTATTAATTTTTAACAAAAATAAATAAATGAAATTTTACGGAAACATGTTAAAGATTAACGATCACAAATTGATTCCGGTCTTTTTTTTTTTTTTCTTTTTTTTTTCTTTACTTTTTATTTTCAAACATTTTAAATCGTTTTCTGCTGATATCATAATATTAATAATAATAATAATAACAACAACAGCATAATAAAACAAACTAAACACGATAAATAAATAATTAATTTAATAAAAATAAATGAAAAAAAAAAAAAAAAACTTTTAAAGTAAATACTTTGTATGAAAATAATTATTAAACTAACTTAATTTAACATCATAACGGACATACCCAATTTTATGATTACTTAATAAAACATACATATAGTGAAAAATATCTATATAGAAATAGTAGGAGATGTCATCTCATCAGATTGATATATCGACTATAGAGCTACAGAGGTTAGGTTTAGTAATGTGATTAGATAAATAGTAAATAAATAATAAAAAAAAACGAAAAAAACGAAAAAAACGAAAAAAACGGAACAAAATCAAAATAAAAAACATAAAAAGCAGCAAAAACAATAATAAAGTTTAGGGAAGAATAATCTTCGTTACGTTTGTGACACGACAAAAGCTGTTTTAATTAAGTTATCAATTTACACAACGATAAAAAACGATAAAAGACAAAACAAAACAATAACAAATAAATTGATTAAATTTGCAAATTAATATAAAAAAAAAAAAAAACAAACAAAAAATAATGGGGAAGAAACTCAAAAGAGAAAAAAGAAAGAAAAAAACACAACTTACCGTTAGTTTTTTTCCTGGCTCTAAATTACGTCCATTCTTTACCTGTCCACCAGACATAACAATCCTTGCTGATTTCATTTCCTCATCCAAATTCGGTCCAATTTTCAATGTAACCGATTCTTTTGCTCTTGATATTTGCGCCTGTAGCTCTTCTGGTGATCCAACCGGTGTACCATTTACCTCTAATATAACATCACCCGGATGTAATAAACCTTGTCTATCAATCATACCACCCGCCAAAATACGTGCAACAAGTAATTGATTATGATCATCAACTTCAACGGTTAAACCAAGCGGCTCATTTGGATTCTTACGAAGTCCAACCATTTTTATTGTTTCACTAGGCATTGCGTCTGGTGATAAATCAAATATATCTACAATTTTATTATTTATATGTAAATTTGGATCTAAACCAAATCGTCGTTTAGCTACTTCGTCGTGGGCTATTATTAATCCCTAAAAATAAAATAAAACAGAGAGATAATATGAATAATTCAGTTAATTTATTATCAAATTAAATGAATAATGGTTTTTTTTTTTTTTTTTTGTGGTAAGCCCAAAACAATTTAATTGAATTAATTACAATTAATTAATTAATTAATTCATTTTATTTATATATTTTTTATTGACATGAATTGATTTACCTTAAAATGTGAATGAGTTAAAATGCGTAATAATTCTCTAGCGTCACGATTATGTGATAAATTTAATAAATCAACAATATCTCTAATTAATTCCCTATTACCAAATTGTACAGGCTCAGATGGTTTTGTTTCCTCTTCTAGAGAATCTTGAATCTAAAAAAAAAAAGAAAACACAAAAAATTATAAAAGCTTCTTTCATTTCATTCTTTTGCTTCTAAACACAAATATTACAATAAATTTTAATTAAATTTTTTCTTTCTATATTACGTTAATTAAATAGAATTTTTTTTTTCTTTTTTTTTTTTTTTTTAATTATTATTATTTCTAAACATGCAAACAATATTTAATGGTTAGTTTACTCTGTCTATAGTGAGTATAGTTACAAAAACAATACATCATCATATTTAAATCAAATTTATATTTAAACACGATATATTGTAGTAAATATAGTCCCCACCGACAGCTGTGAAATTTAATTAAAATAATTTTTGATAGTTTCAGTAAATAGATTTATGAGCAAATTATTCTAATAAAAGTAGAAAAGGGACTTTGATATAATTTAATCATGATTAGTTTTATTAACGTAAACAAAAATCCCTTTTTTTTTGTTGTTTTTAGAGACTGTAATAAGTAATCAAGGCAAGTGACAACAAAAAAAAAAAAAAAAACGTTAATTTCTTAATAAAGCAAAACCAAAAATTTTACAAATTTTAAATTAGACAAACACTAGAAATATTTTTTTTTTGTTGAAAATTCAACTAAATTACATTAGAAGCAGAGAGAACATGTTCTCCAACAAATTAATGCTAAACGTAATTTCTTCAAAACAAAATTATTTAATATAAGAAAGACAACAAGTGGTGAAAAGTGTTTAATCAGAGTATATATGTACGTTTTTAGAAGCAGATCTACAACAGAACAGACAAAACTTAGAGAAAAAAAAAAAAAAAAACTAATCAAATCATAATTTTTTTTGTGAATAAAAGTTTGTAGCAGATGCTTATTGTTTTCTTTCTCTGTTTTCTTTTTCGTTTTTAAATTCATTTTATAATTAAAACATCAAAAATATTATCATAATTCGGTAAAACTTATTTTTTTCTTACATAACAAGTCATATATAAGCGTGTATTTATCATTTTATTTCGTTTTTAATTAAAAGGATTTTGATAAAACTTTTAAGTAAAGTAAAGAAGAAGAAAAAAAATAGCGAATTTCAAAAAGATTATTAAGACAATTATTTAATTAAAAATTACAACCATATGTTAATGTAGCTTATGCATAAATATATTATTATAAAAGATTAATATTGTGGAAGAATTATATTCATAGTGAAGCTGAAGGGCTCAAGCTACATAGGTTGGGTTTTTTTTTTATTATTATAGTTTTTAATTACGAGAATTAATCAAATTCAATTCATTCAAAGTGACCAAGTTTTTGCTTAATTAAACTAAAAAAAAAAATAAAAAAATTAGGGGATAAACTATATGCTTAAAGCTCCTATGTTGTATTAATAAATTATTTTTTTTTACAGTGAGTCCAACAAAAAACTAAGCCTAGGATGATCCCACTTTACAATGTCAGGACCATTCTAAAACTAGACTAGAGTTGTAAAGTTTACCTCAATTAATTAGAAAAGCATAAAAAGCATAACATTTAATGTGTGTCAATGTTTGACACAGTTCGTTTCATTTCATTTTTTTTTTTATAATATCAAGTCATTGTTGTTTATATTCTCTGTTTTATGTTTTATGTATTGTTTTCTTAAACGAAATAAGTAAAAACACAAAGTAAACGTTAAAGCAACAATAAAGCTTAAACAAAAAAAGAAAAAAAAAGAAAGAAAAACAATAACAACAACTAAATTAAGAGTTAATTAATTAAAATTAATTTGTTATATCAGTTTATAGTCAAGTTGATTCTTTATAAAAAAAATAATAATAATAATAAAAAAAAGCACACAAATAATGAAAAACAACAATAAAATAAATGAATGAAATGCTTTTGGCAGTTAAATTACAATTTACAATCATGTAAAGAATAAATATGAAATGAAATGAGGAAACAAAACTTTTATCGATCAAATATTTGGTTGTAAGAAATATAAAAACAACCCTCTCACACGCAATGTTTTGTTTTTTTTTTTGCGAATATAAAAGAGAAAAAAAAAAAGCTTTTTCTTTGTTAAACAAAATCTTCATTACACCATATGATAATAAAATTCAATCCACCCACTAGTAGGAGTAATAAAAATGTCATGTTGTTCGTCATGACAACATACATGTTTGTATTTATGTTTATTTTCTTCGTTATTTTATATATATATATATATATATAAACAAAAAAAAGAAAAGAAAAGAAAAACGGTCATTGTACATAAGAGATAAATGAAAACACACACACACATACATAAAAAAAAGAAAAGAAGAAAAAAACATTAATAAAATAATTCTCTAATAACATATTCTTTACGTTCCTCTTAAATAAATGAAATAAATAAAACATATGTGTAAATAAATAAATATTACTGGCAACATCAAATTGGTGTAAATTGACAAAACCATATAAAATCCATACGTATGGTAATGGTGGCATAAAAAGTAACAGGTAGATGATAATAAACTTTTTTCTTTTTTTTTTTTTTTTTGGTTAAGTGAATCGTATGTGATTTACGTTTTAATATTTAATTAATAAATTTACACAATTATTTCGACGTTTTTAAATAACTAATTGAAACTTTTATTTTATATGTATTTACTGAATAAAGAAATAATAATAATAATAATAATAATAATAATAAAATTCCACTTAAAAAATAAATAAATATTCACAACATAACCGTAATCTACTATGAGTTATTACATTATATAATTTATAAACGTTTTAAAATAATCATTAAAAAACAATTATCAAGAATAGAAATAGTATATTAAAAATGAATAATTAAAAATAACAAGAAACTTACAAATGATTTATTAGAAATTTAAATCATATTTTACTATTTTCATTTTTGCATAAAACCACAATTTTATGTTATGAGTCATTTATAAAAAAAAAAAACAAGATTATTTAATTAAAAAAAAAAAATTTTTTTTACGAGACGATTCATTAATAATTTTACTACATTGGATATTTCTTCAATTGAATTAAATATAATTGATTAAATATGACTTTAAGATAAATAAATAAAAACTAATAAAAAAAAATAAATTATTTAATTATAATGAAGAATAGTAATAATAACACAATATGTATGGGGCTTGGGCGTTGCCATGGAATCGGTTTGTTGGAGTTTAAAAGTATTGTTAAAAAAAAAAAAACAAAAAAATCATATTGAAGTCATGGCAACACGTTTATAACATAAAAATTACCTATACAACCATAAATATTTATATTTTTTATTAAAATTTCTATTAAAAGATGAGTTTTCGGTAATAATAATAATAATAATAATGAAAAAAAAATGCATTGAACACATTTTATAAAATAAAATTCAATAATAAATAAAAAAAAAAAAAAAAAAAAACATAAACAAAAGGGAATTTAAATATATATGCACTAATTTTTATTGCATTTCACCTATACAAAATACACACAACGTACACAATCAAATAAAACAAAACAAAAAATTTAAATAACAAAAAATCACTCAAACGTGTTGATTTTTTTTTTTTTTTAACTAACAAAAAAACTTTTATTCAACTTAATTTCTCTTCATTTTCATAAAATTAATAATGCTTACGTCATTTACTTTAAATTTATGCTTTATAGAGAAAAATCTTTGAAAAATATTATCATGATTAGTTTTATTGTTTTTAATCAAAAATGTCTGCCACACACCTTAATACGTTAATAAAAAAAAAAAAGAAAAAAATTATTTAAAGAACTCATTACATATTATAATCACAATTAATGTTAAAATCACTAATAATCCTATTTGTTTAATAAATATCCAAACTATTTCCAATTGTAATCTCTGTATAGATTCTAATAACAATAAATTTTAAACTGAAATTTTCTGCATTTATTTCATTTTATTATTAATTAATTAACTGATTTTAATAACAATTATAATTTATATTACTTACATTAATAACTTCTCTATACACAATGCCAACAATGTTTGACTTTTATTTTTTTTATTTATTAAAAATTATTTTTATTTTTTCTGTTTTATTTGAATTAACATTATGTGGTTTCACTATGTCTATACAGCAAAAAAAAAAAAATCTCTCTACACGAAAACTCGTTAGTAATAATAAAATTAACCTTAGTTGTATTGTTTTCTGATTTAATAAACAACAAACTTCAAAGCTCTTCGCCAACAACAGCAACACCGAAAAAAAAAGCTAAAAACTTAATGACGAAATTTTTATTTATAGTAAAGTTTTTTTTTAGCTTTTTAGCTTTTTTTATATTAAACTCAAATACAATTATTAGTTTGATGCGCTTATGTATTTTGTTCTTTTATTTTATAAAGATGTATACAAGTTATGCACGTTATTTTGTATATGTGAGTAAATTTACAAACGAATAAACATATTTAATAACAAAAAGAAAGAAAAAAAAAAAAAAAAAAAACTGGGTATGGTGAGTAACGTAAAGTAAAGTAACGTTAAGCGAGTTGGCTTTTTGTAAAGTGGAAATGGTATGCATGCATTACGGTGAGAGAAGGTGAGACTCTTACTTAACCAACACAACACAACACAATGTTTCAATACATACAAAAACAAAATATTTATAATTTACTCAGGTATCATTCAGAAAAGTGAATAAAATGAAAGTTATGTTGCATGTTGTTTGTTTATAAATATAAATAAACATACATACTACTCACCTGTAAACATAAATAAAAAAATAAAAAAAAACAATTCTAATAACAAGTAAATGCTTTAGTTTTTATCTTTTAAAAAATATTAGAATAAAAAACCATAAATAGTTAATTTAAACAACTTTAAACAAAAACCGGTCAACAACACCAAATTATTTCTAATTAAAAATTATAATAATGTGTGGGACGGAACGTTTATAATATTTAAAGTTGTATCAAACAGCCAATACTCAAATTTTATTTGTCACACCATGTTTATAATTATAGAAACGTTGGAAATTTCATAATTTTATAAGAAATCGGTAAGGAACTATCCTTAAACAAGTGCCATACGCATCCTGAAAATATTTTTACAAAGTAAAACCACCCAAAATTACTCTAATAGAACTTCCGGAAAGTTTTATTTAAAAGAAAAAAAATCTTTACATCTAAACGCTATTGATACAAATACACCTGTTGCACCTGCCTAATTGCATCACTGGTAATAATAATTATTAAATAAAATAAAATTCTAATACTGTAACAATAATTTTAATTGAATTAATACTCTTATGCAATTATTATATGGAATTTCTGGGGTTTTTTTTTCTTTTTATAAAAATAGACATCGCAGGTGTTTTTTTTATTAAATTTTTATTAGAAAAACAATATTTTTGTTTATTACTTTACGTAAATTAATTATCTAATAAAGAAAAGTCATCAAAAATATTAAATATTCAACAAATATTTTTTTATTATATTTAACAAACATAACCGATAGGTATAAATATATAAAGAAAACAAATTAAATTGTATTCAATGCAAATAGTATTAAGTAATAAAGGTGTTACACTTAGGAATTAAGATAATACGATTATAACATAAGAGATACTAGGCAAACAAATTGGTATAAGTACAGAAGTAAAGCCGAATATAAATCAATCAATTGTCTTTGAAAATTTATTTATTTCTTGCACAAATCGGTAATTAAAAAATCGTAAAAACAAATAGAGTTTTGCTTACATTATGATTCTGTACATTTGTAATAAAAATAAACATAAATACTGACAAAACGTGTTGTCTTAATTTAATTTATTATTAAAATAATAAAGATAAAATTCTAAATAATATTCACAATGATTGCCGTTAATACGTTTTGCATATGCGTTGCAAAAAAAAAAATTTATTAATTTTTTTTAAAACAATAATAAACAAAAAGCATACATCCAGAGATAAAAATTTAATTTTTTTTTTTTTTAGTTTAAATAAACAAATAAACAAATCAACACATAGATAGAAATAAAGAAAAAAAACTTTTTTTTAATTTAAATTGAAATAATTTTGAGTTTAATTAATAAGAAAACAATTACATGCTCTGTTAAACCTTTTTTTAATTTGCCTTGGTACTCTTGCTACTCATTAAATATAGATCAAAGTGTAATTGAATTAACCTTTTACCCATAAAACACTTTATTAACAGAATTATATACAATTTATTTTAAGTGTTTCTTTCATACAGAAAGAAAGAAAAAAAAAACGTTTTATTTAAACAAAAAAATTTTAATTACCTTTATTAATTGTGTTACAGCTGGACTATCCAATAGACCTTTTAAAAATACTAAATCAGTTTCATTTGCACTAACTTTTCCATTTAATTCTGATAAATTTTCTTTAACATGCTGAAAGGCACCTGTAATAAATTTAAAACAAAATTATTATGAAAATAGGAAAATTTCTATAACAGAATTTTTGTTATTTTAATTTTTCAAATCAAAATTCTAGATGATGCAGGACAAAATTTTTGGTTCTAACAAGTAAACAAATAACAAATAATTGAGGAGAAATATTTTAACTTTTTTTTTTTTTTTTTTTGTATATTAGAATACCCTAATTATACAATCAAGTTAAAGATAATTTAAAAGAAATTTTTTGTTCCATTTAAAACTTAAAATGAATAAAGTCTACAAAGTCTCCACAAAAAAAAAATGAAGAGAAAAACCATTCACAATACCCTTAGCAAAGTTAAGAACCTTTATACATGCAATGCAAATGTATTCACTATAAAATAAATTTAAGTGAAAAATGTTGTTAGGAATAATATGATTAAGTAGAAACGACACTTATGAGTAAACTGATTACACTTAATAGTGCAAGAAAATTAAAAAAAAAAATCCTTTTTTTTCCCAGTATATATCCTTAGTTACATTACTATGTTGTTAAAATATTAATTGAAAAATAGCAAACATAAGTTTTCGCTTTATACATTCGCAACATATCACTAATTAAATTACAACCACCACCATACATAATAACATAATGCAAAAAAAAATTATCCTTATGTTAAAACATAGAAATTTTGTGAATTCAAAATAAAGAAAAAAGAATAATTGACATTAAACGTTGGCAAAAAACGTTTTTCATTTTCATTTACAGCAAAAATTATAATCATAAAGCAGCAGCACCAGCAACAGCAAAAAAATATTTGTTTCATGTTTTTTTTTTTTAATATATCTGTTTATTATTTTATCGGCATAAAGTCATAATAAATTAATTATAAAGAAGAAAGTTAAAAATATTTTAAAAGCAAATTTTTAACACAAATGTTAAACATTTTTATGATTTTTATTATTTTTTTTTTGGTAAAAATTTATGTACTGCGCCCCTCGCCCATTAAAAAAATAATTTTTTAAAAGAAAAATTTTATGATAAAATGAAAAATCAATATTAGTTTGTATACTTATTAATATTTTTATTTTGTACATTTGTAACCAGAAACTTTTATTCGTTTTTCTATTATAGGATGAAAGTTTTACAGTAGAGACTTATTATTATTAATAAAAGTCTATTTCTACCTATTTCTGTTTCTGTTCATATCTTATTTATGTTTATTTGCGTATGAAATTCCGTGTGTGATATGAATGGTAGGTACTTGTAATTATCACCCACATAACTAAGTAGTTTATATAAAAAAAAATAAAAAAAAAGTTTTCTATTTACTAAAGTAAGTCATGAATATGTTTAAATGCTGTTAAGCAAAAGTTTTTATTCATTTCTTGTTTAAATAAGAAAATTCTGGCAAATAATAAAGTTTCATACTTGTAAAAGCTTTGCTCTTTTAGCGCAATTTATTATTTATGACTAGAAGGCAATTTAGTCATGCAGAATATAAAATATAATTTAAATAAATTCGTTAAACTCTATAAAAAGATAATCTTGATGTACGTTATTTCATTTTTTTTTTTTTTTTTTTTAATTAAATATTATTAAAATAATTTTACATGTTGATATAAATGAATTTTTGAATAAACAATTTTTTTTTTTTTTTTTTTATTATAAATAAATTATAATCCATCAACAGTCAAAGGAAAACAAATAAATAATGAATAGATAAATTCTATTAAAATAATTAATTATAGTTTTGAGCAATAGCATTCACCATATGT
The DNA here is from genome assembly GCA_961205885.1 of Ptychoptera albimana. NCBI lineage: Eukaryota > Metazoa > Arthropoda > Insecta > Diptera > Ptychopteridae > Ptychoptera > Ptychoptera albimana. The sequence continues at coordinate 20,702,206 of OY540801.1, forward strand.
GGATATAGAAACCCCATAAAGATTTCACTAACAAATACCCCCACTGTAGAAATTCTAGGAAAACCATAGCCAAAACCTATTTCCTTTATTTATTCTCTTATATTTTAACACTTAGTCTCAATTTACAACATATAAATGTAATAATAATAATAATAATAAAAATAATAAGGATAAGACAAACACCCACCATTATCAACTTGTTTCGATGAGCCAATATTCATTTGATTTAAACTCGATAATAATTCACGTTTATCTTGTTTGTTTGTGTCCTTTTTAACAAGGCGTACCATTTTAATAGCTTTTCTATTTTCTATGTAATATATTTTTGGGTAACCAAAAATTCTCTTAACGAGAACAAAAGCAAATAAATTTGTTTAGACCAAGAAAAAACATAAAAAAAAAAAAAAATGTTTTCGGGTTTTTTTGTTTTTTTTAATTTTTTTAAACTAGGCAACAACAATAAAAAAAAATTGTTTGTATATTATATTCCTTCGTCTAGTTATTTTATGTTTTTATTATTATTTTATTTTACTTTTTCTTTTATTAATTAATTAATTAAGTCAGAGAATCATCACACAGAATTCTTGTTGTTTTTAGTTCATATAATTATTTTGCTTTGTTTTTTTTTTCTTTCTTTTCTTTTGTTTTGTTATTTACTAAAAATAAATAAATTTCTATTTTCTTAAAATAAACTTTTATTCATTTTTATTATTTTTTTGTAAAATTAGTAAAAAAAAAAAATTATATTATTTTGTTACTTTTTTAATATAAGTCTAGCTTATGTCTGTATTACAAAAATTAAGATGTCATTAAGTTATTTAATTAATTTTATTAAAAACTATATTTATCACCAATAAAATCTAATAAGAATCATCATCAAAAACATTAAATATTGATTTAAAAATAATTATAAAGAAAAACAACAATAAAGAAAAATAAAATAATAATAACAAAACAACGTGGAGTCTAGCCTTGTTTTTTAATTATTACAAGTAAAAGTTTAATTATTTATAATTAGAAAAATAAAAAAAAAACACAAACACAAAATATTTAACAGTGACGTCACGGTTTGTTTTTTAATTGTCTTTAAACCATTGATGAAAAACAAAACATTTGTATAAGTACACTTAAATGAACACTTTTAAACGAAATATTTAATTATTTTTTAAATGGCACTTGGCTTAAAAACTCTTTATTTATTTATTTATTTACTTAAATTAATTCAAAACAAAGTAATGCAAAGGTAACACACAAAAAAAAAAAGAAAAAGAAAAACAGAAATCTGTATTGTAGGCAAAAAGAGGAGACGACCCAATGCTTTAAAATAATTTAGTTTATTTTTCCTTTTAAATATAAGATAGAAAATTTTTTCGCAGGAGGAAAAACTTTAAATACACTGTGTGCGCGCACAGTTGCACAATATTATGAACAGCCGATGATGATGTTGATGATGATGATGATGAAGAAAAGAAAGATTTTTTTTTTTTTCTTTTTAATTTTCTTCCTTATACTTTTTATTTATTTATTTTTTCATTTGTATGTTTCATTTACGTCAGCTCTTCTCTTTAGTTATTTTATTTAATCTTTTATTCTTTATATATTTATTTATTTTGTTTATTTTAAATACACAAATATTTTAAGATTCTTTTTTTTTTTTTTCTTAACTTTTTATTTTTAATATATATATATATATATGCTTATTTATATTATTTGTGTTATATTGTAAATTATAAAGTAAAAATACAGCGGCGTCACTTTTATAAACATAATAATAACAAGAGTAACAATAATAATAATAACAACAACAACAAGTTAACTTAATTAACTTGATTGAAAACACTGAGAAAAATTATTAGTTTTATTATTATTGTTTTGGAGAAAGAAATTTTTTAAAACTCCCTTTTGGTTTTTAAAAATAACAAACAACAAACCAACAAAAAAAAAAAAAACTTTAACCTACAATTTTTTTTGTTTTTTTTTGTTTTTATGACTTTAAAGAAAAATAAAAAAGGAATAACGTGATGAAGAAAAACGTGTTTCCTACTCAATTCAATTCTATTGTCTAATCTTGAATTTGTTTATGCTGTTTTTTCTGTTTTTTTTTCTGTTTTTCTGTTTTTTCTGTTACTCTGAACAAACACGCAGAACGAAGCTGAACAAATTATTCTTTTTTTTTTTTTTTATTGTTCCCTTGTTTTCTACATTTATAATGTTTCTCTATAAATAATATAACCAAACCTTACAACATTTACCTTTTCATTATAGAATCACCCAAATATACGTGTTTTGTATATATATTTTTATTTGACTTTAATTTTTATACAAATGAAAAATATGTTGCATTGAAATTGAATTCGAAACACAAGAAAGAAATAACTAACACTTAGCACGCACACAGCGTAAACAGAAAACACTACAAAAGTTAAAAAGTCAAACTAGGCAGAAATAACACAACATTAAACTATCCAACACAAGCATATAGGATATGAAAGTGTACAGCAAAGAAATCAAAATCAACACGTCACGATATAGAAGAGGATCAAACAAATTTTTCTCTCTTTGTTATTTTATTAATTTCCATTAAAAATCCAGCTTTAAGAGAATATTCTACTAATATTAACCACCTACACGGTTTACAACGTTGTCAAACTGGTTTATCACATAAATATGGTCAACAATAGTTAAATTAATCGTTCAAAAACATTAATTAAAATCATAAATAGAAATCAATAAAATAATTTTAATGTTGTGACCCTTTAAAAAACGTGAATTTACCATAGAATCAAAAAACGAAAATTACACTGATCTGGCTACACTAAATTCGCTAAATGGGGAAATTCTGCAGTGAATTTATTTTGCGGAAAAACTCTCTCTCACATTACCATCTAATGAAAGAGAAAATTTTATTTATTTATTTAAACATGCGAATGCCGCCGTGACGTTCGAACATGCTAGAAAATATTTAGTAATGAAAGGATATGATAATAGTAGTGGGTGGCTGGTTTCCTTAAATACGCATGCTCTTTAATTTTTATACTTCTGACATAATATTTGCCACATGTCTGATTTATTTATTAATTTTTTAATAAAAATAATTCAAATTATTATACTGCATAGGTAAGTCTTTTGATTATAGTTTAAAACAATAGTTTGTATCATTTTTCCACAATTGTTTTACCTTTGTTATAACATAAAATTTATTCAAATTGCGCACAAGGTTATTATGTTTCCCATTATTACTACTTATTACGTATTAAGGAATTATTTAAATAAACTTACCGTAACCTGTTGTAAATAAAATCTCACTGTATTTTCTATATTCTGGTGATGGTGACAATTTTTCGTTAAAAGTACTATCAGCAAGCTTTGAATTTTTTAAAAATGGCATCGTCCATTTTAAACCGTTAAAATTAAATTTTCGTTTTTCTTTTATTTTAACTGTATTTTTCTTATTATTTGTTACATTTAAGTCACTTTGTAAATTTTCCGTTGTTTTTTTTTTAACTTTTAGCTTTTTGAACCATGACTTTTTATTTAATTCCTCATTTATAGTATTATTACTCTGTAGTTGTTGTCGTTGTCGTTGTTGTTGTTGTTGCATAATATCCAAAGTCATTGTCTTACACTTTGTTTTATTTATAAAAAAAACAAAGTAAATCACTTGTTAATTTGCAAACAACAAAAAAAAAAAAGAATAAAATTAATTAATTGATTAAATAAATTATTTAGTTAATTCATTGAATAATTTCTTTATATTCTTCCTGTTGTTAATAGTTTTATTACTTATTAAAAGGAGAAATTAAAGAATATATATTTAAAAGGCAGTTTACAATACTAAGGTTTGCGTGTCACTAAAATAATTTATAAAAAGAAATTTATACGATATTATTTTTATGTTCAATAATATTTTACGTACAGTAGAAAATACAAATAGTATGTAATAAATACAATAACAATAATAAAAAAAAAACACCACTAAATATCACCACTTACCTGGGTGGGTGTTGGAATATATTGTTTATTATTTTTAATACTAGTCATAATAAGAATAATAATTTCAATAAGAAAATCCATTATTTTTTTTAAAAAGGAAATTTATTTGTTTTTAATGTTCATGACCTGTAATGTAAAATAATATGATCATTAATAAAGGAATTGCAAATAGTATTATTTATTATCAAAAATTCTTATAATAATAACATTCTATGCATATAAGATATGTACAATACACATAATTAAAATAATTTTATTAAATATCTGCTTAGTTTAATCGTTTTAACAGACATAATTTAATAACAATAAAAAAAAAAAATATAAAACGAAAATATACCAAAATTATACCAGTTAAAAATATTACGACACGAGAATCGTACTACTGCATTGATGAAGAAAAGCAAAGCATTTGTATCACAGTAAATGTCAAAAAAAAAAAAACGTAAACAGAAGTAATAATAAGCATTTTATTTTTTTTTTTTTTTTAAATTACACAATTTAAAAACTAATAAAATTAATATTAATAAACATAAATTATTTGTTAAAGTTTAAAAATGATTAACAAATGTATAAAATGTAATGTTATTATTCTGCAGAAGATATTTTTTATACTTACGTTCCACTAAATAAGTTTGCTGAATGAAACCGTGTTATCTGAGTCTGTTAAAAAGATATTTAACGTCTAGGTAAATATTTGTTATGAAATACACCGGGACTTAATGTTAGTTAAAGACAAACATTGCATATTGACATTATATTTAAGGTAATTTCCATTAAGTTACTAATTAATAATAAATTTTAATTTAATGACAAAATATTAATTTTGCTTCACGTGATTTCAGATAATTTATGCAATGCGATTGAATGAATACCTTAACAGGATGTTACAAATAAAAGATTTGATAATAAATACGATGCTTTATAAACCACTTTATAATTAAAATAGCCTATAGTAATCAACTTATTTATACAACTCTACACAACAGAGATAGTTGGTTATTAATTAAAACAGCAAATACGAATTAAATAGATTAAAATGAAGCGAGATTTGTAACAAAATAAAAGTGATAATAAAAAGTAAAAAGGAGGTATGAAGATCCTGTCAAAAAAAAAAAATTAATTAAGAAAAAATATAAATAAAAAAACATGTTAACAAAATTATCTTAAAACGAGTTTTTCTTATTTCTTTTTTTCTTGTTAAATATGTGAAAGATAAATATGATAAGATTTTTATTTTTTTTTTGCTCTTATATCTCTGTAGTGTATATAGATAAATATAATTTGCATATTGAAGTTATGTTGTATGTAATTCAACATCCAATTAAATTTTTGTACACTTTTCGCATGTAATAATTTTTTCATTTTTTTTTTTTTTTGTGTATTATACGAAATGTGCTTTAAAACATTAAATAATTATTTGTATGCTGCAGTAATATTAATAAATAATTATAATATTAAATATAATAAATAAAAATCATATTTTACATTCGAATGCTATTAAATTTGTTAGTTTTTATTAAGTTAATAAAAGCTTGCATACATTTTGAAAATAGAAATGACTTGAAAACGGTTTTAATGTAGTGTTCACACAAAATAATTGACATTAAGCTATTGACTCTGCTAAAATAAAGTTATAAGAATTAATTTTATGTGTTTAAAACAAAAAAAAAATAAAACGACTGACTCATCACATTAAATTCATTCTATTGTTGCAAAATGTGGAGTAGTTTTTGCTATTATGTAATTAAGATATAGCAAAAATTTAACCTTTTTCCATTTTATTTTATTTTATTTTTACCATCCAACGTATCAATGAATGGTTTTAAAAGTTGATTAATAAAAACAAACAGCGAAATATAAGCGTTACACGACTAAGTATAACTCTGTTAAAAGAATAAACAATTAAAAAAAGTGAATTTTTATTCGCATACAATATTATGAAAAGGTATATAATGTGCTTTGGTATAGTGTTTTAATCTTATGTTATTTTTGCAATTATTCTGAAGTTCACTTAATTTTATGTATTGTGTATTGTGAATAAAACTAAAATTTATATCATTAACGCCTTTGGCATGTATTTCAGTTACTTCTTTTTTATTAATAATAATTTTTTTTCCTTCTTCTTATGTTTTGATAATTTTTTTTTACAAACATCAAAAGGAAAGAAGAAGAAGAAGAAGAAAAAAAAATAATGAAAAACTTCAATTACAGCACGAGTTTCTTTCCTCTCTGTTTATAAAAATCATAAATACAAAAAAAAAACATAAAGCTTTAGTTAATTTTATAACTTTAACTTGAATGGACGGTTGTTTTGCGGTTATTGTTGCGCTTTAGTTGCTGCTTTTTTTTTTTTATATTCGCAATTGATCGTTTTATTTCATTGGATTAAGTGTTTTATAAATTCAGTTAATTTATTAACAAAAAGAAAAAAACAATTTTAAAGTTTTGATTTGTGGACCAAAATAAAAAATTTGTTAACATTCAGGAAATTAGATTTAACAATGACTATGTACATATAACGTAACTATGTACAGAATATTCATTGTTTAAATTAAAATATAATAAAGGAATTCAAAAAGTGAAGGTAATTTATTATTATTATTATTATTAAATTATTAAATTATTTGTTCAAATTTATTTTTTATACATATATTTATTGTTTCATTGCAAAAAAAAAAAATCTTATTATTAACACAAATCAAAAGTCGAATTAATTAAATTTTCAATTGATTGCATTCATTTAACTATTATTGTATTGTACTTAAACTCGAATATATATATACATATATGTGTTATTTATATTTATTAATTTTACATAAAGAAAAAAAAAAGATAAAATTTAAATACATTTAAACAATAATAATAATATGATTTGTAATGTAATGTGTTTGTTTATTCAAAAAATTAACTTAATTATTATAATTTATTCGTTAATACACAAATCGAGCATTATTTTGTGTATTATTTAGAATAAAGCAAAGGTTTTTTTCTTTTCGTATTTAATTAAAAATTAAAAAAAATAAATAGTGGTAATAGAAATATAATTAGATAATAACATGTTTCAATGTTTCATGGTGTTAAGTAAGAATCCTGAAAAAAAAATATATATATATTTATTATAGAAATTGTCAAATAGTTTCAACAACTATTTTAAATGGGTTTTTACTAATTAAAAATCTCACAAAAATTATTTAAAAAAAAAAATTAGTTAAATAAAAGCTTTGTTGAAAAAAATTTATCAAGCTTTTATATTATAAATGGCGCTAATGATAATCACTTACATATACTCTGTAGTAATTTTCCGTTGTTTTTATCATAAACAAAATTTTTTCTTTTTATTTTTATTTATTTTTAAAAATATGGAAATATTCTGTAAGTCAGCAAACAAAAAAAAAGCTCTCATATTACATAAATATTTATTCTTTTTCTTTTTTTCTTTTTTTTGTACATTATTCTGTCTACTCATTTATATGTATTAAAAAAAAATTATAAAACATTTATTAAAATTAAAATAATAATTAAAACAAAAGATCGACGTAGTTAACAAAATTAATTAATAATTTTATTGTAATTCTTTTAAATTTAAATAATCAAAATACATGGCAATAATCAATTCGTAAAGCTTTATATTTTATACATGTTAATTTTGTTTTATTTTTATAGAAAATAATAATGTATTAAATCCTTAAGGTCATTTATTTAATGTAATTAAATTTTGTTTATTTATTTAAAATAAAGAAGAAAAATTAACTTAAAATAAGCAATAAATAGTAATAAAATCTTTTACTTGATTACAGGTTGTTTACACAATCAATCTGTATTATCTTCTAAGGGTAATTAAATTGTAATAATATTTGTTGATTTGTTAATGAATGTTTATTAATAAATAATTTATTTAATTTCTTAATTATATTTTAAATTTTTAAACGTTTTGTTAGAGGAAAGTGAAGTAAAGTAATATAGAAACTTTTAATTACTTGATGGAAACTATATAATTTGTTAATTGCAATATTCTTCACAATAACATAATAAAACTGTTGAAGTAGCTTTTAAAAAAAAAAAAAATAAAATAAAAACGTTTTGTTTTTATTAAGTGAAGAGAATAAAACAACTAGACAAGTTGTCAGAAAAAAAAAATGCTTTAAGAGGTACTAACAACACACAATTTTTGTGTTTTTTTTTTTTTATTTCTTGTAATTTTAATTAAAACCAATTTATTTTATATACATATTCTAAATTATTCATTAAAAATTATATTTATATTTATAATAACAATATAAATATGTAGAGAACAAGTTGTTTTTTTTCTTCCTTTTTTGATTTTAGTGAAGTGCAATGCACCAAGAGTTTGCACTAATTTGTATAAAATGTTAATAATGGGATTTTTGAAAGTCAATCTTGTTATTAATAATTTATCAATTAATTTTTTTTATTTATTTATGTTAATTCTATTTAATTATATAAATTATGTAGACGAGTATATTATAAATAATTTTTGTAAAATCACAAAGTAAACGTGCGACAACATAAAATAAATGTTTCGATAATAGTTTTTCAACTTGTTTATTATAAAAGCATGTTATTTAAACCATAGGTGTCCAACCTTTTAAACACTTCGGACCGTATTTCCAAAGCTATCACACAAACCAAAGTTATCAAGCGTCGCAGATACAATTAAATATTGGCTTTGTAAGCGTTAAACATAATGAAGCATTGATAGCATTGCAACATAAAAATTGGGAACATTGCTAGAAATTTGAATGCTGCAGATTTTTTAGTGGAATTTGTGAAGCAAATATTATAAAAATTATGTAATATTTATATTACAAAATCTATCGAGGACCGTACGAAAGGATCTGGCGGGCCGCGGGTTGGACATGCATTATTTAAACAACTATATACCGAATGTATATAAAATAAATTTTACAATTTGTTACAATTCCATGAAAATGAAGAATTTTTATTAAGCTGTTTTAAAACAAAAGCCTTCCAAAATTATATTATTTTAAGACGAATTGTTTTTTCTGACACAATGGCCAAACAATTTTTTCTTTAATGTAATAAAATTATTATTACTCTTCGTATGGTATATTTTTTAATTAAAAAACATTAACACGAACACAAAATTAATCATAAACAGACAATAAAAAAAAAAAACCATGTGTAATCTGTTTAATCATTTTATGTTTGTTTTTTATTGTTTTAATTGGGCTGGATTTAGGCAAATCTGTTTTACATATTTTATAGTACTCAGTGATTTTAGATTAATATTTTGAAGGACATCCGTTTTATGTAGAAATAAACATATTTTCTCTATTATTAATAATTATAAAAAAAAAATCTGCAAAATATTAATTAAAATATCATCTAATAATAAATTCTTTAAAATTGATCAAATTAAATACGAAAGAATTATCTAACAGAATCAATTTTTCTTATTTTAATAACGTAGCTAATAATTTTAAATTATTAAGCCATAAGTCCCCTTCATTATTATCGAAAAGATCAAAGTATTAGAATCACGATTAATTTATGATTTTGATTTAATTTAATTTTTCAACTGTCCCTAATATTGCTTCACCAATAGAGAACGGCAAAATGATCTTTAGAACTTTATGGTAAGGTTTATCAATAGTTGAACCATTAATCACAGGTGATTTTGATAGATTATTTAAAATAAGTCTATATATATGCATCGTGATATGGAATATTTTTATCTTGATAAATAATTTTAGAATCAGTTTTCAGCCAGTTCCAATTACTTAAGATAATCCAATAGCCCTTTTTACATGAATTTATTTCAAATTATTAAACCATAAAAATGATACCCTGTAGTGAAACTATGAAAATCATAATTCGCTTAATATTCCTGATATAACTAATTAGCTATTAATATACTTGACCGAGATATGGATAAAGCTTTAACTAAGCATGGCATAGAAACATTAAATTAATCGGTATTCATAAAAAGACTAATACGTATAGTGTCCAAAGGTTTGTTGTTTAACAATTATATACCATTTTCTAACGATTTTAATTATATATTCTTTAAAAATAAGATTTCAATCTGTATAATAATAATAATAATAAATAAAACATAATTCGTAATAAAACATCTATCGGTTTTCGATGATAAATCTTTTTTTATGTTTTTTTTTATTTCAATTAATTTATTGGTATTACGATATTTATACATTATTAGAATGGTAGAGGCAGCAACAAAAAAAAAAAAAATTCAATATCATCATCATCATTCATATTATTACAGAAATAAACAAGTTTTTATTGATAAAAATTAATTTCTAATGGTTAGAGTAGAATTTTGTATGTTTTTTTCTCTCTGTTTTATTTAATTAAAATTCACGTTTCTAAGCAAATGTTGGTTTTTTTATACTTTGCTCATTAATTTTTGATTTTTTGTTTGCTGAATCGTTTTTGTATTATATTTTGTAATATTTCTTATCAATCTTAATATTAATCTTCTTTTATTATTAATTAGAAATGTATGTTATTAACGGCATGTATAACAGCTTCTTGTGATAATTTAATTTAAATTATTATTATCTTATTGTTTTAATTGTTTAAGAAATTCAAATTTAATTGACTTGTGTTTTTTTTTTTTTTCACTATATACACAAAGTATTTATAATCCAGAAATAAAAATAAATATCAATTAATTAATTAGGCAATGATTATAGGTAATAATATAAAATAGCCACACACAAAGTTTTTTTATTAATAAAAATTTTAAACAAAAGCAATAAGAAATATGCAAAAAAAAAAATTAAAAAAAATCATCTCTCGTTTGTAGTTCGGTTTTTATAAATTTAATTTTTTTTATTTTCTATTGTTATTAACAAGGTAATAATAATATTAAACAATAAATTAATAAACTTGACCAATTGTTATTGAAGTCATTATTATGTGTTACATTTTAATATATTTGTGATAATAATTCAATTAATTTGTGATAATAAAATCAAGACAAACGATTCTATTGTGTTTCTTTCTTTTTTTTTTTTAGACAGACAGAAGATAAATGAGTTTTTGCTTTTACACTTATGCTTGTTAAAAAAAAAGAAGTCGTTTAAGGTAACTTTAACAATCTACTTACACAACATAGTCCCAATCCAGGTGTATGAACTACTCAGTATAATATATAAAATAAAACTTACTTATCTTATTATTAGTTAAACGAATGATGTTCATAACTGATTAAAATCTCTGACAACTCTAATCTAATTATAATTAAGGAAAAATAATTTTTTTGTTATTTAAAAAAAAAAAAACTTTTTTAAAGTAAATATTTACATTTTGATAAATATTTCTAAGAACAATTACAAAATAGTGTTAAACCGTTCATTATGCATTAAAGTGATAACAAACAAAACAGCCAAGTATTTTTATAACCAACAAGCAACACATAAATAAATTGGCAAAATACAGTATCACACTTAAGAAAAAATTAGAAAATATTTTGTTAAAAATAATCGAAAAAAAAATTTAAAAAGAAAACCCCCCATATTAGATAACATATTTCAAAATAAATCTTATCAAAATATAAAAATCAGTTTACAAAGCAATTAGTTAAATTTTATTAGCAAATTTTCCAAATAACAATAATAAAATATTAATTTACATTAAAATAAAATAAAACTTTATTAATGGCTAATAAAAAAAAAAAGCTTTATAAAGTTTATAAAAAAACAGATGGTAACGTGTGTCCAATGAAACCAAAATGTGTAGAGTACAATCCTGGTTATCAGCATTTTACATTCTTGTTAACAATTATATCAATATTATGATACAAAAAGGTTTAAACCGTATTATATCGTTTTGTAAATTAAAAAAAAAAAAAAAGAAGACGACAAAATTAATTGTAGTTAAGCCTGTTGCGCATTAAATGTAGCATTTACTTTATCGCGCACTCTTTTTTATTATTATTAATTTATTTCTTTTTAATACATATATTCTCTATTTGTTTACTTTTGTGTATTTCCATAGCATAATTATAATTAATTTAAATTTAAAAAAAAAAAAAAAAAAATTTTTATTAGTTTTATTATTTGTTTAGACGTTTTACAATACGATTTTGATGCGATTTATTTTTCCTATTTATTTACGATTTATTTACGATTTATATGTTATGATTTTTATTAAAATTAATATGACAAAATGATTGAAATAAATTGTTTATTATTTAAGAAAAATAAAATTTTATTTATTTCAACTATTTTATAATAAGAAATGATGTCAGCCGCATGATGTCTAAGCTTTATAAGAGATTTTTATTTTTTTAATTCCAAGTCATCTGTTATAATAATTGACAAACATTTTTATTGGTTTAATTAATTGTTTTATTTTAGTTTTTAAATATTTATTATTATTTTTTTTTTTTTGTATTTCTTAATAAACGAAATCATTGGAAAATTTAGTCATTTTTATTGTTTTTTAGAGTAAACAAAGTTTTTTTTTTTAACACAAAATAATTAAATTAACACGTTTAACTTTATATTGTAAACGCCTCATCGCACTTAAAAAGAAAATAAGTAGAAAAAGAAGCAAAGCCGATTAACAAAAAAAAAAGCACACATTAATAAAAAAAAAAAAATTAAATTTTACCAGTAGTGTAAATTAAACAACAAACGAATCTAGACGAAAATAATTTTTTTTGTTAAACTTGAAAACCTATGGATTTAAATAAATTTTGCTCTTGAATATAAAAAAAAAAATAATTGGATTAACTAGCAACTGGATTAAGTGCTTAAAAAAGTTAATATTGTGTAACGAAAAAAAATTTTTATAGAAGAAATTAAAAATTAATTAAAAACTTAAATTAACGGGGATTGTGAATAGGATTTTATTTTTGTTGGTTAATTTTATTCATAGCTGCAATATTTTTAATTAAAATAAATAATTGTTTAGTGTTTGGTTTTTTAATCAAACATTTTTTAATTAAAAAAGTCATAGTGAGAGTCCATTTTTAAGTGGTTAATTTATTTAAGCCAAAAGTAATACAAGCTAAAAAGAAATTTATCTTTTTTCTTTTTGGTATTTTTTTTTCGTTTTATTCAATTTTATTTTTAAAGCAATAATCATCAATTTTATTTAATTGCATTTTTGTTGTTTTGCTTTTTTTGTGTTTCGACAATTTTTATTTACGTAGAATTTATTAATATTTTGATAGAGTGCTACAGAATATATGTTATCAGTTTTCTTTAACGTTTTTATTAATTTTTGATTGTATGAACATTTAAATTCCAATGAAATCTGATCAATAAATTCGGTATTGAAAATATTATCATTTTGTTAAATTAATTAAATTAATTACTTTATGTTATTATTAAAGTATTTCGATTAAAATCTTTATATTAGTAACTACTACAAAATCAAGTGTTATATTAGTAAAGTGATTATTTGTATTATTTTATTATGATTCAGTAGAGTTTTATTACTTTAATTAATAAACTCTAGAGAAATAAATGAATTAATTAATTTAAAAAAAAAAAGAATTAAATTTTAATGTATCACTCTGTATAAATATCATAATAATTATTTAAAAAAGAAAAAATAAACCGATGACATGGCAAACAAAATTAACAACAAATTTCAAAAAGTTAATAAAAATCATTGGATTTATTCAAAGATTTATTGAAATAAAAATATATATTAATAAAACATCACATAGTTAATACATCTTTATTAAAAACGATAAAGAAATAATTTTTTTTGTTAAATTTGATCTCCGTGAAGGACGCTTTTAAACGTCGAAATGCACTTAAAAGCTTATATACGAAAACATACGTTTTCCTTTCATATATATATATATAACGAAAATTTAATTTAACTAATAATCAATAAAAAAATTTAGAAATCAAAAAAAAAAAAAACGCAAAAAAAAATAATTATTAGTTTTTATAAAATTGAAATTTAATTTGTGTTTTCTTATAATTCGTTTCATATTTCATATAAAAAAAAATTGTTTTTTTATTATTTATTTAACTATTTATATATTCGTTAAACTAAATAATAATCTTTTTTCATATTTAGCATCTTAGAAAGCGAAAAAATGTGATGAAGTAACAAAGTTAAAAGTGATTTTGTGCTAACAAAAAAAAATAAAAAATTGTTAATTAAGTTTTTTTTTTTTTTTTTTTTGTTAAAGTTAAATATGTAAAACCGAACTAATAATAATAATTATTATTAATTGTTTATTAATTAATTAATTTAATATATATTCAAAAAAAAAACAAAAAAAAAATGGGAAAATCATCCAGTAAATTGAAAAAACGTAGGACACAAAGTATGTATTTTAATTAATAAAATTTAATTTTATATAAAACAAAAAAAAATTGATTATAGCAAAAATATTGATTGTTAAACATTTTATATAGTCAGATTATTTGCAATAAATTTTAGATATATATAGATAAAATCGGTCCGGTTTCACAAATACATTTAAATAATAATTATTTTTCAATTAAAAACAAAAAAAAAAAACAAAAAAACTACAAATTATGGTGACAAAACTAAATCAAGAATAATTTAAATAATTCAATAAAACAATTAAATAAAATAATTAAAATAAAAATATGTTCTAGAAATCATTTTTTGTTATCTAATTAAAATGAAAGAACGTGACATAAAAAGCATACACAAGACAATATCCACGTATTTTATTATTTATAAATAAATTAACACAATTTTTATCCATTAAGGGATTAAATTTATTTATTTATTTATATAAAAAATAATAATATACAATTAAATATGACATAATCAATTTATATTTAGTTTGTTTTGTATTATTTATTTTTTTTTTTTTTTGTTAATTATTTAAATATTAGTAAATGAAACGAACAACAAGCGTCATCACATTAAACGGAAGAAGAAGAAAAAAAAATTCTTATACATTTTATTCACTGTACAACTGAAATAATATAATAAGTAAATAAAAATATTTATGTATTCTAACAATTTAATCATTGTAATAAAAATAATAACCAAAATTGACCAGACCGATAACTTTTAGCGACCTTAATTTTCATGATTATCGTTTAGCGTAGACGTGTCTAACCTGCGGTTTAAACAATGATTATACGCGGTTCTTAAATTGTATTCCATCAGAATGATTAAGAATTAATTAAAGAACTTTAAATTAAGAATAATTTGTATTTTCTTTAATTTTTATTCCATTAGCGGTTTTTAAGTTAATTTCTGTTAGACATCTAGAGTTTCTATGCCAATCCATTTAGTTTCTTGAGAAGAAAAAAAAAACCCTCCAGAAATAATTTCTCGATTTAAATTTATTTTGTTGGTATTTAATTTTAATTTCTTAATTTAAGATAATAATAAAATAAGGAAATATTCATATACAAAATTTTCTTGATTCAATTCATAATTTCTGTGTATTTAGAAAATAATTCTTTCCGTGTGAAATAGATTAATTTCTTTGTTTTTTTTTTACCTAAATTAAAATTAGCATAAACCACAAAAAAAAAAATTACGTTAATAAATAAATAATGATTCACCTGAAATATTCACGAAACTTTTATGAAATTATTTGCAACACATATTGTCATAAATGCTACTGTAGCAGTTCTCATTCTTAAATGCATTAATCTTACATTTATGGTTTACCTTCATGGTTATTATATAATTTCCGTGTCATTTGAATGTTATGTTCAAAAAAAAAAAAAAAACTCAAAATTAATATCAAATTAAATTATTCAGAAATATTGATGATGATAGTAATAATAAATGTCATGCGAAAAATTAATAAGTTTTAAAAAAAAAAATATATACATATATACAAAAGCCAGTGTCTAATGTAATTTTTATGTGGATTAATTATATAATAAAATGAAATAAGAAAAAAGAAATATCTTTTTTTAATATCTTGTAATATGTAATTATTGCATATAAATTTCTGTATCGTAAATGTAATTTTATTTGAATTTTTGCCGTAATCTTTCTCGATAATAAATAAATAAATAATAAATTAAAAAAACAGAATTTTAACCGGTTTTTTGAGGAATTTAATTTTTTTGTATGATGTTGAAAATTTATTTTATCAATTAAAAATTTGTAAAGGTTTTCTAATCATTTTTTTTTTTTTTCTATTTTTAATAAACTTGGTTTAAGAAAATGCTTACGGCAATATTTCAAATGTATAGCGATTACAACACCAACGTTATCTAAAAACAACTATATAAGTGTTAATAAAAATAGAAAAATTCGTGTAGAATTTATATAAAGTGTTATTTAGATCTTAATTATTATTAGGAATTTAAGGAAGTTAATCGAAAGTAGGCGTCAAATTCTTTAATAATTGCATACAAAAATGTATTTTTGCTGAATTTTTAATATGAAATCAGACAACCAGTAAAATTATTTACTAAAGATCTATATCGGAGGTTCCTCGCCTTCACAACAGTGAAACGTTTATATTTAAAAAAAATAAATAAAATAATAATTTTTGGACGATAAAACCACTTTTTTTCCGACTGTTTTTTTTTAAATATTTGATTTACAGTGCAGGCAGATTGTGAGTGGATATTTCCTGAATACTTTTCTTAAACAAAATTGTGAGCGGAAATTAAATGTAACACAGATTGTACTTCGTTATAAATATACAAGCATTGAAACAAACAAGTAAATGGTTGGTACACAGAGAGAATATTTCTTTTCTAAGCTAATCTATTTCGTAAGAGGAATCACAAGAAATAAATTTATTTTGTTGGTTTTTTAGTTTTAATTTCTTAGTTTAAGAAAATTTTTTAAGAAAACAAGGAAATATTTCTCTTGTACGAGAGTCATGCAAAAATTTCTTGATTCAATTCATAATTTCAGGGGATTTAGAAAATAATTCTTTCCGTGTACTGTCTTTGTTCCAGAGCATCTACTGTATTTATTTAAATTAATTAAAAATACGATCAATCAAATTTTTATTTATTTTTCTTCATTATTTAACATTGCACGAGATAGTAACAAAGATAATTCAGCATAAATAAATGTCACTACATATTTGTTAACAAATATATCTAAAATTTCATATATAAATGTCACATGTGTAGTATTTTCGCTATTAATTGCACAAATGTAACCAAACCTCGTTATAATAAATAAATAAAAAAAAAATCAAAATAAACTTGTTTTGAAACGAAAAAAATGAAATTTCATCAATGAATTTATTTTTCAATTACCACACCTTCTCTGTTATTCTGTGTCTTAAGATAAATATTTAATTTTTGTAACACCCACCCGATATTTAAAAAAAAAAAAAATGTATTAACACTAATTGAATTATTATTATTATTATTATTATTATTTTTCTAACATAAATGACATAGATTTTATGTTAAGAAAAATGTAGTTGCGTTAAGATTTATTTACAGAGGTTAATAACCATAACAATATCAACTTCCTTTGCAATTAACCAGGTGTTTCTTGTTCATTATTTATGCAGTTTTTCTTTTCCTTTTATCCATGTATATAAATATTATAAACAATATCTTTTACATTTTCTATCAATTTCGTATCATTTTTTTTTTTTTTTGTTTTCTTCTTTTATTTATGAATGAAATGAAAGTTGTACAAAAAGTTGTGATTGCGATGCAATTAAATGTCGTAACTACAGGTACAAGACTCTTAAAAAGTGGGATGGTTTATGTCAATGATTTTATTTATCTTCAATTGTTCAAATATATTTCTTTTTTTTTTTTCATTTGTGTATTATTAAAGCATTATCACATCGTAATGTAATTATTTGTAAATTTTTTATTTGCTATTTATTTTATTTATATTTATTTCAAAGACCTAATTTAATGCACTTTTCAATAAAAAAAATCATTGTATGCAAATTATTATTATTTTTTTAATAAAAAAAAAAAAAAAAAAACATTTAATTTATTCAGGAATTAGCTTTTGTAAATAAAATCTGAACTAAAAAAAAAATAAATAAATATACTTTGGCTTTACAATAAATTTACCAAAGCATGACAATGATTAAAAGAAAAAAAAAAATTTCATCTAATAAATAATTAATAAATCTAGTTTAACCTGTCAAGCATAAATAATTAAAAGAAACGAACAGTTTTTTATAATTTTTTATTTATTTTATTAAATTTATGTTTTATTAGATTTGTCATAACATTCATAACTATGTCATTTCTATGCGTTTCTATTCATGTTATTGGATTATTATATAAAGACTACCTCAACATACCTATGTAGACCATTTGCACCTACGACAGTGATTTGTTTATAAATAGTGGGCTAAGATTTACATAATTAATTCGACACTTGAATAAACGTAGAAATTGAATAAATTAATTAGGTTCTTAATGTACAAATCTGCTTCAATATACTAATACGATGTTTTGGGTGCTAACTTTAGCATATAAGGCACCCTTAGGCAAAAAGGTGCCTTTTAAAAAGTCTACAATTTAATTGTAGAATTGTGCATTAATTCACATTATCTTCAGTGTGGTATTTCAACCGCAAAACCCTTTTTATTTAACTCTATCACATTGCCCTGTTTAAGTGCATGATGACTAATTTACTCCACGTCTTTCTACTGATATTTCAGCGCCTACATAACTCTTCAAGTTCATAAGATAATTAGAGTATTTAGTGCATTACACTGTCGCCTATACATTATAATCCAGTCAAATTGCAATTAATTTAGTTTCTTTCCTTTAGTTTATCTGCTATTAGAGATATTTTCTTAGTAGATTAATTTACTGTGTCCATTGCTACACGGAAAGAATAATTTTCTAAATCTGCACAGAAATTATAAATTGAATCAAGAAAATGTTTGCATGATTCTATTTACATATCCGAAATATTTCTTATTTTATTAAAAACAATTTCTTAAACTAAGAAATTAAAACTAAATACTAATTATTTTTGTTTTTTTTTCTCAAGAAACTAAATGAATTAAATAGAAACCAAAATTCTCTCCGTGTAGGATTACTAAGCAGCGAAACTTACGTTTTAGAGTTCCATCTAAAAAGACAAGAGTGGTGGTAATAGTTTATGACCATCACACATTGTCTACCGCAACATTAACATTATTTTTTTTTA
The DNA here is from genome assembly GCA_961205885.1 of Ptychoptera albimana. Classification (NCBI taxonomy): domain Eukaryota; kingdom Metazoa; phylum Arthropoda; class Insecta; order Diptera; family Ptychopteridae; genus Ptychoptera; species Ptychoptera albimana. The sequence continues at coordinate 20,721,286 of OY540801.1, forward strand.
TAAAATTTATCATATTGAATAACCAAAGTCATTCCAATTAAATGTAATTTCGATTACACACACAATTACTTTGCCTGTGAACTTTGAGTTATAAACAAACGTCACAGCTAACTTTCTGTACGTTAATAGTTATAAAAAAAAAGAAAAAAAAATTCATGACGAATTGTTTATCTACATTTGAATGAAAGTTTTATCAACATTTCTCTATATGCATATAAATACAAATAAATAAACAAAAAAATTAAACGTTTATAAGTATTAATAATAATAAATAATAAATAAATAAAATAAAAAATTCCTTATCAGTATAATGTGATTGTACCTACCTACCTACCTAGCTAGATTTTATTTATTTTTACTTTTGTGTTTACACAATCGAAGTGCTGTAGAGGTTGTTGTTGATTAAACATTAAATTATAGAATTTAATATATATTTTTTTAAGTAACAACCAAAAGTTCTTTTTTGAAATTAATTTCATTGACACAATTATTGTTTTTTTCTTTTTTTTTTTCTTTTTATTAAAATACTTTCTGATTAAGTTTGTTTTATTAATTATTTTAACATAAAAAAAAAAAAAAAAAAAAAAAAAATATTTCGTTTATGTTTAGATAAAATTTTTTTCGTGTTTTATTGTTATTCAATTATAAAAACAAGGTGAAATAATAATTAATTTGCTTTGTGCCGTTGGTTTTAAAAAACAAAAAAAAAAAAATATTTAATAAGTGAGAAAATATGAATACAGTGTTATCCCAAATGGGTTGAAATATAGTCAGTAGTTATTCTATAATCTTCTATTAATTAATTAATTAAATAATTGTGAAATTGTATATAAAAAATAAAATAAAACAAAAACAAAATTATTGATAAGAATATATATAGAAACGATTTATCATAATTTGATCAATATGTAACAATTGAATCACAATCTATGGCAGTGTTCGGTTGTTACTAAAAAATAAATAAATTATTTCGTTTATAAATAATTAATTCAGTGTGATTCAAATAATTAATACAATAAAAAAAAAAATGTATGATTCAAACGGATAAACATTATCTGAAACAATTCTTCTAATAATTTCTACGACTTATTTCACTTCTGAATCATACCATATTTTTATGCGGATTTTAAAAACACAGACATTTTTTTTTTTTTTTCTTTATTTAATATAAAAACACGTGAATAAACATTTATTGAGTGAAAGTTTTTTTTTTTTCTACTTTATCAGGTATAGCATGGAGTTTTAGATTTGCGACACTTAGTAAAAAAATGCCACCAGACATGATAACACGATCGTCAATACATCCCCATTTAGAAATAAGTACATGGTTGGATACACTGGATTTAAGGGAATATGAAGGTTCGTTTTTTATTACTTTATTTTTTAATTAAATTTAATTTAATTTGTGTTTTTTTAGCGAAATTTTTAAAATTTGCCGGCGTTGAAGAGTTAATGTATTTTAATGAGGCTGATATTAAGCAACTTGGTGTAAGGAATTCAGCACATCGTGCACGAATCGTATCCAGTTTGGTTGCACTCCGTGATAAATACCAACGAGGTAATTTTAATGGTTTGTTACATGGAATTAGTATGGTGTAAATATATGATAAAAATAAAAAATAAATATATGAAAAAAAAATTAATAACATTCTAATTAATAGTGCATATATATATATTAATTATTTTTTTTTAACATTAACATGTTTCTAATTAATTTTTATTTATAATAACAATTGTGTTTTTTTTTTAAATTCATTTTATTTTAAATATTTGGTTAGTGATTGTCTCTGTTTAACGTAATAAAATGAATAGAAAAAAATATTGTCAAATGAAATATTTTTGTTGTGTGACTGGTTTGTTGTTATATTAATAAAAATATATAATTAAAAAATAATTAATTATTTATTTATGTTTTAAGGAAATGTAACACGACAGCCATCAAACAGGCGGACACAACGTTATAGTTTAGCAGTTGATGCTGGACGAAAAAAACGTGACAGTTCTGAGTGAGTTTTTTCTTTGTTTTTTAGTTTTAGTACAAAATACGTGAATATTATTAAACTGAATTCAGTGTGCGCTAAAGTAATGCTTAATGCGCATTTGTATGAATCAATAGAACACCCAACCAAAAAAAAAAAAAACCACCTTATTTGTTAATCAATGTAGGGTGAATGAAAAACTCATTTTTCTAGATTAAATAAATGAGCAAGACAAAGATAGGATATAGTTATAGGTTTGGGTGCTAGCTAAAAAGATAGATTTGCAAGTGGGTAGTAAAAAAAATGTAAAATTGATGAAAATCTTTCCGTGTAACGAAAATAAAAATCCTTTGCTAAAGAAAAAATAATGTTGATTGTGGTTTAACTAATGCTCCTGATGCTCCTATTTAGTTATTTGAAATTTGTTGTTTGGTGTAGTTATATCTAGTGTTAATAATTTATAGAAATTTCCGTATTTATAGTTTTCGCGTTTTTTTTTTCTTTTTCAAAAGTGAGTTATTATTCTAACAAAAAAAAAATAAATAAAAATAAATCATAAATTTAGTGTATTCAATGTATTTTATGGTCCCATCATTTATCATCCCTTAATTATTAATATGTTTCATTGAATTTTTTTTTTTTATTTGTAAACACAATCTGTTATACGCAAAAAAAAGTCGCGATCTATTGAATTTTAAGCATAAAAACATCAACAATGGCATCAGCATCAAACAGAAATATGAGGGCCACTGTAACAAATATTAATAATAAAAAAAAAAAACTACAAATCATCACAATAATCAAACATTACATATTACATATTTCGTTTCCTTTTTTAACAACACAGCATAATACTTTTATCCTTCTCTGTTGTATAAATCGCTCGTGCTTTGAAACGAGATTTTTTTTTTATTTTTTCTTTACCACTCAGCAGCGGCTGTGAATTTTTTTTTTTTTTAATATTTTTCTCCAATGCCCGGTTTTATATTTTCCTTTTTTCTTTTTTTTATATTATCCCTGTTGTTATTGTGGCATTGTTGTTGTTGTTTTTGTTGTTTATTGGTTATGCTGCTCGACTGCGTGTCTACATTTTATGTCTAGCCTGTGCCCTCTGCTTAATAATACTGATCCGTTACTCACTATCTCGTTCGCGTGTCTTTCATTTCATAAAATTCTATTCATTTTTTTTTTTTTTTGTGTTTTTGTTCATAATAATTTTCCCAGTTTTTCTTTTACTCTCAAGCAAAGAACACAGTGGCTTTTATGTTCCATTCAAATTTATATTGTTGTGAATAATAATTTTTTTTTTTTCTGTAACAATTGCACACAAAGCGTACCCAGAATGCAACCAAAAAATAAACCACATATAAAAGGCATCGAACAATAGAAAAAAAATAAATAAGAATCCTTTCTAGTCGGTTTCTGTGTTTTTGTTTTTGTTTTAAGCTAGGGTAGAAAAATCCTTTACTTATAGATAAATTGTTTTTATTTAATTAATTAATTTAAAAAAAATATTCGCGTTTTCTACATAGAAAGCGAAACAAAAATTACCCAAGTGAAGTGTATAATGTGTAGTCTATAGTTGGGCGTTTTATTTATAAAGACAGAAATATGGTAGATATCCCTCTCTTTAAGGAGAATATTCTTCTTCTATTTTAATATTTTTTTTTAATGTGTTTTAATTTTTACTATCATAGTAAATACTATATTCAGTGATATCAATAAAGTTTTATTTAAATTAAATAAAGATAAAGAAAGCACAGCAAAAAAGAAAAACGCTTCCATTAACATTTGTTTATAAAAGTAAATAAATACAAAAAAAAAAAAAAAAAAGGACCTAATAACAGAGTATTGATTTTTATTTTTATTTTTTGTTGTTAAAGTTTCTAATCAATGTGAATCGTTTAAAAACAATCTTCTTTCTTTCTTTCTTTAATTTTAAACATTAAATCACTTGCATTATTTATTAATTAATTATTTAAAGGATAAACATTAAGAACATTTTTTTTTTTTTTAATCTAAATAATGAAACAAGAAAATTATTTAGATTTAATATTATAAAGGAAAATTAAGGTGTGTTTTTATCCTTTTTTTTTTTTTTTTGTTTGTGTTTTTTTACTTTTTTATTGTTGTTGTTGTTGTGTTGTGATGTACAAAGTAATTAAATTATTATTCATTTTTAATTAAATTAAAATAGAATTTTTGAAGCGAATGAAAAATATTAAGGAAGAAAATAAGAATATAGAATAACAATTGGGCGTATTTGTCATTCTTTTTTCAGATTTTTTTTTTGTTTTTTTTTTTTAAAGTCAAACACAACAAACCCTTATATTGTTTGTTTTTGTTTTACATAATTAATTTCTTTATATATTTTTTCTGCTTTTCTATGCTAAAATATGTTTAAACACACTTGAAGATGATATTTTTTTCCCTTTCATTCCATTCCATTCCATTTCTTTACTTTACTTTTTATTTATTTATTCAAGTTGATGGTTTAGTGCTGATTCTAAGACTTTTTTTTTATTTTCTTTACTTGTAAAATGCTCTTTTTAAAAGTGTTAATTTTGCCTTTTTATTATTCTTATTATTATTATTATTATTATTATTATGCTTCATGTGAGATAAATTGTTCATAATATTGTTTTGTTTATTATCTTATTCAATTGCTTTATTATAGTAGATAAATGTTACTCGTTATCATTGTCACTTTGATTGTACAATTTTTTAATTGATATTTATTGTTATAGAGATTTTTTTTTTATTCTTCATACTTTCGATTTTTTTTTGTTCTATCTTTAATAATATTAATTAAATTCTATTTTCCTATTTTTATTTTATTAATATTCGCATAACTTGTGATATGAAATAGATAAATAAATTTTCTTTGATCAATTTTTCATAAATCAATGAAATGTGTTGATAATTACATCAACTGTATATAAGATACTTGAATAAATGTTAAAATTATACAATAAACATATTATACAGTAATAATCAAACGAAATCATAAAAATATTCAAGGGTTCAGTATTAATATTTAGGGATAATAATACTTTATTGATAAGATAAAGTACAGAAGAGGGATCGAAATATTTATTAAAAAAATTTCATTTTTTTTTTTGTTTTTATCCAAATATTCGTTAATCTAAATATTAATGAAAAAATAAAAAAAAATGTATTTTCTTCTTTCTTTTTTTTTAATCAGTACTTGATATATGATACTGAAAACACGTAATCATAAATATTGAGTTTTATATTAGAAAAAATAGAATAAGGACGATGCCTATGAATATTATTAAAGCTAAAATCCATAATTTACAATGAGAGAAAAACCGATCAATTGAATTTTTCTTATTATAATTAAATGAGCTCAATGTGTTTGAGTTTTCTATTTTGTGATAAGAGCCACACGCAACCCAAAAACAAACTTGTCATCTATTAAATGGGATATTCTATGTCATTTAAACGTTTATTATATATTTCATGTCAACAAAAATTGTCTTAACATTTTACTTATGACGTAATGGTGTTTAACTGAATAAACTTAGTTGATGGGTACATGGTATATCTGTACGAGTATCCTTATTTTTTTTTTCTTTTTTTGTTAACAAAATCGTTTGTCATAAACGTTGGATAACCAAGTTTATTGCTATTTACAATACAGTGAATGTTTAGCAGCATCAACACTTTACCCAATTTATAAATTGAAAAAATATCTTATTGGAATGTTTATGCGACGCTTAACTGTTTACTTATAAGGACATCATCTGTGGTAATTTACTCTACCTTTTTTTTTTTTGTTCGTCATGTTTCCATTAAATTTCACTTGAAACTTATTAAACTTAATTTATAAATCATCAGAAAAAAAAAAAATATAGACATGAAGTTCATAAAATTTGAAGATGATGAGATGTTAATGATTTATTTGAAACAGTTAAATGAAATTAAATGAAAACTTGTAAGGATTGTTTTAAAAAATGTTCATTCATTCACCCAAAACAATACGAAAGGGTGTTTACACCTCTTTTTAAATCTACATGAATGAATTAATTATTTATGACTAAAACAAAGAATAAAAATGAAATATTTATATTTCTTCAACTTTGAATTTATTCCCCAATATGCCGATAATATAACAATGCGGTAAAGTTTCCATAAATAAGAAAAATAAGACAAAGATTCCTTCCCTTATGCATTATTGTTCTCATAGCTTCAATTTTAATAATTCATGTCGTTATATTTTTGATTTATTTCAACACATCGAATAACTCTTTTCTACCGACATTTTTTATTTGAATAACCGACGTTTAGGATCAATTTTTATCTGTTATAACATCACATTGTAATCGGTTTTTTTTTTTTTTAATTACATATAATTGTGTAGCACTGTGTAATTGTGAGTTTTGCTTTTAGAAATTTATTTTGTAACTTTGTTTCGTTTTAGAATAAATAAACAATATAGACATGTGTCCTGAACAGATCCTTAAAACTCAAAAACCCGAAATATATATATAAAAAAAAAATTATTTTATTTAAAGATAAAACTTTTCCAATCAAATAATCTTCCACAAAAAAATCTTCCTCGTTGTACAGACGAGAAATATTATTTAAATTATCAAAAAAAAAGAAATTTGAATTTTTTTTTTTTTTTGTTTCCATTTTAAATTGCTTGGATCAAATATTTTTATTGATGTTTAATTAAATTTCATTATATCGAAGAGAAAAAAAAAAACGTCTAATAGGATAAATTGTTATTTGTATTTGCATATTGTTTATAAAAGTCCAAACTGTTACAGCTAGAATGTGGTAATTTTTTTTATCTGCAATTTAGAAATGTTTGTTCCACTTTAAAAACGGACTTTTATCGCATTTTGTTTGTTTGTTTTTTTTTTTTTTGTTTTTTTTCTATTCTCTCACCGTTTTATTGATATTAGTTTGTGATAATGATTTATCTTAAGTGTACTAAGCTTTAATAATTGATTAAACCAATAAAGCTCTTATCGCTTAGATATAACGACAGTCTTTTTGACATTTTTATTTTATGATTTTATCCAGAACACAGTTTAAGTGGAAATTGTTTTTCCGAGTTTTTCTATAATCTCTAATATTTTTAATCATTTATTTATATAGCTAGAAACTATTTTTTATTATTATTTTTTTTTTTTATAATAGTTAAAGCTTTGTAAAGCTTAAAGCAAACGTTATAAATACAACTGATTGTGAATTTATTAAATATTATTTTTATTAGTGATGTCCATAAATTAAATCTTCAAATTTTTAAAACAATTAAATTAACATAGGAATAATCATAAAGCAACAACAAATAAACAATTAATACAAAATTTTAATTAATAACAAGCCTATCCACCCTTAATTTATTTTAAATTTAAATAAAAATGAATTTAAATCAAGATATTACCTTGCCAAAAAATATACGTTAACGACCCTTATTTTATGTGTTTAATTATAAATAATGTATATTTCCGAGTATGGTAATAAACATATAATGTATTTATGTATATATGAAAAAGGTAAAAACTAAAAAAAAAATTACCACAATTAAAACCAGCAATCAACTACGTTAAAATGGTGTTACATTTGGCTCAATGTTAAAACAGATTAAAAGTTAATTCAACAAACCAAAATATGTTTATTTGTAACGAAAAAGGTTTTTTTTTTTTTTTTTCAAAAGGTAAATATGGCCGGTAAAAGCCAAATTAACACCATTTTACGGTATTCATGTATTATAAACCATAATTTTTAAACGTGGAAAATAACTTAATTCATCATCGTGTATTTACTAAAGTCAATAATAATTTTACCTTAGCTAGACTAAACTAAAAAAAAAAAAAAACAAAAAAGATTGTGGGTGGATGGGAGCACCCATAAATATAAGCGAACAATACAACTTTTTTTTTTTTTTTATATAAATACTTCTTTGTCTATTTATTGTCTACGGTTTCTATCTTTTATTACATGCTTTTATTCTGTATCCGCCTATTGACTACCTTATCCTCGTAGCAGATAACTTACGATATACATATAAAAAAAATACTAAATGCTAAATAACTTTAAATAATATTTGTTCTGTATCTGTATGAGTTTTTATGTTAATTAAACAATTAATTAATTAAACAAATTTTTTATTTATTTTATAAAAGAAATAGATTTCTATCAAGCATCGAATTAAATTTAAATTTCCTTCGGCCATCTGTAACATTCAGTAACATAATTATAAAACATATAAAAAAAAAGATAGTTAAATTGTGGTACAAATACAATTAAATGCCTTCAAGTGTAATTACCAATTAAGTAACTTATTTAATAGAAATAGAAATAATAAAATTTCCTATTGATTATCAATTAATAGAATAATTGAAATATTGTTAGCACATAAGTGTGTAATTGCATGTATCGATTAGATAATTAAGTTAATTCGGGTATTTATCATTTGTTATCATATCATCGTCTATCGGGTTAAGAAGATACATATGTACATTGTATGTCCATAGTATCAATACGATGACAATAAAAAATAAAAAAAAAAACATTACACAAGGTAAAATGAAATTATTTCAACAAAGAGAAATTTACTTTTATCATGTAAACAAACGAAATTTCCGTATATTTTATCCTATTATTATCTGGAAACTGGAATTGGTTTATTATATTCATGCTTAAATAGAGAATAAATAATTTTCTTTCTATAAAATACAGATATATGATACTATTGGCTATTCTATTTCATTTCGTTTATCATCAATTTCGGTGAGAACATTTTGTGATCACATTTCTTAAACAGTTATTATTAAACGAAATGGAAAATATTTAAATCTCTGATAACATTGTGAATAAAGAAAAACATTTGGAAATTCATTTCAATAGATGGAGAAAACAAATCTTTTTTTTTTTTTTTGGCTCTTTGTCAAATATTTGCTTATAATTTGTCACTTGCCAATATAAATATTTAAAAAAAAAATGATAAAACGGTGTTGAAGTGTCGAATTGCACACGAATCTGAATGAATTTTATTTCCAAATTAATTAAAGAAGTTAAGTAGGCGACAATAGAGATAAAAATTAAAAACTCATAGAAAAATTCAAGTAATTGGGTCTTGTTTTGTTATTATGCGAATTTAAAGAAATCTTAGGGCACATTAAAAACGATTTTCTTAGAAAATCAATAGAAATATTAACGTATTGACTTCGGAAAATGAATAACTAAGAACTTAAGAGCTAGGTTGAGATCTGGTTATCATAGATACAAAGTTTATATATTAAGCTTCTTATAAACTTTTTAATGAGACCAATAATAATAAATTGATTTCCTTTGTTACAGCTATGAACTGCTGACAGTAGCTGATTCAAAACAGAGTAAAAGCTTAGGAGATCTATTAAATATGGTAAACAATTTTTTTTCCTATTATTGTCATACATTTGTATGATAATTTAATTATTTAATTTTTATAAATTTTATTATATAGGATCCACAAACAGAACAAGATACAATAGCATTAAAAAAGGCACTTGAATGGGAATTATCATTAGATTCTCGTGATTTACGTTCGCATGCATGGTATCATGGACCAATACCACGTATACGTGCAGAAGAAATTGTACAAAAGGATGGTGACTTTTTAATACGTGATTGTACATCACAACCAGGCAATTATGTATTGACATGTAAAACAAAGGGACCGGTTTTACATTTTGTTATAAATAAGGTAAACGATTTTGTCATAATCAAATTATATAAAACTATTGTTTGTATATATAGAGAAAGAAATCTCTCAACTGTAACGAAAAAAGCCCAAAATTTGTTACAAAAGAGAAAAATCGATTTATTATTTTGTTTTTATTTTATACAAATTCATCATTAAAATTCTGTAAAGCATACAACAGGAAACTAAAACTACCAGCAAAAAAAAAAAAAAAAGTCCATAAAACTATGATCAAAAAATAATAAACAAAATCAAATTTAATTTAAGTAGTTTTCTATGGTTTCCTCTTTATGCTTAACTAAGAATTTCTGCAGAATTACAGGGTAGAATATATATAAATAAAAATAAAAAGTGTTAAACCAACTCTAAACATTTTATTTATTTATATATTCATCTTAAAAGCTTAGCATTAATATTGTGGAAAGTAAGATAAATATAGCCAATATAAAATATATGAAATATGTCAATAAAGGAAAAATCAAAATATGTAAATATATACGTTTGGCTAAGTGAATTGAAGCTTTTAGTTTATTTTCATTCATTTATTTTTACTTTACTACTTATATTCGTTGTTTTATTGGTTATTTGGTTTAACGTAGTTTGATTTTTCGGTTGCAACATAAAAAAAAAATCAACGATGTAATTTATACAGTAAGTCACTAAAGCTTAATTTATTAATAAATCGAAAGAATGACAACGAATTTACTCCTTCTGGTATTTTACACTAATTTTACACAAATGACTAACATACAATTTTTATTTTTTCTTACTTAAGTATTCCGTATCTTTAAACTTTTCTAATTATTTCAACTATACTAAGCTTAATTAAGTTTTTTTTTTTTTTAATTTATTTTATAATTTGTAATTGTAGCGGAACCGAACCCGTTCTAGTCATTAAGCAAACATTTTTACATTTGTGTTAGGGAGCAGCAAATAGTATCTAACTGAAATGACAAAATTTCACAGTCTTAAAAAATAATTTACATATTTTCTAACCACTTTCACATATTTAACTTTGATTATCCTATTATATAAATAATTTGGTAGGACATTGAAAAAATAGCAAACTATTAACCAAAAAAAAAAATATCTTAATTATTCTCAACAGATTTTAATACAACCAGAAACGGTTTATGAACGCGTCCAATATCAATTTGAAGATGACGCATATGACACTGTACCCGATTTAATAACATTTTATGTTGGTTCTGGTATGTTTTAAAAAATTTAATACTTTTTATCTGATTTATTTCCAATTTGTTTATTTTTTTTTTTAATTTTGTTTTTAGGAAAAGCAATATCTGTAGCTTCAGGTGCACGTATACAATCACCATGTAATCGTATATATCCATTATCGTTTTATGCAACAAAATATTCAACACAGCAATTTCAACAAATTGGAAGTGGACAACGCGGTCCTAGTCCACTTAATTCACCATCCATGAATAATCCTAATTTTCGGTATAAAGAGTTTTTCATAAAATATTAATTATTTAGCTAATATCGCTATTATTATTTTATTTTTTATTTATAGGTATACTCCATATGCTCAACAGCAAGTGGTAACAAATCAATATCGTAGCCCTATGTCCTCTCCGCCAAGGAGTAAACGTGATACACCACCTAGATTACCATCAAAGAAGCAGCGCTCACAATCTTTGACACCAATTCAGCAACAACAGCATGCTAATCATCAGGCAGCACTGCAACATCGTTTAGCTCATGAGAAATACTGTAGTGCTGATGGTGTAATCCAAACGTCTAATTGCTGTTCGGATGGTTCCCATAATAATCATAACGGCAGCCATCACACACGACGTCTAAATTCAACAGAGAAATGCAACAGTGCTGATGGAGTGATTCAAAATCAAAGTAATGGTGGAACAATGACACGATCACCAGCCGAAGAAAAATCAACTAGTGCCGATGGAGTTATACATGGAAATGGCCAGCAAGGTGTACCAATGTCTCGGTCTGTATGCGATTCTGGTCAATCGGGTCGCTTTAGCTCCTTGCCACGTATCTCAGCGTCAAATCTACGAGGAGTATTGTCTGGATCAAGGACATCTAGTCTTAATCGTGATTCAAGTGATCCTTCTTTAAGTCCTTGTCCAGAACGTCGAAACTGTAATGGTGAAGAAGATGACCAAATCAGTCATGCACCCAGTCCGCCACCAAAACCTACGCGAAATCCCACAATGCTAGTACGATCTGGGCCAGATGGTTGTCTAAAAGAAATACCGATTGATCCTCATGGGCCATTACATCGTGTAGCATCTTACCATGCAAGTGGTTCAGATTCTGGTAATGGTTCTGGAGACTCAGCCCAAAGTTCAGCAGCTGGAGATCCTTTAGATATCATACAGCATCGTGGTGTTATTATTAAAAATCCACGCTTTATGCAAAACTCTGTATCATCAACGACGTTGAAAAGCTTTGCTGAAATTGATCCAATTGCTGCTGAGGAAGCTCTAATGGCTATGGAAATTCCTACATATGAGCAAATATCAAAATTCGATTTAGAGAACTTCCATACACTTTTATTACCATCAATAGAAAACAAGCCACTTGACAATGGTGCACTTAATACGTTCCGTATGATGCTAAGTGAAACCGGACCTAGGCTATTAGCAAATCATTTAACACGTGTAGATATTAAGTTAATTTTAGGTAAGCACGAATAAATTTATTTAAAGGCGCAATTAAAAATAATAAAAATTTTAGGTGATCTAGACGATACTCAACAAAAAGATCCATTGAAATGTCGTGGAATTGAATTAATAACATTAGAACATGGACGGCAACTCCGTCAAGATCTGTTAGAAAGAACTGAATGTTTAAAACTGTTAGTCGCTGTAACAATTTTAACATGCCAAAGTGATGCAGAACGAGCAGAAACATTAAATAAATGGATACAAGTTGCTGTTGATACGAAAACGGCACTAGGTAATTTATTTGGTTTTTGTGCAATAATGTTAGGATTATGTATGCCACAAATACAACGTCTAGACGCTACGTGGCATACATTACGACAAAAATATACCGACAGTGCATTTAGCTTTGAGGCTAAATTGCGACCGACACTAAAAAGTATGAACGACTGTTCAAATCCACAAGCACCGAATACAACTGTTCCGCATTTACTACCATATATTTTGTTGAGGGACCGAGGGATCGAAGATATTCTATTAATGACGCCACCCAGTTCAACATTAGTTACCTCATGTATAACACCATGGGAGACAAACGCTGCAGACTTTGGTCTTACAATTTTGTTTGCTCACCTCGAATCGGCACGTTCATTTTTAAATAATCTTTCCTTATATAAAAGGAATGCACAAATTGTAATGGCCGATTCATGTAGTCGTTTAGATGAACTACTCGAGGATGCATTCCGGTTTGTAAAAACAATTAATTTATTTTTCTTTGAATTATTTTTACTGATTCCCATATTATTTTATAGAACTGAGTTTCATGTGAAATTTTTATGGGGTAGTAAAGGTGCACTAGTTGCATCAGAGGATCGTCATGCCAAATTTGAACAAGTATTAACTGTGATGGCAGAAAAATATTGTTTTGGTGAAATAACATCAGCTGGTTAATTTTATTAATTAATTATTAATTACTATTTAAAAATATTTATATAAAAAACGTAAAGTAAACATGTTAATTCTAGTCAAATACCTATCTTATTTTAATTATTATTTATTATTTACAATGAAATAGAATAAACAACAAATCACAAAAAAATTATAAATCCTAATGGAAGTTTGTATAAATAAATAGGATAAAAAAAAACCGCAATAATTAAGTAAACGCAATTACATTAAACTATAAACAGCAAAGTATAATAATGATTTAAATTATCTTTTCCGGATTAAAAAATATTTACATAATCAAATCATGATCTGTATTCTATTAGGAATAATAAAAACATTTGTTTAATCACATTAAAAAAAAAAAACTAATTAAACATAAATAATTAATTAAAAATGTATTGCAAATTGTTTCCAACATACATATAAACGTAACACCATAAATGATAAATAATTTTCTAAAGTTAATTAAATTTTATAATAAATAAATAACTTTTAACGCATAGATTTTAATGATAATAAATTTAAAAATTTATAATTAAAAATTTCCTTGTATGATTGTTTTGGGTTATTTCTTTTGTGAATTTTTTAATACAAATTATTAATGAATTAGTTTTTATGATTAAAAATTTAACGCAACAAATATTAATAAAAAAAAAAGAAAATAAAAAAAACTCAATAAATTAATGAATTAAAATTTTAACCAAATGGAATGGGATTTTGTTCACGGATGCCAATGATAACGTAGATAAAAAAAAAAAAAAAAGGAAAAATGTAAAAACATCGTGAATATAATGGGCTGTAACTCTGTAAATCGGTACTTATTTATAAGAAAGGATTAAACGTTGAACAGGGAAGGAGAGTAGAATGCAGAACAAAGAAAAAACAAATTGAATTAATTATAATTTTTTAAAATATTAATTATAATAAAAAAAAAAATAATAATAATATTAATACAATTTATACGAGGATATTAAGATAGAATTTATAGAAATATAATAATTTATTACAAGAATTACATTAATTATTAATTTTAATTAAATTATTTTATTAAATAAAAAAAAAAAAAATTTATTAATTAATTAAAAAAACAATGAACGGATAAAAACAATAATAAAATGACAATAGCTTTAAAAAAATTAAAAATAAAATTAATTAATAAATAAATAAAACAAATGTGGTTGATTTTATATTTAAAACAAAACAAAACAAAAAAAAAAGAAGAATTAATTAATTTAATACAGAAAGACTTTTTGATTATTATTATTTTTTTTTTTAATTTAATTCTTTTAATTACACAACAAATGCATTAAAAAAAAACGCACAAATTACCGAATTATTCTTTATTATTTATTCGTATTAATAAATTATTTAATTCAATTATTTCTTATTATGATTAGTTTATAAATAGGCAATATTTAATTCTAATATTTAATTTGATATTAATATAAATAAATAAATGAGATAAGAATTGAATGTTTGATAAATTTTTGATAGGAATCTCTCTTTATTTAGTATCAGTTGTACCTACTGCTACTACTGTGTAATGAAATTATTCTTTAATCTTTTAATAATATAACCATAAATCTGTATAAATGCATGTACTGAGTTCACAATGAATTTTCATTCGATTTCTTTTAATCGTTTATATTTCTGAGTATTAATACACTGACATTCGAGTACTGACAGTAAATAATTAATTAAAATAAATAAAACGTTATCATTAGATAAACGTATTACCTTATGTAGCATTATCGTTAGGATTGGAAATTTATTAACCGTCTTGTTTGCACTGTGTTTTTAACATCTCAGGAAATATTCCAGCTTTTTTATATAACCAATCCTTATAAAAAAAAAAAAAAAAAAAAAAAAACCAATGTATTTACTACGATCAATAAAACTTTCACAATATTCTCTTATCTAAATCCCTGAACTTCTTTAAATAAATAATGAAATAAATATATTTAAAAAGTCTATGCATTTTCAAAGTGACACAGACAATATAATTTTTACAAAAAAAAAATCATTAGAAATTAATTAATTAATTAACAAAAATTAATTAAACGTATTTTGTATTAAAAAAGAAAAGAAAAAGAAAAGAAAATAATAACGAAATTCTATAATAAAGAATCTTCCACTTTTGTTCCTGTATGAAAAAAAAAATATTTTTTTTTTTATTTAATTAAGTTTAATTCATTAATTAAGTTTAATTAAAGAAGCAAATTTTTTTTTTCGTTTTTTGTATAAAAAATAAAATAAAATAAATATATCATTAACATATTATTTTTATAATTATCATTGCAATATAAATTGATAAATATATATATATTAAGTATTTATTAAAAATTAATTACTTATACCACTAACTAATATTTAATTATATAATGACAAAATAAATATAAATAATAATAATTAATAATAATAAAATTATAGTCGTAGTATTGAAAACAAGCAAAAAAAAAAAATATTTAAGAAGGGAAAACAATTCATAATGAAAAGAAATTAATAAAAAATTTACCAATAAAAATGTTAAAAAAAAAAAAAACAATATTGATACGTTTATAAAAGATTTTTTTTTTTTTTTTTTTGGTGATCTTTTCAGGTGATTTTTAGGTTTACAGTTCGCAACAATATTAGTTGAATGACTTTATAGGTACAAGAATTTCGCTATTCTCAATATCCCAGTATCTTTGTGCATGCTAATAAACTTCACCAAAGCACATAAAATTCGGATAAATTTATTCAATACGCCATCAAACTGATATTTCAAAACAATTTTAATTCATTCTCAACCCCAAAAGGCTTAACATCTTACGACGATTTAAGGCAAAAACAAGATATTTTGTACAATTGTTAGTCAAAATATATAAATTTCCATTGATAAGATTTTTCATTTACACTTTTTTTACTCATTTACTTCACGTAAATTTTAAGCTTTTTAGATATTTTATATAAAATCGTTGGTTACTCCTTGCACCTTGTTAAATCGGCCATCAGATACAAAATAAGAAAGTTCTAAAAAAGGTTTTTGTTATTGTTGGAGAATATTAGCTACCACTCTATCCATTGCAGTGGAGGATAAAAACTGGCCCATAAACATCAAGTACGCACATCAGGAAGAATCTCTAATATCACAAAATAATAAAAACAAATATGTAATCACAAAATAAAATATTTATTCAATTCAATCTATTGAGACAATTTCAATACAATCTAATCAGTTATTTCCTTGTAAACACAACAGTGATGTATGTCAATCCAGCTGTAAAATTTATTATTTATTTAAACAAATTTATATCTAGTTAGTTATATAAAACAATACAAATTTATTTACAAAATTTCCCTTAATAATAAAATAAATAAAAAATTGACAGATTTTTCTTCTTTTTTTTTCTTCTTTTATTACAAAAAATGTTTATTGCAATATTTACATTATTTTCTTTAATTGCATCATCAAAAAAAAAAAAACAAAAACAAAAATACATTTCTATTCAAATTATAATATTAACGCAAAAAAAAAAAAAAAAAAAAAAAAAAAAAAAAAAAAACGGGGTGAAAATCTAAGTGATTTTAAATTATTTATATATATATATATATATTATCCAAAAATTATGTAAAATAATACACGATTAGGTGCTAAACTTAATTTAACTTAATTATTAATTGAAATAATATCTATTCTAACTTAATTTGTTTTTTATTATCTTTTTTTTTATTTTTTCTTTTATTGTTTTACCAAATATTATTCAACATTATTCAATATTAAAACAAAAACATATTTATTTACAAAAAGAAATTTCATTTTCTATTCTTTCTTTCTTTCTTTCCTTTTTTATTAAAGAAAATGAATTAAATAAATTAATCATAATCAGCTGAAAATATTCTTCTATCTAGAATAAAGATTTATAATAAAAATAATTTATTTTTTTTAATTATAATTCAATCAATTTTCATGATGATGATGGGGGGATCGGATCAATATATTTAATGTTTGGAATTTTTTCGTTTTGTTTTTTGTAATAACCCAAATACTTTAATACAACAAATTAATTATTTTGTTTTAAATTGATTAATTAACACAGTAGTAAATAAGAATAAATTTAATTTGCATTTAAATTACTAAGAATTATAATTGCATTCCAAAAGTCATTTAACAACTATTTAGGATATAATTTCAGTTTTAAAAACTATCTAAAATTAATCCAATATACATAAATTTTTCTTTTTTAAATTAAATTTAATTTTCCTTAATTAACAAACAATCAAAAATTATTAACAGTCTTCTTCTTCTTCTTTTTCTTCTTAGTAATAATTTTAACCAAGTAAATAACCAATCTGTTATATTAAATCAAATAATAAATAAATTTACAAAAACTAAGAAAGAGAATGAAAGAAATATAATATATAATACACACACATAAATCATTTTCAGGAGTGAGGAAAAAAAAATCAATAAAACGTTACAAGTGATAATTTTACAAATGTGATTCACATTAACAGGTAAATTATTTAATAACAGTGGAATAAAAAATTTTTATAAGAGAAAAATAATAAAATATTTACATACATACATATTACATGTATATAATATGGATAAATTTTACATTTGAGGTAATTGTTCAATTGGTGTTGCAAATTTAAAATCTTCTGGAAATAATTGTACTGCATGTGGATACATTAATTTGTAAGATTGTCTTATTGTTACATCTGCAACACCAGCAATGTCACCAATTTCTTTTTGACTTCTTTTATGCTCTGATGCCTATTAAAGAATGAATAAATTATTAGAAATTTAAAATCAATATTAAAAAAATAGTAAATACCTGTGAAGCCATATAAATAGCAGCCGCAGCTACAGAAATTGGTGATCTACCAGGCACAATATCCATTTCAACAGCCTTTCTAGCAATATGTGTTGCAGCTCTTTGAACCATGTTTGGTAAATCTAGATTTGCACAGAAACGTGACATAAAATCTGCTGTGGTAATTAAGTCAACTGACGTGGCTAAGGCTTTTAGTGTTAATTTAAAACACCGTCCAATTTCTTTTTTACTTATTTTGCTAACAGCACAAATTTCTTTAAATGTACGCGGAACACCTTCTTGACGACATGCTATATATAAACATGCGGATGCTTTAGCATCATTTGAACGACCTTTTAGATTTTTACCATCATGTACCTTTGAATTTTTTTAATTAAAATTAATGAATACGTGATAGAAAAATAAATGTATTTACTTGTTTAAATAGATTATTAGCTCTATCAACAATAGTCTTTGGTAGATTTATTCTATCAGCCATTGTAGAGATTTCTTTAAAGGCAGCAATTAAAGCACGATCGGAACTACTCATTGTACGACGATTTTGATATTTAGATGCGCCAAACGCATCGAATGATGCTGGCCCTGTGCCAGGACCAATTATTGTTGATAAATCACCACCACTTAAAAGTGGATTTTCTGGGCCACCGACACGAGATGGATCAACACCAGATTTTTCATTACTAAATGTACGCCATTCAGAACCAACATCAATAACTCTGTCACCAACAACTAAGCCACATTCGGAACATATCATATCACCAGCTCTGTAATCTTCAATAAGTGGAGCATCTGGATGTGCATAACAACATACTTTATTCGATGCATCAGCTCTAAAAATTATTTAATTATTTATTATTATGTAAAATAACATTCATATAAACATTTAAAATCAAAATAAACTTTTTACCTAACCTTAATGACAAGGCAATAGATTACATACATTGAAAGAAATAAATAAAATATAAATTTGTAAAAAATGTAAATACAAACCTGGAAGAACTGGCCATTTTGCGATATGTGTTATAAAGCCTATATAGTATAAAAAATAGGCAGTAATAATAATAAAATATTTTCTATAATATTATAAATTAACACAAAAAATATTTCACAATAAATATAAAAAAAGAAAATTTCTTAAACAAAAAATGAACTAAATTATGAGAAATGTAATATTTAATGGCTGCACTACTAAAGTATTATCTGATTGTATTTTTTGATTTGTCAAATTTTGGTGTTTTCTATTTTTTTTTATATAACAGCAGGTACCAAAAGCAATTCGTGTATTGTGACAATAGAAATGGTTTATGCCTTCGATATGAAAAATGTTTGAATGTTGTTATTTATAATTTACCTAAACATTTGCCATTTATTTATTGTTTTAATAAAAATAAGTAATAATATAACTATTTAAATAATTATCTGATATTAAAACATGCAAAATTTCAACGAGAATATAAAAAATAAAATTTTATTGAACCGATTAAATTTTATAGCAACTATTATGTTCTGCATTTTTTTATTAGTTTTATAGCAAAAAGTCATGTTTTTTCCATTTTCGCCTAATTGTTTTGCTAAATTTAAAGTACAGAGAAAAAACGAACTAATCATCTGTCACTTCACTTTGATTGTGTGGCGTCCATGTCGATGTCAAAACAAAGAAGTTTTACTTTCAATTTCCAATTAAATTCATCAAAATTTCTTAATTAATTTTAATATTTACAATAATTTTTTATTTTTTTATACCTAATCATACATATATATATAGATATATATATAATTTATATATAACTAACCTTTTTAAAACATATATATTTCTTTATAAATACACTTATACTTGTTTATAATAATAATTTTGTTTATTAAAAAAAAATGGATAGAGATAATAGACAATTAAGGTATTTGAGTAATAAGTTTTTGTTGTACAATTTATGAATAATAAAATAACTTATTATTTTGCTTTTAGTTTTTCTATAAATTATAGAAATCAAGGACCACAGGGCCATATAAACATTCCACCAGGAATGTCCAAAGGACGTCCACCAATGGCGCCAAGGGAAACGTCACAACATACTGAACTCATTAAATATATATATGATTCTTGGCATAAAGTATGTTTACATACTCACTTACCACTAGTAATCACATCAATTAATTTATTTTTTCATTTTCATTATTTATTTTAGATAACATTAGACCAAGTAAATAGTGTAGTTTATTACAAAAGTGAACCTCTAGATAATTTTAAACCATTTGACCTAGAAAGTTTATTGTCGAAACGTATTATGGAAAATTATCCTCGTGGCCATCAATAAGATGAACCCTTACAAGGAAAATAATAAAACAATATACAGAATATAACTAAAATATTTCATATATGAAAAAAAAAAAAGAATTAATATAAAAATCACAACAATTAATTAATTAATTTAATTAAACATAAATAAAATAATTTTACTTTTAATTTTATTTCTTTATTATTATTTTTTTTTTTTTGTTTATAATTTCCTGACAAAATCATAATTTTTTTTGTTTTTATATAATTTTATTATATTTTGATTTTATATGGAAAAACCATTTATTTATATATAAAAAGAAGAGAAAAAAAAAATACAAACTATATATTTAAAGAAATTAATGCATTTTTTATGATTCTTATATTTCTATAATATATCTATATTACAATATATATACAATAGTATTTTAAAAAATTAATAAATTTACATGTTTTTATATAGTAAATATATAATTATTTTTTAATAAATTTAAAAACATTTGACTATGAACAATTAGATTTGTAATGAAAAACAAATCTGCAATTATACAATTGGCATTGACGATTATTGTTATTATTATTATTTTTTCTTTTAATACATTTATATTTATTTAAATTATTGTTTTAATTTCATTCGATAAATAAAACAACATTTTAAAATAATTTTATTTTTTAAAAACATAATTGTGTGTTAATTTTCCTTTAAAAAGAAAAGGAAAAAATAATAATAAAAAAAGGTGCTAACTGGTGAATTCAACAACAAAAATTTAAATCGATAATTTAGTTTTTTTTGAACTTTTTATTTTGTTTAAAACGCATGTATATTTTGGCAGATGTTTAACTCTGTTTTATCATAGAAATTCTCCCGCTCGTTTAGTCATTTAACAAAATTAATTCAAAAAGAACAACGATGCAGACAAATAATTATTTTATTTGAAATATTACAAGTAGAAAGACGAATATTTTAGTTAACCAAACTTTTTTATAAAAAAAAATAATTTCGGTGTTTCTTATTGAATATATATTTAAGATTAAATTTTAAATATTTAAATTATCCATAATTGTGTGTGAATATTACAAAAACAAAAATGTCAACATTTCCAAATTTAAATTCAGTATTAAACGAGTTACATGATATAAGTGAGACTGGTGTTAGTTTTTCTGGTAAAGCAATAAACTGGAGCTCTAAAGATGATGGTAATACTATTTAATATAAATTTACTGTAAGTCCTAAATTAATTTTTGTTAAATTTTTAGCTCAGGCACTCGTTGAAGCAATGGATAAATGCTCGAAATTAACATTTTTGAACCTTGAAGGAAACACATTAGGTATTGGTGGTGCTGAAGCGATTGGAAAAGCGTTAGAAAAACATCCGGAAATGCGTGAAGCGTTATGGAAGGATTTATTTACCGGGAGATTAAAAACAGAAATACCTGAAGCATTGAAACTTTTAGGTAGAGGTTTGGATGTAGCCGGTGCAAAATTAAAAGTTTTAGATTGTAGTGATAATGCCCTTGGTCCAAATGGTATGGTTGGCCTTGTTGACTTGTTAAAAAGTCCAGTTTGTTACGAACTAGAGGTAAACTCTAAATAATTATTATAATAAAATTAGAAAATTAATGTTTCTGGGTTTTTCATTCTCAGGCCATTAAACTAAATAATTGCGGTCTTGGAATTGGTGGTGGTACAATGTTAGCACGTGCACTTCTTGATTGTCATAAAAATAGTACAGAGGCTGGAACTCCATTACAATTGAAAACTTTTATTGCAGGACGTAATCGATTAGAAAATGATGGAGCAACAGCATTAGCTAAAGTAACAATTGCAGATTTATTTAAAAGATAAAATTATTTATTTGAATTAATTTGAATCACAGGTATTTGCTACAATAGGAACATTAGTCGAAATTGCTATGCCTCAGAATGGTATATATCATGTTGGTATTGCAGCATTAGCGTCCGCTTTTAAGAAAAACGAAAATATGGAAGACTTAAATTTAAATGATAATACAATTGGGACAAAGGGTGCAGCAAAATTAGCAGAAGCTTTTTCATCTATGCCAAAGTAAATATCATGACATATTTTTTAAATTATCTTTTTTGATTAATCCTTTTATAATTCCTTTTATTCTAGATTAAAATCCATAAATTTTGGAGATTGCCTATTGAAAACCAAAGGTGCGATATTATTAAGTGAAAGCCTACAGGATTCTCATGAAGATCTTGAAGTAATATTATTTGCATATAAATATATCAAGTTATTATTAAGACTTATTATATTTCTTTCTATTTTTAATTGTTAGGTTATAAATTTTGAATCTAATGAAATTGGGTCAGATGGAGGCTATGCAATTGTCTCCGCCATACAAAATAAGAAAAAATTTAAGAGTTTAATTATTAATGGGAATCAGTTTGGTGAAACTGCTTGTGAAAAAATCCTGGAAGATGTATCAAAAGTGAATTCAAATAATATTTCATGTAATCTAGATGATGATGAAGGTGAAGAAGATGAAATTCCAGATGATGGTAATGACGAGTACGAGGATATTGATGATGAAGAAAATGATGCTGATGATGACGAACCTGATGAAGATAATGATGAGGACGACGAAGAAGATGATGATGATTATGAAGACTATGAAGATTACAGTACGGAACATAGTGTTGGTGATGATATTAATTCGTCAGTAATTGAATCGGGAAAGAATAAAGTAACTGATGATAGTATAACTGAAATAACAGTAATAAATATCTCGCATGCAATTGAGAATTTTTATAATACACCAATTCCAACAGAGAAAATGTTTAATTTAATTGAAGATGATAAAATCGATAAATTTCGTTATTTCTTAAAGCAAATACCAAAAGAGAATTACCTAACTGTTTTAGTATTTACAATTTTAAAATGTTCATCACTATCATTACTATCTAAAGATGCATTAGATGTATCAATATTATTATACAATGATGCCTTTAAATATGCAAAAGAAAATGATCAAATGAACCGTATCAGAAATTTCTTTTTAACACAATTGGATTTATTAAAATGTGAAAATAAAAAATTTAAACCTGAATATAATATAAAATCGTGTCGCTACGCATTAGAAATGGCAATGAAAGTGGATAATTTTCCTGCCGATGCAAAAACAATGTTTTTAAATTTTTTGCAAAGAGCCAAATAAATGAATTCGAAAGGGAAAATTTATTGTTAATTATTTCAAAAATTCAAAAAACGGAAATTCATAATTTTTCCATTAATTAGATTTTTTATAATAAAAAATTATCATAAGTTTATTTTATTAGTTTTTTTTTTTAATTATTTTACTTTACCTTACCATTTTCTCCTCTTTTTTTTATTGTATTCTTCCGTATTTTTTATTTGGCTATTATTATTATTTAAATGTAAAAAAATAGATGCAATTTTCCATAAAGATCGTTTTCAACAAGTAAATTACTAAATACGATTTACGCTTTTGATGTTGAGATTCACAAATATTTTACCGTTTTATATTAAGTCTATATAAACATGGCGGTAATTATATTTAAAATGTTATGCGTAAAAAGGTATTTTATTAACGAAATTATTGTGTAAAAATAATAAAAGAAATTAAATTGTGGTTATTCGCAATTGTTCGATAATGACAATAATGGTTACATATAAAACTTACAGAGCGTAAATTATGTTAGACGACACTAAGAACGTGACGATATTATTTTATCAAAAAATCTAAAATTAACTATTAAAAACGATAAATTATTTGACAAGACAATTTTCTTTTATAATAATTATGTAAATTTTATCGTAAATAAATACTAAATCTTTATTTTTAAAACATATTTTTATAAATAATTTTATTCTCTTCCAAAAAAAAAAATTAATTTTTAATTTGTTTTTTTTTTTCGATTCAAAAGTGATTTTATTTTATTATATAAAACAATCCCAGAGTGTGCATTCTTATAATTTCCTTCTTATAACATGATCAAATAATATTACATGATCATATTTTTCGGAAAAAATAATTGTTCTTGTTGTATTGCTGCCAGGACTCACCAATAATGGATCAGCACAAATTGTTTTTCTATCATGTCGACATAAAAATATTAAACCTTTTTTTGGATTTGTTATTACCTAAAATTTTTAGTTGGTTATACAATTTCAGTGGTATAAAACCATCAATTTTATATTGAAATGAGTACTTACTTTATAGTTATCAGTATTGTTACAAACTGAATAACCAGATTTCCAGTGATAGTAACTAAAGCATTAAATAAAAAGTTTTCATTAACTTGATACATATATACCTAAAAAGGAAATTATTAAATTTATTACCCTAAGTCTGTTGGTTGAGGCCATAAACGTTTTTTCTCATCAAAAATTTCAGCCCAATCAAGCGAATCTTCTTCACGGGATCTCGCTTGTCTTAAGCTTTGTTCAAAATCAATGTAACCAGATATCTCAAATCCAGACTTTGTATAATGACGCAGAAATATTATTGTCTATAATTAAATAATTCATTTAAAATAATTACAAAAACCAAAGTAAATAAAAAAAGTATTAACTAATAATAGTCCGACACGATTAGAACGTTCACGTAATGCCAATTCAGATAAAAATGGATCTGTAAACTTTGCACCTTGACTAGCTAATATATGTGGTTTACGTGAGGGAAATAGAACTTCTCTAATGACATTTCTTCGATTTTCAAATTGTTCCTTGGATAGTGTTTCACCTGTTGATCTTAAATGTAAAATAACTTTAAATTTACACACACAATTATCAAAGGAAACACTTTTTTACCTATAACCAAGCTCAGCAATTATTCTCGACTGTGCCAAACTCCTTAAATAGCATAAATCCTCACGTGTCACAAATGAATCTAAATATTCTTCATATGTATCAAAATCTAATAAACGTTGATCTTCAGTATTTATTGTGGTCATTATATGTAAATAAAATTATAAAACTAAAATATATATAATGTAAATTTTGTTATAATCATTCATTTAATAAATTATAATTGATAATTAATAGAATGTGTCTACTAGATTTTTTTTTACGCTTGTGTGCAATATTTGTATACAATAAATGCAGAGTAAATTTTCCCTGAAATAAATTTCATATTTATTAATTATAAATTAAATTTCGCCAATTTTTAATTTTGCTAAAAAAAAAAACATATTTATTAATTTTTGGTTTTAATTGAATAATAAAATAATAACTAAAATTAACAATTAATCAATAGTTTGCTTATAATTGTATCAATTCATTAATAAAATATATTAAAACCTTAAAATAAAATTAAAGACAACAATTAATTATAATAATAATAATAATAATAGAAAAGTGAAAAGTAAATAAAATTCTTAATCAATTTCCCTTAGTTAATAATTAAATAAAAATATTAAAAATATTTTTTATATATTATTAAATACATTCAATTTAACTATTTTACATTATTATAATTTGTATGTAATGTTGAATCTTTTGAATAAGGACGTTTTGATACACGTTCAAGTGACGGCTGTAAAGATCTACCTCTTCTGTTTATGTGTTTCTCTATAAATTAATTATATTAAATTAATAAATAAATAATAATATTTAATTATATATATACCACGATTTGATGTATTTCTTTGATCCTTTTTATGATAAATACTACTTTCTGTTGCAGTATTATCGATTTCAGATAGGATTTCATAGCGATTTGATGTGTCAGTTGATTCATTTTTTCTTGTCTTATTCCATCTGAACATTGACTGTGATCCTAGAGTTGTATTGTCATCAATTGTCTTTAAATAAAAATTATCAATAAATAAATAAATTTGAAAAAAATCTTATAAATATTGAACCAACAGAACAATTCGATGGCGAAATCAAGTAAAACAAAAATTAATAAAAATCGAACTTACAAAGTTTGTACGAAATTTGTTTGTATCAACTGATATTGTTTTATTGTGATTTTCTTCATTACTTTGATGATTTCTACCACATGAGTCATTATTGCCTGAATTACAACCATCACGTTTTTCCGTGACAGGTGTTGCATTACGTAATTCAATGTTTAAACGTTCCGTTTCAGCTTCTTGTTGTATTTGTTCCATTTTTTTTGGATTCATTACCGGTTGACGTGGTGTCCAACCATTACTTCGTAATTCCAATACATTTAATAGCATAAAACGTATCCGACTGCTTATTTTAATGTGAGCCCATAATTTATTACTTTTATTAACAATGTCTAATATTTGATTAAAGTAACTTGATAATTTTTCTCCTTCCTCAATACTACCACCAATTGTTGTTAATAATTTACATAAATACTCAAGACAATCTTCATCTTTACTTATTAATAAGATTTTTATGCAAGTCAACATTACCCGTGATGTCATTATTTGAATTTTATATAATTCACCGATAAAGCAAACTGTCCCAACCATTCGACGTCTTATTCTTGCTTTATCCTCTTCCATAATATCCATAGAATTTGTTCTATCAATATATTCTGTATTATCTACAGAAAAATTTGTATATTTAAGAAATTCTGTCCGACATTTATTAATCAAACTTTTACGAAAACATGTATCGTGCTCAGGAAATTCAATATTCAACAATGAATTACATAATAATGCATAAGAAAAACTAAACTTTGGCTCATCAGTTGCTTTTTCAAATATTAAATTTATAACACCGTTTAAACGTTCAGGCGTATCAATTGCCAACTCATTCATTTGCTTTAATAATGCTTCTAATTTCTCTGGTGTTAATTTATTTAATATACTTCGAACAGATTTATATAATTCTTGTGTTATAAATTGATCCTTTGTTTGTTCATCATTTTTCTTTAAATAACTTGATTTCCATGCGTTATGAGTTTTTGATAATTTTATATCTTCATTTAATGATAAACTTACGTTAATTAAATGTTTAGAACTTTCTTTATTTATTTCTTGTTTTTTATCTTGAGCATAACTATTATTACTTGTAGTTATTGTATTATTATTACTATTGTTTGTAATATTAATATTAACATTATTGGAATTATTATTATTATTATTATTATTGTTATTATGGCTATTATTATTGTTGCTATTGCTGTTACGTTTCGTAAATGAAGTTTGCTGTTGCTGCTGTTGTTGTTGTTGATTATGTGATATTTGCTGTTGAGAATGTTGTTGAGTAACATTATTATTTCTTGCAAAATTTGGTAATAATTTAATAACAATCCTGTTTGATATTCCAGCTTCATTTCTAACTAAATGTTCACATGTTGTTGGTTTAAACATCGTCATTCTTGCTTCTTTTAATGTTACATTTGTCTCTTGTAAATATTTTGGCCGTGTTTTACATATTGCCCTATTATTTATTTTAAATAATTGTTCACGATTATAATATTTTTTTCCAGTTTGATTAAATGGACTCCATTGATTTTCCGCATAATTCATTTCTGTCATTAAATTGCCATTTGCACTAATTGCTAGATGTTTTGTTCTCGCTAAAATAATTTTTAAATATACGTATTTATTATTATTAATAATAATTAAAATTTATAAATGTAGTATATACATAAATATATAATTTAAAATACGATAATTTTAAAAGAATTTAAATAATTTAATTTGTAAACAATAAAAGAAAAAAGAAGAAAAAAAAATTATTTATTTTTTTTTTTTTTTTTTTAACAAAAGTGAATTTAAAAATAAAATTTATTGTTAACTTTAATCATATGCATATGTTTTCATAATTTAATTACATTTTTATTAAAAAAAAAAAAAAAAAAAAAACTATTTAACTGCTATACATTTAATTTAAAAACTAAAAATTAAAAAATTAAAACATACATGTAGTAATATACTCCATATTTTTCTTTTATTTATCTTTTGTACACAAATAAAAAAAGATTTTTTTTTTTGCTTGTCTTTTTGCTTGCAGTTTTTTAAAAAAAAAAATAAAATAATAAATATTAATTAACTATTATGTTAATAATAATGCACATAAAATTAGTGAAAATAAATGAATAAAAATTTTATAAATAAATAAATAAATTAGAACACTGAGCACTAATAAAAGTAAATGTTTTTATAAACCACACAGAAACTTATTTAATAAATAAAATTCAAAACAATTTTTTTTTTCCAATTCTTATTATTTTATATAATAAATTATAAATATACAATTATTTAAATTTGATTAAATAAATATTATTTATTTGTCAAAGAGACAGAAAAAAAAAATACTAATCGTTCAGTTATTTATATAATTGTTGGATATAACCAAACATCATGTTGTTTTCAAAAACATAAAATAAAATAAAAAAGAAAATAAAGTTTATGCAAACTGATTTTGCTTATAGGTTGCTGAATAATATGCTGAGTAAATGAGCAAAGAAAATATGTTTTATCGTTGCTGGTAAGATTGGTGTAATTTTGTTGGTATAATAATTTTTGTTTTGTTTTGTTTTTTTTTTTTTTTGCTTAACACAACTATTTAAATAAAAATAAACAATTATTAATAAAAAAAAAATGTTATTATTATTATTATTATTATTATTAATAATTTTTTTTTTTATTAAATATTATAAGAAATATAATTAACATTGCTTTATAGAAAGAAAAAAAGTTATATTGCCTTTGTAACTGGTATAAAAATATCAGGAAATATGGAAGGTAGGAAAAGTAATTTTGTAATAATTAATTAAAAATTTTTTATTATAAACAAATGTAAAAAAAGGAACAATTAATTACTAACACAGAAATTATATATTCTTTTTTTAACAATGAAAAAAAAAGAAAAATAAATAAATAATCAATAAATTTGAAACTTCTATATTTATATATACAAGAAGCTTGTTTTATTTTTAGTTCTGATCAAAAACTAATAAAATGTTTTACAAAAAAAAACAGAAAAAAAAAAAATCTTTTCTTTTCTACATATTTCTAACTGCAATCTGTTTAAGCATAAACACTTTTTATTTACATTTTTTTGTTAGCTAGGTCGTGAAATTGTGAAACCAAAAAAAAAAAAAAAATAAAAAACTTAAGAAATAACCGACCATACACAAATTTTTGTTTTCTTTTTTTTTTTTTTTTTAAACACGCCTAATAAAATAATAATTATTAATTATTTTTCATTTATTATTTCCTTGCTTACTTTTATATTTATAATAGAAAAAAGAAAATTTTCTATTTATTTCTTATCAATTATTTCAAGTAGACCGCAGTCCAATTAGAAATTTTATCGTAATTATAATAATTATACTTTAGATTAATCAATTATGGTGAAACATATTAGTATGTATATATAGATGAAGTGTAATAAAAGTAGTTATTAATATCCTTTAATTAATTTATAAATAGATTTTAAGAGCCTCATTATTCAATGAATTACGGACGTATTTCATTATTAAATGTTAATGAATTAAGAAATAAAAACACAGCTAATATTTATTGTATGTAATAAAATTTGATATTATTTTTTTTTTCTTTTTTTAAAGGTATTTCAACTATAATTTGGATATTTAGGGACATAAAACGCATTAAGCATATATTATGAGTCATATGTAATTTAACAGGAGAAAATGTTATACAAATTGCTTATGGAATAATTTTGGTATTATAATTTAAATATTTCTTGATGGTGTTGACTAAAATCTTTATTTTTTCAGTATTTTATAGAGACAGAGAAAGTCTTAAATTCACAAGAATTTTACTATTTTGCGTTATATTTTCTATTTTTAATGCAAACTACAGATTTTTCTTCGAATCATAATACAAGAAAAAATCTCAAGTAAAAATGTTTATAAAAAAACATCGCCTACAATCCGTCTTCAAAATATTAATAAAACTCACTGAGGGCGATTTTCTTTTATAGAGGTATGTATACAAAAAGACCTAACCTACGCTATATTTTCTTAACTTTTCAGTGGGATTAGAACTCCCTTTTGACTCTCGAATCTAGTTTCCAAAAACGCTTACAAAAAAACATCGGCTATAAACTGTATTTAAGATTGATCATTGGTCTAGCAAGATTTTCGTCTATAGACCAGACTTAACTTCTCTCCCTTTACTTCTCGTTTATTCTTGCATTTTATTATTAACGATTTAGTTATGCTCTAACGATCAAATACTTTTATTAAAACTGTTTCCAAAAACCCATTATTATCAATTAAGTGATATAAACTTAGCATTAAACATAAAATTAAGATTACATCGATGAGGGTTGAAGATGCTGACATCATCACATGTCTGATTAATTAATTGAAACATTACAAAAAAAAAAAAAAAAAAATCGTTCATGCTAAAGTTTAGATGATGGCATTCAGTCACGTTTTGGTGAAATATTTAGTTGATGTTCAAAAAAATTAAATTTTAAGACATCAAACATATTTTAAATTTGCGGTAATAATTTTAACACGTGACGATAATTTTATTTTTATTCTCATCATTAATAATTTTTTTTTTTTTTTGTCTTAAAACAATCTTCCTGACTCATATTGCTTTTTATTATTAATAAATTTTTCGTTTAATATATATTTATTTATTTTTCTTGTTATTTAATATCTCTCAATCATATAAAAATGTCATATTTTAATTAATAAAAATAATTTACAATACTTAATTTTTGTAATTTAAAACTGTTGTTGTGTTTTAATAATTTTAAATGGGTTAATGCCAATTTATTTATTTAATTACATATTTGGTTTAAATTGTGTTTTTTAAAATCTTATTTATTATATATGTCAACTGAAAATAATAATTAAACATCGAAATTTATTATAAAATAATAAATAATTTACTTAATCTTCTATAGAGATAATTAATCATACAAAAAAAATAATATGATCCATCATATTAATTATATGAATTTTTATTAATAAATAAATAATTTAATGGCACCCTGTTTTAAAATTATTAATTAATTTAATTATTTTGGCAATAAATATTATTTTCTTAGGAAATGCCTTTTTTTATTTCTGTCTTTTTTCGCTTCACTTTATAACATTTTTTTTTTTTAATCTACTTTCCTTTCATTATATCTTAGTATCTATTTTTTTTTTTGTATGTTTTAATAAGTCCCATAAGTCTTTTAATTATTATATATATATATATATATATATATATATATATATATATATTTTATCTCTACTTTAGAAGTTCTTTCTCATCAAGAACTAAAATAAGTATGTATCGTGCTTCATTTTGAGCCTAATAAAACATAAAATTAAAAATTAAGTTGACGATAGAATATTATTATTTTAATAATAATAATAATTAAAACCGAAAGAAAATATAACTGAAAAATGTATTTAATATTATTTATTATTTTAGTTTTAACTATAATTCTGATTCATATATTTAATATAACAAACAAATAAATAAAATGTAAAAATAAAGACAGAAAAAAATAAAAATGGTAAGGATCGTCTCCCCCTCAGTAAAACCGTAAAATGTAGTTAAATAAAAATAATTAATGAAACGAAAAGAGATCTTTTTTTTTTTTTTGAGTAGCAATTTTTATTTATTTTTCTTTTTTCTTTTTTTTTTCGTTTTTTTCGACTTTATGGAACTTTTTTTCTGGTTATAATTTTAGTTATAATTTTGTATTCTAATCTGTATGTTCGTGCGCGTTTAACAGATCATTAGAATTTATATTCTGGTTACGTATTATTAGATGTTTTTGTTTTTGGTTCTCTTGTGTGGTATAAAAAAAAATTGTTTTTGTGTTTTAATTCTAAAGTGTTATCCTGGTTGGTTACAATTTTTGAAACAATGAATTATTTTTATCAAAATATTAATAAAATAAATATGTAATTATATAAAATTAATCATAAATGTGTTAAACGTGTTACGACAGTCAAAAGGGATATAAATAAAAGAAAAGTTTACAGTGAATAAAATCAACCAATTATTTAACAAAATAAATAAAGGAAAGAAAAGAAAAGAAATGAAATGAAAAGAAAATCCTATATTTAGCATCAAATGGAAGTGATTCATTGTTAGTCTTCTCGTGTCACCAAATGTTATATATTTTATTTATTTTTATTTCTTACAAATATATAACATTTTATGTTATATGTTATTCTTCAAACATAAATAAATAATATAGTTTTTAGTTTTAATTATTTTTGTTTTATATACAAAAAAAAAACAACAAACACAACACACAAGCAATTTTAAGAAAATAAACGCAATCGCTGAAGATTTTTCATAAAGAAATGTTTTTTTTTTTATTAATAATATCATGATAGTGCTTTCTATTTACCTTTAAAAGAATTATTCCGAATTATTTACTTTATATCTAGATTATATTAAATGAGGAATGAATATAAAAAAAAAAATTGAAATAAAATCGACAGATGGACAAATATTCAGAGGCTTTAGTTTCTTAACTGTAAAATATAAATTATCCCAACTATGTAACTAAATAATTATATAATCCATCGATAATCCTTAAAAAATGAAGTCTCGATATTCTATTTGAATTTTTTCTTATGATACCTACCTAGCATTTCTAGACACTTTAGTACCCAGATTTATTTGAATGTTTTAAATATTTTGTGAAAAGCAAATTATAATTAATTATAAGAAAAATACTAACAAAATACTTCTTTAAAAAGGCAAAAATCTATAAAGCGGGGATATATTATTTGTAAGTGATATTTTCAGATTGGATATCAGTAAAAATATAACAAATTTAGCATTAAGATTAAACTAAGATAATAAGCCAGTAATCATGACAAGATCTTTATGCTAAAAAGATTACATGAGATTTTACACATCTTTGTACATTGACAGTATCATAAATATTCATGTAAAACAGATTGAAAATTACTTAATACGGATTTTAAAGGCGATAACTATTTAAGTAACATGAAAAACAGTATTAGATAAAAGTGAAAAAGCGAAAGAAAAATACATTTTTTTTTTTTTTTTTTGCTTTTGAGAA
The DNA here is from genome assembly GCA_961205885.1 of Ptychoptera albimana. Lineage (NCBI taxonomy): Eukaryota > Metazoa > Arthropoda > Insecta > Diptera > Ptychopteridae > Ptychoptera > Ptychoptera albimana. The sequence goes on from OY540801.1 coordinate 20,754,616, forward strand.
TGAAATATTACTTTTATTTCTCTTTTATGTAAAATATTATATTTATAACTGAAAAGACGGAAGAACAACAACAACAACAACAACAACAGTAAACAAAATCCATATGAAATATAAATTTTCTTTTCATAATAGTAATATTTTCTTTGTGAATTTGTTTTTATCTATTTCAAACATCATCATCTCTTCTAATATTAAGATTATTTTTAATAATATTTTCTCATTATAATAAACCACGAAAATAGTCAGAGTAGGCATTCAGTTTTACTTTAATAATAATAATAATATAATTTTTTCAATGCAAATGTTTAAGTAAAATTAAGTTAAGTCAGTTGTGATTTTAGTGTGTAATCAGCGTCATTCGTTTTTAGTTTCGCTTTATATGAGTAACGTATGATTTTCTTCCTTTTTTTCTTTTTCTTCTAATTGTGATTCGTTTTAAGTGAATTTGATCTTAGTTACAATTATTATGAGAAAAGCAAATAAAGTAAAAAAAAAAAAAAAAAAAAACATTACCCCCATCGGTTGGTTAGTTAGTTAGTTAGTTAGTTCGGTTCATTTTCTTATTATTACTGTTTTTGTGTAATTAATGAAGTGTGACTAATTGTTTTAAGCCGACTATAGCGTACCAGTTGTTGTTCGTTTTTTATTTTGAGTGACTAAAATAAATACAAATTGTATTTATTTAATGCAGAAAATTTTTTTTTTGTGAAATAGAAAACAAACATAAAAAACGATGAAAAAAATTAATTTATTTATTGTTTTTCTTTAATGTTAAGACAGAATAATAAAAAAAAAAAAAAACTTGAACAGTGATTTAAATTGAAGAATAAACTAAAGCAATTAAAATCTAAATAAAAATTTACAGCAATTTTCATTAAATTATTAGTCAACAACAAAAAACGAAAAGAAAAAAAAAAAAAAACAATTTAATGATAAATTAAACGTGGAAAATTAAAATGCTATGAAATGGTTTCACTATTGATGTGAAAAAGGTGATTCTTAAGTTGATAAGTTGATAAGTTGATAAGTTGATTAACAACGCTATCTTGGATAATAATATGTTTGTTTTATTTACCACGTGTTAGTTTTTATATAATTAAGTGAGGTCCTAAAAGCAAAAACAAACTAAAAAATGTTTTCTTTACTTTGCTTAATTATTTTTGTTCAAAAATACTTTTTTAACCCTAATTTTAAGATGTGAAATGACAAAATATTGGATCGTAGCAGTAGCTACGAATTTTAATGAACAGATGTTAATGAATTTTTAATTTTCTTTTTCTTTTTTTATGATTATAAATATTGTAGAAGTAGATTAAAAAATATAAGAATCTTGCATTGTGCCTTGGAAATATAGTTTTTATCCATTATTATATTTGATGTTACTGAACCATACACACTAATTCTAAGCAGTTTCTCGTAAATTAATCATGTAATAGAACGAAACAAAATGAAAAAATGTATATAGCCTTGCCACACTTATTTAATAATAACAAAGAGAACACAAATTATCATAAGTTATAAATTTGAATGATAAATTATTTGTTGATTCTTTCATGTGGAACAACTGAAGCTATAAATGCAGTTCACAAACATAAATAATATATACATAAGTACATAAGATTAACAAAGCTTCCAATATAATTTAATGAAGTTTTTATTCTTGTGTGTTTATTTAATAAGAATCGCGTTAATGTACTAAAAAAATTAAAAAAAAAATTCATTTCACTTTCAAAAAGTCCCTTAACATAATTTCTAACAACTTTTGTAGAACCCTGCCTGTATTGTATACAAGAATAGAAAAAATTTAATTAAAATAAAAATAAAAATTATATACGGAAAATATTTAATGAGGAAAAATACAAGCAATAGAAAACACATATTAATGTGGGATCTAACCTAAACCAACAAATTTATTCTATTTTTAATTTTTATTTTCGTGTTTTAATTTTTTTTTTTTTTGTTTTACACTCAGCATTTTTATTTATCCCAATTTTTTCATTTCATTTCATTTTCTTTTCTTTTATTTTCTTTTCAATTTTTTTTTTTTGTCAATGTTTTCTTCTTTAAATGAAAAACAAATGTTTGGCTTTTTGTACGATCCATAGGCAAATTGAAATATCCGAATAAAGGTTAAAATAAAGAATAAAAAAAAAATATTTTTTTAAATGAAGGAAAATAAAATAAAAATAAAAGCATCTCATCTTGTCACGTTTTTATGAATAATCAACATGCTCAACTCCCTCCAATCGTAACAAACAAACAAATTTTTTTTTTTGTTTTTTAAATAACTTTATTATAAAAGTGGAAGCTGAGATAAAATATAAAAAAAAAATTATGACATATTTAACAAATGTTTTTCTCTGATATTAATTTTTTTACTTTCGTTTTTTAAATCGAGAAAATCTTAAATCAAAAAAAATATATAATAATATATATATATATATTTATATATTTAAAAATACAAATTAACAATAAATTATAGAAAAATAAATCTGAAGAGAGTTGCTTTCTTAATTATACTTTATTTATTAAAAGGAAAAATTTGTATTTTTTTCTTTTTCAATAATTTAAAAAACAAATAAATGTATGTTTGAGGTCATTTCCTTAATTAATTATTTCTTGTTAACTGACTTTTGGTCTAGAAAGATTTTTTAATATACGGAGGCGCTATCTGTTGAATAGTTTTTGTTTTTATGATTTTAAATACATGTGTGCTGATTTGTAAATTATGTCGTTCTATTAAATTGAAAAGTATCCATCTTTAGAAATAATATAAAATGTAAAATTACTTACAATAAACAGTATTTATCTCACATAAACCCATCATTATCATTAGCTAATTAATAACTGACATTTTTATTAAACCAATAAACTAATAACTACATAAGTAAATACAAAATTACAAAGAATAAAATTAAATGCAATAAAAATAAACGTTTTGCTTTGAAACACGTTTATTTTTATTGTTTAAAAAAAAAAAAAAACGCACACAAAACATATAAATTAATAAACATATGAACCATTTCACAAATACCACATTATGTGTTGTAAATAGAATTTATTTTATTTATTTAATTTATTTTTTTTTTTTTCTAATTTATATTTATATTTTATTTTAATAATTACTTAAGTTTCCTAAGTAAACATTACTTAAGTTTTGTTTATTTAAAAAATAATAAAATAAAATTAGAAACACAAATACAATAGAAAAGGGGTTTTTCTTTTTGTTTTTTCTCTTAAGTTGCAGTTGTTAATTTGTTTTCCATATGTTTTTCACTACTTTCTTTAATTTTTTTTTTTTTGTATGTAATTATTATGATTTCGTGGTACAAATATTTTTACTTAAGTTTCCTTATGCTGGTGTTTATTGTTCTTTTCTTTTTTTTTTTTATTATTTGTAAACAATAAATAATTTATGTATTTATTTTATTAATAAGAATTGTTATTTACTAGCTACTCACTTTAGCTACGTTATTTAAATACTGTAATTTATTTGACATTTGAAACATTGATGCTTAATGTGGAGGTGTTGTAATGAACAGCGCAGAATCTTGTGCCGGCACAATGCATGCTTTTTCAATTTAATTTTTTTTTTTTTTTTTTTAGAAAACATACTTTATGATTATTCAATTAGTTTTATGATTAAATATTAATTATCATTTTTTTATAGTGGTAAAATGTATTTTTTTTTTCTATTATAACGGTTTACTACCTGTAATGTCGATTTGTGGGTGATAAAGATTTTTCATGTATAAAACTCACATATTCTTAACGGTATAATTAATTATTATGAAATAAAATTGGTACTTTACTATTTAGACCATATTTGAATAACGTCTCTACTTCCACGTGTATGATTTTACTGATGAAACATAATTTTAGAACTGTAGATGTAATATCTATGACGTGGTTTAAAAGAATCTTATTCCGCCTATGATTTTTTGATAGATAAATGATTTTAAGGTTTTTGTTGTTTAATTTAAACGGTCTTTTATAAAATTCATTCTGTTTTGATTTAATGGCAATTCAATAGCATAAATAATATCTAAATTACTGTTGTTAAAATAGTAAATCATTAAACATTAATATTGTTTTAAAGATTTGCCTTTTTTCAATTAGGAAAATGTAATTAATGTTGTTCGCATACATAACAAAATTATGTAGTAATAAGCGGCGAGAATACATAAAATTATGTCAAGACGTTCCGCAATTATTTATTTTCATAATTTGTATATACATACATATGTAATCAAATATTATCTTATATCTATAGAATATGTAATTATATCTCTGTAATAACAATAGAAAGAAAGAAAAAATTTATTTCATAACAATATGGTTCATTTCATTCTTCTTATTCCTATTTGGTATTCTGCGAAATATTTTATTTTACTGGCGCCACATTGTGGACACGGTTATATTATATTATATTAAACTGAAAGAAGTTTTTAAAAAAAATTATTTTTAGAAATATTTCATGAATTTTCATAATCAGACGCATGTAGTTTTAGTGTTTATATGTACAGGTAGACTGTTGGGTGTTAGATACATTATGATTCACGTCGATTATGAAATCAGGAAGTAACATATATCTAATACAGTAACTCTTCGCCAGACGATGGTGATTCGTTTTTTGACGCCTGCATTAATTACATTCAGCTTCTTTTTAGTATTTAATTCATTAGAAATAATTGTTTAGTCACTTAAATCACATAATTTGTATCAATTAATACAATTAATACATGTATTATATGTGTTAAGTCACAGAAACACATAGCATAGTACCAACAATTAAATAATCAATAAAAAGGATAATGCACTAATTATTAAAAAATAACTAAAAAACGATAATCATCTTACAAATTGAAACTAAATATTAAAAAGAAAGAAAAAAAAAAATATATAGAGTAATTATCTCAAATAAAATTGTAAAATTCAATTAACAAATTAAAAGTAATTAAAGAATTAAATATTTAATAAAATATAATTTTTTAATTAATTTTTATTAAGTTTAAAAATATTTAAAAAAAAAATGTTTTTCTTTTTATTTATAAATTTGTCTACAGTTTGCTTGTTATGAGTTTAACTGTTCATATGTTGGTCCGTTTATATGTTGTATCTATGCTTTATAATGTCCAGCATAATTATATAATTGTTTAAACTTTTCAACTAATCGCTATTCTGTAATTTTTAACATCATTAGGCTGGACTTCCTGAAATATGGTGAAGCTAATTATGTAGTACAATCAAAATATTTTTAGTTAATGCAGGATAAACACTGTAAATAAATAAAGAAATATAAAAATCAGTCAATAATTGTATCATATCGCATTATTTGAATAAAAATTAATCAACCCTAAGATATTGACACTTACCTCCGTTGTCACTATATTCGAAATAAGATTTATTTTTGTCAGTAAAATTTTTTGATTTCAATTTACGTCGCTATATACATAAATTAATTCACTCAAATTGATTCATTAAGTCAGATTATTATGTCTTTTAAAAGATAAATTGTTTACTTTAATATATCGTGAGATTCTCAGGATAATATTTCATTGATTTAATATAAAAATTTATAAAGCACTTGCTATTTTTATTCTTTTTATTAATTTTTTTTATTTATTTATTAGAATCTAGACTTATTTAATGATCTTCATAATAAAATTGTGCGAGTGTTTTCAGTGTTCAGTTCAACATCCGTAATTATTATTTATGTTGTCATCGTGTAAAAATCAACCATAAATTTATTTTTTTGTTTTTCTTTTATTAAATAAATAAAAACGTTTTTATTATTTTTTTTTTGTTTAATTTTAAAAATAAACGAAACTGTGAAGTGACTGACTTAAAAATGAAGTTTTTATTAAAGTGATGTTAAAAAAAAGAAAAATAAATTTGAAAACATAAAAATTGTGGCTAGGAAAAAGAAGAAAAATCGACATCTTAATGAATTAAATAATTTTTATATAAAAAATGTGTTATCCTGTTAAATACTATCGTCGACAAGTTATTCATTCATAATAATAAAAAGTATTTAATTAAATAAAGTGTGTTTTAGTGTTTGTTTGTGTAGTATACCTATGTGTACGAAATGATTTAAATTCCTTGTGCTTCTAATTAAAAGTGGAAACGTTAATTTGTGAATATAAAACAAAAAAGAAAAAAAGAAAAACCGAAGAAGACGAAACGCCAACAAATTAATTAATTATGGATAACAAATTTTATTTTATTTTATTGGCTTGTTTGTTTTCATTTTCTGAATCACTGAGAGGTAATTTAATTATTTATTAATTAACTTTTTGGTTTTTGTTTGTTTTTAATTTAATTAAATTTATTTTAATGGGTTTTTTTTTTGTTTTTTTGGTCAAATAATATTAATGGGCGCCTTTTTAATTTTAATTTAATAGAAAATATTTTTGTTTGATGTTTCTGTTTTATTTCCTCTTATTTTTGATTTTTTTTTTATTTTCCTTTTCTTTTTATATATAAAGATACTCATTGTTATTATTTTAATGCAGTTTTTCTTGTTAGAAAATTTTATAATTTTTAATTATATGACAGGGTGTTTATAAATGTATTTTTTAATACAAAATTATAATTAATTACGATTCATATAAACCATATTAACAGGAATTTATTCGAGTGTTTGTAGTGTTCATTGACTTCTTTTAATGTCAATTGGTAGTCATAATGATATTTTCCATCGATTATTCCATCAAGAATTGCTTTAAAAAACTTTACCGATTATCACACGTTAAAATTCTGTAGACTGTCCTCTTATTTTAGGATTATAAAACAACACTGACTATATAAAATAAAAACTAACTATTAATACAACAAGGCGCCCTAAACTTATCAATAAGGCCCTATTTTAAGTATTTAATTAAGCTAAATTCGATATGATTGAAGACTGACACTTTAAATCAATCATCAAGCATTTTTAAAAACTTAATACTTACATAGTAAGCAAACATTCATGGAACCAAATAGTTTCACTAATTGAGGTTGGTTTTGCCATAAAAATAACAAAAACTGTTTTAAAAAAAACTAGTTTATCACCCTGTAATAAAGTTTTAAAAAATATATTGCCACGTGGTAACAATTTTTTATCTTCCCAAAGAAATTTAGATAAATTTTTTAACGTTTTCTTTTTGCGTTTCCTGTTATTAATGTTTTTTTTTTTTTTTTTTTTTTTCTAAAGTATCGTTTTATGGTGGAAGCCACATAGCAATGCCTATACAAGAGGCAAAAATATCAACAAATGTCCGCCTTAAATTTCGAACACATCGTGAAAATGCGTTAATTTTTTTAGCAGCAGGACGTACAGATTATTCATTACTTAGTTTAGATGGTGGACGGGTACAATTTTTTTATAAAATAAATGAATATTTGTTAGAGATGTGGTCACCAAAGCCATTAGTGTTTAATGATTTACAATGGCATGATGTATCAATATCGCGTTATGAGACAAATATTACATTGCAAATAGATCAACATTTTATAAGGTAAAGATTAAAAATAGTTACTAATTTGTGTTTAATAAATAAATAAATTTTTTATTTTGTAGAAAAACATTGCCGACAAATGTTCTTGAATTAAATATACATTTTGGTGTATTCTTAGGAGGATTAGGTGATTTCTCAGCATCATATTTAAATGCTTTAGATAATTTTCGTGGTTGTATATCTGATGTGTGTGTCTTTATTTTATTCTAATTTCCTTAGTTTCTATAAATAATTCACAAATTAATTAATTTATATTTAAAGGTTTACTACAATAATATAAATGTGTTTAAACGGGCGCGGGAACGAACCTCGCACGTAACAAGTGTTAAAATATCATGGAATTGTGCGTCGGAATTTGATGCGGACGTACATCAAAGTATAAGTTTTGTCGAGGATGATGGCTACATGATGTTTAGTAAGGCACCAATATTATATGGTGATAGCTGGAGTTTAGAATTACGAACCATTGAAGCATTATCGACAATTATTTATAATTCAGGGACAACGTTACGTCCTGATTTTATGTCACTAGAAATAGTTGACAGTAAATTACGATTATTGGTTGGTAAGGGATCAAATGCTGTTGAATTGATTCCAGATAGAAATGTTTCCGATGGTAAATGGCATAATGTTACATTAACGTACAGTCCAGCTAATGTAGAAATCACTGTTGATGATAACTATTATAGTGCAAATTTTGCAAATAGTAGCCGACAAGTAATTGAACTGGGAGAGGACTTTTTTATTGGTGGCTTAGAGTCAACAAAACGTAAAAAGGCTATTATGAAAGGATTGCGATCGGTCGAAGCGAATTATCGTGGTTGCATTCGAAATGTTAATGTTAATAATCAATCTGTAGGTTTTCCAAATATGAAAGTAACACAAGGTGTTACTGTCGATTGTGTTTGGAAATTCCCATGTTTGGAGCGTGATCCATGTATAATAAGTGCCAATTGCCAACAGCATGGAATTGATGAATTTATTTGTTATTGTGATCAAGCGTATTGTATAAAAGCAGACTTCACTGACAAATATAAAGTTAGTAAACACTAATTAAAAGCTTTGCCATAAATTTATTTATTTTTGATTTAGATATTTTCGCGGTCCGATTTACCAATGGAGATCGAAATTTTATCAATATCTCCGATGCAACTAATGGAAGGTGATAGCATTTTCTTATCCAATTCCTATATTGATGTTTTGTTTGATTTTTCAAAATTGGGGATAACCGAGTCTGGAATTATATTCCATATTGTACAGCCTCCAAAATATGGTAGAATAACCATAACTCCATTTGGTGGGGAAGTTTTTAATATTACAGAAAGTAAATATTTTTCCCTTATTGATTTGGGCATGGATAAGGTATTTTTGGTCATTTTATTCTATTATTCCATGTATTTAATTTGATTAATATTACGTTAAGGTAAAATATACGCATAATGGAATGGAACAATTTATGGATCACATGACAATTGATTTACAATTAATTTCAAACACAAGAGAAATACTTCCGGATTTTCTTCAGGGAAAACATCGCTTTGTCTTACACGTGAACATTACAGCAGTAAACGATGCACCATTTTTGAGAATACCAAATAGTAAAATTCTACGATTAACCCAAGGCATTTCAAAAACAATTGGTTCTGATATTTTATTTGCGGATGATCCGGATAGTCATCCATCGGTTCTAATTTATACAATTTTACCGGTTGATAGCGATAAAGATTATGGGCAATTTGAAATGGGTGGTAAAACGGTGACAAGTTTTACACAAATGGATATTAATCAGGGTTTGCTAACGTATATGGTGAATAATCAGAGCCCCGATGATATGTCTTTCGAAATTGGAATTCAGGTATCAGATGGTATGGAAACCAGTCAGACCATATTCCTAGGAGTATCCGTCGTTCCTTTGCAATTAAGAATGGTAAACAATACTGGTTTAATGTTAGTTCATAAATCAATGGCACTCATCACAAATTCAAATTTATCATTTATTTCTAACTCTGATGATGATAACATAGACGTAAAGTAAGTATTCTTTAAATTCAGAATAAGTTGTTAAAATATTAAAAAAAATTATTTATCTTTTAGATTTAACATTGCCGTTCCGCCAACATTTGGATATATACAAAAACTCCGTACAGTTGATTCTAGTTGGATAACTGTTGACAGTTTTACAAGCAACCAAATTTTATTAGGTCAAATACGTTATATGCACATAACGGATTTTCCGATGCATGATGAATTTAAGTTTACAGCGTCGTTAGGTCAGATAACAACACCTAAGTATGATTTTCGTATAATATTTACCAAATTAAAAATCGGCGAACAACGATGTATTAGTTTAGATGTCAATGGTAACAATGAAACAATTTTATCAAATGATTATTTAATGCATCAAACAACACCGATTCATACGTTTCCGAGGAATATTATTTATACAATAATTAAAGCGCCGAAATATGGGCAAATTTTTATTGAAGGTTACCAAGAGTTTGCCAAGGTAAACTATATTTCTGATTTAAAATAATAATTAATAAATATTAATTTTTGAATGTTTATAGGCAATGGATTCTTTTACACAAAATGATATTGATAAGAATTTGATAAGATTCCGAACACACAGAACATCATATTCAAGTTTTGTGGATACAATTGAATTTGTTATCAGCGTATCTGAATGCGAAGATGTTGTATGTAACTTGTCAATCAATTATAATCCATTAGAAAAATACACAAGACAATTGGTATATCAAAAAAGTAGTAAAATAGAAGTAATTGAAGGCGAACGAACAATATTATCACGAATTAATTTCGATATACTATTTAATAAGTTTAATACATTAACATTTAACATAAGTGAAATGCCAAAACATGGTAATTTATGTAATTACGATGAAGTTAATTCGGATATATTAGCAATAAATTCATTTAAATTAGATAATTTATATTTGGGTGATGTTTATTACTGTCATGATGATACAGAGTCCATTAATGATACATTCAAACTGTTAATTGTGTCGGATGTATTAACAGATTTTCAATATATCGCTGAATTATATGTTACAGTTGCATTACGTAATGATAATGGTCCCGTCCAATTGTTTAATAAAATTTTCCATATTGTACGTAACGAAACAAAATTTTTAACCGATAATGATTTACAATATATCGATCCAGACATAAATACAAATATAACAGATTTAGTTTATACACAATTAACAATAACAAATGGGGAATTGTTAAAAAATGGAATTGTTATCGATCAGTTTAATCAAGATGATATTAAGAATCAGAGAATTTTGTATCAACACTTTGGTATTGATGAAGGAAAAATTTACTTTACAGTTACTGATGGTTTATATGAAGTGCAAGGTGATTTAGATGTTGTGGCATCTGATCCATTTTTAAAACTACGCGAAAGTAATGCTTCTGTAGTACAAGAAGGTAAAATGATTTCTATTAAAACCGGCGATTTATCAATAGAAACAAACTTAAATACAAAGCCGGATGATATTGAGTACAAGATATTAGATGCTCCAAATTACGGGATATTAAGAATATTAAGGAAAAAATTTAATGCAACGGCCATACCAAGATTTGTTAATATGACATCAATTAAGAATTTTACACAAACCGAAATTGATAAAGAGAAACTGGTTTATCTTAATACCGAGGTTGCGTCAATGGATAAGATCAAGTAATTTTATTTTTGAAATAGTTTCTAACGCAGAACCGCATAATAATTAATGTTTGTTTTAGATTTCGAGTAACAACAAAGGGTATTTGGACTGAAGGCGAAATCCTTATTCGTATTTATCCAGCTGCATACTGGGATTTATTGCAAATTCGACGTAATCAGACGTTATATGTTGAGGAATCAACTAGTGTGGTTATTACCCGTGATATTTTAGAAGTAATTTTTTATCTATTCTGTAATAATAAAATAGTTATCTAAATTATTATTTTTATCTTAAGATTATTCATCCAAATATTTCTCCTGGAGACATAACATACCTTGTAACTACTTCCCCTCAACATGGCTATTTAGAAGTCCAATCTATAACATCAGACGATGAATATAATTGCAAGGTATTTGATCAATCAACAATTAATGCAGAGAAAATGTTCTATATACAAGCTGGTGTTAATCAATCTACGGATTATTTTATATTTGACGTAACAAATGGAATCACTTGGCTAAAAGATCTTATCCTGAAAATCGTTATAATTCCTGAAAATATTTATTTTCATACAAAAAATGTTTCTGTTGAAGAAGGTAAATTCTTGTTGATATTCCTTTAAAATAACTTAAGCTTATTTACATACACTATTTCAGGTGGCAGTGTTAAATTCCAAGCCGAAGATATGATACCATTTTCTGAATACTATCAGGGTAAAATATTAGAGTATAAAGTAATTCAGCAGCCAATGTTTGGCAGCATTATGTCTGGAAAATCATCAAAAGTTAATCGATTTACTCAAAAACAATTGGAGGCAGGTATAATTCAGTATCACCATAATGGAAGTGAAAATTCTACCGATATCATTCAATTGAAAGGAGTTGCTAGAAATAAAGAAAGCGTTACATTCGATTTAACGATAGTTATTGAACCTGTAAACGATGAGTTACCTCAAGTAGTAACCAATACTGGATTACATATGTGGATTGGTGGTAAAAGTGTAATTAAAACAACAGACTTGATGGCACAAGATTATGATACAGCACCTGAGAATTTAACATTTATTATCCAGCAAACTCTTGGAGGCTATTTAGTATCAAAAGTAGATTTAAAAACTAAAGTTTTTTCATTTACCCAGAAACAAATTAATCATGATGAGATTTATTTTGTCCATGATAGTAATCATTTAAACGGTAAAATGTTATTTTATGTATCAGATGGGGTGCATAATACCACAGAGCACACACTTTATATAACAACAAATCCAATTACACTGGAACAAATAAGAAATGACATGTTACATGTTTTTCCATTAACGCGGAAACAATTGTTACCAGATCAGTTACAATTTAAATGCTCCGATGCAGATAGAGATGTTAAATATATTGTAACGATTCCACCTCAAATGGGAAGGATATTGTACGAATATACAGATTCTGGACACACGAGTGAAGTTGGAGAATTCTCTCAAGTGGATTTAAATAGTGGAAGGATATTGTACGAGCACACGCACTCAATGGTTGAGCTAAAAACAAATGATTCATTTTATTTTGACGTGACTGCAAATTTGGCCAGTAGTTTGATTGATCAAGTATTTCATATTGAAATATCAGTCTCATCTGGGGGTTTACTTCGTTTTCTTCCAGTACCAAGAATTACACTTGATGAAGGCGATTTAGCACCGATAAAACTTGATTTATCAAAGGTCTTAGAATATCTCGAAACACGCGCTGGAATACAATCACCAGAATTATTTATTGAATCATACCAACCAAACTTTGGAAGCGTAGAACTATTGAATTTTAAAAAGAATTCTTCGAAATTCACTTTAAATGATTTTAATCTTGGCCGTGTTTACTACAAACATGATCATTCGGATACAACAGAAGATACAATATTGATGTCAGTTTTTTTGTCACCTGGACAAATATTTCTATGTAATTTAACAATCCCGGTTACAATTAATCCAATTAATGATCAGCCCTTCCAGTTGATAACACCATCGCCTCACATGACTGTTATTGAAGGTGAAAATCGCACAATTACACAAATCGAGCTACTAACTGAAGACGCAGATACTGGACCAGATGGAATTATATATGATGTGATCAGTGGTCCAACTTTAGGAGTATTATTAAAAGTCTCTGACGAAGGTGTTCCACAAGATATAATCACATACGGTAATCGGTTTTCTCAATCAGATATAAATGAAGGTCGAATTATTTATGCACACTCTGGAAGTCCAATGTCTACAACATTTTATTTTAAAGTATCCGATGGTAAATTTAAACCCGCTTATGAGATTTTTAACATAAAAATAAATCCAATAACAATATTACCTGGATATCAAATTGAAAAGATATTAGTTCCACAAGGACTTAATACAGCCGTCATAGAAACGAAACACATAGCTGTTGAAACAAATGTCCATCGTGATAAATTCATGTATAATATATCAAAATCACCAAATTGTGGTATAATTTTAGCGAATAATAAGCCTGTTCTAAGATTTTCACATTCATATTTGGTGGAAAATCGTATTAGTTATATGCAAACTGATATGACAAAATCGAATGACACCTTCCAAGTGAACGCATTTATACCTGATACGAATTATGGAGCTATGATTGAATTGAAGGTAATTGTGAATCCTTTCATAACAATTAATGAATTATCAGTGCCGTTTGGTGATAAAGTACGATTAACGACCACATTTATAAGTGATAATCCTACACAAATTAAATTAAATCGCTATAATCCAAAAATATCAATAAGTGTTAAACCGAAATATGGAAAATTAAAAAAAATTGTTCGTAATACAGGAGACACAGCAGAAAATCAACGTGATAAAGATTTAACTCAATTTACGTATAAAGAGTTAAAAAGTGGCGTCATTTATTATGTAGCCAAAAAAATTTCAAATGACTTTAATTCCATTAATGATAGTTTTGAATTTTTCTTAATTATTAAGGCGGTACAGCCTGGTCAAGGAATTGTCAAAATAAACTTATATTCACCGTTAAAACGTGTCTTGGACGGTTCAAATGGTGACGTTAATGTTATATCTGCAGACAGTGATTTTCCATTTGATTATATAATTATAACTGCAATAGTTGGTTGTATCATAATGTTTTTGGTGATTATCGTTATTATCATAAAATGTCGTAGTGGTGATAAAGCTAATAAAAATGCTGATAAAGCAGAATACTCAACACAACTAGCACGTACAAATGAATTCATATCAATGAATAATAATCGTATTTATTCATCATCAGAGAATGATTCAATTCCGGTAACAGCATCATCAACACCATTACCAGTTATGAGCAATGTACCACATTGTAAAGTAATACCAATTGGTATTGAGAATGATCTTCAAGATTCTGAAAATGAAGAGATTTTAGATCTTGATCATCAGCATTCAACATTACGGTATCCGTATGGAGAGGAAATTGATGAGTCTTGGAGTTCTTTAGGTGATGTTGGCAATGATATTAATTATTCTACAATATCACCATTTCAACAAGTTAAACGCAACCCTGAATTACGTGGTAATCAATACTGGGTGTAATTTTTTATTATCAAAGAGATAAAACAAAAAAATTTCTTTTTTTTATTTTTTTTTTTTTATTTTAAGTAAAATGCTATGCATTTCACTATTATTATTATTATTATTATTATCTTTTCTATAATATACATAGTTTTATTTTTTAATTATTATAATTATAAAACATAATTATTATACATACTTACAATAAAATTTACTTAAACAATTTAATTTTAACAATATAAATTATAATAATTAATATTTATTAGTTTTAACTTAATTAAAATAGAAAGAAAAAAAGAAATTAAATTAAAATTACACGATTTTGTGATGAGTGAAAATTAATTAAAAATAAAAAAAAAATAACGCAATATTTGTATGAACGAACTTAAAACAAAAAAAAAAAATAAAAAAAAATATTCTAAAATGAATTACTTTTTAAGGTTAAAAACTCGAATGATATTTAAAAAAAAAAAAATTTTAAATAAAGACTGTTTAATATATATTTAAAATGTTGTTTCTGTTCCTTTTGGTTTTTCATGGACCGGTGTTACTGATAAGCCTGCATTATCATAAGAAAAATCTAATGTACTATCTTCTGCCGGATGACGTCCACTAAGCGGTGTACTCACCGTTTTTATTGTACCATCAGCCTCTGTATAAATTATTTAATAGATTTAAGTGATTTAATATAGCAAAACGATAGTCAAATTGAATCGATTGATTTGTACGATTTATATGTAGTCAAGAGTTAATTGAAAAATTACCTATCTGGGTATAATACTCTTGAGAAATCTACGAAAGCAAATCATCAAGAAATAGCAGGTTTAGAGGTTTAAATTTAAACAGTAATCCTTCATATAATTCCTAACAAACCATAATGTCGTGGTATGCGATAAGAAAATTTCTTGTACTGAAACGATCGCTCTCGCGGCAAAAGGTTTCCAGATAGAATTTTAAACTGTAGAATACAGCAATTAAAAATTCTAGAACAAATGTGATAATCTATATCTAAATCTATATCTGATATTCACTGTACCACTGTGTCAAATAGGTAATTAATCAATTCATTTGCTATCATACAAAATTTGGATTTGAATGCAGAAAAAAAAAAACAAAACAAAACTTTTCTTGTATTAAATTAATTAATTAATTAGCTAATTAAACTTTTAAGTATTTGATATTTAGAAAATGTTTTTAAAAAGCTCTTGAACTACAATCGTTATATAATACATTTACATCGTCTAAATTTTGTGCAAAGTATTTATGATTAATAAATATTGATTTTTGTAGAGAAATCACCAATCAAATACAATTTACTGTTATTTATAAAATAAAAAATAAATTTTATCAGATATGCTCAGCTATGTTATTATAAATAATAAAGATACTAACCTGTTCCAGTTACTGAAAATACAGTTGATGCTCTCTCATTAACATTATTAACCTTGGGATTATTTCTGTGTAGCATTTTTGGACTTTGCGTATGCGGATTGTGATGTGTAAATTCACCTGAAGGTTTATTATTTTGTTGTGATGATTTTTTCTTAAATATTTTTAAATATGATAAATAATCATGTCGTCTTCCCCATCGTATTAATTTAACACAATAAATACCAATTATCATAAATAATATAATCGATGATAATATTAAATTAATTTTTTGTTGATTTTTTATTGATTTAATGTCATCTAAAAACAAAAAAAAAAAAAAAAAGAGGGCATAAAACATAAAATGTTACTTGATTTTCTTTTTAATTGATATAATGTTTTTACCTGTATATTGTGATGACTTAATATATCGCAAATCAAATTGATAATCTATAAAAATAGAAAAATATTGCAATTATAATGTATTACTATGTTTTTGCTATATTTTCTATTATTAAATAATTAAAAAAAAATTGTATTTAGAAAATGTTTTTATAAGGTCAGGTAAGCACGTAATGCTTAATGACGTAAGATTAGTATTTTCCTCATTACTTTTTAATATTTAAGCAATTACTGTGTAATAATTATTGCAATTAGTTTTTTAAAGTTATTTCTTGTTAGAATAAAATGATCAATAATTTTCGTGACATACAAAGTTATGTAATGTTCATTAATGAACCTTTCAAGCAATTAATTAATTCATTAAAATAAATACCTTGGCATTCTTTATTGCATATTTCCTTATCAAAATTATGTGTACTTTCCGTACAAATAACATCACAGTTTTCACATTGATTGTGCAAACTTGAACAAAATTGATATGGTGAACAAATTTTCGTTCCACATCGCTTATTCCACTCACATAATGTTAAAGTAATAAAAGAATTTATTAAAAATATTTTAATTAGAAAACTATTTAATTTAAACATTTTTACTATTTGTTTTCTCGTTTATTTGATTAAATTTCAAAAAAAAAAATAAATAAAAATAAAATAAAGAAAAAAGGTTCCTTCTCGTGCGTCTATTGAAGTCCTTTTATTTTTATAAATTTTTTTAAGCGTATGCTTCGTTTCTACCACTACACAGCATTATAGTTTAATCAACAAAAATCATAACATTGCACATAAGTCATAACAAAACACACTTTTTCATATCAATAATTAATTAATTTAATTTGCACCTCTTTAAATAACACTTTTTATAAATGACTCATAGCGGAGTTTTTGATTGTTTGTTTGTTTTTTTTTTTTTTTTAATTTATTTAAGAAGACAAAACCAGTTTTGAAAATAATTTATTAAATTTTTATTCAATAATTATTCAAATAATAACAAAAACTCTAATAAGAATTTTTGATAGACAAAAAATTATTTTTGTAATGAGAAAAAAAATAAATAAGAAACTAATGCGTTGGAATTTTAAAACTCTTTAATGTGGCTGTAGTACAGTTTGTATTGCTTTGTCGACTTTATCTGGTACCTGTTAGTTTTTTAGTTTTTTTTTTACCTCAATAATTTTTATATAAAATGCTTATTGGACTGGGGTGTGGGGAATTTTTCAACAGGTGTTCTGTGTGTATTAGTATGATTTATTTTTTAACAACAATACACGGTTTACTGTATAAAACGGATTTTATGAAATTTTTAAATAATTATTATTAACTTATAATACAATTAGAAAGTCTCTGACAAACTTTAAATGAACCCGGTAATTAAATATTTTTGTTATTGACAAAAAAAAAAAAAAAAAGAAATAAAAGAAAAAAAGCTTAGCAATTGTTTTACTTGTTTATACACATTTTTATATTTTGTTATTATACATTTTTTAATTAAAAAAAATTATGAAATATGGGAAATATAAAAAGTAAATAAACAATAATAATAATTTTAAAAAAAAATTGTTTTATTTATATTAATCATTAATAACAATATAATCTTATATTTTTATTCATTATTATATACAATTTTTGTTAAAATATAAACATTTTTTTTGTTTCTTGAAATTTTTGTTTAAAATTATTTATAATATAAAAGTATGAAGCCTAAAGTAATAATTATTATAGATAACTTCATATCGTTTATGCGATATTCAAATAAAGAAACTTCATAAAATCACAAGTAGAATAAAATCAAAACAATGCGTGCAAGTGAGACAAGTGTGTGAATTTTGTTTTTTTTTTTTTTAGAATGGAATTTTTGTTATTAAAATAAATTTATTAAAGTTTTATTTATTAAATAGTGCTGATGTTATAATGGTTAAAATATTTTTTTTTTAATTCTAATTAATTAAGAAACACATTTTAATAATTAAAAATTATTAAACGAATTTAAACTATAAAATTTTGTTGGTTTAAAAAAAAAAAAATAAAATGACAGAGCTTAAAGAAATTCTTCCGAAATCTGGAAGAGTCAATGAAGGTTAGTAGAACGATTATATTCTTTATTCTTTCTGAATACATTAGATTTTATTATATTAATTAATTGCTTTCATTGTATGCTTTCTGTATTTTTCATTTAATGTGTCAAATTATTGTTAAATTCCTCTTTTTTTTAAAGAAAAAATTAATTAAAATCATACGCAAATTTACCAACAACAACAACAACTATGTTAACAAATCAAGTGTAAAAATTTCTTTTATTAAATAAATAAAAAAAAAGAAAAAAAAAGTAAATTATCTGTAGAGAAAGTAATGAGTAAATTATAATTAGATAGCATGGTAGAGTGAATAATATTGTAAATAAATACAAGAAAGAAAGAAAAAAATAAATAAATATTTTGCAAAGTAAAAACCAAAACAAAAACAAAATCAAAAAAAAAAAAAATCTTTATATATTTACTGTATAATTTTAGTATGTCGAGAATGGCTTGTTCGCGAAGATGGGGCCTTAGCTTATCAATTACAATCGAAAGAGAGTAATTATGTTTTTTTTTTATGTTTCATTATTTAATTATTGTTTTATTTTAAATATAATTTGTCTTTATTTGTTTGTTCTATATTGTATTTGTATTAAATGTGTTTTTTTTTTTTATGTTTACCATTTCATTTAATCATATTAGTTAATGAACATTACAAAGGTAATAGATTCCGTAACCAAGTTGTCCGGAATGATTTTCCCACAGCATTACAAGAGCAAATACGTGAAAAGGAAAATGCTGAACGTCAGGCAGAACTATATCATCAAATGATAAACGAACAGTTAGTTACATATTTTATTCGCATAGCATAATTCTTACTCCAACTTATAACCTTATAATCATATTTCATGAATTTAAATTTAATTATATTAACCAACCTGTGTTTTTATTTATTTTTTTTTTTTTTTAATTTCAAAAAACAGGTTTTGATGTTACTAATTATTTGTGTAGAAAAAATGTTTTTTAAATAAAAATTAAAGATATGTGGATTAATAATAATATTTTTTTTTTTTTGCAGAGAATTAGCAGATGCGAAAATAGCACAGGATTTAGCTGAGAAAATGAAACGTGAAGCAGATATTGAAAGAAAGAAAATTATTAATGAAAATGAAGGTATTGCGAGACAACTTCAAGTAAGGAATTCTTTTTTATTATTCAACCAAATAAAGTTATTTATACCAAAAAAAAAAAAAATAAAAAATGTTTTAACTTATAGATGCAAATTAAAATCAGTGAGCAAACCTTAGCAGAAAATGTTGTCAATGAATATCCGATACCGCCAAGGCAAACAAAACATAATCGTACAAATATGTTACAGCATTCACCTCCTTCGGAGATTTTTTCATCACAGATTATTAATAGGAATAAGAGCAATGCTAATACTAATACTAATAATAATAATAATAGTAATAATAATAATACGAATAGACAGTTAAATTACGTATCATTGGACTTACAACCTAATCCCAAACACCACCACGTTACACATGCACAAGCACCCATAGAGAAAACCAATTATTCAAAAATTATATTAGATAATCCATTATTTGCAAATCGTCCAGACTTTAATATGGAGACATCCTCAAAAAATTTATCAACAAAGCATGAAAAATATACAGCAATTAATTTAAATTCCCATACGCCAGAAAAAAAATTAAATGATGATTCATACTTAAATGATTATAATTATGACAATAATGAATCAAATAAATATAAAAAGCAATTATCTAGTAATGAGCAAAATGAGTTTGCCGAATCTGCTTATAATAGAAATCTTTGTGATTATGCAGATATTTTAGGTCCCGGTGCTACATCCTCATCATATCAAAACGACATATCAGATAGTATACGACAATATAATATGCCTTCTGATGCCCAATTAGATATATTAAAAAATTTACATTATCAACAGCATAATAAAAAAATGAATTTTGCCGAAGCACAAAATACTCATCAAAATGATGCTGGCATCAATAAAAATTTTGAAGAATTATCACCAGAAAAATATGATTTTATTATGGGAAATCAAAAAATTGTTCCACAAACGTCAAGTACAAGTGGTAAGACAGTTAATGCGTACGAATTAATTTATCCAACAAAAATGAATGAATCATTTTTAAGAAGTGATGCCGGAATGCCAAGCAATGGCTCGGTTGCACTCCATACTGATCAAATTAAAACATTAAAAGATATTGGTTTGCCTCCAGATGAAATACAAGAAATAGATCGTCGCTTAGAACAAGAAATAAAAGATGAGGAATTGGCAAGAAAGTTACAGGAACAGGAAAGTGTTGAATTGGATCAAGAAGAAAAGGATCGATTAATGGCGATGGAGGCGCAAGATAAAGAGCTTGCTCGCATGCTTCAAGAAAGGGTAAATTTAGTTATTTAAATGTTTGAATTTGATAAAAATAAAACAAATAATTTTTTCAGGAAAAAGCAAAGGCGAAACGTGCTAAGGAGCGTGCAAGAATAAAAAAGCAACAACAAGCTGAACAAAGCATAACACCGTCAATGCAGCATTATGATCGTGATGATTCATCATATTCAAATCCGGTTGATTTAATTCCACCGCAAGAATCAAATTTTATTCAATTGCCCCCACGCAGGCAAATTCCACCGGATCTGACATCATCTGGGTTAGACGAAGTCAGTCGTTCATATAACCAACACGATAATACGGATTTATTAAATATTCCAAATTACGATAGATCAGTACATGATGAAAATTATTCAGATCCTGTTGATTTGATACGTGCCCAACAGATTTTAAATACTAATGGTATCAACACTGGAGCTTCAGCGAAAAAACCTATGCCATTACCAGTACGACGAGACCAAGATGATATTTATACTCTTCCCATATCTGGTAAGTTGAATGTTGCAATTTATCCAATAGTCAAAATATTTTATTGTTTCCATAATTATAGGGAATGATTACCAGGGACCAACACGACCAAATCGTTTAGATATACGGGGTCCAATAAATCGTCCAGCTCCTCCGCGTGCGCATTTACCAGAAGACAATATAGCTGTTATGATTGATCCAACATATAATGGATTGTCATCGTCTCCAACAACTCCTGGTAATAGCTTATCGCCACAAGATTACTCTGAATATTCTGATCAAAGTTCCAGTCCAGTGCCACCCTATATGCCTATACAAGGCACTAGACGTAACACCTCATTGGAAAATAAAAAGAAGAAATCTAAAGATAAATGCACGCATCAATAGAAGATTAGGCACAGAAGGTTACTTGAAATTTTAACAATTATTTTATAAATACACGAAACAAATAATAAGAAATGCATTAGAGTGACACGAATTATAATAATTAATATTTTTTATTTTGCAATTTATTAAAATAAGACAATAATATTAATAATAAGATTAATTTAAAAAAAAAGAAAAGATAAGAAAATTAACCAGGTAAAGACAGACCGACCTATTCCAGGATATTAAGTTTTTTTTAATTATTTTTTTTTACAAATGTATGATATTTTTTTATCTTGTTTTTCAAAGATTATAAGATTTTATTATTATTGTTTTAGACTTTTAAATATTTTATTAATTGAAGGAGCTTTTTATAAAGTATCATTTGTACTATATATTAAATGAATATTTTTTTTTAATGAAATATAAAATTGCTTTTCTATATTAAAATTGTTTTTTTTTTCTTCTTTCAAGGTTAGTTTTGATATTTCATTTTTGTTAATCATTTGTATAAAATAGATGGCGCGCTAGGAGGTAAGTGCTTAACAATGGTTATAAACTTAGCTTACTATTTCAGAAACAGACGAAAAATAAAATCCATCCAAAATAAAACAAGAAAAAAAAATAAAGTTTATTTGACATTTTCTTTTAGGTTATTTTATTCCCCTGCATTTTGCGGTGCATTTCAATTTTGTTATGTTCGTTCACTCTCCAAAAAATAAATATATATATATATATATATATAAAACATACATTCAAGATATATATAAAAAAAAAATAAAATAAAATTTTCAACATCACTGTAATTTTTTGTTTAGTTAGTTTTGAGCCGTTGCGTTGAAAATATGTTAAGTGTATTAAAAAACAATAAAAAAAAAAATAAAATAATAATAATAAAAAATAAAAATAAGTGCAACCAACAACCTCTGTCTACAATTGAATGTCCCCATTTAAAAAATAAAAAAAAAAGTGCATACGATTTTTTTCTTCTTCTGTCTAGTATTTGTTTCTTCGCGTTTTATCTACCTTTCATGAATTTTTTTTTTTATTATTATTTCAAATTAATTTTAATTATAAAAAAGTGATTATAATTAAATAAAATTTCCGATTTCTACAACAATAACAAAAAGTAAATTACATTTTATTCCAAGACACATATTATTAATTTAAATAAAATTAAAAAAAAAAAGCGAAAAAAAAACTGCATTTTTATTTTATTTGCATAAATATTTATTATAAATTTTTTTTTTTTATTTGTATTTGTTCAATTGAATTTCTTTTATATTTCTATAAAAAAAAAAAAAGGCAAAAAAAAATTTCTATGTATTGCATAAAAAAATAAATAAAAAATACGACACGATACACAGTGCGCAATTGTAAAGTAAAAAAAAAAAGGAAAAAAAAAAAACACTGAAAAAAAGAAATAATTTAATTAAATTGCATAAAAACATTAAGTAACTAAATTATTATTATTATTATTATTATTATATATATATTTTTTTTTTTAATTTTATAAATAAAATATGCAAGCGAAACGTTAAGGAGAGAAAAAAAAAAAATATATATATATAAACGGTACTCCGACGGTTAATTTTAATCTTTTTTAATTTTTTGATATTAAAATATTTTTTTTTTATATATGTTTAATATGTAATAAATTAATAAATTTTTTGATATAAAAATATTTTCTATTTTAACCGAAGTACAGTTTAATTAAATTCTTTATCCTTCCTTTTAAAGTCCATAAAAGCATATTTATGATATGATAAAATTAGAAAAGAATTTATTAAACAGTTTTGGTGCACATCATTGCACTTTTTTAATGTTTGGTAATTTTCTGTAATTTGTAATTAATTAAAATAGAAAAAACACACACAATGATAATTTTTATTGCAATCATGTAATGTAATTCAGAAAAGACCTTAATAGTCTAGACATGATTTTATTCCTTAAATTTGCAACTCCACTAGATTTTCCGTTTTTTTTTTTTTTTTTTTATCTTTTTTATCATGACAAAGATAATTATTAATTTTCTTTCCCCTTTTTATTTAATTAAATCTTTAAGAAACTTTTAATCTTTTAATATTACATTCAACTGATTAGAAAATTAAGATTTTTAAGGGTTATGTTGATCGATCAAAATTTAAACTTTTCTTCTTAACTGCACGAAAAATCAGAGAGTAATTCACTCTATAAATTGTAATTAATTAAAAATCCTAGATATAACTATAATAATTGTATTATTAATAATATATAAAAAAAAAAATGAAAACATTTTCATTATTAATTATTAATTAATTTTTAATTGAAAACATAATTGTTAACAATAATTAATTAATTTTTCTATATACAAGGTAATATAATTGTGTCATTAATATACATTTTTTTTTTTTTATTAATTAAAAATTATGGAAAATGCAACGAAACAAATTCAAATTACTTTATGCAAGTTAATGCAAAAAAAAACGAAAACCAAAAACTAAATTAATATGGCTGCTCCAGACTTTCTTGCTTGCACAATCATAAATTAAATAATTTTGTTAATCATGAATGTTTGTTCCTTTTTTTTTTTTGGCATAAAATATTCTCTAGTTTTCTGTATTTTAATTAATAATTAAGAAGATTTTTTATTTATCATGAATTCAAATAAAGAATTTTGTTATTCGAATTTTTTTTTTTTATCGAATAATTAATAAATTAATTATTAATACATGAATAAAAAGAGATTTTCCTAGTATATAATAATCATAATCACCGTACTATCTGACGTCATATTTATATATGCATTAGAAAATTGCATTTGTGCAATAAGACTTTACTTTGATTTTTCTTCCGTTGTTTATTTATTTTAATTTTCAAACAAAGAAATTAATCTTTTTTCTTTCTCTTTTTTTTTGCATTGTTTTAAATGAATATTTGTGTGCTAATTAAAAATTAAATTAAGAAAATTTTTTTTTTTTTTTTATTAACTAAAATTTATATCAAAGAAAATTTATTATTTTTTTTTTCTCAAAATTGAGTTGAATGACTTTTTTAGGGAATACGGATTTGCATTAAAAAATTTTTTTTTTTAATTTTTAATTATTTATATATCTGGGCTGTTATATCTGTGAATTATTATTACATATTTATGTGCAGAATTGGATTTAAAATGTTTTTAAAAAAAAAAATTATTTTAAGTGGAAAATGTTTTTTCAGTGATAATAATTTATATAAAAAAAAAAATTATAATTAAAAACTCTGTTATGGAAAAATTAATTAATTAAATAATGTGAAGTGAATTAAAGAAAAAAAAATGGATTTTTTTTTTTAAATATATTTTTTTGTTGTTATTTAAGCTGGGGGGGTAGCTTAAATATTAAGCTTAACGAATTTCTTAACCGACAATACATAATTAAGAAAAATTTTTAAATGTGTGTGTGTGTGTTTGAGCAATGAAAAATGTTGCAAATTATCGGTGAGCTTTTTTTTTTTTTAATTAATTTATCTGATTATACTTTCTTTATACTTGTAATACCTTTGAATAGCTGATTATTCATTTGATTGTTTAGAAAAATGTTTAGAGACATTTTATTTATTTTCTTACAGTTTATTAGGGAAGTTTTTCTTATAATTTTTTTGGATTTCTTTGTGCTCTTTCTTGTTATTTTATATTTTTTTTTTTCATTCTTCTGCTTTTCTTCGTCTTATTAAATAAACGAATCGATAAGAACTGTCTGCACTTCTGCAGACGTAACAGAAACAGATATATTCTTTAATTTTATTATACATTTAATATAGATAATAATGTATATACATATCTATATACATCGTTATGTATATAGGTGTGTGTGTGTGTGTGTGTGTGTGTGTGCTTTTGAATTTTATTTTTATTTTTATTTTTTTTTGTGGTGTGTTGCGAATCAAGTCATTGAGCTTTCTATAGTGCTTAACATTGCTTTACCTTACGTTACGTAGTTACCTTATTTGTTTTTTTTTTTATTTTTTTATTTTTTTATTTGTCTTCCTCACTTTTATAAATTTATTAATATTTTTATTCTTTATCCAGGTCCATGTAATTAAGATTTTTTTATTTTTTAATTCCCTTGTACTCTCTTTTTTATTTTTCTTTTAATTTTAATCCATCTTTTGAAAAACTTTTCTTTATTCAGAAACCATTTCATCTGTAAATAAAATTAATTAATTTTTACAATTTACATAATAACTCCGTAAGGTTACTTATTTTGAATCTACCAAAATTAAATGACAAAATTATGAACAAAATTAAGGTGAGACGGCATCCTATAGTGTAGGCGTTTTCTTTAAATATAGGAATAGAGTATATTTTTTTTTTTTTTTGGTCATGGAAATAAACTATGCATCAGTTTTATATTAAATATATTTGCAGGAAAAAAAAGGTGTACACCTGGTGCTGGAATATATTAAAATTTCTATAAGTCACAATTATGCTAAAACATCACTGATTTTAATTACATACGTTCAGGTATTGCTATACATAGATAATGAACAAACAAAAAAAAAAAAACTTTAAAATAATTTATGTGACTGCAATATTAAGTTTTATAAAAATACAAATTTATGTATGCAATTTTAATTTGTTTGCATAATTGTAGCATAATATTTGAAGGGTATATAACGGTAATAATATATAATTTAGTAAGAAAAAAAATTAATTAATTTATAAATATTTATAAAAAGAAAATTTTTATTATTTTTTTTTTGTTCAAAATTAATATCCAAATCAGCTGATCAAAGCTTAACGCATGTTATAACAACAACAGATGTATAACGAACGCACTCATAATTTAAATTAATTTTTAAAACAAAAAAATAATCGTTGGTGTTATTTTGATATACATATATAAGCAATATACATATGTATGTATATAAAAATAAAAATAAAAACGTACACAAGGAAAAAAAAAGGTCAAAGACCACGTAACCTACCACCATTTTTTATTTTCATCAGTGTTATATTTGTTTTGTAGTTTAATAAGTTTTCTTTTCATTCATATCGGTGCTTAATTGTTATTTTGTCTTTGCTTTGAATACAATTTTATTGTTTTTATGAAACAATTTTCATTTGCCTTCCATTTATTTTCTTATGCGTAGAGCAGTTTTTCTATCTTATAAACGTTTTCTTAACATTTACATAATTTATTTACCGATAATTTTTGTATTGAATCGAGTTCAATTAAGTGATTTTTTTTTTAATAATAAAGATAAACAATAATATTTGAATACAATTTAATGGTTTTCTCTGTTTTTATATTTTTTATTCTTTAATTGAAAATTTAATTCATTTTGCAATTTAATTGTGTATAATGGTGAAGCTTTGTTTTTGGAGACTTTGTTACTTTCAGATTAAGTATTAATAATGCACGATAATCAGGAAGTTAACATCAAATACAGAACCATTGGTACATTATACGGATGATTCTTTTTTGTGCAGAAAATAAAACTAAATCATTTTACCATTTCGCTACTTTCCTGGACGTGCACCTGTTCTACGTAATTATTTTATATTATGCAAGTAAGCATAATCCTTTTCTTTTATTAATTATGTATATTAGTTTGTTTCGATTATCAGGATTGTTAAAAAATAATCTTTACTTTAATTTAAACAAAACAATAAAATAAATGTGTTTAAAACAGATGAGAACAAGGAAAAATAATTTTTTTTCGGATTAATAATAATTTATTCATGCTCTATACATCCAATCTTGAAATGGCTTAACAATGTATAAGATTTTGTGATTAAATCATAATTTTGGTGATTTTTATTTTTAGATGAAAAATGTTTGAACGTTTGTAGCATCGTGATTACAAAAAAAAAAATTATTAATAAATTTTATTCATTCGTTACGGTAAACAAATTTTTATCAATTAAAACTAACAGCGTTATCGTCGTTCAAAAAATTATTCATGAAAACTATGTGTAAATCTCGGCCGTTGTTTAGAAACATGATTGAAACATTGCTTTAATGCATAATGTTTTAAACTAGTCAATCATGTAGTATCAATAAAAATTCTGATAACATAATTGTCGTAATTTGTTTCAATAACGCTTAAGCAAAATTGATTAGTAAGTGAATTATTATTGGCTTTATTAGTATTTCATTTAAATATTCATAATTATTACATGAAGAATGATCAAAAGATGCTGAAGCATTATACGTAATTGCTTAAATTGAAATTTATATGCTGATTTATCGTTTTCTATTTGATTTGTATTTTCATTTATTAATTACTAATCCTCGTTATACACAAAAAAAAACTCGTTTCATTGAACTGCAGATTATAGAAATTGAATTAAAAAAAAATAAAAAATTATAATGCCACCATTTTTCATTCTTGTTTTCTCTTTTCTTTCTTAATTTATTTTATTTTCTAATGAATAGATCACACAATAATAATATTATTGTTAAATCCAACCTACCCAAACCTTTTTCTCTTTTTTTTCTTTTTTTGGTAAAACCATAAATAAATGACAAGGAAATAAATATAGGAAAAAAAAAAAAAAAAAATCTTTCTAAAAATAAAATAAACAAAATGAAATAAAATTTATAAAAAAATCTGTGGGTCGGGTCATTAGATTTCTTTGTCTTCCTTCATTTTTTAATTTATTTATTTTATTTATTTTTTTTTTTTTTTTGTTTACATTTTCCTCTCTTCTATGATTTTTGTCTATTACGTTTTTTTTTTTTTTTTAGTTTATGAGGATTGGGCGATGGGCCTCTATGCAACATAATTGCTAGTATGTTTAGTTTGTTTTTTTTTTCTTCTATAACATTTGGTTGGTCTATTTCGTTTAGAGTTAGAAAAATAAGTAGGGAGAGAGAGGGAGGGAGCGAAGTTTATATGACTTTGTATATAATGTTATTCTCTAACAAAAACTCTAATTTAAAAATAAAAAAATAAACCAGTCAAACTACTTAAACTATCATTTATTGCTTTCCATTTTTTTTTTTTTTTGTGTGTGCTTGGAAGTGTTTGTGTTGTTAACTCGCTATATACTTTGATTTATTTACTATTGAATATTGATTTGTGAATTATTTTATTTTTATTTTTATTTCCATCAATTTTATTCGTAAATGAATGTTAAAATTGTTTTTGTTAAAAATATTAAATGCTGCTTGTTATATACACAATTTTTATTGCATTATTTAATTCATTTAACAATTCTATGAAATGTTATGTTGAAAACATGAGTTTATTTGTGAGAACATCTACTGTTAAAGATTTAATTATAATATCGATGTAATTATGTTATGATATTACGCTAATTATATAATAAATTTTTATTTTTAGTTACATTTTTAAATGTTGACTTGTGAATAGAGCTATCCATGGTACTAATTATTTGGATTAATATTATAATAAATGTGTGATAACAATAATTTTAAACAAACATTTGCAGTACGACATTAATTTTTAGTGAATTAAAAAAAAATTGTAAAATTTACCTTATTCCATTTAATGTCTAGGAATAAAACCAGTAACAAATTTTCTATCCAGAACAGCAATTGGTAATAAATTTATTTTTTAATAAGATTATTTTTTTTTTTGTTCTTTCATTTCTCTCGTTTCTGCTAGTTTATAGAACTGTAAGATGTTTAAAACTAATTTCATGAAAAATGACTAAATGTTAAATATTTACTCGGTGTATTAGTGTGCTGAAGAAAAATATATAAAATGTTAAATAAAATAAAAAAAGCCCTTAAATGTCAATGACCTTGTTATTGTTTTAGTAACGAATTCTACATTTATATTTTTGTTTTTCTGTCTTTTTCGCTTTTCTTCTTTCAATTTATTATATATTTTATCGCATTCTGTATCCTTTTTTATTTTTTTTTTTTTGCTTATGTATTTTGTACCTTTGGCCTGTGTGTTGTTTGCTTGTTGGTTATGTGGCCTGTTCTTAGCTTTTTTTCGTTTTTTTTTTTTATGAATTTGTCTGTAAATTTGGATGCTTCTTTAATTTTATTATTTATTTATTTTGTTTTTTTTTTTTTGTGATAATCTTTTATATACTTTAGTGTGTGTTAATATGCTTCTCGTTTATTACACTATCAAAGATTTTTTAAGTTCAACAACTGGTCCGTACTTAACTTGATTTTTAGTGTTTTTAAAAAAAAAGCCAAACAAAATGTCTCTGAAAGATCACTAGCTAAACATTTTTTTTTTTATATCTTTCTTATCTATTATTTAATTGTTATTTCACCTATGATCGAATCTGTAGCATATAAATAATAATAAAAAAAAAAAAAAAAAAAACTGTAAGAAAAGACATCAATAATACCAAAAATCAATTAAACTATTATTAATTTGCATGATGGTTATCATTTAGGGTTATTTACTCGTAAAATATACTCGTTCACAACGTAAAACTTTTCGCTACAATATAAAATTTAAACTAGTAGACAATCTATTGTTAGTCTGACTCCTTATCATTATAACAACGAGCACCGCTTCCACATTTTCATTTAAAATTACTTTTTAATTTTATTTACCACATAATTTGTAATGCAAACTTGGTTTGTTTTATCAAGAAAAAATACTTCTAACTACTTTTAATTTGATATTTAATGTTATTAATGCATCTTATTATGCAGATCTTTTAGAATTAATATCGATTTATTTACTTTATTTTCACGAATAGATAAAGAAAAAGAAAAAAATGTTTTTCGGAGAAATTGTTGTATGATTTCCACTTATGCAGTCGTCTGAGATGATTTTTTTTTTTTGGTTTTAAAAACTTAATTTGAATATTCAGTATTTTCACCCTTATATCACATGCAATTATAAATAGAAATCAATAAGTTCTAATATAATTAACAGCTTGATTCAATTCATGTTTTTGTTTTCCACGATTATCCTTCACTTGAGCTAATTATTTCTTTTTTATACTGATTGTATTGTTATAGTTGATTGATCAATTAAAATAATATCATTAGGCGACAGTAATTTCTTTTATATTCATGTAATTTAGCCATGGTTAATGCAGGTTTATTTCCATTTATCTGTTATTATTTTTTTTTCTTTAAGCAAGTATAAAAATGTTAATCAAAATACGGATGTATTTCTAAATAAACTCCAATACTGGTACAAAGATTATTTAATTACAAAGATGAGACAACAATTGTATTGCAAGGTTTTATTTATTTATTTATTTTCTTGTTATTTGTTTATAGAATTTATATCAAAAAAAAAAAAAAAAAAAATTATGTTATCAATAAACGAGCAAAAAATAATAATAATAATAATAAAAATTACAGTCATGTCACATTATTCACTGATTTCTCTTTCTTAATTTGTATTTATTTTATTTTATTTATTTTTTTTTTCTTGATATTGATAATTATTATAACCATTAATAAATAAAAAAGAAAAATAATAATAATAATAAAACGTATTATGGTGGAACAAAAAAACAGAAAAGAAAAGAAAAGAAAAGAAATTAAATGTGTGGTGGCGGCAACACTGTGTCTGTACTTCTTTATACAATTTTACGTTGTGTAACCTCCCATCATTTTGATTATGTTGAATTCGTGTATTTGTAACCTCATACGCCGCGCGTCCTGCTGGCAACCAGTCAGAACATATACAAAGTTGACTAACCTCTGAAAATCAGTACAAAAACAAAAAAACGAAAAACAAAATAATAATAATAATAAAAAAGGCAAAAACAACAAAACTCTAGTGACAGGGTTGTGATAATATAAATGTTTTTTTTTTTTTTTTTTTTTTATTATCATTATTATTATTTTTATTTACTAAAAATTTTTGATAATTACACAAATTAAAATTTTATTTATTTTTTTTGTTGTTTTTAGTAAAAAAAATAATTATCCTCACCCTCTAAATAGCACCTTATATTATGTATAAATGAAACAGAAATGTCTATCAACTACAAATCTATACAAATTTTTATGTTTTATATATGTATATACATATAAATATACATATATACATTAAAATAATAAATTTAAATAAAATAACTGAGAGACAAGAGGATAGTTGAGGATTTATTATATAAATTCTTACAGAAAAACTAAGGAAAAAAAATAAAATTAAATAAAATAAAATAAAGTCACATTATTAAAATTAAAACAAAAAAAAAAAAAAAAAAAAACGCATTTACACAAATAAATGCATAAAACGACGTCACTTCGTTTACAGAACTTACGTCTGCATACAAAATATATTGGAGAAGGCATAGTTTTATGCTTTTTATATATTTTCATTATTATTATTTTTATTTTCTAGTAAATAGCAAAGAGACTACCACAATATTGCAAAAAAAAAAAAAAAAAAAGAAAAAACAACTAAAACTGAGTAAAAACACCAGATGAGTATGTAACATTTATGCGAAAGAGAGTTTTATGTGCAATTTATTGAACTTTTGAGGATGCTGACTGTGTATGAGTAAACAATAATAATACAAATAAATACAAACAGAACTTTGAAAAGCTATGTTCACATAATCTATTGCAAAAAAATTTTCGTTTCTTGAAAAAATAATTTAAAAAGAAGCTTTTTAGATAAATTAGGTATTATTCTCTCTATCCTTATCTTTAAAGTTCATGTCGTCGGCCTCTAAGTTAGTCTTAATACTATAAACATTTTTCTATACATTTTTTTTTTTTTAACTAAAAAGTAACGAAAATAACAAAATTGTACTCAGAGTCAGGCATTCAACTAGCCAGACAGACAAACAGATAAACAGACAGAGAGTTGCATATACCATACACACATATAAATAATAACAACATTTAGTATAAATAAATAAATAAAAGACAAAAGAACATTTTAGTTTTGGTTGTATTTGGTTAGAGCATAAAATCGAAATAATTTGTTTAAATAAATAAAAGACAAAGAGCTGAGTATGAAAAATAAAAATAAAAAAATGAAAAAAAAAAAAAAAAAAAAAGTACAAGGACTACAAGGCAGATGCAACAGCGCAGCATCCAATGTTAACTATATATTTTACAAAGTAAAGAAAAACTATATAGAATTCGAGCAAGAAGAGAAATGCACCAAAGTTGCAAATCATAAAATCAAGCATCAATAAAAAAAAAAAAAAAAAAAACACATTGTTAAATCGCATGTAAAATGCAACCCAGCTAGAAGCAAAGTGCAGGCGACCAGCCGACTGCACATAACTGACACGCACACATGTCTAAATAATATGCCTGGGAGGTGGAGTAAAGGGAATGAAGGTGGGGAAAATTATTAATAATAATGTAATACAATACATAGAACATAAAAAAAAATAAAAAAAAAAATAAGAGCTAAGGTTGCCTATGTTAACAACATAAATGTAGTGAGGGAAATAAAAGAAAAGCTCCTATCATATGCTTGTTTATGCTCTGTGCTTGCTTTTGCATCGTTGCACATTGTTTTATGCTGTTCTACTCCTTGTCAGTTTTATTTAAAATAGGAAAGAATAATTTTTTTTTTCTTTGAATATTATCAAAACTATGCAATTTCAAAAAAAAAAAAATTCTTTCCTTTCTATCCTTGTTTTTTTTTTTTTTTTTTTTTTTCGTAATAAACTAAAGGAGGAATAAAGAATAATTTGAAAAATTAATTAACAAAAAAACAAATGTTTTCTTTTTTTTTTTTGTTATTTTGAAATTTGAGAATATTTTCGGTGCGTCCATGTTTGACTTTCAGGAAATTTTGTAATAATAATTATTCTTTTATTTTCCTGTAGAAGGTGTAATTTCTTTACTTTATTGTTGTTTAGTATTTGAAAAACGTTTAATAAAATCAAATAATTACAATTTCTACGTCTACGTTTTTACTCTGACATTTATTTACCATATTATAGGTAGATTAGCTTATTATAAATAAAACAATTCTTCATTGCATTTACTATGGGGAATATGGTATTCTTCAAACGACATCCATTAATATAAACATAAGTACATATGTGGAAGCTGCATTATAAATTCCCTTTTATCATAAAATGTGTTATAACGTGACGATGACGATGATGATGATGAGTTTTGTCTGGCCAACTATTTGTACAAGTAAATGGCTGACAAGTAGTTATTTCAACTCATTGCATCAAGTAAAATGAAATTTATTTCTGTTATTAGTTTTATTTTATAATGCAAATAAATGAAATATAAAACAATTTATTTTTTTTATTTTTTTTTTAATTTATCAATTATGCACTATTATTTAGATGTTATATTTATATTACACAGAACCATTAATAATTGTATTAATTGTTTCATTTTCATGCATTAAAAAAAAAAAAAAAAAAAAAACAATTTATTGTTACTTATGTTTACCTATTTATTTATTTATTTCTTTTTGAATATTTATTTAATAGGCTAATTATTATTTGTGATTAAAAAAAAAAAAAAAACAAAAAAAAAAAAAATTGTACAAATAAATCAAAAACTAATTTTATGGTTTAATTTTACTAGAAAATAATAAATAATAAATAAATTTCAGTCATTTGTTGTTGTTTTTAATAAATATGTTTAATTTTTATTTAAAAAATTAAAAAAAAAAGAAAAAAAGTTTATTGATTCGTTTTGTCGTTTGAATGCGTATGAATTTTGATTAAAATGTTTTTTTTTTTTTTCTTTCTTTCTTTCTTTCTTTCTTTCTAAAATTCAAAAAAAAAAAAAAATAATAATTTCTATGGTTAGGCTTTTTTATTTTTTTTTGTACTTTGTAACATAAACATAATTTGATCGATTTTGCATACATAATTTATTGATATAATAATAAACGATAATTTGTGAATATTATTGTTATGGATTAATTAATTAAAAAAAAAAAAATATAATAAATAAATATATTAAAATATTTATTTATAATTTATATGAAATTATTTATTTTTATTTTTATAATCGAAATTAATTGATTTGCAATTTATAATTATTCTAAATTATAAATATAATTATAATTGCAATTAACGTGGTAATTTTGTATTTTGAAAATTTTCTACAGTTCAATAAGGTAATTAGTTGTTTAACGAGGTACACCTAGTTGTGTGATTATTTATGATGCATAAAGTAGATGAGATTATTATCGAAGGATTTTCCTTCTAAATTAAACATTAAAACCTTTTGAAATCTTCGTTTACGATTTCCTTAAGCTAAATTAAGGTGATAGAATAGACTATTCACAGGTGAACTTTTTACCATAAACTCTAAACATCATAATTAATAAAAAAAAAAAACAAGAAAAGAAATTTGATTTCAGCTAAAACCACCATAGTCGGATATAATTTTGTTTCAATGACATCCAACCTTAGTCATCTTTTATGTTTAAAATCGTTTAGTATCATTATAAGTTTTGAAACCTTGAAGAATATTAATAATAATTTGTGCAGCTTACATCTAATCTTCATTAGTTTACCGAAGGATTTAAGAAATTGGTAGTTTTAGAAATATTTAATAACAAAATTCTTGTATAATAAATAACATTGGCCAACATCTTCTATACTCAGAAGTTTAATGATGAAGCAACGTACTGTATCGAGTTTTTAGTTATTAATTGACTCAAAATATCTCATATCTAATGATTTTGTACTGATAACAGCAATTTTATAACAAAACGTTTTATATATAAGCAGATGGTTTCTTGGTATTCCGTGTTATACAAGAATTACTTTAATTACTCCTTATTATTACTTATAATTTAGTATATACCGATTTGATTGATATTACATAATACATACTATCCGCAACATTTATTTTCTTGATAGAAATGCAATTGAAAAAAAAAATTACTGTTTCATAGCAAACAAATAAATAAAAAAATAAATAAACTGCATGCATGATTATGGTACAAGCAGGTACATAAATAAATAACATCAGGACATGCTTTTGAAAATTTATTGTTTTTAAAAAAATTATATTAAATGAATAAAACATGAAAAGAAACGAATAAAATATTTGATGCATTGCATTGTTGTACTAATTTTTAATAATAACGGATATAAAATTCATTCCATATTAGTGATAAATTATTATTATTATTATTATTATTATGCTTAAGTTAATATTTTTAATCAAGTAGGAAGTATAGTTTAAATTTTATTATTTATTCTTTATTAAAATTGTTTTATAATTTATAATAACAAAAATAGTTTTTCAAAGTATTTTCATTCTTCTACTTCTGATTCTACTTCTATTATATTAATATTTGCATAGTATGGTCCATTTAATATAAACTTTTTAGCGTTGATTCTCTTTATTTTATCTATTTTTTTTTTTAAGAATATGATTATCGTAATTTTGTTATATTTTGATTAAAATTAAAGTAAATAAGTAAACTTTTAGCCACAAGATGGATCGATATTATTCATTTAAGAACTTAAAAAAGTTTTCTCTTCGAAATACATCAAGTTAAATTTTGATTAAAATATTCATTTTAAATTAAGCTTGAATTATTATTATTATTAATAACCTTTTATTTGTTGATATTATAAAAAAAAAAAAAAATTGATAATTATCATTATAAAATTCTATGCGATTGTTTAATGCGGTTTTATAATGAGTCATTGTTACCTAATTAATTAATTTAAAATGCTAATGTCACGTAATTTTATTGACGTGCACCATAGATTGAGAATCACTGACCTATACTTTTTTTTTTATTATTATTAAACAAAGCATTAGAGTAAAACACTGTATATATGGGCACCAAAGAACTGTCTATGCTAACAGTACGCGCATAAAAACTGCAAAGCGCATGCTATAATTTTTTGTTTTTTTTTTTTTTTGTTTTGTATAAAATAATGATAGTTTGCTTGCTTGCATACATTCATAGATTTTTTAATATCATTTAGTTATATAAAAATAAAAATAGATTTTAATTATATATTTTAAGGTGTTTTATATAATAAAATAAAATAATAAATAATAATAATAATAATAATAATTATATAAGTAAATCTTCCGTCTTAATAAAATATCTCTTTTTTCATTTATTGCATTAAAACATTTTTCCTGCATTTACTATATCCATACAAAACCTTTTTTCTTTTTCTTTTTTTTTTTCATAATAACGAAGAAAACAGCACAAATACATTTAATGAATTGCGTTGGCCGTTGCACTGTAAATTTTTTTTTTTTTTTTGCATATTTCTGTATTTTTTTTTTTTTTTTTTATTTTTTATTTAAGTATGAAATATTTTGCGCGCGCATTTATATACATATTAAAAAATAAGAAGAAGATAATCGCGAATACTAAAGTGAAAAAAAAAAAATTAAATTAAATATGCTTATAAAAATAATTTTAATTTTATTTTTAATTTAATACTTTTTTCCAATTTTTATCTGTCGTTGTGTAAAGGTTTTCGTTGTTGTTGTGTTTGTGGTGTTGTTGCTGCGTTTTACCCAGGCAGTCAGAGAATATGTCATTAAGATAGTTATTTCTTCGTTTCTTTTAAATTATTACTTTGCAAGTACTTAAGTTATTTGTTTTTTTTTTTTTTAATTTATACGA
The DNA here is from genome assembly GCA_961205885.1 of Ptychoptera albimana. NCBI lineage: Eukaryota > Metazoa > Arthropoda > Insecta > Diptera > Ptychopteridae > Ptychoptera > Ptychoptera albimana. Next base: position 20,791,892 of record OY540801.1, read on the forward strand.
TATTCTGATTAGGTGTTTACGTATGTTTGTATTAACTAGAAAATCTTTTGCAACATTTCATATGTAATTATACTAAAAATAACTTTTTTTTTAACAAAATAGAAACACATATGTGACATTTAATTAAAAATACATGAGATTTAATAAAAATGTTTCTTTCGTCGTCGTATTGCTGTTCTTACTGGTACGTTAATGGATAGGCTTTTATATGTTTTGAATAAAAAAAAATAAATTAATTAATTATTTATCTATTGATTGAACCTACATGATTGTAAATAAATTAAGTAAAACAGATTTTAAAGTGCATAGTATATAATAACTCCAAGACAAGTCGTTTTTTCTGTGGGTTTAGAAAAAGAAGAAGTTTTTTAAAAGCAGAAAATTCAGTACAATTTACAAATACCATTTACTTTATTAATATCTGCGATTTTAATATTCAGTTAATGCGGAACTGAATCAAAAAAAAAATAATAGAAGAGATATTATCTCTTGACAATAAGAATGGAAATCCATTAAAAAAATTATCAATTGATTTGTACAGGAAATTCTTAATAATTATCGTTAAGGGAGCATATTAATGCTATAGAAAATTTTATTTCATATTTTATTTATAGCAATATATTAAATTTAAAATAAAACAAATGTGGAATAATAGAATTTTATTATTTACCAATTATTAATTAATTAAATTTTATAAAAAAAAAAAAAAATTTTTTAATGTATTAATAAATATCTTTTTGAAATAAAGCTGATTTACTACCAGCTACTTATTTATTTATTTTTTTATTAATTGTAGCATGAGTAGAGGAGGAACAAGTAATTTGACCTCGTCCCGATTGAATTTTATTTTATTTTTGCATTATTATAATAATCAGTTTTATAATAAATTGTTCATGCGCGTTTCAATTGCATCTATGCACTGGATTTTTCTATTTTTGTACGAGTGTGTTTTTTTTTGTGCCATATGCAGTAGAATTGTAATTATGTGTGAATTGTAGTTAATTTATAAATACAGACAAACATTTTACTGATAGTTGTGGATCATAAAATGTTTATTCATCGCATTTTTTCTAGAATCTAACAGAGATATATTTTGATGTTAATAAAAAAATGATTTAAAATGACAAATATATTAAAGTGGAACTTTGATTCATTATTATTATTGATGATAATTATAAAAACCGCATGTTACATCAAAATAATAATAATTTTCATATGAAAATCACACTATTTATACCAAAAACATTATAATTAATATTTTTGAAATTTAATTTATTCTAACGTTTCTTTCTCTGGTTACTACTGACTTCATTTTTTCGTATGAATCGAAAACATAACCACAGAAAAACGTTAAACAAGAGAATTTTTATATGAGTTAATTCTTTTCTAATGGTTCCGGTTATTTTTCACAATTTCAAAGTTATTTGTTGTTGCTTTGTCACGCCATACAACATTTTACCGCATCGTCGCCATAACGTCGCGATCGCGAAATACATAACAGAGCGCCAGTATAATGTCTCGTTATTTCATATTTTATTTATTTGTGTGTTTTTTCTTTTTCTTTCTATTTAATTTTACCTTGCACTGAAATCACTTACTCACGTCTATAGAAATTAAAAAAAAAATCAAAATTTATAAAATGCAATAGAAATGCAAAGTTGTCAATTTAATTTCACAAAATTTTCTTATTGACTTTCCAGTAATTATTCTAGTAAAAGTTTGTAGCATGTATACAAATTTATAAATAATGTCGTGTAGAAAGAATTTAATCATTAAATTATAAAATTACCTACAGAAAGGTAGACTTTATGTTCCCAAAAAGAAGAAAAATAAAAAATTTGCGTGCTTTTCATTTGAATACCGTTTTCTGTCGGTGATTACATTTAAATGTTTCATAAGAAATGAAACAATATTTCGGGTTTTTAATTACACGTTTTATGTTAATTTTACGGTTGTAAAAATAATAGAAATATAAATAGGTTCTGTCTTACATGAAGTTTTCAAGTTATTCGTTAAATAAATGTGTGTGTGTGTCTTTTTTTTTTTTAAAGCCAGTAAGCAAACTGAATGCTTTTTGAATCCCTAAACATTCCTTTAATTTTATTTAATAATATAAATATAAATAACTTTTAATAATTAACACTTATAAGCTATTAATGTTATAGAAAAATATCTTCTAATTGAATAACGATGAAAAAACGATTCAAAGGGATTTAGAAAACCGTAATGTGTCGACTGGATTTAAACAATTAATTCTTCTATTTTCATTAAAGAGTAATAGTAGTTTTTTTTTTTTTTTTTTTTTATTGTTTTCATTAATGAAAAGGTAAATAAAATACTTATTTATTAATAACAATATTTTCAAATTTATTATGCATGCATAAAAAGAAGAGAGAAAAAAAAAAAACTTATTGATTATATAAAACGAATTAAAATTATAAATAAAGCTAAGCAATGTTTTTGTTTGCTTAGGATTTTTTTTTTTTTTGTAATAAAAACATAAAGAAAATAATCTAAAAACCAAACTAAAAAATAAATAAAGAAAAAAATCGTAGACAACAAGTTTTAGTTGTGTTATGAAATATATATATATATATGTATATACATATAATGTGTTCTTGTCAGGAAATCATGTTTGTAAACTTATATAACTATTTTATAAATATATATTTTTTATTTACTATATTTTATATACTAATTAATTTATAATAAAATAAAAATAATAATGATTTAAATGTACTTTGTTTACATATGAAATTAAAGCTATGACATGCATTTTATTTATTTTTTTTTTTAATTTGCATTTAAATAGAAAATATTCACGATTTTTTTTTTATCATTACATTAGTGTTATTAAATTCTTCTTTATTTATTGATGATTGTGCTGTGGTTGTTGTTGTTACTGCTTTGTTTATTTATAATTTGTTATAAATTTTTTTTTTGAATATTTATAGTTAAATGAAAAAAAGATTTTTATTTTTTACATTGACATTATTATTATTATTATTTGTAATAAAAATCTTTGGTATTGGTTTTACAATTGTAATTCGGTCATGGCACTTTTGATGATACAATAAAACAGTCACGGGCACACCTTCCTAACATTTATATAGTAAATATTGCATAATAACTATGTATATAAAAGTTTATTAATAAAACTTCTTATATTTTCTCTCAAATAACGTTTTAATAAAGGTTGTAATGATCGAAATATCTTAGACTTAGACCCGGTTTTAATGAACTGAAAACGATAGACTTGAAAATCTCTAATCATTCGTTCTCGAGTTTAATCGCATGTCCAACTAAAAATTTAAAATCAATAAAAAAAAAACTAAATTTAAATTTAATTACATAATAATAGATAAATATGATTAAACTTATTTTTTTAATCGTTTTCCATTTATTAAAACACTCTTGGATTAAACATCACGACAATCATTTATTATCCAGATACATAATATTACTTAATCAATTGGATGATGCTATCATTTTTTATTTATTATCATTAATAATGTAGAGCATTTATATTTATTTCCGTTCTTATTATTTATTATGTTTTCTTGTAATCTATAATTACTAATTATAAATAAATGATTTTGTATTTTTGTGGAAGTTTAAAAATAAAAAAGAGTTTTTATTGACTTGAATTTCAATTATAAAATTTATTTTCAAAGTTTTCTTTTTAACTCCTTGCATAATTTCAACTTTCTTTTATATTTCTGTGGGTATATCTTAGTTATTTTGTGTATGCATCGTAAGCTCTGTTATTATTGGCGTTCAATACATGTAAATAGGATGCTTTATGAATTGAAGTCTGTTAACAGAGATTAGATGTAAAAAAATTTCAATTAATTAATTTTGTAGGCGAACTAAAATTTTACTGTGTTACGTTTTTTTTTTGGTATTATTATTCAAAGGTATCTCTGCAATTACATTTCCTGTTATTGAATAAAGTGATTTATAAAGAGAAAACTTTGTATGGGCGTCCAGACAATATATTCCTGTTTCTTGCACATATTTACTTGTATCACAAAATGTTGAACAGATCATGTAAAATGATATTTTGTAACACCAATCTTAACTATTAATAATAATAATAATAATAATAATAATAATAGACTATCTACTAAATTTATTAATTGTTTGTATAGTTAGTAATGGAAATGATTTAATTTTAATTAAAAATTTGCAAAAAAAAAAAATATATTTTGTTTAAAACAAAAAAAAAAAAAAAATCTTTTAAGTATAAAGTGCGCCATCTATGAAATATTATTACCGATATGTTTAGCATTGACACATTTTTTTATTTGTAAAATAAAAAATTTCATTCATAATTTATTTAATTTATTAATATGTATTCACAAATAGAAATTTATGCAATAATAAAAGAATATCAATTATTAATCCGTCAAACGTATTTATAATCGTAATAATGATTCCACCTTTGTTTATATTTAAAATGTTAAATATTTGCTTGAGTATTTTCTTTTTTTTTTTTGCTTATTTACCAAGGTGTAATTATTTATAGATTTGAATACAAAAACGAAGGAGAATAAAACGGAAAAATCATTTTGTAAATATATAATTTTTTTTCTAATTACTGATTTAAATAAAAGGTGAAAGTAAAATAAAAATAATAAAAATATTTTTCTTCTATTTCATTTGCTTCGTTAAATGTAATGTTATCAAGTTGCTTCAATTAATTAATTTTCATTCAATGTTTGCAAATTTTTATTTTTATTTAAAAAATATTTAGAAAGTTTTTGCTTGAATTTTATTTTTTGACTCTTTCGTCTTCTCTTGTGTATTATTCGTGTGACTTATGTTTATGATTTTTCTTTTATTTTTCTATTTATTATTTAATTTTTTTTTTTGTTTTGTTTTTTAATGTTTCAGAGATTTTTATGAATGGATTTATAGAAGCTAAGAAATTGTGAATTTATGTTTGGTAAATATAATGAAAAAAAATAAAATAATAATTTAAGTGAATCAAATTAATATTATTAGAAGTTCATTTGTGGAAACCCGTAGATCCGAACTTGTGCTAAATATTTATTGATGCAAGAACAGATCTATGGGAATCTGCCAATGATACATACATTAACAACAGATCAAAGTATTTATTTTTAACATAAATTTATTTAAAATTATTTTCAGAGTTTTGTAAAATCGAAACCGGCAAATGCGAAATTTATTTAAATTAGCTAATTAATAATTTATTAAATCTCGAATTAAATTCAATTCGATCCAATTATTAATTTCAATTCGAATTAAATATAAATAAGAAATATAAAAAAAAAAAACTTTTGTAGTACTTTATGCAAATTTAAATTAATTAATTTTGTAAAATTTATAGATTTTAATTAATAATTAAAAACAAAAAGCAAAAAAAAAAACAACTAAGATATGATTACCTTAACCACTTGTGACGATCTAATTACTGCTTAGCTTTAGACTTGGTTATGTTTCCCTTTAATTATTTAATTGTTTTGATAATTATTAATTACTACACATACAGTAATTTCTTTATCAACATATAGAAACAGTATATATAGACAAAAATGTAGTAAAAGAACAAACAAAATCAACAGCAGATGAGTATTAAATATATAATATACAATATGAGGTCGATGAACAACTAACAAATGTTTATTAAATTAAAAAAAAAATAAAAAATATTTCTTTTTTTTTTTTGCAAACGAGTGCGAAATTTAACATTTATTTTATTTAATTTGCTGATTTTTAATACGTAACATGTAAGCAATTGAGCAAATTTTTTAATTTTTGCTATCTAAACAGAGGAAAAGATGCTTCTATAGGACGCGTGCTCCAACTAGTAATAGTATGCAAGGATGAAATATATAACTATCTGATAATTACGTTGGATCATTTATTATTTTGTTATATCTCTATTAAATACATGATTGACAGAATTGGTTATTGATAACAATAATAATGACAGTAACGCAAAATGAAACAACACAATGTGAGGCATTTCTAAAAGCAGCAAACATACTCAGTGATCCCCGTATCTATCTTTATGTTTTTATTTTTATTTTACACAATTTTATAGTTTGCCAAAAAATTAATTTCCAAGGTCAAGCTTTTTTTTTAATTTATTTTTTTTTTTCGCGAGAGGCACATGAATTACTTAAAATGACACCAAACACATAAATACTTTTTATTATAAGCTTTTTTTTTTTTCTTTCGTTTCTTCTTTGTAAAGTGAAAATATATTTAATACTTACACGCATTTTTATTATGTTTATTTATTTATTATTTATTTATGATATGTTTTCTACTAATATTATGGAAAACAAAACCTAATTATACAAATTGGTAACACCACGCGTTTTTTTTTTTATTTGTGTGTATAAAAAAAAAAAAAAAACGTTTTTTTTTTTCTTCTCTGTTTAGATTTTTTTTTTTTTGTTAATTTTATTCTTACATCATTAAATTGTTATGTAGTAAATTAGTTGTATATAAAAAAAAAATTAATTAATTAAATTTCTTCATCTTTTTGAAAGTTACTGTGTTAAACTTTTTTTTTTTCTCGATTTTATTGAATAAAATAAAATGATTCTAGAAAAGCTATTCTGTCTGTTACTGTTTTCGTTAATTAATTCAAACACAAATTGTGTTTAATGTTCGTTTGTATTAAACACACTGAATTAAAGTTCTTTACCAGAGATGGTTTATAATAATAATTATATTGCTTTTGAGTCCTAGGCATACTTTTTTTTGTGGTTCGCCACATAACGAAGTAATAAATATTTTTGATTATTCTGATTGATTTTGCATTATCTGCTGCTGATTATAAAAACTACAGGAGCTTTTTATTTAAAAGAAAAGCATTTTTTCCGTAAGCTGGCTACGCCTTATTCTTTTCTATTTAAAAAACCACTCTGCCGACATTAAAACTACCCGGCTTTTTGCATATCATGGTAATTTTATTTATAATTTTGTCACTATTATCAGTTTAATGATATTTATGTAGATATTGAACCATTGTGATGCGATTTAATCAACTGAACCTTAAACCTTTTATGATGTTATAGGAATATGTATTAAAATTTAAGATCCCGGGTTTATTTCAAATAGTTCCTAGGCTATTGCTATTATAAGAAAGATAACCAAAAAAAAAACAATTAATTTCAGGAATTAATATTTTAAATTAAATGAATAATAATAAATAAGGAATTTATCAAAAATTTCAATACAAGAACACCAAAATGCTTTGTGATTTTCCTATAAACCACAAGACGGCAATTTTAATTAAATGATAATTAAAATTAACTTGTTGAAAAAATTTGTTAATTAATTACTTAATATGATCTAACAAAGGCTAATTATCATCAATAAATGAAGAAACTGAAATGACATAATAATACGAAATAAACTTTAGAATTTTCATTAGTTTGAGTGAGTAGCTTTTGTATATATTTATTAAGCACCCTGTAAATTTATAATAATAATTTTTTTTTTTTTATTATAATTGCTACTTAAAATATTCCTTACTTTCTTTGTTAATTATATTTAAAAAAAAAAAATATTTTATTTAATTAAAATCTGACTAAACTACTAGCAGAGACTTAAATAAATAAACATTTAGCAAAAAAAAAAAGAAAAAAAACTACAAAATACAATAAACTTTCTATTAAAATTATTTATTTATTTATTTATAAATCACATTATTATTTGTATTTATATTAAAATTATTTTTATTGAGTAAAAAAAATGTAATTAAAAGTAGAAGAGCAAAACAGAAATTCGGCTACAACGGTATTGTTTGGCTATGCTGATAAAAGAAAGAGAGAAACAAAAACAAAACAAAAAATTATATCATTGCATTTTGAGGTAGTAGGTTGTATAGTAAATCAATAATTAAATATTTGATTTTTTTATTAATTAATATTATAATATAACTATACAATTTGCTAGCTTGTAATGCGTTGATAATAAAACAACAACAACAATAAATAAATAAATATTTTATTTTTTATTAAATTAAATATAGGAGGATAATCGTGGTTTAAGGTAACTTTAAAGGTACACTAAAGGTAAATTTAATAAAAATAAAAAATTATTTATTAATTTAAAGGATTAGTGAATAGTGGTATAAAACATCCATGTAGAAATGGACCAACCCTATGAATAGGTAAATTATTAATTTAATTAAAAACTATTTGTAAAAAAATTTTTTTTATTTATGTCACCGAGAAATAAATATTGCAAAAATTTTTTTTTTGTTAATTCTTCAAATCAAATCTGTAATCATTTATTGTGCAAAAATCATGTGTGGCTCACATAATTGCTTAAAGTCACGTTAACTAATTAATTAATTAATTAATTAAAGAAAACAAAAATTTAATTTAATTACAATAATTTGTGTGTTGAATAAAATAACAATGAATTACACGTAAATTACTAAATAAAAATCATAAAAATAATAAAAAGGAGAATTAATTTTCAATTCAGGAATAGTAACGAAGTATGCAAAACTAGCAAACAAACGAACGATACGTTTTTTAACCTAAAAATTAGAGCACACAAAACAAAACAAAACAAAAAAACGCATACGAATTACCATCTCAGAAACAAACTACCGAACTTTCAATTTATAACTAAAAAAAAAAGTAAACTTTTTTCTTTTTTTTTGTTAATTTATCAACTAAGTAATTGTTTTTATTTATTTTTCTACTTAAAAATGCTGCACATTACACAAAAATCATTAAAATTATAATTTTTTTTTTTTTTTGTTTTTTTTTCGTTTTCTTCATCGCCATAAACACAGTTTATTTACCCACAAAAATATATATTAATAAAAAATTGTAACGCATTCATAACATTATTTTTTTTTATTTTTTTTTTTTTTGGCAATTCAAAAACGAGAAATAATTTAGAGAAATAAAAGAAGAGCAACATTTTGTTTTGGTTGATAAAAAATGTTTTAATTAATAAATATATTGATCAATTCTAGCTATTAATCAATGCTTTAATTACTTTTATGCAATTAAGCAATTACTTAAATAATTTTCTTGTTGTTTTAAAATAATTCAATTAAATATTTACGATGCAGATACCACCTAATCGTTACATATAAATCATAATGAAGAATCATTAATAAAAAAAAAAAAAAAAAAAAAAAAAAAACCACAAGTTAATGTGGATAATCCAGATCACCTGTATTTAATAAAATATTTCAAAAACCAGAAGATATAATTTAAATTTGATAAGATTCGTAATTTGTGATCACAAAATATAAATTCAAACAGAAAAAAGAAAATAAATTTAAATACGAATCGAATTGACGATTCCATCGTATTTTCGGTTAAAATAAAAAAATTTACTTTTATTTACTTTAAAACACAAATAAAAATAATTTTGGCAAAAACAGTTTCGTTTTGTTACTATAATAAGCTGAATTGACATCAGGATACAAAATGTTCATTTGTTTTTCACGTTTTAAATTTTATAAAAAAAAAAAAAACAAAGGAACCAAAACTGTCAGTTAAAGAACAAATGAATAAAAAAAAAAAATGAATAACACAGCAACAAGAACAATAAAAATAAAAAAAAATAAAAGAAGATCTAATCATGTTGTGCCAATAAGATCAAAAAAGGATTACAATACGAAATTAATAAAACAATGATATTTATAATAAAAAAAAAAAAAATTTAATATTTGATTTAAACAAAAAAAAAAAAATGCTAGCATTGTGTGTATGTGAAAAAAATACTTAAAAAGAAAAGAAAACAAATTAATAACGGTTTGTTTAGTTGTAGTAGTGGAAGAGTTAAAATAAAAAAAAAAAAAAGTGTGCAAAAAAAAATAATAAAATTAAAATGATCTGAGTACATTGACCTCACGGGATATTATGTGAGGAGTATATATAATATATAAGTGAAACTATTTGCGAATTTTTTTTTTCTTCTTTTATTAATACATTTCTGTGATTCTTTTTCTGTTTAGTTTTATTTATTTTTTTTTTTTTTGCAAATTTTCGTTTATTTAGTATGTTTCCAGTTTTTTTTTTTTTTTTTTTAATAGTCGTTTTTGTTAACTTTTTTTTTTTTTTTTGCTATGTATTAGTTTATGTTTTATATGTTTAAAAGTTTTTTTTTTTTTTAATTTTATTTATATACATGTTTAAAAATTGTATTAAAGCTTTAAAGTTTTTCTTTTTTTTTTTTTTTTATTATTTTTGCAATGTTTATAATTCATTTCTTTGTGTTCGTAACTCGTGTGCTCTGCTTATTTTATTTTTATTTTTTTTTTTTTTTAATAATTCTTTTCTTTTCGCAAATAAAAAAGAAAAAAAACTCTTTTTTTTTTTTTATATATTGATGATACTGAAAAGCAAAGAAAAAAAAAATTAAATAAAAGGAAAGAGATGAAAAGTGTTGAAAAAAAAATTTTTTCGCAATTTTTTGTTTTTTATTTTATTTTTTTTTTTTATCATATTGTTTGATTAGTGCGGTGAAGTAAATTAAAATAAAAATAATTATTAACAAAAAATTAAAATAAATGATATAAGGCATAATTGACTAATAAAAGTAATAATTTGAAAAGAAAGCAAAAAAAAAAAAAAAATAAATAAATAGATTTTGCACACAGGGTGATTGTAAAGGTGGATAACAGTTGTTTTTTTTTTCTTTAAAGTAAAAATAGATAATTTTTTTTTTTTATTTTATGCCACGGTATCATTATGTGGTTGAAATGTGAAAATTTTGTTTTAGAGAAGAAAAGTTTTTCAGTTAGAAATTTTTTTTTTTGTGGTTTTCCCAGCTTCGAAGTGAATAGATAATTAATAAAATTTAAATGAATTTAAAACAAAAATTCCGTGTAATAATTCAGCATTTAAAATTTATTTTCTAACTAAATTAGGAATGGAAAAGGCAAAGAAGTAAAGGAAGCTTTACAGTGACAAGAAAATGTTTAAAATTTTTAATTAGATTTACATGCAACACAAAATGAGTTTTTTTTTTTTTTTTAAATAAAAAATGTTTTACTTCAATTTTGGTAATCAATTAAACCCTATATCCTATTACTAGATGAAAAAAGATTTACTTTAGTAGGTAAATAATAATATAGAAATGTGTTAATCCTTAAGACTTCAATTCTAACTATTCTGTACTTTCCGTAAAATTAATTCATTATAAAATTTATTTTATTTACCTGCTTTTCGATATTTTCCTTTTTTTTATTCTTTTGGAAACTTTTTAAATTATTTGCTACATAATTAATTTACTTAAAAGGTATGTGTTAATGAAAAAAATTAGTCATAAAGTGGATTTATATGCATCGCCTCTGCTTTTCTGATCAAATGACACAAATCTTAAATTAAATTCGTTGATCATGCAGAACACAAACGTCTTTATCTCTTTTATATTTTTTTTTGTATACAAATGAATATTAATTAAAAATTCATTAATGATAAATTGTGTATAGATAGTTTTAATTTTTCAATAATCAGTCAAAATAAGTTTATTCTGTAAAAGACTTACTTTATGAGCTGCATAAAAGGCTATCAAAGAGGAATGATAGCACCAGGTTCATGTGTACCTAACCGCAACAAGGAATTCAACGAAAGATACAAACTAAATACATGCGCATGGTAAGTCTAATATAACTTAGAATGATTTTGAACTGAAAAAATAATTAAGATGAAATTATTAAAATTTATTTTGCGTTTTCTAAAGAAAATCAAATCAAATGTATTTTTATTTCCAGTATTTGTCACTGCTGATTCCCTGAGACCCTAATTTGTGACTATTGAAAAAGTTTCACAAGTTTTGATCTCCGGTATTAGCGGCAAAATTCCAACGTTTTTTTTTTTTTATTTTTATTATATTTCTGCATTTCAGGTTTTGTTTTGTATAAAAAAAAAAATAATAATAAATTTATTTAATAAACTTGATCTATTTTCTTTTATTATTACGATTTGTCTAGTTAATTATCTATTTATTATTGTCCATTTTTATTAATAAAATATTTTATCATAAACCAACAGGGGGGAATTCAATTGAAAAACTGCATTTTTATTTTTTTTTTACTATTTATTTGTTCTTTTTTTATTCACCCATTACACATTTTGCTCTGAATCTATTGTTTATTTTTTATAATAAAATTCAAATAAAATATTTATTCGCTCCCCTATATACATATCTATTTAATGAAATGAAATTTAAATAGATTTTTACATTAGAAAAGGGATTTTTAATAATAAAATATAAACTAGAAATGACTTAAAATTTTATTAATGTCTAGACAAGATTCATAAACTTTTGTTGTTTATTATCTATGCATATATTTTTTTTGTTTAATATTAAATTAACAATTTCCATTCTTTATGATTAGAAAGAAATATATAACAAAATCTATTCGGTCCAACGATGCGTACAATTTTGACTGGTACAAACATAATACAATCTCATTTCTTCTTCAGCACGACGTGTTTGAGCTTGAAAAAAAACTGCTTCGCCATGACCACATTTTGGACAGGCGTGGTCTTCTGTTCTTGGCAACGTTGGGTCTGATATTACATCAGGTACAATATGAGTTAATTCACTAAAACGAAAATTATTCTAGAATTATGGAAACATAAACAGCAAAGAGAAAAAACTTACTCAATTTCGTGCATAATTTTGTTTACATAAATACAATTTGAATCTGCTTCTTGTTTATAATCACAATTTCTACACGCATATAATAATATTTTATTTTCTTTATCTTCCTTTGGATACAACATATTATTACTAAAATTAAAAAAAAAAAAACATCATTTATAAATGTGTGATCATAAAAATCGTATCATATAACAAAAAAATTACCACTCTTGACAAAATCTAATTCCTACAAAACCGGGACCGTCATCATGGCCAGCCACATCGTATCCAGACATTCTTATATTTTAATCAAATTATATTTATTTAAATATAAATTATTTAATCGGGGATATCTTTATAGAGAATGTATTAACGCTTTGAAATTGACAACTAAAATGCTTTTGTTTTAATATATAGTATTTTTCATTGTAAACAAAACAACAATGGCGGATTTTATAGTACTGTGAAGTTGACTACAGTTATTTTTATTTCTAGAATAATTTTACAATAATTTAGTCTAGAAATTTTGAGTTATTTTGTTCAATTTATGTTTTATATATAAGTGCCAAATTAATTCGTCACATTCGTGATTATTAATAATAATTGTAATAATCAATTAAAACTATATTTTATTGAGATAAATTATTAAGTTGTATTAACAATGGAAAATCAGGATAATTCAAGAAATACACAAAGGCAACCTCACAATTTACAAGTATGTTTATAAAATATGAAAAACAAATTAAAACTTCAATTAAAATTATATTTTTTAGGGATTATTAAGATTTGCTGTAGAAGCAACCCGATCTGAAGATCCTACAACTAATTCACAATTTGAGACATTAGATCCAGAAAGAAAAGCATTTTTGGAAGAAGCATTAAAATCTTTAACCATTGATGTTGTTGAACAATTGGAGTTGGCAACAAAAATATTAACCGATGAATCTGCCACAGAAAGTGAACAAAATAATGCCCTAGAAAACATAGCAGACTTTGTAAATAATATTGATACAGCCAATGATTTTTATAAAATTGGTGGATTTTGTATAATTGAACCATGCTTAAATTCGACACATGAAACTATTAGAAAAAACACGGCAATATTAATCGGGGAATTAGCTCAAAATAACCCATTTTGTCAGAAATATTTATTGGAATTAAATATATTACCAAAATTAATTGATCTGTTAATGGATATACCAAATGTTGCATCAAGTGCTATGTTTGCTATTTCATGTATGATTCGAAGCTATGAACCAGCTTTAGAAGCTTTTATTGCAATTGGCGGTATTGAATGTATTCTCGGATGTTTAGAAAATAAAGACGATAGAGTTGTCACTAAATCAGCATTTTTAATGAGTTGCTTAACGGCTGAACATAAACATATTAGAGGTAACAATTATATAGAAATGTTTTTAAAGTTCTAGTTAATTAACAATTAATAATTTTAGATGAATTCGTACAACTTAACGCTGTCAACCGTATCATCTTATGTTTCAAGGATCTGAAGACATATAATATTAAATTGGAAACAATGTTATTAGTCTTAAATATTTTAACAGAAAATGACACAGCTAAAAATCAATGCCGAAGTGTCTCTTTTAATCTTGAACACAAATTAAATGAATTAATGAAAACTATTTCAGAACAAGAGATTCAAGTAATATTTTATATTTCCTGCATTAAAATTTGTCAAATGGAATAATATTTGTTTTTTTTTTAATTGTATTTCAGGAACATTGCACACACATTTTAAGGAAATGCTTTAATAATGTAGACAATACGGAAAGATAATGTGTATTAAATAATAGAAATGTTTCCACTTTACAAAGCAATCTCTAAAAAATGTATTAATATACAGGCGGTAATATTTATTTAGATTTATTTACTAAACGTTTTATTCCTAAAATACAATAAACACAAAGAAAATTCACCAAACAATACTAAATACTAGTAAAATAAAAATATTTTAAAACTGTCATCAGTTAAATCACAAATGCTTAAAAGTGGGGAGCACCTGTATTATTATGTTATGCAAATAATTTTAAATATTTATTGCATTTAAATTATATTCTTACGATTAATTTATGTTCAAATTTTATATAAAGTTTAATATAAGTTAGATTTAGTTATTTAATATAAATAAAAGATATTTTTGCAGGCTTTAAATTTATAAATTGATAATCGAATAAATATTTTTATTAATTATATTAAAATAAAAAATGTATTTTAAATGCCATTAATAAAATCGATAAATTCGTAAATAATTAATTATTTTCAATTACGTTTATTTAAATGCTTTGTTTTATAACCATTTTATTTTATAAATAATATAAAGTTCATAAAATTTAATCAATGTTAGATTAAAATCCTTAATTAAATCCAATCGCATTTAAACAAAAAAACGAAGGAAAATACAAAGAAATTTTCATTAACTGAAAACACTACGAAGTTAACAAAAGAGAAAAACACGTGTCATGTGTTTTTCAAAAAAAAAGAAACAAGCAAACAATACACGTACTGCGTTTTATTGTTTTAATTAATATCAATTAATTAATTAAAACGTATTTTTTTGTATTGATTATTATTGCAAAGAAGCGACAGGTAAACAAATTAAACGTGGACAGTAATAATAAAAAAATAATGACAGCGTTGACTTATCATTTAAAAAGAAAAGAAAAACGAAAAAAAAAATTTTTTTTTTTTTTAAACACAAAAAAAGTGGAATAAACTTTTCTTTTTTGTCTACACACATATTTTTTTCCATAAAAGTGTTTTTCCTTCTTTTTTTTTGGCTTTAATATATATTTTTTTTTTCTTTAATTTTCTTACTTACAAAGGAAAATTTGATTATAGACTCTTAACTTCGTATTTGGCATTACGCCAACTTGGATACAATCCAAAACAAAATCATATGGTTAATTTTTGTTTAACATGCAAAGAAAAGAAAAAAAAAAATAAAATAATTGATATAAAAACTAAGTCATTGAATTGGGTTTTCTTTCTTTTTTATTTTATTTATTTATGTTTGATTATATAGATGCTGCCGTACTTATTTACCTTGTGCACCTTTTCTTTCTCTCTTTATTTTTTTTTTTTATTTTTTTAATTATTTAAATTTAATTTATTTTAAATAGAAATTTTTTTTTTTATGACATTTCTAATAAAAAACGTGATTCTTATTTTTTATTTTAACGCTTATTTTACACAATATTATTTATTTTATTTGATCATTTTTAATTTTATAACTTTGGCTATGCGAATTAATTAATTAAAATAATAAACACAGTGTTTATACGTTAGTTAAGTCAAACGCAAATTATTTCTCTATTTCCTAATAATAAAAATTATTTTCAGAATTATTTTTATTATACGTAATGATGTTATTTAGACAAATCCGCTTATATATGGTTTATGTAGAATTGGTTTTACTTCTTCTTTAGTCTTAATTAATTAAAAATTTTAAGCCTTTTTATTGTTTAATTTGAGGTTGGCTAAGTATAAAAGATTAAATCGATACTTGCAGGGTTTAGGGTTTATGTCGTACTACTGTAAAGACGGCTACTATTAATTGAACCCATAAAACTAATAAATCATTTTTTATTGGTAATTTTAAAACAGTAACATAAAATTAATTACCTAATCTATTCTACTATCAACATTAATAAATAATTAAGAAAAATATTTTCGGAATTACAAGAATTTAATGGAGTTTCCGTTAATTTTAATTATTAATTATATTTTAATCATATGAGCTTTTAACGTGCATTTACATACTTTAAATATTTTTTTTAACATCAGAATAACTCATCACATCCTAAAGTACCATAACAAGTAATTTTTTTTTTTTGATTTATTATCAAGAATAATATGCATTAAATTAACTTGGTAAAACCCAAAAAATAAATGAAGATTTTTCTCGGCTTAAAGCAAAATAAACGTTTACGTTATTAATATAAAAAAAAAATACCGAAATTCACCTTTATCTCGAGTACTCCATACAAATGTATTGGTTTAAATGAACTGTCTAGTTGTTTAAACAGATTATTTTTTTAATTATAAGATGCACAATAAATGTGCACGTGTACCTAAACAATAAACACCTGTGACATAACCCATAATACTTAACAGTAACGAAATAATATTTTCGTTAATTTAATTACTTTATTCTTATTCATTTACTTTGTAACAAACGTAATTCATTGTAAAACGGAAATAATTATCAAAAATAATTTAAATATTTTAATAAATAATCTTTCCTCAGGTCTTTATATACCAATTTATCATCGTTATAAACTGGATAATTGCGTTTAAAACCAAACGAATAACGAATAAGCCAAAAAAAAAATCCATAAATTATACAGAAAGTGAGATGAAAATTTTATTATTATTTTTTTTTTTTTTAAACAAGAAATATAAATGAACCTTATTTGTGTTAAGTTTTTAAGAATAGAATTAAATTTTGGTAGTAATGTAAATTAAAAGAATTTACTTCTTCATTTTAATGTAAAAGAAAAAAAAATCGTAATTTTCCATGTTCGTAATTTTAATTAATTATGATAGAATATTTGGTTGTCAAATTATTTATATATTATTTAAATATAAAATTATAATTACTATGTCCTTACTACTTTAAATGATTGATTAAAGTGCAATTAGGCACTCCTCGCTATATTTAACACAAAGCAAAGATTATAATTTATTAAAATCAATCACATATATTTCAATACAACGATAGAACATTAAATAAAATAAAATTATTATAAAAATACATTTGTTTTTCTAGTACACAAATAATTATAGAATATTCTCATTGCGTTGTTCAGTTTTTATAAAAAAAAAAACAAAAAAATAAATAAATAAAGCGAAAAGGAATAATAATGCCAAATATAATTTACATTTTTCATCTCTCTGTATAATAAGTAAAAGAAAAAGAAATTTTTTTTTTTTGAAACTTTTAAATACATGTACGTAGTACATACATGCATACATACATCAATGAATAAAGATAGAAAAGTTTTCTTTTTAAAAGAAAAAACTGTGCTTTGTTCTTACTTTATGAATTGTTTTTTTTTTTGTTTTTGTTTTTGTTTTTATGTTTTTAATTTTAAAGACTCGCTTTTTCTAATAAAGTTTCATTTATTAATTGAAAGTATAACAAGAAAGTATTAACTAAAAAAAAAGTTATAGACAATTAAAAACGGAAAAAATTGTGTGTGTTTGATAGGATAAGAATAATAATAAAAATAATAAAAAATTAATAAGGATTAATTAATTTAATTCTTTTTGTTGTTTAAAAAAGAAAAGAAAAGAATTTTTGTGAGTTAATATTTGAACAGAACTTTTGTATATAAATTTATTTATTTTTTTTTTTTTTTCTTAAAACGAATAAGATCCTTTTTTAACGGTTTAAGTGGATAATTATCTTATCAAAAAAAAAAAAGGAGAACAAATTGTTTAGAAGAATTTTTTCATTTTTAATTTGTAATTTAATGTATGTGATTTTTTTGTTTACATATTAAATAGAAATATTTAGAATAAGTGAAAATATTAATATATATATATTTTTTTTTAAACTTTATTAATTAATGAAATTCTAATGCAACTCTAATTAAATTTTAAAATTAATTTTTTTCAAACTGTTTTGTTTATTAATTGCTTTGCTATAAATATAAAATTGTTTTATAAATCATATTTTTATTATTAATAATCATATTTACTAATACAAGTTGACATGTGCATCTTGCATAATTTAATTAGTGCATTAATTAGTTCAATTTAACGCAGTTCATTAAAACTAAAAAAAAAAATCTACAGCACAATGTGTTTAGCAAAATATTTACAAAAGAAAAAAAAAAAAAAAAAAAAAACGCGTTAAAACAAAACAAACCAATAAAGAAAAACACAAAAAAACAGACAAACCGAGTAAATACGCAGCATGATAAAAGTTCTTTGTTTGTAAATATTCATCTTAGTTAGAAAATAAGAAAGGAAAATTAACGAGGAAAACAAATAAACAAACAAAAATGCGAAATAAAGAAATTTTGCGACTAAAATTATAAAAAATGAAAAATTTGTTTTTTTTTTTTTTGTTTTCTTAGACAATAACTCGCATGAGTAATTTATTTCGATATTAAAGGATTTCACAATAATAACAACATTATCACATTTGAAGCTTTTATTATTGGGGATGTGATAAACAATTGTCATGTGTTTAAATATTAAAGCAGAATAAATCAATCGCTAATTAAAAACCCACGTAATTAGTAAACAGTTTTTTTTTGGAAAAATATAGAAATAATAGAAATTATGATAGGAAAACATTATTATTATTATTTTTTTTTTATATAAACACCAATTGTTGGTGCCAACTTATTATTTTTTCGTTTTCATGTATTTAAGTTGAATCTTTAAATAATTTTATAAAACGGTTTTTACACATGTAGTTGTAATAAGAGGAAAATCAAAAAGCAACATTTAAGAAAAAAAAAAAAAATAATAAAAATAAAAATAAACATTTTCATTCACTGACATTTAATTCTGAATTTACGGAGAAAATAGTTTTTTGAATAAAATTTGTCAAGAGAAATAATAATAATAATAAAAATTTATAATTATTATTTAATTATTTCGATTAATTTGTGTAGTTTTATTTATTAATTAGTGACAAGTTGTACGAAACAAAATAAAAATGAATCGAGGTTTGAGTTTTGCATAATCAAAAAGTTTTTTTTTTCTTTACTATATGCACTAATAAACTATTTTGCTTCTGTTTGCAGTAATTAAATAAATAGTATGAGCTTAAATTTCAATAATTGTAATGAAAAATTTGCGAAAAATAGTAACGTCGGTTGTTTTTGTGTGCGTTTAAGTGGAGGCGCCTGATCATATTTAATTTTTATTTTGCTTTTACTTTTTTTTTGCTATAATTTAGTTTTTGCGTATTATTTCGAGCGAAAAAATAAACAAATGATTATTTATGATGTATTTACAGATCTTTTAAGAATCATGCCATCCGAGTGCTCTGCAAATCCTCTTCAGAGGTCTTTAGCTGATGCAATTATACGAATGCTGCCTTTAGATGAGATTCGTATATTATTAGCATGTGGCGCTAAAGTAATTAAATTATAATCAAATAAATATAAAGAAACAATTAAAAGATGAGATTAATTTTGTAGGTAAATGAACCAGTGACTCAAGGATTACGTGCATTACATTATGCTGTTTGGCAAAAACATATTCCTGCTGTTAATTTATTACTTGTTCGTAGTGCTGATATAAATGCAATGGATGATTGTGGATATAGTCCATTGCATTTGGCAGCTGAACATGGTTATTATGAGTTAACAAGAATTTTATTAGAGAGTGGTGCTAAAACTGATTATAGAGAACCAACAGAAGAATTATATCCACGTACAACGTTATGTGATGAGCCACTTAGACTTGCACTCAGAAATAAACATTATGTAAGATTATTTAATAATTATTAATAAATATATATTAAATTATTATAACACAAAAAAAAAAAAAAATAATTAAATAGGATGTTGCTAGATTATTATTGGAACATGGTGCTGATCCAAATAAACGATATTTCTTTGGTGCTGAAATTAATTTAGCAACAGATACAGAAGCAATTGAATTATTATTAACATTTGGTGCACATACAGAGACTCGAGATCGTGCTGGTATGACACCATTAATGAGAGCTGCCAGACACAGTCAAGTAAGTTTTGTTTTTTGTTTAATACAATTGCGACGACGATTTATTTAATTAAATTTCAATTTTAGAGTATCGAACAAATTTTATTATTATTAAAACATGGTGCTGATGTTAATGCAATGACTGATGCTAGAAATGATTTTCGCACAGTCTTACATTATGCTGTACTTTCTGGTAAATTCATTTTAAATAATTAAATTTTATGGCATTAATACCCATTAATCTTGTTTTATTAATTTATAGGTAGTGTTAATTTAGTTAATTTATTATTGAAACAAGGTGCAAAAGTTGATTTAATAGCTCCATTACCAGAACCAGATAGACCTAGTCCATTAGATTTATCTATTTTAAGAGGTGATCCAGCATTAGTTCGTATTTTATTGGAAGCTGGTAATAAAAACATTTCTAATTAATTAAATGTTTGATAAATAATTCTTAAATTTTTATTGTTTAATCAGGTGCTAATGTTAATCGAAGCAATCCTGTTATTGGGACACCATTGCATGTGGCGTGCGCTGATAATATTCCGCACAGAATAGAAATAATGAAGGTAAACAAATAATAATAATAATATGAATTACTCTGACATTCTAAAATAATAATTCTTAAAATATTTCAGATGCTTTTATCTTATGGCGCAAATCCAAATATCAGAGTAAATGGCGAATCAGGTAGCAATGCTATATTAAGACCTCCACTTGCAGAATTATTGGCAAGTAATGACAATATAACAACCGAGGAATTACATTTGTTGTTACGTTATGGTGCAAAGGTATTAAACGCAATGCATTTTTATTCTGAAGCATAATAAACGTTGTGGACTAATTTTTAGGTGGCGATGAAGACACAATATAGAGATCCAGATGGTTTATTAAATTGTTTATCGAACATATCCCACGATACTGTACAATTTCGTATATTATTAAACGCATCTGAAGAATTTGATCCAAGCATGATAAGGCGCAGCAGTTTTATTACCGATGCCCAACGTAAGGTGCTTTTAGATCGTGCATCAAAGCCACTTGAATTAAAATCACAAACACGTGCATATTTTCGTAGATTATTTGGAAGAGAATTACCGGCATTTGTACCTACATTATTTATACCAATAATTTTAAAATCTTACCTTTTGTATGAACATAGTTAGGTGAATAATATTGTGATTATTTAATTTTTAATTATTTCTATATCATATATTTCTATGTCGATAAACGAAATTTGTGATATTTATATTTAATGCAAATAACGATAATTTTAATTCCTATTATTATATTAATTTTAATATATATAAATAATTATATTATTTATATAATATTTTCACGATTTTCAAGACTAGACAAGATCTTTTAAATAAGATGATTTTTGTATTTTATAAATAAAATAATTTTTTGTATGTGAGATGATTTCTTATAAAAACGAAATAGGTATTAAATTTATTTATTTTTTATTTTATCTTTATAGTAAGTATATTATATACTATTTAAAGGTAAATACTTTTTATTTATTTTTGGTATTTTGTGTCTACCTTTATCATTTATTTTTCCCATCGTTTGATTGAAACGATTGTTGAAACATTGTTGAAATTTCCGTAAAAGCAATATTTGATTAAACATTGTATGGAAGAGTCCTTTATGAAATTCGCGGAACCTTTTTCTGTCAAATCTGCTGAATACAAAATACACTGTTAAATAAATAGATATTAAAGAAATGTAAACAAAAATATTGAGCAGATACAGAATATAAATACAAATAAAGTAAATTTTAATTTGAATATAAATATAAATAATGGAAGAAATCAAAACGTACTCATTTAAAAAATCAACATTATCAGATAATACACCTGGTGTAAAAAAACGAATATGGAAGTCATTAAAACAAATATTAACTGCAGAAAGATCTTTACCATGGAAAGAAGATTTTGTTTTATGTTAGTTTATTTGGATTAGTAATTTGTCATGAATTCGATTATAGTTTTATTTATTTTTAGATTCATCAGTAAATCCACCACCATCATTTAGGCCAGCTAAAAAGTATTCAGATATATCAGGATTAATTGCTCCCTACACAGATCCACAATCGAAGCTTCATTATCATAATTCCGATGAATTTGCAACTGTACGAAGCCTACCAATGGATTTAACAGCTGGATATTTATCTTTACGCGGTGCTAGTAGTATTGTTGGCTAATAATAAAGAATTTTTTGTTAATGTAAATAAAGTTTTAATTTATAAAAATGAAACAATCTGATTTTTTTTAATTTTATTGATAAAAACATAACCACAAAATACAAATACAAAAAGCGTTTTGTGGGTAATAAACTCACTTTCGCAAAAAAAAAAATGACATTTTGCGTAAAAGTAATTGACAAGTGTTTGCGGGATGGAAAATGAAGGAGCAATGATATTTTTTTATTAAAAGTCAATATCGTTCCTTAAAAATAACTTAAAATAGTAAATTGGATTATATTTTATTGAATAAGAATGTTATATTACGTATATTATTAATTAAATTATGTTACAAAACTTAATTGTACTTTATTTAATTGTAAATATATATTTATAAAAGTATTTCTATTAAATTGTTTACACATTTATAACTGTTTCAAGAAAGTATAATATAAAGTTTACGTGCATACGTGTATTAAAAAATATTTTTTGTTGATATGACGTGTATCGCTGGGAAAAAATTTCCATATGTCAACGGAGAATACAGAAAACAGCAACAGCAGTCCAACGAGAATTTTGGGGGAAGATTTAAAAGTAACCTCAGAGCCGTCTGTTATCTCCCAAAGTGCAGGTCATAATGATTATACCAAAGAGATATCATTAATAGACGATAATATAGAAGAAATTGATAGTAAAATTTTAACACAAAATGCGGATAATATAATAGTTAATAGTATTGAAAAAACGGAAAGTAATTTTAGTAAAATCAAAAATAAATTATCTAAAGCCACAATGTTACTGTATTATGGCCATGAAGTAATGATTCTTCTGACACTTGTAATAATATCAGCATTGGCCACATTGCATAATGTGTAAGTGCTTTATTATGTGTTAATTACTTTATAATTAATATACTAAATATAAAAATGATAATTTTTTTTAAACAGAGCTCCAAAAACAGCACGTGCCCCTTTACCAAAACCATTTTTTAGTAAGAACTCATTTATTCATGATTGGCCATATGGGAATTTAGTTGCAACCCAGAATAATGTATTCGTATCTGAATTATCAATTGTTATGTATTATGCACCGTGGTGTGCAGAAAGTCAACAGGCTAAGGCTGCATTTGAAGCAGCAGCAAAAATGTATCATCGTGAGGTTTGTTATTAATTTATAATTAAAGCAATAAAAAAAAATACAAAATCTCTTATTTACTTTATTTTTAGATTCATTTTGCTGCAATAAATTGCTGGCATCCGGGTGGTGAATGTCGTTTACAGTATGCAAAAGTTTCTTCATGGCCAGTTATCATGGCATATTACCAAATTGGTTTAGGTGTTCAATATCGCGGTGTATTGACTAAATCTTCAATTATTAGATATATAAAATCATTGTTATCACCAGTCAAACGTTTAACTAGTCCAGACAATTTACTACAATTAATGACTGGCAAAGATGTATTTATTTTTCAAATAATTTACAAATTTATTTTTTTATATCTTTATAAACATTGCATTTATATGTTTTTAGGCAGTGGTCGTTGCATTTGTTAATTTAGATGAAAATAAACAAAATTATAGAGATTATAACAATATTGCTATTAAATGGATTGAAAAAGATCCTTATCAAGAATTAATATTCGCTGTTGTCACAGGTGAAACATCTAAATTATTTGGTGTTAATGATTTACCAACGTTAAGGATGTATTTATGGAATACAACACTTGTAAGTGTTATCTTTAATTTCACCTGATTTTTATTTTTGATTTTAATTTGTATTTATTATTCAAGGAATATACTGGGAATAATACATGGAACCACGATAGTATTAATAAATGGATAATGGTCAATACACAACAAGTATCATTGTGGTTATCACCTCCTGGCGTTAAATCAAATTTATTAGCACCGTATATAAAAAGTGGGCCAGTGTTATTGTTATTTACACCAAGAAATTTATATTTAGAACATCTAGATGCATATGAAATGGTATTTATTCAATTTTTTTTTTTGCAAATAATTTGTGTTTTTTATTTATGTTTCTTCTTTTTTTTTGTCCAATATAGTTGCGACAAATGGGTATGGAATATTACAATTGTAATAATGATAACTGGGTTAAAAAAATGGCAACAGAATATATCGACCAACAGAGAAGAGGTAGATTTTTACCTACCGGAAACATTATGCGAATTTTTTATATTTTCTTTTCTTTTTCTTTTTAGAAAATTATAAAAATTACATGAAATTAAAAAATGATTGTCTTAAATTAATAAATGATGAGAATGATCTAAATAAAAAGTATAATTCAAAAAATAAATGCTACACAGATAAATCAATAACAATATCATATATAAATATATTAAATTCATCAAAACAAATTGAAAATGATGAATGGAATAATAATATAAATGATTTCTGTGGAATAAATAATAATATAAATAATAAAAATAGTATAAAATATTGTGATAATATAAGAGATTATAATTTCTATAAAAGCCAACAATATTCTGTAAAGAAAAATATAAATTATTCAAATATATATAAAACATCAATGTTAGATAATGAGAATGATAAACGTTTGCCAAAAAATTTACAATTATTAGCATTAAAGCGAAAATGTGAATTAATTGATTTTTCAAATAATTATCAAAAAACTTTACTATTAGTTGATGATGAAAAAATTGTAAGAATTTTATTATTTATTTCATTCATTAATTAGTTAATAAGAAATATTAATTTTTTTGTTGTTTTTGTCTTTGTTTTTATATAGAATTTAGATTTAATATCTGGTTTAGCGTGTAAAAGTAATAAAACTTTTGCATTTATTGCAATGGATACATTAATATATCATACATTTGCGGAACGGTTAGGTGTTGATGTATTAAATGTTAAAGATCAAACAACAGCTATAATATTAGATCAAGATGTATAATTAATGTTGTTCATCTTATAATCTTTAAACTAATAATTTTAATAATATTTTTCTTTGTAGAATGAATCAACATATTACTTAAATGGTAAAATTGTATTAAATACTCTAACCGAATTTGTATATAATTTTACAAAAGGTCTATTACCACGTTATATGAAATCAAATAATATAACACATGAGTATACACATTATTTTAATTATAATGATTTTATAAAAACTAGTAATGAAAATAATATTAATTATGAAAAAAAAATTATTAATAATACTAATAATAATTTCTATATAAATAATAATGCCAAAATAATAAAAAGAAAAACAATTTCAATTAGAGAAATAACATCGGATAATTTTAATGATGTCGTCATTAATAATATAAAGGTAAAAAAAAATTAATAGAATTTAATTTTAATTTTAATTTTAATTTTAATGTAATATTTAAATGATTTATTTTCTAGACAATTGTTGTATTTTTTTATTCATCACGTTGTGCCTTTTGTAATATATTGTCACATAGTATATTAAGTGTATCAAAAATACTTTCAAATATAAATAATTTAGAATTTGTACGTATTGATGGTGATAAAAATGATTTACCATGGCATTTAACAATGGAATTTTTCCCATCATTAATTATTTTTCCAGCATACAGGTAATTATAGTCGTATTTTAAATATAAAAATTATTATTATTATTATTATTATTGTTAATTATAATAATTTAATTCAAGAAAATCTGAGAGTAGAATTTATCCAACAAATTTACAAGGTAATATACAAAACGTTCTCGGTTTTGTATTGGCTAATCTAAGTCGTTCCCAACGATTATTTGGTATTCTTTCTGCATGTAAAATACCAAAGGTTTGTATTATCTAATAATAATAATAAAATTGTAATTTATTATCATGTTTTATCTATTATTATTATTATTGTAGAATAAACTATATCGTGAAGACTGTTTAAATATATTACGTAGTGAAATAACAGAGAATATTTCAGTGAATTTACGTGAATGGCGTATGTCACCACATAAAAGAAGAAAAATATTGCGTCAATTACAATTATTGAAACAATTATATTTAATATTATTAAAGAATAATCATTCCGATAATTTAAATGATTTAGAAAATATTATTAAATCAATAATAAGAATATCATCAACGTCAACAATCACCACCTCATCATAATTATTATTTATATTTTTATTTTTTATATATTTTCTATTTATGTAAAAAAAAAAAAAAACCAATCATAAAATCATCAAAAAAAAGGAGAAAAACATAAAGATATTTTATATGGTTGAAGGGGGGGTTTATAATAGAAAGTTTCTAGTTAATTTATTTAAAATATCCTTTAAAGTTCTGTCATTAATATAATATATAAATAAAATTAATTTAAATATCAATTGATAATTTGTAAATATAAATACTTTAAATATATTTAAATGAAAATAATAATTTTTGCATTTTAATTATTATTCATTATTAATTAATTAATTAATTAATCACTATAATGTATTATTAATCGTTAGATTATATAATAAAAATTATTGTTCTTCGGTTATTTATCATCATTTTTCTTGGTTTTTCAAATCAAAATTATTCGAATATTTTGATTGATTACTTATCCCATGGTATAAATAAGTTATCAGGCAAAGTTTATTATTGTTTTTATTACTTATGTCTATATAAAAAAGGAACATAAAGATGGTGAAATTGTGTGTATTAAACTAATATGTTAATTACATTTTTGTTAGCATTAATATGAAATGAATAATTTATAATGTGTCATGTACAGGGTTATCTAAATTCATTTAAATATTATTATTATTCCATAAATTATATTCTCATTCCTAGTAGATATTAACCTGTTCAGTACACAACCGTGTTCTGATCTAAACTGAATACTTTAACATTAAACTTTAATCCATGTGTAAAATCGTTGATGGTTCATAAATTACAATACGATAGGTGTGAATAATAATAATAATAAAAATCATTTTTATTACAGGGTACCCTGTTTTCTAATTATTTACTAAATAACCCCATACATTTAATTCTAGTTATGATTGCAAATGTAATTATCCTGTATGTGTACATATTTTGAGAAGCATTATAAACATAAACAAGAGCATTGTACATTAGAAAAATCAATAAATATTCCTTTATTGTTTATTATTTTTATTTTATTCACACCATTTCAATATTTACTGTTGTCGCAGTCATTACGTTTAAATAGAAAAGTTTCTACTGTTTAAAATCCGAATGTTCTAATTCTAATGGAATTTTAATTGATCGAAGTTGGCAAAGATTTTTGTTTTGCTTTTGTTTTTGTGTTTAATGTTACTGTAGGGAAATATTTTGCATTTTTATTAATTAATTTCATAATATCGTTTAAATAATTGAGTGTCGTTAATTTTTCATAAGCATTACAAATGTTATTAAAAATAAAAACTAAATGCATAAAAGGACTGCAACATATTAATGTAAATTATTATTTAATGTAACTTATTTTCATTACATTAAAAGTAACAAAAATATCTATAAAAAAAAATAAATAAATAATTAGACATGCAATAATCATTTTTCTCTGTAATAATAGCACGAATTATTTTATTTATAAATTAAAAGGGAAAAATTCATTGTCGTTTATTTATTGAAATACACTTGTGCTTCTACATACAAAAAATAAAAATTAATAAACAAAATTAATTAATAAAAGTGACCATGCAATACTGTAGTTTAATTGAAATGCGTTTAATTAATTTATTAAAAAAAATATGAAATGGGTTGTGGTACATCAACAGAATCAAAAACAATAAAACAAGATAATAATAATACGGAAATAAATGGATTAATTGGCGGAACTAATGGTATAAATAATTTTAATAAGGTAAAATGTGGTTAAAGTGTCATTACTATATAAATTCTATATAATTATTAATTAAATATTTAAATATCCATTATACTATTACCACACCGTTATATAATTATAAAATTAATTCGTTAATTATCTGACTGATATAATCTCATGACACATCAATATAAAATGCAGCCAGGTGAAACAATTTTAGCTGCTTATCAACGTTTAGACGAGTTAATATGTACGTTAGAAAGTGAATGTCCTGGTCCACGATTAGCAACAGCCGAAGCATGGATTGATCATTTAGAAAGTTTAATGGATCCGACAGCGTTAATAGGGGAAGATATAACAAAGCCGCATATATTAGGGAGTGATAAAAATGCATTAGATGTTGATGAGATTATTGATCAGAAATTAATAAATAGTTTTAAACCAATTAATGTGAATGAGGATAGAAGCGATATCGCCAAGGTTCGTCGTGTATGTATAAATTAAAAATAAATTTTTTATACAAATAAATCTTTATCCGTTTTATGTTTTTAATTAATTCACTGATTATGTTGAAGCTTGCGATTCAGCTAAAAATTGCATTTGATGCAAAAAATGCGGCGGCACAAGAAGAATTTATGGCGAAAATAAGTAGAAAGTTTATGGAATTAGCGGCACAACAGTTACGGAATGAAATGACAGAACATGCGAAGAATAGAGCTAATACTCTACTTACCACTTATAATCGACTAAGACAATTTTATTATGAACAGGACAATCTCTTGGGTAAAAGAATTTTTAAAATTTTATTTAATTAAATGTATAAATAAATTTTCTTTTGTTAAAGCCTCAGTTACTGGTGGCACTTATTTGTCTAGTTTGGAACAACAAATTGATGCGGAATTAGAAAATGCTAGACAAATACGTGATAAATTAGGTGCTGTTGCTGAACAATGGAGAACTTCCGGAGCTCTGCTACGTGCAAGTGCTAAAGGTGCACTACAAGCCATTGAATATTGGGGACTTGTTGGTAGTTCCCAGTTAGTTTTTACCTAAAAAAATCCTTTTATGGTTATTCAAACAAATATTCTATTGCAGAAGTCCAAATGAACGTATAACATTAGCGTTGGATTGTCGCAGTGCTGTCCAGGAATCATTAACTGCATTTGAAGGTTCTCAAGCTGCCTTACCGCAAGTGGATATTCCATATTTTAGTCCAAGACAAGCTTCCGCTGTACGCCATGCAAATATTTATATGCTCACAGATATGGCCAATGCTCAACGGTAGTTTTATATAAAAAATATTTAAATAAATAAAAGAGAAATAGAAATTTTATCTTATTGTAGATTTCGTCACACACAAGAAGTACTTGAGGTTTTCCAAATAAACACGGGCAAAGCATTAGAATGGTTACAGCAAACGTATAATAATACATTGAAAAAAGATTTAAATAATTCAGAAAATGTTGTTATCGGATTAGCAAAGAAATTACGTATGGAACGTACAAAATATATACAAAATGTTGCTGGCAATAAAATGTATAATTTCTCAACAGCAATTGATATTGGCTGAAACTAACGTTTATTATTTAATTAGTGTAGACTAGTGTTATACTTATAAATAGAAGAAGAAAAAAAAAAACATTCTTTAATCAAATGAACGACTGTTTAATGGGGTCATGCAATAAATACAGACAAATGCCATCGCATGCCCCCCACACATACTTGTTTATTATATATATTTTGTTAGAATACATAAAAAAAAAAAAATGTTTGTTTTTCATAGAAATAAATCCATTGAAATTTCTAAAATTCACTTTTCTTCATCAATTTTTTTTAACTCCATTAATGCGGTTTCAATTCTTGAATAATTCATATCAAGTTTATTATTTTTCTCTTTTCTCTGCATATTTGCCAAATAAATTCGTCTAACGAATGGTGTTAAGAGTTTTGCATCTAAATTATTACAGCCACCAGTTAATAAACTAATTGGATAGCCAACGATAAATACAATTAATGTTCCTATTAATGAGTAATACATAAAACTAATACGGAATAACCAAAATACAGATGAATTATCAGCATCATGTTCATAAATTATTGTTTGATTAAATCTGAAAAGGAATTTTTGAAAGAACTTTGAATCGATCGAACAGAGATAAATAATTACGTTTGTGTCGAATTAAATCTAATGAAATCATTTGGATCACAGCCATCCGTACGAAAAGGTAAACTGGGATACCTTAGATTACCATCAGCGATTTCAAATTGTGCACCAAAAGCCATTATACTTACAGTGATAATTGATACGATAGAACCCCATAATGCCCCCTGAAAAACAATTTTTTTTTTTCTTGGGTTTTATTACTTGATTACTAACATTAACTAAAAAATTACCGTTGGATTTGCTTTAGGGAAGACCATACCGAGTGTAAATAATCCCAACATAGTACCAGATGTAACACCAGACGCACTTATAGCCAAGCTAAATATGCTTCCTAATTTTTCAACGACATACACTAATGCTAAGCATAAAACACCGATTAAAACGACGATAACCTAATACAAAGTTCAAGTTTCTTCATTAAATAATTAGGGAATGGATAATCGGTGATTAGTTTACTTTCATAATATTACTGGCTGTCTTTTCCGTTGTATTCGACATTAATGGTTTCATAAAATCTACATAAATTGTTCCCGATAATGTATTCATACTGGATGACATTGTTGATAGTGCAGCTGAGAAAACACCGGCAACAAATAATCCCGGTAAACCAGGTATTTTATTTGCTACACTCATAACATAATATGCAAAGATCTATAAGATAAAAATGTTTCTTGATTAAATATTTCCCAGTCTTTTTTAGCTTTAAATTTACCTGATCAGGTTTTGTGACTTCGTTTGTTGTTACCGGATCACATGATTCAAATTTACTATAGGTAATTAAACCATTATAGATTGAAAAATATTTTATAATAATATGACCAATCCCAAAAATCCAACTCGCTCTATTAAAAATCATTAAAAAAAAAAAAAATTAATTAGAAAACCTGAATTCTTAATTCCCGCAGTAAAACTCACTTGATTGCATCTTTAAGGGTTGGTAATGCTAAAAATCGTTGTACACATTCCGGTGTAATGCCAACATTTGATATCCACATTGATGTTAATCCAACCGAAATCATCCAAAATGATGATCGTAGAAACGGATCAGGATCAACACTAAACGTTAATTAGTTAATTAGAAATCAAATCTATGGTTTTCGGTTATCAATAGAAATGAGTGAGTACTTAAACCAAATTAAACGACCGCCACGTTCGGCTGCTTGAAAAACATTTGAAACACCACCCACAGACAATGTTCCTAAAACAATTATTGCCACAAGTGCTATAATCATTGCAGAAAATTGCAAAGTATCAGCCCATACAACAGCTCTGTAATAATAATTAAATTAAATTATTCGTTCCAGTCCAATAACAGATAAGGAAAATTTAATTAATTATTTATGTATAATAACCTTAGACCTCCGAAAGTGGTGTAAAAGATACAAATCGTACATATAATTGGTGTTATAACATGAATACTAATTCCAGTTACTAAATCCAAATGTAAAAAAACGAAAAAACCAAATTATACAATTAAATTTTTATTATTTTCTATTAATTATATAATTATTTACCTTGACTAAATGCAATTGCAGGCGCAAATATAAGTATAGGAATATTAAGTATACAATAAATTGTATATAATCCACTTGCCATGATACGTATTTGTCCGTTAAATCTCTTTTGTAAATATTTAAATGGTGACGTTGTTTGGATTTCATAAAAAACAGGTAAATAAATGTAAGCCATTGATGCAGAGACCTAGATAGAGTGATTTAATTATTTTTTTTTTTGTTTTTTTTTTGGTATTAAACATTGAATGGAAAAATGAATTTAACATACAATTAATCCAGATATTGCACAAGCCCAGTACTGGGTGCCATATCTATACATTTCAGCTGGTACACCTAATACAGTTACAGCTGATATATGACTAAATAATTATAGAAAGAATAAAAAAAAATCTTTATTTATCAATTACATTAAAGTTAAGTAACTTAGTTAATCCACATTAAGAAAAAAAATAAAATAAATACAACTGTTTACATGCTACAAATCCATCATTAAACTAGTGAACTAATTTATATTAAAACTGAACTAGATAACACTTTGACATGACTTAAATAAAAAAAAAAAAAAACAACTGTGATTAACTTACGTTGCGGTTAATGAAATCGCTACAGGAAATACCTTCATCGTTTTACTACCTAATAAATATTCTAATGGATTATTTTGTTTTTGTTTACCAAAGAAACCAAAATAAATTCCAATTATTGCTGATAAACCTAACATTGTACCAAATATACCATAATCTAAATATGAGAATAATAAATTCTCTTTACTTATTTCCATTATTATTATTATTATTATTAAACTTTATTAAATAAAAAAATCACAACAATATTCAACGTTAAACAACACAAAACTGGTTATTTTTTTTTATTCAAATTACATTCGTGTAATTGAATTAGAAATCAGTTTTAATGATGATACTATTGGTCCCAGATGCTGTGTACAACATCTATGTTTCTCTTTATTTAATAATCATAATAAATAATACAGTAAAATAAACAAAATAAATAAATAATTAATTTCCCATTATGTTAACATCAAGAAGATGAAGATAACAATAGAAGAAAAAGAAAAATATTTTAATTTTAATTTTTTTTTTTTTTATCTATATCTTTATCTTCATCTTTATCTTTATATTAGGATTTATACGTAATTTAAATAACGCACGAGTTTAAAATATGTATGCAAGTATTAATTGTGGAATGGTATTAGGTGATAAATGTGCACAATTAAATATTTATTATTAATTGTTATTTACGTCTGTTTAATTTTTTTTTATTAATATTAATTAACAAATGGTGAGAGCAATAAAACATTTTTAATTTTGATTAATTTATAATTTTATTTATTTATTTTATTTTTTATTTATATATTATCATTATTATCGTTTAGTTTTTTTAATTCATTTAATGCAACATCAATATCGGTATACTGTTTATTTAATTTTTGTTTATGTAATAAATTTTCATCACGTATAAATGTTGCCAATAAACGTTGATCAAGAATATCACAGCCTCCGGTTAATAAACTAATTGGATAACCAACGATAAATACAATAAAGACACCAATTAATGAATAATACATAAAGCTGATACGGAATATTGGATGAATATCATTGTATTGTGATGTATGCGTATCGTGTAATAATGTTGTGTTACTACAATTGGATAATAAAAATTTAATTAAACGAAAAGAAATAAAAAAAAAAAAAAATCTAATTAATAATCACAGTAATAAGGACTCTAATATTTCATCACAGCCATCAGTACGCGTTGGTAGTCCTGGTGGTTTAACAGCGGATTGTGCACCAATTAATATTACACCAACGACAACAATTGAACAGATTGCACCCCAAATAACACCCTGAAACACCTTTAATTAAAAACCCACAAATATCCACATAATTTATGATTAATTCCTTACAGTTTTATTAGCTTTTGGTAACAGCATACCAATTGTGAACATCCCTAACAGCGTACCAGCAGTAACACCTGAAAACGATATGGCAACATGAAGCACAGCACCTAATTTCTCAACCATAAAAACCATAGATAATTCAATTATTCCCAAAATAATGCATGTGATCTGTAGAGGAAAAGAAAAAAAAAATAAGACAAAAAAAAAAACAATTCTCCTTGTGCATAAATTCATTGGTATCCCAACCTTCATAACGTTACTAGCGGTTTTTTCTGTGGCATTCGGTAACCGATGCCTTAAGAAATCTTCATAAATTGTTCCTGATAATGTATTTAAATTCGATGACATTGTTGATAAGGCTGCGGAAAATATGCCCGCTATAAATAAACCGGGAAGACCAGGAATTTTACCACCGACATCCATTACAAAGTACGGTAACATTTGATCAACTTTTTTCACTAAGCCAGATGCAACGGGATCACATGTTTCGTATTTTGCATACATTATTAATCCGGTGAAGCATGAACAACTTTTTATGAAAAATAAACCAATGGCCAAAATCCATACTGATCTAGATTTTTTTTTTTTTTTTTTTTTTTGGAAATTATTATTCGCTTTGTTGTTTAATTAGAATTAAAATTAAAATAAAAAAAAAAAACCAACTGTTTAGCCTTTCGTATATTTGGAACAGATAGGAAACGTTGAATGCACCCTTGATTACAGCCTAAATTTGAGATCCACATAATGGAAAGACCACAAGCAACCGTCCAAAAAGATGTTCTTAATAATGGATTCGGATCCATACTAGCATTAAAAAAAAATTAAATTATTATCCAATATTACAAGAATGTGGTTAAAGAAGATTTTATTTACTTAAAAAAAATAAGTCGTCCACCCCGTTCAGATATTGTCCATACATCCCAAAAGCTACCAACCGACATTGTTCCTAATACAATAACCGCTAAAATAGCCCCAATCATTAATACAAATTGTAATGCATCTGTCCAAACAACCGCTCTACATAAATTATTCATTAATTAATTTAATTAATTATTTAATTTTCTATAATTATTTGTATAGACTGAATGATTAATTACCTTAAGCCACCAACAGTTGTATAAAATATGCAAACAGCACATATAAGTGGTGTAATTAGATGAATATTTATACCAGTCACTGTGTATTTAAAATAAAATTTGTGTTTTACACATTACATAATTTATTTATTTAACAAATAAATACTTAATTTAATAATTTTATAAATTCGATAAATGGATAAACACCATAAAACAAATTATTGTCAAACAGCAATTATGATTAATTAAAAAAAAAAAAAAAAACGAAAAATTTGGTAAAACCAATAATCAAAGTCACAAACCTTGACTAAATGCTAGCGCAGGCACATATATAACAATTGGTATAAAAACAAGACACGATAATCCATATACAAGACTAGCAGTAACACGTACACTACGATCAAAACGTTTCTCCAAATATGTAAAGCACGATGTTAATTGTAAATCATAAAAAATTGGTAAATATAGATAAATCATAGCAAAGGATACCTTTTATAAACAGAAAAAAAAAATAATAAAATTCACAAATAATTGATAATTGAATTAATTTAAATAAAAACGTATTTAGTCTTACACATAAAACTGGTACAACAAACATCCAATACTGTGTACCATTCACATACATTTCCGTTGGAACACCAAGTAATGTGATACCAGAAACATGACTAGAAAAAAAAAACATAATAAGAGAAACTGTTTTTTATTAACACATTTTCCAATATTGTTTACCTAGCAATTAATGATGCAGCAACTGGTAGTATATTCATTGTTTTACCACCAAGTAAATACTCTTGTGTATTATCCTGTTTCTTTTTTGCAATAAAACCAAAATATAAACCAATTAATGCTGAGGATAATAGCATTAATGTAAAAATACCATAATCAATTGTTGAAAAATATAATTGATTTGTTTTACTATTTATAGTCATATTATCCGGTTTGTTTGTTACTAAATTCTCATTCACATCAATTATAAAATCGGTAACAAGATTTATTACCGATGTTGTTGTTGTTGTTGTTGTTGTTGTCGTTGGTGTTCCTGCTGTTGTTACGACAACAATTGTCTCACTAAACTCATTATTATCCATATTGTTAGTAACACTCATTTTACAACTTTTTCTTACAATAATTACATAAAAGCATTAAATTAAATTTATTTCTATTCTCACAACACAATACACTTTTTATTTAATGCACAGTTTGATTTAAATCAAACCAAAATATAAATTATAACTAAACTATTTTATTAAAAATTAATTCATTTTATAAAAGTTTGTTGGTTGGTTGTTTGGTTGGTGTGTGAATGAAATTTTTCTTTTTCTTCCTTTTTTCTTATTCTTTTTTTTTTTAAAGAATTCTTTATCATATTTTCTAGATAAAAAAATGAATAAATATAAATAAATAATTAAGTGTTTAGCTGTTGTTGTTATTGTTGTTGTTGTTGTTGATGAGAAGATAATACAAGATTAATATATGATACAAAAACAAGAACAATAACAACAGTAGTAAGTAGCAAAAAAAAAAAAAAAAATGTGACGAAATTTATTTGTTGCTTAAATAGAAAATACAAAAGTGGTGAGAGGAGAAGGCGAAAAACTTTGTGATAATTACAATTGCCTGACATTTTTAGTATGTTTTAAACGATTACTGTAAACTATCATAAATCATAAGATATATAAGACTTTTCTCGTTTTTTCCCCATTTGATTTATCTAATTTAAATTCTGTTTTTTTTTTTTTTGCATTATCATAATTTTTAATCTAATTTTTAATTAATTTTAAACTAAATTGTTTCAGTATTTTCTACTTTGTTTAAATGAATTAGTTTTATCTAACTAATTATATATATAACTATATATCCTTATTTATAATGATTTTGTGATATAAATAATTAAATAAATATTACAAAGTTTGGGTCATTTATTAAACGTATTATTGTGATCTATTGCAATTTCGTATTTACTACATAATCAGAATACAATGGAAGTATTAAAACTGTACAGTACTCACCGGTTAAATTGGAATTGTTGTAGCATATTATCTGAAATTGAATAACATTTGGAGTAGCTGAGTATTTGCTGTATTTTGCTTCTGTCACGTACGTCTAAATCGAATAAAAATGCATTGGGTATCTGTGGATGGTAATAGATAATCAATTAACAGTTTATCTTTGGTAAAAAGTACTTAAAAGTTACTCTCCTTGTTTTCTATTGCTGTAGACAATTTTTAGTCAGTATTTCAGAAATCCTAACATTCCATAGTTTTTGATTGATTGTTCAAGAACCGGCGCTATTACTACGGCAAGTATATTAAGTCTGTGCGTGCATTTATAGAAGCACCGATAGTACACTGATAGAATTAGTATTCTTCAATTTGGAAAACCATTTTCATTTGTAAGACCAAAGAACCATTATCTTTCCAAAGTCACAAATATCAATCGATAACAAGTTAATCGTTGTAAAACACACTATAACCACATAAATGTCACCTCAAAAATGTTTGTCCTTGTTCATTATGTCATTAGCATGTATTTATCCAGGCTGGTATAATTACCTGCACTAATCCATAGGATTTTTTTTCCAAAGATAACTAATCAAAGTTAATCTAATGTTGTTTCGCTAGTTTTATATAGATGTCAGACTATTCTGTTAATTTATTTGACAAACAAAACAAAAAAAAAACAAAAAACATTGGTGAAAACATCCGATACATAATTACGCGTTATAGTTGAAAATGGTAAATTGATTATCGACAAAATAGTTGTTACTGGTGGATGGGATTAATTAATGCAAGGTTAAACGAATAAATAAAATTTTC
This sequence comes from Ptychoptera albimana, assembly GCA_961205885.1. Classification (NCBI taxonomy): domain Eukaryota; kingdom Metazoa; phylum Arthropoda; class Insecta; order Diptera; family Ptychopteridae; genus Ptychoptera; species Ptychoptera albimana. Next base: position 20,829,655 of record OY540801.1, read on the forward strand.
CATATTTTTTTTTTCTTTATTAAAAATTTTTATTATCAATAAAATTATTTTTTTTTTTTTGTATTTTTTTTTTTTTTTTTATAGTGGTGTATTATTATTAATTTTTTGTTTTTTTTTGTAATTATTTTTTCTTAATTTTTTAATTTTTTTTTTTGCTTATAAAAATAATATAAATTTTTAATTTTTTTATTTTTCCGTTACATTTTCTTCATCTTACTTAATTATAATTTATTTAAGGCTGTTAGCATATATATATTTATATATATATATATATATATAAAGTTATACATTAATCACGCTCAAATAAAAAAAAAATAATAAAAATAAAATAATTAATTAAAAAAAAAACCCTGTCATTAGATACTGGTATATTGGTGATTTTTTTTATATTAAATTTATAAATGTTAATTAATTTATTAAGAAAAAGAAAAAAAAAACTATTTTGGTAGTATGAAAATGAGAGATATGACTGTAAAAGCAATGAAGACTTGATGTAATTAAAAAAAAAAATTTAAATACGATCTGAATAAAAAAAAAACTCCGCCATACAAATGAAATTCATTAATAAAATAATTGAATAGGCTAGCAGCAGTTTTAGTATATAATTTGTATTGAAAGTTACTTTATAAATAAACTGGTGCTCTGGGTGGAGTTTATTAATTCTATTGTTAAATTTATTTACATTTGCCATACTAGGTGGAGCCCAATTATTATAATTCCAATTTGATTGGTTGAATATTAAATAAAAAATGTTACTATGAAAAGATGTATGAAAGAGAGGTAAGTACATAATTAAAAATGAATTAAAAGTGAATTAATTAAAAAAATAATAATAATAATTTAATTTAATTTTTAAAATGATTAAGTACAACAAAAAAAAAAAAAAAGCTTCCAAAATAATTGTTTTTTTCTTTTTCATAAATAATTAACAAACGTTTTCTTATTAAACAAAAAAAAAAAAAAAATTAATTAAATAAATAATTGTTTCTATGCTATTGTGTAAGGTTTTATTTTCTTCTTCTTCTTCATCTTTCTTTCTTTCCGAGAAAATTCTAATTAATTCACAATATTAATTAAAAGTAATAATATTAAATTAATAACAAATAATAATACATAAATTGGTATAAAATAAAAAAAAAAAAAATTAGTAATTAATTAATAATAAGCAAACAAAAGTATACAAACAAAGAGTTATTATATAAAATTATAAAATTGGACAGTTAATTAAATTAAATTAAATATGAAATGAGAATAAAAAAATAAAATAAAATAATAATAATAATAATTAAAATAAATAACAAGTGAGTTTGTGTACTTTTCATTAATTAATTAATTTCATTTCTTTGATTATTATTAATATTTTAAGTAACTTAAGTAATTTGTTAAATTAATTGAAAAACAAATAATAATAATAATAATAAAAAAAAAATTGATTAAAATACTGATTTAAAGTGTAATTTCCTTTTAAGAATTCACTTAAAAACGTACTTTTAACGGATCAGCACTTGTTTATCGTTAATAAATACTGAACCCCCAAGAGTACTGGTTTTAGAGTAAAAATAATTTTTATACGTTTTTTTTTTGTTAACACATAATAGAGAGTAATTAAAAATTAAAAAGAGAGAAAAACGGAGATCCGATATTTAATTATTTTTTTAAATTTATTTTACAACTCATTTACTCATTACTCAATTATTATTTTCATCATATCCCCATTTCTCCAATAATACATTTTTTATCTTCTTCTTCTTCCTCTTTCTATCATTTCATTTCTTCAATGTTTAATAAATTAATTAATTAGGGGTAAAAAATAAACATATTCTAATGTTGTTTATATTTATATAAAATTATTAATTACTTTTTGTTAGTTGCATGTTAATCTATAGTTTTAACATTTTTTATCCTTTTGCATTTAAAACATAAAACATAAAACAAAAAACATAAAAAATAAAACTGAAAAATATTAATTCTTATAAACTAAAAATAAATCCTTAATTATTATATAAACTTTTAATTAATAATCAAAATTAAAAAAAAAAAAAAAAAAAATTATTTTCTTTTTTATTTATATGCTTTTTTCATATAAAACTCTAAAACTATTAAATTCATATTTTTTTTGTTTTTTTCAACATTTTTTTTTCTTTTTAATATAATTATTATAAAATAATGTTTAATAATAATAATAATTGGTAAACAACACAATAGTAACATTGATTAAATATAAAATAAAGGTTAAAAAAAAAAAATTTAAAAAATTAAATCAATAATCAAACAATTAATACAAATAAAAATTATTTTCTTTGTTTAAATTAAACACTTTGCCGCATTGACAATTATTTGTCGATAATTGTCGATAAAAAAAAAAAAAAATTAAACAAAAATATCAAATATATAATTGTTATCACGTGTGACAATGACGTCTGTCCGTTTCACCTTTAATTAATTATTTTTCTTTCTTTTTTTTTTATACGAATCGTCAAAGATTTTTCTTTCCCTCTTTCTTGTTGCTTTTTTCATAGAACATTATATTATTATTATTAAAATTAAATTAAATTAAATATTAATAATACATTTATAATTAATAAAATTAATTTTGGGTTAAAACTGGTTACTTTTTACGTCATTAAAATTAAATTCAAAAAGAAACACTAAAGAATCTTTCTCTTCTCTTAATTATAAAATAAAAATTAATCTTTAAATGGTATTAATATTATTATTATTTTGCAAAACGTAATTAAATAGTTCATGTTTAATTAATAAAAAAAAAAAAATAATAATAAAAATTAATAAATATTATGTACTTCACTATGTGGTTATTTCGTTCTCTACGTATAATTTGAGTATCATTTAAAAAAAAAAAAAAATCATTAACCAACAGAGTTTTCCTTTGATTAAATTTAATTAACTCACGAATTAAAACCAAAAAAATAAAAATAAGTACGTCGATTAGAACTCATTAATAATAATAATTAAAAGAAAAAAAAAAGTGATTTAAATAATCAATTAGAGAGCTTTTTTAAGAATATTTTTTTTTTAAGACACTTAATTCATTTAAGTCAATAAACTAATAAAGTTTTAGTTAGTTTTTCATTTAATTGACTTAATTTAAATATTATTTTTTGTTTAAACAAATGAAAAAACGAAAACAAAAGAAAATTAAATCTTTTTATTTAAAAATTGATTAATGAGTGTTTTTTTTTTTAAGTTTATATTAATTAATTAATGCTAATTTTCTCGTTAAGTCTAATTATTTTTTTTTTATAATACAAAGATTTCGCACAGCATAACTAAATTTTAATTTTACTGAATTGAACTTATTTTTAAGGCCGGGAATTAAGTTAAGATTTTTTTAATTAAATTTTAATTGCATTCAGTTGTGTTATATACGATTAAACTAATCACTATCAGAGCTAATTTCCATATGAAATCCCTTACAAAAGCATCGGCTTAAACAACAACTGAATACATACAACAACAACAAAAAAATGGTAAAAATATGGACTGATTATAATTTTCTTTAATACAGAATTGATTAATTAATTAATTAACTAATTAATTAATTAATAAAAAAATAAAAAACAAAGAAAACTTTATTTAATTTTTTTTTTAAGGCGGTGTTTTTCTTATTATTCATTAATAAAATTCTAAGCAAAATATATATAAAGACAAAAAAAAAGTTTCTATTGCTTTTCTATTGTTAAATCGTATTTTGCTACTAATTAACCATTTCTTCTTCTTCTTCTTCTTCTTCTATATAAATATACTTAAGTAATTAACTTTAATTTTGTTTTATTAATGCTTTTTGTATATGCAATAACATTTTTCTTTTTCTTTTTCTTTTTTTAAAACAAATTCTATTTAAGTAGTTTTTAAATATCGGTTTTTCAAATTTATAAAAAAATTTGTGTAAAAAAAAAAAAAAATTTTTTTTTTATATATTGCTTATCTATTAAAAATGAATTAATTCATTCATTAATTAAAAAATAATAATAAATCTGATTGTATATAAAGATTGTAAGCCACTCCAAGTTTTTCTTATTGTTTTTTAATTTTTAATACAGATATAGAGAGTATTAAATGGTTTTTTGTCAAGACAATTTAAGTCGTCATCTAATAAACGCAAAACAAGCGTTTTTATTTTTCTTTAATATTATTTTAAATGGGTAATAATTAATGAATTTTTTGTTTTAATTTTTTGATAACGATAACAGAGATAGATAAAGAGAGCAAAGAATTTAATAATAATTAAAAAAAAAAAAAATAATAATAATAATAATATTTTTTTTTAAACAAAATTCCTATCACATTCCTATGCATTTTTTATATTTATTATTATTATTTTAGTAGGCAAGAATTAATTAAATAAAAAATTAAAAATTAATGAAAAATTATGTATGTGATTTGATATAAAAAAAAAAAAATGTTCTTTCATATATTTTAATTTTTATCTAATTAAAATTATAAACTTAAAAAATAAAAATAATAAATAGTTAAATATTTTGGTAACTATTATCTCTTTCATATTAACTGTGTATGTAATGTATTAAACATTCGTATTCATCCTCAATATTATAGACAAAAAAAAAAAAAAAAAAAAACATTTAATTAAATATATATAAACAAACAAATAAATTAAAATTTAAGTATTTTCACTTGTTAATTGCTTTTCATATTATAATAAAGGTTAATAATAATTATTAAATAAATTATAAAAAGAAAAAACGAAATGAAATGAAAAAAAAAAAAAATTGCTTTATCATCAATAATACTGAATTTGTGTTAATTTTTGTTTTGCTTTTTCATTTTCTTTTTATTAATTATTAATTTTAATAAAAAAAAATTTTTTTTTTTGTCAAAACATATAATATTGGTAATTAATTATTTATAAAATTATAGGTATAAAATCAGTATCTAAGTATACTTTATTTTTTATTATTATTTTTTTTTTTTTTTTTTTAAGGATAGACATTCATGTCTGTTAATAATACAAGCAAATTTCTACTGCAAAAATAAATAGCAAATGAATGATTTTTATTAATTAATTTTAATTATTTTTACTCTTAAAAAAAAAATCATTCATTGCAAATTTAACAATTGAAGAACATAAATTCGACGCTTAAAAATTAAAAGCTTTTTGTTGTAATAATATAATTTAAATTAAGAGAAAAAAAAAATTATTAACAAAATTGGTAATCTTAATTTAAATTTAATTTGCATCTACAAATAAAAAAATTATAAAATTATATCAAATCACAAATAAAAAATATTTCTTCTTCATCTTCTACTTTTTCATCATCTTTTAAAAATGTTTTACTCTTAAAATTTGTTCTTTATTTCCCATGTCGTCAGCTTAATAATTTTAATTACTTTTATTAATACTTAATTAATTAGTAAAACACTAAAATAAAAAAAAATAAAAATTAATTAATTCATTAAATAAGAACGTTAGTTAGTAATAGAGATAAATGTTAATATATAACGTTCATTATCATTTTTGTTTTTTTTTTTGATAATTAATTAATTAATAAATTAACTTTCATCTTGCATTTTTAATTTATATTTTATAAAATATTAATTTTTTTCATTGAAAAATTTTTAAAAGCTTTTTTTTTTAGTAGTAGATTATAATATTATTAATGAGACATTTTTTTTTTCTTTTGAAATAATTAATGTTTCTTAATTTTTTTCATTTAAATATAAATTTTCACAGCGTGCATTTTTCATTTATTAATTTTTTTAATTATAAATTCATCAAATTTTGGAATTAATAATAACACTAATTGATTTTTTTTCTTTCTTTTTTGTTAAATTATTTACAATAAAATTTATTTTAAAAAAATAATTATGTTAATTAATTCCAAGGAAATATATTTTTTTTGTTCGGGTTTTATATTCTTTTCTTTTCATTTTTCATTATCAATTTTTTTTTAATTTTTGTTGTAAGTTATGTAAGTAATTTTATTCATGTAATTAATTAATTGTTCCTTATAAAATCACTTACCCTATATATTAAAAAAAATTCTCACAGATCTATAATTTAAGATTATTAAATTAAAATAAGTTTGATTTATTATTATTTTTTATCCTTATAATTATAATTTTTAAGCGATTTGATTTGATTTTTTTTTCTTTCTCTCTTTATTTATTTATTTTCTTTTTGTTTTTTTTTTTTTTAATTTAAATTTAAATTAATTATATATTCTTTTATAAATATTATTGCTAAATATTTTAATTTCATTTTTTTTATGTATTGTCGTTTTATTAATAATTTTTTCTTTTTTTTTTTTTTTTTGATTAAATAATTTAAAAATAAAAAGACATCAAAATTCATTAGAAATAAAAAATAAAAAAAAAAAAATCTTAAAAGGGTTGTGTTGTTTTCTACACTACCCTATTTATACTTAACAATTTGAGTATTTTTAATGTACATGGTATTAATGGTTTTGTTTTTTTACTTAAACAAATATAATTATTTTTATAATTATTTCAATAAAAGGGGGGGCCGTCGTAATAATAATTTTTCTTTTTCCTTCTTTTTAATTGTTTAAAAATTGTTTTTTTATTCCTTCTTTTTAATAATAATAATAATAATAATAATAATAATTAAAAAATGAGTATTTTTCTTTACTTATTACGTAACAACATCCAAATATTAAATTAATTTGCAAGAAAAAAAAAAAAAAAATTATTTCTTTTTGATAAAATAAAAAAATGAAAAAAATTTAATAATAGAAATATCATCAAAGATTGTTTAATTATTTTAATAAATAGGAAAATATATATAAAAAATTAAATTAAAATAAAAAAAAAAAAAAGACAAAGAACAACAACAAACAAACAAACACATAATTACAAATCAATAATCAATTGATATAAGGTAATAATAAAACAATTTTAGATTTTTTTTTTTTTTCATAAACATCTAAACTTCTAAACAATAAAAGAAAGGTTAAGAGAAAAAAAAAATGTTTATATAAATATACACACATGTATATATAGATATCTATATATTTATAAAACTATTAAAAAAAAAGAATTATTTTTCTTAATAATGGGGGGTTTGGGTTTTGTGTTGTAAAAATATCGATTTGTTCAAATACAGATCTAATTATATAAATTAATAAATTTTTATTTTCTTCAAAAGTTTAATGATGATAATAAGAATAATAATAATATCTATACAAATACAATATTATGTCACTCTTTTCCTTTAGTTTCATTTTCTTTCTTTATTGTATAAATAAATTTCATTACTATTCATAAATAATATTTGAGTTTAAAATCTTTATAATTATTGTTGCTTCAGGTCAGTGTTGTGATGAATCACTACAATTGCCACTACCTAATTGTGTTGATACTAAATTTAATGGTAGATTACATGTTTCAGATTCATTTTCACCACAATCACTGTCGTCATCAACAGTATGTATATCAAGATTATTATTATTACCACCGATATTACCATTATTTTCAATTATAGTTACATCTGGAAAATTATGTGAGGCACGCAAAAAATGAGAATAGTGCTGCAAAAGAATATATAAATTAATTAATTACATGTTCAATTCACAAATTGGCATTAATTGTAAAACTTACAGGCATCGGAAAATGTGATCCAGCTCCCCGAGCAACACCACCTAAGGCAATTAACAGATTATGATTTTGTAGTGCTTGTAAGTCTTGAGTATTACTACCACCAGAACCACCGCCAGCTCCACCTCCACTGCTTGTTCGTTCTATCGTTTCAATTTGTTCTTGTTCTACATGAACAGCTTTTGATTCTACAATAAACAACACGTCATATTAAAACCCTTTCTAAATCAAGAAATAAGATCAAAACTTACTACTTCGTCTACTTGATTTATCACCCTTTGGCCTTCTTCGGCGAGTATGTATTGTATCACGTCGCATTGTGTGTGGACGATTTACACCGTGTAATTTAAAGTATAGACCACATGCATTGCAAACCATTTCTCCACGCATATTACGTCGCCAAATAGTAGTTGTCAATGTACCACAATTTGTACAAGACATATCTTTGTTATTTTGCTGCTGCTGCTGTTGCTGATTGTTATTCTTATTATTATGAGTTTGAGCCGAAGAACCCTTGCTTACTCTTTCATCTGTATTCCACTGCTGGCTATTGGCAGTACCAAAATCATTTGTTGTATCAATTAATGACACATCTAGAGACATATCAACCTCCTCCAATGGCGCCCGGCTTGGACATGATTGTTTTCGACGTCCTGACGATTTTGATGATTGAACGTGGCGATCTGACGGCATATCACTCTAAAAATAAATAAAATTAACAATAAAAATAAAAGTTAAAACAAAAATAAATTTTAATTAATAAACAAACCTTCAGTAGAGACATGGGCTGTTCTAAATGCAAGCCCAATGCAGGCAATGTTAAACCCAATGTTCGATTATTTATCATTTGACGTAATAATTGTGTAGCGTGATTAGCACCACCACCATTAACTAGAATAGAAAACAAAGAAAATTTATTATTGATTCAATATTTTAATTATAGTTGTTAAATACTAACCAGTAGTTTGCGCTAATGCTTGCCACAGCTGTGTTGTTGCTGGATCAGTTACATCATTATTACCACCATGGTGATCATCTGAGGATATTAAACTATCCGGTGTTTCACGTCCAATATCATATGATTTACGTGATGAAGACTTTCCGGTTGTTAAATTCGTAGCCATTGTTCCGCCACTACAACTTCCGCTACTATCACGTCCAGACGTATGCGATGAAGTCTTTTTTATTTTATTGACAAAATTTATATTATTATCAATGTCGTTATCTTCGGAAATTTCCTGAATATCAACTTGTAGCCGTCCCGGATCAGAACTATCATTAGAATCACTTTGTTGACTATAATCTTCACCATATAATTCATTTGATTGGATTACAGAATTTTCTTGCTTCATTTGTTTATTATGTTGATTATGATGATGCTGTTGTTGTTGTTGTTGTTGCTGATGATGATGCTGGTGGTGCTGCTGTTGCTGCTGATGTTGCAATTGCTTTGGTAGTTGTAGTTTAATCTTCTTAAATGATAAATCAATTTCTTCACTACTTCCTGATCGTTTTAAATTCTTTAAAACATAATCTTGAGCCTAAAAAAAATAATAATAACAAAACAACAGTTAAAGAGAAACATTTACACCAAACTTATGATTTATAAAGAAATACCTTTATCACAGGTGATGCAATACTTTGTTGTTTTTCATTAATACTTGATGATGATGTATTGGTAGTTGAAACCATATTATGATGTGGTGAATGCGGATTTGAATTTGGTGGCGTAACAATTACTTTTTTACTCATATCCATTAACACAGCTGCTGTTTCTAAGCGTTGAAGTTGTGATAAATTTTTAACTGTTAATGGTAATTTGGACCGATTATTATAACTATTATTTGTTATATTTGTCCCTGTAGACGATTGATTATGATTATTATTATTATTATTATTATAATTATTAACTGGTGATGAAGAATTTGTTGATGTTGTCACATTGCCGCTACTATCAATTGGTATCACAGATACAGAATTAGCTTCCAAATGGTCAAGATGATTTTTACTTATAACTGAGGTAACTGATGATGACATATGAAGTTGATGATTCATAGGCGATGATATTCTTGGTGGTGTCAATATTTTTGGCGACATTGATAATGAATTTGGTAAAGATAAATGTCTTCCTTCTAACGGTGATGACGATGATGTTATAATTAATAATTCAGATGAATCCTTATTATCCTCTTCAAGTTTTATCGATTTATTTATTGGTAATAGCATACCACTAGTACCAGTATTTCTTAATTCCTGTAATGCGGCAACAGCTGTACGTTCAGATGCTTTACGTAATGTGGACGGTTCTAATAGTTCATCTAATGTTTCAGATGTTTTTTCTAGTACATCCTATAATTGTTAACGAAAAAGAATTATAGAAAAATAAATAAACAATAAATAATTATGAAAAAAATATACCAACAACATACAACAGATACATATTAAATTTAAAAAGAATAATATGAACAACAAAACATCTGTTGTTTACAACACACTTCAATATAATTTTTATTTTTCTCCAAACATCATCTACACTATTCAACATTTCAAGAATTATATGTAACAACAACGAATATTAATTAAGTACATTTACTTTTTTTTTTATATATTATTTAATTTCTTAAAGAAGGAAAAATAAAGTATAATTCATCTTATTGATATGATAATAGTAATAATAAGAATAATATAAAAAGAAAATAAATGAAATATTTTCTATAATTAAACTTATAAAGGAATTCATCATGTAGCACCGCAACAAGAAAGCACCAAAAAATATAAGAATAATTTATAAGCTTGCGAAATGTATAAAGCAGCAGCAATATAGCAATCTTCAAATTTCGATGATAAACCTTTCTTAGAATAATATCAAGAGGAAAAAAACAAAACAAAACAAAACAAAACAAATATATAAATAAATAAATAAATAAATAAAAAACGAGACATCACACATGAATCAAATACAAAAATCAAATAGAAAAATAAAGTAAAATAATAATGATTAAACAATCAAAATGTTAACGATGAAATAATAATAATAATAATTTAACCATAAATAATATATTAAAACTAATACAAATGTACGAACGTAGAACCAACAAATCTTTAGAATACAGCAAATTGTGTAGTCATCATCATCATCATCGTGTACATTTATAAAATTATTTTTATTTTTTTTCTTCTTTTATTTCGTGTGTAACAATCAACTTCAAAAAAAAAAAAAACTCAATAAATAAATAACAAAAAAAAAAAATTTATTACAACGTAGAAAAATATTTCTATTTCAATTTTTTTAAAGAATTTTGGACCACAAAACTTGGAAAAAAGAAAACACACAAATCTCGTGTATTGCGTTTTTTGATTAGGAAAAAATAAAAATATTTTTATACGTACGTAACATACGTACATTATTACTTATTTTATAATAAATTCAATAATAATCACACTTTATTATGCTCATTTGTACTATTTTATTTTTTTTCTTAGGCATAGAAGTGCCTAGAAAGCCTTAATCAAACAACAACCCAATAATATAAAAATAGAAAATTTCATATCATTCACATTGTTTTTGTGTATTTTCTATGCTGCTATAATAACTTGTGTGCTCTAAACTTGACAACGATGACGATGAGGAATTAATTTTTGATATAGTTTTACCAAGTAAACACGTAACATTTCAACTATTTATATACATAACTTTTTCTATAAAATGTTAACAAATAAAAAAAAAAAAAAAAATTATGATTCATTAGATGAAGAAAGAAGGAAAAATCAAAAATTCATCAAAATGAAATTAACTTAGCGTCGTCGTCGTCGTCGTCAATAATAATAATAATTTTCATTTATAAATACTACGAAAATATGTAAGAAATAATAAAAAAAAAGAATTTATTTGATTTGTTATTTTAAAAATTTTATCTTCCTTTATGATAATGTTTTTTCTTCTTTCTTTTATTATTAATTTTGATTAACAAAACAGATGATTTTAATATTTTTATTATTTATTTATTTTTAAAGATCTCTGTAAAGATCCCCCCCCCCCCCTTCCCTATTCTACATATATATATTATTTTTTATTTTTGTTTAATGCACATACAACAATTTTCCATTGAATTGATTGATTTAATTTTGATGATAAACTAAAATATTACTGTTGGTTGGATATGATTGATTATATATGATAAATTAAATTTAAGATGCTTAAAGCTTTATTAATAAATTTCATTAAAGTAAATTATTCTTCGTTACGAATATAAATAAATAAATAAATAAAGAAATAATTTATGAAAGCAAGCAAAAAGCACAAAAAACCAAAATTAATATTTAAATACATAATGAAAATTAAAGTATTAAAATTATAATAATTCTGAATTCAAGATTAAAATTGATGTGTGAGAAAGAGATTTATATATATATAAATATGTTTTCATCTCAAATCCATTACAAGAAATTGATAAATATTAAACATAAACAACGAATAACCACACAAAATGACCTAAATTTTCTATATCTTTATCAAATAATTTAAGTTAAAAAATAAAAACATAATATCAGCATCGTCATCAACAAAAACACATTCAGCAAAATTCTTATTATTATTTTTTTTTCTTTTTTAAATTCAAATTAATAATTTATTTTCTTAAGAAATTACGATAAAAAAAAAAAGAAAAAAAATTACTAAGCTAAACGAAATATTAATTAGCAATAATCTGCTTATTCTTACTTAATTAAATTTTTATAATTTTTTTTTTTTGCTTAAATATAAAAAAAGAAAAAGAAAATAATATTATAACCGCGTTTTACAAACAAAATTTAAACCATGATTAAACTAGATATTGAAAAATAAAATTTCTCTTAAATTATCTAAACAAAAAAAAAATTACAAATAAAATTAATGTTTAGTAATTAATTCCTTAATAATTAACCTTAAAAATCGTATTATAATTATAATTACAAAATAAAACAATTATGCAGTGATAGTGATAGTAATGATTAAAAGGTAAATAAATTTTGTTATTCGTAAGCGAATATATAAACAATAAAAAAAAACTAAGCTTCGTATTTTTGAAATAATCGAAAAAAAAAAAAAAAAATTCAGGGAAATACACAGTATCCTAACAAATGCGCGTATAATAAATAAGATTATATCATAACTTAAACGAGAACATAATAATAAAACATACAGAAAAGATTTACTTTATAATTTCAAAAAGGAAAAAAAGGAAAAATTTAATTAAACACAAAAACACCTCTATAAAAGTGGAAAAGCAAATTATAAAAAAAGTATAACATTTAAATAAAATATCCTTGCCTAATATAATTCTACGGTATAAAATATTATTATAATTATTATGAGGGGTTGTTATATTTTGGTTATTCGTTTATAATATTACACTTATAAAATTTTCACTTTTCTTTAAACATAAATATATTTTTATTTTTAACAACTTAATTTCCTTTTACTTTATTATTATTATTTTTTATTTTTTTTTGCTTTATTAACACACACAACTGCACAACATTTCAATTACTTAAAATAATACCTTTGGATTAATTATTTAAAAATATTCACAAAAAATATTAATAACAAGCGCGACACCAAAAATAAAATTAATTTACTTTTATTTTAATAAAAATATAACAATAATACTAATTATAATTCAAATATTTAAAACAATTATTATTATTATTATTATATAAATAAAACACAACAATATTAATAATAATAATAAGAATAAGAAAAGAATTAATTAAAAAAAAAAAAAAACAAATAAAAAGTCACGCAGCACAAGACGACGACTAACTGACTCAATAATAAGTAAACTAATCAGCGGAGGTCTTAACACAATAATGATTTAAATATATAATATTTGTGTGTTACTACTATTATTTGGGTTTTGATTATAATATATATAATATTTATTAAAAAAAAAAGAAAAAAACGCAGAGATTTAACGATAATTTCACAATAATAATGTAAAACACACAACGTAACACAACAGCACAATACAACCCAGAGCACACACCAAGAGCATTACAATATTTTAATTTCTACAAATTGATAAAAAAAAAATAAGAAAAGGAAAATAAAAATAAAAATTGGTATTTCCAATGACTTTAACCAACCTAGTCAGCAAATCAACCAATCAAACCAAGTCAAAGCACAGCACAACAGCAATGCAAAATATATATAAAAAAAATAACGAAGAAAACTATATTTGATATTTCATAATAATAATAATAATTAGTTAAGCTAAAATAATACGTCAAAATTTAATTTATAAACAGCACACAATCACATGGGGGAAAATACAAAAATTTTGAAGAAACTTTTAAAAATTAAGACGAAAAACATACAATTTTTGATAAAGAAAAATATGATTTGGTTTTATAAACCAATAAAAACATATATTCCTTCAAAAGATTAAATAATAATAATAATAATAAAACTAAACTTATTTGAAGAAAATATATTGAATCATCAGTATCGAGTATTATTTCTCCTACTTTTTTCTTAGTTAAGCTATTTTTTTTTTAATCATATTTCTATAAAAAATGTAAAAGAAAATAAACATTTACAAAAAAAAAAACCACAGAAAAATAATACGCAAAATCATTATAAAAATTGAATCATTTCATCGCAATTAATTAAATAATTAATTATTCATTTACATACATATGTGCACAAAAGGCTGGCAGACATGCAGTATATCACTAAACACAGGGTGGGTTGTTGTGATTATTATTTTATTGATTAGTCATTGATAATACAAATGATTGTTGTATATATGATGACAAACACACACATTTCCAATTATTATTATTATTTATCTTTATTAATCACACCTTGCTTTGTACATCATAGAGACAGACTCAGAGTAAAGAAATTTTTTTCTGTTCATTACACGATTGAAATTAATCATTTTTAATGTTTAAACGAAAAATCTAGATCCGGAAATAAAAATTTTGTATTGAAATGTTTATAGAGATGATATTTTTGTAAAATACATAACAATAATAACAATAATAATATTGGTTATCAAGTAAATAAAGTAAATTAATGTTAATAGTATTTCTTTCAATAATTTAATTTTATTTATTAGTTTAATGACATCGAAAAAAGTTGTCAAAATTTATTAAACAAATATACAATTAACATTTATTATTCTATTAAGAATTTACATAGTTTTCATAATTTTTCTCTATTTAAATCTCTTGAAAATAATTTTGGGAAAATACATAACACAATAAGTTAACTTAACTTTAATTACTTAATAATAATAAAACAGTAAAAGTAACAAATCAATCAAAAACTCAACAAATATAGAGAGAGATACAGATTTTTATTACATAAAATAATAGAAAATAACAAATAATAAGCAAATAATAATTAAATTAATTCATTAAATAATTTATGCAAAATCAAGATATACAACAACAATATTGAATTTTTGGAAAAGTTAATTTCTTCAATTAATTTTAATAATATTCATTCATCCGTTGCGGATTTTATTTATTTTTATATATATTTAAACTTATAAAAACAAAACTATAATCAATAAAGAAAAATCAATAACCCATAATTATATTTCATATTAACATTCTGTAATAAAAAAGTTTACAAAATTATTTATTTTTCTTGTGTTTTTTTTTTTTTTTTTTTTTTTTTTCATTGCAAA
The DNA here is from genome assembly GCA_961205885.1 of Ptychoptera albimana. Taxonomy (NCBI): domain Eukaryota; kingdom Metazoa; phylum Arthropoda; class Insecta; order Diptera; family Ptychopteridae; genus Ptychoptera; species Ptychoptera albimana. The sequence goes on from OY540801.1 coordinate 20,844,924, forward strand.
ACAATTATAAATAATTTTTTTTTTTTGTTTTAAAGAAAGAAAAAATCGAATCCAATTCAATCCAATAATCCAAAGCAAATAAAATAAATAAAATTTCATCGTTCATTAAAAGCAAAATTTAATTTGTAATTAGCGTAAGGTAAAAAAAAAATAAAAAAAATAAGAGAAAAATTTTTAAATATTTAAATTAATAACAAAGAAAATTCATCTTACGGTAATTTTTTTTTTTTTTTTTGTATATTATAATATACGATTTTCGATTAATTATTTATTATAAACAACAAAACAAAAATAAATAAATGAAAATTTACCAATTATATTTAGTGAAAATTTAATCCATTCTTTAACTCTATATCTCCGTGTCACGTCATTAATTTAACAATTTATCTACATTTAACACGCACAGCTTATTTTATTATAATAGCTTTTTGTTTTATATTCATTTCTTTCTTTCATTAATTCTTATTTCTTTCTTTCATTCTGACGAAATTATCATAATAATCATTAAAATAAATAAATAAATGAAAATAAGACAAAAAAACTGGCAAAAATATGATTATTAATAAACATAGAAAAGAAAAAGGCAGCAGCAAGTGCATTCAAAATTCATTTCACTATAGTAAAAATAAGCTACATCCGTAATCAAACATATTTGCATAGTCCCAAGAAATTCATAATAGACACAAGGACTTTGGTTACTCATACGAACATTGACTTTGCTTTAATTTAATATAAAATAAAAAATTTGCCACAACACCGTAATATTTGCTTAATCAAACATTTAAATCATTGCTACACCTAAGATAACTCAAATCACTTCTATCCAATCCACAAGGTGGGATTTAACACGAATTAATACTGCCTGTCACAATACAATAATCTTTTATCTATTTTTTCACGTAATTTATTATTAATCATTTCGCACGTAATTTCTGTTTAAAAAAAAATTAAAAATTTAACATAAACACAAAAATTCATTTAATTAATCAAATAATAAAAACAATAATTATTCGTTATCATCATTTAGTAATTTTTTTTATATTTATATATTTAATTATAGTATAATAACGTTTTCAATGTAATTTTTTATTATTATTATTTTTTCATTTTTGCTGATTAATTACAATATATAAAAATTAAAAAGCAAAAAAAAAAAAAAAAAACACTCAATTATGTGTGATAAGAAATAAAAACAATTAATTAATTATTTAATTAATTAATTAATATACATTTGATAAAATAACTGAATGAAATTAAATATTAATAAATTCATACAATTTTTTTTTTCTTTCTTTCTTTCTTATCAATTGTTTATATTATACGGAATTCTGATTAAATGAAAATAATTTAAATAAAAGAATATCTTAAGAAAATTAATTATAATAAAAGAAAAAGAAAAAAAATTATTTATGTGTTTTTGCAAGTTTATTTTTTTATGATAAAAAATACCCAAGTAATGACGTGGCGGCGCAAATGGTAAATGTCATTCATTTGGTTTTTAGCTGGTTTTAGCAATTCCACAAATTTAGTAATCATTTTATAAGAATTAAATAATTTAGCAAGAATATTTCAATATAAAGACGTAAGCTTGGATAATTTAGACACATAAAGAGCAAAAAATGAAAAAAACAAAAACCTATTACAGTCATGCGACGGTGTGATTGCGGTTTTTTTTTTGTATCGTAAGCAACACACATCAATAGCAACTTTTACAATAAAATAGCAAATTAGCAAATACTAATAAATAATAGAATGCAATTAGAATAAATCAGTGATAAATCAAGAAATAAATACAAAAATCAACTTAAAATTAAAGAGAGCAGTAGCAACAGCATCAATAAATTATTAAGACAAAGTAAAATAAATGCAATAAAAAAATGCAAAAGCAGACTAACTACAATAACACCAAGGCAAAGCACAGTTTCATCGATTATTTCCTATTAGTACTGATGACTTCTATAATTAAAGAAGCCAAAAATTTGAGCATTAAGTAATTTAAATCAAAATCAAAAAACAAAAAACTCTAAAAATTTCATTTAATTCATAAAAAAAAAAAAAAAAAAAAAAATTAATTTCATTTTGAGAATAAAACTTGTTCGTTAAGCACAACACCACACCACATAAAACTAGATATTATAAAATCATAAAAAGAAAACTAGAACAAACTGAAAATAACAAGAAAATGAATGAAATATAGAATGTAATTAGTTGGTAAAATAAGTTGGATAAATAAATTTTTCGTAAACATAAATATTTTAGTTTAAAAAGAAAACATTTTTTTTTTTTTTTTTGTTTTTGTTGCATTTTTCTTTAATTCTATATTTAAAAGTGCACAAAAACGCAACACACAACACAACCGATACATATATATGCATGAAAATGCAAAAATCGTAGCAAAGAAAAGAGCTTGCCAGCCTGCCTTGCTAATCTGATTTCTGAAAATTTTTTTGTTTAATGAATATTATTTTAAAAACTATAAATAAAATAATAATAATAATAATATTAATCAAAGCATACCACACACAACTACTATACAATTTACTACATCATAAATGAATTAGAAATTAAGTTTAATAATAAAATTAAAGTAAGGCAAAGTAAGTAATGCAATCTAATTGAAATAACTAACTAACTACACAAGTTATATAAAATATATAACAACAATAGATTTTCAATTTTACATGTCATAAAAAAAAAATTAATTCATGTTTCATTTACATGAGTAGATTTCATAACAAAATTTTAACTAAGCATACCTTATACACAACATACTATATACACACATTTTTACAATACAAATAAGATTACAAAAAAAGAAAAAAAAAAAAAAAAAAAATAATATGAATTCTTCACTCGTTAAATATTAAATTTTAATATAAAAAAATCTTTAAAATGTTTTTTTTTTTTTTTTTTTGCATTATAAAAAACAGGGTAATTCTTAATCGTTTTATTACACAGCAAATAAATTAAAACACAAAAAAAAAAACTTTCAATTTAATCTGAATTCACCAAATATCTAACAATATATGAAAGTAATTATTAAAATATATATATACATATAATAGAGATTCAATAATATTTTAATAGTAATTTACACAACAACGAAAAATAGAAAAAAAAAAAAAAGTTTCAAGACGATATTATTATGATTATTATAAACCATTATTTACTTTCCATCAATCAAAGCAATCAAATAATGAAAACAACAAGTATATATACAATACACAATATACGTATATATATATATATATATATACATACGTGGTACTGGTGCCTTGTGTATGAAATAATAATAAAAACCAAATGAAACGATAGAGATAATAATGAATGGGTTTAATTTATGTGATTAACACACCACCAGCCACACAACGTAGCGCAAAAGAGTTATGTTTCATCAAATAAATAAATAAATAAATAAAATTTACAAAAATACGAATAACAACAATGAATTTTTTTTATAATAATAATAATTTGACCTTTAATGCTTTTAATTTTTAAATGAAAATTTAGTACAAAAATTAAATACGCTGTTTTTGTTTTTGTTACTTCTTTGTTGTTACACATAAAAAGCCTTTTGTCGAAATTAGTTTTTTTTTTTTTTTTTTTTGAAAATTTCATTTTATTTTCTAACTTTTCAACTTTAAAGCTATTTAACTTTTGCTATGACACAATAGCCAACGATAATTTGGCAGTTTAAATAATAATAATAATAATAATAATAATAATAATAATAATAATAATTTTATGGCGAGAACAATAGAATGGTGTTTCGTTGTTTGCCTAAAGGTAAATTAGTAGAAACAAAAACCAAGAGCAAGCAAAAGCAAATCAGTGATTGGTGATTATAAAAAAAAAAAAAAAAAAAAAAGAAATAAAAAACACAACAAATTGGCACAAATTAATAATTAGATAAACTAAAAGAGATAATTTCTTGCATAATAATAATAATAATACAAAAAAAAAAAGAAAACTTTTTTTTTTTTACTTTTTAACCATAACAATTCAATCGACAACCAAAACAGAAGAATTTTTCTTTTTCTTATTATTATAATGATATTAGTTCAAGTAATTACTTTGGAAAAAATAAAACTAAAAATAAAAAGTAATTATTTATTGTGTCGATGATTTTGACAAGTAGATAGATATTTTATTTCTCACTTTTCATATTTTTTGAAATATAAATTCCTCCAAGGAATTGTAATTTAGTTTAAGAACAAGTAAAAGTGAGAACAATATTAAATAATGAGAGTGAGTTACCCTGTTTTTATAATTACATAATCATAAAATAAAAGAAAAAGAAAAATCAACACACTTAATAGAAAACAGCATTTATTATAAATGTACTAGCACAACAAGAGCTAGTTTTACGTTTTAATAATTTAACTTATTACTTATATTTTGCTTGATTTTAAGACTCTTGATATTGCATAGAAATGGTTGCATAGAATATTATAAACAAATACAAATGCTAATAATATTTATGTTAATAAAATTTATAAGCAAACATTTTATTATGTATCTTTAAATTTGATCAAAAATTATAGTTACAAAAAAAAAAAAATTTGAATAATTATAATTACAATAATAATAATAATAACAACAAAATGGAATTCTTTAATTAAATAAAATAAAATAAATAAAATTATTTCAACATTTATTAGTTAAAATAATCTAAACGAAATAATATTAATGCAACTAAAAAAAAAAACACCACCACCACCACCACCAGTCGTCGAAAGTAAATTTTAAATGTGCCAACATATAGTGCATTTTACATAAAATTTTTGCAAATATTTCAACTGATTAATTATATAATAATTTAGAAAATGTACGAAATAAAATAATAAAATAATCTAATCAAATCTTCAATCTGCAAACAAGGAGAATGGATTAAATTTGCATTAGAAATAGCAAGTGAAAAAGAAATAATTTCCACCCTGTATATAAAAAAAAACGCTGGTAAATGATATCAACAACGAAAAAAAAAAAAGAAAATACAAAATAAATAAATCAATCAACATTCACCGAACAAACAAGCATAAAAACAATAAAATCAATTTTAATTCTTTTTTTTTTGTTTTTGGGTCCATCAAATATATACGTCGCGTTGTTTATTCATTATTATTTTTATTTTATTTATTCTGCCATCAGAAAATTTTGTCGACTACACACAACACTGTTGTTGTACAGAATAAACAAAGAATCGTAATCAAAATTACAACACAAACGGAATAAATTAAACAAATTAACCAAAAAAAAAAAAAAAGAGATAAAGGAATTAAATAAAATAAATGTTTTATTGATTAAATGTAATTAATTTAGATCACAATGCAGAATATTGTGAGTGACTAATCTGAAAATATTAAAAATTATAAATTTCATCATTTACATGATTTTTTTTATAAATGATTGAAAGCTTTAAGCTTGCTTCCAGAATTGTGAAAATATTAAAAATTGCTCAATAATAAAAAAAAAAATAAATAAATAAAAATTAAAATTAAATTTCTTTCCTCCTTTCTATATACAATATATAATAATTAAAAGAATCAAAATCAAATCAAACAAAAATATTATTTAAAAAAAAAAAAACAAGAAAAGAAAAGCAAAAAATTACATTCAATTAGATGCGGCGCAATTTGATAATAATCACAAAAATTAAATTAAATTAAATAATGAAGAATTTCACAAAAATTTATGTTTTCGATTTTAATATTTTTTTCATTTTGTTAATTACTGTAGTTAAAATTAATTTCATGTGAAATGATTGCTTTAAATAATGTGATTTTTCATTTATTGAGAAGAAGAGAGAAAAATTATATTTGATTAGAAAAAATTTAATTAAAAAACAATTTTTTTCATTTTCTGTTGTTATTTTAATTCATATTTAAATATTATTTTCGTTTATAATATACAAGAGAATAAAAAAAAAAAAAAAACCATCGATATTACACAAAAGAAAAGAAAAGAAATTTAAAAGTGAAGAAAGAAAGGTGGTTCGTTGGTTAAATTTAATTTGTATTTATCGGAAATTTATATCAATTAATTATAAATGAAGAGTGAAAAAAAGTCTAATTAAAATAAAAAATAAAGAAAAAAAGTAACAAAATTGGTAATGAAAGATTTTCATTTTAATAACAAAAATAATTTTTAATAAATTAAATAGATAATGATAATGGAATAAAAGAGATTACACTTTCTAATTTTGCGATATATCCAAACAAACACATTTTCAGATATACAATGATATTAAATGATATAATCTATTTAATTTTTTTTATATTTTTCATAAAATTAAATTACAAATAAAAAAAAACAACGCGAAAATAGTAAAAACTAAAAGTAATATTGGGGGGTTATTCACTTTTAATTAAGGAAACAAAAAAAAAAAAAAAAAAAAGTAACAGTAACAGTAACAACAAGGCCACTAATAATAAATTAAAAATTAAAATAAAAAAATTACTTATGAAATAGAAAAGCAAGAAAAACGCATCATCCATATACTACAAATGGGTAATTTGTAATAAATAAATTACTTAAAAAAATTCTCACAAATAAGACTTAAGAAAGAAAAAAACAAAAAAAAAAATCAACACAATAAATGCTTTTTATGTGATTAGAATATGAAATTTTTGCAAACATTTGTCGGTAAAGTTTTATTAAGATATTTTGTGTTCTTTTCTTCTGTTTTATTATTTCAACAACTCACTTTAATTTTTATTTTATTTGAATTTTTATTATCATTACTTATTTACTACAATACTATTATTATTATTATTATTATTACATGTTTGTTTCAATAGCTAATGCATAAAATTAATTTACCCAATTTTGCTGACATTCTAAAGAACCTTTAAAAGCGATATAAATTTTTTTTGACTATTATTATATCACCAAATCGTATAAAGAATTAACGAAATTTCTTCAATGAAAACAGTAAATTAAATATTGCTTACGCTAATCATTTTTTTGTTTTGTTTTAATAAATTTATTTAATAGATTCATCAAATTGTTTTCTTTAAAAAAAAAAATCTATTAATCAAAAATATTTCAATAAGTAAATAATACATAAACAAGAAAAAGAAAAGAAACGAAAGAAAAAAAAAAAACGTCAAGTGGAATAAATACATAAATAAATGGACATGAATAAATGAAAAACTTCTAAGAAAGTGTACAGAGAGGCGACGAAAATCAGGTGAAGAATAATAATAATAATAAAAAAATAAATAAATAAACATTTAAATAAAAATATAAAAAAAAAAAAAAAACGCGAAACGAAACACACTCCTCAACAATGAATAAATTTCGATTTATTTAGATTTAATTTTTTTTTTTCACTCTTTTTACTTAACTTTTATTAAACAATGCCAAACAGAAGAAAAGTAAATTAACTTATGGTGCTCACGTAATTATTAGCAATATTTCTTGTATTTTCTAAAATATAATAACTCGTCATATCTAATTGCACTCCAACTAAAATATGGAGTTTATTAATCGATAATTTAATTATATAAATTAATTATTCTGTAATTGATGATAAATTCCACAATTATCAATGCATTTTACTCAATGAAATTTACCATCTTTACTACATAGTGTAGCGCAGTAATATATCATTTATGTTTAATAAAAATTAGATAATTATATGCACAATAACAATATCAATTATATAAATTGATAAAAAATTAAAAAAATAAATGATTTCATGACAATAATAACAAAATAACAAGACAAAGTAATAATATTGTTATTATTATTTGGGAGCATTAACATTTCGGTATTAAAATGATGTAGAAAAGTTAGTTAATGCAAAGTAACTGAAAATGAAATAAACAAGTCAAAAGACGACGACGACGACAACAGCAAAGTTCTCTTTAATATTTACAAATAAAATTAAAATTACGATTACGTCATTTTTAAAAAATAATGTTATAAAAAAAAAGAAGCTTTTAAGCAAATATTGCTCTTTGTTTTAGCCTTTATTGTTATTTTTTTTTTTCTTATGTTTTAACAATAAAAGAAACTTTTTTCAATTTAATTTCATTTCAATAACAATAATCAGATAAAGAGTTCATCACATTATCTATGATTAAAGTGGAATTTAAGGTATTCAAAGAAAGAAAGAAAGATAAAACTACATTAAACGCATAATTGTCTATTTTCCTCTATCACCAAACAAAAATAATGAAATTGCGCAACCAAATTAATGTTTATAGTATAAAAACAAAAAGAAAATTAAAAAAACAATATTAAATTGATAAAAAAAACATATTTTTTTTAACAATGTCACATCACTCAATATTAAAATGAAGCCATAAAAATAAAAAGTATTTCCTGGCATTTTTTTTCTTTCTTTTTCACATCTAAAAAAAAATTAATAAATTTATGTATGCAAGAGAAAATTTGTTGATTATAAAATAAAACAATTTACATAAAAAAATTAACCTACATCGATATCCCATCAAATTTATAAAAATATTTAAAGGATAAACAAATTAAAAACAAAACCATAATACCATAAAACCATAATATAAAAGTCGTATATCAAAAAAAAAATATATTTGTGCTTTTATCAACAACTATTAATGTGGTTAAAACGAAAACATACTTAAAAAAATTATATAAACTGGAAACTCTATGTAATCTCTTCTTAATCTTAAGACATTTTTTCTATTCTTTGCTAGCTAAAATTTAAATTTTCATTACTGCTACGATGATTATTATCAAAATACACAATTATGGCTAATGTAATTTTGTTTAAAACAAAAGAATTATAATAAGTACATAAATCAAAATCAATAATGCGTGACAATAAATAGATCGATAGCCAAAAATGTAGCTTAATAAAAATATATTAATTTTGTCTACATTTACAACAAACAAATATCATTAAATATTATGATAGGTGAACACAGAGAGAGAACAACAAAATGTGATATTATAATAATAATAATAATAATAATAATAATAATAATTTTAGGTTGTCAAAATTATTTTGACCTGAATTTATAATGAAATTTTGTTTAAAAAAAAACAATTTTTTTTTTTTTATTTTTTTTTGCACAGTAATAGCAAAGTAAAACATAAAGCTTTTTCAAAGTAATACAGAATGAATAATGAATAAAATAAAAAAAAATCAATGCTATACTTGGGTACGCGCGCATGCAACTCAAATTACCAATAAATCATATTGAACAGAAAAAAATTTAGATTTAAAACAAAAAACTAAATATTTCAACAAAGCACAACAATAGAGATTTTTAAGCACTAACTATCACCCACTATAAATTGCAATAACAATAATAATATTAATATTAATAATAATAAAAATAATAACATTGTAAAAGCAAAAAAAAAAAAACTTTAAACTGATATCATCACACATATAATTTAGCAGCAAACAACGAGAGAGAGACACTATTCTAAAAATCATCTCAGTTACATTAAAAATTGCGAAAAAACAACAAAAATAAAATATATAAAAAATAATAAAATGAAGGCAAATAATAATAAAAAATTAAATCAACTTTATGCATATCTATAATTATATTTATTAACGTAATAAAAATATATATTATTCTCGTGTGTCGGTTTTGTTGATTTTTTTTTTTTTGTTTCTATAAAATTTAGTTTTATTTCTTATAATATTTTATTGTATATACTATATATGTTGGTTGTGCTTACTAATTCTGTAGTCACATTTGATTGTTGTTAGTTAAGTTTTCTAACATTTCAATAGTTGTTGTTGTTGTTGTTGTATGTAGTTATAATTATTTTGCTGTATTAATAAAACTATTTCTGTACATAACGTCAAAAAAAAAAAAAAAAGTAAATAATAAACACATTAAATTAAGAAAAAAAAAATTTTAAAAATGGCTACACCAAAAAATTATACAGAACAAAAAGTTGGAAAAATGAATTAAATATAATCAAGTATATTATTAAAAGGCAAAGTAATAAGGTGCGACATAAATAATTCCAATAAAATAAAATGTTAACATAAAACTATTTAAGATAACTACATAACAATTTTGTTTTTCTTTTTTGCTGTATTTATATTTATATATTGAATATACATATGTTATAAAACAAAATAATAAGAATAAAATAATGAATAGGTTTTTACTTAAAAGAGATTCAAATCATATGACTGACTTAAGAGATGTAAATTCAAATGTCTAAGAAATTGCGTGTATAGGTAGGTAAGGAGAGGTAATAAAAATATTAAAAAATAGGCAAAGCCAAATGTATTTATATTTAAAATTTTATAAAAGTAAATAGAATAATAATATAATGTTATAATAATAATAATAATTATAATAATAAACTATTTTAATAATATTTATGACACATTTATGTTATAAATACACAACTCTTCTAAAAATAATAATAAAATTAACTTATGATTGAAAACTATATGTTTCAATGGTTATTGTGTTAACACACATGATTATTATTATTATAATAATAGCAAAATAGAAGAACAAGAATAAGTAAAAAAAAAAAAAAAAAAAAAAAAAAAAAACATTAGTCATTAGTCATCTAAATCTAAAATATATTCTCTCAAATATTAATTATTATATTTTAAAATCAGCAACAGTTTCTAAATAGCATATAGTAGTATAAAATTAAATTTATCGTATACAAATCTAAATGACAATCGATAGGATAAACTCTATCATATTTTCTACATAATTTCTATCCACCGAAAAATTTGATGCCAAAACTAATATGTTCTTATATGGCAAGCAGCTTATAACAATTTAAAACTAATTCCTATATTAATTTAGCTCCATTTAAATTTTATTCATCAAGTATGTATATCTCAAAACAGTTAAAATACTCATAAATGCATTTTATTTTAATTGAAAACACGTATTATTTTCCTTATACATTCATAACAATTAAATTATAAAAAAAATAGTTTTTTTTTATTTTATTAATTAAATATAATAATAAAAATATTGAAAAAAATTCTCAATTTTATTACTTTGTGTTTTTTTTTTTTTTTACAATATTCCACATCCTTTACCATTAGAGACTAATCGTTCGTTTAGAGTAACTTAGTTTCGTTACAAAATGTGCAACAAGTACACATTAAGTTTAGTACGTACTATATTTAAGAATATTACTAAACAGGCTTTCGGTAATGTTTATGAGTCAGACAAACATATTAGAAATTATTCAGCCAGATTAATTAATGTATTCAGAGAAGATTAAAAATAGGAGGAAACTAGATTACAAATGAAAATTATTGTTAAAAAAAAAATTTTTTTATTATTCAAGACTTGATAATCTATAAAAAGAAGAAATATAATTAACTGGAAATTTTGCCAAATATATCCGGCTAATCACGTTATTACCTCTCGTTTCTTTTTTTTTTTTTTTACAAAACATATAAAAAGTAAATACCGGAAAAGCAAATTTTACTGTTTGAAATTTAATTTAACAAATGCTTCATAACTCTTTTTAAGTAATTCGCAAACGTCTTGTTTTAAACTAAATTAAAATTGTGTAAAATTGGAATATAAAAAAATAAAAAGAAAGAAAAACGAGTAGAGTAGAGTAGTAAAGGCCTTTGCCCCCAAAAATATTACACATTATTATTATTATTATTATTATCCTCGATTCTAAACTAAATTTTTAATTATTTTAGCTGTTATTATTATTATTATTATTTTCCAATAATAAATATGCACAATTTATCGAAATTTATGCTTTAAAGACAACAAGAAAAACCAGAATATACCATATAAAATATAAATAAAAATAAGCAAACAAATTTCCTTTCAACACCGCAGAAAAATAAACTATTAAAATAATAGTATACTAGGAGACTTAGCTATAGCTTTAGTCATTATTGTAATAATAATGGTGTTGATGTTGGTGATTGTGGGAGTTTTTATGGCATTAATATTGATTTATAAATTAACAATAAAAATAAATAATATGAACAAACAAAGTAAGTAAGTAATAATTAAACTATTTTTATAAATATATAAATTGGGTGAAATGAAATGAGGAGAGAACACTAGAAAAAAAAATCATTAAACAAATAAAATTAACGAAAATATTTGTTAATATGTTAAAATAATAATAATAATAATAATAATAATGACGACAAATATTTTTATAAACATACAACATAAATTCATTGACGAGGTGGGAGGGTTAGTTAAATTAATAATTTTTCACCTAATTCATTTCTATTAGTTTTTAGCTATTTATATATTCATTCTGTATAATAATATAAAAGGATTTTTTTTTTTTTTTACATTTTTTTCATTTACAACAAAGTTAATATTGATGCACATTTACGCTGTTCAGTTGCTTATGTAGTTGTTTTTAATAATTGAGCGCGAGGACAAATATTGTAAAAATCAATAAGAAATTATTAATAATAAAGACAAAATAAATAATAATAATAATAATTTTGTATTAGAGGAGAAATATTTTTATACCAAAAAATCATCATCGGAAATCAAAAATTCACAAACTAATCATTATCATTAGACATTTTTAATCAATGTATGAATAATAGTGTCATTCAGGGGTTTTTTTTTAAAGAAAAGATTCCAAAGACAACATTTTGCAAGATTTTAATTTATAACTTTAAATTTACACAACATTATGTCAATGGAACCCTACAAAAATTGAAATTAACTTCTGCCTGTTCTCTAAAACGTATACATAAAGAATAATGTTTTAGAATAACATTGACAACAATAATAACTAAAGCCGTATCTGACTATAATCACTCTTAAATTCGTTGATAACGATTAATAATTAATAAAAAAAATGTCAATTAAAATGTCACTCATATAATTACTGTAGGACAAATGAATAATTAATATTTTAACTGTACAAATATAAATTAAAAAGAAACATTCATAGAAAATATTAAATATTAGGCTTTGACACTTAATTATAGAATTTCTTGTTGCAGCACTGATTATTATATAGGTATTAATATTATTATTATATATAAATAATATAATATATAAAACATTCAGTCAGTCAGTCAGTCAGTAAAATAATATAAAATCTAGGATTAAACAAAAAGCAAAAAACAAAAAAAAAAAATTAAACATAAAAATAACATTAAATAAAAACGATAAAAAGGATTAATAAATCGTGACGATGACATAAAAATCTACAAATGAAAAGAAATAATAATAATAATAATAATAAAATACAAATCGATAATATTCAACTTACTTATTCAGTGTGCCTATATTTATATATTTATTATATACACAACCTAGATACAATTTAAACAATTACTTTAATAATTATTGTAATTACAAAACTAAAGCCAGCACACAGCTACATAGTTTTACAAACATACAGAGTTAATATTATTATATTATTTAATATTTATTATTCATCATCATTATTATTATTTTAATTGTCATATATCAATCATATAGTTTATAGCAACATAACTTTTAAAATAATGATAAAATTAAACATAACCGCTTTACTTAATATTTATTTAAAACAAAGTAGGAAATAATTTAAACATAAATTAAAAATAAAGAAAAAAAAGTAACAAACTTTCTTTCTTCTTTAAATAACTAAAAAAAAAAAAAAATTCAATTCAATTCAATTCATATTTGCTGATCGAATATATTTAATTATTTTTTTCGTTGTTTTATAAAAATGTAAAATTTTTTTTTTTTCGTACAAAAATCCAAATAAATAAACGGATGGATCATAACCAAATGAGAAAAAAAAAAAAACAATTAAAACACCTGGTAAATTTCACAAAAGCAATCCACTGAGCCATGTACAGTATGGTACGATACATAAGACATTATATATTTAAATAATATAAATTAATTTACATTTTTTTTTTAAACTAAATAATTACAATAGTAATAAAAAAAGGTGACGACCACCACTATCAATTAATCACAATTGCAATCAATTTGACAAACAAATCTTAAAATTAATTAATCAATCATATAAAAGTAATAAAAAAAATTAAATAGATAAATAAAAGTATTTCTGCTTACCTGCTGACTACCACTTAATTTCGTTGCATATTTTAAAAAACTTTGCAATGCCTTCTGTGCGCCATATGCTACTTTGCGAAATCGATGACACTTGTCCAAATGTACACGACACTCGGTACAAACAACTGTTGGTAAACCATCACTAGGTGATACCTGAAAATATTTAATAAAAAACAATAGAAATTAGATTATTATATTCATAATAAATAAAAAAAAAATTTATCACAATTATATTTACTATTTAGTATGATAGAACTTTAATTAAAAATGCAACAAAATAAGACAATTTTCATCATGAAATAATTTGCATCATTAAAAAAAACACATAATTTATAAATTAAAAAAAAAAAAAAGAAAATAAATTATACGTGTTTACATTTTACATATAATTTTTTTTTCATCTCATTAATAAAATAACTATTTGTATAAATCGGTATACGAATCACAAACTCGCTTGTCAAGCGTAAATTAAATTGTTATACATAGTGTATCTCGTGTTTTTTCTTTTTTTTTGTCAACTAAAATCCGTCATTAAAATTGAGTTTTTATGTAAATTTTACCACGTCTAACATTTATTTAACAAACAAACATACAAATTTCATTGTTTATAACAAATAATCCCTTTTTTATGATAGTAAAATGTACTTTTTATTTTTATTTTTTTTTTTGATTAATTCCGCTTAACATAAATGTTCATTCATTTATTTATTTATTTCATTACATTGTATAGCAATTTTTTGATTGATTTATTTGGTTGAGTTAAAAAAAATATATATATATTTTTTTTTTTCAATATTATTCATCAAATCATGCGTTAATTAAAACTTAATCATACTCCCGTTAAATGAATTAAATTTAAATTATACACCGATCTAGTTCTATATGAATAATTTCTTGAATTTAACAAATTGCGGTTGGAAATATAGTTTAAAATGATAAATAACAACAACAACGAAAAATGACATAAAATATTTAAATAGAAAATAAATTTCATAACTTAAATAATATATTAATTAAATTGCAAGAAGTTTAATGACAAAATTAAACATAAACAAGCACATATGCTATATCGTATAAGCGCATAAACAAGGCATTTTTTTTTTTATTTTTTTTTTTTTTGGTTAAATAGCTACAGCTGAAATTATGTATAGCAACACATACTCTCTTAAAGCAAACGAAATATTTCAATCATGATGTGTATGCAATAATAAAAAAAACATATAACAATGCTAATAAATTCTAAGTCTTACAAAATTAACAGCAGAAGCGCACTGTTGTAACAGCAACAAATGTTTAATAAAAGCGGATATAATATATTATGTGAACGATGTGATATTTGATAATAAACCAACAAAATACAAAATGGTTAGTTAAAATATAATAAAAGAAAAATAATAATAATAAAAAATGGAAAAACTTAAGGTAGGTAGATAAATAGGTAGGCTTTGAAAGAGGCAGTCAGGAAGGTAAGCAAACAGAACAGGCAGCAACAAAAGCAATAGCAACAGCAGCAGTTGTAAATACATGTTGAACATATATTTAAACAGCATAAAAAATCATCACCATCACCAATCATTTTCATTTTTTTTACATAATATAAAACTTAAATTAAATTAAGTAAGCAAGCAAGCAAGCATATGTATATGTATTGGTGATTTTTTATTTACACACTGATTTCCGGTTGAAAAGAAAATAATTATATATCAACTTACGATATAATTATAATTTTATCAATAAAAATCCTAGCCTGATTGAATTTATTTACAAATGAATTTCTCTTGAATGCAATTTTTAACCAAAAATTCGCCATCGACAACATACATTTGATTCTACTTCGCCAATTTTTTAAATAGGTAATGAATTCAGAAAACACAAATTCAAATTCAAATTTTTACTATGTATACTTTTTTATTAGATTTAAAAAGGAGTCGAGGAGTCGGGCCCTTGTTGTTTGGTTATTATAATTCATAATAAATCAGTAAAACATTTCTGTAGTTTATTCTACCTTTATTTACTTATGATTGATTGTACAAAAAAGAAAAGAAAAGAAAAAATGTTAGGATTTCATCAGGCATCAGAAAATACGACAATGGACATAAAAATCAGGTTCGATAGGAGAGATATATTTTATATATTTAATTAGTATTGGTAAAACGAAAATACATTTAAGACGAATTTTATTCATTTATGCTACATAAAGACAAATTAAACATTCTGTGATAACACATATGCAGATTTTAAATGGGCAAACTTGCCAGAGAACATGCTCTAATAATTGCTTTTGAAACATTTATTATAAATTTTAATTACAAATTTAATTATATGTTTTAACATTTTTACCGAATCCGTCTGATTGATTAAACATTAAAAATTAAGAGCTAAACCTTAATGCTTGTTTATTATCGTTCAAACAAAGACCGGGCAATAATTTATGTTAATATTATAAAGAAAAACAAAATTAAAAAAAAAAAAACCACAAATTTAGATTTGACCTTTTTAATTAAGAAACAAAAATTAAACCAAGATGAATCATACAGAGCAAGATTTATGTATTAGTAGACTATTTATATCAAATGCACAACAACTACCACCAAAAATATATTTGATATTTTCAGACAAATTTTATTTTTATCATTTATTCGGTTTTATTTCTTTTTTTATTATATAAAAAACAAAAATTAAATTTTAATAGATATACGCAAAAAATAAACGCTTGCTTATATGTAGTATGATGCTGCTCTGCATCCATTTCTGCAACCGACAGATAAAATAAATAAAAAAAATTCTTTTGTTGATGATACTACGAACAATAAAAGGTGTTTTTTCAATCCCTGAACTATTGTTTTGTTTTTCAATCTATGAAGAGAAAAAATGCTACAGGAACCATGAAATACCTTCACAAAAATTGTTTGCACAGGTAAAATACTGGTAAAAGACATAATTTGATATTTAGTG
Source organism: Ptychoptera albimana (assembly GCA_961205885.1). NCBI lineage: Eukaryota > Metazoa > Arthropoda > Insecta > Diptera > Ptychopteridae > Ptychoptera > Ptychoptera albimana. The sequence goes on from OY540801.1 coordinate 20,861,894, forward strand.
CAAACATCAATAATACAAACAGATACTGGGGCATTTATGACAAGTTTTTGAATACTGAAAATAAAATAAACAAAACAACCGACGGAAATAATAATAAGAAATCATTTTAAGCAACTGCAGCAGTAACACAAACAGCAACATCATAAAATCTTTAAACAAATCTATTATCATTGATTTTGGTTAACTATAAAGAAAAATCTTCTCTTGCTTTTTTTTTCTGTTCTTATCCTTATATTTACCTGCCTAAAAATAAAATAAATAAAAAACTCAAACAAACACACTCTCAACCAAGTAAACAAACGAGAAATAAAAGAGGACTATATACAGTATATAATATATAAGTATAGATTTATCTTTTTTATACATAAAACCATGTATACAAATATATCTCCTCCTTCCGTGTGCAAATTGCAAATTATAGAAATAAGAAAGAAATAAAAATTCAAGGAATAAGTCTAAAAAATTTGCAAAATAAAAACTACACAGCAACTTTACATATTAATAGTTTGATAAAAACACAAGAAATTAAGGTAAAAAATAGAATTCATAAAAAGAAAAAATAAAGCCAAACAAAACTTTATACAAAAAAATTAAAAAAAAACAGAAAAGGATAAGAAGAGCATAATAATAAGTCGGACGAAAATATTTTCTATATAGAAAACGTATGCATCACATTCACATACCATTATCTACAGTTGTTGTTAAGTAAAGGCAAATACCAAAAAGGGATAACGAAAAGAATATATAACAAATGAACGATTGAAGGATGGATTGATGGATTGTTGTCGGAAAATATTAGGTATGGGTTTGTAGCAAACTAACACTTATAAGAACATGTTGAGTATTAAACAACCAACCCAATAACTAACCATAAGCAGATGTAAGCAAACAAGAGGTTAAAATCTGAATAAATGGATTACTTAAGATGTATGGCTTTTTCTTGTTTTTTTTTTTTATTATTTATTTCCTTTACCATCAATTCTCAAGCAAACATTTCTTTATTTTATTTTATTTTAGTACATGTGTGTTCTTTCTTTATTTATACACGTTAAAAAAATAAGAGAAAATAATATATATTCTTGGTTTATTTATCAATGAACCACTACCAGCTATTTATTTAATAATAATATTTTATAATCTCATTTTAATATTATTTACATCTACTAATGTATAAAAAAAAAAAAATTATTGATTTGGTTTCATTTTTATAAAATAATATTTTTCGTTATAACAGAGCTCGTTCGTTAGTAAAATGAATAATAAATAACAAAAATATATATATATAAAGAGCAATCAACTAAAAAATACACAAGACAAACGATTTATTATTTTACAAAATACAAAATTGACATTTGAAAAACCTCTTTGAATTTTTTTTTTTTTGTGGCTTTATCAAATAATCAAAAAACTGTATCAAGAAGTTTCTGTATATGTCTAACTTAAGTAATATGTTTCTATCGACGACTTTCAATTCAACCTACTCTCACGCTGCTGTTGTACTTTATTATTTATCTCTTTATTTATCATTTATTTATTTCACGATATTTATGTAATTAGTAAATAAAATATTATCGATGAAGAAATAAATTAAAAAGTCGATTTAAAATCAATAAAATAAAACTATTAAGAAGCCCTTTCAAGAAACACGACTATCAGTAGAATAGTAAAATTATTCATTTACTACACACCATTTCTCAATTTAAATAAAATTTATTTTTATTATCTCCAAACCATGACATCAGTTGTCGCAATAAATCTTATCCTCAATGAGCGTTAATCCAAACAAAGCCTTAAGACGCAATTATATTTTATTTGCTTCCTTATTTTAATATTTATAAACTCTAATGGAACGTCATTACAACCAAATCGTGTTTTCAGAAAATAATTGTCTGAATTGCTTACTTCTAGATAAAATAGTTCACAAACAAATAAAATTAATTAAAATTATTTTATAATTACTGAAAGACTAGAGAGTCTTATCGTGATATATAATGTGGTTTTTAATGTGTAAAAAGAATTCAAATGCCACACACTAAAAAGCACCACAGGGCGAAATCTAGCGTTATACAAGTAAGCAAATAATTACTTATCGCTATATTTGTTTTACAAATTAAAATCTTATTTCTCTATAGATAAATAATTAAACAAAACGCAGTAAAAATCAAATAAAACCCAATTAAAATATTGATTTAAATTCCACAATATAAAATTGTTGAAAATAGTTAATTAAATAGAATAAATGATTTAACAATTAGCAAACACAAAATTAACACTAGAAATAATTTAATGAAATAAAATTATTGCGCTACTATATTAATTGATAATTAATAATAAACCATTTTAACGCAAAAATATTTATACATCGCTTTATATCTGGAATTAAACAGGCAGAGTCGTTACTGTAGTTCTGTGTCTTACATGCTAAATTCTTTTTTGATTATTTTTTTATTTTATTATATTTAAACTTTATTTTGTGATAAATAATTTAATTAGGATTTATGTGTTGTTGCTGTTATTTAGAACATGAAAAAAAAAAAAAAAAAAAAAACAAACTCAAAAATTAATTAATAAAAAGAAAAGACAATAAAATAAAAACATTAATTAAAATATTTTTCAAGAAAAAATAAAAATAAAAAAAAAAAAAAATTTAATTCTTTTGATATTTCAATATGAGATTTTTTGGTGTATTATATTTAGTAATTTTAATTAGCGTTGAGTAGAGAATAAAGAATAATATCATAGGAGAAATGACGAATTATGTGTGCTATTTATAAAAATAGATTCCTTTTGTTTTTAATCAGAATATTAAATATCAAAGTGTTATCAAATATAAATAGAGAAAAACAAAACTGAAAAATTTATTTCACAATATGTTTGGTTAATGATGAATAAGAAATTAAGATTGATGAGTACTAATTAAGTTAACTTGTAGTAAAAAATGTTGATTCTCAACTAAACTAATTCCTTTAGTTCAAATTCTTAAAATTTCCTTTACCTTAAAACAAACAATAAAATAAACTCAAGCAAATTCAATCTCCTGAGCAGAAGAATATTTTAATTAACGAAAAATGTTATCAATAATTGAATTAAATTTTTTGATTGGTTATCCTAATTTTTTATGTTCCTTTTTTTATTATTTACTATTTTTTTTTTTTTTTTGATTTCAGCAAAGAGAAACGAATAAAATAAAAACATAAACATATACTAAAAAAAAAAAAAGGCGAATGAAAAACATAATATTGGAAACATACATACATTACATGTATTAAAAAAAAGCACAAACAGAATCACAAAATCAATTACAATAATATAAATGTAACGGACAAACAGAAAAAAAATATGATAAAATCAGAATGTAGTACATAGCATATATCATATGAACATATCGCTCAAACAGCAAGACATGAAAAAAAAATAAAATAAAATAAAAATGACAAGGATAATAAAAAAATTTAAATAAAATAGCGATAAAATTAAATTAATGGCACAACAATAAAAATGTAAACCTACAGTTTTATATGTATACATATATATATTTTCATTAAATTAAATTAAATAGATAATATTTCTTTTTGCCAAAGTAAAAAAAACCGAAAAAAAAATCGCTCTTTCATCATTGCGATAAAAACAAAAAAAAAAAAAAAAAACAAAATAGTAATAATAAAATTTTATAAAAGAAAAATGAAAACAAAAAAATTGTAATAATTAAATTATAAATTAAATACTAGCAGCAGGAGCAAGTAGCAGCAGCAAAAATGTATAAAACAAATAAAATATTAAAACGAATCACAAATTATATAAAATCCAATCAGCAGTAAGTGCCTAAAGTTAACAAAATCAGAATCCACAAACTCAACGACACAACAACAAAAAAAAAAAAAAATTGAGTAAATAGAATAATTTTTTAATTAAATTAACTCATTTTTATTTAAAAAAAAAAAAACAAAAAAAAAAATTACAATAACATGGGCAAAATGGAGTAAAATAAATATAATAAAAAGAGATAAAAATTGCAATAATACAAACGCAAACTTTAAGGTAACTACACCCACCCACTAGTTAAAAAGCATTCCGTGCCGAGTTTTAATGTATATTATAAAAATAAAAACACAACTCTAAGCGCGGCAAAGAATTATATACAAAAGCATCAGAAGACAAAATAATTGTAAAATACTTTACGTTATTGGCCAATATTCATTCATTTTACAATAAATTATTAGACAACGTTGTCGCGATGAATTTTAATAACAACAAAATAAAAACCCTGAAAAATAAAATTATGCTTTGGTTTGGCTTCGTTTGCTGTGTGTGAAAATTATAAATAGCAAAGAAATGTAAATTTACGATCAAATTAAAAAATGTTAAAGATAAACGATCAAAGAAACATCATAAAAATTATATTTATTTATTGTTTTATGTTTGAATAACTTCACATGGATTATTTACTCATAAAATTCTTAAAATTTCTACATGGTATCAATCTATCAGAAACAATGACATTATCTTTACCTCATAGTCATGCTACATATAATTCTGAATTATTAATAAAACTTGTTAAAAATATTACAAAAAATGCATTAAAACGTAATTAACCAAACATAGCGGAATCAACAATTAGGGGTACAACATAAAAAAAAACTCCCATTTATGACATCACAACAAAAAAAGAAAACTTTGAAACTTAAATAAATAATGTCAAGGATATCAATGTGCACCAAAATCGAGATCAAATATCCTTTCTATTGTATTTTACTAACAAAAAAAAATCTACAACTACACAATGCCGTAACTAACAAAGCTTTTACAATTAATTAATTTTCCCCGAAATTTCTCAACCATTTTAATTTTTGGAAATCAACAAAATATATAAATAAATAAATATCTAAACTAAAATTAAAACCAAATTAATCTAAATTTAATTAAAAAAAAAAAAAAAAGAAAAAGAATTAAATAAGAAAAAGAAAAAGCCAAGACTTTAGACTTTATACATGTGATTCAGGTACTTTCAAAAAATTTATTAAAAATTAATATAAATATAATTTAATTTAGCGGTAAACAGAGATCACTCATTCACTACCAAAAAATAATAATAAAAGATTAAGACTTAAAAAAACATTAATAACTCAAATATGTTATGCTCAAATAATCTTTAATTACATTAAATAAATTTTGCTTCTTTTTTTTATTATTATTTTTTTTATTATTTTAATTAACCATCGCACCAGCCAGAGGTAATTTCTTATTTTATTTCTTTAATAAAAGTGAAATTTTATTATGTCGACTTCTAATTAAAAAAAAAAAAAAAAAAACAAATTAATTAATTAATATTTTCTATATTTCCATGATAAAAAAAAAAAAAAAATAGAATGTTCAAAAAATTCAACAGCAAATTGCTTTAAATTTTTTTTTTTTTCTTTTACTTTTTCTCCATTTGCCAAATTTCATGTAATGATGATGATGATTATTTGAAATTTCGTTGTTTGAACGAACACGAAAAAAAAAAAAAAAATGAAATGAAATTTGATTTATTAAAATTAAAATTAAAATTAAAAAAAAAAAATAATAATAATAATAATAAAGAAAAAGTGTAAAAAATAAAAAAAAAAAAAAAACTTTTATTTTTTTTCCTAAAACTGATTATTTCTTCTTCCGGTTGAGGAATTTAGGTAATCGTTGTAGTTTTTTTTTTGTTTTTTTAATTTTCTTCATTATTTTGCAAAGAAAACAAAAAGCCAGTAAGTAACAACAACTACTACACACAACAATACAACATAAATACACATTTTTGGCTTTGATTATAATTTCAATAATTATTTTTAAATTTTTTAATTATTTTAATTACACAAAAAAGTAAAATTATTTCAACTTTTTAAAATATTCGTATAGATTTCTTGTTGTTTTTTTTAATACCGTATACAAAACACAAAGTATGTAATTAAATCATCTTATTCGTTTTAATTTTTAATATACAAAAAAAAAAATGACTTATGAATTTTCTATTGAATTACACAAAAATTTAGTTCATTCTATATATACAGGAATTCAAAAATAAGTAGTAGTAGTACGCGTACACAACAAGGTAATAAAAACATTAAAAACTAAAGAAAAGAAATTGAACAAAACAAATAAAAAAGGTAAATAAAGTCAATTAATGAACAAATGTTTTATACAACTCAGTCATCATAGTCATCATTCACACATATGAATGAAATATGGATGAATAAAACAAAAGCAAAATTAAAATTAAATAAAATAAAAACAATTTCTCTTTTTTTGTTTTTGTAGAGTTAATAATAAAATTATAGAAATAAAAAAAAATTGCCACACAAGACGGCTTTACATACTATGATGTTGATGATGATGAATAACAGAAATATTTTATACAAAAAAAAAAAAGATAACGCATAATAAATTTTGGTAATAAAAACTATTAACAAAGACAATAGAAGTTAGACAAAGTTTATTTGCTTCTTTTATAGGTTTAATGATTTTCTGTAATCGTCCCATCCCTTAAAAGTTTCATCATAAATGATTCTACAGACAAAACCGCGATATACAATTTTATTACAACAATTGATAAGAATGTTTTATTTAAAATAAACAGACGATGCAAGTTTAAATTAATACAGTTTTTCGCGTAGATAACAGAATAATATGTTATTAAAATTAACCATCTTAATGGTATTACTGAAAATAGTAACAAGTAAGTAATACGGAGTCGCAGTTAAAGTATATAATACTATTTGGACACAAAATCACACAATTTAAATAAACAAATAGATGGATAAAAATGATAAAATATTTATTTAGAAATTGTAATTAGCTGCTTTTATTAAATTGTGTTATTGTTTGTAGTTAGATTTCATTACATAACAAGCATACTAATATTAAATAATAAAAACATAGAAATTAAAGTAAATCAATGAAATATAATATAGCATAATTAAATTATATAAATGTCTCTGTGCAGCAGCAGCAGCAGCAGCTAGCATTAATTTATATAAAATATTTTAAATTTATTAACATATCCGTATCCATCATCCACAAATGAATACAATTTCAATTCTATCGTTAAAAAGAAATTTACAGGAAATTAATCATTTTTTAAAACTAAAAAATTAAAATAAGCAAGCAATAGAGAAGTATCAATTTTTTTTTTTTTGCATTAAAGTTAATTAAACTATAGATGATTTCACTATTATAATTACTTCATAAGATTACACATTGATTTTAATATAAATGCAATACAAACTCTATTTATATAGTAGAGAGATTTTAACAAACAAAATCAACATAATTCATAATATAAAATAATAATAATCCTCTTTTTTCAATGCTATATTGCATTATAAAGAATCCTATTAAAACTTAAACAAAGAGAAATATATGGATATAAAAGAAAGAAGAGAAAAACAAACAAAATCATAGACATAAAATTATTCATAATGATGATGATGTCTGGCATCGGATTTAACATGAACATTAATAAAGAAAACCAAAAAAAAAACGTCGTTTAACGACAATAAAAACCAAGAATAACATAAAAGATAGTGAATGAAATACGTTTCTTTGGTTTTTCTATAATTTACTCAAGCTGTTTTTAAAACTTTACTAACCCTAAATATAATGGTTGATGTTGTAGATGACTAGTTGCAAAATGGGTGACTTGATTTCTCTTACCAAAGTCAAAACAACTTGTATACATTTTTTCAATGAATTTCTATTTGAATCTTTTTATGAGCAATTCCATGTAACTTTTTGTTTCACATTATCATTAAAATGTAAAACCGATTCAGATATGTTGAATGTAGCATAAAAAAAATACAAATTTACCTAATGCTTTTCTAAAAAGTCATCATAAATAATTTCATCTGTTGCAATTATTTGAAATTTAATTGTAGCTACATCAATCTTTTTATTCCTCAAATTTAACAACATGAAACTCCTGCATCTCAGATCAATTCATTCGAATAATAATTTTATTTCATTAGAACTTTCCAAACAACCCTTGTAACATATGTTAACCCATGATAGAATATATACGAAAATCACATGACTTACATAGCAAAAACAACAAGCAAACCATTTTTTCTTGGTATTCTTCATAATTTGCTTATTATTATTATATTTTTGATAAAAGAAAAAACAAAATATTTTCTTATTTTCAGAACATTAAATAACGACATTAGGTATGTAAATAACAAATATCTCTCATATTATAAATAAGGTAAAATAAAAAAAAGCAAAACAAAAAGATTGTTGATAAATGTTAATAAAATGGATATAAATATAAATATAATAATAATAATAAGAGGTATGATGAAATTTTATTGAATTAAATGCACGACTTTTATAAAATCATATAGATACACAACACAACATTATATGTGTTTATATAAAATGTTATTATGATGTATTATTAACGATAATACACAAATACTCAGTAACATACATTTCTTAAAAGTATTACTTAATTTTTTTATTTATTACTAATAATTAATTCACCATAGTAGAAATAACTATAAAAAAAAAAAAGAAAAAAGTCTATTTCATTTCATTAAATTAAATTAAATGAATAGAAAAATAAAAATAAAATAAAAGTGCTAATAAAAGATAATAAGAAATATACGGGGGGATTGATTATATACAAAATAAACTTTAAAGTAAATAATATTTTCTATATACATATTTCATACATGCACATATATATTTACAATGCTATTTAATTATTAATTTTATTTATTATTATTATTTAGTTGATTTTGTGGTAAAGCTGATTAGTTTGTTCAATGATTTCTAGCTGTCGTGATAAATGTAATGATTTAGATTGTTTTTTTTTTTTTTATTTAAATTTTTTTTTTCTTTATTAATAGCCATTCAGCCACAGCCAACATAAATCGAACAATAATAATGGATTATCATTGAAAATAATTTTATTATTATGTAAAAATAATTTTTAGTCATACTTATTTTGTAAGCGAAAACGAAATGGTAAATTATATACTTTTCGATATTATATACATACCAGCAGCAATAGCAGTCTTAACAAACTTTCAAACTTTATTCAAAGTATTTCTCATAGATACTTAGTTATTAAAAAAAAAATGTATTGACATTAAAATTCACATTCTTTACATAATTTATTCATTACTATCTATAAAATTGTAAATTAAATGATTAAACTTTTAGAAATCAAAATAAATCAATAAATTAATGATTAAAGGATTTTCTTAATGAAAATTACATAGAGTTATAACAGTGTAATGATTAATACAATATCTAAGCTAAGCGCAGTGTGGTGTATCATCTCAATAATAAAAAATAAATAATAAAATAACAACAACACGCATAACTTTCAATACATTGCGTAATAAATTGAAAAAGAAAAAAAAAAAAAAAACCAACTATTTACAACAATTTTTCAATCGTACTTAACATTTATACAATTATGCTTTTATTTATGTTTCTCTTTACATTATATTGTAATAGTAAATAATATAATAGCCAGGCAGGCCATATTCGTACTTAATCTTTGATTCTCATTCATATATTTTGTAAAGCAACACAGCAAAAGTAAGAGCACGTAGTTGAATGAAACAAAAAAAAATACATTTTTTTTTTTTTTTAATAATAATAATGCAGAAATTTAACATTAAAGCAAAGCTGTTTTCATTTTTTTTTTCTTTTTCTTTGCTTATAACTAACTTAACCTAATAAAAAATAATCAACAAAATGAAAAAGAAGAAAAAAAAATGATTGGGAAATTCTGAAGAATGAGTAACAACATAACTAGAAAAGTGGTATAACATAATTATAAACAACTTGCACTTTTTAACCATTAAAACACAACGCAAAACCAAGAGAAAACAAATAGCACTCTGTAATCATTGATTAACGAACACACATATTTAATAAATAAATTATTACAAATAAATATAAATAAATATGATGATGTGATAACAATTTTTTTTTTCTTTTTAATTTCGCAATGAAATGTAAGCAGAAAAAATGTAATTAAATAAAAAAAATCTGTTATACCGCCGCCGCCTGCCACTACTATTTAATAAAGATGATGGATACATCCTGCTTGACATTTAAGAATAAAAAATTCAAAAATTTAACACAATTAATTTTAGTAATCAAAAATATTATTAGCATGGCATAAAGTAAAAAAAAAAACATAGAATATTCTCCTCCCAAAATATAAATTCAAGCAATTCCACCAATTAATAAATTATTTCCAATACTTAAAAAAAAAAAAAAAAAAAGTTTCTATAAACGATAATCAAACATTTAATCACTACCAAAATAATTTTGTCGATTACGCAGCACTGTAACGTTTTTAAAAGAAAAAAAAAACACAGATAATATGTTCATATGTATAGATTAAGAGAAAACAATGTACGCTTTAATGAGAAATTATATAAAAAAAAATTGTATATACAGAAAAAAAAAATTAAAAAAATAATTTAAATCAATTAAATTTTATAAAATATTATATAATTAAGATAAATCATGTCTGATTAATTTTAAATATAGAAAAGAATTTATATTGAAAAATTTATGGTTGAGAAATAGGTAATAAAAAAAAAAAGTGTTTACTTTAACCATTAGCAACATACAAGAACAAAAACTTGCGGCTTTATATCTACTATTTGAATAAAGCAGAAAAATAACAACTAAATAAAAATTGATTATTCATATTAAAATTGTCAGCTTCTCTCATTTTAATTATTAATTAATATTTGTGCTTACAGAGTAATATATAATAATACCGCGCAAAAATTAAAATAAAATTAAAAAAAAAAAAAAATACTTTCAAAAAGAAAAAGAAAAAAAAAGCAACCAAAAACACCGATAGGAGCAGCAGCAAAGAGTGTTTTGTTTTTTTGATTCACCTCTGTCTTTTGTAAATGTAGTTCTAGCTTGCCATATATAAACATAAAATACTATTATTCCAAACAAATAACAAGTTTTTTTTTTTTCTTTCTTAGACAAACTCTTAAGAAGTACATTCACCGACCGTGTATGTACATATTAAATGTGTGTGACTTTTTCTATCTTAAATTTATATATAAGTGATATCACCTTATTTCAAAAAAAAAAAATAAAATAAAAAAAAAATAAAAGCAAATTCGAAAACGATTACAATTTTTTTTTTTGTTTTCTTGAAGTAAATACACAAAACACAGCGCAAATAGATTATAGAGTTAAAATTAAAATGGCAAAAGAATAAATAGACAAAAACTAATACACAAAATGATATTTAAAAAAGAAAACAACGAAAAAATAAGAAAAATGACATTAACATCAAAGAGTTAAAGACAAAAGCAAAATACATGCATACAACTGAGAAGCACGGGCAAAAATCAAACGACACAATAGTAATAATAGTATAAAATAAAGATATATGATAATATAACAGCGAAAGAAAAGGAGGTGGTGGTGGTGGTTGTGGTTGAGATAGAGTTAAAGAGCTTTACTTAAAAAATAAATTGATATAGTGAAGAAAAAAAAAAAAAAAAAATCGTAGGTTGATTATTGTGTCGAGATAAAAAAAAAACATGTAACGAACAGCGAATCAGGCACAGGTACGAAGTACAAAAACCACAATTTAAAAAACCAACACATGAAAAGAGCATACGTAAGTAAACTTTCTCAGAAATATTCACATTTATTATTTTTATTAGAATCATATTAATAATAAAAATGAAAAAAAAAAATTATATTTTATGATGAATATCATTATCATCATCAGTCCATCAAAAAAAAAAAAAAAAAAATTTAAAGTAAAAAATCAGTATCGTTGAAAACATATTCTTTAAATAATTATTATGAAATAAAAAAAACAAAATTAAATATTAAATTTAACAAATATAAATAATAAAAGACAAAAAAAATAAAAAATAGGAAAAAAAAAAAAACACGTGAGAAAAAGTTTGAAAGTCAAAATAAAAAGCTAAGCAGCAAAATAAGACGAAAAAAAAAAACTTTTGATAATCAAGACAATTTGCGTATAGAAAATTATAAAAAAAAAATTATTTTTATCAAAACAAACAACCAACAACACGTCACTTGAATAAATTAATAAAAATAAATCAATTATCATTAGCTAACCCGTCAATCATATTTATAAACAAAATTATTTTTCTTTGTTTCTAATCAGTTAGTTGTGTTTTGTACGCGCGTTCTGCTTGTAACTTTTACGAACTGATAATAGAAATAAGCGTAGAACATTAAAGGTCTAACAAAAAAAAAAAAAAAAGTTTCAAAATATTGTCAATAATAAATAAACAAGCAAAATGAAAAACAAAGAGAGAAAAAAAACAAAAGTACAAGGAAAAGGTAAATGTTTATTTAAAACAGAAAAAGAAAAAAAAAAAAAAAAAAAAAACAAAGAAATTATTATATGAAATAATAAATAAATAAAAGGTAAACGACGGACGATGTGTGTTGTTTCTTTATTATTAGTTTTTTTTTTTTTTTTTTTAACTTAAATTAATAAACAAAATATTGACCGTTCCCAGCGCGTCAAATTATTCTTATAATTGTTTATACGAATATTTCTCTTCTTTTCTTATTTTTCTTATTTTTTATTTAATTAATACAAATAATAAATAAGATTTAATATTTATATTAATCATAATAATGTTAATCATATGTGCTTTTACATATACACATTAGTTACATTACGTGGATAATATACTAATGTTGCTGCAAATTACGTAACCGTTTAAAATACACTCCAATTAGTATAGATAAACTATTTAAAATATAAAATATTTAATTATTAATAATCAAACTAAAACTACCTACACTATAAGAGTACCTTTAAAGTGCCACTAACTTTATGCTGTGTTAAAAAAATTATTCAATCATTTGGATGATTTTTGTTCCAAAACACGTACGACTTCCTTTTAATAAATTTATAATCCATTCGAAATTATAATTTATCATATCAATATGAGGTTGATACGGTATTTATAATTTTTCCATATAAATTAACAAATATAAACTTTTAAATAAACATATTTGGGTGTGCAAATATGAATCACAATAAAAGAAAAAGAAACCAAAAACAACAACAGCATTACTGTACATACATATGTCACATTTAATTCAGTTTCTCCTACTTTTCTTCTTTAAAAAATAATAAAATAATGATTCCATTATTCTTTTTTTAATCAAGTAACAACAAGAAGAAATTAAAAAAAAAAAAACCAAATGAAACGAAAAAACCACAGTAAATCGTATGCATTGATCACTCTTGCCAACATATATGGTTTTATATAGATAAGTTCAAAAAAAAAAAAAAAAAAATTAAATTAAGCACAAAATAAGCGTAGGTAGAGCTATAACAACTAAAAAGTCAATTTTGTGTTTGTATATGAGTTATTAGTGATTGGTGCTATTACTGCTTGCTGTTGCTGTTGCTGCTGCTGCAATAATCAATTATGATGCCTTAACACAAACTAAATACTTAAATTGATTTAATTCTTTCTTCTTCCATTTATAAAGCAAATTCAAATTAAAATAAAAAAATTAATAATAATCACATAGAGTGTTGTGTGTGTGTGTGTGTGTGTGTGTGTGTGTGTGTGTGTGTGTGTGTGTGTGTGTGTGTGTGTGTGTGTGTGTGTGTGTGTGTACATATTGTGAAATAAAACAAAACAAAGTACATAATTAAAATAAATTTAGGATAATTATATTGATTATATGCATAGAAATATTTTTCTAGTATCAAAATTTGCATTTAGTATTATGAAAAGGTAAATAATTTCCAAAAAAAAATAAATAAAAATCTTGTCTACTATATTAGGTGTAGAAAGGCAAATGAAAGAAATTCATTCCATCAATGTATCCGCTGCTATCAAGCTATACATTATATTATTACCCCATTGTTATTATTATTATTATTATTATTATTATTATTATTAAATTCTGAGTTAAGTCAAAAGAAGAGAATAAACATTTTATTATGGGCAATAAAAAACTAATAAAATTAACAAACAAAAAAAGAAAAGAAAAGAAAAGAAAAAGAAAAATTATTATGGAAAAAAGATGAACATTTTGATTATATATGCATGTATATGTATGTATGTATATATATAGATTTATAAACTTTTTCTTGTGTATTTTTTTTTGTTACGTTCTTGATATCTGCACCCGCCACCATTATTAAATAATAAAAATAAATATACTATTTATCATATACACATATGTATAGTATATACACAACAACATTAAACTCAGCGTTGTCATTTTTAATAATTTTATCTTTGTACATCTAAGAAGAAAAGACATTTATTTAATGTATATATGAGGAGATGATACCACCATCAATGTAAAAAAAAAATAAAAGTAAAATTATCATTATTCAAAATATATCAAACAATATTATGGTACACTATGAACTAAATAAAAGAATCTCAACTCTCCTCCAACCATCATATCATATCAGATCAGATCACATAATATTTTAAATAAAACTGGATTTTTATTCAAAGATCCCATATCCATATATAATATATAAATATCGTTTAATATTATTATTTTTATAAAAATTATCATTATTTTTACTATAGACTAAAGTATGTATTATAAATTTGTTAGCAAAATAAATGAATTATTATTATTATTATTATTATTATTATTATTATTATTATTATTATTATTATTATTAAATACTTATAAAGATATTGAAACTTTCACAAAATCTATTAATAAATTATAAACAGCAATAACGCAACAGTAACACAAAACTTCTCTACCAAACGAAATGAAATAATACAAATAAAATAAAAAATCATATCAAGTCAAGTCAAACGCATATAATGCAGAAAAAAAAAAAAATTTTAAAAATCAGAAAGGAGTTTTCGTAACACTATGTAGTTAGTTTTGTTAGTTAGTTAGAGTTAAGATAATTTTGTTTTATCTAGTTTTTAACATATTTGTTATAAATTGAGAGTAATATGGTATTATTGGATTTTAAACACGATAATTAGTTATAATCACATGCATATATGTGCCATGATACATAATTCTATTATTCTGTTTTATTATTCAGCTATAAAATATATAAATCTACAATTAAACTATGCCATTTATAAATCCTCTCACTCCGTTCTGCATAGTCCAATAATATTAATAATAATAAAAACTAAAATTACACAAAATATTGAAATAAATAAAAAGTTTAAAATATATCGACGGATATCAGTGTATCCGCTGGCTAATAAAACGAGAAAACAAATCTTACCAATAACAAAATACAACAATGTTATAGTTTATTCTAATTAAAAAAAAAAAAAAAAAAAAAAAAAAACAACCAAACTCTAAAAAACGATAAATAAAAATAACGTGACGATTTATTTAATAGAAACATGAAAATGTTTATTTTTCATAAAAGAGATCTCTGCTGGCAAAAATTACACAACCAATTATTCATGTTCACAAAATCACAAGCATGCATACATATATAGTTGTGTGTCTGTTTTATTTGCAATGCAAGCCTCAACAACTGATGTAGTAAAAAATAAAAAACTAATTCTTTTAATAGATCATAGCAAATACAAAATTAAAAAATAATAATAAAAATTGTATGCAAGCAGCAAGCAGTAGAGAGAAAAGCAGTAAAAAAAAAACCAAAAATTGCATTTGCGATATATTTTTCATTTTATTTTCATTTTTTTTTAAATTTTATTCATGAATATGTATATGAAAAATAAAAATTAAAAATATTTATTTGAGCCACAAATACACAAAAAAACCCATGAACATTTTTAATAATAATAATAATAATAATAATGTAACTTGTTACATGTACATGCACACGTAATTTATATGTATGCTAATGTTATTAATGGTTTTAATGATATGTTTTTTTTTTTTTTTTTTTAATTTATTTATTTATTAATAGTATTTTTCTTAAGAGTGGAGTGTTGTCTCGTCGACCATATGTCGCTTTTGTTTGATAGGAAAAATTTAAATTAAATTAAAATTGTAAAAAAGAAAAAATAAATATTAAGAATTCGCTATATCAGTATATAAAGCCATACATATGTGTGGAATGTAATGTAATGCTACTGTTTATATACTGTAACATATCTATCTATCTATATCTATCTACATATACGTATAATAAATAAATAAATAAAATGTTAATTTTTCTAATAAAATAAAAAATAATAAAAATTAAAATTAAAAAAACAAAAACAAAAACAAATCTAACCTATTTAGTGTTTTATTGCACGTTGCAACACACAACATAAATAATTAAACTATACTAACTACACTGTATATAAATATTGTGCATTTCTATATCTATCTGTATTTAGGTATCTGTATCGAATAATGCTTAGAATAATATAAGTGCAATCAACTAAAACCTCACCAACAAACGACAATAAAGTAACAAACGATAACAACAACGATGGAATCAATCGTCACAAATCGTTCTCTTTCTATATAAACATTTTTTTCATTCGTTTTTAAAATAAACGAAATAAAAAGTTGAAAATATTAAATGAAATAAAATCAAAACCAACAACAAGAATGCGCAGCATTCAAAATATGCACCAAAAAGGAGCCAGTCAGTCGGAGATTAAATAAATAAATAAATTTTCAAAAAAATATTACAGAAATGTATATTATTATTATTATTATTTAAATATATTGAGAAATCTTTGTAGCGTAAAATATATATATATATATATATATATATATATATATATATATTAAAGGCAAATAAAATATGTATTATGCATTTGTGATTACTCATTCACACACTTTTAAATTTATTCTGCATATACTTAATTATTTTTATTGAAAAAAAAAATTATTTTTATTTTTGTTAACGTAGAGTAACGCAGCGTAGCAGCGTAGGTTGAATAACATACAGTTTAAGAATAATAATAATAATAATAATAATAATAATAATAATAATAATAATAATAATAATAATAATAATAATAATAATAAAAAAATAACAAAGAATAAAAGGAAAAGCCCAAACCAAGCTGCAGTATATTTAATTAAATCAATATATGATGATGATGTGATATAAATACAAAAACTAATAATAGGAAAAATGATTCAAATTACAAAAAAAAAAAAAAAAAGAGGGTGGCAATGGTGGTATTCTAGTAGGTAGGCTAAAGCAATTACAATTTAAACATCAATAAAATTATTCCTTACTAAACACAAAAGTAATAAAAAAAAAAATAATAAGAATATTAAATCAATTAAACATAAAAAAATGAGTAAAATATTTTTCTAGAAAATCTACTATGAAACGACGACGTTAGGACATTTAAATGCAAAAAAAAAAAAAAAACCGAAACGATCAAACGAATATTAATAAAAATATGTTTTTTTTTTTTTTTTTTTTTTTTTAATTTATACATATATTTATTCATAAATAGCATATAAAACAAAAAATTGAATAAAGCAGCAATAATAAGAAAACAAAAACATTAATTGTGAGAACAATGACATATGGCAAAAATGTTTATTTCTTTATTTCCGCACATTTTACTTAAAACAATAATAATATGAACAAATCTATAGAAGCTACACAAATACCATAAACGCACAATGAAAACACATCACAAAAACACAACACCAATGCCATTACACACACACACACACACCGAGTAAAATTAAAGAAATCAAAGAAAATGCAAAAATTAATGCTAAATAAATAATAAAATGTGTAAATAAATAATTTTAATTTTTTTTTTTTTTTTTTTGTATTTTAGAATAGTATTAAAACAAAAACAAAAACAAAAAAAAATGTAAACAAGTCATCGACCAAACAAGAAATAAAGTAAATACACTAAACTCTAAATGAAGTGAAAACAAAACAAAACAAACCAAACCAAACGAAAATATTAAAATAAAATCACAAGTTTAAATAATTATTATTGAAATCGTTGCGTTGCGTTGTCTTTTATTTACACCAACATCTAAATATTATTCCTCTAGAATACAAGAAAATAATTTGGCGAAAACTTTTTTCTTTTTTTTTTTTTTTTTATTTAATTGAAAAACACCACAAGAACAGCAAAAACTTAAAGAAGTCAACAACAAAGATAACAACCAAAAACTACTTTTCCATAAAGCGAAAGGAAGAGGAAGAATATAATAAATTATAGAGAAAAAAAAAAAAAGAAAAAATAAGAACGACGATTATTAAAATTAAAAGATAATAAAATATGAAGTTATACATGTGACTAAAGAAGCGGCAACAAAAGATAACCAAACAGCACAGGTAATGGTTAATGCTGATGTGCTACACAACGAAAACTATAAAATTAATAAAACTTTGTTGCTGCTGCTACGGCTGCTGTGTAGAGTTGTTGCTACAATTGATTTTTCTTCTACTAATTAAATCTATAAATTTGTTAAACAACTAATTTACACCTTATATATTTTATAATAATAAACTAAAATAAATGTTAAGAAACAGCAACAACAACAACGACAACATTTACGTTTACGTTAACGTAAGCAGCATAAGAAGTCAATAACTGAAAATAAGAGAAACATAAAGGAGAGCCAACAATATAGCACAATCAAATTTTATATTGCATCTTACAATTTTGTAAATGCAACCCCTGCAGTAATAATAAACAGGTAAAATATTATAAACGGAAATTACGTAAGTGCCACACAATATAAAATGATTTATTGATCTGTTCATGTTAAATCGTACTCTTTATCATGTTTTTTGTCATCGTTCACTAAATTCTGCTTCTAAATTTGGTAATGTTTATTCTTGCTAATATAAAAATCTTTTAAATGTTAATCAGCATAAATATTAAAAATGTACAATAAGACCACCACTCGTATTTTATATTAAATTAATACTAAAACATAAAATAGCTCGCGTTGTCGTCTCTCGCGGTATTAAAATAAAAATTAAGACACAATGAAAATTAAAATAAAATTAAAAATACGTCATATATAACAACGACGTGTCTAAATAAATTAATTAAATATTTTCATATATTGTTACAAAAAGAAAAAGAAAAGAGAAGTAATTCCACCCACTCATTATACTCCTTTACCAATCAAGTGATGGCAGGAAATAAATATTAAAAGATTCTTCCAGTTAGTGTATAATGCCAATATAAAACAAACAACATAAACAGTGTTATGAACCTTAATCTAAATAATAAATAATTTTAAACAAAATAAAAAAAGAAGAAAAAAAGAATACACTAAGAAACAAATAAACACATTTTTCAATGAATTAAAAAACGAAGCTAATCAATTTTTATTTTGTGTCTTCTTTATTTACAAAAAATAAAAACATAAAATGTTCCATCCTTTTATGCGTAAATAATTAAATTTTATTTACAAAATACACATGAACTCAAATAAACAGCAAACCGGCCAATGAATTTAAATGAAAAATATAATAAAAAAAAAATTTTTAAAGCATAAAGACAAAATAAAAAAAAACCGC
This sequence comes from Ptychoptera albimana, assembly GCA_961205885.1. Taxonomy (NCBI): domain Eukaryota; kingdom Metazoa; phylum Arthropoda; class Insecta; order Diptera; family Ptychopteridae; genus Ptychoptera; species Ptychoptera albimana. Next base: position 20,881,365 of record OY540801.1, read on the forward strand.
GACAACAATTTCAAATTCATACGTAAAAAAAAAAAAAATAAAAAAAATCTATTTTACATATTTTTTTTTTATTTCTAACATTCATATGAAAGAAAAAAAAAAAAAAATTAAAATAAATTTATTATTCATTCGCGTTAAACGAAAAAGAAAAAAAAAGTAAATAAATAAATAAAGAAGACGACTGTTTGTCTCAGACTAGTCACATTGCCGCCAGCAACAAAAAAAAAAAAAAAAAAAAAATGTAAAAGTAACAACAAAAATTTTGTATTTTAATAAAAAAAAAAAAAAAAAAAATCATCATCATAATCGTCACCGTCAAAGCCATCATCATCATGTAGTGGCAGAAAGACATGAAAAAACAGCAACAACAAATCAAAAATTATGTTTTTCTGTAATATATGTGTCGTCTTTCCTCTTCTCTTTTTTTTTTTTTTTTGTTGTATTTTAAGATTGATTTTAAAAGTATGTATATAAATCAAGAAAATAATACATAATTGTCACACATTGCTCATTACTTTAATTGTTATAGGGTATTGGTATTACGAATGTGAAACATAAAAATAAATCTTTAAAAAAAAACCACACATACATACACCGTGTACACCGTGGGTAAAAATACATAAAATATTCAAGGAAACAAACATTAATCACAAAAAAATTGTACTTGTTATCAGCTAAGCGCAAAAAATAAAAAAAAAAGAAAAAAAAGAAGAAAACTTCTAATAAAACTTGCGCATAAGTCAGTTACATAAAATTTCTTAATAGAAATTACCTGGTAACAAAACTAATTTCTATTCACCATTTTTTTTCCATATTTCCTTTGTTAAATAAAATTTCATATTATTTATTTTCTATTATCGATTAATTTTATTTCTTTTATACAAATATGTATAAATTAAACCAATTAGTCACATGGTAAATCACCTGCATGACTATTTAACTCTATTACCTTGTTTATGATAATAATAACACTAATAAAAAAAAATAAAAATAAAAAGTTTATTTCTTTATAAAAGTAAAAAAAAAAAAAAAAAATTTTCATCGATAAAGTCATTAAAAATTAACAACCAATTGATAAGTGATAATATTTAAAAAAAAAAATAATAATAATAATAATAATAAAGTAATTTAAATGCCAAACATATCATAGCAACGAAATAGAATTTTTTTCATTCTTAAAATTAAATAAGATAAGAGAAATAATTAAAACAGTTGCAAGTAAATACAGATAAGAATTATAAATTAAAACCAATTATCATCATAGTAGAGGGGTTATAAAACACGCCTTTCTGATAAGGATGTGCCTTTTAATCGGTTGACAACCATTAGCCAATCATTTTTTTTTTGTTTATTTCACACATTCTCACAACTGATAAGAAATTTAAACTAATCAAAATGAATAATTTTTTTTTTCCTAGATTTTTAATAAAATCGCTCATTTTTTTTTTTGTTGTTGATATAATTCAATAAAAGATAAAAGATAATCAAGAAAAAAGAAACTTTTTGTAATCAATAAGATTAATTTTATATTTTGAAGGTAACTAAAAATAAAATAATTAAGATTTAACCTTGACGAAACAAAACAAACAAAAATTTTATAATTAGATTATTGTTGTAAAATTCATCATCATCAAATAAAGAAAAATAAAAAAATTTTACATTTACTTCCCCGCATTAGGAGCATTGCAACACAACATTAAACACACAAAATAAAAAAAAAAAATTAAAAAAAAAACAAGATTGGATAGTTGTATGAAATTTTAATGATCATTAATAAAAATTAATTAATTAATTATTATTTTTTTTTTTTTTATCTTTAAACTTTGACATTTTAAAATTAACCAAAAAAAAAAAAAAAAGAAGCAAAATTAATAATAATAATAGCAAACACAATTAAAATTTATATAGAGAGATAATTTCAGGAATGATAAAAACAACTTTATATATTTTTTTAATTAATAAAACTTATCACATATATGCTCAATGTGGTATTATTATTATTATTCTTTATTTTATTGTTTTCTAGCTATTATTAATCGATAATAATAATAATTGTTTTTTTTTTATTTGTTCCTCATATAACACAAACGATAAACCAAGTAATCGGCCAACCATGTGCGCTATTTTTATATTAATTTCTTTTCCTTTTTTTTTTTAATAAATTTTTGATTATTTTAATTACAAGAAAACAAAAGCAATATACATATACGTATGTATATATATATAAAAGCTCCATTAAAAATTAATATTTCAACGAAACAAATAAATAATAGCCGCCACTCTAGAAATCTTTAAATCAATTAGTTTTAAAGTTTAAAGAAAAAAAAAAAAAAGAATCAAACAAACAAATAAATAAATAATAAAAAAAAGCGTAATAATAATAATAATAATAATAATGAAACCAGACTAATTATTTCTAATTTTTGCCATTCACTTTCCATTTTTTTTTTATTATTTCTTCTTCTTTTTTTTCTTCGTGGATTTTTGTACCACTAAACAACAAAATATAATTTTTGTTCTCATTTTATTAAATAAATTTAATTTCTTAATAACTAAAGTAAAAATATCCAATTATCAAAAATTTACAAAACATAGTTTAATTTTTTTTTTTTAACTAAATGATAAAATATAAATTATGTAGAAATTAAACACAAAAAAAAAATATATATAAATTATTAAAGAAAAACTCTGCACATTTTGTTGTTATTTAAAAACAATAAAATAAAATTTTAATTTATTTAAATAAAAAAAAAAAAGTAAAAATTCGTTACACAAATTTCGTGTAATTCTACCTTCAAACTTCTCCTTCTGTTGTGCGCGGCATTTTTGTTTTTAATGTTTAATTTAATTTTTTTTTTCTTTTTTGTTATAAGCAGCTATTGCTATCTGTTATGTATTGTTGCCGTTGTGTTTAGCCGTTGTTGCTGTTGCTGATTGATTTCTCTGATAATAATTCTTGTTTTTATAGAACAATTCAAAATCAGTCAACCAATCAGTGACTTCGAAATTTTTATTTACCTACACAACACTAATTTTTTTTTTTTTTTCATTATAAATTATAAAGCAGAGATAATAAAATTAGAGAAACAATCTCAATATTGTTAATTACTATATATAATAAAAAAATAAAAAACGAAAAACAATGACCACAGGTAAAACGACATCAAAGAAAAAAAATTTAAAAACATTTTATATATGAAAATTACTTAATTTATAAAGCCGAAATCACATTGATGTTTAACAAAATTACAAACGATTGATAAATTAAAAAAAAAAAAAATTAAATAATGAAACGCACCTTACATTTTATTTATTTTTTTTTTTTTCAAATTTAATTTAATGAATAAGAATAAAAAAGAAAACGGAAAAAACCATACACATCGTCATAATAAATAATAATAATAAAATTACACAAACACAAGGATAAATAATTATCAGAACAATCAAATCAACAAACAATAAAAATTAACAAACACAACAACGAATAATAATAATAAACAAATATATACAATGAATGGAATTATAAAATTAAAAATTAAATACAATAAAAACGAGAATAAAGACAATATGAAAAAACATTAAATAAAAAAATAATAATAATAATAATTACATTAAAAATTTAAAAAGTGAGATAACTCAGGTAGAAATAAAGTAACAAAAAATAAAAATATAATTAAGAATTAAGCATTTTATGCGACGCACACGGGCACCAGCAACAGCAGTAACAGCAGTTTGCTTTCATTTTGTCATCACTTAATAATTATTAAGAAATTATTAGTTAAACTTTGTTAAAGAAAACTTCCATCATAATTTAAAATGATAAAATGAATAAATTTTTATAATTCAATTAAAAATGCAATAGAGAAGTAAATGGCGTTCAGTTTTAGCATCAATTTATAAATAGCACAAAGCCTTAAATGAACTTAAATCAATTCTACCGCCAACACATGATTTTGTCTCTTAATTTTTTATAAAGGTAAAATAAAATTGAGCAAACAACAACAGACAGACTACAGAAATAATATTATTAGTTTGTATGCGTCAGCGAGTTGATTCTGTTGAAAAACAAACTATAATATTCGCTACCACAAAAACCAATCAACCAACAACTAACAAAGCCAGACAAATAAATAAATAATCCACAAATAAATAAAAAAAATATATATATATTATCAATTCATCAAATTAATCAGAAATAAAAATTTAATGGATTAAAACAAAAAAACAAAAAAAAAAAAACATTTTAGGTATTAATAACAACAACTAAACTAAAGGTAAAGAAGAAATCATTTAACCGATAAATTTAATCAAAAAAAATAAATTTCATACATAAAAAAAAAGAAAAAAGAATTAAAAGATGACGACAATGCAGCATCTGATCGCGTCGACGCATAAACATTTAAATAATAACCGCAGATCGAAAACATTTGCCCAATGTCGCACACTACTAACCTTAAACACCGAATACACAACACATTTGACTAACGCTACTATACTAATAAAAGGAGAGAAGACAACAAAATATCAAATAAATTAACAAAGAACTCGAATTAAACACAAAAGAATTTTTATTTTTATTTGATAATTTAAGTATTTTTGAAAGGTGTAAAAGAGAAGCTATCTAACTACTGATAAAAAGCAAGAATTAAAATTAAGGAAAGAAAAAAAATATAAAATGAAACCAAATTACACTTTTATTATTATATAATTTTATTTTTTTTTTTTATTTCATTTAATAAAACTCTGAAAAAAAAAAAAAAAATATATATATATATATATATAAAGACACACCGGAAGTCTTGAAATGTTTTGCTTTTATCCCCCTTCATACAAACACACAGAAACACGCTTTGTTTAGGTTGTATTAACGTAATTTTTACCACGTTCATACATTTTTGGTGTGAATTTTCGTTGATTTATCAAAAATAATATTAAAAAAAAGCTAAGCGATTAAAAAACGATTTTTTTTTTATAAACGCAGAATGAATTAAATAAAATAAAAAAAAATCTATAGAAGCAGCAGCGTAAGACTAGCAACAACAGCGGTAACCAATTAATAAAAAAAAAAAAAAAACAAACATTTCTGATAAAAAAAATATTTTATTTTTTCCATTACATCACATAGAGACGAAGAGTAGACACAAGGCAATAGGCCAGAGATAATTTCTTTAAACGAAAATATAAAGTTATTATTAGTCGTGAGAGATTATAAAGTAGTTGAATTTGGATTAAATAAAAATTGTAATAAAGAAGTAATGTTAAAAGATAATAGAAAAAGCAACCAAAATAAGATGGATGGAATTTCTATAAGTAAGTAATGCAGCATTATAACTCAGAAACAAGAACAACAGAAACCAACAACAAAAGCAACACCACAGACAAAGTAATAATAATAATAATAATAATAATCATAATAAAGTGAATTAATGAGGTTAAATTGTTTCATCATTTTGTATTCCTTCAATTTCTATAGATTCTTAAAATCATACTTATGTAGTACTCTCTGCTGATGGTTAAAGACATAAAGAAGAAAAAGAAGAAGAAGTAAACAATAGACGATTTTTAATTATACAAATAACTATTCAGTGTCTCTCAAAGAATAAAAGAAACAAAAATTCGTGATGATTACTTTATTAAAATTCATCAGAGTTACATAATTTTTTTATATGCATGCAGCCAAAAATTAATGTTGGTAATTAAAATAAATTTTAAAGCCACAAAAATCTTAGGCATCCTCTATAAATTATAATTATAAAATAGATTTTCATTCATTCATTAAAAAAATTATATTCACAGTATGAAATGTCACTAATGGGAATATATAGTTCGCGATGGCTTAAGAAGTAAGAACGCCATTCACAGTTAGATGATTTAAATATATAATTTTTAGAAAAATACTACCCTAAATGTAAATACTGAAAAAATACAAATTGAATATCATAGTTTTCCAGATAGAACTTTCAAATTTTAAACCGTATGTCTGTCTAGCGCAAAGAAAACCACGTAAAAGAAATAAATGCACAAAAGGGGAGATTCGAAACAAAGGGAATATTTGAATTAACTAGAAATACGAAGAATATTATTAGTGTAAACAACAGATACCTTCAGTTTGAGGTGAGAAAATGTACTTTGCATAATGTTTATATTTATTGCTTAAATTTGACGTTTCAATTATACTGTTTCAAGGACCATTATAAATGTCACTTAAAAGATCTTTAATGTAATTCCATAAATACGCGCAATGTTGTTGTCGTTTTTTTTTTTATCATGCATACATACATTTGTAAAGTAATTCTATTTGAAACTACTTTAAAGTTATACTTTATGTAAAATTGTGTTTAAACCATAAAACTTCTCAACTAACATATTTTTATCGTAACGCACCTTAAAAAAAATAAAAAAAAATGCAATCTGAATAGAGCGCGACGACTGTAAGTCAATTCAATTGATAATCTTTTATAAATAATTTGCTAATTAAAAAATTCAAATACAATCAATTCAAGTAATAAATAGCAATATGCAATAGGAATAAATAATAAACGAAAAAAAAATAAAATAAAAAAAGACAGAAAACCATATGATGAGGTAATTATTTTCAATTTAATATATAGAAATAAGAAATAAGAAAAAAAAAACAAGAGATATAATAATAAAATTAATAAAAAGTCATAAAACATTCAAGAGCTTTTTAAAAGTATATGAAATGATTTACCAGATGTTTAAAACCTTATTGTAAACTTTATATTATTGAAATCCATATAATTTATTGAAAAATCACGTTAATCTTTATAATGTTGATGTAAGACAATCATCACAAGGATGCCTAGAAGTTAGAGTTTGAAGTTTATCTCCGGATAAACAGAAACATATTGAACACACATCATTTATTTATTATATCATTCATACCTTCATCAGAACATAAACACAAGAAGGATAATTAAATAAATAAGAAGATAAATTTTAAAAACACAATTCAACAACCATTGATAATTTATGTGAATATTTTTTTTATTTATTTATTTTTTGGTGAGATTGGTTTAGCCTAGAAATTACAAGTTATGAAAGGAAAAGAAAAGAAATACAAAAAAAATACAACGAATACATAGAATCCATCATCAACACCACACACACAATAAAATACAACAAATAATAATAATAAAAAAATATATATATATAATATTCGGATAAAAGAAGAATAATAACAACACATTAAAGTGCTTTATTTTAGTTTAATGATAAGTAATTTAAATTTGATGGGTTAGCCTCGAAATAATAATAATAATAATAATAATAATAATAATAATAATTTACGTTTTAATAAATTTAAATTTACGTATTCATCTATCTTCTATCATATTATTATTATAATTCTTTCTAAGCAAGGCAATAAGAGCAGTAAGCAGCATCTGCAGCATAAATCATGCAAATGTATTTGTAATTAATTTAATTTCAAGAGAGAAACATTTTCATTTTTCTTCTTTTCTATTTATTTCAGTTTAACTAAGTAAGTAAGTAAGTAAATAAGTAAGCAATACGCGAGTTTTTAAATTAAGTACGTTTTAATTTGATTTCATCTTTTTGTTGCTTGTTGTTGCTGGTGTTATTGCTGTTGCTTGCTGCTTTTGCTAGTTCATTCTATTGCTGTGGCTTTATTAATTATTTTTTTATTAAATTTTGATTAGCTTAAAAGTTAAGCATAGCATCATAGCTTGTTTTTTTTTTTTTTCCTCTATCAATTAGATTAAATTCTGTTTTTTAATCGTTTTTATTGGTTTGAGTGTGTTTTTTTTTTTTTTTTTCGTTAAAAATAATAAAAAGAATTTTTTCGTTTTATTTTTTTATAGAAATACTAAAGTTATTTTTGTAAAACAGAGCATATGTTGTTAAAGTATAATAAAGAGGGTGCAATAATAACGATAACACAAAATAAAATAAGAGGACTAAAGTATAAGGCAGAGAGAACACACATCACAGAATGACATCGCTACGCATCGCTATGTTGTTTATAAACATGACAAAGGATTGTTGTAATAAAGAAATTTTGTAATAATAAAATGTTTCATCATTTATTTATTTTTCTTACTTTTTAAACTGTATTACATAAAGAGAACATAACCATAACCAAAACTATAATCGGTTAATTCAACGTATAAAAATGCTTCAAAAAATTAAATTATAAACGTGAAAAATGTTTTCTTAATACACCTTAGATACTGATAAGGGCGTTTCGTATTCTTTAAATAGAAAAACATTTAAAAAATTACAAAAAAAAAAAAAAATGTCTATTCAATAAATAATAATCATCGAGATGAGGATGATGAATGTATAAAACATTTTTGGTAATGTTATTGTGTGGAGTTTTATTTTCTTCTTCTACTACTTCGTCGTTTTTTTTTTTTTTTTTTATTATTATTTCTCGCTGTGGTAACAACATATAACTACGACTTAAAAAAAAAAAGAAAAAAAAAGCAATTTGAGTTCATTTCATAAAAACGATTTCTTTGTTTAATAATATTATTATCCATCCCACATTATCATTTACTTTTACTATTTTTATTTTTATTGGTTCGTATACACATGTATAAATGAGACAGATGATAACGACTAGCGACATAATTCAATTGAATTTCAATAGTCTTTAGATATATAATTTTTGTTTTTTTTCTTTTTAAATCTAGAACCCACCCACAGCTTAATATTTTCAGTTAAACTACGTCAAAGTAAACACTTAATTATTAATAAGAAATAAAAAGAAAAAACAAAGCAAAATAATAAAATAAAATTCTTACATCTTATCAACTTGATTCGGCTACGAAATCATAAACAAACATTTCGTGTCCCAAAAAGAGAGATGGAATCAAATTCATTTTTATAAAAATTAGCAACCATTTTAACAGCTGTGCACAACCTTTTTACGTACATTAAGCAGACTGATTAAATAAAAAAAAAAAAAAAGTTTGTACCAAGGAACAACAAGGCATTTTATAGATAATTATAATTGTTTTTTTTTTATTTTTTTAATAAAAATTTCATAACACGCTTACACTCATTGCATGGTTTGGTCTACACGAAGAAATAAACAAGAGAAAATTAAAAACTCTTGTAATCTATTTAAGTAATTTAATTTTTTTTATTTTTTTCCTTCTTTTTTATTTCTTAAAATTTAATGTTAAAAAAAAAAATAAAAAAACTTCATAGAGATTATATTATTTTTGGTATATTTCGTTATAATTCTTTTTTGTTAATAATTAATTCGTTTCACTCGTTTGCGCGCTATATTGCGTTGCTGTTGTTGTTTATATGGTGCGCGGATGAATATTGTTATTATTGTTGCTGTAGTTGATGATGATGATGATGATGGTGTTTTTTGTGTTCAAAACATTTTTTTTAATTTTTTTTTTTGATTATTCTTCTGTTTGTCTAGCTATGCTGTTGTTGTTGTCTCTCATAAAAAAAATTTATCTATATAGATTTATTTTACTTTTCTTATTTTTTATTTTTTTTTTTTTCTTTTTTAATAATAATATTATTCATAAAATACATTAAATTCTTTTTAATTTTGTATTTGTTGTTTGGTATGTAATAACAGCAACAGCAACAGCAACAGCAACTAACATACAACAATTAATCAATGTCTTTAGGCGGAAAGTAACAATTTATTAAATAAAAATAAAGAAAGACAGAACATACATACAATATATGTATAAGCAGCTAAATTTAAATAAAATTAAATTAAATAAAAAAAAAAAAAAAAAATCATGAATGAGGTAAGTGAGAAAAATACAAAACAATTTTTTTTTTTTGATAAGCAAAAATTTATTCATTTTTTGATTTTGATTTTGATTTTGATTTTAATTAGTCACCACACCAAGTATATTTTGGTTTATTCAAAATTAAATAACTGGACTAAGAGCAAATGAATAATTTATTTATGCGTTATCCTTGTGATTCAACTGCACAAATTATTTATTTATAGACACCGATATCTTTCTGAAAAAAAATCGTGGCGCGAGAGCACCCAATGTATTATCAGCGAAAAAAAAAAAAACCTTCTCACATCGCTCGCGCACTCTGCCACTTATAATTCTTATTCAATAATTTAATAAATAGAACAAAAGAACGAAAAACCATATAAAAAAATATTAAATTACTTCTAAAGTATAAGAAAAAAAAAAAAAAAAAAAAAAAAAACCAAATCGAAAATAAACTAGGTCATCTGTGTTTGCTCTGTAAACATAAAATTAAATTAAGAAAGAAAGAAAAAAAAAAAGTAATCTGATTGAAAAACCAATATAATTTATTATTCATGTTTTTATCAACGAAAATTAACAGATAAATCTTATGATTTATACGAAAATAAATTCAAGCAAAACAAATTTGAAAATAAAAAAAAAAAATAAACTAAATTATTGCGATAAAAAAAAAATATGCTTATCATTAATTAGCGTATAAAAAAAATTTCTAAAAATATATGTATATATATATATGTATATTTCTTACAAATAAAGCAAAAAAGAAAGGTAAGTAGTAATAAGTAATTGTAGCAGCACATTATCCAAATTATTCTCATTAATTTTCAAAAATGTAATTTTACAAAGAAAAAGAAGAAAAAAAAAACTTTAATTAAACAAAATTATTTAGCGAATTAAAAAATTGTAATTATAAAAAATTTAATCAATTATCCATTTTTGCCATTTTTTATGGATAAAAAAATGTATACCAAGTGGGAGACTCAGTAAAATAATAACACTCGATCGACCCGGGTTTAATTTAACGCCTCGAATGTAATTTTTTTTTTAAAAAGCGCCTAAAATAAAGTCTCAAAAAATCACTAAATGCTTTATTATGGAAAGTCGCTATTTTCTCTCTATGGTGATGTAAAATACGTAAAATAACTCAGCCTATACTTAAAATTCTTTCACACCTTTTGTACTTTATTAAGATAAGGCACAACTTTTAAGATAACACCCTACCACCTCTAATACCTGTAACAACCTAAGGTAAGAAAATTAAAAAGCAACAAGCAAACAAAACAACAAATAAAATAAAATTTATTATGTAAATTAAAATAAGAAAATAATTTTTATAATTCAATTTATGTAACCCAAACTTATAATTGATCAGCATATAAAACATAAAAATAGTATTGACGTCAACCGTATCATCCATCGTATATTTAATACATATATGCAAAATAGAAAAAAAATCGAAAATATATTTTTGGTATCTGTGTGTGTTGTTGTTCCGAACGATGTTTTTGTACTGATAAAATCTATTTTTATCAAAAATAAGAAAGCCAAACAAACAAACAAACAAATGAATAAATATTATAAACAACACAATCTAAAAAAAATTCTAATCATAATTTTATTCATCTTAAAAAGCCAAAAATATGCTTAGATACTCAATCGTTTCTTCTTCTCATTAAAGAAACAAACAATCCATCAGCATTATTTTTTATGTTGATTTAATTTTTTTTTTCTTTTTTTTTTTAACCAAAAGCCACTGACATTTAAGAGGTCGCCATTTTTCAAATGAATTTACTTTTTTTTTTTTTGTTTTTGTTTTTTATTCCTCTCATACCAAAATAATAAAAATTCTCGTAGTAATCAACATTACTTTGTATTTGAATTAAATAATTTATTTAGCCATTAAAAATAAAAAAGAATAATTGATGTTTGTGTATTTGTGAGCGAGCGATTAAATTTATTTACTCAATTTTCGGCAGAATAATATTTTAATTAATACAAATTAAAAAAAAAAAATTAAAAAGCTGTATTTTCGGCTTATTAACTTAACTTAACTTAACTTTGATTATTAAAATCATCACAATTCATAAGCACATAAAATGTACATTTATAGAAAAATAACAATTTTTTAGTCTAAAGTTTGAGTCGCTAAATCAAATAAAATCAAATCAAAAATAATTTTTAATAAATAAATTTCCCATTACACAAAATTAAATAAAAAAAAAAAAAAACGTGAATAGAAAAACGTTTTATTTATTTATAAATATTTATTTCTACACATGTATAATTCATAAAAAAAAAAATAAAAAATTATAATTTAATTAAATTAAATGTGATTCATCCAATTTAAAAATAAAACAAAATAAAAATTTTTTTTTTTTGCATAAATTACACAAAATTTAAATAAATAAAACAAAAAAAAAATTTTTTTTATACCTAATGGTGAAATTATTAATTTCTATAATAAATATGATTGTAAATAAGCATAATAGTAATGCAAAGAAATGAAATGAATTAAAATTAAAGGAAAATTAGTATACACACATATTTATACAGCATCAATTATTTAAAGGAAAATCTATCAAATTATTATTATAAAGAGAAAAGAGAAAACAAATTTGGCAACAATGCAATCAGCCATAAATAAAAAATTATTTTAAAGAAGAAAAAAAAAAAAAAAAAATTAACATACTACACACAATTAAATATTTTATTTATTTCTTATTCTTCTTTTTTTATATCATTCAGTATTTTTTATTTTTAATATTGCTTTTATTCTCTCTTGTATTACTCATGGATTACAATAATAAAACATTTTTAATCCAATGCAAACAAATGTTAAATAAAAAAAAAAAAATAAAAAGTATAAAAATAATAATGACGTCATTGCAATTGCGCAAAACTATTATAATTTTTCTATTGAAAAAAAAAAAAACTTTTAATTACACTCGGTTTAATAATGTAAACGTATATGTGAATAGTTTTTCTTTTATTGTATTCATTTTAATTGCGTGTTTTGTTAATTAATAATTCTTAAAATTTTTATTTATACTAAATTAATGCAAACTTGTCAAAAAAAAAAAAAACCTCTTAGAGACACGTCAAAGTACAAAATAAAAAATTCCAAATTACAAATAGGATTTAAAAATAAACAAAAAAAAAAAAAAAAAAAACTCACCTTAATTGCTAAACACGAATATATCCTCTGTGGTATATCCAATATATCATCTGATTCATCATTAAGAAAATTTTCATCATCGACATCAAATAAATTTTCATTTGATAATGATGACGTCACACTAGATACTCTATCATCGGCTATTGGTGATGAACTTCTTTTTGTTATTATATCAATATTTTCATTGTCATGAGAATGAATTGGTGAATTAATTACTTCTTTAAAATCATCATCATCATTATGCTCTGTATTATTATCATCGTTAACAATATTTTTTTCATTGTCCAACTGATTTTTTTCTTCAGTTTTTATTGAAGTAACAGCAACACTACTATCATCAACAACATTATCATCATCATCATCTGTTTTATTAACAACATTATTTTTTTCATTATTACAACAACTTTCATCAATATTATTATTTACAATATTATTATGACTTTTACATGTGGAGGGATCACCTCCATCATTTTCCTCTGAATGTTTTGTTATACATCCAACACGTTTATTAGTTAATAACGATGATGATAATGATGATGATTTTTTTATTTGTGTTGGTGAAATTAAATTATTTGTTTGTGTTGTCTGTTTTTTTGTGATGACATCATTTAATTGCGATTTTATTTCTTCTATATCACCACCATCACCATCATCATCATTATCATCATAATGCACATTATTATTATTATTATTATAAATATGTTTTTGTTTTTTTAAATTTATTTTATTATTTACATCGTCCACATTATTATTTATATTTTTATACAAATTATTATGGTTTTTATTAAATATTGATAATTTTATTAATTCACTGTCACTGACCACTGACAAGCATAAACGACATACTTGATAGAACTTTGGCGGTACATTACACATATTTTCTTCTTTTCGTTTATTATTATTGTTTGAAAGAAAAGAAAAATATAAATTAAAATAAAACAAAACATAAAAACAAAAAAAAAATTACCAAAAATGAAATAAAGACAACAACAAAAATTTTTTTTTTATTAATTAATAAATAAATAAATTTCCAAAGAATTATTAATTATAATAATAAATAAATAAAGAGAGGATATTTATTATTATTATTTGATATAAACATAAAACACACAAAATGATATAGAAACAAAAAAAAAATAATAATTAATAATTTTTAATTATAAAACAAAAACAATTCCTTTTTTATTCTTAATAATTTTTTTCATTTGATAAATCATCAAACAAAGAGAGCGATAGATATAGAATTAGAGTAATCATTTAATATAATAAAATAATAAAATAATTAGCTCAGAGAAAGAGATTCTTAGATATTCTTTTTTTTTTTATATATATATAAATTTATATGTATAGGTTAAGAATTATACTTCTTCATTTACTAATTTACGCATACTAATAAAACCCACAAAATTTATTTAAACAGCATTGTATAAAAAAAAAAAAAAATAACAATTTACACACATAAATCACTAGTCCACATTAAAAAAAAAAATATTTTTTTTCGTTATCCTTTTATATCATTATTTTATCTATGTGTTTAAAAAAAAATGAAATCACTTTTCTCCTTATATTTTTTTTTTGTTTTTCTTTATCCTTAAAAAATTCCTTTTTTTTTATTTTCACCGAATAACTGAATCACAAGCTATATACCAAAACAATGAAAACAATCACAATATTGAAGAGATTACTATAATAAGTCTGATAACACACTTTAATTCCGTATTAATTATTATTATTGTTGTTGTTATTATTATTAATTATCAATTAAGGCAAATTTTTTTATGATTACAAATAAACAAAAAAAAAAAAATCTTTAATCTTTTAACACACAAGAAAAAAAAAAAAGAAAAATATCAGAAACAAAAACAAAAACGAAAAAAAAAAAAAAAATTTTTTTAAATTAAATTAAAAGAAAAATAATTTATTGACTGAACTGCTGTAGTGCAGTAGCGTCACTGTTTGTAGTTGTAAAGCAGCGTGATTACTGATGTTGGTGGTATTTTTATTTTATTTTATTACTATGAGTATTTTAGCAGCCGTAAAAAATTAAAATAGTATTAGTGGTTATGTGTATGCATAATTTCTTATGTAAAGAAATAAAAATACAGCAGAGGTGGCGGCATTAACAGCGGATGCGACACAAATGTATGTATTATTCATATATATATATAATACAAAAACATACAAACACACACTATGATAACAAATGAATTATTTTTGACACATGCACCAATGAGTTCTTTGTTACAAATTTGCATATCGTATTTATTTATCTTTTATTAATTTTCTGTGTGTGATTATATTTAATATTATTTTTAGATAAATATATATGTATATATATATATTTATGTAATAATAAATTTTCTGGAATTTTCCTTATTTTTTTAATGTAAAATCATTTTTATTTTGTATTTCCATTTGTAAAATTAATTTACCATCAATTTTTATTATTTAATATCTATAAATTAGATATATATTTATATGCCTAGATAAAACTAATTCATTTAAAACAACAACAAAAAATAAAAGAAATTATTATTATTTTTTTTTTTTTTTTGACATCTGCCGCTTCTGTTTTATATTTTAAAGTTTCCTTCAAGTTTTTTTATTTTACTTTTCAGTATAATCACTCATAAAAAAAAAAAAAGCGTTCCCTTTAACACTTCTTCTTATTATCTTTGTTTAGTCCATGTATTATGATATTTATAACATTTTTTCGCTTTTACATGCCATTAGTGTACTTCTTAGTAAATTTATCCAAAAATAAGCAACACAGAAAAGGAAAAAAGATCAAAAAATGTAAAGAAAAATAAATAAAAGAACCGAAACAAACGATAGAAAAATTAAAAAAAAAAAAAAAAAATTATTCTCACTTCATTTTTTGTTTTCTTTGTTTCGTTTTGTTATCAGAGCGCATAATAGAATCGGAGAGAATTATTTTTATACACCAAAAAAATAAAATAGGGGAAAATATTTGGAAAAAAATTTTTAGGTAATCAAAAAAAAAAAAATATGAAAAAAAAATAAACGAATTTATTGAAATTGATTAAATAAATATAAATATATAAACAAAAGGAAATAATAACAAAAAAAAAAAAAAAAAACAATACGTTATCAGAATGCAAATATTTATTCTTATCACTTGTGCCGTTATTTACTTTTTTTTTTTCTTTTCTTTTATTAAATATTTATTTATTTTTTATTATGTTTGCTGCTGCTGCTGCCACACACATTTTGTTTTTTTTTTGTTATCATTTGTTTATTTTTAGATAAAAAAAAAAATAAAAATAAAATAAAATAAATAAACACCTAACCCACACAAATATATAATTAATAAACAATGATTACCCACCACCACCAACACTTTACAATAACAACAACTATAAAAAAAAAAAAAAACAAATTTATTTATAAATTAAAAAAATAAAAAGAAGAAAATTAAACCCCTTTCTCAACTCTTTAATTATTTAATTAAAGTTTAATTTTATTATTATTTACATTATTTAATAAAAATAAAAAAAAACTTTTTTTTTTATTTATGTTAATTCTATTTAACAGAATTATTACTTTTTTTTTTTTATAATTAATTAATTAAAAAATTTTTTTTTTTTTTTTTAAATACTTTTTGTAGAGCAAAGTTAGCACTGCTATCACGATGTTTGCTTTATTTCTTCTGACGAATGATTATTAGTTTTAATCATGGCCACCTGGTTTTTTTTTTTTTTCTTTATAATTCTTTCTTCTTAGTTTTTTATTTTTATTATTTTACTCTATTATTTTATTAGTTGTTAAGTCGTGTACACCGTTGCCAGCTTATGATAGTATAGTTTTTTTTTATTTTTCTTTTTGAGCGTGTGTTTTTGTTTTACCGCATTTTTGTCTCTTTCTTCTATGATAACGCTTTTTTGATATCACGTTATAACGAATTTAAGTTTTTTTTTTCCTTTTCTGTTGTTCTCTTTCAATTCTTTTTCGTTTTATTTTTTTTATTTATTTATTTATTTTTTTGTTAAATAATAAATCATTATTTACTCATTTCTATTCCATTCCACTACCGTTCGCACACAACTATCGCAATACAATAAAATGTGTGCTTTTCATGTTTATTTTATTTTATTGTTTTATTTTACAAGAAAATAAAAAATCCTCTCCTTAAAATAAAATTTTTTTAAAAGATATTCGGTTTGATAATAAACAATTACACTCTCTCGCTCTCTCTCTATCTCGCTTAATAAACTTAACCTAACCAAACAAAGTAACTAAATATACCGCACACTATGATACAAACATTTTTTTTATTTTTATTTCGTATGATTAATGCAATTCATTCAAAATAATGTATATATGGATAAGTCTGCATATGTTGTGCCATTTAGTTATATTATTTTTCTTCTAGAAAACATGTGAGAAATTATTTTAATTTTAATTAAAAATACAATTAATTAAAATAATTAATTAATGAAAAATGTGCATTTACTTATCGGCACACATAAAATGCTTTATATAGTAACCATGCTTGTTATTATTTGTACACAAGCGCTTAATAAAACTAAACATACTAACGACATCTAGTGAAAATATTTTATTTTTAAAGCTAAAAAAGTGCATCGGATAAAAAACTAATTTAAACAAAGAATAAGGAATTTATTCCAAAGCTTTATAATGGACACCAAGCAAAAAATAAAAAACCATTTTTTTTTTCATTTCCTTTTACTTTTTTAATTTATTCATATAATTATAATTAAATTATATATATATATATATATATAGAACAAAACATTAATAAATATAAAAATAACCAAAGCAACACCATATTTTAATGAATGAAAAATTAATTTTCAATAAAATCGACACCTTTTCCACCAACAGTCGTCTCAATAAAATCAAAATTATTCATTTTTAATTCTGCACACAATTGTTTATACGAAGCATTTAATTTATATTCCGGAGGTAAGAAAATAATTGCATAACTAAAAGAATAAATTAATTAAAATCTTGTAAAAATAATTCGAATACAAATAAATTACCCTCCGCCACCAGCACCAGTTAATTTACTAGCGAAATCATATTTCTCGGCAATACTAAAGATTTTCTCCAATTCTGGATGTGAGACACCAATTGCACGCAATAAATTATTATTTATTTTAACTAAACGCTAGAATAATATAAGCATAAATTATGTTAAAATTTCAATACATTAATTATGTAATCCACATTGCATACATACAGCAAGTTTTTCAAAGTTCTCAATGTCATTTAATGATTTTATTGACGTTAATACAGTCAGTGCATCATTGACAAGGAAACCCATAGCGGATAATATATTTTTCATCATATCTGGATGTTCAACATTAAGTGTAGCAACATCAGCGACTAATTTTGATGTACTTCTGGTCACTTTTGTGTCCACTAATAGTATATTTAACGGATGTTTCATAAACACCTTTTCTGGTTTAGTACCTTTAGTAAAAGTAACACAGCCACCAAATGTGCATATAGTATTATCCAAACCAGATGGATTACCATGCATTACTTTTTCCAAACAAAATGACCATTTAATGATGTAATTTTGTAAATTTAATGCATCCTCAATGCTATAACGCTGATAATCATCAAAAAATGTATCCAATTTTGTTAAAATAAAAAAAGTCATCGATAAGCAAACACCAAAACTAGCAGAACTACCTAATCCAGCACCGATACTCATATCAGTATGTGACATTAATTTAAATCCTTTATTCAGTATAACGATATTATTATCGATTAAAATTCCAATTAGTAAATAAATCGTTGGGGCCAATGTATTAATTTGTTTTTTATTTAGAACATTTTTCGATTTGTTTATCCATTGAATAATCTCATCTAGGAATTTTATATGATTAATACTCTCCGGCAAGGTTTTACTATTTAATTCATTTGTATAACGTAATAACAAGTCATTAAACTCATTCAATTGTATTTTATAATCAATTTCAAGTTTATCAAAAACAATATGAATTGCTCCATGAGTTGCTTCCTTTAAAAGATAGAAATATTGCAAAAGAAAACATTGGATTATCAATTCAAACAGCTACACAGATATTAGGCTAATACATACCTCAAATGTAATATAATTCCTTAAGCCAATAGCACCAGCTAATGCCGGTTGACCATAAACAACAGAGTGTTCACCATGTAGAATAACTTTTCCCGGTGCAGAAACTTCAAATGATTTTAATAATTTTATTGGTTCAGACATTTTTTTTTTTTTATTCAATTTAATTTAATTATTTATTAAAACAATAAAAGGAAAATGAAAGAAAATTAACACGAACTAAATTACATTAAATTAATTAATTAAAAAAAAAAAAAAAAGAAAAAGAAACGAAAACAAATTTTAATTAACGTTCAGCCCACTGTTTTGGTGTAAAAGTTTTCTGTGAAAATGCATGTATTGTCTTCAACTCTTCAGCTAATGCAGTATTAACTAATCTTTAATTAAAAATTAATAAAAATTAGAATAAAAGAGATAAAATTTAGTCTAATTAAGTAAACAAACCGATGACGTTGCAGCAATGATTTTCCTTCAAATTGTTCTGAAACAATTGTTACCATAAATTTACCACCACAACCATCGGTTTCATCAATAACTTCCTGAAATTTAAAATTTTTATTATTAAATCAAATTTTCTTGATAATTTTTTTCTTTAAAAATGAAGGAAAAACTATTTTTTTTTTTTTTCTTTTATAGTAAACAAAAATTTGTATTTTTTTTTTTAATAAAATTTCTTTTTATTTTTCTCATTAAATGCACATTTTACTTGTTTTATAATAAAATAACATAGAAAACATAGGAAATGACCACAACTGTATGCTGATATTAATAATTGATGTAAATGGGGTAAATTCTTTGGTGGTGTTATAAACAAATAGCCGCACATAATCATTAAACATCCAAACATTGATAAGAAAAATAAATTTTTCACATTTTTATTAACACAATTCTTGGTTAAATGTTCTTCGGATAATACATTAGATAATAATTTACTAATAAGTAATAATAATGCATAGAAAAAGATTGTCAATATGATAAATGTTAATAAAAGTTTATCCTTTTCGTATAGTGGCAACATACTAAATGTTGTTATTTGTAATAACCAAACACAGGATAATGGATCAAATGGAAAATACAAAATCACCGGTAATGCAACTAATAGTATTGATTTTTCGTGTACCTAAAAACATATTATAAAAATTAAATTACATAATTAAGCAACAAATACACAAAAGCATACTTGAAATGAAAATAGGAAAAACGCTAATGAACTATTAATTTGCGCTAATAAAAATATTTCCTTTTTCTTATTCAAAAATAAATGTAGACAAACGGGTAAGGCAACAGTCAGGGTGCATACAGCACATATATTAAACATTTGTTCATTTGTAAAAGTATCTCTAAAAAAAAAAAAAAATAAATAAATAACTCATCAGCATGATATTCACCAGATTTTACCTAAGTTTAATAAAAACATTCGCAATACACCAAACATTTGCAACTTTATCCTCATATACACCTCTAGCAACCGGGAATAAACGATGAATTATTTGTTTTAAACTTCCAAGTGACATTAACCAGGGTAAATAAATAATTAAAAAACTGCCAACAACAAAACCACATAATTTCAGTAAACGTTTCAGACTTTTAATATAATTTTGTAATCTAAAAAAAAAACAATAAAAACAAAAAAATTAATTCAGTTGATGTATGCACAGATGTAAAAAGTAAACAAACTTTTGATCCTGTTCATCAGATTTAAAGCAATCCGCTAACATATAGAAGAAGAATGGTAACGAATGATATAATTCCATTTGTTTGTAATTTAATGCGAAAACAAATAGTATCGCCGATATATTAATTAAATCATAAAATAAAAAGCATATGGATAATGCTGTTAAGCCCAAGGATATATTATTATATTGAAAATGTCCGTTATCAATTAATATTTGTCCAGGATAAAAAATTCCAATAATTATATGAATCATTAATAAATAATTACGATTTTTAAAATGATTAAATTTAATTTTGTTTATTATTAAACAGCCCGCTACTATTGCTGGTATATATATTAATAAATCGGCAAATAAAACTGTTGATCTCATAAATATTTTATGATTATTTGTTGTAATGCCACGTGAATCGTGTAATTGTATGTAAGATTCATTGAAATATGATGCAATTTTTCCAATAATATAACTATGATATGCTGATAATGGTGGATAATCAAGTCCCCAATAAGACAAATCATTATCAGTAGTATTTTCGTACCAATCTTTAATCGGTAAATTCACTGTAATCTCTTGCCAGTGACGCTGTGCTTCAAAATCACCATACATTGGTGGTGTAGCTTCACCAGAATACGGCTGATAATATAAAGCCGATCGAACTAATAACGAACCGGAAATTGCTAAAAGCATCACCGTTGATCTCATTTTATCCATTTTTAACTAAAATAAAATTTAACTAAAAAAAAAGTCAGGTTATGTTAAATACAGCCATAAACTAACCTCAATATGTTTTTACTTTTTATTTTAATTAAATAATATTATTCAGGACAAAAAAAAAACACTACACACTTTATCACTAATAGAACAAAATTAAAGTAATTAATCACTAAAATATATAAAAAATAAATAAAACTACAATGTTTACATATTATTTGTTCATAAAAATATTATTGAATATTTACTCAATTGTTGCAAAAAGCAAAGACAGAAAAAATAAACATTTTTAAACTATATATATTGACGTAAACTTACCACAAATTCAGCATCTAATTTCTCAATTAATTTCTTTTTTAAATAATCTTCGGTGTATATTGACATAATTATAAATAAATGATTATAATATTTATTAATTATAAAATTAAATACAAATTAAATGTATTGTTTCGTTTAGGAATTAAATTTAAATTAAATTTTTAAATACTCACTCTATCTCTTTTATACCCCTATCAAATAATTTATTCTAGCCTTTTCACTCCTTGTTGTTGTTACATCCAATAAGAATTGAAAAATGTCTTAATATGTCACAAGGTCAGGATTGTCAAAGTATTTTTCTATTTTCGAAATAAAAACAGGGTTGTGTAAAAAGAAATAACAAAAAACTTCGGAGAGATTCTTCAAGTAAAATTTTTTATTTATTTATAATTTAATTTCTTGTCGTTGATACAGTGGTCTGTTTTCTATAATTCGTAAAATGCTCTAAATACTGTTGAATTGTATCAATCGGTTGGTACATTTCATTTAATTTATTATGCTGTGGTCCCATTATGGATGGAGATGTAAAATATATTGGCACCGTATTTATAACGTGTGTTCCGAGAAAACCTTGAAGGCATTCACGTATTAATTCCCAACAGCTAACAGGTATAATACATGGACGATATTCAATCTAAAATAAAAATTTAATTAAAGAGATTAATAACGATTAGCAATCAGAGTAAATAAAATAATTTTTGTTTTTGTTCTTTCTATTATTTATTAAACTATCCAGCAGGCGATCAACCTTTTTTTTTATAAACTAAATTTATAATACCTCAACCAAGACGCCTTTAAAATTTTGACTCATCGTAACACTGCCAAGTTTAATTAGAAAATCACCCAATTCAAACCGTGGTCCTTTTGATTCAATCTGCAAGTTATAAGATGGAATAATTGAATGGTTTTATGATACAAATATAACTTTTACCTTGGTTTGCTTCTTCGAAGTGTAAACCGAAGTCATCTTTAGCATTAAAAGATCAAAAAGTCCATCGGCTACCAATGGTATCTGCTTTGTGCCTGTATCCAAAATTGAAAAAACTGATGCTGGATGCTCAGAATTATGAAGAACATGAACTGTTTTAGGATTACCTGAAAAAGAAATAAAATAAAAATATATTTTCTTTAATTAAACAAAATTTATGTTTGTTAAAAGTTAGCCAATCCGATTTATATAAAAAAAAAAAAAATAATAAAACGAACGCAACTCACTTTAGCAATTAAAATTTAGTAAAATCTAAATCCCTTAATGCGCTTATTAGTTTTAGTAGCAATATAAGCGTTAGTGGTATGGGTCGGAACAACAGCTGGAATTGTACAATTGAAAATAACTCCCCATGGTACTATTTTTGACTGTAATTCGCTTTCACTGCTATTTTTATTATCGCAATGGGGAGAAAGAAAACCAACAAACCCAATAAATTTCAATACCACAAAAAAACTAATAATAAAAAACAAACCGAGAGAACTCTATAGAGATAAATTTTAAGATAATTTAGAAGTCTTAGGATTAATATAAACAACATTGGTAAACTGTAAATGCACCAAAATTCAATGGAAACAAAAGCAACAACGACAACAAAAAACAAAAAGGGAACACCAGGCACACATTGTTGTGAGAGGGAAGGGTTTTTTATTTTTATTTTTATTTGGTAACATTGAGAATGGCTCAGCTGGTGGCACTGCGAAATTTCACATTGACATAGTTCGTTGAATCAGACATAGAAACGAAAAATGGTTTACTCTGAAAGTGAGTAAGTAGTACAACCCAACGAAAAAACAAAATTCGTTTTGGAGTAGGGAAGTCTCGTGTGTTGTTTTGGTGAGACACGTTTGGCAAAAGAACGCAGCTTTTACCAAACAAAAATTATTTAAAATTCAGGATAACTGAATGGTGTTTGTTTGCTCTACCATTGAAACCAGCTGTGTATGATTGTGATGCGCCAACGCGATCCAACATATCTCACGTTTGTATTCAATAAAATTTGTCAAAACAGCAACAAAACTTAAATCCAGTCGATCCGTTTACACTTGTTCTGATTTTTTTTTATTAATTATCCAAAACTACAACTTGAGCCCGTTCCATTTTCTCCAAAATCAAGAGAATGAAAAGTTTTTTTTTCTTTTTTTTTTTGTTCATTCTTACTCTCACAGCTTCCATCGTATAAACTTTAATTTTCTTCTTTCTTTTTATTTATTTTACCAAGTATTTTCGATATATATCAAAACGTACATATAGCCAATATAAATGAAATTATATTTTGAAACAACTGAAATAGAAAATAAACAAAAAAAAAAAAATTATAAAAGCTTTTTCTAACCACCATCGTCGCAATGCAGAACATTTTTTCCTCTTCTTTTTGTTCGGTCTTTTTCCAATTTTCTTGGTTCTATTAATCCAAAATTAAACTAAAGAAATTCTTCTCTACATTAATTAATCAATTTTATTTGATTCAATAATAATTTTATAAAAATAATTGAAGGGTAAAAAAGAAAAAAAAAAAAAAAACAAAATCAAAATCATTACGTTACGTAACATGAAAATAAATTTAAAAAAAATAAAATAAATAGAGAATTTTAACACAATGCAGCACAAAAGCTTTCCTCATCAAAACCATAACAATAATAAACAATTTCCTAATTAAAAAAAGTATAGAAAAAGGTTATTCTTCCAATAATGCGCCTTTTAACGTGTAAAATTTAAATTTAAATGTGAATGTATTTGACACACATTGTTTATAATTAATTAAAAATAAAAAAAAACTCATAAAAAAAAAAAAAAAAAAACAAAATCTACTGCGCGCGCATTATCTCTATACCTGACAGATACAAATTATTTTTTGTTTTTAATATTGGTTGAATGAAGCTTTTTTTAGACAATATAAGTCTACACACATCTGAGATGAAAATTGGAAATATTTTTCTTACCACAATGAAATTGAGAATCATGACCACTACCAATAATAAGTTAGCTTTTCTTTTTATTATTATTTAAAATAAAAATTCTCTATTTTACCCAGCTATAACATATATAATGTTTCGTTATAATAATAATGAAAAATTATCCAGCTGAGCATGATAACTGTATGAGTAAATAAAAACAATAATTTCCCCAACATAAAAAATAAAAAGAAAACACACAAAAAACTATTTATTATAGTTTCCAAAAAACATTGAAAATTGAGAAAACTCTCCAAAATAATGAAAATAAAACAAAAAAAAAGAAAATTTTCTTTTTTTCGAAATGATTTTTTTATTTCTTTTTTTTTTTTTTTTTTGTTTTATACATCGACGAACCCGGGTGCTCTGTGTGCTTTTATATTATGTTGTCTTTTCAGTTGTGATGCGGGTTGCATAGGCTACAGGCGCGCACTTGTAATAAGTTATTAGAGAGAAAAGTGGAAAAAATATTCATAGGTTGTGTGATATAGAAATTTTTTTATTTAATTAAATTAAATAAAAAAAAAATTATTATTTTCATTTAATAAATAATTAAAGAATATTTTTAATAGTTTATCAATATAAAAAAAAAATTATATTCTCCATTTGTGTGGTACTGTGTTAAAGTGTGAAATAAGAAAACGCTATTTTAGCTGTAAAATTCGGCATTTTAAAAGAGAAAAAACTTAAAAATTACCTAAATTAATATTACTAATTAATTAATTTGATTATTAATCAATTAAATAAAATAAAATGTTTTTTCTATATTTTTATAATTTAATAAAAGTTCTTACAAAGTTTTAAAATGACGCAAAAAGCAACATTAAATATAATAATAATAATTATTATTAAAAGTGCTTAATGAGAAAATACTAAATAATAATAAGAAAAAAAAAGAAGGGAATAAAGCTTCACACTTCACATTAAGTTCTTACGCCATACACTTCCTTACTGCTGATGATATTTAATAAAAGCAGCAGCAAAAGGAAAAAAAAGAAAGAAAAACAAAAATGGTTTAAGGAGCTTTTAAAAATATAAATAAATAAATAAAATAATAATAATAATAATAAGAGGAAAAAACCAAACAAATAAAACAAACAAATAAACAGAGAAATTTGTTAAGAAATTATAAAAAGCCATCATCTATCCTTTTGTTGATAAAAAAAATTATTTTTCATTCTGCGCTTTATTATTTAATTTTTTTTTTTTTTTTTGTTTTTAATGACGAAAACGATTAAAATTTCATAAAAAATAGAAATTACACTTTTTTTTTTTCTTTTTTTCTTTTTTTATTTCCCCATCACAATTTTAATAAAATTATTAAAGTTTTTTCTTATTATTATTAAACAAGTCTAAAGCCGACAAGAAAAATATTTGAAATGTACTAAGGGAAAAAAAATGAAGGAAAAACGTAGCAAAGTACACTGAAAATGATAAAAACCTCTTGAAGAAAATAAATTATTATTTTTTTCTTCTTCATTTTTTTCTCTTCTTGTTTATTATTGTTGTTGTTGTTGTTGTTGTTGTGCAAAGAAAATTTATTAATAATAAAAAAAAACCGAGAAAAACAGAAAAGAAAACGAAAAACGTAAGGAAAATAAATAATAAAAAAAGTAAATATTTGCGGGTGGTGGTTATAAACAAAAAAAAAAGAAATGAAAGAAAGCAAAGCACTTAAAAAATATAAATGAAAATAACAAAATTTGTGTCATTATCTAACATAATGAGTGAAATATAAATAGTGTTTTAATATGCATTTCCATAAGGATTACGTGTGTTGAGTTATGTTCCGTTTCGTTTAGTTCCAAACATCAATTAAAATATTTTAATGAAATATTTTTCAATTCCAAATCAAAATTTATGTTTGTTGTTTGTGGCACTTTTTTTCCATATCCTGTTTATTCCGGAATAGAAAAACAAACAAAAAAACACATACGGATTTATCGAAGAATTTTCTACTACATAAAATACTAAATTGGTTTTTTCTAATAGATTCTCTAATCTAATCGAATGTGAAATGTTTGAAAATAAAAGGGAAATGAACTAACGACGTTTCAACAATAAATGCGCGAATTTCTCTTAATCAGAAAATTGCAAATAGCTACATTGAAGTAAAACAGTTTCTAATCTTAAAACAATACAGATTATTAATAATACTGTAATCAATTGACAACAAGAGAGATTACGAGAACAAAAATAAATAAATATAAAATAAATTATCAGGAAAATTATAAACAAAAACTGAAAAAAGACTGAAAATCTACAGATTAGAGAAAAAGGAATTCAGCGTGCGGATTTATTCTAATTTTCTTTTTCTTTTTCTTAATGATAATTGAGTGTGTGTGTATGCTTTTGTTTACTTTTCCCGTTTCCTGTTTTCATTTTAAAGAAGGAATAAGTGAAGAAGATAAGGGGAAAAAAAAACTCTTTGGCAGAAATTACTTGATTAATAAACATTTATTTTACACATTTTGTGCGTTTTGTAAAAACCAAATAACGACGATTGGTGGCTATGCCTTGGTAAATAAAGAAGAGATTAAACAAAACTGATAAACAGGAAAAGAAGGGAAAGCAAAAAAAAAAAAAAATGAAAACAGGAAAACTTTCATAAATATGTAGGGGACGACGACACCATACAAAATACACATTATATTGTGCAAGGAAAAAACAACCAAATCAATATCCTTCGTTATTCATTTTTATTTTTCTTCCTTTATTTTACTTTGATACAAAATTCCTTACGATGGATTTGCGTTGTGTTAATAAAAAAAAAAAAAAAAAAAAAAAAAACATAATAAAAGACCAAACTTCACATCTTTTAAAAATTTTCCGGAGGAGATATTATCGTAAAATTTCTACTTCAATTTAACTCAATTCATAAAAATTTACTTTTAGTATGAAACTTTTATTTATTTTTTTACGTTTTCGTTTAAATTTTTTTTTTTACTTTTTGTTTGAAAGCTTTAAGGAGGTTTTTTTTTGTTCTTAAATATTAATAATAATTATTATTAAGTCGTTAGATAAAATTATTTGACAACAATACTGTCATAATGAAATCTATGTTATCATTATTATCACAACAAGGTAGAAGGAGGAATTTATTGAAATTTTTAATTTAGTTATTCAATCAAACAAAAAAAAAATGAATTTTTAATTCATGATTAAACTTAGTTGTCTAGATATATTTCTTAAGCACCCTTTTTCCCTAATCATTTTTAAAGAAATTTCTATTGTTGAGTTTATAATACAGGAAATTATTATTGACACTCATTTGAAGAGAAGAGATTAATGTTTATCAATTAACAAAAAAAAAAAAAATTATTTTGTTATCAGTATGTGAATTATAATTAGGTTATTCTAGTTAATATAATAAGAAATAGAGCAACTAACCCAATCGGTATAGTTTAAATGGGTTTCATTAGGAAAAGTGTTCACTTATAAGGTGAATAGGTGTTTGTAGGTTAAAAAGTTCACTACAAACTCTCTATCTCTCTATCTCTATACTTTCTCTCAACAATTTCTAAAATAAATTTTCATACATTTACCGACCAACATAATAATTATTATGTTTAATTAATTGATTAACATAATGAAAAACATTTTATTATTTAAATAACATAATTAATTAATAAAAACAAATTAATATTGTACGCAAACGTGAAAAATGTGATTATTTTAATCACCAAAGACATTTACTATATAAAAACAAGCATAGAGAAGCATCGAATTGAACTAAAATTTCCTTAAAAGAAAAAAAGCAAAAAAAACTCCGCCAACAAGTGAACAAAAGAAAAAGGAAACATGAAAAACAAAAATAAAAAAAGGTTAGATTATGGTTTTGTCATTTTCATTAAAGTGAAAAGGGTTTTTCTTTTTCTTTTTTTGTTTAATATTTTTAATCACAATCTAAAGTGAAAAGACGAATTTAAAAAAAAAAAAATCTAAGCCAAAAACAATCTAAATATTATAATAATGTTTATAGTAACTAGAGGAATAAACGAGATAAACAAAATTAAACTAAAAACCATAATAATACTGATGATGATCTACGAATTCACCATATGAGCTAGCCAAGCCAGCCAGCCAGCCAGCTAGCTTGAATGAAACATTAAAATTTCATTTCATTTTTTTTTTGGAAAATTAATAATTTTATTTTGTCTTGTTTATGTCAACCGAACCATAGTTTGTTGCTTGATTGTTTTTTCGTCTTCTTCTTCGTCTTCATCGTTTTATTAATGTTTTATTTTGTGGGCGGTAAAGTTTATCGTGTTTAATATTTATAACATTGGACATATTTAACTACTACGTATCTACGTATAACGATGTCTATTTGCATTGTAAAATCTCAAGGGTGAAAAAAAACAAAACATTAAAGAATGAGAATTGTAGAATGAGATTTTACATTTATTAAAAAAAAAAAAAAATTAAACAAAATTTCATTACTTTATCTTAAATAGTTTGTTTGTAAGTTTTTATCATATAAATAAGAATTATTTACTAGTATATGTGTATTACACAAGGGTTGATAAATCAATAATACATCAGACATAAACATTTTTGGCTAAATTATGGCTAATTCCAAGTTAAATTCTATTTTACAACAAACTATCTAAAAACTAGCTTTGAACAATAAAATACATTTCAACCCTTAAAAAATTAAATTAAAATTTACAAAACAAAAAAAAAAAATGTAGAAAGACAAAGAAATTTTATGTTTTCATTACGCTAAAAAAAAAAATTTGTAATTAATACCTATGGTTTGTTAAAAATAAAAATATTCAGAAGCTTTAAGTGCAAAATACACAAATAAATAGGAGAAACAAATAAAAAAAAAAAATGTTCCAATTATAGAAATATATTTTTTATCCCTTTGTTTTAGTATTTTTATATTCCTTATGGGATAATTAATTATGAATTTAATTGTTTAGATACAAAATATATTGGTGGTAGAATGTAACGAAAATTATTATTCCCACTGAAAAATTTTCTATTTTAAGGTTGAAAATATTTAAAAAAAACTTAGTAATCGTACACATATGTGCGAAACTCCTTAAAGTGGTTGAAATATATATATATATATATATGTATATGCATAGTTAGAGAACCTTAAAACAAAACAAATATGCATTAGATGTTACTTTATGTTAAGTAAGTCGTATTTAAACAACAAGCCTTTTATTACAAAATACCAGAATGTGTTTGTCTAATGGGTCAAAAATAACACAGAAGTATAAAAAAAAAAAAAAACTCTCTTATCCTACCCTAAACCCTTCATTTAACTACTTAACATTATCTTAATTATAAACTTTAATAAATACGTCTTGTGACTTGCTTCTAAATTAATAGTTTTAAAACTCACCCAAATTTTTTTTCAAAATATTTCAGTATACAAATTATACTAAATCACACCTCCCTTATGTTACGGATAATATTTATGTCAATTTAATGTAAAATAATATAAATAAAGTTTAATGGAAGAAAATAAACGAACAACAAAAGGGATTCTATTCAATAAAGTGGAAACCAATCGAAGGTACTCATTCTACTGAAACATTGAACGACTTTAAACTATAAAACCCCATCCAAATTTCATATTATTTTAACGGAAAATTTATTATAACACGAATATGAGGCAATCTACTGGTAGAAAATATTTTTCTTTATACCTACCGAGATCAAAAACTAAAAAGAATTAAAACAGAAGGATTATTAATCACAGGTTATGAATAAAAAATTAGCGATTACGATGCGTGTCTGTCGTCTAAAGGCAAACAATAAAAATTAAACGAAATTCATTAAAATTAGTCAAAAAAAAAAAAAAAACATTTTTTTTTTGTATAAGGGTGAATTGTTTTTACGTTTTTTCTCATTATTTCTTTGTATTAAATAAAATTCTATTTTTATTATTTTTCAATTGATTAAAGAAAAATTTTTTTTCTCCTTTTTTTTTATTTTTGTCTTTATTTCCATTTAAATGATAAGGTTTAAGAATGTTCACTAATGAAATAATTTGATAATACCCTTATATTTCCAGGCACAGTATAATCGCGTAATTTTCAAGAGTTTTTCTTATTTTTACTTATTTTTAAAATATCATATCTACGCTTCAGTTTATAAATAAAATAAATAATAAAACTCATTGTGCTATTTTTGGCACAAACAGAGATAAAGAATAAAGAAAAAAAAAATATAATAAATAAATAAAATATATAACACATAAATACAAGAGAAAACACACAACACAGGCATAAATTTTAATATAAATTTTTGAAAATCCTTAAAATATAATTTTCGCCACATATTAATATTTATATAAATCATAAACAAACCGCCATAAATATGTAACATCAAACAATAATAGAAAATTTTGTTATAAATATACGCACAGCAAAGCACAGCACAGAGTAAGCAAAACCATATTATATTTATATATGAAAAGGATTGGGCAAGGAAGTTAAAAAGAAATTTTCTATAAATAAATTAGGAATTTATAAAAATCCATACGTTATCATGTAGGGAACATCATATTAAGTAAAATGAATTTATATGAATTGAGTACAAAGAGGAATCAAAACGATACCAAAATGTACCATTAGCTGGTGTATTTTTTTTTTAAAGGATAAAGGATTACAAATAAAAAAAGAAACTGACAACACAGTAAATAATTTTTTTTTTTTTATTTGTAAAGAAAGATATAATAAATAATTGCATAATTATAATTAATAATTGCATAACAGAATATGAATAATAAAAGACATTTTGCATAAGCTTTCAAATGCATATTAACAGGAAAATTACAGGAATAGACAAAAAAAAGAAAAAATCACAATGATTATGCTCATTAAATTATGTAATCTTTACATAAATATAATTTTTTTTTTTTAAATCCTTTATTAATTATAAATATAATGATTTTTTTTTTTTTTAATATTTTCAGGCTTAGAATTAATTAAAAAAAAAAAACAATTTACTGATTTGACTAATTAGAGAAAAAAAATAATAATTAATAGAAAAGTGAAAGTGTTTTGTGTGCAAAGTAACATAATTTAAGGATTAGTTTTTATGTTTTGTTTTGGATATATAATAAAAAGGGAAGAAACTGTTTGAATTTTCTGCAATATCATCAAATTTCTACAAATCAACCCCGATAACAATAACACCAATAACACCAATATATAGATAAAAGTTAATTATAAAAAGGATAAAACTAAAAAAAGGATATGTATATGGAACAATATCGACAAAACCAAAGTCAACAGCAGATCATCAAAATGCCATCAATTAACCGATTTATGGTAAGTTTCTTTCCAAGAAATTTTTGCTACTTTTTTTCTTCTTTTAAATATTGAAAAAAAAATTCTCCTTTTGCATTATTATGTAACAGCAAAAGGTAATAAAAAGTACATTTAAACCACCCAAAGTAATAAAAACTTTGAAAAAAAAATAAAATTTAAATTGAGATCCTATTTGGTTCCTATTTTAAATTGCTGGGAATAAAAAAAAAAAAAAATGAAATTTCTTTTACTTTTCTTTTACAAAAAAAAATTGGTAAAATTGAAATTTTGTGTCAAATTACAGCAGCAAAAAAAAAAAAAATAAAAAAAATAAAATAACTAAAGGATCGTAGAGGACACAACAAAACTTTCATCGTCAACATAAATATATATTTTAATGTTTGCTTAAAAATCATTTAATGACCCTTGTCCCTTTTTTTCTTTTTTTCCTATTTTCATTCAATGGGTCAACTTTTTTTTTTTTTATGTTTTCTCTTTGGATGGTGGTTTATTACTCTTCTTGAAATGAATTTGAAGATTTTTTCTTAACAAAAAGACACCACAAATAAATAAACATAAATGAATTATAATTGGGTATTGACAGGGTTTTTTACGTTTTTTTTTTTATATTTTTCATGCTGTCAATTATAATAACAAGTTAAAAAAAAAAAATAAATAAATTATTTATGAATATTAATTTTTACAAAGCTTTTATCGCGTTTTTGTTTGTTCGTTTGTTTGTAATAAAAAACATTACGAAATACTTATAATGCCAACAATACATAAATAAAAACATTTTTTTTCTATCCATCTCATTATAATAATTAATTTTATTGCTTTATGTTTGAATCATTAGAGTTTAGCACTAGAGTCAGGAACGTTTGTGTAGGAATTTTATTGTAAAAAAAAAAAAACACTATCGCTAACAAAAGTTTTAAAGAAATTAATTAAAAATATGTTGTATCATCATGTATTTTCAATTATGTATTTTTCTTCGCATAAATATTAATCGCATATAGCATATAAGAAAAATGATCAATGAACAAACAATTGAGAGAAAAGTGGTTAAGTCCAATTAATTGATATAAAGAGGGAAAAACTCTTATAAAAAAAAATTTGCTTATTATGACACAAATTGATTATAATAATTTTTATTATAATCGAAGATAAAAGCGTAAAGGAGAACAATAACGATAACGATAGCATACACGATAATTAGGTTAAATATGTCAAAAATTCTTCTCTATCGATTATATCAATTTGAAACGTTTTTTTTTTTTATTAAATTTCTAATTACATAAATTCTTGCTATTACAACGTTATTTAATTAATTAATTAAAAACATAAATATGCTGTTTTACAGTGAAAACTAGCATAAAATTAGTTTAAAATGCGCAGGTTTTGGTATGTGCGGTATAAACATATTTTTACAAAGACAAAATTGCAGTGCAAAGTAAATGATGGTCTGAAGTCAAACCAAGATAACCAAACACAGTTCTAAGCGTAAAATAAATGTTTTAAAAATTAAATACAATTAACGCAGTTTATATATAAGTTATTTTATTCGATTTCTATTTACATTTTACTTGACCTCATTTAACCAAACTAGCCTAGTGACTGATCTGACCGATCCATACACCAATTTCATGGTTTAGAATTCTACAAACTTCTTTGTAGTAACGTAAATCTTTAAAGGTTTCTTTCTTTCTTTATTTCTCGTTATGTTTGCCATTTATAGTTTAGCAAACAAAAATTTGTCACCCTTAACCAAATGGACAAAAAGACCAACATATACCACACGCATTAAACTTGAACTAGATCCTTCAATAAAATATGAAAACAGAATTTTATTTTCTACTATACAAA
Source organism: Ptychoptera albimana (assembly GCA_961205885.1). Taxonomy (NCBI): domain Eukaryota; kingdom Metazoa; phylum Arthropoda; class Insecta; order Diptera; family Ptychopteridae; genus Ptychoptera; species Ptychoptera albimana. Next base: position 20,915,168 of record OY540801.1, read on the forward strand.
TGAGAAATCTAATATAAAAGTAGGTTCACAAATGTTAAATAAAAATACAAAAAGGGATTGATAAGAAGAATTGATAAAAAAAAAATGAATGAATGAAAAAAAAAACGTCATGTCTTTATCAAGTGAAGGAATCAAGTAGTTTTTCGCCCTTTACATTTATTCACATCAAATATATCTAGTTTTGTCTATTTAAATTCTATATTAAAGAAAAACGATTGCATTAAGTAAATAAAAGTTTTCTTTCTTCGAGCCAAAACTCGGGTAACATCCTCTTTTTAAAATTAAAAAAAATAAATTATGGTGAAAATTCATTTTCATTTTTAATATTATTGTCGTTAAATGTGCGTTTAGTGACATTTCTATATCTGCTCAGTTATTGTTTTGATGCAAATTAAGTATGATGATATATAAAATAAAAAAAAAGTTAAATAAAAATGTTTAATAATAATAAAAATTTTATAATAAAACAGCGAAAAAAAAAAAAACATTACATAAAGAGCGATCACAGCAGCTTCATATATGCTGCTTTAGTCTCTGCGTAGTTAAAAAATGAGAAGTAGGAGAAGTAAAAAAAAACTGATGATGATGACGATGGTAAATAATGTAATGTTTGTTAACATTTTTAGCTGGCAAACATATTTGACATTGTCATAATATTTAATATCTTTATGCTCTAAAGTAATTTATAAATTTTTTCTTTTCATTTTTTTTTTAATATTTAATTTGTACGAATAAGGTAACAAAATAAATGTGTTAAATGGAGAATTACCACCCATTTAACAGAGAACTAATATTTGTGTTATTTTTTCTTTCTTTTTGTTTTTTTTTTATATAATTCAATAAATTTCAAAAGTTAAAATATAAAACAAAGTTGATAATATTTTGCTGATCTTTGTTAAAAAAATATTTTTACATTTTATGGTTTACCTTTAATGATTAATAAACATAAACATGATGAAGATTTTTGTAATTTTTTTTCTTCTTGTCTTATCATAATATTTATTTATTGTTAAGAATCATGCGATGCATAATAATATTTAAATAACAAAATACAAAACACATAAGAAACTCAAAAAATGTTATAGTCCGACTCAAACACTAAAAAAACATCTGTGTGGTCCAAATAAAAATCTAAATTTCATTTAGTTATAAGCGAACTACACAAATAATTAAAAATTGATAGAAAAACGACTAAAATAAAAACCCAAGTTCAAACAGTAATGACAAAAATATGTGATAAACAGTAGAAAACAGACCTAATTAAGTCACAACATTATTTATCTCTTATAAGAATAAAACTACTTGCAAAAAACAATCAATTAAATGATCATTAAAGGTACGAACCTTAATGCAGTAAATATGACTGCATAAAGCACAATAATAAAAAAAAAGAATAAAACTTTCACGATATTATCCCGATAAAAACATGGAAACAATTGCATTTTTAATGATGCAAAATGTATTAAACTTAAAACACCTCGAAGCACACCATTACTAAAAGCATAATAACACAAACAGAATAGAAAAAAAAAATAAAGAAAAATTTATTTTAAATCTCCATCATCAGAATCCTACCCTATTATTTTAAATAATAAAAATATTTCAAAAAAAAAAAAAAAAAAAAATTCATAAAAATCAAACATTAAATATTTATTGATTAAAAAAGTGGAAATTTACGTTGAATAATCCACAGAAGGCTTAAACAGTTTTAACATCATCAAATAATAAAAAAAAAAAAAAAAAAAACCTGACAATGAGGGTTAGAGAGATTAAAAACGCGAAAAACCCTTTTCTGGGCTGTGCAATTTTTATTTTTTGTATTAAATCTTTTTTCAATCAAATTCTATCTACAGAATCATAAAAATGTCTTTAAAAATAAATACAAAAGATACTTTAAACACCTGTACACTAGTCACTTGAACACTTTAATGTCATTTCTTCATCTTGTGACTATTTTACGTTTGCGGATGATATTTTTCCAGTTTAAAAAACACAGTTAACAGTTTTAACACAGTTTTAACAGTTTAAAAGTTAAGAAAACGATAAAATTTTTTTTTTTTTTTTCATTTCTTTTATGAGGTAGAAATGAGGTAGCTGTGGGAGAAGATCGGCGCGTATTTAATTTAAATCAAATTAAATATATATATTTTTCTTAAACATAATCTTTAAGAACATAGAACAATAAACATATTTCTCTGTGTTACATAGATAATTATTTCTTTTCTTCATTTTATTTGTTTACATTAAATTTTATTGTATTTAAATTATTTTTATGCGTTTTTATTTGACATAATTGTTTATTTTAAAGTTTTTTTTTTTTTTTTATTTATTCTTCGTTAAAAATTTTATTTTTATTCTAATTCATTAACTTGTTTAACATTTCTTGGAGATAGACAATCATGGTGGTCGCCTTTAATTGATTTAATTATTATCGTTGGATTTTATTTGATTGAATTTATTTATTTAAATATTTTAAACAAATGCTTGAATGATTTGTGTTAAATTTTTATAATTCAAAACTCATGTGGTTTACTTTTTATTGTTATGGAAATATAAGAAATTTTTAATTAAATATTAGAACATAAGACCGTATGTCCATTCGGTAAAATTATGTACTTAAAACAGTACAGTACTTGCGAAAGCACATAAAACTTTTATATAAAAAATTATTAATAAATAAAATTTGCCATTTCATTAATTTAATCAAATGTAGGTAGGTAGCTAGTTAGGTAGGTAGGTAGTTAAAATACTAACAATTGTGCCACATTTATTGTATTGTCAAACAATTCTGCATAATCATCATCATCAAAAAGATAAAGAAAGAAAGAAAAAATAACAAGAAAATCTTATACAAAATTAGTTAAGAAATAAATTTCACAATTTATAAGTCTATAATTAGAAATAAACAAAATAAAAATCCACCTACGCTTTGTTATACAAAAAATTAAAAAATTTTCAAATGTAACAAAAACTTGTTTAATGATCAAAATATTATTAGAAATTAGTAGATATCTAGAGAGAAGAAAAACCTTTCAACACAAAACAGGAATTTAATTATTATTCTAATAAAAATATTTCGTAAAAATTAATAAGAAAATTTAAACTTTACTAAACGAATATTTAAATATATTTCCATATTTTTTTTTTTTTTTTGTGTTAACTTAAAACTGAATGCTTATATAGAGAAAATTAATTAAATTAAAAAAAAAAAAAAAATTATCCTTTGATCCATTTACATCACATTTAAATCAAAATAAAATTAAATTAAATTAACAAAAAAATAACAAAAAAAAAAAAAAAACGAAAGACTGACTGATTGATTGATTGATTGATTGACATTAAAAATAATTAATGTTTCCACTAAATTATTTAACCTAAATTAAATTTTCATTTCTTAGACAATCAAATTTATTTAAATTCGTTATAAAATTTTATAATTTTGTAGTTTTACAAATTAAACAATAACAAACAAAAAAAAAAAAAACAACAAAGAAAAAATCTCTTAAATCAAAACTATTTTCTTCACATCATTGGAAAATATTATTATTTTTCATCAAAGAAAATTCTTTTCAAGTACATTGAATTGAAAATTAATAAAAAATGTCTAAAGGCAAAACACAACTAGAAAGAGAATTCACACACTGATAACCAGATATATGTATGTAGGTAGAACACTAATAACGTATACAGAATATATAAGCATGTACCGAAAACGGATGAAATGATAATGATTAAGACATGATACAGGGGATGAATAAATAAAAAATAAAATTATTACAAAGAAAAAAAGAAAAAAAAATTTATTTTTTTTATTCTTAATAGAAAATTATAGACGAGACAAGTTTTCTTAAAACGGAGATAAAGATTTTATTTGATTATTTCTTATATAGATTTACATAAAGATTTGAAGTTTGTTAGAAATGTTGTTGATGGTTGTTTAACAGGACGTCGTAGAAAAATAATTCACCCATAAAGAAAGAAAGAAAGAAAGAAAGAAAAAAAGAAAGAAAGAAAGAAAAATTTGTTACAGAAATCGATTATATCACAAATCAATTGATTGATGTTTATATTTTATATGACGTGAAGGAAATTGGTTGCCATAATAATTTCCATATTTAATTTATTGCAAAGAAAATATACGATGCGAATAACAAGTAAATACTTCACAAGATTTTCAATTATTTATTAATATTTTTACAAAATAGTCATTTTGTTATTTTGCGGTGAGTAACTTTGTGATTTTGCTTGTGCCGTTTTGCTTGTGTGCAACAGTTTTAACCCTTGTAGCATTTAATCGAGATTCGCGAGATTGTAAAATTCCGCTATCGCTTCTTTAAGGTATTATCCGTAGATACATTTGTAAAATATTTTAAGGTTCACGAGTTAAAAACGGTGCTACAAGAGTCTATCTTATCAGTGATATCCGGATCATTATTTATCATACTTTGTACCCTACAAAGCTTTCCAAACATGGTAAAATTATAGCGTAAGCGACCGTAAAACATTTTATATATGAGTCCAAATTGGCACAAATAATAAAAAATCAAACACCGATACTAGATTCCTAGGTTTTTCGATGTTATTCATATAAATACGCCATAATAAATTTGAGGCATTATTTAACCCCTCTAAAAATTTCGTACTTTTACTTCTACTATCAATATTTTATGATTACGTAATATTTGTCAGATAAATTCAGAATAATATATATGAAGGATATTAATGATATATTTTACATAAAGGAATTTTTTAATTATAATTTATAATAAGAATGTAATAAAATTACCATGCAACAAGAATTTTAATTTTATTAGAAACAAATAACATAAAACACCATCACACCCACAAACATACATATAATATAAAATTTTTATTAAATTAGTTTCAAATATATAAAGATTTATGATTTTTATTAAAACAATAAAAATCACAACATATGTATGTATAATATAAAATTGTTTTTTGTTACAATTCAATACAATTCAATTGAATACGATAAAATTCGTAACGCAATTTTATGTTTATGTTTTGTTTGTGAAATGTTCATGTGTGCTCATGTTTTGTAAATTGTTTCATTTTCTGTAAACTAAAAAAAAAATGAATTTTTATGACACAATTATACTTTATAGCTGTGAATGACACACATTTAAACATATAAAAGTAAAATAAATAAAACATACTGAAAATTTTGACAACAGTCATTCAGTGTATTCAACGTTTCATATGTTTAATTTGCTGGCAAAACACAAAACATAAAACATAAAAAAGTAAAAAAGTTGAGAAAATAATTTGCATTAACGAAAGGTGTCAAGACAAAAGATCATATATTCAACGTTAGTAAAATAGTTTTATTTGTGATATAATTTTCTCATTTTGCTGTTGCTTTTCCATTTTTTTTTTATGTAAATATCTAACTCTTAATTCATTCATGTAAAATGTAATAAAAATTTTCCAACAAGAATGCGATATTCATACCACAATCATTATTAAAATTTCTATGTTTAAAATTCTTTAATTATTTATAACTATGCTCTTAATATATAACTATATATATATATATATATTTTTATTATTAATGATATTAAATAGAAAGGATTAAATAATTAAAGATTTATTCATTTTCACTAACAACTGTTTACATAAATTAGGTAATTATTAACATTTTTATAAAAACTTCATTCATGAATAAGAAAAATATATAAAAGCTTAATTAAATTTAATTAAAAAAAAAAAAAAAAAAGCTACAAACAAATCCTACTATTTGTTCAGACAAATTTAAATTAAATTAAAAGCTTTCAGTACTATTGACAGAAATAATAATAGAAAAAAAAAAAAAAAAAACTTTTATTCGTATTTATTCTGCATTGTTGATTGAGAAGAAAATAATATTTTTACATTAAAAAAGCATGAAAAAAAATAAATAAAAAATTCTACAAATAATCGTGTAATATTGTAAACAATTTTCTAATAATAACAACAGATGATAATGTGAAATATTTTCCTGAAATACAAAACTCAATACATTATTGCTATGAATCAATATTAGTGCTATAAATTGGAATATTATTATTATTATTTAATTATTAATAAAGAAATAGAAAACACATATAAAGAAAATTAATTTTCAATCAAAATATTAAAGCCTTATAATAAACAGAAAATATTTGATTAAATAAAATTTCAAGTAATTAAATGTATTGGAATATCATTATTGTTATTATTATTATTATTATTATTTTTGAATAAAACAATTTGCATTTAATATAAATTAAATACTGTCGAGTACTTCTACTACTTCTGTTTGTACTTTCAATAACAAAAATATCACTTGAAACATCTATCACAAATGATAAACATCATAAATCAGCTTAGTTTTAATTAGTACACTTTATTGAAATTACTTCTACTGAAATTATTTCGATCATATCAAAACATATTTTTCTATTTTATTCAAGAGAAAGATCAATAAATTGTGAATTTAGTTAAAAATCTATAAGCAAATGGTAGTAAAATTTAGTTCATATTATTTTCAATTAAATTTTAATTTGGTTCGCTCGTAGTAATTTAGATTATAGGACAATGCGTCATCGGAGTCTCACTGATAATGTCTCGGCGTCTTACTGATAATGTCTCCAGCAGACGATTCATATTCGTTCACGAACACTTTGATCAATCGAATAATACCTCCAATATTTTATTTAATACATTTCAGTATGATTTGTCATAGATAAATCGTTCGGAATAAATATTTGGAAAAACCACCCGCACACCATAATTTTATTTAACCAAAAAGAAATCTATGATTAGTTTTCTTAGATTTATAAAAACAAAACATCTAACTAGTTGTTTGTTGTATCAATTAAAATAATTCGTTCTAATTAATTAATCTTTAAACACTAAACACTTTTTTTTTTTATTTTTTAAATAAATACTCTCGTAAAACAATATAAATAAACAATGATTAAATCAAAGTTAAATAATGATAATAAGTGACTTAATAAGAATAATTAAAAATAAAATTCATAATAATTAGAATTATAAATAAAAATTACATAACAATACGATACTAATAATAATAAAAAAAAAACCCCAGTCTATATTTCCAGCAACAGACAATTATTCATGTTTGATGTTTTATTAAAACAAAAAAAAATCGCTATCTTCAAAGAATCAACAAGCAAAGCATATAAAAATCTTTTTGTTTCTATTATTATCGTCATATTTAAATATTTTATTAGCACAAATAATAAATTAAAAAAAAAAAAAAAAAAAAAACAAAAAACTTGTTAATCACAGATGTAAATAATTAAAAACAAAAAAAAAAAAAAAGATTTAAGCAGAAATTTTAATTAAATTATTCCTTGAAACATGCTAATAATTTATTTGATAAACAAGTCATGTTAGATTAAATGTCATTCAATAATCTTTACGTTTATCAATAAAATTAGAATTAAAAAACTCGTAGAATTCTAGTTAAGTTTGTATTAAAAAAAAAAAATTAAATAAAAAATCAATGAATGATTTGTAAAATGAAAATATTAATTGAATCATCTATGTATAATGCCTCTATGTATAATAATTATTTTCATATTTCTATTTACTATGACGTTAGAATACGCGTAAATAATAACAAAACTGCCTGTTATGAATACTAAAAAAAAAAATAATGCCTTTTGTTAAAACACCACACACAAATGATTAAAAGAACAAAATACCAGACAAAATGACTACATTTTATGCTTTTTTTTTTATTTTATTTAAATTAATTTTTATTGACAAAATGCCACTATGAATGACACTTTATATTCATATATAGACAATAAAAATTCCATGAATTAAAGTATTTAAATAAATTTTTGTTGTTGTTCTACAATTTAAGCGAAATAATTGTTTAACAAAAAAAAAAAAAAATTCTGTTAATTCTCAAATTGAAACAAAAACCATTTTTCATGGGAAAATAATAACAAAATATTATTGCATAAAAATTATGAATCATTATAAAGAATAATCGGTTCTTATTTTAATTGCAAATCACAATCAAAACAAAGTCAGCTAAAATAGTTCAGGATTATTGGAAACTACCAACTTAGACTCTCAAGACGCCCTAGAAAGAGTAGAGTGTTGAATTTGGTATGAATTGAAAGATCAATTGGTATACCCGATCATTCTTTACAGAACTACAAAAATATTTAATTAATTAATTGAATCAGCTTAAATTGATTTTCTTTTCTTTTCTTTTTTTTTTAAACATGTCAACAACATATTAGAATACCATTGACAAAATTAAGCACAAATTAATAATTCTAAACGGTATAAACGGGCTCCACATTTAAAGCTTAAAAATTATTCTGCAAAATGGGTTTAATTTGCAATTTTTTTTTATTTAATTCGCTATTTTTTGAAAAATTATATGTAAAAATAAAAAAAAAAAAAAAAAAATCAGGTTAATTAGGAATTTTGTATGTTTTTAATAAAAGAAGTCTGATATAAGAAGCTTTCTTTTTTTTTTTTTTACAATGTATGGTATTATCAACATAAACATATTTACGAGAATATACTGAGAAAATATAATTATTTATTTTATTTATCGATACATATTAGGGGGAGCATTATTTTTCCAAATTAAAGAAACAGAAATAGAAAAAGAAAAAAACATTTCTAAGCCTATCAATATTATTATTAAATTATTATTATTATTATTATTATTATTATTAAATCAACAAAAGTACCCAAGTTTCCAAGTATTTTAATTATAAATTTTATTTCATATTTAATAAAGTTATGAAAATATTAAATAATTTTTTTGTTTTTAATAAAACGCACAAAATAACAGCAATAAGATTTATAACTGATTTTACCTAATGACTTTTATTTTTAATTAAGTATTTCCATTTTCTATAAAAAACAAAAGAAAATTGTAATAAAAATTAATTATAATGATTATAAATTAATTAAAGCCAGCAAAAATTGTTTTTTTTTTTTTTTTATTATTAAATTTAATATTTTCTTAAACGATGAAAAGATAGAAAGCTTTTCTGGTAAATAATTGAAAAGTTTAAAAATTTAATGAAAAAATAATAAAACTTTTGCTACATCAAAAATAAGAAAAGTTTTTTGTGTAGCAAAAAAAAAAAAAAAAAAAAAAATGGGATAGAAAGCTCAAAAGAAAAGTATTTTATGGTGGTGTTGGGTATATTTTCCATCAATAATAATATTTTTTTATTATTGAATGAAAGATCTAGAAATTATTTTTTAGTTTTAAATAAATAAATAAATAAAAAGAAATAAAAAGAAATAAAATGAAAAGAAAATCTGCATCAAAGTAGAAACTATTAATCTCGTAGAACGTTAACGTTAAGAACAACAATAGCTTAGAAAGCATAGATTCTATGAACCAGCAGCAAAGTTCTTTTAAATTATTAAACACCACAAAGAAAGTAATAAAGTTTATTTTCAATATAACCAAAAAAAAAAAAATGGAAAAGCTTTTATAATTTTCGAATCATGAAGAAAATGGTTTGTTGCAGCTGGCTATAGTGTTTGGTGCTGCTTCTGAAGCTTACCGCTTTGTGGTACTTAATATATTAAAAACTTTTCAATATTTAAGAATTTTTTTTTTCTTTTTCTAAAAGAGAAAAATTAATAAAAAAAGAAAACCGAAGAAAAAGGAGAAGCAAAAAAAAAAAAAGAAGAAAAAAAACAGAAACACAAACAAATATTGACTAAAGCTTTTGTAAACAATAACGAATAAAGAAAAACCACGATTCTTGTCTTCTTGTATATTCATTTTAATTTACTTTTGTATTTTGTACAACATAAAGATGGATCACTAAGCAGTATAACCATATTAATCCAGTAAACAAACAAATAAGTAAATAAGAAAGGAGAATCAAATAATAAAAAAAATAGAAAAGAAAAGAAAAGAGAAGAAGAAAATGGAAAGAAAAGTATTTTCCAATAATATTATCATGAAAACTAAAGTAATAATAAAATAAATTTAATGAAAAGTTTTTTTTTTTTTTTTTGGTGCTCTCTTTTTTTTCATAATAACTTCATAAAGACATATAAATCGGTAAAAGTTTTAATATTTTTCTTTAAATTTATTTTTGATGATATTATGCAACTTAATAAATATTGTCACCAACTACCACTACAACCACTGCTGCTGCTGCTACTACTAATATGTGCTACGAATTAATTTCATTATATTGTTTTCTAACAGAAATAACTTTTCAATCTTTAGTTTCACATTTAAAAAGAAAAAGAAAAAAAAAAAAATAGAGGAAAAAGTAAAGTAAATTGAAAATGTGTTACCACCAGTCATGGGGTTTATTATTTTATTTTATTATATTTTTCCAAAGACTATTATTATTATATTTCAAAGAAAATGTTTTTAATAAAATTAAGAAAATTCTTTTGCAAGTAAGTTTCGTGAAGTTTTTAACGTTTTTTTGGAAATTTTTTTTTGCAACATAAAAAATAAGAAAAAAAAAATCCTTAATTGAATTGAGAGTAAAATTATATTTAAACTACAATTGATTTAAAGTTTTCTTACTCCTAAAGATTGCAAAATTAATATAAAAAAAGTTTCCGGAATAATTAATTAATCAGGTTAATCAAATTATGAACATTTTTATTATTATTGAGAACTCGTAAAGATTTTTCTTTTCACTTTACTTCACCAATTATTAATTAAGCTACTTAAGCTTAATTACGTAAATTTATTTCTTCAGTAAACGTCAGAGCCACCATTATTTGCAAGTCTAATGTTGAAATTAATTCAAGTCATTCACCAACCTTCAAGACGTTTTATATTAACTTACTGCTTTCTTATGGAACCACGGAACCACCATCGTAATTTCAATAAAATTAATTAATCATATTAATAACAAAATTATCTTTAAATTGAATCTAAAAATTAGTTATTATTATAAATAAATAATTAATAATAGAATATTAAAAGCCATCTTTCAAGATTAATTGTTATTATTTTATCCAATTAATTGTTATTTATAGAAACAACAAATAAGGTGAAACAATTAACTAACACACAGATAACACACATAAAAAAAAAAAAACGAAGGAAGTTAAAATTAAATTATAATTGACAATAAAATTCTATGAAAATTAAATAAGGGATCACAATCTGGATACGAGAATAATACAGTTTTTTAACCGTACTGGGTTGTAATGTAATAAAACATAACCCAACTGTAATATAGTATTATAGCATTATTTCTACATAACATTGATTGATTGATTGATCAATTAATTCCATATCATTCTAATATCATCGATCATAGACACATTTTTTCTTTTTCTTTTTTGCTTTTTAATTTTAATTCCATCGATTATATTTCTTATTACATTAACACCTCAATAGTATAATAAAAATAGTTTAATCAAAAAAAAAAAAAAAATAAATAAAAATATTTCATTTCATTTCCTATTCATTTCTTTATTTATAAAAATTCGTCTGTCTCTATATCTTCGTCTGTATAAATAAAACTTTTTATTTTTATTAATTTATGTATGAAATAAAGAATGATAATAAAAAGTCAAGTTCAAGATGAAGTAAAGATGAACAAAAAAAAAATGGAATAAATAAATAAAAATTATCATTATACAAGTGGGAGACAATCAATAATATATCTGATTGATTTACATAAGAAGAAAAAACCGAAAACAAGACTACAACGAAAATGTCTGCTTGTGCTCCCCATATAATAAATAAACAACAAAAAAGCAAAAAAAAAAACGAAATCGGAAAACATAACAAAAGAAAATTGGAGCAAACATGCAACATCATACCACCATAAATGTGGTTATATTTATAACACCAGTGTCTCGAACCATGATTATTTTTTGTTTTTTTTTTCATCATCAACCAAGAGAGACTAAGAGAGACTTCTAAAACCTTTATTTAACAAAACTACAAGTGAAATGAAATTTATTTCCCAACTGGAAAATAGGATATAATGGATACAAATATTTTACCCTTTTATTTCCAATTAAGAACAGAAAATATTTTTAAACATCATTAAACTGTGAATACTTTGAATAATCCATCATTGTGATAAAATTTTCGATTTGTTTTTAGGAAATCCATAGAAATTCATATTTAATATTGACCCAGAAATAAAATGTTTAGGTTCATTTAGTTTAGGAGGTTAATAGATCAAGAAAATTGTGAAACGATGCGATTTTATGGTTAGGTTACGGTTTGAAACGCTGTGTGTTTTATTACGTTAAAAATATTATTTAAAAAGAACAAAATACTACAAAACATAACGATTTATGAACATTTACAATAAAAAATAAAAATTGTAAACATATTATTGTGTGTGGTCAGTATTATATGTTTTACTTTATTCGTTTAATCCATATGTAACATAGAATAAAAAATAAATTAATTTACAAAAGGAAAAAAAGAAAAAATTATAAATGGATTTTTTGTTTTCTATTTAAAAAAAAAAAATTTTATATATAAAACATAAAATAATGAAAAAGGCCATAGAAGAAGAGAATAAACCACAAGAGAAGCACAACCAACCAACCAACGAACAAACATAAAGCTAATCTGTTATGTTTAGGCTTATTTTATTAATTAATTTTCCTTCTTCTTTTTTTAATCCAATTTTGTTTTACTAAATAATTTATTTAATTGTTTTTCACGTGCATTCAATGGTTGTTTACACAAAACGTTTCCAATCAGTACATGCTTTCAAATTTGGTTTAGCTGAATGCAATAACGTAAAAGCGATTTTTTTTTTTTTTTTTTTTTTTTTTATTAAACTTAATAGGGATAATCTAATGTCTTGGAATAGGATAACAAAATCTTGTATCATCGATCATTTTATTTTATTTTATTTTAGAACGATGATTATCCAATCGTTTTATTTTTGTTACGTAACAAAAAAAAAAAAAAACAAAAAAGCGAATATTCCACCAAAATTATGTAAAAAAAAATAAATTGTCCTGATTCGGGTCAGGGATAAATATTACGATTTATACGATTTTATGCATGAACATTATTTGGATATTTAGGTTAAAAACAATTATAAAGCAAAATAGGAGTCAACATTGCTTGTGGTAATAATTAACGTATTTAATCCCTACGTTGCTCAGCTAGATATAAAATCTTTTTTATTTTTTTTTTTTTTATCTCAATAAATTAAAACTTTTCTCAAAAACCTTAAAAAAAAAAAAAAGGAATTTTATTTTTTTTTTCTGTTCATAAATAAACAAATTAGTAACACAGCAATAAACATTTCATAGATTTTTTTTTTTTTGGTTATACATGCATAGGCAGCAAGCTTAAACAATGTTGTTCACGTTAACGTTTACGTAATTTACCATTTTGAGATTAATAAATTTATTAGTATTCGGTTGTTGAGTTTTTTTTTTTTGTTAAAACAAACTTGAGACGACGATTTAATGATAAAATAAATAAATAAATAAATAAAAAAAAAAAAAAATTGTCATATTATTCCCTTTATAAAATAATAAGACAAAAATCAAACGCATTTAAATGCGGGTAGAAAAAAGAAAAAAAAAAAAACTTAATAAATGTTATGGGGGATGAAAAATAAATTTCTATTTATATTAGAAATTAATGTTTATTAACACACACACGCAAACAAACGATGATAGTTTATTTTCGTCATATTAATTCGTCACTAGAATTTACATTTTTTTTTTGCGTGTTCAAAGTATATAAATAAATTATTAATTACAGTGACAAGCCACTTTGTTTTATAAAAAAAAAAATTCTATTTTCCAATATATTTCTCTATTTGTTTTGTTAATTAATTGATTATTATTGACATTATTGATTAACATTATATAAGGGTTACGATCCGTTTACGATTACGAAAATATCTATCAAACCAATAATGATGGAAATTTAAATTTTTTTTTTTTTTTTTATTTATTATTTTGACCCATGTCAAATGAAAAATATAAAACGCTAGACAGGAAATTCGATAAGGATCATTTATGCTCTGTATGCGAAAAAAATAAAAAAAATTATCAAAAAATAAAAGAGATAAATTATTTAATAAATTATTGTAAAGAAAATATTAATTACTAGCAGATGTCTACATAGTACCATTAAAAAAAAATAAATAAAAAAAGGAAGAAAAAAACAAATAAGGAAATAATTAAAAAAAATATATATATATTTATTAATAAAGGTGTAATTAAATTAGCAGTAAATTGGCGAAATATAATTCATAAAGAATGTTATAATAAAAAGAAAAAAGGATTAATAAGGACGACACATGATATTTTATTGACAATAATTATAAAAAAAACAAAGCGTATTTACCTAAGTAATAACAAACAAAAACGCTAATATTAAACGAGTAAAACATAAAAATGTATTGAGCAACAGAATTATAATAATAATAACAACAACAAAACAATTTATTTCACTACCTAATAACATTAAACACAATTTTGATTTATTTTCTTTATTTATATAATGGTATTTCCCATATTATAAAAGCCATAACCACCCGTTGCGTGTTTTTAAATAATTTATAACAAAAAAAACTAGTAAAGCAAACCGTCAAATACATTTAAAAAATTAACACGACATTATTTATGTTTTACTTTAGTTTTAGTTACAGTTTTTATTATTATTCTTATTATTATTATTATTATAAAATTATGACTAAATTTAAATTAAAGAACATTTAAGACATTTCTTTCAACAGTTAAAGATTATTAAACAAAAACCAAATAATAAAAATGTTTGATAAGCTTTTATTAAAACATGACAGTGACTGACATTTTTTTTTTTTTCTTTTTTGCAATAAAATATTTTATTTGATTTATCATTTATTTAAAGTGACGTTATTCCTTATAATATCAAAAATAAATAAATAAATAAATAAATTATTTTTGATAAGTTAATCCGTAACAAATTATTATAATCACGATTTTTATTGATATTTATTTAACTAATAAGTAAATAATATAAATAAAAACAGAAAAATTTCGTTTCGGTATTCAATGTCAACGGAAAATGAAAAAAAAAAAAAAAAAAAAAACTCAATCAACGTAAAGTTGTGTTGTTGTTGCATTTAATTAATTAATTTTTTTTTTTTTTTACAAATTTATAATTAAAAATAAATATTTTATAAACATTAAATAACAAAAAGAAAAAGAAAAAAAAAACAGTAAGGGGGAATTAAAAATAATAATAATACAAAAAAAAAATATATTAACACATTAGTCCCCTTATAAATGCTGAGGAGATACAAATTGAAGAATAACAACGCCAACAGCAAGCCACATAATTTTATTAAAAATAATTAAAAACAGTTTAGAATCTACAACAAATTAGGGATTTATCACGCTTCAACAATTATGAGTTTTTTGAGACAGGTTTTACTTTATTACCAAAACCAAAAAAAAAAAAAACTATTAATTTCATTTTTTTTACTTTTTGTAATTTTAAATAATAATTAATTTTATATTAAAATTTAGTGCAAGAAAATACTACAAATTACATTCAAATATCTGGTGTCTTTAAATGGTTTTAAAAATGTTCAAATAAAGCTATAAATAAACTGGTTGACTGTTGACTCAAATATTATTGGAAGTAAATCGATGACGATGAAACCTTTTTTTTTTTGGTTTAATACAAAAATAAATCTGTGGACTTTAAACGAGACATGCCTAAAGTACGACTCGTACTGTGTTTAACCTGTGGCTTTTACAATTATGCAAAACCTCATAATTCCAGAAATATGATTAATAATTAATCATTTTAAATAAATAATTATTTTCGCATTTCACCTAAGGTTTTCGCTTTTAATTTTTTTTAAGCTAATTTCGGTTAAACATGACTTTAAAAAAAAAAAAACAACAAATATTTTACACATTTGTTACTTTATTTAAGTAACGACATGCAATAGTTATGTAAATCACAAAACATTTACTAATTATTATTACATAATTATTTATTAATAAAAAAAATATTTCGCACCTACATATATTCTGTGACATGTAATCAGAATATATTTGTTTACATAAATGTTACAAACATTAAAAACCCCATGATTACGCTACGTTATTGTTAACAATATTTAATGGAAAATTAACTAATTATCAGAGAATTTATTTTATTTACAATTAAAAAGCCAACAATTAATGTAACAGGTCACATTAGAAAATCCTACATATTATTTATACATAAAACAAAAAACAAAATAAAATAAATAAATAAAAACTTTAATACACGACACGTTTAAGGCAATTTATAATTATTCTGTTATACTTATTATATACCCCACAAACTAGGTTCATTGTAGCATAGAAATGTCATTATATTGAATAGAAAAATTACATAATAATAAATTCTATAACTATGCATAATGTTATATAACTGGAAAATAATTTAAATAAAAAAAAAGGTAAATTTATTATTCACATTGATAATTACAATAATGCAAAGTTTAGTGACATACCTATAGTTTTAGCATTGCATTTAAACGAATCTATTAAACAAAAAAAAAAAAAAATATAGAAAAGCCAAAAAATAATGTATTCAACTGACATACACGATAACAAATCAAATTAGAGCACAAAACGTAAAAAAAGAAAAAAAGGTTAAAAAAAAAAAAAAAAAAAAAATTGGCAAACAAAACATTCGATTGAAATTAAATATGATAAAAACTAACAGAATCATACAAATTATAATTAATATTTTTGAAACAATTCAATCTTTTATCATACCGACTGTATAAACTATAAAATTTCCATTCAAATATTTATGCAGATTATTCCATTAAGCAAAAAATGGAAAAAAAAAAACAGTTCATTCTCCTCCATCGACGATAGTGACAGAGAGTGCAGGAAAAAAAAAAAAAAAACCACAAACTACACAACAGCAAACGTTTTTTTTTTTTTTTTAATAAATCAAAATTTATCCACAGTAATTTAATGTTTTTAAACAACGTGTGTAATCTGCAAAAAAATTAAAAAAAAGAAACAACGTGATAAAGTTGTTCAAAACCACACGAATAAAAAAAATATAAATCAAAAGCACTGATAGTGTTTTGTTTGATATTAAAATATTTAAAAGACAAAATATTATTAAAATTAATTAATTTTCATTGAACAAAGTGTGTGATGTTACATTATATTAATATTTATATATAATTCATGTTTATTTAGTATCAGAGGGCATTATTAATAAATTAATTAAACTTATCGATTTTACGGTAAAGAAACGTAAGAAACTTCTACAATATTTTACAAAGATTTATATAAAAAAAAACAAAAACACTGAAACGTTTCAACTTTGTTAAAGGATAAAATACCAAAAAAGGACCAATGGATGTATATAATTAATTTACGAAGACGAAGAAAAAAAAAAACGAAACGTTTAGAGTCAGCATAAAATTATTAAAATAATAATTAATAAATTGGAATAAACCCACCACTAAAACATTATTAAATATTTCAACAAAAATTATACAAAGAAAATAAAAATGAAAAAACAAAACACCAGATGTTGTCGTCATCGTGAATTTGATTTCATTTTTTTAATTTCTTTATGATTTAAAATTATTATTATTTTTTTTTTGTTTTGTTTTGTTTTAAAATAATAAAAAACAATAAGAAAAAGCTCTAAGCTTCTATTTTAAAAAATTATTTGTTTATAAAGAAATGAAATATTTTTTGATTAAAACTGTTTTTTGTTGGCTAATCACACTAGAAATTTTTATTTTCAAACAACATTAACTAACTAGTTTTGATGGTTCACCTTTAATAAATTGAATAAACAAACCACAAACAATGACAAAAAACATATTTTGCAAGTAAAAAAAATAATAATAAAGAAGCAACACAGTCAAACAAACAAGCAAAAAAAAAACCCCATTTCTATGTTGTTTAATTTTTGTAAACAAATTGAAGAAAATAAATCATCAGGCAAAAATGCTTAAATTGAAATGTTTTTCTTTTTTCGCAACGATTAATATAGAAATAATATTTAGAGGAAAAGGAATAAAAAAAAAAAATAAATAAATATCGTTCTGTATCATGTTTAACATATTTATGTTGTTTATTCTGTAATTGTATGCTTTTTTTTCACTTTTTAAACGCATTGATTTGAACATTTTAATAAACAAAACGGAAAAAAAAAAAAAAAAACCTCCGATTGTACAAGATTAACGGAGAAACGTAAAAAAAAAAAAAATTATGAAAACATAACTTGAAATGATTTATGTGCTTTGCACGTGAAACATGATGCATTTTAAATGTTTTGTACCTCGTATCCGAAATCTCTTCTCCACCTTTTTATTTAAACTTTTTTCTTCATAGTTTTTTTTTTTTCAAACATTTTCAACGTCAGAAAAGACTAAATAAAATTTATTTTTATTTATTTTTAAAAGTAAACAACGATTAATTCAATTTTAATATTAACTTGTCAACAAAACGATACAATATTTATTTATTTATTTATTTATTCATTCATTTGCGGGTTTTTATAATTAAAATTAATTTGCCTGTCTAATTAGGTTTAACTCGATATGAACCTAGAGAAAAAACATTTTTTTTCTATTATTTATTTATCTATCTGTAAATCATAATTTATTTAAAGTGTTAAAATAGACAACAACCATCGTCTATTAATTAAATATTATTCATTCTTAATTTAGAAAAAATAATAATATTTTCTGTTTTTCTAGTTATGCTATGCTGGATTAGAGATTCAGCTAAGTAAAGTTACCGTAAAGTAAAAAAACAGTTCATTAGACAAGCAATTAACCATAAACATAATAAAAAAAAAAAAAAATTATTTTACATTAATTAATTAATTGAGAAGAGTTGTGGACGTGTATCGTGGAATTCTCATTAGTAGAAAAAAATACTATTTCTACAAGATTTATACATTTATAGATTTATAATGGATAAATATGATTATAATTTATGCGCTTAACAGATTAAAATTTTATTTTCTTTTCTCTACAAAGCAAATATGAATTTATAATTTGTAGAAACAACGAAGCTTAATTATAGACTCTGTTAATTACAATCGAATTTTTATAATAAATAATAGTAATTAGTAAATTTTTCTTTATAATTTCCCAATAAAATAAACCAGAAAATATTGCTTTACATTCAAAAGGAAACACCAACATCAATATTAGAGAATAAACCCTATGCTGTGTGTAGATACATCTAACAAACAAAATTCCTTAAAACGTAAATTTAAATTAAAACAAAAAAAAAAACTTGTTCTTATCAACATCAAATGTTAAAGGAAAAAAAAATTAAATAAAAATTTTTTTTTTAAACAACAAGTACACGGTTTAATAAAAAATCTTTTCTTATCCACCATTATCATCTAACATTTTAACTTCAATTTTCTGTATTTATTTTTTTTTTATTATTATTTGATTTCTATGTTGGTTAAATGTAAATAATGAACATAATAATAATATTTTATCTTGTTTTTATATTATTTCACCTTTTTTATAATCAACAGCATAAATACATACAACATGTATGGCAAAAATTGAATTAATAAATTTATTTAAAAACAAGATCCATGATATTATTTTTACTTAAACAGTCTTTATTGCTATAGAAAATTATCGGTTTATACATTTTTAATCAGAATAAATAATTTGAATAGTAATTCAGGCGCATAAGTAATCAGACAGAGTGAAATTAGTACAACAAGAGTAAAATCATCGTTATTAATCAGAACAAACCAATCTATATTCCATTTTAAATTAAACTAGAAAATTAGATTACGCATAAAGATTAATTTTTTTTTTTTATTAATCGTTGAATAATAAATTAAAAGAAAATAGTTTACAAAAACTTATATTTTCCTTTGAATAATTAATTAATTAATTTCTTTTAATAATAATAAAATAAATTCAAAACGTGATTATTTATACTGCAGATTGTTATGATAAGACAAATTTTACATTTAGTTTCAGTAACATTTCGAACATTATCAATTTGCACGAATTTTACAGCTATGAAAATTTAAAATTAAAAATATTTTCTATAAAACCCCCGACCGAACAATATTTTTTTTTTATATAAATTTTTCATCTTAAAACAACAACCCATCAAATTTATTATCAAAGAATTTTTTAACAATTCCTAAATTCTTGTTAAATGTTTTATTAAAAAAAAAAAAAAGAAAATGCATAATTTACACCTGCCCAAAGTTTAAAAACATTTTCTAGAAGCAAAACTTATTAAAATTCGCCCAAGTTTTTTCCTATTTTTTTTTTTTTTATTATTATAACAACAAATATTCCGCATTTTTTCTTAGACATTTAAATATGAATTTATTATATTTATTTTTATATGAAAAGAATTTATTAATTACTTAATACTAACTTTGAATTTTTAATTAAATTATTTTTAGAATATATTTTTATTATTTACGATAATAAATAAAGAAACCGTATGATCATTGTGGTAAATAAGTGCAAAATAATGTAAAATAAATGCTAAAAATATAAGGAATACTTAGAAATAAAGATAAAGAATAAAAAAAAAATATAAAATAATGCCTCGTAGCAAATACAAATGCATCGATGGTATCACTATCGCTATTATAACAACAACTTCACCAATAAAACTCTAAACATTTTTATTTTTCTTTCTGTTTTTTTCTTTTATTAATTAATTAATTTAAAAAAAAACTATTATACATAAAATTAAATATAGGATTTATAGAAAAATAGCATAAATGTAACACTTATGATAAAAAGAAAAGAAAACAAAATCGTGATACTGCAAATAACAATGCAGAACAAAAAGTAAAATAAACAAATTGTGATTTATTGTCTTTAATTTAATTTATATTACAGAAAATTTTAAATTTATAGCTTTATGGGTTATTTATTAACGGAATGAAAATGTTTTTTTTTTTTACATCTTAAAATAGCGAAACTTTATAATAAAAAAACAAGAGTAGGAAAAAAAAAAAACACAGCAATAATAAAAGTAAAAGACGTAAGAGATATTTTAAGAAAATAAAAACGGAGAACAAAAACAAAAATTCAATCATTTGGAAACAGGTTATATGTTGATAGAACTGTTTAATGCTTTATTAAATGAATGTTTAATGTTTTTTCTGTGATTTATTAAAACCAATAGACAGACAGAACTGCATAGATACAAAAAAAAAAAAAAGAAAAAAAGTATCATCACTTTAAAATAGACTAAATAATAATCAATTTCTTTAAGTAATTTATCTCAATACAATTAAAAATATAATCAAGGAGAAATAACAAAAAATTTAATTACATTCGGTGGTGGTGTAATGTGACTGATAAAAATATTAAAAAAAAAAAATAAAAACATCCAACTGAAGTAGTTTTATCCTCCTTTCCAATAAATAACAACAGTACAACGCAGTACAAAAAATAAACAAATATTGATAATAAATCATTTAATTATTTTTTTTTTTTTTGCAATAACATATTTATCCCAATTTTTTTTTTTTTTTTGATTACACAAAAATTAAGATTAATTTTGTATAATCATTATATTTCACTTACAATTTCCTATTTGTAAAAAAAAACTTTTGTAGTATGAGATGAGTATCAGGAATCACTAGAATTTTGTTTTTTTTCGTTGATATTATTGCAGAGATTTAGTTAAACATAAACTCGTATATAAAACTAAAAATCAATTCAGTACAGTGGCTCATTCATTTTAGTAAATAAATACAAAAAAAAAAAAAAAAAAACGAAAAAACAAACCGAGAATAACAAATATAATATGAAAAAAACACTAAATTGTATTTCT
The DNA here is from genome assembly GCA_961205885.1 of Ptychoptera albimana. Classification (NCBI taxonomy): domain Eukaryota; kingdom Metazoa; phylum Arthropoda; class Insecta; order Diptera; family Ptychopteridae; genus Ptychoptera; species Ptychoptera albimana. The sequence continues at coordinate 20,936,969 of OY540801.1, forward strand.
GGTATTTTCTATAATTTTTTTTTTATTCATATATACCATAGCCAAAAAAAAAAAGGAGAATAAAATAAATACTAAACATGTGTGTTTATTGTGAACTATAATATACAACAAAAAACAAAAAATATAATAATATTAAATCTGTGGCATTTATTATGTTGAATTGAAACAAATGTGGTATAACAAAACTATACGAATCAAAAAAGCAAAATTTAATAAAACAAAAATCATGGGGTTATATAAGTCATTACCATTACATTATGCTTCTATACTTCATTCATTACCATAATCAAAAACAATGTTTGCAAATATTGAATGAAGATGTTTTCAGAATAGTGAATAACGAAATAATAAAATTATTTTCTTTTTACTCGTGCTTTTTACTATAACCATCATTTATGTGCTTTATCGAGTACGCTACTAAATTAAACCATTTTTTTTTAATAAACATTAAATATTATGATTACCTCTCGTTATTAAAGTTAAATCTTTAATAAAATTACAATTATATATAATTAAATATAAAAGAGTTTACCCTCTGTATAATTTTTTGTAAAGTTGTATTTTATACACTACCATTATGCCTATAGGCCATTCTGGTTTCACAACATTTTAATACACGGAAATGCATCAACAACATTTTCAAGAAGAATCAAGAAAAATCAAACAAACGATAGACTTATTTATAGTCAAGTAACATATTTTAGAAACAACTGGTACGAAGAATATTCTTCACAATTTTATTTGCTTTTTTTTTTGCATAAGTAAATGTATATACATTGTTGAAAAAGTCTTTGATAAAAAAAACGATGATGTTGATAGGTTGGTTTAAATGACAATTTTATTTAAAATTTAAAATCTAACCGCAACATTTCATTTAAAAAAAAAATGGTTTTTGGAAAATATAAATAGATAAATATAATATCAAGTACTGAAAAACAGAAGAAGATACAATAATCTAGAATTAAAGAAAAAATTCAACGACACCAACCAGACAGGCTTAAAGTAAATTTACAAAGTATTTAAAAAAAAAAATGTATTTTTATTATATTCAATTAGTAAATAAAATAACCAAAATGAAGTAGAAAAGATAAATAAAACAAAAGGATTTAAATCTTTTACTAATTTTCAGGTAGTAGGGTAATTACTTAATTAAACAAAAAAAAAATGTATTTTAATCTTCAGTAATTTAAATATTAGCATTTATTTAAGCTTATTATTGACTTAAAAGAAAAAATACGAAGTAAGCACCACGTACGTTATCGTTAGTAGAAGTTCAGAAGATTTTTAAAGCATTAATCATGAAAAATTGAAAAGAAAACGCATCATAGAAAGTAGAAAAATATAATTTTCAACCACCTTTTAAAACACTAAGTATGCGATTTATGTCTTAAAAAAAAAAATAAAAACCAAAGAACGCAATAAGATAATAATCTAATAAGCTTTATGAAAAATTGACAAAGCAATTATTAAAATTAATAAGCAAATTTAATTATTATTAACTATAAAACGTTTACTGTCAGTTTAAACAAGTTTTACCACAATTTGGCCTCTATTTAATATTAGCGCCATATGAGGAAATAGTAGAAAAAAATAAAAATAAATAATTCCCAGAAATAATAAAAATAAAAATTTGGCGCTAAAGCAATTTGCGAAACGCAACTTATTTAACTAGAATATCCACATAAATTATAATTTGTCATCTTTAAAAAGAAACAACAAAACAAAACAAAACAAAACCAATAATCTAATAACAAAAATTTAATTTATTGACCTCAGAATTATTACTTAAAACATTTATTTGACAAATCATTTGAATTTCCCAACTGATAATACACATTTATTCATTTTAAAGCCACATTTTTAATTCCTTTCTGATAGAATAATATTATTAAAAAAAAAATAAAAAAACCCGATGCACAACAAATCAACATTTATCATCAATTACCAGCGACTTTTAAAATAGTTGCGATTTAACCAAACACAACTAGTTAATATGAAAATGAATATGCAACTCACACAACTTTTCAAACTAATTTATCACTATTTTTGGAGAGTAGTTTTTATAGATAAAAAAAATTTAAAAAAAATAGAAAATGATTGTCTCGTTTTTATTAAATAATAATTAATTGGTAATTTGTCGTTATTAACCGTTAAAGCTTTAAAGCATACAGAAAAACAGAGAAACAGTAATAAATATGCAATAATTGACGGTTTAAAATATATTTATAGGATGCAGTTTCAATTACAGGCAACAACAACATTTAAACTTTAGTGAATGAAGTATCGAAGTAAAATTGATGCATAAAAAATAGATAAACAGTGATAAACAGAAATGCTGAAAAGCAGTTCTACTAAACAACTATTAATTATTGAAAACCTCTTTAAAATTACACAAAATCTAAAGATAAAAATTTGTATATTGAGAAATTTACTTGAAAAAAAAAAAAAATTCATAATAATTTCTTATTTAAATAACTTGAATACTAGAAATGATCTTAATAATAAAACTGTGAGACGTAATAATTATAAAAAATAAATCAAGTGGATTATTGATGACTTGTCACCGACAATCGTTAATTTCTATTACATTAAATTATTATTTATTCAGTATTTTCCTGGTTGCGTGTTTAATTAAGCGCAACAAACCGTCAAGAAAAATTTTTCTCTCTCTTTTACAAACCAAAAAAGAATAATTTTTTTTTTTTCATGGTTTTATCCACCCATTAAAGAACCTAAAATATCGTAAAGAATAAATTCATAATTTATGAGACTTTTTTTGTTGTTGTTGTTGTTGTTGATGATGAAAATAAAAACGCCGATAAAAGGTCGTTTCGAAATATTATAATTTCTTCAAAATTGAAACAACAGTGAAAATACTTTTTGACACAAATTTCTGTGATATTATTTATTGTATCGATTTGAAGAATTTTTCGGGTTTTTTTTTTTCTACAATAAAACCATTTGTCTAGAGAAAATAATCAATTTTGCAAATTTCATTTGATACAGCGGTAAACATATTAAATGAAATAAAACTTAAGAAGCACAAAAAAAAAACCCATCATTATTGACAAAAAAAAAACCACAAAATGTAGAAAAACCAAAAGAAATACACATTTTGCGTGTTTCTCACATAAAACATAATTTTTTTTTATATTTAAAATAGTCAACAAAAAAAAGAAGCAAAATAACACCAATCCACGATATACAATCATGTAGATGTAGGACTATTTGTTTTGGTGACTTTGGGTTTATCCTTTTAGCTTATTTTTTACATAACAAAGCGACAACGAACAACGAACAAAAAAACATATAAAACTACTGTGCACTGTTTTTTTTTTATGTTTTTATTGTAACATAAATTGTATCTAAACAACAAAAAGTTTAATGCTGGAAAAAAGTACGCAACATAACACACAAATATGTTATTTCGTTCGCTTGTTTGTTATTAAATCCATATAATAAATATTCAAATGAAAATGAAAAAGAAAAAATAAATAATAATTCAGACGAAATACGGGCGCACGTAACTGAAAAAGGTAAAATATTTTCATTAATTCGCATGAATTAACTAAAGTTAACTCTGGTCAAAACATTATAGAGTTAAAGCTCGGGAAATTTTTTATACAACAAAAAAATCCAACCAGCCAACATTAAAGTATATGAACAAGAAAATTGGTAATAAAATTTAATTTTCTATCAAAAAGAAGCGAAAAACTACCACGCAGATTTTTTTTTTTTTTTCATTATTTATTTACATTGGAGAAATTTTCGTTTTTTTTTTTTTAATTTTAATTAGCATAATGTAAGACGCAAACCAGAAAAAATATTCAGTAATTAAATTAAAAAATTGAATTATTTTCTTAAAGATAAATCAAAGTATTTTGATTGAAATTACTTCTTGAAATTCATAAACATATTTTGTAAATAATTTATTTTTGGCAAATAAAAAATTATAGATTTTCTTTCAGGAAAATAATTAAAAGAATGAAAAAAAAAAAACATTTACTAAAGCAATTATAAGTAATTTTTTGTAAACAAATATAATAAATAGAAAGGCGAATAACGTTAAATGCAGTTTAATATACCGGTTTTTTTTTATTTTCTTTGATAAATAGTTCAAACACTTGAGATAACAACAACAAACATTAATTTCTGTTTATTAATTTAAGCTTACATAATAAACGGATTAAAATGTTTTAAACAAAAAAAATTTGCTGATCAATATTAGTCACTAAACTCACTATGCAATCAATAATAAAAAATTCGCTTGAAAACACATAACACAAGTATAAAAGTGGTTCATTAGGAAAACATTAATTATCTTTAATTAATTCGCAAAACAACATACTTATGGATTAAAAAATAAAAAAAAAAGAGCAAAAACCACATTTTCCTTTCACTTTTATTAAAAAAAAAAAAAATTAAATTTCTGTTGATTCAAATACAAAACGTAGAATAATTGAATTTTTTTTTTTTTTTTAAATATATAAATCAATATATAAGTGAGAACGTACTATATAAAGATTATACCAAACAGCTGTAAAAATCACTTAGTTTTATCTAAAACCAATTCAATTTTTCGTTATTCTTTTTCTTTCTAAATTGCCAATAGTTTTTGTCTTAGCTAAGCATTTTTATACAAAACATAAAATTGCTTAATAACATGAAAAATGTCACACACGTTTATTAAATGATAACAGAATAATATTCATTTTCTAAGTAATAAGTTATCAATGATAAAATGTTTTAATTTGACAATAATTATTCTTATGAGAAATTTATTCAAATAATAATTATTGTGATGTCACAAAAAATTTGTTTTAACACATAATAAACTAAAATAAATCGTTTTTTTTTTTTTTTTTTTTTCATTTAAAGTCACAATATTAATGTGCTTAGGTGGATCAAAAAATTTAAAGTAAAATTATTTAATTCATTTTCTTATGTAATAAATAAGAAGAAAACAATAAAACACATCAAGTTTATATTATATAACCTTAGGTTAATTCATAATATCATACGTTATAATTAAAATAACAACACAACCATTAACTATTTATTTATATTAATTTATAATTATCAAGTAACTGAACATTGCTTTAGGTTCAAAAAATAAAAAAAAAATAAAAATATTTCTTAACATTCCTTCTATTTACTAAACAATATACTATTATATACAATAATATTTTATTACAAGTTAGAATTTCTTTTCATTTTTATATTAATAAAAATAAGAAAATAAATGCTGGTTACCTATTGTTACCTCACGTATAGCCAATTTTATTTCACTAGAAAAAAGTCTAGAACAAAAAATGCTTTATAAGCGATTTAATAATAAATTTTTATTACTTTTCTATTATAAAAAAAAGAATGAAAATTTTTTTTTTTTTATTTAATAGGATTTATTAATAAGACTAATCATTATAATGGCCATAAATAGTAAATTTTTTATTAATCTAATTATTAATTTAAATAGCATAAGATCTATACCGCCTTCAAAGTACACATTTTAAACAAGGCTATTGAAATGCATTTAAAATATTACAAAAAAAAAAAAACAACTAAATTAATTAATTAAAACATAAGAAAGAAGGAACAAAAAAAAAAAAAAAAAAAAAACTGATCATGATGCAACAGTCAACAGCATAGCACGCGTTATAGATTAAAAATTAATTTTCTTTTAATAATTATAAATATTATTTCCGTGAAGTTTCTCTTTAAAAAAATAAAAAAGGGAAAAATTAAATAGGTTATTATTAAAGGCTGATTACATTTGGTTGGAAATATAATAAAGATGTTTTAAAAAAAAAGAAATTTAAGAAAAATACTTGAAGAATAAAGAGAATTAAAGTGGTACTTACAGTTACATATTATAACTTTATAAGTCTGTTTACTTAAAATAAAAACAAAAATATTTGGTTTAACAATGAGAGATATTACTATGTCCAATCATATAATCCAATAAAATATTGTAAACGATACAATAGTTACATCTTGTGTTATAAAGACATTTGTCGGTATTACCAACGTTATTGTTATTATTTTACAATAAACTTACATAACAATAAATATCTACAAAATAATTAATAATGTTGCAATTTAATAAGAAAAGAATAAAATAAATTTTCCATCTTTAGCAACATATGTTGTTTAGCTGTTATGTATCAAGCAATCATTATTTCCATTTACTGTCTTATGATTCATGTCGATTATTTGCATTTCAATAAATAAATAAATAAAATAAATCAATCAATAAATGCTATTTTCATTCATTATTTATATAAGAATTATAATTTTCCAATATAACTATTGATTTATAAAAGATATTTTAATAATTCATTTATCACTTCATTTAAGTGCATTCATTTTTAATTAATAACGAATAATAATAATGTTTCAATAAATATTTACTAATTCATTAATAAATTAAAGAAAACTTTAATCTCTACTTCCGCATAAAACTTATGAATTAAATAAAAACACAAAACAAAGAAAAAAAAAATTAAATTATTTGTTTAATTACGTAAATTTTAAAAATAAATCTAAAAAAATAATTTTCCAGCAAACAGAATGTGGAGTAAAACAAAAAAGCTTTTAAATTTACTAAAAAAAAAAAAAAAAAAAAAACAGAACAGAACACAATTCACTCCTACTATCAGCAATAAAACGAAACACGTAACATACATATTTTACCATAAAGGACAAATTTATTTTATTACATGGAATTTCGGTTATTTTTAACACATTCTCATTTAAACACTTTTCTTGTACCATTTTTAACTTTTTTTTAAAACAATAAAAAAAAAGGTTTTTTTTTTTACCCTTATATAACTACATTAGAATACAATAGAGTGTAAAAGCAGCATAAAAAAAAAAAGAAAAGAAAAAAAAAACAACAATGGGAAATGCATTAAATAATCGATGTAAACTGTTAAAATATTAAATCTTTAATATTGTGCAAAAGATGATGGATGTTTCAAGATAACACAACACTATTATGCAGTGAATACATAATAATACATTGCCAAAAAGAAAAAAAAAATTTGTATTGATTATAGTAGAACATATATTATGTAACATTTATGCATAATAAATTTGACAGCTCTGATGTTAGATACATTAATAATTTCAATACAACATAAATACACACTTAGTTGATGTTATAAAACGTTTTAGTTTAGAGCCCTTTATACTTTTACTTCATATTAACATTATTATTATTATTATTATTATATTTTTTGTTATTTGTATTTATTTATTGAGTACTATTAAGAAGCAATAATGATGTGGGATGTACCAAAATCATGGTAAAAACATCGTTTCTTTACATAAAAATAAAAACAACACATGAACGAAAAGAAAAAAAAATAAAAAAAAAAGCATAAAACAAAGAGAAGACATGACATGAAAAATAAAAACATTAAAACTAAACAGAAAAAAACGAGAAATATGTTGATAAATGTTTCATAAAGTACCATCAGTTTGATGGAAATATAGGAAGAAAAAAAAAATCTAACCATACTAAACACACCAGCATTGTTATCGTTCCAAAACATGATTTAATTCAAATTCACATATGTTTTGTGTATGTCTTAAAGATATCGGTATGTATAGAAAGTATCAATAGGCAAAGTTTCCTTTCAATAGTACCAAAAAAAAAAAAAAAAACAACAACAACAGCAACAACAAAATCAACTAACAGCCACACAAGAAATAAAGAAAAAAAAAAATCTCAAGTAACAAGAATAACTTACTTTTACGTGAACGATTTGACATCAAGAGCATTACAGAAAAAAAAAAAAAAAAACAATTCAAGGAATATACAACGAAATAAAGAAGAGGAAAACAAAAAAATATATAGAACAAAGAACATGCATATAAGAGGAACATTAATAAATTTAATAATTTTATAAATAATAAATATTAAGCGATTATACTGCACTAACATCAAATGGATCTATAATAGTCATCATTAGTGATTTTTTTTAAATTTATTCTTCTTAAGACAAAAAACAGAACGCAATAGATACTAAAAAAATAATGCAGAACTACTAATAGTTTTTTTTAGTATATATACATAATAATTATGTAATCAAATTTCGTTTATTTTTAACTATAAATATGCAGAAAAATTAATGATACTTGTAACAAAAAAAAAAAAGGGAACAACAAAGTTAAAAAAGTCACGTTTTGTTATTTAATTAATAAAAATTAAAATAGAATAATAAATAATAATAAAAAATGAATGGCCAAAAATCAATACAACAAGTTAAAAATGTGTAATAACCATTAACCATTAAACATTTTAATTAGTTCCGTACGAAAAGGAAAGAAAAAACAACAAAAAATAAAAAAAAAAAAAATTTAAACAAAATAAAGAGGAAAAACTTAAAAAAAGAAGGGACTATGCTAGTAAAATGTAATTAATTACCGGAAAGTATGAAATATGACATATATATTACTTAATACCAATATACATTTTATTCTTTAATAAACATAAACAAAAAAAAAAAAACAGCGAAACTAAAGATAAAAATAACAAATAATTAAAGAAAATCGCATATTGTGATGAATGAAAATTTCCAGACATGACCGTTTAATTTTATTTATTTATTATTAAATTTTGTTTACATTTGTTTCGCATTTTGCCTTTTTAACTCTATTTTTATTTTCTGTTTACATTTTTAATAATAAAATTATATTATTTTACTCATTTTTAATAATTACATGAAACTAATAAAAGCAGCAAATCAAACAATTTACTATGGATGTAGAAACATGAAGAAAACACACAATAATTATAATATCCTGCCTGCTGCATGCAGTACGTACATTGGATATTTCTTTAAAGTGTAACCAATAAAATACGGCATATTGCCAAAAATAAATTTATTAAATAAAAAAAAATTTTCATAATAAAAAACTATATTTGCTTAGTGACGCTACTTAAAATTTATTAAGAAAAAAAAAAAAAAAAAAACAACAAATTATTAATAATTATTACTTTTTGCAAAATAGAACATAATTTTGTTCGGAAAATGTTCAGAAAAATCAAGAAAAACAACAAAGAGACAGAAATTACATGTGTGCCAAAAATCATTATTCAGAGGAATAAATAAATTTTATTTTTTTTTAAACAAAATTCTAATGAAAATGAGACAGTAAAAATTCTTAGCACCATCTGCCAATATGACCTTAAAGTGTAAACTCAAATATTCTGTGTTTTATTGAAAATAAATAATTTTTTACTGCATCCATCAGTATTGTATGCAGAAATGTTTAAAGTTTCGGATTTCATTGTGGAACAAAGTTCCTTTTTCCTTTTTTTACTACCTAATCATAGTTTCACAAACGTATTAATAATCATTTTAATTGCATTAAATTAATAACAAGAAAATTATTCCGTAAACAAACAAACAAACAAACAAAACAATCTATAATAAAATTATTTTGATTACCCGTAAAATTGAAATAAAAAAAAGTCAATGAGTTTAATAGAAAATTATTTGATGAAAAAAATCAATCATTCCAACAAATAAAGGAAAAATTATTTCCATTTCGTTAATCTTTTAAATATATTTGTTTATGAAATGCAAACAAGAAAAGAAAAAATATCATTAAATCAAAATTTGTTACATAACAAAATAGATTGAAATAAAAATAAAATATTAAACAGAAGAAAATACAGAAGAACGAACGAACGAACAAGGAGCCTAACGACGATAATCTTAAATTCTTCTAGCTAAAACAATTTTTAACTTGTCATCAATATTAACCAAAAAATATTCTAAACTAAAAAAAAAACCCGACACAACGTCGTATAAATACCAAACAAAAAAAAAAAATATAAAATTGATGATGACTTTGCTGAAAAATTAAATGTTTTCCAATGTCTTGTTGGTTGAAAAAACAAGAAAAAAAAAAAGAAACACGACAAACGATTGTTTATTTCTTAAATGCAATAATCTGAGGTTAGTTATGTGAAAGTAATAAATAATTATTAGTCAACATTAATTAGTTTTTAATTAATTAACAATATGTGACGGCATACTAAAGAAAGTATGTTCAGTTTTACAATATGTTTTATAACAAATTTATTTAACGTCAACATAATATTAAGGAAATAAATGCTCTGGCGACATAAAGTGCTGCTGATTGCAAATAACGTAAAGTGACCTCTTCAACAATTAATAAAATCAAAGAAAATTACTTTCTAACCCAACTGAATAAATAATATTTTAACGAGATGGAAACCACTTTGAAAGTATGTAATTTAAATTAATATTATTTATTGTGAAGTAGTTTAAATCAATTAAATAATCAAGAAAAAAAAAATTAAAACCCGTTTTAGATGATGTTGGAGAAATAAAAAACTGATTCCAAGTGATAATAAGAACAAGAAAAAATTCTTTTCCATTTTATTCATTACTCTCTACTACATTACAAATATAAGTTTGTTTTTTTTTTTTTCAAGTTTATCTTAAATCGAGTACTTAACTAAAGCTAAAATACATTAAATTAATTAAGAATGCTTAATGATGATTACATGTAATTTTTGCCTGATTGTTATTCTTTCTAAACTAAAATCTAATTTTAATATTTTTTTTTAGCGAAAAAATAATTCGCTTGGTTTTATAAGAAATGCTCACAGCTTCAGGCTGAATATACTTTATAAGTTATTTTAACTCCACACAAATGCTCATAATGAACCTTAAATGACATTCATAAAATAACAAGAGTAATTAAAAATATTCAAAGTTCTGGACGTAGAAACAAATATTTATTTATTTTTTATAACAAAAAAAAAACTTGAAAGTGTTGAAAAGTTAATGAAAAATGCAGGTAACTTTCAGAATGTTTCTTTTTGATTAACTTAAGTGTATTTGCCCTTCAAGCTGTCAAGTTTTTTACATTGTTATCTTTTACAAAACAAAAAAGCCCCATACAAATGACCATATATTATAAAATAATTGGACACTTAATGGACCTTTTTTGCTTTGCACATAACAAACGTTAACACCTAACAAAGGTCGTAACTCTAGAAATTTTATTTTTTATTTTTAATTAATTTATTTAATACTCCCAGAATCCCATAAATCTTTATTTTTAATAATTACACAATAATAGAGAGAATAAACAAAAAAATAAAAAAATAAACAACAACCTCCTACTATTTATCGCATAAGCTGATCAGTTAAACTACTTAGGTGTTCCTCTATTTCTTTAGAATCACGTATTTTCCATGTTACACTTATTTAATGCAATTAAAATTTATATTAATCGTGACTGTAATTCAAAAATACAATAAAATACTTTATACTTAAATATAAATATAAATATAAAAAGTAGTTAGTTCAATTCGCAATTGACATATGCAAATTAAAAGTTTTTCTTTTTTTTTATGTAAGTAACAAACAACATTATTATTGTCATTATTTTTTTAATGTCTTGTAGTTACTAGACTATACTTAAAACAACTTTAATTAATAGTTAGGTAAAGCAAAGTAAAAATATGTATACTGGAAGACGTGTGACATTATTCAGATTTGATTTAAAAGCGACTTCAAATAGGATACTTGTCCATAAAAAAAAAAAAAAAAAAGAAATCTATGTTTAGGGTGGGTGGGTGTAACAATTCAATAATTTTACAATTTATTCTTAATCTATTAATGGATAAACATTTGTTATATAACACACATACGATCAATGTTACTTTAATTCACTCATTACATTACTTTTTACTCGTTAAACCAATCAGTTAATTTAATAACATTTCTCTTAGACTTCACAAAACATAAACAAACATATATTATGCGTATACATATCATAAATATTATGTTTTATTAAAAACGTAATAAATATCATTTATTCTAATTGTATATTTCAACAACAATTTAATTAAAAAAAAAAAAAAACATTTTAATTTAATTGTATTATTTTATGAAACAATAACTAATAATTATGTGTGCGGTTGTGTTAAGATAAAAAATAAATTATTTATTACAGATATAAATATAATAAATCCAAATAAAATGAAATTTAAATAAAAAATAAATTAGATTAAAGACAATTACGTTGCCTTTTTTAGTTTATTTATTAATAAAATATTCAGATTGCACACCATAGTGACACAAAATTAATAAATAAAATTCTAGAAAACAATAACAACAAAAAAAATTATTAATTAATTAATTATAATATGGTAATGTTGTAATGTATTCTAAGTAATAATAACAAAAACTTAAGTCATCATTATACTTAGGTTAAAAAAACATTTTTTTAAACTAGTAAAAACGAAGAATAAGAATAAAATAAATTCAAGGGAGCACAAAACTTGAAAAGCAAATATAATGGTATTGTGATAACCGAGTAACGACTAGTTGAAAAAAAAAATAAAATAAAATAATGATAGTTAAGCTAACATACTAGCGCACGCGTTTATTTTCTATACGCTACCAGCTTATGTTAAGCCAAAAACTAATTTTCCGTTTTGGTTAATACTTTTTTTCTTCTTTTAATAACCAAGACTCGTGCAGGCAAATCGTTCTTTCTTTTCTTTTTTTTTTTATAATAATATTGTTTAGAAGAAGACGAAAAAAAAAAAAAATAGTAAGCTGACTTAAACACAGTATAGTTACAATGACTTTAGAAAAAAAAAAAAATGTTTGTACAAATTATATTACAAAAATGTAAAAAAAAGAAAAATATGTAAGTGACAAGCTAATATAGGCATAAGTTAAGTAAAAGAGAATATAAATGTGTATAGTAAATGCGCTAGCGAGCACAGACAAATCATATAAATTCTCCGGCTAACACACCACAGACTGACTGAATACAGGCATCATTTTTTTTTTTTATTACTATAATAATGCAACTTTAAGCGGCTGAGTTAGTTTTATTTAATAATAATAAAATAAATAAATATTAAATTTTGAATGAAAACAACAAAAACAACAAATTGGTGGTAACGTTAAAAAATAATTTAAGTAAATCGTTCAGATCGTTTTAAGCCAACAAACTAGAAACAACTTATGAATTTTTTTTTTGTTCTTCTTGTTTCGTTATTTACTACATACTTAAATTGTGGTTTATTTGTGATTTAGTTAAAAGTATTATTAAATTATTATTAAGTGTTGACTACCGGTAAAAGTTCTTATCAATTTATTTATCGTATGCAAAATAATTCATTTAATCTAAAATCAATATTTATATTAAGTAAAGTGAATATAGTTAGTTAGTTAGTTTCTTATGTTAATAAATAATATATTATGAAGAATAATATTTCTTAATATAAATAAAGAAAAAAAAAAAAAGAAATGAATGAATGAATTGGTCATAAAAATAAATAATAAATAAATAAATAACTAACTTTGTGTACATTTTTTAGTGTTTGTTATTCATCTAGTATTTTAGTATTTAGTTCAATGACATTCAATCTTTTTTTCTTTCTTTCTTTCCTCTCTCTTTGTTTAATTAATTATAAACAATTGTTTATTATTATTTAAAAAAAAAAAAGAAAAAATAATTAAAAAGAGATAAGTTAAAAATATTGGAGGGAAAATTCAATTTTTTTCTTTTTTTTTGCAAAGTGTTTCATAATTTTAATTCATTAATCACATCAAAGTGTTTTGTTAGATTATAGTGAAATTAAAAAAAAAAAAAAATTAGAATAGTGTACTCTGTGTGTATTGATCTTAATTAATTAATAAATACAAGAAAAAAAAAATCATTAATAAAAACAGTGAAATTAATTGAATATTAAAAATAATTTTAAACTTGAAAATAAAATCAAGGTACGTTTAAGTATTTTTTTTTGTTTTTCTGTCGTTATTCTCATTTATTTAGCAATGAAAAGAAGAAGTTTTTCTTTCTTTCTTTCATTTTTTTTTGCTGTCAACGCTAATAATAAACAAAAACAGGCAAAATAATATAAAATAGCAGACAAAATTTTTTTTATAATAATAATAAACAAAAAAAAAACGATTACAATTGCATTACTTTTACCTTGTTAAACCTTAAGTGGAGTTCTACCCTAATATTAGTGTATTAAAATAAAAAAGAAATCTTCTATTCAATACAATAAACCTATGGACCTTTCAATTTATTCATTATTTAATTTAATTTAGTTTTATTTTTTTTCTCTCATCTATTTCTCTTCTTAATCCGAAACACAATCAAAATCAAATATCAAATTTCATTCTATATTCAATTATATCCAAAAAAAAGAAAAAATAGAAGAAGGAAAATAATAATCAATTTGCAGGGCACGTGAGTAGATTAAATTCGTACCTAATGCAATAACAGTAGCACACACAAACATATACAACACATTTAAACAGCAGATAGTAATAAAAGTAAATGAAAAAAAAAAATAAAATTACATTGCAAAAGCAAAATGTATATATCTCCAAAACGATTTCGTGCTAAATTTACAACAAATTCTTATCTGTGAGAAATCTATGTGTAAAAAACCATATGCATCATAATTAATTTAGAAATATAGAGGATGGAAATTTTTTTTTACTTGTAAATTGTTTAACGATTAATTTTTTATTTATTTTTTTTTCTAATTCGTTGAAGTCCGTTATCTGATTATGAAAATAAATAAAATTAAAAATAGAATTGAATTCGTTTAACTTGTTTAGCATGGACCGATGTTACTACTAAAGAATTTTTTTAATTTTTTTTTTTGAATAACATAAAACGAAAAAATAATCTAGAATCAAAAATCTCTATCAATTAACAACGAAAAAATATCAAAAATTAATTAATAAAAGGAAATAAACGTAAATGATTTTACGACACAGGAAATGTATTTAAACTTTTCTCTTGCAGTTAAAAGTTAAACAGTAACAAAAAATATAAACTTTTTTCTTTTTTTTTTATTACTTAATTAATTACATATTATTAACTGTTAAGTTTCTAAACTATTATTAATTATCAATGAAGACAAAACATAAAAAAAAAATGAACAAAATTAATGTTTTCCGTCTACTATTAACATTTTTTTTTTTTTTTTCATTCTTGACATAAAATTTTCACGTTTTTCACTTGGCAAATTGAAAATAAAAACATAAATCTATCATTCAGAAAAGAGAAATCTTATGTTAAGACAGATTAATTCTAATTTACTTTTAATTCCAAAAAAAAAAAACTTTAAATAAATAATGTGTTGAAATCTAGTTAATTGATTCAAAATGTAAATAAATGATTAATTTTTGTGAATTAAATTACAGCTGACATGGTTTATTCTTGATATTCCTATGAATAAGAAAGCACAGTGCTACGTAACGTAATATTACATTAATCGTAATGATCTACTGGATTAAAACTTATTAAAAAAAAAAAAAAAAAAACTATTCGATAATGATCTTTGCTATTATACATCCAATACAAAATAATCAAAATGTTAACAATAACTCGCGATCATTGTAATTTATATATTCGATTTAATAATAATAAAAAATGAATACATCCATACATAGTAGATTGCTGTTGAAAAAGTATAACGAGAAAAAACCACACGATAAAACGCGATAGCAAGTATTCTCGCCTTATATACATTTTTACCATCACGTCATTTAATTAAAAACAAAAATTTATAAAGAAAATCCCTGATTCATATATAATTTGTTATTAATTTATGTATGTTATTAAAACAAGAATTATAATACGAAAAATAAAGAGAAAAAAATTAAATTTTATACGAATTAATGTACAGAGGTACGTTGTTTGCATAACTTAAGAAAATGAAATATATATTAAGGTGATGACAGCAAGGTGCTGACTGGTGATGCTGATACAAATTCCCTTCACTTTTTTTCATCTCTTTTCTTTTCCCATTATTTTCATTAGCATTACATACCTTTATCATGATGAATGATAACAGAAAATAAAAATATAACAACGAAACAGCAGCTATCAACCGTTAAATGTGATATTCATTTAAGTACAAACGTGTTTAACGTTAAGACAAGGAAACAACACTAACAACAAATAATAATAATAATAATAATAAAAGATAAATATTTAATATTAAAAATGTATATCCATATATTTATCGTGTTTATGACATCACAGACACGTGTCGAAAATCAGAAGAAAATAAAAAAAAAAAAAAAAAACGAGTAAAGTAAAACAAACAAACAAAAATAAATTTAATTAAATTAAATGTTTATTTAATTTTATTTATAATAATAATAATAATAAAAATATAAATAAATAAATAACAAAGATAAGTCATGAAGAAAGTGAATGCAATAAAAACCGAATTTAAAATGTAATAAAAAGGTGACATCTAGCTAGACAGACATCATGCCAGGCGTTAATAACCACCTAGTAAATTAATAAAATTTAATTTTAAGAACATGATGCTAATGATAACAATTTTTTTTTTTTTATATAGAATATTACTTCTATCATAAATATGATTTACAGAAAAGTATTAGAATATGTAAATCAAAAAAACAACCAAAAAAATCTTCTATATTGCTGGCTCAATATTAAACATTTTCTTTTCATTCCCATTTAGATATAGTAATCTGATAACGGAATAGAAAGAATTTCTTCTCTAATTCCATTAATAAACATTTTAGTTTTAAGTCAATTTTATATTTACAAAAAAAAAAAAAAAAATAAATAAAGAAGTTTCGAGTGGAAGCTTAATTTAAAACTACTTAAACATTAAAAAAAAAAAAAAAAATTTAAATCAAAATTTGTATACAGAAAAACCTTTAGAAAAAAATAAGAAAACATTTTTTAAATGATAAAAAACTTTAGATTAGTATCATGTTGATATAAATCTTTTACAAATCGTTATAACACTAATTACTAATTAATAAAATCGATCAAAAATTAAATAAATAATCGGATGAAAATATTTAATTTAATAATTGATTTTATTTTTTATTGTGAAAAATATTTATAACAAAAAAAAAAAAAAGAAAAATTATTTTTCATTATTTATTACAATAAACACAGGAAATCACAAGTAAAAACGAAGAAAGAAAGAAAATAAATAATAATTAAAACATTACATAAGCAAATGAATGTTTTTATTAATAAATAAACGAAGAAGAATATTAAAATCAATAAGAAAAAAAATAAAAAACATTAATAAGAGAATAATTTTCTTGTAATAAATAAAATAGAACACACACACACACACAAAAAAGGGATAAAATTAAATAATTCAAACAAGAAAAACATTTAAAAAGCATCAGAAATCACATAAAAACTGTCCAAATAGCAATTAAGGATTGATTAATTGATAAAATTAGGAAAACAAAGAATGAATGAATGAATAACGTGATTTATATTTAGCCTTTAAATGAATGAAAATCAAATAAATGAGAACTTAATGAAAAGATTTTTAATATAAATATAAATACAGAATGTAAAACAAGAATAAATATTTTAACAATATTATATTTCCTTTATACAAACAAATCATAATTTCTTGTATAAATAAATAAATAAATAACACAGACTCCTACTACTAAGTAATTTTTTTTTTTAATATTAAATCCCAAAAGTAATTTATTTTGCAACAAAAAAAAGAAAAAAAAAAAAATCATTTCTCAAGTCTGCTGCTTTGTACACATAATAATAAATATGTAAACTTGGTCAAAACTTGACCTAATTTGTTGTTGTTGTTGTTGTTTGTCACCTTTGACTAGATTTTATCCAAAAATCATCAATGCACAAAAATTATATTTAAAGCAAAAAAAAAAAAAAAAAAAATGATTTCTTTTACATTAAAAAACCCACACTAGAAACTAGAATAAATAAAATCTGACTTTGTAAAGTCATGTTAAAAATGGTAATAATTACGAGGCTGGGTGCATTATTAATTTACGATGTAACCATAAAAATAAAATTAATTTTTTCTTCTTCTTTTTTTGTTTCTTTTAAATGAGAATTGACTAGACTAGACTAAACCTAATTCTAAATCTTTTAAGATAAGAAAATATATTAAAAAAAATAAAAAAAATTATATAATTTTGTGATGGTCATAAATTCTATTTTATTCTCCTTTTATTTTATAGAAAATTTATATAAATAAAAATACAGAAAAACGTTTTAAGCGTATTATATGGATTAACAATTATTATAATAAAAACATTTTTATATGATTTTTTAGTTACATTAAATAAATTTTATAACCAATTAGCTACATATTTTCGTTATTAATTTCCCTTTGGTTTATGCTACTTTATGCATTTTTTAATTTTTATTTTAAACAATAATATAGAGGATTTAGAGTCAATTTTAATGCTCTACTAATACATTTATTTATACATTTTTATTTATATATCCATTTTCTTTTCAAAATACTTGAATTTTACAGAAAAATTTATATTAATAGAAAAATTATTTATTTCAACATTATTTCGTGGAGCATCATCTACTGTTTGAAACAAACAAATTTTTTTTTTTTTGAATAATTATTATTTTTATTTACATAGAAATAAATATTTGTTTTACAAATAAAATTCATTGTTGACATTGAAATGCGGTTTAATATAATAAAACACTTAAAGTTTTATAACACTGTCTCTTTAACATACAGTAAAAATGCAAAATCTTTGTATTGCTCGCCACGATTAATGTTATTAATGGAAAATATTGCTTTATATTTCCTTTATGCATAATAAGTAAATAAAACGTTTAAAATAATTACAGATTATAACTCTTAAAAATAACTCAGATCCACGAGTTATTCGTAAACATGACACCTTTTTCTATCATCAACGTAGAACAACAAAAAAAAACATAAATTTTCGTTATAATTTCCCAGAGAACAAAACTCTTAATTACAAAACTAACACGTTTATATAAAAACAGATAAATGAAACGCATTTCGAAAATATCGAAAACCATAAAACAGATTAACAAATATTTATGGTTAATTCTTAAGTAAATAATGAAGAATTGATTGAAAGATTTAGGTCAATTTATTAGAAATTAGATTCGTTTGCTGTTTTTTTTTTTTTAAATACTTTTGTTAAACATTTTTTATTATTTTATTGCATAAATTTAGTTTTAAATAAATATCAATATGCATACCGTCGTCAAAAGAAAACAGTTCAAGAATTATGAATATTAATTAATAAATGTGTTGATTGGTTAACGCTTGTTGTTTCTAGACACAAAAATCTATGAAAAAAAAAAAAAAATATACAAAATATGTTTTAATTAAACATCTCAAGTGAAACAAACATTCCTTAAATACCACAGTATATTCCGTTGCTAACATTTTATAAAAAATATTCTTCGATTCTCACCAAAGATTATCTCTACACTTCCGGACGAATTATAACCGTGAAATTGTGTTTTCAATCGTTCTACTCTAAGAACGAGTAGTGAAATGATAATATCAGTGAATATCAGCATACAACGTTTCGTTTTTAGTTTAAACATCATTTGATTGACACGAACAAATTGCATTAAATTGATATAAACATATTTTAAAACTTAATTATATCAATAAAATATTAAATGTGCATTAAAATAAAATTTTTAACAGCACAACAAAATCAAAAATATAATTCGTTTAGACCAAATTAGATTGCACTAATTAAATGTATACGATGTTTCAACAAATTTATAATTAATAAATAAAATTAAAATTTAATTAAATAATTTACTCGAATGGACAATTATTATTTGACAAAAAATATATTTTTATTTTTTTAATGCTTCTACTGTTAATAATGATGAAACAACACACACATAATTTTATTTTACTTAATCGACACTTAAATATCAACAGTTGTTTCGTTAATTCTTGTTCATCGTTTGCGTCTTTCTTTAATCATTTTTTTTTTTTTTTTAATTGTTTAATTATATAAAACGCTTTAAATATGGCATTTATGTTTATAATAATAGATAACCCGAATTAAATATAATATTCTCAAGAAGTGCTTTAATAAGAAAATTTATTTATTTTAAAATTACTTTAAGCATATGTATCAAGTGTTGCTCTTAAAATGTCGACTTAATCCTTTCGCAGTAACTATAAAAGGGTTTTTCTTATTTATTTAAAATATTTTATTATTAATTATGCAAAGTGCATATATAATGCGTGATTAAAAGAATAATAAGTTAAGGAATTATAATAATAACAATCTCGAACAAGGTTTTTTAATTAAAATGAATAAGTTTCGGCTTTTTAAAATTTAAATAAAAAATAATTATAGATAAATACAATTAGGACGATCGTTAAATTAAATAATAAAATGAAAATCTATATTGAATAGAAAATAATAAGACGAAAATCACCGCCCTATCATATCACAGTCAATATAATAAAAATGTAAGTTAACGCCCGTTATTCTTCATACAAATAAATAAAAAAAAAAACAAATAATCGAAAATTCAAACACACACACACAAAAATGAATAAAAATTCATAAAAGTATCCTAAATACAAAATAATCAAATTTAAGGCGTAAGGAAATAGAAAAAGTAAAGTAAAGTAAAGAAAAAAAAAAGGACATAATTCTGCTATTTGTTTTTTAGTCACGTATTTATTATAATTTTTTATATTCTTTCACGAACTAACTACGCGTTCACTGCTCCTTATTCCTTGCAATATATAATTTAAACATTTTTTAAGGACATATATATATATACATTTTTCTTTTATATACTTTTATTTTATAACACACAATTTCGTGCTTATTTCTTTTAGCTTCCTTTTCGACATTTTATACTTTTCAAACTCATCGTTTTCAAATTTTTTATAAAAGAAATGAAGAAAAAAAAAAAAAAAAAAAAGCGACAATTTTGGTGGCTGACCAAAAATACCACTAAACGATTGCGTATTTTATTTTTTCTATACTTTCGGGTTTCTCTCAACATAAAATTTGTCAATTTACTGATTTTTAAAATAATTTATTCCTCCAAGCAAAAGAAAAAAGAATTTTTTGTTTTTCTTTGTTATTTTCCTTCAATTAATTATTAACAATTAGAAAAATGTGTTTTCTATTTGATAAATTTGCTTCTATTTTATAATTTAATAACTTTTCTCAATGAATAATTGAGTTATAAGGGAATATTGATTATAACTAAACATAATTAATAAACAGAAAAATTATCATAAAAAACATTCATAGCAGCGCATTAAGATTAATAATTAAATATTTAAATAATTAATGACAGAAACAAAATTAATAAGAAAATTCTCATCAACATAGAGGAATAGAGATTTAAATAAAAATATATATTAATAAGCGACAGATAAATAAAGTTATAAAATATTGTAGGAAATAAACAAGCTTATCTTGAGAACCATTAAACAATTTAATTAATAATTATTTTATTGACAATTTATTTGTATTGAATTTATTATGCATTTACGACACTGATTAACGATAAAAAAAGATTTTTTTTTTCTCTACTAACTGCATTGGAAAAAGAAAAAACTATTTTTTTTTTACTAATTTATTATAATTTATTCAATATGAAACATAAATAATATCAGAAAATTAAAGAAGACATAAAAGACAGAAATCTTAAGTCTAAAAAAAAGTTAAAAAAAAAAAAAAAAACCAAAATTAATATCAACAAACACCGCGTATATATATAAAAAATATTTTTTTAAATAAATAAAGAACGACATTGGCACATTAGGCGGTAGAGATTTTCTTAATATGAAACATAATGTTACGGTTTATTATACAAGATAAAGAACAATAACCAAACAAAAAATCATAAAATATGTATTAAAAATAACAAAAAAAAAAAATTAGTTTTACCACCGCACAAAGTTTTATGATCTTTTAACGCATGAAAATTTTACCATTTCTACCCATTTTATTTAATGAATACAATTTGTTTTGCCTTCTGCTTAACTTAACTTTTGCTTGTTTATATTTATATAACTCATTATCTACTTATATTTATTATTTTGCTTGTCCAGAAAACACAATAAGTCATTACCAAGAACATTGTTTCAAACATTCTTTTCAATCATAAAATAACTTTAATTGTTTTTACAGTAGTTACAAGATAACGTGAACAACCAATATTAATTCCGGTTAACAAGAATAATTGCTTGAAACCACAATTTTTTTTTATAGGAATACCCTTGAATTTTCTATAGAATTAAACGCGTAAACCTTATATATATATATACAGTATCATTCTAATTAGTTTACGTTATCACAAGTCTACTGTATTTATTAGAAAAAGAAATTATGTGGAACACAACGTACATTCAACACACGTAATGTCCAATAAATGTTTATAAACATAGTTATTTATATTAATATAATTGTTATTTCAATATATAGAAGTACCATGCTACCTTGCCACCTTATTACCTTGCTGATTGTGATTGAACTTTTTCTATCTTTTAGTTTATATATTTATTAATTTTTATTTATTTTTTTTTTTTTTTGCTTCCTGTTTTTATTAGACATTTTATTAACGAAAATTATTATTCTTACAATGTTCAGGTTTATACAATTGAATTTAATGACATTGAATAAAATTATGATCATAATAAAAATTGTTTAATGAAATTATTCTTTTGATTACTTTATTGATTTTTCTTTTCTTTTTTTTTTTTTTTTCGTTTACATTGAATGGTGTGCAATATACAGAATACTTTCATTTAAATAATTAAATTCTTTTTCTATTGATATTATTATAATAGCTAGAAATATTTATTTGTTGCATTATTGACGAGATTAAAGTGTATTAAATTCTCTAAAAAAAAAAGCAAAATTACAGCACCAAGGTACTATGGTACCCATTGAGAATAAAATAAATACAAAATGCTTTTAGTAGAATTGCTTAAAAGAAAACACAACGACAACAACGACGACGAAATATTTAGTTATTTTTTGTTTATTATTTATTGCATTACGTGAGCGAATCAACTGCACAATGGGTTATTTACGCACGGGTCACTTACAGTTAATAATTCCTTATGAAAAACTCCTAGCAACAATGTGTGTGACAGAATTTATCAGACTGCTACACTCTTATACATTTTTATTATCAAAACATCATATGATCTCATCCTTAAAAATAATAAAATTTCTTAGTAGTAAAAACAATAAAAATTTAATAATTTTATAACATTAATAAGAGTGTCCTTAACCTTTTAATGAATTTTATTCAAAAATTAAATTAAACGTTGAATATATTTTATGCAATTAATAATTGTGTAGACAATACATGATTTTAAAATAATAATAATAAAAAAACATTTAAAAAGCGTATGAATAATTTTATTTTATAAAAGAAATATATAACCCCCAAAAAAGACAAATATTATTACTACAAACGATGCTAAAAAAGAAAAAAAAAATTACAAAAAAGATAACAGATAAACGAAGCACTAAGCCTCTACAACCTATGATATGCACAAATGCAAGGCGTTCAATAATCTTTAAATCCTCCTATACAAGTACGAAAGATAAGAAAACATAAGATTTTGCATTGTAATAATAATTATTTATTATTCTCTATGTAAAAACCTAATTAGAAATAACATGTTATGCTTCTGGCGCTGAAAATAGAAAAAAAAAGAAAAAGAAAAGAAAACGTTATCAACGCCTTATCATAATAATTAAATAATGACTACAAAATAAAACTCTTCAAGATATTTGTTTCATGCCTATGGTGGTATAATATTATAAATGTTTAATTAAATTAATTAAGCAATTAATAAAAGAAAATCTTTTAATAAAAACCAGGTGTATTAATTACTCTAATATTTATATTTATTAATTAATTAAATAATTAATTTAAATAATTTAACTGTTAATTTTAATTGTCATAGAAATAAAACTTTTTTTTTTTTTGTTTTAAATTTTTTAATGAACTTTAAGTGAAATATCTAAGACATATGCTAATTACTTGATAATGAATATTACACCTTTGAGTGTCATTTCTATAACCATACTGTTACCTGTTATCACTAATTAATTTTTCACTTTTTTTTTTTGTTTCCTTTATTCTTTTTATTATAGTTATAACTTTCAGTAGTAGTTAGTAACGAGTTAGTTAGTTATCAAAAAATTAATCAATCGTGACTTTTACGCTGTTTTAAAACGATAAATAATTTTATTTATTTACATAAAGAGTTTTGATTTTTGTTTGTTCATTTATTTCCGCGTAAAGCTGATAATTATTGTATAGAAAACATAATTATTAGTTTTGTTAATTTAAAAGAAACAAAAACAAATCTGTTTTTTTTAAAACCACTTAATATGCTAATTTGTGTATCAATCATTTTCTTTGTTTTTAAATCGTTTTATTAGTAGAAGCTGAATTAAAAAATTATTAAACATTTTGTAATCAATAATATTCGTCAAGGTATTAAAACCATTAATCGTCTTTATATGTTACGCATTTCATCAAATATTCATAATAAAAATAATAATAATAATACCCTATAATCGTTTTTTTTTTAATTAAATTTTTTTATTAATTACACAACTTTATTTTAAGCTAAAACAGTATCAAGAAAAAAAAAATTATTTATTTAAATTACTTTAATCTGATTAACATTTTGGTTAAATTACTTAAATCTGTTAATGTTTTTTTTTCCTGTTTAATATGAGATTTGTATTTTATTACGACATAAACAGACAGAAAAGTGTATATAGATAAAATAAAACTAATTATAATGATGATTCAGACAATTCTTGCACCAATTTTTAACAAAAATACTTATTTACAAAAAAAGTAAAAATAAATTTATTCAATAGGCAAAAAGAAAAAAAAAAAATGTTTCGTATTATCGATATACGTAACAACGTAACGATACATTGCTAAATAGTAATTTATTGTCTTATTTTCAAATTAGATAAACTTCATAAAAGCAAACCAATAAAACAAATCCTAAGGCAATTACTTTACAAACAGCCAAAACCAATTAACTTTACACCTTTTATTTTTTTTTTTACTTCTTCGGGAAAACAACAATTCATTATACAAAAAATATTGCGAACAATTTTAATATAATTATATTACCAATAATTATCATTTTAATTACAATTATATATATTTTTTGTGTGGGGAATATTTTATTGGTTAAAGAATTTAATTCAAATAGGCAAAAGAATAATATTCTCAGTAGAAAAACAACACCAATTACTTGCGTATAAAGCATTTATTTACTGCCCATTTTAATTGAAATAACACGCAAAAGTCGGTACCGATTAAAATGATTTGAAAAAAATAAATAAATAAACTTTTTAATCTTTGCACAACAATATGTATTAATATGTTTACATAATTACCGAAATGGCTATGATCTTAAAAAAAAAAACACAAAAAAAGTTTCAAAATAGAAAACCACAGATTCAAACAAAATAAAATAAAATAAAATAAAAACTCTAAACACTTTAATACTAACCAGACTGACAATTTAATTAATTATTTAACAAAATAATAAAAGAATAATAATAATACTTAAGTAATTTAAAATAACTATTTAAGTCTACTTAATTGTAATTTTATAATTTTTTTTTTTTTTTTGCTATCTCTTTACACTTAATGCTTAAATTTTTTTTTTATTTCTTATTCTTTCTTTCATCTTTAAATTTTTTATAACAACAATAAATGAAATTCATTTTATTACTTTTATTTTTTTTTTTTTTTTTTTTTTTTTTTTTATGTTATTGAATTAACATGTTTAGGCTTTATAACTTAAAGTAGACCTATGAATAGCCTAAGCTACCATGTCAATTAGCATTGGAATTTAAAGGATTGGTTTTTAGGTATTTGTGGACATTAGTTTTAAAGGATTGTATGTTAAATTTGGAGGGAAACACGACCGATGGTAAGGCGTTCCATTTTATCGCGGTTCTATTAAAAAAGTCGTTTTGATATTTAGCGGTTCTAATTTTATCAATAGTCACAGTTCGGCTGTGAGCAGCTGTTCCAGCCCTTGTAGCGCGTAACCGCTTTTTGCGAGGAGGCATGATATCCGCAACCTCCTTTGAGCAGTGACCTGAGCTATATTTATAAAAAATAGTAAGATCAGCTACGTCTCGTCGATGTTTTAGCGAATCTAATTTGTTTGTAATTTCAGTATCGTTTATCAACCGCACGGCACGTTTCTGAACCCTATCTAATAAATCTAATGAGCTTTTTGACGCAGCTCCCCATACATGACAACAGTATTCCATACACGGGCGTATGAAAGATTTATAAATAAGCCCGAGTTGGTATGGGTTGAAAAATGTCTTGCACCGGTACAAGAAACCTAATTTTTTAGATGCCTGTTTAGCTATACTTAATATATGTTCATGCCATAACAAATTTGACGCAATATTTACTCCGAGAAGGCGGACCGACGGTTTTTTTTCGAGTTTTGTTTGGTTGAACATAATTTCCGTTTCTGAATTGAAGTTCTTAAGTCGCGTTATGTTGCAAAGTTGCGTTTTTGCCGCGTTAAATGTTACGGAATTACAATCACCCCATTTAATGATTCTATTCAAATCCTCATTCAATGACTTCAAAACTGCGTTTCTTTCCTCTTCCCTTTCTTTGAAGTTTAAGGACGAGTAACAGTGTGAAGTATGCAGAGTGCTATCATCAGCAAAACTATGAATCGGATTCGTAGTTGATTTTAAAAGATCATTTATGTATAATGTAAAAAGGGTGGGGGAGAGAACCGAGCCCTGTGGTACTCCTGAATTTGTCCGAAATTCATTTGAAGAAGTACCGTCTACAACGACACGAAAACGTCGATTGCCCAGGTAGTTTTCAAGCCATTTAACGGTTTGTTCGCCTAACCCATACGCTTCCAGTTTTGCAAGAAGATTTTCATGCCATACTTTGTCGAAGGCTTTAGCAATATCTAACGCAACAGCGAATGACTCGCCGTGATTTTCCATTGCGTTATTCCACTTATGGGCGACATTTACTAAAAGATCTCCAGTGGACCTTTTGGTTCTAAAACCATATTGCTTATCGTCCACTATTTTAAAGTCTTCAATGAATCTCTTGATGTTGTGATTAATGTATTTCTCGAAAACCTTTGCGATGATTGGAATGATAGCTATTGGGCGATAGTTTGAAGGGTCTGAATGGTCACCTTTTTTGGGGATTGGGTGGACGTTAGCGGTTTTCCAGCTTTCGGGGAAAATTCCGCGTTTATAAGACAGAGCGAATATTTTCGTAATTATAGGAGCCAGTTCTGATGCGAAAGTTTTAAGAATAAAGGATGGTATTCCATCCGGTCCGGTTGATTTTTTTACATCAAGCTCCATTAAATATTTTTTTACAATGCATTTTCTAAATACAATTGCATTCATTGTCTGGTTAGAGAGTGGCAATTTTGTTGGTTTTTCCAACTGAGGGTGAATACTCATAGAGTTTGCTGCGAAAATTGCTGCAAGAGTATTAGCCTTTTCCTCTGAGTTGACAATTAAAGTGCTGTTGGTTTTAAATGGGGGAAGGGATGATTCCGTGAAATTTACTTTGACAGATTTTGCCATTTGCCAGAATTGTCGTGTGCCCGTTGGGCAATTAGCGAATTTAGCAGCTTTAGCTGCGTTGTTTTTATTTTTTTCCTTGTCAATAATTTCTTTACACGCTTTGCTGGCTGCTTTATACGCTAAGCGGTTCTTTTCGGATTTTGTTTGGAGAAAGATATTAAATGCTTTTTTTTTTTGTATGCATGCAGTTTTAGCACGTTTAGAAAACTGCCGCATTTTAGGTGTAATGAGCGAAGACGGAACGAATGCATTCATTCCGTGCTTAATAACTTCGGTGAGGATTATAGCAGCTTGGTTAGGATCGTTGTTTAGACAACTTTTTTCCCATGGGTAACAATGGAAAAAATTTTTGAGGCCTTCGCTATCCATTTTTTTAAAATGCCAAATTTGCCTAGGTTGAACTTTCGAGTTTTTACATTTGTGCAACAACACTTTGGAGGTAACGAGTTCATGGTCCGAATTTCCGATTTTGGCTTTAACAGCTACCTTAGTTATGTTAGGCATTGACGTTAAATAAAGGTCAAGTATATGCCCGGTATGACCTGGTGTACGAGGGAAAAATGTTGCATCCTTAACCATTTGCGTAAGGTTAAGTCCGCTTGCAAAAATTTCTGCTCTTTTACCCGATTCTTTTGGTGCGATTTGGGATGAAAAACTTAACCATTCCGGGTTATGGATATTAAAATCTCCGACTATAATAATTTCCGATTTCGCGAAACGTTTAACTAGTTGGTCCATTTTTTCTGACAATTTTTCAAAGAAGTCACAATTATATTTATTATTAGGTGACCGATATAATCCTACGATGATTATATCCTTTGCTGCGAGGGTTATTTTAAAAATTAAAGTATTATATGCTTCAGAATTGATTTCGTATTTTTTGAGTCGCGCGTATGCGATATTATTATTAATATAAGCGCAAACCCCGTGTTTGCGTTCAAACGAATGTTCTAACCTAAAACCGTTTATCAAGTATAAATCCGCGTCACAGTTACGAGTTACCTGTGTTTCTGTTAAAATTAGAACATCCGGTTGTTCTTGTCTTATATGTTGTTCTACGCAATTAAAATTTGAAATTAGGCCGCGAATATTCGTACTATTAAGGATAAATGATGGAGTGGGATTCTTACGACGTGACGCCAATTTAGTTGAAGAACCCTGACCAGGTCTAGGGTTCCCAAATTGGTGCAATGCATTAAAATCTTTGGTATTATTCATATTGTATAATACCAACGAAGTTTTACATTAAATTAATAAACAAATAAAATCATATTTATAATAATAATAAAAAAATATAATATGTAATAAAATTATACGATTTAATAATCAGTTCATTCTATACTTGAATTTGTGATAAACTGTTTATTAGTGTTGTGACAGTTTAGAATTATTTGGTGTGGTGTGCTAAAGACGTTGCAGTTGTATGCATAAAATGGATAGTGCTATGTATAATTATTAGGCTTAGTGAAAATTTGAGTTTTATTATGAATATACGCACTTACGAATACAGTGATAATATATATTTAATTTGATTAGATGCAACAACAACACACAACACAAGTATAGCTTAGGAAAAAGTAGAATAAAACTTGTCACAATATTAATGAGAGAGAAGATTGAAACTTACTTTTCACAGCAGTAGTAGGGTTGGATTTCGATATTTGTATATATAGTGCTATATACATATAGAAGATGACAGCGCTGAAAAATCGTCAGGTGCAGATGTATGAATTTATGTATACTAATGCGTAACACTGCACTAAACTATTCACTAACACAGATGTTAATGAAGAAAAAAAACGTTACTTTTTAATTTTATTTATTTATTGACAGTTTATTTCTAAATGCAATAAATGGAATTTGATAGAGAAGTACTATGATTTAGAGTAATTGTTTGAGAAATTTTGAATCTAATGTTACTATTTATAATTTATAATTTTAATTTTAATTTTTCTTGTTTTGTTGTGTGTGTGTTTTGCAATCTAATTAAATATATTCTAGGAGCATAGAAAACACGTCCTAGCCTAATGAATTCGAATTGAAAATATTTAAATACAACGTTGCGTTGGTTATTCCACATTAAAATTATTAAACAAAAATTTTTTTTTAAATATTTTGTGGTTAGCAGCATTTTT
The DNA here is from genome assembly GCA_961205885.1 of Ptychoptera albimana. Classification (NCBI taxonomy): domain Eukaryota; kingdom Metazoa; phylum Arthropoda; class Insecta; order Diptera; family Ptychopteridae; genus Ptychoptera; species Ptychoptera albimana. The sequence continues at coordinate 20,966,571 of OY540801.1, forward strand.
TTTTTTAATAGCCCGTCACAAAAAAAAAAAAAATAATAATAAAGAAACCAAAAATTAATTAATAAATCAAAAAGTGTCAATTTACACAGTTCCAAATTCCAATCTTAACTGCACAACAAAAACAACAAAATAAAAGGGCGAAAACATTCCTTATCTACTTTCTAAATCTCACCAGTTGAATTCTTAGCATAATATGAATGCAAATAATATTTACAACACGCATACAAGTTAGCAGCATCAGTTTATACATTAAATAAAAATAAAATAAATAATTTATAACCAGCTATTTAATAACATATATTATGCACTGTGCACCCATCATCATTAAATTTTTTTTAATTTACATTTGTCTGAGAGACTGCATACAATAAATTATTATTATTAATGGAGATCAAACCTGTTTTTAATTATAATTCTCGTTATTTTAAATTAAATTAAATATAATCGTAGTTGTTTACAATCATTATTATTATTATAAAATAATTAAAAGATTTACTTTTCTGCTATTTATTTTGTCTTAATTATTATATTTAACGTGAATCAACACCATAATAATTAATGATTATGGGAATAAGAAATACGACTATACCGACTTAGACTCTCAAGGCGATCTACATGAAGAAGTAGATGGTGGAAGTTGGTATCAATTGAAAGATATTGAAAAACTGTAGTGAAAATCTGTATGCCTTTAGAATTATTCAGCTAAAAGTGTGCAAAAATGTATTGTGAGGATAATATAAAGAAAATTGGGGAAATTTTAATCACAATTTATTAATTAGACTATTCCGATTGCCGGAAAATTAATAGAAATATTGTACGGAGGCATACGGATTTTCATTACAGTTTTTCAATATCTTTCAATTGATACCGATTACCACCCTCTAATTCTTCTAGATCGCCTTGCGAGTCTAAATCGGTAGTTCCAGAAATACAAAACATAAAACATAATTTCCATTCATTTCTCTTGAAAGTACAAAACATTTCAGTATTTTAACGTAAAATCAGTGACACTAATTTAATTATTTTTTATTATAAATTTGTTTATTCTCGTGTCTCGTCTCTCAAAACAGCATTAATAAAAAAAAAAAAAAGCGCAAATTTTATTACATTTTTATTAACATTTTTTTTTTTTTCTTTTTCAATTTTTTAATATTTATTTTCTTCACAATATTACACAGTGTTTATTGAAGTTATGATTTATTGCTGAAAAAAAAAATAAAAAATAATAATAAAAAAGAGAATTTTTTACACTCGATCATCATCAACAAAAAATTATAATTTTTTTTTTTAAAATCAAAAATAATTTATATATTTTATTGTTCCATTGGGCATAGTTATTATTATTATTTTCGTTTTCTTCTTTATTTTAAATTATGTTGCCACATATTTATTTTGTCTTTTCCTATATATGCTTTATGCTACACATACCACACCTTTATTTTTATTCTTGAAAACCAACAAAAAAAGAAAACAGAATAAAGGATAAGCAAAGAACTGATAATTGGCGGTTTTAACACAACGTTACTTAGAAATCAATTTACGTCATCAAAACTACCTTCGCTAGCGAATTTTGTATAAAATTTCTGCATTTATTACTAGAATGAGTTTTATAGCAAATTTAATGTTAATTATTTATTTAGAAATACCAGAAGAATAATATTTAGGATTTTATTCTACATTAATAACTAATTGATTACCATTTACATACAAAAAAAAAACTAAGCTATGGTCATGAATATTATTATTATTATTATTATTTATAATAACAAGAAAATTATGGGTAACACCCAATGATTAAAAATAATATTTCTTAAGTTATGTTACATCTTCTGCAATGGATTAAAGCGCATTCAAACGCACCTTTTATTGTACAGTGGAATACAACAAATGGAATAAAATATTTTCTTTTATCTTAAAGCATAAAGCCTTAAAAAAAAATTGATAACTATAATTAACTCATTGAACAATCATCATGTACAGAGCAATAATAAATAAATAATAATATCTACAATCGAAGTTTATATTTGTTAACCTAAACCAACTCAACTCAACTTACGGTTGGTTGGTGTTGATTTAATAATTCTGCACGTTTCTTTGTGTTTATTTTTCTGTTGATAATTTGTTAAACTCGTGTGCACACTTTAATCAAACAGAAAACAACAAACGATAAAAATAAAAATAAACCCTTTAAACGCTATACATAATTATTTATATTAAATAAAAAAAAAAAATTACTTTTTATATTAAGGCAAAATTATGTTGTTTTTATTTCGTCGTTGTTGTTTTTATCATAAATTATTATTATTAAAAAAAAAAAAAAAGAAGTAAACGAAGGATTTTTCTCTTCTCTCTTTATTACTTTTTTTTTGTTAATAAATTATTTTGTTAACATACAATTTTCATTTGATAAAAAAGAAAAAAAACAAAAAAAAAAAAACAGGAAAGTATAACAAACATTGAAATACGTGACATGGATGAGTTAATGATTCTTTTATAAACCAGAAAAAGTTAAAGAAAATAATGGATAAAAACGGCAAATGTTGTGTTTAATAAAAAAAAAAAATAATTTTTTTTTTAAATGATTAACGTTTGGTAATTTCAACAAACATTAGTTATCAGAGTTTAAAACTTCGTTCCATTATTCCAATATACAAAACCATAAGCATGAAATGAACAATGATTCTAATGATTGCATGACTTATGTTAATACATAAATCAAATGTCCTTTATAATCGTTTGACTATATAATTTCCAACAAAAAAAAAAATAAATAAAACGCTAATTGATAAGACAACGTAACGTAATAAACATAAAAATCATATGCTTCGTGATTTCCATAACAAATAAAAGTTAAAAAAAAGAAGCGAATTTGGCACATCTTAAAGATTTCTTATCATTTCATTCATAAAAACAAATAAAAAAAAAAAAAAACCACATCACCAAGAAACTACTTAAAAACAAATTTCAAAGTTAAATGGTGAATGAAAATAGGTTAATTCTTTTCTTTTTTTTTGCTAAAATAATAAAAATAAATTGTATATCCTTAGAGGATAGAAATATGAGAAAAACAAGCAAACAAACAAACAGCAAAAAAAATACCCAGTCAAGTTGTAAATACGACTTTGTGATTATAATGATAAAATACCGCAAAACTTTTTTTTTTTTTTTTTCGTTTCTTCCTTCACCATTTAAGCGCGCTTTATAAAGTAATAGCAAAGTTCAAGTTTAATGTGTTTCGGATTTATATTTAGCTACTTTTTTTTTCTTGTTTTTTTTCTTGCTGTTTGTTTGCTGCATAAGTAAATAAACAAAACTAAAATAAACACTTTCTAATAAAAGACATTTGATTTCATTTTATATATATTTATTTTTTTTTTTTCAACACTAGACAACTATTAAAAGATGATTAATGAAATATGCAAAGTACGGATAAAGAGGAAACAGAAAAATAGATAATATATCAAAAAATATTTACTGTTGATACGATAAATAAATAAATTCACACACATTTATGCTGATTTTTAATTATTTTTTTTTTCATTTTATATAAATAACAAAACTACCTCCATTGAAACAGCATAAATAGCATATTTCTGTGTAAATGGAAAATCAACTACATAAAAATGCAGACAAATAAATCTTAAAAAAAAAAATTATAGAAAGAAATCTCTGTGTAGATTTTGTAGCATAAATTGTGATTTATCTATCTATTTTAAAACAGAAAGCTAAAAAAAAAAAAAACAGCAAAAAATCGTCTAGCTGACTTTTTGTTACCAACAAAAATCGTTACGAAAGTGAAATTTATAGTTGACTTGCTGAAATGGATTTCCTTTCGTTAAATCTTTCTTGTTGAATAAAAAAATAAAATAAAAAAATAAATTCCATTTTAGTAGTAATGTAAAGTCATGGTTTGCCAACGAAACAAACGTGGCAAAGAGACAAAATCTGTAAATACGACACAAAAATTCAATTTTCTTTTTTACAAACAAACAATTATTTAACAGAAAAAAATAATAATAATAATAAAATTCTTTAATAATTAAAAATAAATTTTGCGACGCGACAAATTCCCAGCCAACCAAATGAATAAAAAAAAAATTAACTTTTTTTTTTCTATGCATTAAATTTTTGTGAAATTCCAATTTAGTTTATAGATTAATAAAAAAAAATAATAATTTTAATTTAAAACACACAAGACAAGGATGATTTGAAAAATATATTTTTCTTTTGACATTTTTAATACCATAAGTATGATGACTGTTTATTCTTTGTTACCCCAAAAACAATTCAAAGTGTGTGGCCAATGTAAATACTTTCATATAGAAAATTTTGTTTCAACCGCACAAGTAACATCAAGTGTCTTCAAAAATTAAACTATTTCATAGCTATAAAGCCAGTCAAGATGAATAAAAAGAAGAAAAAAAAAAAAAAACAAATCTCAAAAGTTAGATGATCATCATTATTGTTGTAATAAAGAGAATGATGTAATAAAAAAAAAAAAATAAAAAATCCACCATATTGAAATAATAATGCAAATTAAGGGAAAGAAGACATAAATAAAATATGTGGATCATTTAATTTTATGTTTATTCGACCATCTATTAAAAATGATAAGGCTGAATAACACCACTTTATCGCTTTTATTCATCCATTCATTCATTTATTCATTCATTCATTCATTGAATCAACCCCCTAAATGATTTTATGATCTAATAAAAATTCCAATTCAAAATAACAAAACAATAAACAGAAATAAATAAAAACAAAAATTTAATTATTAATTAATAATATAATCAACACAAATTATATATTTATTTATAGATTGCGCAGCATCACCAACCACAACATCAAAATCATCAACAGCAACAGCAGCAACAACAACAACAACAACAACAACAACAACAACATCATCTTTACTATCGTTATCAAAATACATCATATTATAATCAATTGGAGAATTTCACCGATAAAAAGCAACAATATCGTAAAGAAGAGTTATTTAAAAATTCCCATCAGCAACAGCAGGAACACCTGCAACCCCAATTACAACAACAGTTGAATAATCAATATTATTTATCATCTTATGACATAAGACAACAGCAACAACAGCAGCAACATCAATATCAAATACAACAACAACAGCACCAGGAACAGCAACAACAACGACCAATTATTATAACAAAAACAATAAATCGACCAACATCAAATATTTATGAATATCGTCATACACATCAGCAACAATATCAGCCACAACATCAAAATCAACATCAAATAACAAATTATACAAAAAATATAATAAAAAATAATAATTTAAATAATAATAATAATTATATAAATAGCAGTAGCAACAGTAGTAGCTATTATGCAAATAATTATAATAATATAAAAATAAATAATAATTCATATAAAAATTCATATTTTCCATATATTGAAAAATTTGATAATTTCACGCAAAAAACAAAGAAAAAAGATCTTTTTAAAATGCATCGGCAACGTGAAGATGACGATATATTAAATGAGCATCGACATTTAATGCAAAATGGTAATGAACGGAATTGTAATACTAGTAACACCAATACGATAATCATCCATAATAATAATAATAATAATATAAAAAATATTCATGATGATGATTTATGCTTGACAACACCGATTATAACGACCACTCGTGCGACAATTATAACATCGGCAACAGCAGGTACAGCATCCGGATCAGGAAATGCAAATAACGATTTAATAGAAAATGGTGTTAATCCAAATACATCATCAACATTTAATGGGGGAATTTTTAATAGAACGCACCACTTTACACAGGTAATTATTATCAAATAAATAAATAATAATAAACAAAACAAAAACGATTTAAAACACAAATTCAATTATGGATTAAAGTTAAGTAAAATAATAATAATAAAAAAAAAAAAAAAAAACAATAATCCATAATTCATGTTATGACATATTGAAAAGAAAAAAGTAAAATAAAAATTTAAGAGTAATAAATGTATTTATAACACATTTCTACAATATCGCGACATATTTATTCCTATTATTATAAACTAGAAACAGAATAAGTAATGAAAAAACGTTTTTTTTTTTTTTTTTTAATGCTTTATAAGGTACATACATACCTAGTTGCACAGGGTTGTTAAATACATTGCAAAGTATACATAATAATAATAATAATAATAATATTAAGACGACAATAAATTAAATTTAATTTAATTAAATCTTGTTTTTACTAGTTGTGTCATGTGTAATCATTTTTTTATTTTTATTTTATGATAAAATCAACAAATGATTCCCTTCTTATCGGTTTTATAAATTAAACATTTTATGGAATGCATTACGTTGTAAAGATCAGAATCTTCGCAATTACATAGAAATGAGATGAGAACTTTTATAAATGTTAAATCGATGAATTAAAATTGATGGTTTTAAACGATTAAACGAATAAACGATACAGGTTTGCAAATAACTTTTTTATTTGTCTTAATTGATTTTTCTTCTTTTTCTTTTTTGCTAAATTGCATTACTTATTCGCAAGGTATTTGCTGTTTATGGGAACTCCCTCTTCTTGTCATACTTTTTACTTATGAAAATTAATCTTAAATTATAATTTAAAATTTATATTTAACAAAAAATAAGTCAATAAAATCCCTAGAAACATTTAAATAATTTACAGCAATATAGTTTTACATGTCTAATTACTTTTCAATAATTAAAATTTAAAGAATACACCGTACCACCCCATAACATAAACATAAAAACATCCCACCAATTCACATTCACCTAGTTTAAAATTATAAAAACAATACATTTCTACGTAGAAAAGACAATAATAATTTTTTTTTTTAATTACATTTCAACCTAATAAAAAACACAAAATAATTCAATAAATAAATAAAGAAGCAAAAAAAAAAAAAAATTTAATAATTTAATTACCACAAAAAGTACTTAAAAAATTATTCAAATTTAATTTTGGTTTAATTTTGCATTTTTCATTTGCAATCTCATTTAGTACGGAAATAGAAAAGAAAGAAAAAAACAACAACCACCGAAATTAACATAAAACGGATAATTAAGTGAATTAACAAAATCGAAATGTAAAAAATCATTAATAAAAAAAAAAAATGTATTTATAGATCTTGGTATTCAGATAGCGATGCTACTTTAGCCTCTGAATCAGTTTCAATTATGAATGAACATTTTCAAAGCAATGTTTTTTTTTTCCTCCCAGTTGTTTTATTTTATTTTATTTTTAACATCATCAAATTTTAACATTAAAAATGCAAATTAAAATATATTCACCCTTACCTAATTTTTTTTATATTATCTATTCTTGTTTATTTATCTTTGATGAAATTAAAATTAAAAAAAGAAAAAAAACTTTTTTATAGCAAACACACAAAAATAAGAAAACAAAAAGCATATTTTACATTCAAAAAACATTTATTCTTAAGACATTCCTCCCACTTTGCTTTCCTTTCTTTCCTTTTTTTATACTTTTATTTTTATTTTTATAATACTTAAAAATTAAATCATGTGGATCAACATTTATTTTCATTCATTCAGTCATTTACTTTACTTTACTTTACTTTTATTTGTTTGTACATTTTTAAGTGTTTTACAATATTTAAATAAAAATTAAATACATTTGAAATAAAAAGACGTAAGATGTGTAAATAAAAGCAATTAAGTGACTGTATATAATATAGAATATACATATATATTTAATTTAAATAAGAAAATACAAAAAAAAAAAAAGACAAGACAAGAAAGTAACGAAAAATAAAAGGTAAAACGTTATACACGTGCCTTTTGTCGCTTCAATAAAACGAGAAATAAAAATAAATAAGAAATCAAATATAAAGAATATTATTGAAAATTAATAATAATAATAATAATAATATTTAAATAAATTCGTAAGGTATTGTGTAAGGCTTCGAATAATATTAAAAAAAAAAAAATTGTCATTGTTAAAGCAAACCAATCCTATTTATAAACGTTAAATAAATTTCTATTTGCTATTTTTATACCATTTTATCTTTTTTTTTTTTTATATACATAAAAGGAGATATTACTCAACTTAAGTAATATTTTCGTTAAGCTTAAATCCACACCTTAATATTATAAAGAAATATAGATATATATATAATCTAATCATCTGTTATTAAATTAAATCACAATAAAAATTACGTTTAAATATTCGATAAACTTAATCGAAAAATTATTCAGTCAGCAATAAAAGATTTTTCGGTTTTTCTTTATCCTTTTTACGTGAACAAAACAATTATAAATTTAAATTTATAAGAAATCATATCGAAAGATAAATAACAATAAAAAAGCGGAAAGACAATAACACAAAAATCATTATTAGACGCGATAACACAATAATCGCGTTTTGTTATTTTATATTAATTTCCATAATTCCAATTTGTTTAGAATTTATTATTTATGTCCTTTTTATAAACAACAAACAAATAAATAATTATGTTATGTCACTTAGTTATTTAATACAACGAAAATCATCTATCAAAAATACGTTTCACAATGATAAGAAATATTAAATTAAAATATCAAGCCAAGGATAACAAAAAAAAGAAATCAAACCACTTAACAAAGGAGTTTGAAAGATAACGAAAAAAAAAAGGAATAATGAAAATTAAGACAAAATTGACAACGCAATGGACAACAGAGTAAAGGAAATAGAACTTCGTGTATATTTCATATAAAAGCAAAGCAAAAGCAAAAAGAAAAAAAGGAGCAGAGAGAAAAAGTTCATTTCCTATATACATTTCATTTGTATTTGCCCTTATACTTGACTATCTACTCCATAGCCATTACATGCTTCAATTCAATTGAATAAATCTGAAATATCAAACGGTTTTTGTTAAAAAAAAAAAAAAAAAAAAATTACCAATATCATATCACTCAGTCACATTCATTTGCTGCTGCAAATATAATTCCCAAAAAAAAAAGGAAAAGCAAAAGAAAACAAATCGAAATTTATCAACAACCAAAAAAAAAAAAAAGCGAGCTTAAAACAAAAGCTTTAAAGAATATAAAACTTTATTCAACTAAACACTATTCAGTTTGATATTAAACAACTTCAAGTCAAATTATTATCACTAAAAAACATTTAAACATTTTTTCATCTGTCTAATAAAAAAAAAAAAAGTTTCACAAAAAAACGAATTAATTTTTTTTTTGTTTGTTTGTTTGATGAAAAAGCACCAATGGTTAAATGTTTTCTGCTATGCTATCCACATTGTATTCATGTGAAGGCTAAATAAAACTGTGAAACAAATAGTTTTAGATAACAATATTAAATTGCACTCAGTTTTACAACATTTTCTATGAAAGCCGTGACAAGTTAAAAAAAAAGAAAAACCCAAGTACCATACATACAAAAATCAACAAAACCATGTACCACGATAGTAGTAGACACATAACATTACCAACACCAGTACCACAATTTTAAAATATAAATCTTTTTCTTTTTTTTTTTTGTCTTTTGCGTTCAAAAAACCTAATGAAAATAACTTTTTAGTTGGAATTCTTTCTCGAAATTTTATCAATGCATTTTGGTTATTTGTTACAGACTTTCCACAAAGTCTTAAATAGACGCTACTACACAGGCGATGTATCGTCAATTTTCAAGGAAACATATATTTTCAATATACATTTGCAAAAGATTACTTTTAAATAACCTAACAACACACAGTCACAACGGAATAAATTTACCAAACGTGTTATTGAAATTAAACGAGAAACATAAAGTGCATTGAAAATTTCTCATTTTTTTTTTTATTTGAAACCCAATTAAAAATAAATTCTGACAAATTTAATAAATTCAACTAGAAGAAGAAAACCTGAAAAAAAAAAAAAAACTTTGGTATAAACCTTCGCTTTATAATATTTTTCCCAACAAATTTCCATCATTTTTTTTTTTTATGCTTTTCGGTTCATTGTTTGCAAACAATAACGAGTAACAAACAAATTTCACAACTAAGCAACAACCAACAAATAAATTCAATAAAAAAAAAAAACAAAATATAAACATTAAAAAAAAAAAAAAAGTTGAAACAACATTTTTTAAAAGGTAAATTAAAGGCTACATCCCATCCCATCCCAATTCAATCCCATTTTATTCCACTTTTATCTTTAATACTAAACTTAAATAAACACTTTTCACCCTTACCAATCACACAACAACCTTTAATATTTAATTCTTCAGCTTCGATCAATTTCTAAACATTGAAAGACTACATTTAATTTGATAGTTTGCCAACTACTAAATGTTAGGTTGATCTGTCATCTGTTTCTTCTTCTTTTTAAATTTAAATAATGATAAACCACCCCATCAGTTTATAGATTAATTATAAGTTTCCCACCTGCTTTAATATATAAGACAAAATCGGCTAAAACCGACATAAAATAATTAATTCAGCGTTATAAGCACAAATCGTTATGTTTGTGGTGGCTTTGATATAATATTGAAGTGATAATTTTAGCCTACACAAACATAATAATAAAAAATAAAAAAATGTTTAACGAAAAAATCAATTCAGCGAAAATTGACAACAGCAACAGCAACAACTGTCGAGAACAAACAAATGTTTTAATCTTTAAACACAAAACGAAAAACAAAACAAAAAAAAAAACATTTTTAATACATTTTGCTTAAAGATATTTCTATCGTAATACTGATAAAACATGAATTTAATTATCATTAAATATAAATATAATCGCGATATGCATATGAATATTGGTGAAATGAAAATATAAAAATTGTTTTTCTTATAGATAATAGCAGCGTTAGCAGTGTCATTTGGACCATTAGCTGCTGGCTTAGGAAAGGGTTATGCTAGCCCAGCTATAGCCAGTTTACAAGAATTACAAATACGTCATCGTGGTGGAAATTATACAACATTTTCAGTAACAGATCAGGAGGGTAGCTGGTTAGCTAGTTTATCGTTATTGGGTAAATTTAAAAGTCCAATTTTTTTTTAAATTAAATTAAATAAAAAAAAAAAACAATTTTTTTTTTTGCAGGCGCATTATTTGGTGGTATGTTCGGAGGTTTAGCAATGCAATATGGTAGAAAACGTGTTCTCGCCATAATGTCAATACCATTCTCATTATCATGGATAATCACTGTATTTGCAAAATCTGTACAAACGATGTTTGTCACAGCTGTTCTCGGTGGTTTTTGCTGTTCAATCGTATCAATGGTGACCCAAGTTTATATAAGTGAAATATCAGCACCTGATATTCGAGGATTTCTAAGTGCAATCCAAAAAATATCTGGTCATTTAGGTATTTTAATATCATTTACATTGGGCGCATATTTAGATTGGCGACAATTAGCTATGCTCGTATCTGTAGCACCAATGATGTTATTTGTCACGGTTATTTATATACCAGAAACTCCCAGCTATCTTGTGTTACGCGGACGTGAAGATGAAGCTTATAGGTTAGTCATAGTCACAAAAAAAAAAAAAATTTTTTTTATTAATAACAAAAATTATTTCAGATCCTTACAATGGCTACGTGGACCACAAAAAAATATCGAATTAGAATTAGAAACGATACGTTCAAATATTCAAACAACAAAATCATTACGTAATAAAAATAATTATAATTTAAATCGTAATTTACCAACAACATCTACAGGAACATCAGAAACAGCAACGGCAACGACAACAGCATCTGGTTGTACAATGACAAATGTTAACGCAACAACAGCATCATCGTCATCATCGTGTAGATATGTTGGCCGCACCGTATTACCAATATTACACACAACCAATGTTTATTTAACAAATTTATCATTACGTACAATTTATACAAATATAAAACAAGCGATTAAAAATGTTCGATTAGTTAAGCCAGTACTAATAACATGTGGCCTTATGGTATTTCAACGATTTACAGGTTAATTATCAATACAAATAAAAAAAATTTATTAATTTCTAAAAAAATTACCAAATATCTCTTTTATACACACAGGTGCAAATTCTTTTGGTTTTTATGCTGTAAAAATATTTCGTCAAACATTTGCCGGTATGAATCCTCATGGTGGTGCAATTGCTGTTGCAATTGTACAATTATTAGCATCATTATTATCTGGTTTATTAATTGATATTATCGGACGTATACCATTACTTATAATAAGTAGTGTTTTTATGTCATTAGCATTAGCTAGCTTTGGTTCTTATGTATATTATGAAGAAATTAATAAAACAATAATAACGACGGCAACAACCAATTTATATGATAATGATATGGCACAACAATTAATTAATAATGATTGGATACCATTATTATGTGTTTTAGTATTTACCGTTGCATTTTCATTAGGTAAATTAAATTCAATTTAATTTAATTTAAAAAAAATAAAAAATAATAATGCATAATTCTTGGTTATTTTAGGAATATCACCAATATCATCATTATTAGTTGGTGAATTATTCCCATTAGAATATCGTGGTATTGGAAGTTCAATAGCAACCAGCTTTAGTTATTTTTGTGCATTTCTTGGTGTTAAAACATTTGTTGACTTTCAAGTAAGTTTCCATAAATAATCTGGATTTAAATACACGAACGATTTTTATATTTAACGATTTTTTATAGGAATTACTTGGATTACATGGTGCATTTTGGTTATACGCATGCATTTCATGTATTGGCCTATTTTTTGTTGTTATGTGTGTACCAGAAACAAAGGGAAAAGATTTAGACGAAATGGACCCAAAATTTGTAAGAACATTAACAATAAATCGATGAGATATGGGAACACACGTAGAATATTTAGTTTAGTAGTAAATCCCTTTCACCCTTTTTTTTCATTTCATTATTTATTTCTTATGTTTTATGTTAAAGTGGAATTAAAGCAACAAGAAAAATATTTATTTTATTTTTAAAAATTAGTTATTTAGGCAATTTATAATTACAATAAAAAAAAAAAAAAAAAATAGATCTACAATAAATTAATTAAATGAAAATGAAAATGAAAATTAAATTTAAAAAATGTTCCTAAAAAAAAAAAAACTGATGAAAAACGCGCTATTTATTTACTTCTTTAAATCTATTTTTCTGATTTCTATTTTCATTTTTCTTTTTTTTTTTTTTTTTTAATTCAAATTGATATTTATTAAACGACAAATAATTAATATAAAAGTTCCACTAGTGATATATATCCTATAATTAAACAAAATAGATAAAATAAAAAAAGTTTTATTAAAAAAAATTATTACAAAATATATAAATTATGATTAATATTTATAGTTGAAACGCGCTTATGTACAGTTCAATTATTTTATAAAAAATAAAAAAAAAATGTATAAAAATATTTTAAAAAAATAATTAATTAAAATATCAATTAATTAATTAAAAATTTAAAAATATAAAAAAGAGAAAAATAAAAATGAATTAATTTATATATTAGGATTAAAATAAATAAATAAATAAATTAGTGACCTAATTTTATATATATATAAATAAATAAAAAAATAATTAAACCCGCTTAATATGATTACTTTAAGCTAAATAAGAACAACAAAACAAAACAAAACAAAACAAAAAAAAAATTTAGAATTTATAGTAGAAAAACGTTTTATTTTTTTCGTTTACATTTTCTTTATATTTACTTTGTATTAGCTTTAGATGTTATTTCATTTATTTATAAATTAAACTTAATTAATTTAATTAACAAATTTGTTAATTAACCAAATTAATTAAATTAACAAAATAAAACCAACACGACAATAATGTAAAAAAAATAAATAAAAAAATTAATTAATATTTAATTATAGAAAAAAATTTATATACAGTATACTTAATAATTTTTAATTAAAAAAAAGAAAAAAATTAATTTTAAATTAAAATTAACAAATAAAACTCTGTCATTTATAATATCGACAATAATTAATTTAAGGAAAAAAATCTATAAAAATAAACAATTTTTTTTTTCGTTTGCAAATTTAATTTAAATTTATATAAATATATCTAATTAATTAATTTTATTTGTTTTTATAAAATAGAAATAAATAAATAAAAAGAAAAAATTCGTTGCTATTACTACCGTCGTGTTAATAATGCTGCTTAAACAACAGATCAGATGATTAGATGAGAGGCATAACTTAGAAATTAACGCTTTTTTGCTAAATTTTATTTAATTAATTTTCAATAGATAATCTAACTTCCATATTATAATACAACCTGTCAGAACAAAACAATCCTGAATTTAGATTATAGAATTTTTAAAGAAATTTATTAAACGAAACGTAATTATCGTAATTTTATTTTTGTTTTTATCAACAAAATGTAAATAATTATCAATCAAAATCAAAAAAAAATTAATTAAAGAAATATTTTTTAAACCAACTAGTTGTATATAAAGAGAAATGAAAAAAAAAATATAAAATAATATTTATATATAAGAGGTAAATAAACCCCATACCCAAAACCCCCCTCAATTAATATTAATTTGTTAAACAAATTATATTAAAAATAATATATATTTTATTTATTATTTTTTTTTTTTGGTGACTAATTTAGATTAATTAAATTAGTAATTTTACTTAATTATATTTAGAAGAAACTGCGCTTAATTACTTAACAAAAAAAAAAAAATAATAATAAATAAATAAATTATTTATAATTGTAATCAAATTTATGACAATAAAAAAATAAATTTAATTAATTAATTAATCAAAATAGTATTACTATCGGGTGGTGGTGCATTTTCAATGTTTTTTATGCTTTAATAATATTACCAACCATTGCCATCAAACCAATACATCGTACATCCTCATGAGTTGGCAATTACAGTTATTATTTAATTAATTAAATCACTAGCTAATTATTAATTCAAAATAATAATTTTACTCAATAGTAATCCGCGTTTATTTAATTTAATTTAATTAAAAAATGAGACTTTTGTACGATCGCAACTACTTTTAGTAAAGCATTTCTGCCACGATCAGAGTCTAAAACAATTAAAAACGAAACGAAACGAAACCACAAGGGGCAAAAATCTATGTTTAAAAAAACAAAAACAGAATTAACCAACGAAATAATGTTACTTAAGCTGAATTAAAGCATAAAAGCACAGCATAAAATAGTTCTCCTTTGCAAACGCAAACATTACATGAAAATGCACCAAAACCATTTTGTTGTTTTTTATTGTTTCAATTAATTAAATTAATTAAAAAAAATTATTTAATTAAACGAAGAATTAAATACAAAACAAAAAAAAAATAAACTTGTTTTTTTCTTTAATTAATTAATTAATTAAATGCAAAAAAAAAAATAAATAAATAAATAAAAAGTTTGCTGTCCAAAAAAAATTATAGAAAAATCACAAAGAAATTAATTAAAAATTAATTAATTGAAAGAAAGTATGAAAAAAACAAAAGAAAGAAAAATTAAATTAAATAATTAATCCATTTGGGATTGCGTAAAAAATCTTCCACATCCTGTGCCTTTATGCGTTGTGTGAGCTAAATGATATTTAATTTTTTTTTTTATTTTTAATTATAAATTTGTGTTTTATGTTTTTTTTGTTATTTTTTTGTTAGTTTGTTTGTTTTTAGTACGTAAAAACAAGAATTAATTAAATTCAATCAACTAATTAGTAACGAAAGCTCATTATTATACATTTTTTTTTTAATCTGTTTAAGAAAAAATGACAGAAAATGCTTATGTAAGCTAATCAAACAAACACGTTTAATGTTCACTAGATAAAAAATAAACATTTTTCTTTTTTTTTTAATTAATTAATCAATTAATTAGTTAAATAAGTAAAATACAAATATTTAATTGTGCTTTTAAAGAAAAAGAAAGAAAACAAAAAAAAAAAAAATTTCGACAATAATTTTTTTAATTAATTTTAAATAATTAATAATAATAAATATAAATTTAAATATATATATTATACATCAATGTAAATTAATTATATTTATAATTAAAAAAGAAAAATTATTTAATTAAGATTTTTAGTGATTATTCGTAATTAAATTAAGACGAATATAATAAAGAAAAAAAATTAATAAATATTTACTGTGTAGATTACATATCCCCAAAATGTTCAGGAAAAACAAAAAACAAAATTAAAAAGAAAATTAATTTAAAATTAAAATTTTTATGAGAATTAATCAATTTATTATGACTAAGATTCGACAATAATTTAAGTGAATGGTTAAGCATTTTTCAAAACTGATAAATAATAAATATTGCACACAATGTATGGCAATTAATTAATTAATATTATTCAGTTAATTAAATAAAAATGCTTAAAATGCTAAAAATGTAACTTAAAATATTATAAACGAATTGGTAAAAAGTTAAGAATCGTTAAGGAAAAAAATATTTTCTAGCGCTTCTCCTATCCAAGCGACAATTTTTCCTACTTTAGTGAGCTATTCCGTCTTAAGATTAGTCCCTTAAACTCCTATTTGAATAGCAGATTTAGTAATCTTTTTTTTTTTTTTTTTTAATATTTAAAACAAATTTCTTATTGACTTTACATGATAAACAGTTATTAGCGCTTTGTCTTTTCCTATACGATTACCAAAAATTCATGAAATTTCAGTAAAATCTCGTTAGTTTGCGACACCCTCAATAGACAACTTACTTCATCTAATATAAAAACTCACCCGCCCAAACAAATAAAATCATTTCTTGTTTCAAATCTTTATCTTTCTTAAAATTTTTTTTTGAAAACTTTCTTGCATTTTCTTGTCTTCAAAATCAGTACGAAAAATTTATAATCAGTAACGAAAATTCAAGTTAAAGCCTTACGGTTTCATTGTTTTCTTAATTCCTATGAAACTGATCAAAACCGATTTATTCAAAATTATTTATTACTTTCCATAGAATTAGTTACAAAAAAAAAAAAAAAAAAAACTCTTTAAAATTTCATGTTATAACCACAAATGGATAACGAGAACGTTTCTATCAATTCCCAATATATACTACATAGTTCGTGATTATTCAGATTGATAAAAATCGCCTGTAGTCACGGTTTTTTACATTTGTATTAAATAAATTATTCACATTTTGTATGCTGTGTCTATTCAATAGAAATTATTATTAATGAGGTTGATAAACGTTTACCGGAAACCGGAAAATTATTTTTATCCGTTTTTCGTTATACGCGGTTTTTAAACTTTTCCAATTCATACAGAGATTTGATACTATGAAAATACTCATTATAATAACGTGTATTCGGGTATAAAGTTCGCGAATTTTCCACAGATAATACAAAAACCCCGTTTGTTCTGCGTTTTCAGTAACAACCAAGAGTTATAACCGGGGTATACTGTATTTCAAGTCGATATGAAAATTAAAAATATAAACCGAAAACTACGAAAAACCGTGCAATATAAATCTAATTTAGTTAAATCGAAAATCCAAGTATGTTTATAAAAATTAATTAACTACAAAAGAATTGAAATAATTAACAATAAACTGCGCACTTAAATGAATTGATAAATACAGAAGAAGAAAAATCGAGATGAAAAAAATAATTCAAATCTTTGACCCTGTTTCTTAGTATAACGTTAATGAATTAATGAATCTATAATATTTTAACTTTTTTTTAATTAATAATAAAAGAAATTAAACTTAATTAAATTAGAATTAAATATAAACAAAAAAAAAAAAAAAAAAACTGTAGCTTTACGTGTTGACTTAAAAATTCAAATAAAAATTGATGAAAACAAAATAAAAAAATTATGAAAAACAGCTAACGAATTATTTAATGTTAAACAAAAAAAAAAAAAGAAATTAGTTAATTAAGAAGTAAAAGGAATTTTTATTTATTTTAAAATTAATTTTTAAAAGAAAAACAAAATGTTTCATAATTAAGAAAAGAAAAAGTTTGTAAAATTGTAGAAAAAAAGAAAAAAAAAAAGTCTTAAGAAAAATTAAACAAAAACAAAAATTTCCCCACTGTTGTTTATTATATTCTCTTAACATTTTTAGGTACCACCTAGTAGCAAATAGAATCAACTAAAAAAAAAAATCAGCTATTACAACCACTCGGTGAGTATCTGATAAATGTAAATATAACCTAAAAAACCGATATTGTACAAGAGAAGTGTCTTGTAAATTTATTTAAAACACTTTTTTAATACAAAAAACAAGACTTACCCAATTGGGGTATTGAAATATAGGTTTCGCAATCGACAAGAAAATGCCCGGTATGCACGGCACCCAATGCCACGAGACGTTTCGTTAGAAAATCAATTGTTTGGGAGCCGGTTTTATTTTCCAATATTGGATATGGTTGTAATCTGTTAAATTAATGTTTTTATACAATTAATTCTCATTATTACAATTGAATAATATTATACATACACGGTTACACCCATTTTAATGCAATTTTAACTATTTTTATTTATATAAAAACACTTTCAATCATCTATAAACAATAACACCGTTTATAAAATAATTTCACTTTCACAAGACAATGTACTGTGGGACAAATTTTTGTTTGGATTTGTTTATAATTTGGGTTTGAGACCGATGGAGTATATTTAATAGTGTGTTGAATTCACCAATTTATATTGAATTTGACATATCTTCTGGCGACGTACTTTATCACAGTGTTGAATGAATTTGTAAAGCTATAGTAATATGGACTGTAATACAAAAAAAAAGTTTTAAAGCAATTTTTAAAATTATTTATTGTGTGTTAATTAATATTTAAGTATTAAAAATAACACCACGTTTTAAATAATGAAAAAAAAAAAAGAATTAAAAATTTAAAGTCCTTTCCAATTAAATCTTAAAGCCAACAGCCGTGTGCAGAACTATAGAAAATGTTTGTTGTATAAAATGATCGAAATAGGTTGAAAGCTTCGCTTAATAATAATTTCCCTTTTTTTATACTTTTTTTTTTATTTAACTCTTTTATGATCAAAATTATTGATGGAATTAATTCATGTTTTCTCTGTATCACTATATGGGCTAGAACCGTAACGAAGTATGTAATTATACCAAATTTCTCGGATGTCTATACATTTTGAATACAATAATAAATGTGTCTTTACTAGTCACCTTCTTTAGTCCCACACAGAGGATTTATTGCGTGAAACAACAAAAAATGTCCACCAAACTTAGTGAAGCTGTGTTCCAGTGGAGCAGGAAGTTCCTCCTTTATATATTTTTCTTTATTCTGCAATTTTATTTGCTTTCGACTATGTTGCATCAAAGGGTTTGATTGATAATAGTTTAACGAGCTGTAAAAACCCTAATAACTAAGAATAATCCTTATAAGATGCAATAATTTACTTCACAAGGAAGCGATTTGAAAGCCACACATGTTCTCTCTAATAGATTTAACGCAGTAAAGAATGCATTTTATTTTGTAAAAGCTTACAGCTAATCGATAATTACATATCGATTTGGATAAGACGGTATTATTATGTAAAGCAAAAGAAATTCTGTAATAAATTTAAATTAATTATAAGTCAACATTGAACTTGTGAAGGGTACAGTAGTTGGACGAATTAACTAACCTTTACCAATCCATTAGACTTACCTGTTAAAGGTAAAACTATGATGGAAAGGCTTGCTAATGGCTGTAATATTGGTGATTTTAATTAAATGTTTACGAATGAATAGGAAACGTTACTGCTACTGTTGGTATAAACGGAATGTATGTACATAAACCAACCTTGGTGCATGTTGTTTTAGAAATAAAAATTATATAAGTATATTACATAATAAATTCATTGCATTATTTTATTGAATTACATTTTACAAAGAGTATTAAGCGATTTTATCCCTTAAAACTTCATTTGCTGTATGCATTTTATTGTGGTTTCAAATTACAAATAATAATAATAATAATAAAAAAATAAATTCATATAAAACACAAGAAATTAACGTAATTCGTTTTAGTTTTAGTTGCAGTACAGCAAACATAACTATCAGCTAGTAAAATATAATTAAATAAAATAAAAACACAAAGAAAAAATGTCACAAAAAAATTGTATAAAATTGGTGTATGGAAAAGGTGAAAAATGGATAACAAATGAGGTGCAAAAATTAACAAATAATTTCGATACATTTTTGATTAATTATAAAAATAATCGATTAAATTATAATAAAAATTTACAATTAAAAAATGTTGTGAAAACATTAATAAAAAGTTCACAGAGAGATTGTAATAAAAGGAAAAAAAAAATTTCAACCACCAAGGAAACAATGGAAAGTGATGAAAAGTTATTAATTGTATCCCATGGTGATTCAAATCATTTGTTATCAACAAATAATTATAAAAGTGAGGACTGTGAACGTTTAATTGTTAATAATAATAATACAAATTGTAGTATAAATAAAAAAGATAAAATTGTGGAAGCGGATAAAAAGCTGAAGAAAACAATTGAAAAGTTAAAAATGAGTAAAAAACAGCAAACGTCACGACGTTACACAAATCGACGTCGTGTTATTATTGAAACAATACCGGATTGTCCAAATGCCCCGATTATACCTGGTGTCGTACTTACATATTCAGATAGTTTATTTGCAAATGATGTCTTTAGCTACCAATCAAATAAGGATCAAAGGAAATCAATCAAATGTTAATTTAAAATAAAAAAAAAAAAAAAACTGTGACTTTTTATACTTGAACAACTAATAAACGTTTTCGATAAGAAATTATTTATTTTTTCTCTTGAATTTTAATTTTAACTGTAAATATATAACCAGATTAGCTTATTGTTTGGACGTAGATAAAGCCAATGATGATAAGCGGATGAGGGTGTTAAATCAATCAAAATAAAAAAAAAAATAACCGACAAGCGTAGAGATGTAAAATC
This sequence comes from Ptychoptera albimana, assembly GCA_961205885.1. Taxonomy (NCBI): domain Eukaryota; kingdom Metazoa; phylum Arthropoda; class Insecta; order Diptera; family Ptychopteridae; genus Ptychoptera; species Ptychoptera albimana. The sequence goes on from OY540801.1 coordinate 20,987,405, forward strand.
TAAAAATAAACTTAAAAAAAAAACCTCCAATAAACCCATCGAATTATGTTTCACACATCAAATACAAGAAATGAGCATGCACCATGAATAACAAAGAAATTCTAAAGAAGATGTAATTTGTGATTTTTAATATTATTATTCGCAGAAGAGCAACAACATGCCAATAACAATAAAAGTGTAAGCAAATATTTTGATCGGCTAATCAGTTTATTTTCTCCTTCTTTTATCTAACAACCCTACCCGTGCGTTATTCACGTTTCTTTATGCTTAACCGCAACAAGTCAACAATAAGCCACAAAGTAAAAATAGATAAAATGATAACAAATAATTAAATTAAAGAATTTTTTTTTTTTACTTTTATTCGTCCTTGCCATTGTTTTATCCTTACCGCGTTTTATTTATATTTACAATGGCGTTGTTACGTAACATTTGTATAAAATTAAACGATAACGTTCATATAATAAGCAAAATTAAATTAAAGATTTAAATCATCCCCCGCAATGTGCCAAATCTCTATTATTGAACTTTAATCATTTATTTATCAAGAAAAAAAAAGAAAAGAAAATCCACGGATTCTTACATTAGATGCTCTAAAAATTCTATTTACCATCTCAACCAGCACAGTTAATAATAATTCACCAAGTGTTTATAAAGATCTTACACCTATAAAAGACTCAACAGTTCGTATCTATTCAGTGAAGTGATAACAACGAACACAAGGTGAATCCAAAGTAACAATAAATTAAAATAGAAAAAAGAAAATCTTAAATAACTTGGTAAAAAAGATGGCAAATAATAATTTTTCATTAACCATTGTCACATCATTAGTTATATTCGTAACATATTATATGTTGGTGATTTGTATTTTTGCTGGTAGTGTACAATCGGCGGCTACAAGTAACAGTAACAGTAATAATAATTTGGATGTGAGTAATAATTTACAAGAAGCACAACAACAGCCCTTACAAATGGGTGTATTACAGCATCCCAGAAATCGACGATATCGTCCAATAAGCGGTGGTGGTATCACTAATTATGGATTGACTGGAAAATATTTTCAATTACCAAAATCACAACAATTACAGCAACAACAACTGCAACAGCAAAAATTTCCAATTGACTTTGAATTATTAATTGATGATGATGAATTTTTAAATGAACAAAATTCAATTGATAAACGTTTTGATGATTATGGCCATTTAAGATTTGGTAAACGTGGTACAGGCGGCGTTAATGGTGGTAACGGTGATCAATTTGATGATTATGGCCATTTAAGATTTGGAAGAAGTTTAGATTTTTAATTAAAAAATTAAACAACTCTATAAACAATTACACAAAAATAAATCAATCAAATCAAATCAAAATATATAAAGAAATAATGTTATTAAATAAATAAATAAATAAATAAATAAATAAATAAATAAAAAAAAATTATTTTAAATAAATGATGAAAAAGAATTTATTTGTTGTTTTTTTTTTTTTTATTGTTTTTATTAATTATAAATTATTATTTTCGAGCATGAAATATATAATTAATATAAATATATTTTGTTTTTTTTTTAAATGAGTAAATAAAAAAAAAAAAAAAAATGAATTAATTAATTAAAGGTGCAAACACATTAAATATAGACTAAAAATAAAACAATTCATTTTATATATAATAAATTAATTAATTAATTAATGAATTAATTAATTAATTGCCTATGTAATTAATAATAGGCATGAAAAATATTTTTCATTTTCATTTTATAATTATAAAAAAAATTTCAATTAATTAATGAGTAAATTCAACACTGAATTATATATATATATATATATATAATCTAATGATGACATATTATATTCACAATTAAATAATTTATTAACTAATAATAATAATAATAATAATAAAACGACGAACACAATGAACATTAATGTTATAAAACTATATGATATTAAAAAAAAAAAATAATAATAATAATAAGAAAATTATAAAATTTAACAAATTAATTAATTATTAATTGGGGGGGAAAACATTATGGGGGATACATTTTAAATAAATGCAAACAAAAGAAAAAAAAAAATTGATAAATAAATTTTATTCATAATTTTATTCTCAATAATTTTAATTAGAAAAAGAAAAAAAAAATTAAAAAGGAAAAAATTAATAAAAAATTTAATTGATAAGAGTGGTGATTGGTTGGTTGGTGATGTGTTGTTTTCGGTTTTTTTTTTTTTTTTTTTTTTTTTTTTGTATAAAATTAAGGTTTTTTTTCCCTGAATTGTGGTTTCTTCTTTTAAATAAATTTTATTTTATTTTATTAAAGTTTAGTAGTAGTAGTAGTAATAGTAGTTCGTTTGTTGGTTTTTTTATTTTTTTTTTAAGTATAATTTTTTAATAATTAAATTGTGAAACAAAATATAATGCTAAAAATGATAAAAAGAAAACAATGAGAAGAAAAAACAAATCAGTTATATCAAAGAAACATAATAATGGTTGGGTGGATCAGTGAGACAAACCAATAAATTTTTGTTTTAGCTAAAATTATATATTCATTTATGTAACTTTAGTATCATCCTCGTTTTCTTCGTCATCATCTTCATTATCTTCATTAATTGTTGGAACCACTTCGTCTTTATCTCTTGTCCATTTAATCATTGTTTCTGGTGATCTATACAAGAATATTAATTTTGCAAATAGATCTTCTTCTAATGAAAATTCTAATGATTCACGCACCTTAAAATTAAAGAGGGAAAAATAATAATATATTTTTTATTTTTGTTTTGCGTACAAATATTATTTAAATAAACTTACAAGATAAATATCATAGCACAATTGTAAAATTCTATCAACAAATGGTAAATCGTCAAACATTATTTTGGAGCTGCTTCCGGAAAATATATTACTCCGTATAAACGTAAATATAACGATAACAAAAGTGGTATAGGCACCAATAATTCTGTAAAACAACAACACAAATTAAATTATGGTAAATGTAGGGAGGATAAACTTATTAAAAACATACCCTCCTCCAGCTATGGATGAAAATGAATCTGGAAAACGTTTATCACTAAACGTATATACAACCAAATCATCACAAGATGCATATGGCAGAAATTTTAAAACGTCCTTATAAATTTCATCAGAGCAATTTTCTTTCACTTCCCACCATAGAGAATCTTTTGAACTATACATACGCGGCAATATATTACGAAAATTTCTAAAATGCGCATCACCATAATCTTCGGGAACTAGTTGAGGTGCCGGTTTTAAATCACCATTATTTTTCACTTTTAAAAATTTCGGCAACATAAATGGCAGCCGAAATGAATCTGTTGCTTCATTATCTAACATGGACAACATATGTGTTCGTATGGGATCACCCCCTCCCATTTCATAATTAAGTTCCGTTGACATTGTACCCGGATTCAATTTAGAATTTGTTTTTCGATGGAAAGTATATTTCATACGGCAAAGCAATGTAATATCTTACAGAAAACATTAATATAAATTAAATATTTATTAAAAATTAATAAAACAAAATTATAAAGCCTACTTCCTACTAAATCTTGTCTTAAACGTAGTTTATCTGGAGGTGATATATTCCAAGTTGATGTTGAATTACCACCTAGCACAACTGCAGCTGTATCTCGTGGCTCATAACTAGATAAAAATGTTAATACGGTTTTATCTTTGCTGTAATGTTTAATCAAACCATTCCACATGTGATCGTTAAATGCAAAAATATTGCTGTCCAAGGCTGACATTCTATAAATTGGTTCATATGGTCCAATTTTTAATGTTACTGTCACTTCAAATGGTATATTCGCTTGACCCACTGTATTACCCAATGCAAATATCGCCATTGGGAACCATATAATTGCAATAACGCCAAACAACAAAATACCGCCCATGTAATATTTTGATGAACCAGACTTTTTCTTGCCGCGTGGAACAGGAAAATCTTTCTCCATTTGTCTAACACACTAGAAATATAATTTTATTCTTATTAAACATTCTTATTTTTAAATATATTAAAAAAAGTTTCATTTTACTCTGATTTGAAATATTTTTGCAAAAATATCTTCCATTTTTAACCAATCAAATAATGTCATCGTTGTATCAGTCCATATCCAGTCCATTAATGTTCTCAGTTCAAACAAGAACGGTACAATTTTAAATCTAAAAATTTATTTCATAAATAATTATAATTTTGATATAATTTCAGATAATTTAAGGGAAAATTATTACAATTTAAATGCTGCCATATTAACCATGGTAAAATGTTTTGTTAAGAAATTTCCTAAAATTCTCGTTGGATAACCACAACGTATTTGATACGCGGAGAATAATAAATAAAAACATTTTATTAGATACCATATAACTGGTGGTGATTTTGTATTAAAACTCCTGGTAAATGATTGAATTTATTAATTGAAATATTTTGTTATAAAATAAAAGAAAATTATTAAATAATTATTTTGGTTTACCTTTCTGTTACTGCTGGTAATATGAAAAACATCCATATATGTATTAAAATAACTAAAGCAAATTGAAACATTATCTTTCCCAATATGTATTTACGTAAATACAATGCACGATCAATTATAATTAATATAAATTGTAATATTAACATAATTAAAAATGTAATCGGTACTTTGTTTTCTTCAAAATATGCAGCCACACCACCATCTCCTTGTGATGACTTCATAAATAAAATTAAAATACAAAAATTAAGCAAAATAAATTTATAAAAATTGTTGAGACACTTACACCAAATGATGTAAATCCAAACATAAGAACCAAAAAGTTAAAAAAATCACAGAAAAACATATAAGCATAAACATCAGCTGATATCCGTGATTTACGATCAATTAATTCAGAAAAAAATTTTTTACATGTTGAAAAGTATTTACCAAAACTAAAGAACAGAAATTTTATTTTTATTAATTAAAAATCCTTAAAAATTATATTAAGCCAGAGTATTTAAAAACTTACGATATTTTTACAATGGCAGGGAAATAATTACTCGGCTCCTCCATAACCTGTGTTACATGAACTAAATCATCCTCATTGTCAACTAATGCAACTTCTGAATCAACTTTCATTATAGCAACTTTTGTTGAACCTTGCGTTAGTATTATTGTTTTTTCACTAAAATTTTAATAAATTTTACATTTTATACATAATTAAATTAAATTGAATGAAAAGTATCAAAAAAAAAAAAAAAAAAAAAAATCGAATCAATGAAAATAATAAACAAACAAAACGCATATACCCAGATCTAGATTGCATAACAATTTTATGTACAAGAAGTAATTCACTATCAATTTGATGATGTATCATAAATAATTCATCACTTAATGTAAAACCTTCAAAGGAATCATCATCATCATCCGGTTGTTCATTTGGTTTCAAAAAAAATGCTTTAAATTTATTTTGTTTGGATTTTCTTTCTAATTGAAGTAAAATTATTACAAAAATAATTGATTATCCAACTTATCTACTGCTGTGCAGAAATTTCAATAATATATTATTTTGATTACTTTTATCATCCGTTACATTTTCTTCACTAATACTTATATTTTGCTTATTTTCAAAAATTATTTCACCTTTCCTAAGAACAGATTATCATTTATACATTCATTCAGCACACAATAAATCATTTAGCAAATAAAAATAAAAATGTATATAGTACAAAAATAAAATTTACTCAATTATTTCAGCAGAAGCAGATCCGGGTGTTGGTGGTTTATCAGCTCTTAGATCTGATAACTCGCTTACTTTATATGTACCTTCAGGAACATCAGATTCAGCAAATGTACTCTTCCATAATCCCATTGATTTTAACATAAATCTAAAACAACGAAAATTATTATTACAAATCATCATTCAAAATAAAAATTAACAAACCTATGAAAGAAAACCACCAATAATAACGCTAAATCAAAGGCAGCATAATTTTTCTTCTTCTCAATACCAATAATTCTGGGTGCAGCTAATGGTTGATTAGGTGTTATCTCTTGTTGATTCCACCATAACATTTCAAATTGTGAGATACATTTCAAAAGCACAACGGTTTGTGTATACGCAATCATTGTTACCCAAAATGTTTTTGACGGACGTGGTATTGTTAGTGTACCCCAAAGGAAAACCATTAATGGTAATGGTAACGATAAAATACTTGCTGAATTTATCTATAACAATAATCAATTATTTAATAAAAATTAAAAACAACAACAAAATTATGTAAAAAAAAAAAAAAAATTATGTATACCTGATTTAAAAATACCATAAAGTAGCAAACAAAATCTGTATGTGATAAAATAGCGAACCAAAGTGCCATTAAAAAATCAACAATTGTTGAATGCTCCCTACTTGAAAACTCCTCCATTCCCAATTCGCTGACACTAATTTAATATAGAAAAATAAGCAATACAGAATTAAAATGATAAAATAATTAATTAGTTTAATTTAAGAATGAAAAAGGAATAAATTTTTCATCTAAATTAAACAGTCTGTCGTCAATTAACAGTTAATTATAGTTAATTTAACAAATTAAACATTTCTACACAATTAATATACTACACACAAGTAGAAAATATTGTTTTTTACATGAAATTAAGAAAAAAAAAAAAAAGGTAAAAACTGTATAAAAATATAAAAGAAATATAAAAAGGATAATATATTATAAACTTACAAACTATATACATCATAATTAAAACTACTTAAATAATTAACATGCTAATTAACAAACAAAAAAAAAAGAAAAAATAAATAAATAAAGAAAACCAAAAATCAAGTGCGAAAAAAAAAAAACCTTTTTTTGGTGTAATGATTGGTGATTGTGATAAGTCTCATTGAATTGATTGTAGTTAAAGCATATTAATACCTTTCCGTTAGATCATTTGAACTGAGTCTATAGGGTTCGGATGATACATCTAATCCACGTTCCAATGATGGTGCCAAGATTCGTATCTGTGGCACCACACTTGTTTTCCTCCTAAGTAGTTTTCATTTTTTTTTTTTTTATAGATTTTTTTTTTTAAAAGCATTTTTAATATTTACTACCTACTAACATATTAATCAATGACACTAATATTATTACTAATACATAATTTATAATAAGAAATAATATTCCATACACAAACAACTAACTATATTAAACTAGCTTTAATTTAATTAAAAACTAAAGAAATAATAATTAAAGAGAATCCATTAGAGAAAATGGAAACAAACAAAAAATGAGAAAAAAAAAAACTATAAGAGAGAAATGTGCAAAAATTTAGTAAAACTAATTCTCTAATCTTTCAAATATTTTCATTAAAACTAAATAATAATTAATTTTTTAATTTTTTTGTAATTTAAAATCAAGATGAAATGAAAAGTTTAATTAAAAGTAAATTTTATTTCAAAACAATAGATAAACTCACCCTTTTGGTTTTTCTTTCTCAATTTGTGGCACCATTCCTTTACCCATTCGTCTTACATCCGGCATTAGTCTATATATTAAAAAAGAAAAAAAAAGTGATGTCAGAGAACAGGTAAATAAAATTATTCATATAAAACGCAAATTTATTTTCGCAATAATTTACAATATGTTTTAAAAATTAGATAAGAAAATAGTTTTGGTCATAATTAAAAAATCTCGAACCACTTTTAAAGATTAAAAAACAATAAAACCTTTTTTTTTTTAAAAAACAATTAAATTTAATATTTACAATTTTCTAATGACAAACAATTAAAAAACAAAAATAGTCATTTTAATAAAAAACAAAGCCATACCCAACATCTTCTGTAATCATATCAATATCAGTTTGTTGTTGTTGTTGTTGTTGTTGTTGTTGATGATGTTGATGTTTCTGGTACTGTTGTTCGTGTTTTGTTATGTCTTTTATATTTGTGTCTATTTTGTTTTCTAGCTGTGTTATTTGATCATTAATTGGCGATTGCTGGTGTAAGTGTTGTTGCTGTTGTTGTTGTTGTTGCTGTTGTTGTTGATCATCATCAACTACATTACCATCATTTACATCAGCATTTGGTTGTGACTCACTAAAGCATATAATTATTTGAACAAAAAAATAAAAACAAAGAAATTTTGCAAAATAATATAAATGGGGGTATAGATGTATAGAGATATTAGATTTATACACAAAAGCAAGAAGCATCTTCATGGTTTTTATATATCACAAAAAAATATAATAATAAATAAAATAAAAGAATAAAAATCTCTTGTTCTATAAATTTTATCTAATTTTGTTTCTAATTTAAAAAGAAACTTCAACTAATTTTTATTACTTTAAAAAAAAAAAAAAACTAAATTTGTTGTTGTTATTTATATAAATACAAATAATTCATTAATTAATTTCAATTAACATCAAAATAAATTAAAAAAAAAAAAATAAAAAGTTTTACCTAGATGTAGTACGATAGCCTGTATTAGTCATGTATGGTGCCCAAAGCATACTAGAACCAACACGTAAACCTAATCCAAAACCATCAGATCTCTAATAATAAAAAATATATTTTTTTTTAAATAAATAAATTAATAAAATTATTATTGAAATCAAAAACAGTGTAAAAACCTTTAATTCATTCTTTTCCCTTGCTAAAACTCTCATTACAAAACGATAATTACGTGAAACACGATTTAAACGTAATGTCATTGAAACAAGAACACTTTTTATAACGTCCCATGTCTCAGCAATTGATCCCAATACTAAAATTTAAATAAATATAAAATTATGCAAAAAAAAAAAAGAAGAATTATTATTCCTATAAACATACTTCCAGTTTTTGTTTTGACATCTTCTATATCCTCTAAACCATAAACATCGCTATCATCTGATTCTTCATCCTTTTTCTTTTTACCATCCGTTGCCACCAATTTACTAGTACTAGGTCCTAGACAAAACAAAAAGAAAATTTATTAACAAATTTATAATTCAATTAAAATAAAAAATAATAAATACTTGGATCATCCGTTGATTGTCGTTCCTGTGAAACTTTATCCTGTGAAAAATAAATTTAAAAAAAAAAATATATTAAAGAATTTTTAAATCCACACGTATACGGTACGCTTATACCAAAAACTAAAAGAAAAAATCTATTTTAAATACATAATTAATTAATTAATAAAAAATAAAATAAAAATGCATGCAGCACAAAATTAAAGTAAAAAAAAAAATAAAAAATAATTTCATTTAAATTGTGATTAAGTTTTTTTTTTTCCTCTTCTAAGAGAAATGTGTACCTAATCCTATATGGGTTGGAAGTTATTTACAACAAAAAAAAAATAAAGGAGAAATAATTAAAGAATCCAATAAGCTCTTATTCCATTGTACAAAATTAGCCATTTATAATGCATACATAAAAGACGTTCAAAGGTACCTTTCAACGTATTTTTGAGGGCATTATCGTAAATTTAAAGCATTTACCAATGGAATACTACAAAAGAAAAAGTAGAAAAGCACAAGCAAAATTCAATTATCTACTCTACATACATAAAAAAGTATAACAACAAATCAAATACAAAAAAAAAAATTAAAAAAATAAGCAAAAGATTTTAATTTTTCTACAATTGACTTGAATGAAAACTCACTTTCGACGATTTTCCAGCAATTGGTTCTGAAACTGTTGTACGTACATTAGTTGGTTCTTGTGGCGCAATTGTATCTTGTAATGAAGATAGTCGTCTTGTATGTAATGTACTACTATCCCTTGATGGCGCATCATCTTTACTAAGTCTCATTTTTTTTTTAAAAAGCTAAAGTTTTTTTTTTTTTTTTTTTTTAATTATTTTTACAATTTTGTTCCCATAGTTTTTTAAAATAAAAATAAAATTAAAAATAATAATAAAACACCAAATAAATAAAAATTAATTAAAGAGTTTTCGGCACAGAAATTATTCAAATAGAAGGAACGAAAAATACAAAAAATACAAAAAAAAAAGATTAATAACTACAATCGGAATTTAAGGTATCAGCGTATCAAAAGCTCTTTAGACAACACTTTTTCTTGTATGAATGGAATGAAAGCATTGTTATCCTATTATCATTTTAAAAATAACAAAATATAAACATTTTTTTTGTTCTATTTCAAATAGAGCCAAGAAGTTCATTCACTCATTTTCTCTTTCTTTAAAGGATTTTGAGTATTTTATTTAAAATTAAAAATTTCACGATTTAAAATATAATAAATTATAAAATTCCGACTGTATATAATAATTATAAATAAAGAAATAAATAAATTTACCTCACTAAATGTTAAACGTTTTCTCGAGCGACGTTCATCATCTGAATCACTAGAATCATAAAATGTATTTCTGCTTTTATTACTTGTTAGATCCAGTTCAATTCTTTCATGTATATCATCAAACATGTAGTAATCACCAGATCTTATAGCTAAATTAGGATTAAAAAAAAAAAAATGAAATTAAACTTCAATTAAAATTAAGCGCAAAAACACATTTCAATATTCATTCAAGAAGTTTATATATATAAAAAAAAATAATAAATAATTAATAAAAGTTATGAAAAAGAAAAAGTTTTAAAAAAATTAGTAAAAACTGTACAAAAGTGATTGATAAAAAAAAAAACTTAAATTAAATTCGTAGGAAGAATAAGAAAAAAAGCAAATAAAGCATTAGAAACAAGAAAGCCACTTTTTGTTTTATTAAATTTTAGCCAAACTTTTTAATTTTCTTTAAATGAAAGAAATTACGCTATTACTATTACTACTTGTGGTTGCATTTTTTTTTCAAATCTATAATCGTTAAGATGATTAGTAAATTAGAGTTAATTATATACAAAAAAAAAAAGAAAGAAAAAACGTTGTTATATTATTGTCTAAAATGAAAAATTAATAATATTTCTTAATTATTTTTATAAATAAAAAAATTAAAAAAAAGGTTAATTATTTATTTTTCTATTCTAATAATTGCTAGAAATAATTGTTAGTAGAGAAAGAAGAAAATTTGTTAAATTATTAAATAAAAATGTAAAACAACACAAACAAGGGAAAAAAGAGAAAAATAAGAATGAGAAATAGAATTGAAGATTAAAAATGTTTACCCCTCAACCAAATCGATTGTTATAAAAATTATTGATTACAATTAATAAAGAGTTTAAATGCAATTTTATAAAAGTTAAACGTTAAATTAAATAATGTTTAGTCATGAATAAATAATGATTAATATATAAACATATATGTATCAGTGGATAGTTTTCCATATATAAGAAAACAGCTATATAAAAATGTAACAAAAAAAATTATATATTCAAAGCATATAAAACAATTTCTATAAAAAAAATTTCTCAGTTTATCAAAGGTTGAAAAAAAAAAGTAGTGACGTCGCTAAGAGGTCCGCACCGGTTGTGCACCATTAAAGAGAGTGACACCAAGATAGAAAATGTCAAATTTCACAGAGCAAACAAATCGAATACTCTCGAATGTGAAGACAAGGGTCCCACTAGACACAAGTAAGAATCTGAGTGTTTGATAATTATTGAAATAGGTTTCTGATCTAGAGCTGGTTAGAGTAATAATAAGTAATAATTTATTAAGAACTTCATTAAAATTAGGTACTGACCTGGGTTATTCATATATATTATATATAATTAAGAATTCTGTTATTTGACTACAATAAATTTTACATGGAAGCTCTCTGAATCTGAATCCTTATAAATTAAAAGAAAACATACTAAATAGTGATATTCCACACCAGGTGACACCAACTCTAACAACGCCACTACATAAAAGCTTCGTTAAATAATCAGCTTCATTTGCGATTAATTTTTGTAATATTAAAACTACATTGAATACCAACCACCCACTGATAATATATATGTTTATATATTTCTTTTCTTTTTATTTTTTTTTTAGTTTATTTTTTTTTTTAGAATAGTTAAATTCGCTAAATGAATCATTATTTGATGATTGAATTATGTAATTTTTACCATCTCGATTAGTTGTTGGTCTTCGTTGCATACTAAATGGTCTTTGTCCTGGATATAGTACATCTATAATTAAAATAAAAATGTTCAAAATCTAAACATAAATATGTTGGAAAGCAAAATAAAAAATAAAAGTAAAACGAATATAAAAAGTAAAAATTCTCATAGTTAAATGAATTAATTAATTGTGTAAAAACTCTACTAAAAATTTTTTGCATAAATATATAATAAGTATAATGAAACAACATAAAAATTAATGAATTAGGAAGGGTTATATATACACAACAATATTATTTTCATTCTTTTTATTATTATTATTTATTATTATTATTACACAAAAAAAAAAAAATTAAATTAAATAAAAAATAAAAATTATTAATAATTGTTTTTTTTTTTTTTTTTGTAATGTAAAATATGTTTTTTTTTTTTTTTTCTTGTATTCTCTCTTCATTGTAATGTTTTATTTACATAAAATAAAATAAAAATTAATCTTCATTTCTGAAAAATAAATAAAAGAAAATTGATTTAAATAAAAATTCAATATATATTACACATTAATAAGAAAATTAATAAGAAATAAAAATCAACGAAATCATCATCGTTATTATAAGTCATCTTTCGGAGACTTACTTGAAATCGTTTTAAAATTAAATTGTAATAAAGATTACACTTTACACATTAAATTTACTTGTATCTCCAGAATTGGTAATCCATTTTTTATTTACATTTATTCATAAAAAAAAAATCATCAAAGCTACTTATATCGATAATTTATCATTTAGATAGATAAATAAGTAACTAAAATTAATTAAAAATAAAGCAAATTATATTTAATTATTACAATACGCCAGTAGTTTGTGTTGTTTATGATGATTATTAATTTTTTTTTTTTTTTTTTTGATTATTTACATATAATCCATCTGTATAATTTATATAGTCTGTTTGTGTACATCTTACGCAATGCCACAACTAGACTTCTGTGCTTTGGTTTTTCATGTACTTTTTATTAATGGTACATAAATACCGTTCAGCAAGTAAATCTAGTTAGGGCATCACTCATGATCATGACTTTTGTATTTTATTAAGGAATATAAAAATAAAATTAATTTAAATAAATATTAGTTAATTATTTGTTTAATATAAAAACTTTACAATATTTATATGTAATATACAAGTCTGCAAAAAAAACAAACAACAATTTGATTAAAACTTTGTTATTATTGTTTTTATAATTACATTCATGATGCGATGTTGGTGATCTGGATGATGTGGATATAATTGATTGACGGTAATATATATCACTGGGTGCCCAACTAGACTGACGACGATGATTGTTTACACTGACAACGCCGCCTGTTCGTGTTGATTGATCATCATAACCATCTTGACACCATGAAGTACAACTAGATCGACGACGTTGTTGCGCTTGCATTAAAGTGTCATCTTGTGCCCATGATTGTACCATACTCGATTGACGACGACGAACCACTGGATGAAGGTGATCAGATGAAACTCCTTCATCGTCTAACTCCTTTAAAAAGTTTTGTTTTTTTTTTTTAATTTGGATTATATTTGATAAATTTGGTAAATTTATATTTACGTCAGGCGGATTAAGTGTACTTGACAATCGTCGTCTACTCGGACTTGCATTTGGATCACCTTGATCAGGCCAAGATACCGTATTTAAACTAGATTGTCGCCGGTGTTGTCGTGTAGCCGGAGGTAAATTAGCATTTGCAACCGGTACTACATTATTAGTCACTTCAATTGTAGGTGGTTGTACAATTAGAGTATGTGAAATAGTACTTTCTTCAGCTGACGCCTAATTCACGTATTTCGTTAATGATTTAATATTGACAAATTAGAAGGCAATTAATACTTACTTTCATATTATATGGTGGGGGAGAAAATACGGGAAATGATTCATCATCATTTGATCCAGGTATTACTGGTATCAATTCAGATCCGGGTGGAGAACCAAATGATAAACGCTGAGGTTCTAAATAACCATCTAAAGATACAGTCATTACAGCTGAACTAGGCGACGGAGCCTATAATTTTATTTATCTTGTTTTTTTTCTGCTTTTTTTTATATATATATTTATATAATAATCACAAACAATAAATTTTCGCACAAATCACAAAATTATTAACTTTCATTAATTATCACTTTATTTTGGTGCACAAAATTAGAAATTAAACATTTTTTTTTTTAATTTTTGAGTGCAAATAATAAATTATTATGTGTGCTTGTTACGTGCTCGTGTAATACTTTGGACTATTAACCAAATATTAAAATATTTACTTGTAATAATGAACCACCGCGCGGTGTCAAACCAAAACCAAGTTCTGATGGCAAATCTGAGCCAACCTCTCCTTCAATTAATACAGAACCAGCAACTTCATCTTCAATTGGTGTATGGTAACCAGCACACGATGACATACTATGTGTACGTGCTAATGGTGCTGTACCTTCTACAAATTTATTTTTCAAGAATACTCAAAACCGTTGTAATTTTTTATATTGTTTATTGCAAAGACAGAATATCAAATAAAAAATTATTTTAAATAAATATTTACTTACGTTGCGTAATTAAGTTATTGAGTTTATAGCAATATTTTTTTTTATTTTTTACGTTATAAATTTATAAAACAAAAATTTCAAACCAAAAACAATAGAAACAGAAAAAAACTAGAGTAAAAAACATAAAAGCACAAAACTTAAATCGGATTTTATGGGGGAATTTAAGAAAAAAGTAAAACAAACATCCAATAATATTTTAACTTTATCAAATAAATAGTTAAAAATATAAATCAAAGTTCAATAACACAAACGGCTAGCATAAATAATTAGGGAATTTCAATGCTTATAATTAGATAATGGTTTAATAAATAAAAAATCATCCACTTACCAGCACAATGTGTATCAGGTTCACGAAATGATTCCATAATCTTTTGTTGTGTTGCCTTAATACGATCCATTTTTTGTTTAATTTTATATAATATTTCTTCTTCTTTATCAGCCTGTTGCTGCATACGTTTCATACGTAATTCCTCAATTAATTCACCTCCCCTAGAAAACACGTTTATATTTTGTAATTACTTAATTGATTTATGTTTTCGTAATATTTAATAATTTAGTTACCTTGATGCTAGCATTGCACTTGCTTTTGCTTCATTTATAATATGAACAAAGTAATAACTTTTAAATATACGTAGTTGAAATATCAAAAATGCAAAGCATATACCATCCCAAACAAGACCTACATCTTCTCTCGGTACTGTACAAGACTGTAATGACTGTAAATAAAAAAGATGCAAAATGACAAATAAAATAATTCTTCAAAATGATAATAAAGTTTATCTAACCGCTTTAGATAATGTTGTTCCAAACTTTTGTATGCACGTAATACCAAGAAGTTGTATAAACCAACAATTATTTAAAGCGATAGCATCTAAGAAAATGCAGCCAGCAATTTGTAATAATGCTTTTATTGAAATGACAACCACATTATATCCGATTAACCAATTCCACCATTTTAATATGGTATGTATAGGGCGTAAATAAAAATCAGAACCTTGCCATAAAAATATGAATGAACCAATTAAATAACCAATTGAGAATAAATTGACACGATTAGTTCCTGTTAAAAATACAATTGCTAATGTTATCCAATAGAATGATAATAAAACACCACGTTTAAATATATCTAGCCAATTTCTAACAAATGCAATAAAATCAGGCATAGGATTCAATAATGTCGAAGTACCAAGGCTTTCAAGTTCATCAACAACAGATTTATTGGATCCGCCTGGAAACTCTAAATTTGCTCTATCATATCTATACTCAATATTGAAAATTTTATGTTGCCTTGATATGCATAACAATAGTATAAAATCGCACATCAACTTAAAACTTTGTAAATATAATGATGCATCCGGGAGCATAGCCCATTTTTGAAGATTGCTCAAAATTCCAGAATTCCATGGGTAATCTTAAAATAAATTTTTATTTATTATTATATTTAATGCATATATATAAAAAATATTTTATTATTTACGTATACAAAATCCTGGTGGTAGTCCAACTATAATTATATATTGTAATGGAATAGAGATGACTGTAAACCATTGAAATGCAGGCCAAACCACTGATAATTTTTCACGAGACAAAGCAAATAAGAGGCATAACCAACATGCATAAAAGCATGCAATCAAATCCATACGAGTTCCAATTAATGCAACAGTTGCCATTAAGCACACTTCAATTCCAAATTTGTAAAAGCCATAATTTAACATATATTTTAAGAAATATCGTAAATCTCTTTCTGCGTCCATTCGTTTAATTTTCGGAAACAATACTAGTGGACGTTGAGTAGACAGTCCCTGGGTATATCTAAAATATGTTTGTAGTCAATACATGTAAAATACAAAATATACAGTTTTTAGATTTTTTTGAACCACCTCTTATGTCTTTGAGATAAATAAACAATTGCATGTAATGTAACTATAGCCAAATATGTTATATAAGTACGCAATAATTTTGCTAATCCTCCTGTACCTTCGATTTTGTCTAAGCCAAACCAATCAGCATTATTTTGAGTTTCTGGCATATAAGTATCCTACAAATAAATAATAAATTAGATAACTTCTCTATTTAATGATAAAAAGAAAAAAACTAATTAGATTTACCGTGCAATTAATATCATAACTTTTATGATTTATGTATTCAACTTGATAAATCATTTTAGCTAGTAAATATACTGCTACAATAAGTGACATAATACGGCTAATTAAAACTTGGAATTTTGAACGGCCTAAAAGTGCAACAACTGGGAAAAATATAAATACCGCATGAAGTACACAAACCTATAATTAAAAAGTATTTATTTTAATTTTATAATCATAATAATAATAATAATAAAATGTGTATTACCTCGTTTACACATATCCAGAAAGCATAAACAAGTATTACTTTTATTAAATGTAATTCAAGGAATAACCAAATAAGTTCAAAACAATTTTTTATTTTACGTATAATTAATCGAGATAACGTTTTAACCTTTAATATAAAAAAAGAAAAGTTAAATTAATAAAATAATTAAAGATAAAAAATAAATATTAATAAATAATTATAATCAATTAAAAAAAAATACTTTTTTTATGTCTAAGCGTTTCGTTTTTTTCTTTCCATCATTTGATGTTCTAGGACTTTTTGATTTATCTTCTTTATCAGATAATACTTGAGCTTCTACATGACCATAATTCGTACTTGTTGTCTTTGATATTACTGATCCGTCACTTTCTCTTACTCTGTTAATATTTTTAAGCATACATTATAATTTAGTTAAATATTAATTATGGATTTTTTTTTATATAGAAACCTTGATGGTACTTCAAATAAAGCTAAAAATTTCTTATGGAAATAATGCAATTGTAAAACGGTCATAATAACAATTAATGTTGGATTAACTAAATGCAAGAATAAATCTTTTGTTTTATATATCTCTAAGCCAATATCCTTTTGCAATGTTTCTGATATATTTAAATAACGTTCCCAATATTGTGGAAATCTATCAAATTGATATGTATAAACTAATATTAATATTGACATCGCATAAACAATAACAGTTAACCAAAATCCAATCATAATTTTTTTCCACACTTTCCACGATATCTAAAAAATTAAAATAATTTTTATTATAGAATTCAATAATCATACATATAAATATAAATTAATAATTTACTTGAAATGTAAGTAAAAATAATAAAAATAATGCCATGTAGATAATACGAAAACCAGTCATACGATTTCCAGTTATTGCTGATAAAAATATTGTAAGAATTATAATTAAAATCCACGTTTTAATCAATAATGAATTTAAAAAAATGCCAGCTTTAGTTATAAATTCAGATGATTTTTTCGACGTTGCTTTTGGAGCTAAATCTATAAAAGGTAAATCGAAAAAATATTTTTATTTTTTTTTTTTTAAACACTTCTAATACTCTATCTACAAATGAATAAATAATTAAAAAAAACCTGATGTTGCTGCACCAACTGTAACCTGCAATGGTGACACCATATCAGCTAATGCCGATTTTTGTTTATTTAATGTACGATCATGATTCATTTGTCTTAATGTTACCAGAAATATAACATTAAAAAATGTTTTTGCTAATAAAGGCACACACGGAATATGTCGATATTTTACAAAGCCAATTTGCTCTAGATTTGCATACGTGACCTATGTTTTATAAATATAATTAAATTATTTTTTAAAATAAGAATAAAAGTAAATTAATATGTTTATTACATCTAATGTGGTTGGTAATTCTTCTTCAGTCAAATCCATACCATATAAATATTGCGCTAATAATAATAATTGAGCGTACATAACGATAAATGGACTTGATTGCAACATAGTCTTCCGTTGGTTTGGAATCATCCACAATACATTTGCCCATATTAATAACACAAATGTAAGCCAACTATGAAATATTATACTCCATGCCTAAAATTTATATAAAAAACAAACAAACTTTTAATTAAAAATATAGAAAAGAATCAACAAATACATTACCATCATTGCAATATTTGTAAAAATATAACTATTACGATAAAGTATATTTCCAAAGCTTTCGAGTGCAAAAACAAAATTTTCCCAAAAATGTGATTTCTCTTCATCATCTAATGATTCTGATATTGCTAGCGTAATTTTTATCAATTAATAATTAAACGAAATATTAAACATCTAAAAACAAAATCACTAACCTAGAGAGTCTAATGGTATTCCTTGTGACTCAGGTGCAACACCAGATGTATACTTTTTAATATCACGTAATCGTCGCGTGCTTTTTCTCATTAGCTAAAATAATTATTAAATAGCATTTATTATTTTTTTTTTTGTTTCTTTTCTTTTTTCATTTAATTTAATTAAATTATCATTTAACAAATTATAAAAAAAAAAAAAAAACTCATATTTTACACTTTATTAATTATTATTTTTTTTTTATACATTTTTCTATTATTATTTTAGCTTTGTCTTTTATTTATTATAGAAATTTAAAAAATGTAAATAATTGTTTGTGATGGGTGGTATGATGTTAAATAATAATAAAAATAATATGAAAATTAATTAAAATGATTATTATGTGAGATTTAAATAACTAATTAACAGAATACAAACAAAACAACAGCCAAAAAGTATCCAGAGTTTTGAAAAGCTTAAAATAACAATTAGGAAAAATAAAACAACTACAGTAACAAAAGCATACAAATTATAGAATTAAAAAAGCCAAACAAACTACAAAAATTAAGGATACAAAACCAAAAAAAAAATAAAACTCATCAACAATAGGTTGCATTTAAAATTTAATTAATAATTTACTTTACCTAATTTGCTTTCAGTAATTAATTTTTTGATTTCAAGAGTTTTCTATAGGTAAATACAAAACAATTTAACGAAATAAACCCCCGCCACATATATGACTGATTGATTAATTAATTTAATTAAAAAACAAAAAAGAAAATCAAAAATTTACTCAAAATAATCGATAAATTTATTAAAAATATCCCTTACCAACACAACCCATATAAAAGGAAACAATAAAAAAAAATAAATAAAACAAAGACATAATGAAAAATAAAGTTAAATAAAAATACGTACAGGAGTTTTTTCATTAAGAATCGTAGATGATTCACCTGGTGCTCTACTAACATTTCCCTAAAAATGCCAAGTATTATATATAAACAATAAAAAAAAAAATTTTTTTTTTTTAAATATAAAAAACACAATATCATAACAATTTTTAATAAAAAACCAAATTAAAGAAAATATTAGAAAATTAAAGAATTAAAATAAATAGTCATCATTTTGTTTGTAATATAATTAATTAAAATAATTAACAAATAAGTGTTAGTAGCTAGTATTATGTTTCTGAAAAATAAAAATAAATAAATTGATTGCACATAGAAAGAAACTAAAAATTAATATTATTTAGTAATGAAAACGTCGAATTGTGAACAAGGATTGAATATACAGGACATTTTATATATCAAGGAATAAAAAAATTTATATAAAAAGAAAAAAAAACCAAATAAAATAAAAACAAATGTACGTACCTCAAACAGCATTTGGTTTGAATTTTGCAATCGTTAACACGATTACACGTTTGAACTGATGTTTTTTTTTTCTCTTATTAACAATTTCCAATTAGTATTTAAAAAATTTACAATTTTTCAATTTATATACATAAAATTTATTTATTTACTTTAAAAACATTTTAAAATACTTTATATAAAAAAAATTAAAAGTGAATTAAAAAATTGGTTTTTTATATAAAATTAATGAAAATCATTGAAAATTATTCACAAAAATCGTGTAATATATATTTGGAGTATTTTATCTGTATTTGTATATATATTTTTTTTTTTTGTAAATTTTAATTCATAAATATCATTCCTTACTTTAATCTTTTTCGCTGATGTTCGCCAACGATCTGATGGAATTTTTCTTCTAGGCATACTTTTTCTTTCCAAACGTATTGATACCTGACGAGAAATATGTGTACCATTTTCTAATTGTCCAAATGCACCACCACGTTTTTTCTCTTCCTTTACCATCAGTTTTCAATATTTTTTTATTTTATTTTTTTTTTTTTTATATTAAGGAGGCTCAATATCAAGTAAAGGAAAAGGAAAATTGATAGTGTTTTTGGAAATTAAAGGTTTATTAGGATAGTTCATTTTAGTTTTTATTATTTTATTATTGGTAGATAAGTTATGTTTCGTTTAGTTTAGAAAACAAAGAAAAAGAAGAATTGCAAAGACAGGTTATAGCTGATTTTTAATGATTAATTAAAAATTCATTATAAATAATAAATCAAAAAAAAAATGTATGCATTGAGAAATTAAAACAAAGATAAAATGTTTAAAATCAAAGTCTGGAGACTTTATAATCTTCCTCATACATAAGAATTTTATCAATAAAAAAATTATCTTTAAGAAAATTAATAGAATATACGGTAACAAATAAATAACTTATCACTCTCTACGCATTCATTAAATTAAACATTCACATACGGATGCAATAAAATCAATAAAAAATGTATGGAATAAAAAAATCTTACTTGAGGCTTTCCTAAAATTGCTGAACTTAATGCTAATGTATAATAGCATAAAAATAATGTAATTGGATTGAAATAAACATCAAAGTTATAATCGTCATTGAATGTCCATATTCGAATATCTCTATCAACACTGCACGTTGAGGTATAAATTGAATTAAAACCGATCCATCTAAAAAAAAAAGGAAAAAACCTAATGACATGCTGATCTAATAAATTATCAAAAAAAAAAAAATCGTACCTTGGTATATAACTTTCTGGTGGTAAATATTCTTGTGGCCATGGACTTTGATAGGCTAAATATGACAATATGTGTATTGCTAAAACGACCATAATTATTCGACAAAGAATCGAGTAACCTCTAAAAAATTAATTAAAAATTATTAAAATAAATATTGCAGAGAAAGCGCAAACAACAAACTTTCTAAGTTCCTTATAGCACGCCCAATAATTAAGAGAACACAAAAATATCATTAAATATAACCAGCCAGGTATTGATGGACGAAATATCGATGTCATTAATAATGCAACCAGCGATAAATAACATGCTGAATAAAAATGATGAAATATTAAACCAAAATCAAATTATCCTTTAAAAATATGTAAATTACCAATATTCACTGTTAGGTTAGAGAGTTCATTTTCACGTCTAATAATTGGAGATTCAACGGATGTGTCTGTTGTTACGTCGCCCAGATGTCCAAACGCAACTTTTTTGATTAAAAAGTACAATGTTATCGATGATAAAAACATAATTATTTCAGGTAAAATCCATCCAATAATTGATAGAACACTAAACACAAAAATCACATTTATTCATTTATTTTATATATATAGCAAGTTTATTAGAAATTACGTTAAATCATCCAGTCGTATAAGGCCTACATGTCGTAATATTTTCTCTAATAAACCACATTTCTCAACGATATCATTTCCAAGAACTATTAGCACAATTTGAAAGCTTATTTGAACTAATATAATTATTGTGGTAAATGCAATGACAACCTTTAAAAAATGGCCAGTATGTCCTGAAAATTTATTTTAATTCAAAATTTAATTCAAGATTTAAATTAATTAGCAAATAAACAACAAACCATTTAAATTTCTTGGTGTTGCTACAGGCGCAAAAGGTAAATAAAAAAATAACAGCAGATATGGCAGTGACATTCCTACAGGACGAAACAGACAGCCTGAAAAAAAAATTATAATCAATTTAAATTTAATTTGTTTATGCTTTATGATATGGTTATTTATTGGCATTGCACATTACAACTCTTTTAAACTAATTAATCAATCAATATGCCAATAATTTGTAATCAGGTTCCATTAATAGTCTAACGTATTTCTCTTTAAACTTTTACATTAAAATTAGATCAATTATTTCAGTTATAATTAATTAAATGTAAAGAAATAGGGCATTAACTTTAGAACCTTCCTGTTTATACATATATATATATAAATTGTTCTAATTTCTTTTATTTATATTGCCCTTTAATAGCGTGATTTGTGCACACCTTTAACAAGCAACATAATTTTTGCTCATTTTTTTATTTTTATTTAAAAATAGATAGAATACATAATAAAACGTTAACAAAATTAAGTCCTTGCCTATTATACTGTCTTATTCCAATTATTATTTATTTATTTATTATTGCAAAATAGATTAAATATAAGGATAAAAAAAAAAAAATTGATAGGGTATTGTTAAAAAAAATAATAAAATCTAATTCATTAAAAACTACAATTAGTAGCATTACATATAATAAAATTGTAAAAATATGTGTAGACAGGAAATTAAGGGAACGCCACCGTATATTAAAGGAATAGAAAGTGAAATAAACATAAAATAGGACAATTAACCTAATAGAGTAAAACTGGAGCAAATTGAACATAAACTGAAACAATGATAAAATAAAAAAAAAGGTCAAATAAATAAATTAAAAAAAAAAAAAAAAACCAAAAGGTAAAAATAAACTTTAAATTTACGTTTTACTTTAAGGGTGTGTCCCTTGGGTGAAATTTTTTTTATGTTTTATTTTACATTTGGTGCTAGAAATTCTATTTTTTTTTTTTTTTTGGATAATATTATTCATTTTCAAGTAACAAAACTAAACAAAACAATATAGCGTGCAATTGTATAATTTATTTATCATTTCTAGTTTTGTTAATGAAAATAGTAAGTGTGTAAATGGATATTTAAACTAATAACAAACAAATATCAAATAAATTTTATTCGACAGTTAAAAGACTGCACGTCAGATAATACGTTTTATTAAATTATATTACAGGATCTTTCTGGATTTTCTATTGTTTTATTGCTGTTTTTAGTGAATTGGGAATATAAATTTTAATTTACACACTGACTTTTAGTACAACATCTAAATTACCAACAATGAAATAAAATTCAATCAGTTATTTAACAGAATAATTACCGTCAAATTTTAATGTAATTCTTATCCCAAAACTACTGATAAACCAAGACATTATTACTAAATTTGAATATTTCTTATTTCGATTTATTTTTAGTTTTTATACATTTCAGATAAAATAAAAATGGCATAATCCAAACAAATGGTATGTTCCAAAAAAAAAAATTAAATGAAATGAGGAAGGATATATAATAGATAATAAATAAAATCATTTAGTTTAAATTAAATTGAATTTAATCAATTTATTAGCAGTTTGTTTTGATTTCATTTGATAAAATAAACGGAAAACACAAACCAAGCCCCTTTTTTTTTTTAGTAATAATAAAAATCAATTTAGAAAAACTTTATAACTTTCAATTCAATATTTTATTACATTATTAAAGTCTATATCAATTAAATCATAATAAATAATTCACCTGTAATACTGATTATTAAGTAAAGTGATATAAGTAAATATAAATTGCCTTTTCAAATTATATTAACCAAATAAAACTATTTTAAGCAACAAAATATATATAAAGATATGACCACCAATAAAGTTCCAATCAATGAAATTTCATTTTACGTTACCATTCATGGTATCATTTATAAATACGAAAAAATCACATAGAAAATAGCAAATATAGAAGCAAAGAGTAGAACAAATATTATTGATTGATTATATAGAAGAAGTAAAAAAAAATCATTTAAATAACAAATCATTTCCTTGAAATTATTCAATTCAATTCAGTTTTTTTTATTAATGAGAAGCAAAATAACAGTCACCACGCACCTTTTCAAAGCTTTTCAGATACACCTTTTAGTTATAAGTTTCGTGCAAATTAACTCACCGTGCAATTGAAAAGGCACCTTAATTAATAAAAAAAATTTTAAACAAAAAAAATAAATTACTTTTACAAACAAAATCAAAACGCGATATATAAATTAATTAGACAGACATCCAGGTCTTAAAAATGAATTAAAAAAAGAGAGAGAATGGTTTTGAAAAATGATAATAATTTTATGAACTTAAACTGACTGTTCCACATATTAATAAGACACTAAATTTTATTTATTTTTTGTTTTATCATTTCTATCTATTTTCTCATTTAGTTTTTTACTATGCAAAAACAAAAACAGAAAAAAAAAAAAATTATTATAAAATGTCATGACATATTTACTTATCATTAAAGAAAGAAATGAGATTTTTAATGAAAAATTCTTAATTAAAAAAAAAAAAAAACACATAAAGGTATCTAACAATGCAAAGTGAGACATTAGATACATTAGGGACATGCATGCTAAT
This sequence comes from Ptychoptera albimana, assembly GCA_961205885.1. Taxonomy (NCBI): domain Eukaryota; kingdom Metazoa; phylum Arthropoda; class Insecta; order Diptera; family Ptychopteridae; genus Ptychoptera; species Ptychoptera albimana. Next base: position 21,012,179 of record OY540801.1, read on the forward strand.
TAGGCATATAAATAATTGGTGAACAAAAAAAAAATAGAGAAACAAAGAACATCAACAAAATAACATAAACAATCCCGGTAAGTAGCTTTTATTTAAACTTATTTAACCTTTTACAATAGACCATATAAATATTTTAAAAAATAAAAGAGATTTTCATGAGTGTACTTTACACCAGACATGACCAAAATACATGCACCTCGCGACATTTCAATAATATTTGTATTTTTTTTTTAATCATATTACACATTATTTTTTTTTTTTTTTATAAATTATTTTTGTTATGTTTAACATTCATTAGTGATGTGTTTAATGATTAGTGATCCCACTAAGGAGCTACAAAAATGCTACTTTCATACCGACATATAAAAATTAAGTCCCGTGCGTAACTAATCCACTGTACAATGAATCGCACGTTTTGCAATAAATAATAAAAAAATAATTAATTAGTGGATTTTTTTATTATTATTATTATTATTATTACATAGAAATAGAATTCCGATGAAAAACCAATTTATGTTATTATCTAATATATAATTTTAGATTTAAACAATGAAACAATTTAATCCTAAATGTCCTAATGCTAAAACTTGAGACATCCTATTAGTTAGATAAGTAGGATGACACAAGTACTTCAAGTGTTTAAGCCACCTTCGTTTATAAGCAAGAATCTATAATCAACAAGAAGCTGCATATGTAAAACATTTAAAACGTATTAAAAGGTTCTAAAATTACATTTTTCAAATTCCTAATATATTTTCTTAAGTAATAAGTAATGAAATTCCAAGAATATTAAACTAAAAAATCATCAAACAACCAAATAAAATAAAATCAAGAAAATTTCACCAAGGAAAATAGTGTAAAAATCTACATAAATAAATGTAATTTATGTAAAATTATATCTAATTAACTGTTATATTTATTTTAATTGTTATTTTGTATTCAAACAAAACAATTTAAAGAATTTTTGGATAAATACATTTATTTTGTCTGGTTTATATTATCTATCATGAATACAAATTATTTATTACAATTGATTTTTAAACTTTAAAATAATTTATTTTAACAAATATCAAAAATAAAATTTCAATAAAACTAATAGCAGACACACACAAAAAACTACAATTGTGATGCCAGCCAATAGTCAACAATAAATTTGCCATAACAAAATAAAAACAATACAAAATAAAACACCAAATAGAAAAACAAATTTTGAATAATTTATTAAAAAATTAATAAAAAAAATTTTGCAAAATGTATTTATAAATAAAAGATTTTCTCATCATGACAAAATATTTATTGAAACAAATATTGAATTTAACAATGAAAAAAAAAAATACATCAACGCCAAGTATAAACATAAAAGCACAACCAATTATCTATATTATAACAAAGGTGTAAATTGGCAAACATAAAACCTAAACGGGGATAAAATGTAATAAAAAGGAACCCATATAGACTGAATAAATAATTGGATATTAAAAATGAATATGCAAAAAAGCTAAACCTTGACTTTTATTGATAAAAAATAATTTATTCATGAAATTAATATTCTAATTTAAAAATATTTTTATTTATTTATCAAGAATTTAAAGGCGTCTTTTCTATATAACTCGTATTAAAACCATATGTTGTAATGATATTCATAGTAAATTGTTCGTTAGGTTAACAGCGATTTATTTGCCATTTAATCGGTCACAAATGTATTTGACCTGAGCACATTGTTTAAACTTGGTGTCATTCAAAATGATTTAAATTAAAATGATTAATTAATTAAACATAAAAACAAAAATTTAATAAATAATTAAGCTAAAGTTCAAATAAAAAAAAAATGTTTGTTAACAATATTTATGTGTTATTACTACGGTAGAGCAGCATATATATTTATTAAACGAAAAAATAAAAAAAATAAATAAATATTTAATTTATAAACAAATATATGACCTAATTTTGATTTAAAATTTATAAAAAAAAATTTTATTTAAACTTTTGTAATTAAATTAAAAAATTGTAATTTAATTAAAATTAACCGATTAAATATCATATAGAGTATGTATCAAGAGTGATGACAATTTTTAATTATTATTGCGCAAAAAATAATAGTAATCAATAGTCAATAATATTTGTAAATTAATAATCTTATGAATAATTCTATACGCTGATGACACAACAGATAAATTAATGCATCACTAACTAAAATCGTATAAAGCAAAATGCTCAGTCTGATATATTTACATATTAACATTTACAGATCAAATCTAAATCCGGCACTGATAATACAATAAAAAATGATTTTTTAATCAAATTACGTCATTCTTTTATAAATATATATATATATTTCATATGCATCACTAAATAAGAAAAATAAATTAACATTCAGCGAATAAAATTATAAACAAAAACTGTTGTTGTGTGACCATCTGAAAAAAAAGGCAAACAAACGAAACTTCGCGTTAAAAACTTCCAAAAAAACATGAAATATAAGTAAATAAATACATAATTCTAGTCTTGAAACAAGGTTTTTGATCTATTTATCTGAGAGACTATTAAATTTAAGGCAGCTATTCTCCAACCTATTTTTTTTTTTTTCATAAATAAAATTTAATATAAGTCATATTTATACGTCCCTCTAACAAAACATTAATATTGTTTATTCTAACATTATGGCATTTGCCACTTTATAGACAGTATAAATATACTCTTTTAAGCTTCTAAATATATTTGTATGTTAAAAAAAAATATATAAAAATTATCTAACACATCGTAACAGGAAAATAAATGTGTCGTCTCGTCATTAGAAAGAAAATTTCATTATTGCACACAACCGTTTTTGATTTTTATTTTCTAAATATTTTTTTCTATTTAATACAAAGTAAAAAAAAAAAAATTCACTAAACTGAGTGAATCATAAAATATAAACAAAAGCCCAGCCCAAATATGAATTTAATAATATTTTTGTAAAATTTTTATTCAATGTATGTAACAAACTTTAATTATATTTACATATCTAAGAAATATTTAAAAAAAACAAACTACAATTAAGTGTTAATCACATAACATACATATAATAAATAAAATAATAAAAAATTATTATTGTGCGATATGAAGAGTGACTTATTTATTTATTTATATATATTTTTATAATATAAAATTTTTTTTAATCAATGTAATTATATTTAATTTATTAAAATGAAAAATTAAAAAAAAAAAAAAATTATAATGCACTCGAAATAAATGCAGTACACGCCAGTTATATAGATTAAATTTTCATTTTACTACTATTTATATCATAAATTATAAATGAAATAAAAAGTTGATGCAAAACGTACAAATATAATAAAAAAAATAAAAATATTGTAATAAAAAATAATACTTTTAAGGAAACATAACATAAAAAAAATGTTATGCTATGTTTGAGTTACCAAGCATAATTCACAAAAATAATATATTATTAAGAAGACGCAGAAATAAATGAAATTTATAAAGCAAGGCATTTAGCATTTCAATTAACACCAAACATTAAAAACCCCACCAGTGAATAATATATTTGTACTTGTAATTCATGAAATTAATAAACTAATGAGACATATTTACGTAGGAAAATAACACGTCAAAGCTTAAACAGCTTAGATTAATGCGAACTATAATCCCTTAAAGCTTATTTTTTGTGAAACCAAATTTTATTTAAAAAAATTAATTCAAATAACAGTCCGTCTGATTCAGTACATTACAGTACGTCATTTGTACTCCTTATTAAAATACTTTTTATTGACCTGAGACGGATTAATCAGTATTTAAACAGATGATTATTATAAATTTATTCAATATCTACTACATTAACAAGTGTAAATACTATAAAAAAAAGAATATTGTGTTGACTACAATTCATGACATTATTTGACTTCAATTTTGACTTAACATTATGCTTAAATCATAATTTATGATAAACAAAATAATAAAATTCATTTTATTTACTTTATTTACTTATTACATATTAATTTTCGTGTTTTTTTTTCCGCATATCTTTTAACAAAACTCCTAATAAATCAGATATTAAAACAATACTAATAAAATATTTTTATTTAAAACAGTTGGTAAACATATTAATAAATAACTTATGTTATCATATAGAGAGAAGATTTAAATATATGTTTGTTAAAACTTAAATACATTTCATTAGTATTTGATATTGGAAATTTAACAAATAGGTTTATTAGTAGTGGTTTTATTTTAGTAACTAATAAAATATTTATCATTAATAATTCGCTGAAACAATAATGATAGTTTAAAATCAAGATTAAAGGCAAAAGCAAAGCTTTAAAATTGTATAAGTTTAGAATATGGATATTACTGATCTGAAAAATCTGACAAATTCTTGACAGTTTCAATAACTTAACTCATACTACTTCCTGCATTTTTAATCTTAAACGTGGTACAAACTTGTGAAAAGTAAAAGTATAGAACAAAAAAGTGAATGCTCACAAGCAAAATAAAAAAATAAAAAAAAAAAACAAATTTTAATTGTAGATTTTGCAAAAATATAATTTAATATCGTTAAAATTTATTATTATTTTCTATTTTTAAATATTAACTCTGTTGTTGTGCTCATGTAAATATATAATTTTCAGCCTACAGTTTATTTGTATTACAAAAGAAGTCTACATAAGTAAGCAATAAAAATAATTAAAAATTAATTTCCAAAAGAATATGTTCTTCTGTTGATAAAGATCAAAAGACTACATATGTATGCTATGTATATAGCGCATCAAATAGTTTTTTATTAATTAAATTTTCGTTACTTAAGAATAAAATTAATTAATTAAAATCTATTCACTATAAGAGGTATTAATTAAAATTAAAATTAAATAATCAAGTCAAGGTTAACTTTTATAACGACCTAATAGTAGCAAACAAAACAACAATACAGCCAGCAGTATATCCCATAATAAATTTTATTCACATTTTCGTTTTCACACACAAAAACAATGTAAAATATTATTTTATTTAATTTTTTTAATAATTTTAAATAAAAAGATAAAATTGTCGTAAAGATACTATTGTCTAGAATTTAATTATTATTTTTATATTGTACCAGTTGGTAGACGTTTATGTAAATAAAAAAGGTAAATGTGGGGCAACAGAGTTTAATAGTTTAGGGAAGGTTATAGAAATGTTTTTTTTTTTTTTCATTTAAAGTAGCAAATATATAAAATTAATTAAAATTTGTATAAAATTACCAATTATTAGAAACGTTATTAAAAAAAAAACATAAGCAGATGGTTAAACTAAGGGAAAGACTACTCTGTAAATAAATATTTATTTCAAATTCATTTGAACATAAAAAAAAAATTTTTAAACGTTATAAGCAGAAATATTTGTTTCTAAATAAGCTACAATAAAAATATATAAAAATTGAGAAATGTTAATTAAATATCTATTTATAACCATTTACTTTAATTTAACAGAAATTTCTTCTTCTAATTTTCACAGAAGAAATAAATGAAAAAATTACTTAATTGAAATGTAAATAAACATTTTTTGAATTTGTGTTTTTCTTTTTCCTTTTTCTTTTTCATTTTTGTTTAAGGTTTTAAATAGCCATATAATTACAACTTAAACATAAATTATAATGAAATACTCTTTAAAAAATGTTATTATTAATTAAGAAAAAAAAAAAAAAAAAGTTTTACTTACATGCGGCCAAAATAAGAGGTAGAATTACGCGCTGCAAAAACATGCACGCTAAATAGTTTGCCATCTTGCATACGTTTCCTTAAATATACCGTTATATTTTTAATTTCCCTTTTTATCCTTAATTCTGTAATAAAAATAATAAAATAAAATAAAATATTTTCATTTATTCGTAATTCTTTTATATTAAAGCAAATATGTGTTTCTCATTTTATATAAATTATGCTAATTTCTAATTAATAATTAAAAAGAAATTTTTTGTTATTCAAATTCATTATAAAATAATTATAATACAAACATTTTTATTATTAACTCCTTTATTATTAACCATTACGATCACATGTTATTCTATTACCAATTTCGTTTGAATTACAAATTACATATGATGGATAATAGAACATAGAGGAAATATTGCCGACGTAACCCATGTACATCAGATTCATTGACATTATAAGAGACTTAAAATTTGATTTAGTGACAAAGAAAATATACAAAGAGTCACAGACATAGACTTCAGCAACATTCATTACACCAACTTGTCACCAACCGCCTAAACAACTAAACCACAAACTAAAACTACAAAAATAGTTTAATGCTTAAATAAGACTCTCTTGAAAGACGTGGTTTAGTATAAAGGATGTAATGAACAGTCAGATACTATGAATAGTCATTGGGATTACTTCGTAAATGCATTTATTTTATATTATTAATTCGCAATAATAAGCAAAAATCAATTTATTTATTAGTTCAAGTGTTTTATTAAGCAAATACTTCAAAATAAATGAAAAAAAAGAAAATAATTAAATTATCAATTACTAAAAAAATATTGGTGACTGTTGTGGTTCACGGCCACCGTTGAAAACAAAACCTAATGGCATGAATACAAAAAAAAAATCTCGTTACCAACGTTCGTTTCATAATTCATCTATTTCCAACTAAATTTAAGAAACAGACAATCATCATCAATATTTTAATTAATATTAAAAAAGATAATCAATTAAGCTTTTTTTTCATTGTAATAACGCAAAACTAAAGCTGAAGCTAAGTAAACCTAATTAACATTTTATTGATTCAAAAGAGAAAATTAATGATAAATTAATAATTATTTATTAGTCCTATTAGAACGATACATTCATTTTAAAATTAATAAAACATTAAAAAGGACAAGCACAACATATAGCCAACAACGAAAACAACATAATGTTGACAAATTTAAATTTTTAAATTAAATTTAAATGGAAAATAGTGTAATGACATAATTATACAATCATAATAAATGAATACAGACAGAATAACTTAAAAAACAAAAACTAAAAATAACATTTTAATAATGTTTATACATATCGTAACAATAATAATAAAAAAAAAAAAAATTTGTTATTATTATAATCTTCTACATTACACCAATAAAAATAGTGAAAGTAAGTACATACATATGTTTTTCATTAGAAAAACATATTTTAATATACATAATACAATTAAAGTTAGACAAAATAGAAAATATTTTATTTTATATTAAATAAATTTTGTGATAAGGTGTAAAGTGTTTTTTTTTTCATTATATTTAATCAAGAATTAAAATTAAAATAAAACAGCTAAAGTAAATAAAATAATAAGAAATTTAATTGATAAGAAAAATTATTTTATTTTTAATGATAGAGAACAAGATATTAGAGAACAGAATGATATACTCTTAATTAGCATAGCTGTGGGAAATATTAAATTAGATAAAACTAAAAAAAAAAAACTCAATTTATGTGTGATAATCACACAACACGTCAGATTTCCTGTTAATTTCTTTTAACTTGCCGATGAAATAAAAATTTAATTTTCTCTATTCTAAGTACTTAAAGTCAAAGTCTAAGATTACTAACGAATAATGATCAAAATATTTGCCTTTCGATCGATATGTCTTATCAGAAATGATGCAACGATAAAAACGAATCATTTAATAAAATATGAGGTGAAATAAATCAATCACAGAAAGTTCTATCGGGCATCGAATAACAAACAAAATTTTTTAGAAATCGTATACATTTTCTGATGCATATGCCTGATTTTTTTTTTATTATCACACTGGAAAAGAAACCAATGTTTGACTTAAACCAATTAACTTTAATGCAATCTAAATATGTTAATAAAAAAGGCACAATTTAATTTAGAAGATATAAAAAAAAGCAATAAAACAAGCAAAATTAAATCCAAGACAAACAAAATATATTTCTTATTAAATTCCTGAAACCACCTCCATTCACATTCAACATTATTCGTACTCATTAAAATGAATTAAGAATTTCTGTATATATTTTAATAGTCAATCAACACTGAATTTATATGATTTATTTTTAATCATTTTGTTAATTTTATTTGTTTGTTTATGTTATTATTACATTTAAACAAATTAACATATTTGTTTGTTGTTATAATTAATGTTTATAATCATCGTAACAACTGTGTGTTTTGTTGAACTCTGTTAACAAGGTGAAGACTTTTCTTTTTCTTTTCTTTTCTTTTTTTTTTCGGAAATTATATTAAACAGAAATAGTTAATGAAAAGAAAAGTAATAATCAAACCACAATTTTAATATGCACGTTCTTTGGAAAACATAAAATATCTGTAAGATTAATAAAGTGCGGATTAAGGCTTTATTTTACGATGTAAGGTGATTATGTATAAAGAGTAAGACGTTGTGTATTCGCTTTTTATATATTATATCAATACTAAATACGGTACTGTGTGAAACCATACATAAATAAAATCTTTATCAGGCGACAAGAATTAAATAAAAATTTTTAACCATATGGTTGAATGAAATACGATGATTCGCAAAGACGTCATATTACAATTCTGACCAATACTGTTTTTATGATTTTCGATTGCGCAATTTTTCTATGTAGACAACGTATTATATTCGTTAATAACGACTAATATACAATTAATTAGAACAAACCATTAACCTAAATTAATCATGAAAATTAAAACTAAATAAAGCATAAGATAAATTTCGAATAAGAAAAATAAAAAATTCATACGTTATGAAGAATAAAACGTTATCAATTTATGATAAAATATTTATGAAATAAACCGTTTAAATTAAATACATTAAAGGCACGCAAATTTACCATACAAACCATCTAAGAACTAACAAACAAAGAAAAGCTTAAATGAAATCTTTAAAAGTGCCAATCAAAGAAATAAACAAAATTTTAACCGCTTTTTTAAAGCTTCGTTAAATTATTTAATTTTTTGTTACAACTCTTTTCTAATTATTTTGTTTTACTATCATTATTACTAAAAAAAAAGAAAACAAAAAAGGTAAAAAAAAAACTAAAAAAAAAACTAAAAATAAATTAATAAAAAAGGTTGCTTTAAGGAGTGCCAACACGCAATTTTTAACTACATGTCCTTTTTGCAGAGAAGAATATTGTGAAATTTCCTTCTACTTCGTTTTTTCTATTTTTTTTTGGTTTTTATTATTTTATAAATGACAATAAACATAATAGTTGGACATAAAATTACATTACAGTAACTACGTGAAGATACCTTTTACATGACATTTTTACATTCTACATTCGACATTCTATATGGTTTTTCACTGACTGTTTTCACAGACATGCTTCCAGAGAAAAAAAATGAAAAAAAAAAAAAAAAAACAAAAAAAAAATATTTTCCACATAATTTCATAATTGGTTGTAATTTGTACAAACATTCAAGCATAATTTATTTAACTGAATTATAGTAATATTATAATATCCTTTTTCTTTATGATTCTTTTTTAAATGGAAAAAATGTTTGAATAAAAAAAAAAAAAAAAAAACTTAAATACAAATATAGGAAAAGTGTGATGATATGGTTGAAGGTTGAAAATTCAATTTAATTAATTTAATTAACAACATTTTTTGTATTCAACTATGTTTATATACAGTGTTGGCCAAAACTAAGGGAACTGAAAAAGCGAGTGCACAATTGTTTGTGTAAATAATTGAAATGCTTAGAAAATAAAATTTTTTTTATTCATATTATTAGGTACATTCTTAAGCTACAATAATAATAAAAAAATAATAATTTCTTACGAAAGTTAAAAAAAATATTGCAATTTTACCGTAACCACATCCATTATCGACTGGACAAAACTAAGGGAACTGAATTGCAATGTTCAGTTTTATTATCAATATCAATTATCAATATCAATATTTGGTTGAATATCATATATTTTTTTTAACTGCCACACATCTCCGAGGCATTGATGTCACTAGATTTTGAATTATAGTATTTGGAATACTTTTCCAAGCCACTTTAACTTGGTTAAAAAGGTCGTCCTGAGTTTTACAGTTTTTCCTTATTATTTTCCGATCCCATAAATTTTCTATGGGATTGAAATACGGGGACTGAGCAGCCACTTCATAACGTCAATACAGTTTGTTTCCAACCACGTCTTCACTACATTTGACGTGTGTTCCGAATCATTGTCCTGTTGGAAAACCCACCTCAGAGACATTTCCTCTTCAGCATGTGGCAGCATATGGGATTCCAAAATATCCTTTTACACAAATCGATCCATGATATCCTCTACTCAACAAATGGTACCAATACCATGCTCAGAAGAACTCCCCCAAACAATTGTATTTCGTTTTCCGTATTTCATAGTTTCTTTTGTATACAAAAAATGGAGCCCTTGATTCAAAGTTGTCCTGACACGGTGGAATTCATCCGATCCTTTGATATTAAATTTGGAATCGTCGGAAAATAGTACTGATTTCCACTTTTCAATACTCCAATCAATGTAATTCATCGCAAATTTAATTCTGGCTTTCCTATTCTCCACTGATATAAATGGTTTTTTTACAATTTGAAATGAAGACAGCCCACCATCGACACCTCTTCGACGAATTGACCTGCATCTTCAAATTGTTTTTCAACTCACTTAAGGTTATGAACAGATTTATTTTTATTGTCCGAATTATCATAATGTCATCATGGCTACTCGTGTTTCGTGGTCTGCCATCTCGATGCACAGTCTGAACCGAAATATTGGCTTTATAAAAGTTAATTATGTGGCATATCACCGATTTTGCCATTGAATATTTAATGCACAATAATTTTTGACTAATTCTACTTTTATAATCAATTAGTATTTTTCCTTTAAGTTCGATCGAATATTTGTTTCTAGCCATTTTACAAGAAAATGGTATTAAAATAAACAGAACTCATCTGCAGATAATTAACGCACAGCATCCTTGACTTTTGTCGATTAATTTGTTAAAAGACATGGTTACTGTGCTTAGTAACGATATATTCTGAAATTTGGTCAAAAATCTGATAATAAAACTGAACATTGCAATTCAGTTCCCTTAGTTTTGTCCAGTCGATAATGGATGTGGTTACGGTAAAATTGCAATAATTTTTTTAACTTTCGTAAGAAATTATTTTTTTTTTATTATTATTGTAGCTTAAGAATGTACCTAATAATATGAATAAAAAAAAATTTATTTTCTAAGCATTTCTATTATTTACACAAACAATTGTGCACTCGTTTTTTCAGTTCCCTTAGTTATGGCCAACACTGTATATATATAAAACAAAAAATGTTTACTACATTTACTGAAAAACGAAGTTTATTAACACCAGTGACCAGGGCTGGTTTGTTTAAAACATTTTGATTTAAACCAAACATCGGTCATGATTTATATATTTGACATGATTTATACACTAATGACTTGTTTTAATTAAACAATTTTTGTAACTAAATTAAATTGAAGAAATGCTTTTGTATAAGAGATTTTCGTTAAAAGAATTTCTAGAGACATAATGGATTAACTTAAACATTAATCTGGTTGAAAATGTCAAAGTTTTTCCTTTGGACCTTTATGCAAATAATGTTTGTTCGTTTAAAATCTGCCATACCCACAACGAACGTAAGAAAGACTTCAGAAATGTCATTTAAAAGTTTATAAATGAAATAACTAATTAATACATCGCCAACGTCTCTAAAATAACCTAATATACAACAAAATAAATTTATATTTGTATAAAAGTTCGTATTTGTTTGTTCATATTACATTCAACACCTTTAAAGTGACATTTCTTATGTCATTCTTACAACCATTGTGTTTAAGTCATCATTGTGTTTTCTTAGATTATCAAAACGAAAGAATTAAATTTACCAGCCCTGTTCGTTTAATGAGCAAAAAAAAAATGAAAACTCAAACAAATGTATAAAAGTATACAAAAACATAGTAAAAAAAATAAAAATATTATTAACGGAAGCGATAAACGGAAAGGAATATACATAAATGCTACTCATTTGTTTATAATGCCGAAATTTTAATTAACTTAAATTAGCAGAAAATTAATAATAAATAATCTTAGAAAATATTTCAATTGAAACAAAATTAATTAAAAAAAAGTTTGTAGCAAACTGATTTTCAATCATTAAATAAACATTTTTAGAAAAATTAATTACCTGAAACACAAATTTGTTTATATTCCAGAAATATATATTTAATTTTAAATTTTTTAAATTATAATTTTCGCAATATGCAAATAGCATAGTTCGGAAAAATATCTAAAGTCGGTAGTACGAGATAAACAGATTAAATATAATATTTACATAACTAGGAACGTTTTTATAATCTAATAACTTTGCTAGATTTATTAACTTGATAATTGATTATGAATACACTACGTTTTATTACAGGTAACCGCCACTTTATTCAGTCAGAAATATATAATTGTTGTTGGCCTAATTTTCGAACATAAATCGTTTTCAAATAACTAATAAGATTTACAAGACAGGTTTTCCTCTGAACTAAAATATTATCTTAATGATAACAACAAGTTTTAAGGTAAAAGACAACTCTCAGCAGTGTTGAAAAAATAAAAATGTCAAGCAAATAATGATAATGAAATATTGGCTAAGAAATGACTTTAATTAATTATCAAAGATCATATAATTTATAAAAATAAAAACAGAAGCATAAAACCCCATATATTATTCGACAAACAACAGTCTTTCTTATGTCAATATTTATCAAAAGTTTCTCAAATCACACAAAGTCTTAAATTCACAGCATTCAAAGAGAAAAATTAATTAACTGCAAAATAAACAAAAATGCGAACAAAATCAATATTTCAATTACTTTAAGTCAAAAAAATGATATCATTAATAATGAAAATGCTAAGGAAATGTGTGTGACTTGTAAGAAAAAAAAAAAACCGTAAAAAACGTATAAAAATATTCCTGTTTTCTCAATTTTATTATTTTGTTGTTTTTTTTTTATAGATCTTGGACTACATCCAAAAAATTAAACATAAAACTGACTGCATTGAAGAGAAAGTATGGGAAAATTAATTGTTTTACAATAAATAATAAAATAAATAAAAATCTTTCTTATTCACTGGTTAATATAAAACCCGAATTTTTTTTTATTGGGTATTAAGAATCAACAAAAGATTATTTTTGCAGTGAATTTAAATTAATAACTAAAATTCCACCGAATGACATCTAAAATTTAAATAAAAAAAAAAAAAAAAAAAAAAAAACAGCAACAACGAAGTTAAATTTAAAATGACAACGATGAGATAATTAATTCTCAAAAATATTCGACATTTCAAGCCGGTTTTGTGTTGTTTACGTTTTTTTTTAAAATATTTTTTGTATAAATTTCTTATTCAAAATAAATTTTTGTTCACTTTTAATAAACATTTCTTATGTCTTAAAAATCGCAAAAAAACTATTTTCCCATTACCACGTTTATAATGCAACTAAAAACGTTTTATTTTTTTTTTTTTTTTAACTATTTAAACTAACATTTCCTTCCTGAATACTACTTAATTACCTTTATATTTTTATTAAATCCTTAAAGTAGTTTGTCTAATCCAATGATTCATTTAAAATTAATTATTTAATTGCTTAAATAAATCTTCATTAAATCTCACTTAACCAGAACTTCTATAAAACATTATCATTTCCGTTTTTAACAACAAAAATCCGTCACTAGAATAACAACAAAATATTTTTTCTTTTTTTTTATGTATTAAAAGAATTTTCTTTCATAATTTTTTATTGATTAACACACATATTTGCAATATTATTAATTAAATTACAAAAAATAAAAAAAAAAGAAAGAAAATTTATATAGATGATAAACAAAACCACTTACATTACGACATTCTTATTCAAAAAAGAAAAAAAAAAACCAAGAATAAAAGAAATTATAAAAAAAAAAAAATAAATATATATAAATGTGTCACGTAATTTTCTTTTTTTTTTATATATATTGTTTACAATTCTTAATTTTAATATGTTAGTTTTATTTATTTATTTTTAATAAATTAACTAAAAAAAAATAATAATAAAATAAAACAATTTATTAAATTTGATTAAAAACTTAAAGGAACAGAAAAACACGTCTTGACATTTCGCGAGTTTACTCGTTTTTGTTTTGTACAAAAAAAAATAATTTTTATTTTTTTGTCTTTTCTATATTTTTATTTTGTAAAGTGAAATGAAGCCGCATAGAATAATAAAATAAAATAAAATAAAAATAAAAATAACATATATAGCCGCTATAAGAGAGAATTTATTTGATATAAATGCGAGAGAATATTCTACATAAATTTTATTATTTCCACCTCATTTTGGTATATTTAATTAAAGCATACCTGTCAAAAGAATTATTATAGTCCTGATTTAATTTATTTGATAATAAAAAGAAAGTAAATATTTGTATAAAAAATGATTAAAGGGGAAAATCAAAGAGTTTACTAGAATACTTCAACGGGATAGCAAATGTATTCTTTAATATACGATAAACAAGTATATGGATTGGCAACTCGAATACAAATTTAATTCTATAAATATATACGCTTAAAAGCATAATTATGAAGCATTGTATTGCATATGTATAATACTCACACATGCCCATTAAATCTTTTAAAGATACCTTTAAATCGAGTGAGATAGAAAAAGAGAGAGGAATAAAACAATATTTATCCAAAAATAGAATATTTAAAAACAAAAATAATAAACAGAGAGAATTTTATTTATTCAAACACACGTGGCATATCAATTTATTTGCTTTTCTTATTTTTATTATCATATTAATCATAATTTCAATTAAATTATCATTATAAAGAGATAAAAATTAAAACAAAACAAAAACATGTTTATACAACTTAAATTATTATATTCTTTTTAAAATTTTTCTATAAATATTTAATATATACATTAGCATGAGAAGATTATTTGAAAACTATTTATCCTTTTAAAGTTTTTTTTTTTTCTATTTTACAAATAATAATTAACTAACATTTAAATAACTTTTTAATTTATTAAATTAATTATGACAAAACACAAACAAAAAAAAAACAAATTTAGGAAACACGACAAGTTTCGTCTTGCATTTCAAGATTATCTTGTTCGTGTGGAGCAAGAGCACCACCTTGCAGTACTGTATTCACAGCTGCTCTAGCCAAATATCCAGTTGTTTCCGAAAATAATAATGCAAATAGTGGTGTAATGTCTTTTGAAGGTTGCAATTTATTGTCTTTACAGTACATTTGAAAAGCATCATCCAACAACTGGTCCAAATCGAGAATATGTTGAAATCGTAATTCAGGATTTCTATTAAAGATGTTCAATTAAATTAGTAAACAATTTTTGTGGAGATTTTCTATAATTATTTATTACCTGCTTAGAATTGTTGCTACAATACATATTGATTCAACAGCTAATTGTCTTCTTTCGGGCTGTGAAATATGTATCAGAGTTTCCTCAACAAGTAAAGAGAATGATAATTCACTTTTACTCATACTCGACAATGTTGGTACAGCTGGTAAATGATGTCCCTATTCATTAAAAAAAATGTTTTCAAGTCATTCAAAAATTTTCCAATCGATTATATAATTTTAAATATTTACCTGCACTTGGATACCCAATGGTGTACGCTGAAGAACATCCCATACTAAATTATAAAATTGTATAGGAACACGGCATAAACATCCTTCAAGTTGTCTTCTTTGCAAAGGAGTCAATCTATTTTCAAATACAAATAATAATTAATAAAATAAAATAAAAAACCTAACTGTACAACAAAAAACCTACTTATCCTCACTCGCCCACAGTCTAACCGTTAAAATTCTTTGTAATAATTGTCTTATCTCGTACGGTGATAAATTATCAATATCCGAACTAATATTTTCTTTCATTTTTAAATATAATTTCATCGCTTCAATGACCCATCCAACACGTATTTTTAAGATGCCTCTAAATATGTCTGGATTTGTAGCAATTAGTCGACCACAATATAAAACAACTTCTTGCTGTAATACCGCTTGAATAACATCATATGGTTGGACAGTTGAATACATGACATTTTGTATTTCAGCTGGAGTCATTGGTTTATCAAAGACAGTCTCTTTTTGTCCAGCAACGCCAACTGTTATCTAAATTCATTTTAAACAGAACAAATAAATTTTCAATCGATCAATGAAAATATTTAAAATAAAAAACTAACTTGTTTTCCATTAACCAAAACGGTTGTAATGAATGGTGAAATCGAATCAACAATGTGATGCAATAAAGAACTGCAATAGCGTACAGCACGCCAATACCGTAGAGAGCCAGCATGGTGGTATAATTCAGTTAATGATGTATGAACCGCAGTTCCATTAATTTCATAATTTGGTCCTTCTCTGAACAATATTATACCCAGCAGTTGACACTTACAATACAAAGAAGTTGTGCTTTTGAATGCAGTAATTATATCATGCATGGGTTTATGTTGATATTCCTATAAACAAAAATAGATAAATTATTTAAAAATATATTGATTGGATTTTCAATATCTTTTCTTACACTACATGAAAACTTTTCCTCTGTATATGTTTGTGCTTTTGGGACATCAGTTAAACTTTGATAACCAATATACTCATGATGAATTTGTGTGAATGCAGTTTCACAACTTTCCGGCAAATCAGATTGTGACATAAAATCCAAATGTTCTATGCACGAACTAGAAATTAAATTTTGTAATCGTCCAATCCGAACTTTCATTCCATCACAATAGCCTTTTTTAAGCATTGCTAATAAATCTAGCATTTCTTTAAATTGTGGATCACGCATATGTTCTTCACGAATTAATAAGCAAACCGTTGGCCGTCCTGATAAGCGCCAATATTTTCCAACAAATTGTAATTCCGTTTTTATGTCATCTAAAACAATAATACGAAACAATTTATAATATTTTCTTATTACCTTTTATTTAAGATAACAATACCAATTAATAGAGCCATATCACGATATAAATAAAAGTCTGAAACTTCAAATATCAATGGATAGCAGAGTACTGTCATTCCGCATACTCGATATACCTGTAAAACAAAATTTTAGAATTTCAATTAATTTCAAATAAATATAAAAAAAAAATAGTGTATACTTTGCTGGTACCAAGGGAGCCAACAGGACGCGATGGGCGACCAGTTAAACCAATTTTATCATTAACACCCAATTGCTGGTACACCTGTACTAAATGACTTGATGACCATATTTGTACTGGTTCAACCTGTTAAAGAATAAACAAAATTATTTAATTAGTTATATAGGATTCATTTTAAATTTAAAAAAATATTTATATTTACCTCATGCGGAGTTTGTGTCTGAATACCATATGTAGCCATCATTGCTTGTAACCTCATCGATTCTGCAATTAATACAATTTGAACAACTAAATCGGTTGCTGTTCCCTATAAAATTTGAGAAACACAAAATAAGTCCCTACAAATATTCAGTAATTTGACCACTCAGATATATTTAAAGTAAAAAAATAATCTTGTGATTAACTAAAACAATTAATTCAAAAACACAAATAAGCAATATTAATGTCTAGTAAAATAATCAAAAGCCATTTCATTATCAAAAATAAGTCAAATCTAAAAAATTAAAATAATTAAAAACTATTAAAAAATAATTAATTAAGCTTGCAGTGTATGCATTCTCTGTGATTTCTTTATTTTTTATTATTATTAATTCCAGCTAATCATCTTGCTAATACGTACAATGCAATCAAGAATATAATGACATAAAGTAATAACACACGCAAACGAATAATTAATTCTGTTGAATGATAATAATTATTATCATTAAACGCGAGAATAGCAAGACTTTACTGCAACTAATTAAAGATTAAGAAAAATATATAAATATAAATAAAAGCATAATGTGTACATTAATTTATTGTTTTAATTAATTAAATAACTTTTAAAAACAATCTTTTACTAAAAACTATGTGCAATCAGAAAATAAATAAATAGAAGAAATAAATGACAAAAAAAGTAGAAGAATTAGAAGAAGAAGAAGAAAGAAATTCTAATCTAATCTAAATAAATAAATTTGCGAATAATAAAAGAAATGCTGTGCATGGATTTGATTTTTTTTTTTTTTTGTTTTCTTTAGTTTTTTTTCTTTACAAAATTATCTAATATGACCAAGAATATCAGAGAGTAACTAATAGTTTTATAATGTAATCAAAGGTCAATGTTCCAGCGAAGTTTTACTGAAGTTTTCTTTATGGAATAAACTTAATACAACAATCCATATTTACTTAAGAAGAAAGAATAATATTTGTATTAACGTTTGTTACATTACTACTGTGCTCATAGATATATCTTATGTAAATTGGTGTGATGAGTAAACAAATCAATTAGGAAATCTAAGTACATCAAACACATTTAATATGTGTGAAATATTTCATTAAATTATTTATTTAATATCTACTTCAATATGTATACAACACAATTGTTACAAAATTCTAATATCACCTGCTAGGTAGATACAAAAATTCAACAAAACTACATAATTTCACACCATTAAAAATGATTAAGGGTTTCGCGAAAAAAGAATATAAAAAAACAACAACAAACCGTTTGCAAATCCAGATATTTATCAAATATTACAGAAAACAAAAAAAAATAAATAAATAAAATAAAAATTGCAAAAAAGATAATAATAAAAAAAAAAAAACAAAAACAAATTAATTAATTAATTAATTAATAGTATTACTAAAAGAAGAAAAAATTATAGAAAACCAAAAAAAAAAAAAATGTATGGGGATGCATTTTTAGTTTTGTATTGTAATTTTGGTATATCATATGGAGAAATTAATTAATTTTTATTTTTTTTTTTTTGTTGCCTTTGCATTTACTTACAATTCCCGGTTTAGCCTGCCCGCAAATTAATGGAAAATATAAAATTAAAAAAAAAAATATTAAATAAAAAATAAAAAATTAAATTAAATTAAATAATTAAAAAAATGTGTTTTTTTTTATGTGTAAAAGAGATGTGAAAATAGAATTTATACTGTAGTAAATTAAACTTAAATTAAAATTAAGAAGAAGAAGAAAAAAAAAAAAAAAGAAAAACTAAAATTAAATAACCAAATGTTATACCATTATCCATATTTTATGCTTATATAATTAATATATTTTCTTTATTTGTTTCCATACAATCAGGATCTTTTGAATAACGTAAATATTGGTGTTTTGTGTGAATGTTTTTTTCGTCTTTTTTTTTTTTTTTCTTTCTTTCTTTCTTTTATTTATTCTTGTAACGTTTAATGAATTTTCTATGATAAAAAATAAATTAATTGATCCAGCAAAAATATAAAAATATAAAAAAATAAATAATTGAGCAAAATTAACTTCTTTTTTTTTTCTTTCTTATTCTTCATTATACTGTCTCTATATATTTGTCATTAATTAATAAAACTATAAATTAATATCGTACATAATTAAAATATTATTTTTATTATTATTATTTAATTAAAACAAAATTAAAAAAAAAACTCTAATCTTGCTGCAAAAATAATTAATAAATTGTATTAATAATTTTTTGTGTGTTTTTGTGTGAGAAAAGCGCATTTATATATGTAAAAAAATAAAAAATGTTGTAATGTAAAGAAATTTTAAAAGATTTATTTCTTAAAAATTTCTCTTCATTTGTTGTTTGTTGTGGGTGGTTGGTTTTATTATTTTTTTTTTTTTTTTAATTTTTAGTAATTTTTTTTACTTTTGTTGGTAAAACTACTTACTGTCTCCGGTTTTCCCTGCAGAGAGCATGTACAAGAATAATAATAAAAAAAAATAAGACAATTTTGAAAAAAAAGGATTTAAAAAAAAAAATTTTTGCAAGAAACAAACATTATGAACAATAAAAACAGTGAGTAATAGTAGAGAGAAAAATCTATGTTTGTTTCCAAAAAAAATAATAATTAATTAAACATAATTAAAAAAAAATAAATTAATTAAAATATTTTTCCCGAAAACACTAACTAGCTATCCTAAAAAAAAATTATTTAATACTGTCGATTTGTTAAAAAATGTTCGTTATAAAAATTATTTACCTGAAATGCTGAGTATCGTCCACCTTTTCGTGGCCGATTATAACTTGGTAAATATCTACGAATGGGATCTAACTCATTAATATGTAATAAGCCCGCTGTTAAAAGTTGAGCAATTATAAATAGAGATTGACCCCAAAGAAATAGTGACAGTGACGGTGATCTCGTATACATTCCATCACCATCTGGTGCAAAATACATTGATACTACTGGATCTAAAATATAATTAATTTGTTTTTAATAAAATAAAGAAATTTAATTAAAAAAATCTATAAACAAACCTCCATTCATATCCGTGTACATGCATTTTCTTAATTCCATTTGATATTCTTCAATTTGTTCTGGACAACTTTTAAATACTCCATCAATTATCATAAAAATGTAAAACATGGGCCATTCGCATTCGTTTCCTTCGAAATCTTTAATTTCACCACGATTATAATAACGGCGTACTTTATCTTCAATACGACTTAGGTATCCATCGCGACTAAAACGTTTGAAACCCTTTCGTCCACGCAAACGCTTAACCACATTACTTTTGGTTAAATCAACAAGACGTTCCTCATGAGAAGCAAATGCCGGAAATGATAATGTTGGCAATAATGATGTATCAACTCCCTGTTCAATTAAAAATAAAAATGTATTCCCTTAAATACTATATTTACAAAAAATAAATTTACTTTTGAACTAGATTCTCGTGGTAGCATTGTCTCAAAAATACTACGATTACGATTATGGGCATCAATATCAACATAAACAACACTCCATGAAGCACCCTTTTCTCCAAATAAATTACAACCATTAATAGCTTCTAATGCTGACTTTGCCATTCCAATTGAAGATGCATGGATTTCTGGTGTTCCATCATTATATTTTGATCCACGTTCCCACATACCAAAATCTGGTGTACGATAAGCACGTTCTACATAATAAACTAAATTCTGTATAAATGCTACTTCATCTTGTGTATAAATAATTTGCAATCCAGATGTTATCATTTGAACCAAAAATATTAAATAAACCGAAATAACATCTATCTGAAGATGATTATATTTTTCATCGGAATAAATCTCTTCGCCTGTATGCAAATGGAATTTACAATGTAATGCATGTTGACTGCATTGCCTTTGTTTAAATAGTTCGACCCGAGGAGCTTGTTTTATCCAACATTCTAATATTCCTCGCATACATTTCACTGTTGACTGACCTAATTCATATGACTTGCCTCGGTCGTCATCAATTCGTCTGATGTAATTTTCAAATGAAATTAAATTTTATTAACGAATAATTAAATATAATTAAAAACTGGGTTAATTAATCTAACCTATACGCTTGGTGTAAGCTCCATACTGCTGCTGAACAATACACACTATCACGAACACTACCCACTTCTTTATCTGTCGATAATGCTGGGAATAATCCTGTTATAGGACTTTGAAACTGCAACAATTGCCTTTTAACTTAATGATAATAATAATTTATTAACTTTTATATAAAATATAAAAACGCAAAAATTTTATTACCAATTCCATAATAAATGTCTAATTGTTTGACTGTGTCTTCATAGTTAGAAATTTTTAGAAAAGTATCTAAATGTATGTCTTCCAAGCTGTTCTGGCGCAGAGGTGGTGGAACACGGCTATTTAGTGTAAATTAATATAATTTTTGATAGATAATAAAATTATGAAAAAAAAATAACATTTTTTTTCTTTATTGATTTTATTTTTATTACAGTAATTAATTATTTTTTAAATACTCACATTGAATTTTCCGTGGTTTGCATTTTTTATCAACTTTTTTTGATAGCACCCTCTTTTAGTTTGAATGTCAAATTTGACGGTTCAATGTGAACTATTGATAGTGCACAATGTAAATAGATATGCAACTCAATAACATGTGAAACAATGTTGCTCTAATTAAAACACAATCAATAAATAACTTTATTAGACTTTAGTTATGTATTATAATACATATTTTGTTTTATTAATTTATGTTATAATATTATATATTTTTTATATATTATATTTAAAAAATAAAAATTAGTTTATGTATAAAATCTTATCGTTTAGTTTATATCTTATTAGAATTTATGATTGGTATAATAGTTAGAACAAATATATAATATCAATTCTATCGTTTTCAAACTGTCAGTGTCAATGGAAGTTCAGTGTAGAACTATATTATCAATTTCTCGTCTTAGTTAGTTTTATTTATTTGGATGAAAATTATTATTTTTCGACAATAAATAATGATAGATTTGTGTTCAATAAAAATATTTTGTTAATGCTTCATTATGAATATATTAATAAAAATCTAATACACTGAATATGGCTGGAATGTTTGGATACAGCCGTGAAGCTGTTAGAGTCAAAGTGAAGGTAAATTTGTTTTATTTTTCTTCCGTGATTTTTTTTTTGTTGATTTATTAGACATGCAGCTAAAGTAAGTAATAAAAAACATTTGTCTAGACAAGAATTTTAAGGATTCTAAATGCATTATTTATCAAATAAAACATTTATTACTAATCACTTTTGCAATGGTTACTCATAGGAACATAACCTTTTGATATTAATTTACAATTAGTATAAAAGAATTCTTAATAGTACTTTGCATTGCACAAAATAAATTTGATTTGAAATTTCACTTAATAAATAAATAATTTAATTTATAAATATTGTCCTTCTATTCCTATTGCAGAAATGTGAAAGTAATTTACCTCCTGAATGGCGAAAGTTTAGTGTTGATCCACAAATAACGTCACTAGAAGTTCTCTTTAGTATCTTGGCAAAGGCATTTGATTTAAAAACTGATTTTGGTATAAGTTACAAAGCAATAGATCCTACAGGACATGAAACTTATTTACCTGTATTATCAGACTGGGATTTAGATGCAGCATTTTTAAGGTATGTATTATCTTTATAATCTTAGAACTAGTTTTGAAAGAAATTTTGTTATAGGGCACACAATTTAAGTATAACGACCAGCACTGAACCATGTTTAAACTTACGAGTCGATATTAAACCATTTTCTGAAGCCCAAGATTGGGATATGACAACATCACAAGCACCAAGAGAAACTGTATCTTTACAACAATCATTAGGCGTTGGACAGCGTTACGTGCAAAATGTTCAAAATCGATTACCGGGTTTGATAATGAATCAAGTAAATAAAATTTCAAATATTTGGTAGTAAGGGTAAAATTACTAATAAAAATGATTTTATAGATGGAAAAAACATTATCCATGGTACAAAGAGCATTGAATTTAGTAGAAGATCCATCGATTTCTCAACCACCTCGTTTACCATTGTGTGATTCTGAATTTCGTGGATTTCTCGATTCTGTGGGTCAAATAATAAAAGTTAACGAATTACGTAAAGTCATCTATTCCGGTGGAATTGATCCGAGCTTACGACGTGTTGTATGGAAACACATTCTTAATGTATATCCAGAGGGCATGACTGGTAGAGAGCGAATGGATTACATGAAGCAA
Organism: Ptychoptera albimana; assembly: GCA_961205885.1. Taxonomy (NCBI): domain Eukaryota; kingdom Metazoa; phylum Arthropoda; class Insecta; order Diptera; family Ptychopteridae; genus Ptychoptera; species Ptychoptera albimana. Next base: position 21,035,754 of record OY540801.1, read on the forward strand.
AAAGCCTGTATGTTACTTTATTTTTGTAAATTACATTAATTTAAATTATATTAATAAAAAAAAACTCCACACAGCTGAGTATTATAAATTGCGTGATGCATGGAGAGCAGTCGTTCAAAAAGGAACAGTTGTTGCAGAATTAACATACGTAACTAGCATGGTTCGTAAAGATGTTTTACGTACAGATCGCTTACACCCCTTTTATGCTGGAAGCGATGATAATCAAAATATAGCCGCACTTTTTAACATATTAACGACATATGCACTTAATCATCCTGCTGTTAGTTATTGCCAAGGAATGTCTGATATAGCATCTCCATTACTTGTGACAATGGGCGATGAAGCACAAGCTTATATATGTTTCTGTGCCGTTATGACAAGATTGTGTTGTAATTTTATGTTAGATGGTATTGCAATGACACAAAAATTTACTCACCTATCCGAAGCACTCCAATATTATGATCCTGAATTCTATGAATATTTAAAAGAACAACAAGCTGATGATTTATTATTTTGTTATCGTTGGCTATTATTAGAAATGAAACGTGAATTTGCTTTTGAAGATTCATTAAGAATGTTAGAAGTTTTATGGAGTTCCTTACCACCTGCTCCGCCAATCAAAGAGTTGGCATTATTTGAAAAGAAATTTGAGCCGCCTCTAATTGATATACCACCACCAAAAAGCCCTTCAGTAATTTTGCGCACTCCGCGCGAAAATCCATATACAAAAATTTGTGCGTTACGTCGTCAAAGTTCTGCTCTCTCATTGGTAACAATTACTTCTTCCCATAATGCCTCATCAAATACAGCTGCACACAAACTAGATGGAACCAAACGTATGAATCAAAGTTTAGACGAAAATTTAACAAGATATCGTTCAAAAAGCTTTACCAAGACCCATCAAAGTTTAGACGAGACAAAAATAAAATTGCTATCAGAAATGGAACAATTAAATTTAAAAACGGCAGCTGAAAAGAAACAAAAAAATTTAAACTTATCAATTAATAATGATTCTTATGACTTAGATACTAAAAATAAAAGTGTCACTGTGGAGGAAAAGCTAAATGAGAATGAAAAATCGTGTAAATTATTAAGTAAACATGAGAATGAACCAAAGCACGGTTCCCAGCAGCATGCTAAGCAAAATAACATTCATAAACATAAGACTTTATCCCAAATTAATAATAAAGCATTATTTTCGTATAGCACAGGTAATTTAATGTCAAAACAAGGCACAATTAAAAAGGGGGGACACTTTAAAGATCTTAAGGAACGTATTGCTGCTAGTAAAAAAGGTTTAATAGAATAAATTTATTATGTTATTTCATTAAAATATTTTTAAAAATAATTAATAATTTCTAGGCATATTCTCATCATTGGATAAAATTGAAAATATACAAACATGTGGTGATACAAATAATATAATTGATAATAATGAATTAACATTAAATGAATCAAATATAATTAATGAGAATAATTTAGTAAAGAAATCAACAAAAGGACAGAAGGTTGTTAAAAATTTCAATGAATTTTTAAATTTTGCGTCAATTAATAAAAGTCGTATATCAGATAAATTATCAACAAAAAAACTACAATCAATTACATTAAATGATAACAAACAATTAACTGAAAATATAAATAATGATTTTAATAATTTGAGTGAGAAACCATCTATAAAATTAACAAAATCATCATTTGACGATTCTGATTTATTTGATATAAATTTACCAATTGCATCAACATCAAATGTGAAACCATTAACATTACAATTAAATTCATTTACTAATGTTGAACAAACAATAAATAAACAAATATGTAATTTTGATGGTAGCAGTCCTGATGATTCACAAGAATATTTTCCGATGACAACATCAATGACACGTGAATTACGTTTAGAATTAGAAAACTTAGATCGTCATGTGTTTGGTACAGATTTTCAACGAAAAAGACACCAACATGAATTAAATATACTAACCGGCTGTGATATTACACCACCAGAAGTTGGTGAACTTTGTAATAATGATGATGAAAATGAAAATAAAAAACCAAATGATTGTAAAAATAATGAAATTACTTATGAAAAATTAACGCAATGTAGTTCATTAGAAAGTGTAGAAGTTCACCAACAAAATAATGAGGAACCAAAGAGAAATAAAAATCATGATAATGATATTGAAGTATGCAGTCTACCAATTGAGGAGATAAAATTAAAACGTTTTAGTTCGTGCAGTATTAACAATGATGTTTTTATTTGGGAAAATCCCTTACATCAATTTGATGCAGCATCGTCACAGCCACAATTTCGAAACCAATCGATTTGTAATGACAACATAGATATTGAAAATGATGATAAAACAATGGATATTACCACAATTAATTGTATAAATAATATTACTACACCAGATGAACAAGCTGAATTGGAATATGATGGTGAGATAATTGAAGAAACGATTAATGGTAAAAAATCCGTTACACCAATACGTTTATTGAGAAAAAATATTGGCGAGCAACAGTTTTTAAATAGTAATAAAAATAAAAGTAAAATACGTAATACGACGAAGAAAAGTTTTAAGCAAAGAAACAATAATCGTTCATCATTAATATTGAATAATAATAATAATAACATTGATGATACAGATTCTGATGAAAATTCTGATAATAATTGGCGCGATAATAGTTTAATGGCTACGAAAACAAATCATGAATTATTAACAAAAAATTTTACCCAAGATAATAATCGTAAATTATTAATAAATAATGACACAATAAATATAATGAATCCAACAATGACAAATTCATGTGAAGAGGCATCAGAAATTGGTGATTCAACAAAGTTAATTAGTTCAGCTTGCAATCTTGTACCATCGTCAACAACGCCAACAGCAGCATCAACCGCAACATCCACAAATAATATATTATTACCACAACCAAATGATTTCGGCGGTGGTAATCCATTTTTAATGTTTTTATGTTTAACATTGTTATTACAGCATCGTGATTATGTCATTAAGAGTAATATGGATTATAATGAGATGGCAATGCATTTTGATAAAATGGTGAGGAAGCATAATGTGACAAGAGTTTTAAATCAAGCCAGACGAATGTATTCTGAATATTTGAAATCACAAACTACAAATCAAAATTCAAATTATAATGTGAATGGTAATTTAATTAAATCTACAAATGCATCAGCAAGTGTTGTGGGAAAGACAATAATGTCTCCAACAGACGCACCTGTATCTAATACACCAACTGAACAAGAACATTCAACAAATTTATTTGGCAATGGAATAAATCCAACAAATTTACAAACTTCTTCAACGCGTGAAATTAATACTTAATTTTTAATTTTGGATATCCAAAGGCATCTGACTGAAACAATTGTGTTTTTCGAAAATAAAACAACAATTCTATATAATTTTTAGATAAAAATGAAATTTGGTCGTTAGTACTGCTGAAAGTTAGTGGTGGGTATTTGGTTGGTTTTTTTTTTTTTTTTTTTTTTTTTTTTTTTTCAATTTAAGTTAAAAGAAAATAAATCTAATGGAATTGCTTTAAAATGTTCACTTATAACATTCCTATAGAGCTGAATGCCTTATTATTATTTTTATTTTCTCTTGTAATAAAGGAAGACAAAAACCAAAGATATATAATATTTATATTGAACTCATGTTCCTTTTACTTTTATTTATTTTTTTCTTTTCTTTTTTATAACATTCCCTTTACTTAATTTAAAAAATTAAATGTAATTCAAAACTTATGAATTTACTTAGCTTATGATTAAATATAATTTATTTGTATTAGCTTTATTTATTTATTTATTATATAAAATAATTTTTTTTCTATTTAGTTATTTATTTATTTATTAATTTATTAATTCAGTCTCTTTAATACATTATTTGTTTTATTTGTTTAAAAACTTAAAAAATGTTATTAAGAGGGTCAAAAAAACATTAGAGCACAAAATTTACTTTAAAAAAAAATACACAAATAAAAATAATGTGAAAAATATAATATTAAAAAAAAAGGAAAATAAATGTCAAATTTAACATAATTTTAATTAGATTAGCAATAATATATTATAAAAAAACACTTAAATATTATAAATATTTTTATTTATAAAAAAAATCGCATATTTTTGGTATTTAATCATTAAATTAATTAATTAAATAATATAATAACGGGAAATTAGTTTTAAAACAAAACGTAAATTACACCATTTTTAAATATTTATTATTAATAATGCTATGTGTTTCCAATATAAATATATATATATATATATAATAATTAATAAATAAAATTAAAACATTTTTTTTTCTTTTTTAATTTAATTTATTTGAATTTTGTCTTATTTTTCTTTCAAATCGATCTAAAAATTGGATTTTGAATCTTGTTTGATTATAAATTCGTATCTGGCAATATTTGACAATTCACATTGACATTTGTTAAGACGTAAAATTATTTTTGCTACGGCATAAACATTAATTAAAATTTCTCTTAAGTTACATTATGTTTCTTAACGTATAATTTATGGTGGGAGTGTTTACTGTTTTTTTTTTTTTTTTGTTTAATTTAATTTTTTCGTACACATTGTTAATCTGTTTAAATGTTTTAAATTAAGATTACGTATATGTTTCTGTTGCATGAAATAAAAATGTTTTAAAAGTCTTCAAATTTTCTATTTTACAATATTATTTTTTTTACTTTAGTTTGGTTTGAGACTTTGGTTGGTTTTGATGTTTGTGAATCACAATGAATTAATTATATCTTTAAAAATAATTTTTCTTTTTTTTTTTTTAATACTTGATTTGTGTGCGGTGCAAATGCATTTTAAATAAAACAAAAAAAAAAAAATTTTTTTTTGTGTAATTTATGTTACGTTTATATGCCACAGCCGTAGTGTCGTATCGGTGATTCAGTTTTTCTCATGTTTATGTAAAAAAAGAAAAAAAAGGAAAATAAATTATTTCAAGATGGCTGCGATCGTCTAGTTCTAGTAAAAGTGTCTCTTATGTGTCCATTTCTCCTGTGTAAATAAATATTAAGATGAAATTTTCATCTCTAATCTAATCACTACAATTATTTATTAATCAAATCTTCTTTTTTTTACTCATACATACGAATATAAAAGAATTATACAATTATGTGTCTTTATTACAAAAAGTTAATTGTTTTTAATAACAATTATTGAATTAAAAAAAAAAAAAAATTAAACAATAGATAAAAAGAAATTGAGCTTATTTTGTTTAATTTTTTTTTTTTTAATATATTTCATTCATAAGTGATTTCATTTGTTGTTGTTTTCTGTGTTTCAGAATAAGATATTTAAAAATGAACAAAATAATTGTGCAAGCAATATGTGGGCTCACGAATGGTTTTTTATTAAAATAAAATTAATCTAATTGTTTGAGTGATTTGTTTTGTGCTTGCTGGATTTTAGGTGAGTTTTTTCTTTATTTTTAATTTAAATAAGTCTCTTAGATTTTAATAAATAAATTAATTAAATTTTACTTTAATTTTGTTATATAAATAGTAATTAAATTAGGTCAACAAACTATCTTTTTTTTTTTTTTTATGTCACCAATAATCTCATATTAAATAATTTAATTTTGGCCTTGCTTATAAGATTTTGCAGTTTATTCATTTTTTATATATTTATATAAACTTAGAGAGAAAACAACAGATAATTTGAATTAGTTTAATTAAATTTATTTATTTTTTTTTTTTTGTTAATAATGATTTTTATTTATTTTTTTATAAGCAAGTATTATTTATAACGCAAGTATAAAAGAAGAACAAAAATATACGACAAATTGTGTCAAAAATGAAAGGTTTTTTTTTTTTGTGTGTTCGTTCGTACAGATATTCTTTATAGTTATTAATATATTTACATATTTTATGATTTTTAAATGTTTAATAAACATTTTTACATAGATGTTTTATGCGTAATAAATATGTAAATTGTTTTCGATTTATTTCTATAATAATATTGGGCAAAAGGGTTTCTTTGTTGCACTGTCACTCACTGCTGTAAAGTGCTCAACATTTATTTAATAATAATAAACTCTCAAGTAAAATAATTAATTTTTTATTAATCGTTTTTGCTAATTTTAAAATGTTTATTTACATTAATATTTATGTAAATAATTAAAAATTATTTTCTGTTTTTTTACTGGGATTTAATAATGATAAATTTGTGGTAATTTATGCGATTATTTTATAAGTCCTGCTGTTCAGGGAGTACATTTAGCCTCTTTTTTATTTTATTTAATTTAATATTGTTGTTTAAACTAAATTAAGAAAATTACTTACATTACTGACAATTGAGTAATAAATAATCACGTAATTTTTTTTTTTTTTGTTTTTGGCATTCTGTTATTTTGAAAACATCAGCTTAACTAAGTAATCAATACGCTAATTCCAATTATACATCTGCATACAATTTTTATTATTTAAATTTCGCAATTTGTATGCTTTTTTTTTTTTATTATTTATATTTATCGATGTTCTGTAAATTGATTATTGTTTATTTATGTGTATAGGGGTCAAGTTTGTTTTTTTTATTTATAATAATATTCGTTTTCTTTATTGAATTTAATTTTTTATATATAATTTACACACGAAGATTAATTGCTTGTTGATCAAAATTGACATTTTTTTTTTCTGTTAATAAAATTTAATTTATTTTTGTTACCAAAGTTTCGTTTATAATTGTTTTTGTTATAAAAATAAAAAAGCAGTAATTTTTCATAATCACTTTATTTGTTTTTAATAATTTTTTATTTATAAAATTGATTAAAAATAATTAAATAAGCATTAATAAAAAAATAAATAAATTATTTCTGGGGAATTCCTATCAAAAATATTTATATAGAAAACCACATTTAAATATGAAATAAAATTAATTGGTAATAATAAAACGTCATAATCTGGTTAATGTCGTTTCGTCGTCTTGCGTTTATTCGTGTTAATTTCGTCTGAATTAATTTAAATGCTGGCGCCGTATGCCGAAAAACACGTATTTGTACGATTTTATTGCCAAAATTGCGTCGAACTATTTTTTTTACAGTCATTGGGGATTCTAAGTTGATTCATAATCACGTAATACTTGAGATTAACGTAAATAAATTCTTAGAGATTCTCTTATATTATCTTTATGTAGTGATTTATGTAAGCATCAACAGTCTTGTTAAGTTGAATTCTCTTGGTTTTAAATAATTAAAGTTGTAGCCCGGCTGCTACTACTACTGTATATAAAACAACCGCATAATGTTGGGAGAGATTTAAATATTTTATTATTTTTGTGTATAGTAGTGGATTTTGATGCATTTTTTCTTTTATTGTTTTTGCTCCACTAAAATCGTACAATTAAATTTTTGGGCAATTTATCAACAATTTATTATTAAATAATTATTTTTTGCACTTGAACCATTTTTTTTTTTTAATTAATTAATTTTTGTACGTTGATAAAACATTTACATTAAGTAATAATTAATTTTTCTTTTATATATATATAATTACATACATTGATAATCACAATAATTATTATTTTGGTTTATAGTTTGAAACAGTAGATATTTTTCTATAAAATAATATCATAAAAAGAGGCAGATGTGATTACTGTTGTTTTACCTACCGTTTTAACAGGAGTAACATAAATTTTTATTTATTTTTTTCTTCTTTTGTTTAGTAAATTATTTGATTTCATTTCACATTATGCCAAGTTATTAAATTGTAATAAATTTAAAAAGGTGTTAATTATGAGTTGAATGTTGCGCTTTTTTAACATGATAATTTGATTGCTTTTCAGAATATTTTTTTTTTGCAGTTTTAACTTATTAAAGTTAATAACACTTACCGATTGTTTGTATTAATTTTTTTTTTTTTTTAGTTTTTCGCTAATTGTATTCTCTCTGTAGAAGTTAATGTATCAATTGGTAATAATATAATATTAATTAATTAATATACAATTATAATAAATAAATATGTAATTGTAGTATTTAAATTATAAATTTTGCGAATAAACAATTTGAAGCCTTTAAGAAGTTTAGATAAGAAATTTGCTATTTATTTTTATAATAATTATTAATTAAAAATTGATTAAATGCAGCTATAATTAAATATAAATTATTATTTCTATTAAAATAATAATTAATTAACAATTTTTTGTTTCTTTTTTATTTCCTGGTCTTTACTTATAAAAATGTTTTTGAGATTTGATTAAATTATTCGCGTTGTTGTTATTATAATTAATTAAAAATTATGATTTCAAATAAAATGTTTATTGTTTAAAATATTATTAAATATTTATCATTATATAGCTAAAAAAAATTTCATAATTAATTATTAATTATACAATAGAAATTTATTTTGACCATTAATAAGGAGAAAAGTTATGTTTATTTTTAATTAATGCGTCTCTCGAATATTTAATTTAGAGTTTCATTTGCTTTTCCTATTTTAAATTGAATTTTTTTTATTTATTTATTTTTTTTTTTTGTATAATAATATATCGTGACAAGACTGTTTTATTTTAATTGAATTAATTTAGTTTTCTATTTAGTTAATGTTTTAAAATAGAAAATGTGTTCAATGTTATTATCAATATTGTTTTGTGTTTGTGTAACTTAATGAAATTAAATGTGTTTACATATGTTGCTATTTAAAATAAAAAAACAAAAAAAAAAAAAAAAATTAATTATATTTATTGAGAAAATCCTTTATAATATTCGATTACACATTTTATTTATTATTATTTTTTTTTTAACATTTTAATTAACATTTATTTAATTTTATTGCAAATATTAATATAGATGAATAAATAGATTAAAATACAATCAAAATAAATAAATAAATATTTGACATGATTTATAAGATACTCATTGTAACGCCAAAAAAAAATTAATTAATTTTTTTTAATTTTTTTTTTTTTTGTTATCAATTAAAATAATGTGTATAAAAACAATAGCGTTTATAATTTTAATAAAAAATAAATGACTAAATATTTGTTTTTAATTTGGCCGAAAGACCTACATTACGCGTTTCTACTGAATAATTTATAGAATTTATAAAAAGTATTAAATAAAAAAGAAAAGAAAAGAAAAAAAAAAACAACACCACATAAAGAGAAAAAGTTTAATATAAATTGTACCTGACTTTATTTAATTTGATCACAGTGCAGTGTTAATTTTACAAAAATTTACAAAAAATAAACCGGGGAACCGGTAAAGAAGTCGAAATATATCTGAATATAAGAGATTTTCTAATTTTAATTGATTTGTTATGCGTGCGAACAAAGATAAATCATTTCATATTGAATTTCGTTTAATAATTAATGAATAATTGACTGACTCTCTACTGTATTTTATATTAATTTAGTAGTTACAGTGAACTTTAATGTTATTATAACAAAACAATAATAATAATAACCATCATAACAGATTTACAGAAAATAAAAGAAACCACTTTGATTATCATTATTAAGAACATTATGGAAACAAAAAACGTATTTGACGAATGCTACACATAAGAAAGAAGAAATTTTATTTTTTTTTTGTGTTTTGCTGTTGAAATTAATGAAAAAACGGTTTTTTTTCCTCTTCTTTTCTTTTTCCATTACTATTTTTTTTTTTTTTTTTTTACCAATAAATATATAAATGGTTTAATGTAATTTCTCTTCTAAAGTGCAAGTATTGAAGAAAATTAATAAATTATATGTGTTGCTGTCGGTTGCGCGATTATTTGCTTAGTTTAATAGCGATGGTGTTTATATGAAATGACCTCCGTGCTCTGTCTTCTATAATTTTATGATAAAATTGCGAGTTACTGTTTAAATTGCATTATTATTTTGTTTCGTTCCAGTAATGGATTTTAAACTATTTTTACTTTTATACAAAATTTAAACGTAATGCTTTTCTGAAATTTCTATTGCACAATCATCGAAATAAGACTTTAATAAACATTTTGAAATAGCACAAATAATTCATTTATGACTACATTAAATGAAAAATCTTTTTTTTTATAATCACTTTATGCAGTTGTTTGTTTGATAGTAGCAATAGTAGTCATTTTATAAATTTATTTAACTTAGCAAAAACTATGTTATAAATATAATATTGTTTTAATTCTCTTGGTTGTTTTTAATAGTTTTATGACCGCTTATACGTTTCCGCAAAGAAACCATCCATCCATACACCCAGCTTAGTTTTTTTATTTTCTTTATATTTTTATCTGAATAATATTTATTACATTAGAGGCTCAGTAATATGACCTATTTAATATTATCGTTGTCCTAGTTTACACTTTTTACATGAACTAATGCACTATATATGTAGTCTTAGTTAGTGTAAATTTAATAGGAAAAATACCCAAAAGGCATATTGTCTGGTAATCAATTTTACGAGTGCTTTGGGAAAACTATTACTCTTTCGTTTATTTTTTTTTTTTATTTACATCTGAGATAAATTAATTGTTATTTAGAAAATAAAATAAAATTTTTATTAAATATAGTTTCGACTCAAACTAAGAGTGAAAATGTTTAAACGACTTTTAAACATAATAATAATAATAATGTGTAATATAAATGTGGCAAGTGACGTTGGAATTTATTGAAAAAGGAATTTAAAAAAAAATTCTAAATTATAAAAAAAAAAATAGAAAAGTTTATAGTTTTTATTTTCCGAAAGTTATTATGCAAAATTCTTTTCAAAATGAAAATGAAATTAAATATATATCTGTTTACCTTTCTCTAATATTAATTAAAAATAATAAATCAATTATGTATATTCTTATTCCATAATATTCATCTTCATCAACATCATCTTAAACTTGTTATTTAATCAATTTTATTATTGATTTATTCTTTCTTAATTTAATTTTACTTTGCCTTTGCTTTGCTCTATTTAAATTAAGCTTATTAACTTATTTTATTGGTTGATGTAATTATTTTAGCATTTTATTACCATTTGTATTTATTTAAAACGTCCTACATTATTTGCTTTTTTTTTTTTTAAATTTATTATTATTTTTCAAATGAATAAAATTTCAGCCAAGCCAGATACTGATTTGTATATATAAAAAATAAAATAAAAAAAAATTTATATGTTAAGCGCGAACTTGTAGTTGTTTACTCTCTATAAAAAAATAAAAAATCAAAGTTTAAATAAAATGTTCATGTTTGTGGTTTAAATAAAATAAAATAAAATAAAATCTTTTAGAAAATATAAATGTTTTATTCAATATTATTGGTTGTTACAATTAGTTTTATTATTGACTCTTGATTACGTTTGTATTTATATTTGATTAATGTAAGTAATGTAGGATTTAGTGTCGTTGAAATAACAGTCTTTACATATTAAAAAGTAAAAAGCGTGTAACAGTCATCATAAAAAAAAATAAATAAAAAAGGCAGCTGAAAAAGTAGAAAACAATAATTAAATATTCTTCTGCTTACTTAAATTAGCTTTGACTGATTTTTTTTTTTTTTTTTTTTGTGACATTTTGCAGAATTTATACCATCGTCTTTCCTGTGTTATTATTATATATTAAACAGTGATTTTGATTAAGCTCGATTTCAATTGCGTGCAATGTTTAAATTTAAATAAAAATTTATTAACCACTTTGCAGCGGGTTTCTCCATTGTGTTCTCCGCCATCCATTTATGTTGTTGGTTCTTTCATTATTTATTTTATATTTTATTAAAAGTAACAATCAAATGAAAGTTTAATACAAAATTTTTGAATGCAAATATTATTTAAATTTACTTATTTAGTCTCTTGTGTAATCCCATATAATCTTTTCTAAAGTAATATTTATGTTTTGCATCAATAAAATGATTTTATTTTATAACTATTACGCGAGCATTACGGCAAAAATACAATATTTGGATAAATTCAAATAATAAATGTATAAAACGAAGATAAATACCTGCTACAGATAGTCTAAAAGTTAGTAATTTAATTCTATTTAATATTCTGAAAATGAAAACCTTAAATTTATTTGCCGGATGTGAAAGAAATGATTTTATTTTATTATTTATTTATTGAAATTATATATTATATTTCTTCATATCGTTATATGTATGGCATTAGCCTCGTTTTATATATAACGAAAACATTATTTATTTGTTTATAAATAAGAATGAGGAAATATAAAAGAAAATATTCTGCAATATAAAACGAAAAAGACAAAAAAAAAAGTGTTAAGGATATAAAATTATTTAATAATCATCATAAGTTCATTGTTCTTTAATTTTTTTAGTTAATTTGTTGAAAATTGTGACCAACTACAATAACGTAGGAAGGCGAGACAAAATTTTATTACCTTTTTTGATATATTTTTATGATATTTTAATAAAATTTCTTTATATTTATATTGTTAAAGACGTTTAATGAATTAATTAAATTTTTTTTTTTTCTTTCAATTACTTATTGCAATTTGCATAAATGAGTTTTTTTTTTTATTTCTTTTTACATCATTTTTATTTTTTGAAATATTAAATAGGCAAGAAAAACAACATGCATTACGGTATTTATTTATTTATTTATTCATACAATATCGTTTTCAACGAATTAATCATCAATCTTCATTTTATACACCGTTAAAAAAAATTAATTTTTGTATTAAAAACCACAGAAATTTAAATGAATAACCAAATAAGATTTTATTAAAGTAATTAATCAATGAATATGTAATAAAAACAATATAGATTCATCTTGATTTTACATCTAGAGGTGATGATCATTTTGACTACTTAAAAATTAAACTTTCACATCATTTGATCCTGAACTTACGTTATGAACTCAAGTGTCAAAATCAGATAAACATATCTTAATGAATGAATGAATTGTAGAATTTTATTTAAAATAATTAAAGTTTCCCGGGTGAAATTTAGTGACATCGTTAAAAAAATTATTATTATTATTATTTTCTATAGTTTTCAGTGCTCTATAACCTTTTTTTGCCTGCTGCATAGAAAATCTTTTTTAGAAAATAATAAAAAATGTTTTTATAAACTAGATTATAAAGTCGTAATTTTAAGTCCCATGGTGATGGTACAACAAAAAAAAAAAAAATAGACAATTCATTTGACAGTTGCATCTATATAAATTTTTCATTTATCGAAGTCATTTTTTATTCGTTGTTGCGCATTGTATTGCGGTCCAATAAACATCGTCTCGCACACCGGTTGAAGAGCATTTTTCTATATAACTTAATTATATTTTTTCTTTTTATTTTTTATTTATATAAAATTAGATATCTATAGCTTGTCTTGCTTTTGAATTTTGTTTTATTGTTTTTGTAGTAAATTGCACAATGATATATATAAAAAAAAAAAGAATTAACAATAAAATTTAATTATATCCCCATATTATACTCACTCTACTCGTATTAATCTAGTTTTTTCTTCTTTTTTTTTTTTGTAGACGATTATAGTGTTTTACTATTTCTTTATTATTTTTATTATAATTATTTAATTGCCATGCAATTTTCTATGAAAACTGTGTCAAAACGTATTCTTTATAACTATGCTTAAATATTGCTTAATTAACTTCTTCTTCTTCTTCTTCTTTTTTAATTTTTTTATCTGAATTAAAATTTAATAAAAATTCATCTCTTCTGTCTGAATTTTTTTTTGTTGATTTCTTTCGTTTATTTGTTTCAAATGAATTTTCTCTTTAAATAATGTTTTATGAAGTTAGGCCTATTTATATGTATACGCTAACAATATTTTAATTAATTTTATATAACTAACTATGTATATAAAAAGAAGAAAAGATTATCAATAAAAATAAAAATAAAATAAGTGGCCAGGAAGAGGAAGTTAATTCCTGTTTACACATGTTTCATTATTATTCTCTTCTTATATTTATTATTATTATGAAGGTTTTTCTTGCATTATTTATTGGCATTTTTTTTTTCTTTCTCATGCTTTATTATTTTCACTTGAATAATGTTGATATGTCTTGTTGTCTGCTTAATAATTTTTTCTTTTTTCTTTTTTTTTTTAGTTGTTTTGCAACGATTTAATAATATTTATTATAATAATACCATGATTGATTTTATATATTGAATTTATTTTTTAGTTTAAAGGTTTTTAATTGAGTTGAATTCTTTCAGCAATAATAATTTAATAATAAGATTTTATTAAAATTTAAATGAATAAACATAAATCAATAATCAATCATATTGTCATCTGTGTGTCATTTATTTACTGTCGCTTAATTAACATTTTGCATTGAGAAACACCTGATGTGTACACTCTACAGAATTGTTAATGTTTATGAACTCTAAGGCTTATTATGATTAAAATTAATATTATTATTCTAAATTGTTTTTTACTCAATATTATTGATGGGATTAAAAGATCTGCATGTCTTTATATTAAAAGTTATGCATTCTGTATTCTATTTATTTTCTATTTTATTTATTTCGTAATTTCTGTTCATTTTATCTGATTAATATCATAATATGTCATTGTATCAGTTTTGTTAACATATGTATTTGCTTAATAATTTATTTATTACTTATAATGTAATATATAAATGACAAAACTACAGTTTTTTCATATAAAATAAAAGCCAAAGAGGAAGAAAAACCATCCAATCTTGTTTCTATCTTTATCCATATTGTAAATTATTGTTCAAAAATTAAATTTTATTTTGCTGTGCTAAAACTTGTTATTTAAATTATATAAAAAAAATTAAGTAAAATAAATAATAATAATGTAGACAAAAGTTGTTTTAATAAAAAAAAACCTACAAATCAGAGACACAGAGTTAATCGTGGCACAATAACTAAGGCTAACTCAATTTTCCAGATCTCGTTATTGTGCGTGGTTTATTAATTATTTAATAAAATTTTATTTATTACAAAATTTAAATATTTTATCATTAATTAATTTTATAAAAATGTTAATTTTATTATAAAAAATACCATAAATGGTTTATCCAATGTCATTTTGGATTAAATAACTACTGATAACCGATAATAACTATCTATCGGTTTCTGTTGATTATTGTTTTTATTTTTTAATTCCTTGAGTTATAGGTGGTTGTGATTGCTATTAGTGGATGTGAAATTTATTGCTAATTTAAAACAGCACACCTAGATTCTTAATAAAATTTCGTTTGTCTATTTATCAAATTGATTTTATTCAATTCATTTTATCTATTACTAATCACAAATATTCTTGAATTACTCACTTTTTTAGTTTCATTTTCAATCGTTTTACACATTGGATTTTTTTTATTACAAATTAAGCTTTAAACCTAAGCTATAAATTCAATGGAACTCTAATATCGTTTATTGATTTGTTTTTTTTTTTGTTGCTATATTTACCTTTAAAAATTTATGTAGATCAATTTAAATTGATTGCGATTTAAGATAAAGCAAAATTAAGTTAACCTAATTTTATGAGAACTAAAGAGATTTTATGAATTTTATGTGATAGATAAAACAAGAGATTCACACATTGACAATCAAGATGCTTTTATTTCTTTAATACATTTTTTTTTTTTGTTTTTGCATATATAAGTCTTATAAACTTGATTGCGAAATATTGTCTCTTAATATTTATTAATTGGCAATAATATTAAATAAATATTATTGTTGAATCAACATACAAAAAAAAACAGTTAATCTATACCGTTAGGCTGTTTTTTTGTTGTTGTTGTTGATGTTTCTTGTTGTGAATGTTTAATTACAAACTTTTCTCTACATTTTAATGATAAGTAACTAAGTAGGATTATTAGTTGTTAATTATCGTTATGTTTAAACACATTATTTATATATCTATGTTGAAAATAAATTTGCAAATATAAGAATTTTATTATTTTTATTCATTACATTGATTAATTAAAATATTTTATTGCTTCTTATTTAAAGGCACAAATGAATTTGTTCTTAGTTTTTAATTCTTTAACAACAACAAAAAAACGTTCGTATATGATTGATTCTTGATTATTTATCAATTTTTATTTATTTTATTGTAAGGCAAAGAAAATGGGTTTATTGGGTTTATAATAGGTTTCGTACTTGTTAAACTTTTATATAAGAAAGAGTAATTATAGTCGTCTTTCGTCATCTGTATTTAAGATACTGTTAGTAGAAAAAATGACAAACATTTTCACATTAAATATGGCTTTCTATTGCATATAAATTCCAGTTTATATTAAAACTCATGAGAAAATTTATTTATTTATTTTTGTGTCGAAACCAAACTGCGATCAATCGATGAAAAAATCGATGTATCTCAGAGATATAATTTTATATTTGCTTGTGAATTATATATAAATAAACCAATAAATATTATGTAAAGTAATGCATTTCATGATAATAAATATATAAAAACGTTTAATGGTAAAAAATTATTAAAGCAAAGTAGATCAATTTGATTTATACGAGAAATCACATAATAATTTTTATTAATATGTGTGTTTACCACAATAATAATAATAGAATTTGCAATAAATATAACTAGAATATATAATTATGCGTAATTATTTGACTAATGAATGCAAACAGTGTAGTACGTACATGTGCTTTATATGATGTATGTATCATCAGGGAATGTTTTTTTTTTTTTTTTTTTTTTTTTTTTTTGTAATATAAAAGAATTTTTTGATGACAGCACATACTTATTTAAGTAAGAATTTCGTATGAGAAATCGTACAAAAAAAAAAAAAAAAAATGAGCGACATATGCAAAACAATTGTTGGTACTATTTTGGTTTTATAGATTAAATATAAAAAATTTATTAAGATGCTAACTGCTGCTTGTATATTAATGTCACATATTTATGTATGTATAGTTTAATTATAAACAAGAAATCCATTATCTATATTTCTTATTCTATATTTTTCATTTTTATTTTATGTTGACTGTAATTATTAATTAATAAAATTTTCAATTGTTTTAATTTTTTTATTTTATTTTTTTTCATTGGAGTTTAATAATTATAAAATATAAAAAAATAAATTGTAATAAATTACAATAACACATGTATTATAAGCATGTATATATAATAAATTTGTTGTCTGGTCTGGTCTGGTCGGTGCTTTTGTGTAAATATTTATTTTATTATTATTATTATTATTATTTTTTTTTTTTTTTACTAATTAAACTAATAATAATAATAAAATAAAAATTAATTAATATTTTTATTGGCAAACCTTTTATTAAAGTTTAAAGTTTTTCTTGTTTGTCTTTTTAAACTTAAGTTTAATTTGTATTTTGTAGTTATTTGATTCATGTAGATTTATTTTTTTTTTTTTTTAAACAAATCCATAATAATATTATTTTAAGCGACAAAAACATAGTTGCATAAAAATAAAAATAGATTGAATAATTCTATTGGATTTTAAGTCAATGACCTATTAAATTTCATATTTTTTGTAATTTAATTTGTAAATTTAATGTGGGTAAATAGGGCTTCTTATAATTAGGTAATTTAATTGTAATTACATTTCTCAATTAATTAACAAAATTTCATCTTAATTTTTAATTATAAATCTGGTATTAGCTTTTATAAAATTTGTGTTTACATATGTATATTGAATCCGGAAGCATTATTACTTTTTAATGATTGGTTGATGGTGCTATATAATTTTATTACTAATTATTATTGTTCTATTTTTATGCATTTTAATTACAATCACATATTACATCATTAAAAAATGTATTTAAAACACAACCAACTAACCAACCAACCCCCCTGCCCTATATCATCATTTAATAATATGCAAATAACTATAAATGTTTTAATGTCTTTATGCTTTCACTTAGAATTACTTTTAGAATATTTTCTTTATTTTACATTGACTTAGTTGAATTTTCTATTTATTTTTAAATTATTTCCAAATACATTGAACAAATTACATCTGTTAATAATTTTTGTTTTTACATAAAAACCTATTTAAAACGTATTATACATGTACCTATTTTAATTAAGTAATAACCAAAAAAAAAAAAAAAACGCCTAGTTTTATTTAACATGAATATTAAAATCATCTCTAAGCAACTAAATTTGTATTTTATCTTTGTTATCTGAACAAATATGTTTATCGTCTGAATTATTATTATACTGCAAAAATGTTTAATATTTGTATGCTCTGAATTTTGGTTTATATATATCTTATTGTTGATGATTGCCAAATACTATCTAATATTTATTTAACATTAAAAAAAAAAAAGAAAAAGTTCCGCAGCATTTAAGCATAAAAATGTTTTGTAGACATTGGGTCGCCAATCTTTGTGTGTTATATAAATAAATAAATAAATAAAATGTACCAAAGTTTTGTATGTCCTTGGCATTTTATTCATTTTTTTTTCTTTCTTGTCCTTTTATACAAATTTTGTTTTCTATTTTTTTCATTTTTTTTTTCTCTAGTTATTTGTTCAATAAAAAAAAAAAAAAAATCGTTTTTAGATAAAAAAAAAAACTATTTTTCCACTGTTAAAACAATTATTTAATTAGTATAAAGTAAATAATTAAATTTAACATTAATAAACATTGAAATATAAAAGGATATGGTTAGCAATGTAATAATCATTAATATTAGAATCTCTGGTGGCACACTTTTCCTGTCAATTTTGGTAGTATGTATTCAGTATACTTCCCGTAATATAATCGTAAAGCTATGTAAATAAATATTACATTGAAGACGACGCTAAGTATATAAAATTCGTCATAAATCATTTTATTAATTTAGATTACTAGTTTGTAAGAATCTCCCTTTTGGTGTCATCGATATCATTGAAATTGATTCAGCGGCACTGGTATAAATTTTAGTTCTTTTTTTCTAAACCAAACTGAATTTTATATTTATTGAAATAATTGTTTTACTATTATTTAAGATTTCGTGGTGGTAGTGTCTGATCGGAAAATCAGGATATTTATTCAGAAGTTTTTTCTGTTATGATTTCAATTTGATTTATTTTTAATCATGGTGTATTTATCTGTGATTTGATTTGATGTAAATCTTTTACTAACTTCAAACTGTTACTCTACGTTGTGTTATATTAACACAATTTTCTGTATCTATTTATAATTAAATGTGTTTTTAAATATCCAGCTTATTCAGTCTCTGGAGTTTAGATTAGAGATCATTTAATAATTTTTTTTTTTTTTGCAAGCAAATAGCAAGTGATGTGATATTTTCGTTAATTTTTATATCCATGTGGGTTTGGTTTTTTTTTTACTTAATTTAAAGTCAAATATACTTAAAATTTATTTTAAAAACAAAATTGACTTAAATTTTTAAACATTATAATTTAATATATTTATTATGCAAATTTTTTTGTTAAATTCTTGTTTGTTTTAATATTGAATTTTTGCTTTTTTTTTATACAAAAGTATTTTATTTTTTTTTTGTAGGACAGCTATAATGATATCATTAATTAATATTATTATTATTCTTTATTAATTTAATATGTTAACTAAATAAAAAGGCATAATAAATAAAATAAAGAAAATTTAAAATGTGTTTTAAATTAATTGCGAGAATAGGAATTCTTTTATAAAATAAATAATAATCCATATGTGATGGGATATTAAGTTTAAAAATTATTTTTTGTTATTGCTGGCTGCTGCTGTCATATTTATAAATCATAACACTATTCATGCATTACAAATGTATTATTTTTATATTATGCATGGGAATGAGGAAAACATGATATATATTTATGCTAGATCGATGATTTGTAAATGACATGTTTATTTTTGTTTTTATCTAAATCATCTGCAATTGTATTTAGTTAAACATATTAAGCCTTTTTTATTGTCTGTTGAACAAGTTATGAATTTAATTTTCTTTAATTTATAAGGTTATTATAATTATATGTAGCGGGGGCATCGTTTTAATGTAACTGTGTAACTATTGTTTATTAATTATATCAATTTAATTACCTATATTCTACATATGTATTTTATTTGAGATTTGTTTTTAGAGGAAATTATTTATCATTTATGTAGTTTGTTTGTTGTTGACAACGAATTTCTGAATGATTTTTATTTTGAACAAGAACAAAATTAATAAAAAATTCAAACGCATAAAAATAGCTTAACGAAATGCACACATTGTAAATAAAAAAAAAAAAAAAAAAAAAATCTTTTAACTAAACGGATGTTATTTAAAATTAAATGTTTTTTTTTTCTTTTATTTATTTATTTATTTATTACTGTCGTGCTGTTGAAAAAGAAAAAAAATCTTTTTCTTTTAATTAAATAAAATGTTTTATATATTGGTGTATGATGAGTATATAAATATATATATATTCTAATAATCAGCTTATCTTTATCGAATGGATTAAAACCGTTGTCAATTTTTAAGCGACAATTTTGTTTAAATTAATTTCACTTTTATTTTTTATTTTTTTTTGTTTTTTAATTTTATTTCATCATTAGTTGGTTTGAAACAAACAAAACTAAAAAGAAATGAAATATGGTAAAGTTACTGCATGAATTACGGTAGGTCACCGTCATCCGTTTCCTTTAATTAATTAAAAAAAAAAAAAATAAGATAACGTTATGTCTCTGTTTATTTTTTGTTTTTTTTTTTTTTGTTTTTAATATCATTCAATAAAAATGTTGTTAAGAAGCCAATCTAAGATAATTAAAAATAAATTTTTAATTTTTTTTTAGTAATAAAATGTAAATTGGTAATTAAATTTATTTTATTTTATTTTCTAATTTAAAGAAAACTATTTATGGTTTTTTAAAAGTCTGCTTAAATATTCATTAGTATAGTTTTGTGTGTGTGTTTTTTTTTTTTCATGTCTTTCTTTCTTTTTAAATTATATTTTTTTTTAATTAATTATTAAATGCAGAATAATAAAAAAATAAAATAAATTTTTGTGATTGTTGCCTTTTTGCGCTTGCCTAAGTGTAGTTAATTTTTATTTGCTTTTGAAATTGTGCAAATCTATCTATTTAGTAGATATTTATAATGAAAAGCAGTAATAAAAAAAAAAATAATAATTTTTTTGTAACCATAATTTACATTAACCGAGACCTGGATAAAAATAATTTTTTCAAAGTCATCTTTCAATTATAATTTTCATTATAAAATTAATGAAGTTTTAATTTTGTTTTGTGTGAACAGCGAGTATCCTGTATAGTTGTATCTTGATTGATTTTTTGTTCAATAAATATTAATTAATAGGCAAGGTATACGTAGAAATGAAATGAAAATTGAAATTCTTTTTCGGAAATGCCATACCTTTTTTTTTTTCCTCCTTTCTCTTTTTTATCTATCTTTCTATGTAATTGGAATCTTTCGTTTCAAACACTTTTAATTTTATTTTCTATTTTTGCGCGTTTGCCATTCAATTTTTTTTTTATTATTATTATTATTTGTTTATCGATTTATATTAATCGTTGGCTAATTTTATTTATCCATTCTTTTAGGCGATTGTGCGTATTTTTATTTTACTTTTTAAAAGATTTTCATTTCTGTTTTGAAAATGTTGTGAAATCATTTAAGCTGCTTCTGAATAGTGAATTTTTTATATTTTTAGATAAATATTGTGTTTGTGCTTAATTTGTGTGCATTCATAGTGAAATAATAAATACTAAATTTTTATTTATCAGTTTTTTAATTAACTTACAAAGTATAAGGTACTACTACTACTACTCCTATATTATGTATTATTAAATGTGTTAACAACGCATCATGATTATATTAATATTTATATTAATTTTGCAACAATGATTTAACGCATTAGTATACCATAAAGCGTGTTAATTTTATTCATTGCCATTTATAATTATTCCTTGTGATTCTATGCATACTAGGTGGTACATAGTGTAGTATCTACTTATGTTTAATGCGATTGATTTTTTTTTTTTTTCGTTTCTTTAATTAATACGCGGTGAATACATTTTTTTCTTCAATTCAATTTAAAAATAAAACATTAATTTATTCATTAGTTAAGTCAAGATAGTTAATAAATAATTAAAACGTTTTTATTTATTTTAAGTGAATTTAAGTCAATTTTGGTTGTAAAGTGTTATCATCGAAAATATGATAAACTTATAATTTTGTTAATTTATTTTTTTCTTTAATTCAAAAAAAAAAAAATTAAATAATTCTTAATAACTTAATAATCACATGTTATTATAATAGTTATGTTTATATATATGTACATACATATGATGAAAAAATATGAAGAATTTATGATTGATGAGATCATTTTAAGCATCTTGTTTTTTATTTTTTTTTTTATATATTTATAAAACTATATTAATTGTTTGTTACATTACACAGTGTGTTTAATTTTTTATAATAAAAGATAGTTTTTGTGACATCAATTAATTTTTTGTTTGTTGTTAATTTGGAAATAATTTAATATTTCTATTCTAATGTTATAAAATTTGGTATCTATTTGAAAATTGAATAATCAAAACTCTCGGTTGAACATTGGAATGTTATTCATCATGCTAATGCAAATTAATTTACAACAATTTTTTAATTAAAAACATTTTATTAATTAAACTAAGAAATTGCTACTTGTCACATTTTCACCATGTATTGGTTGAAATTTGCTTTAAAAAAAAAATGTAAATTAGTTCGTTTTCGTTGGATAAAAGAGAAAAATGTTGTGTTTAGGTAATAGATAGATGAAAGTGGTTGTTTAATTAAATAGATAGATAAATATTTATATTTAAGGAAAATATAGTCTAAACATAAACATGTTTTATGTTATTTGCGTTATTCAATATTTAATTTGGTTTTATTCTAGTATTTTCAAATTTTTAATTTTTTTTTTTTTTTTCATTTTTTCTTTTTCAGTATTGACCTACGTAATCAGTTGATATAAATACATGAGTAAAAGAAAAACGGAAATTTTTAATTTTAATTTATTAATTTGTTGAAATAAATGAGACGACATTAATAAAATGGCAGAAAAAGTACGTTCTATCAGTTGCAGTGATAATGATAATTCAACATTAATTGCGACAACCAGTGATTTTATAAACGATATACTAAATAATAGTACAATTATATTAGAAAATAGTAGTTTATCAACAATTATGAATGCGTCACAATTATCAAATGAATCTCAGCAACAACAATCAATGACTTCGTCACAGCAAAAACTGAATATATCGCACAACATTGGTGGTGTAAGTATTTGAATGAATTTAATTAAGTGACATTATTTTAATATAAAATTTTTTCTTCTTTATTTAAAGACAACAACATGTCGATTTCCAAAATTAGATGAATGTGCTCATTTTCATTATGAGCGTGTACAGTTGGGGCAATTACGTGTACGTTTAATCGATGATAATAATAAAAGACAACAACAGGAACAACAAGATTTACAAAATGATACAGCTTCTTCAATATCATCTTATACTATTGGGCACAATAACACAAATAATATTTTATATAACAATAAAACAATAAATATAAATAATTATTGGTTTATAATAAAGGTAACTGCTGGACGGTCAGATACATTTTTAATTAAACGTTCATTAGATAATTTAAAAATGTTGGATGAACTGTTACATCGATGTGTATATGATAGAAAAATAAGTGGTTTAAGAAATTTAAAAGATATTGAAGAGGAAGTAGATGATTGTTTAGAGAATATTGTTGGAATGTATTTAAATCGTTTTACAATGATAGCGTCGGATTCGATAACTTGTGGACCAGTTTTAACATGGTTACAATTAGATAATAAAGGAAGAAGATTGCCTGTTGCTGACTTAGACACAATGAAAACAATTAATACACCAGCTGTAGGTGCTGCATATGGTGTTAGAAGGTATTATTTTAAATTGAAAAGCGTAAATGAATGTAAATAATATGAATTTAATTATTATTATAGATATGTAGCACAGGCATGTGATGAAATATCAATTGAGGTCGGTGATATGATCTCTGTAATTGATATGCCTAGCCCAGCTGAATCTGTATGGTGGCGTGGCAAAAAGAGTCATTTACAAAAAAGTCAATATGAGGTTGGATTTTTCCCCCAAAGTTGTGTTGCAACAATTGGTAATTTTTTTGACTATAAATTAAATTAACACATTAAATAATGAATTTTTTATTTATAAACTAGGAGATAAAGTTCCACGACATTTACCATTACCCGCACCGCTTGTCGGTTCATTAGCATTATCGCCAACAAAGCCTGTACTACGGAAACATGGTAAATTAATAGCATTTTTTCGTAGTTTTATATTGTCACGACCATCACGCAGACGTTTAAAACAAAGCGGTATTTATAAAGAACGAGTTTTCTCATGTGATTTGGGTGAACACTTATTAAATAGTGGACAAGATATTCCAATGGTGCTTAAGTGTTGTGCTGAATTTATTGAAGAGTATGGCATTGTTGATGGGATCTATAGATTATCGGGTAAATATTATAACTACATATAATCTCAATTAATTTTATTAATAAAATTATTTTTTTAATGTAATTAAAAGGTATAACATCAAATATACAAAAACTACGTCGTGCATTTGATGAAGAACGTATACCAGATTTGTCACATCCAGATATAAAACAAGATATTCATGCTGTTAGTTCATTATTAAAAATGTATTTTCGTGAATTACCAAATCCACTATGTACATACCAATTATATGATCATTTTGTTGATGCAATACAATCGCGAAGTGATGGTGATAATTTACGTTTAAAATTAATGAAAGAAACTGTACAAAAATTACCTCCACCACATTACAGGTAACATTATAACTAAAATCATAAAATTCGAAATGAATTTTAATAAATTTTATTTTTTTTTTAGAACATTAAAATATTTAGCAATGCATTTACATAAGATCTCACGCCATTCAGCAAATACTGGAATGACAGATCGTAATTTAGCTATTGTTTGGGCACCAAATCTTTTGAGGAGCCCTGCTTTAGAATCTGGTGGCGTAGCAGCTTTACGTGGTGTTGGTGTTCAAGCGGTCGTTACAGAATATCTAATTACAAACTGTGATTTGATATTTGATCCGAATGATGAATTTGGAGGTCTACGATATAATCAAGAATCTCAACAACTACTTGATTCATTGACAGACACTGAAAGTTTAAAATTATCGGATGACCGTGAGCACGAACAACAATCATTATCAATTATTGAAAGACCAAAAAGTTTAAGCGTGGGTGGCGCAAAATTATTAAGTTTAGAAGAAGCACAAATAAGACATAATCGCTTAGAAAATATTGATAAAGGAATTCCAATAATACAACCGGGTCCACATAGTAGTTCATATATTGAAGTAGGTGGAGGACCATCTAGCCTTCCTGATAAATACCATACTGTGTTACCTGTCCCAAGGTAATTAATTTCACATATATAAAAATAAACGTCATTTTTATATATATTTTTTTTAATTTATAGAAGTTGGCAAAAACGTAAAACTCATTCGTGGAAGTCATTATTTTCACGTGCTCCAAGACAATCAAATAGCAATCATGACATAAAAACATTTAGTCCAACTACGCCAACGTCAAAAAATTTACCAAAAGATGATGATAATTGTACAGTAATCCGTTTACATGGTGATTGTGTCAGTGGTGACGATACAATAAATTCACATGATCTCTTAATGATATCATCAGCTAGTCAATCAAAAGATTTAAAAAGTATGATTATCTAACCACATTTTTTTAAATCTATGTATATATTAATAAATATACGTTTATTTCTAGGTGGAGATATATTTGATGGCAAGTCAAATAATAATATGGATGTGTGTGTTCGAACTGGTTCTATAGACAGTTTGCGGACAGCTGGACATAGTCGTTCTGTATCACACGATTCATATTTTGATTTATTGCAGTCCCCATTACGCGCTGGAGTGCAGTGCCCATCAAGAGAATTATCTGAGCTAGGATTAAATTTTGATCGTGAAGAGCCAGAAATGAGGATTTTTTCGGAAAGTGAAAGTTTGGTCTGTAGTCCTAAAAAAGCAAAAGAAGTAAGTGGTGTTAAATGCAACATTTAATTTTACAAAATTATAATTTTGGTTTTATTTTTGTTAATAATTAATAGACAACACGTCGTGTGATGCGTGCACGACCAGAAGAATATTCCAGCACAGCAAATAGTGTGAATCCTAGTCCCAAAAAACAACCCAGATTAAATCCACAAAATCTTAGTGGAGGTAAAGCGTATGTAACAGCTCCAGATAATGCATTACAGGCAACAGTTAACTGGCCAAATACGCATAGCGAGAATAATGATGAAAGTTTATGCAAACGGTATAAACTCGAAGATCAATTTTCTGATATTCAATTCATTGATTGCAGTACGCCAGAGCATACAATAAACGGTGCAAATGTCAATAACATCCATAGTGGGAATACAGTTTACACAAGTGTTCAAATTCATCAGCCACCATCTAGTACATCATCTAGTCGTGATAGCTTACAAATTGAGATCCGACGTAAAACTGATGAAACAGAAGATAATGATAAAAAAATAAATATTACTTTTAAAAATAATTATCGTACAAAGATGCAATATGATGAGTCTAATGATAAAGGTCGTGAAGGCCTTGTTGGTACAAGATATAGTTTTCCCGGTTATCAATACAAAGATAGGAGTAGCAGCAATGAGAATGATAATGCTATTGGTCACGAAGGGCGATTCAGTTATCCAGGAGGTAATCAATCATCATCTGGTGTTGGCAATAAACATTATGATGGAAAAATACTTGATTTTCAAACCGGTATAAATAATAAACCACTGAAAATGAATATCGAAGATGATCACAAAGAGGAGAATAATGAACTTATGGGCAGGTAAATTGTGTGGATTTTTTTTTAAACTTAAACGTACCAAAAATAATTTACAAAAATTAACTTTAATAAAATAAATAAAAAAAAAAAAAAATTAAATTAAATTAAAAATGTTTGAGCGAGTAAAAAATAATCAAAATAAATAACTTATTTTTGTGGCTTTGTTAATTTTTCTATAAAACATTTATTACAAATATTAAAGAAAAAAAATTACTTTTATTATTATTATTATTATACATAATACTGTAACTTATGCTTTATCTCTTGCAATGATAAGAAAAATTAAACAAAATTATTAAGTAAAAAAAAAAAATATTGAAACTGGTGTGAATTAATTTATTAATTTATTTAAATTGGTATTTTTATTATTTTTTTTTTTATTTGACTGATTTTTAATTATTTAACTAATTTAGTTTGGTTTGGTTTTTTTTATTTATTTTATTTGTTTTTGTTTTATTTCATTTTTTGTTTGTTTGTTTGAACTACCTTAATTTCTTTTTCAGCTTTTCTATAAATAATGACAACAATTGCCGCTTATACAATAATAGCCAAACTAATAATAAAGCAATTTCTAATAATATTGCTGTAAAACAATCAACATCAAAGACAGGACGTTATAGTTATAATGATACACATAATTACAATAATTGTATTAATCATAATATGAATAATAATAGTGGTAATAATAATAAATCGTATGATATTAATCGTCATTCTACAGATTTATCATATTATCAGCAAATACAAACACAAAGAAGTAATTCCGCTGAACAATTACGTTTACATGATAAAAATTCAAAAAATGATTTAGATAATTCAAAATTAAGTATAATAACACCACAATCCCCAATACAAAGTCCACGTTACTCATTATTATTAGGTGAAACTAGTTCAGAAAATAGTAGCTCGTTAAATACACCTATATATGATCAAGACATGTCATCATCAAAAATCTATGATTCAAATACCATAAATTATTGTAATGTAAATAAAACCACAGATGATGGTAATTTAATTTATATGACTGATTTAATAAACGAACCCAAAGATATAAATATAATATCGACATCAAGTATAAATGAACCATATTGTGTAAGTATATAAAAAAAAAGAAACACTTAAAAGCGTTAATTTGTTAATTTGCTATATTTTTATTTATTTTTTATTTTTGTATTAATTTAATTTAATTTAACATAATTTAATTTTATATTATTTATTTTTTATAATAATAAAACAAAAATTATCTTTTTAATTACTTACAAATACAGATTAGGAACGATAATCGAATAGAAAAACGTGATATAGCCACAATTAAACGGGAATTATCATTAGATTTAGATACTGTAACATCACGTGATAAAGCAACAAAAATTTCTATTGATTTAACGGACGGTAGCGGTGTTAATGGTAGTAATAGTCACTTGATTACCAAACATATAATAAATATACCTTCAACACCAAATACCCCAAATCATACAATAACATCGGAAAATACCAGTCAATCAGTAACACCCAGTGAATATTGTTATCAGCATTTAAATAGACAGTCATCATTAGAGAATTCACCAATAAAAGTTTTTAACGAACCGCTCAACAATCCGTTAGATCAAGTATATTCATCTGGTAATAATTGTGAAAATATTCATCGTCCAACAATTGTTGGAATGTCACCAATACGGACATCTATGCCAACAACACCGATTAAATCAACTATTAGTATTACTTATAATTTAAAATCACCAGTGAAAACGGATCCCAATGAGGATGATGATCTGGACAACAATGAAGATCATAATAATGAGTATGCGGGTCATATAGAAAATAATTTAAACAATGATGATTGTTTAACAAATGTTAATGTGACTCATACAAATGATGATTATGAAAATATAAATATTCAACAAGAAAATAAAAAGCAACCGCTAGTTCTACTTGAAACTAGTTTTGATGAAAATATGGTTTATGAGCAAGTTAAATTCTTTAAAAATGCTGTCTCCGAAGTAAATAATATATTAGATAGCAATATACCAGTTACAGATACAAATGATTTTAGTCTAAATAAATATGAAAATAAAATTAATTATGATACTACATCACAGGTGGTGCCCAATTTAGAGACAATTCATAATCCAAATGATAATAATAAAATAATTAAAACAAATACAAATATAACTACATCATCCGCATCAGGATCACCAAAAAATAATAATAATAAATCATTAGTGCAGAATAATACTATAGAAAATATGGAGCATTGTAATGATATTATTGACGATATTCAAATGTCCGAACAGGAATATGATATTCAAGATAGTTTAGAATTTGATAATAATCTATCTTTATACGAGAATATTAATTTACGAAAGCCAAGGCAAATTGTGTATGAAAATGTTGATATTATACCAAATACAAATGTAATAATAAGTAATAATGAATGTGATAAAAATAATCTCGAAGATTTTAATGATGATTATAATATTCAAATGGATTACAAAAATGATACAAGTATTGTTGAAGCACATCAAAATACTCATCAGCAGCAGCAATTTGATCAAAATAATACAAAAGAAGGACGACGTAGTAATTTCATTGTTAAACAACTGGCAACTAAATTTGAAACAAGTCCAGTTGATGCAATGCCCCCATTTGATTTTTCTCGTCCGTTTTTACGTAAATCCTCAAATGAAAATACAAATAATAATATTAATAACAACAACAATAATAATAATAATAATTGTAATTCGCCGTGTGTAGTACGTGCAAAAAATAATAAACAATTAAATAAATCTGCAAAAATAACACGTAGCTTAGATGAAAACGCATTTATACGTGAATTTGGAAATAAAAAAAAATTTGAAAATGTTAACAAAAGTACTCAACAAATAAATCATAATATCGATGATAATAATATAAAAATGAATGATAATATTATATGTCGAAGAAAATCACTTGAATTTACACGGCCTAAATGTTTAAATCCTCCAAAACATTTACCAAATCTAGCAAATACTGTAGAGGAAATTTGTAAAAATAGTTCTGAACTAATAAAGCCAGCATCAGTGTCTGTCAGTGAAACTAAATCCGGTAAATTAAAATTGGATTTGTCAAAGGTTACAAATGATGCTATCGATGATTATAGTGAGACAATAAATTACCAAGTGAAAATAACACCAACAACCGAAAATCGTATATCATTGATACAAAACAATGTTGTTGATTCTTTGAATAATAAAAATTCCGATGATGATCGTAGTTCAACAAGCAGTATATCCAGTATTAAAGTATTAGGTAGCTGCAAATTAGATCGAGAACGTATTGAGAAAATAAAGGAGGAACGACGATTGCAATTAAATGAACGTTTTCGTTCAGAATCGTTTAGAGGTGAAAAAGAATATAATCGATTAAAATCAAAATCAAAAACCGAATTAAATGAATATAAAAATGATAAAAATAATATAATGATGACACAAACAACCGGCAACACTAGTGATATAATACGTTGTAAATCAAAATCAAAGCCTGATATTAATTTAATGTTAGTAACTGATAGTAATAATTTAATAAAAGAAGAACCAATTATACCGACATTAATTAAAACATCATTAATTACAACGCAGACACCAACAGCCACTTCAAATTTTCAACGAATTCGTCTAAATGATGATATGAACGATAATAAATCAAATATATCCGCTACATCAATCATTAATAACTCGCGGAATAATATAATAACGTCAACAGGAGTGGCAGCATCAGCAATTTCGTCAAATGAGTCCAAAAATGATAATTCACGACAAATTCATGGACAAATAAGAAATACCAAATTAGAATTAAGCCGTGAACGTGATGGTAATTTTCCAACAAAGAAAAATCAACAATCAAGTGTTATGGAGTGAGTTTCATAATTGTTTTTTCCTTTTTTATTTAATTATTAATAATTTTTTATTTAATTTTTCTTTGTAGACGAGATCGTATATCACCACAACGTTCTATACGTGACGTAGCTGCGATTTTTGAATCAAAATCACATCAAAATTCATAAAAAGTTTTTCTGTTTTCAAATCATTTTATTTGTTTACGTTTTATTTGTTTTGTTATTATTTTTTGTAAATAGTTTTATTTTTATTATAAAAAAAAAACCATAAATGACTTAAGGTAGTACATTTATTTATAGATCTAATTACCTAATGATTAATATTATTTTTTTATAATAATCAATATTAAGGAAAAGCTTTAAAAGTTTTAGTAGTGTTAATAATTTAATTATATTAAAATAATAATGAAAGAAAATGTTGAAAAACATCGATGCTGAGTAAATGTTTTATTAGTTTTTATTCACTTGTAATGTAATTAAGGATTATTATTATTTTATTTTGTTATTAATTATGTAATTTTTATTATTTTTTTTTTATTTATCATTAAGTAGATAGAAGAGATCCATAAAAAAAATTACAAAAACCAAAAAATAAAAATCAAACGATTATTTGCTTAAATTTCTATAGGGTCTACATTATTATAAGAATGGATATTTATACTAATTAATTCGAAATGTTTAATCTCATATACAATGTTCTATTATTAAAAATGTAAAGTAATCATCAGTTCTTTTTTTTCTTCTTTTTTTTCATACAAAATACTCCAGTGACGACAAATGTTTAAGCAAATTTAATAATTACCTTATGTATTTATATCTAAATTATTAACTGCTATATAATAATAATAATTATAATAATAATAATAATGTGTCTCTCTATTTAATTAAATTAGAAATGATAATTGTTTTTTGTTTATTATTTTAAGAATATGAATAAGAGTTTTTGTTTGTTTTTCCTTGTTTTTTATTTTAAATTTAATTTTATTTATTTATAATTATAATATTTGTGTCGAATAAAAATTTTGAGAAACGTAATGAATATAATAAGAGATGATGAACGCCAATAATTATTTATTTTGAATGAATTTCTCCTTTTTTTTTTTTTTTGTTTTTTTTTAATTTTATATATCTAATCTTAAGTAACATTAATTAAAAAAAAAAAAATAAAATCTAAAATATAATTTACTATAAATTTTTATGTAAACATAATTTTATGTTTTTAGTTTAGTAATTATTTTTATTTTCTTATTTTGTATTTTACAAAGGAAAATCGTAATTAATACAGAAAATTAATTAATTAATTAATAAAAAAAAATAAATAAATAAAAGTGTTTTCGTATTTTTATAATCATTAAAAGTAAATAATTAAAAGTGTGGCTAATAAAATAATAAATAAATAATTAAATATTTGCGTTTACAAAAAAAATAAATAAAATAAAATATGTAATGTATTTAAAAAATTTAACAAAAAAAAAAAAAAAGTTTATAAATTTATATTAAAATAAATAAAAATAAAAAAATAAATTAATTAATTTATTTGTATGTAAACATAAATATATACAAAGATATTAAAATTATGCTAACAAAAAAAAAAAAAACGTTTCTAATTTTATTAATACAAAAAAAAAAAAATTATTAATAAATATGATGCTGGTGATGATCTGTATAATGAAGTAGATAAAGTTACGTTTAATTAATTAAAAAAAAAAAACACAAAAATCAAAAATTGTATTACGTTTGTCTAAATTCTTTGGCTTTTAGCTGTGTATTTTCAGACACCTTACACCTTGGCTAAGCTAGTTTAATTAATAATTAATCGAAATAATAATTTTAATAGAGTAATTGTCCTTACTGTGCTTGTTTATGCACAAATATCTATTAGTTATACAAGCAACGTTGGTTTAATTCTTTAAAAATGGATTGTTTACACCTCGTTGCTTGATTCTAAGTTCAAAAGGTTTATTATTTAAATGTCTACTAAGAACCATAAAATTTGACACAAAATTAAAGAATTAAAACGTAATTAGTTTAATAAATTAATTAATAATTGAAATAAATTAAATAAATGACTAAAATTGAATACAGTTTTTAGTGATAATCATAATTTAAAGCATAATTTTTTGTTTAAAAATAATATTAAAGTTTCCGGTAACGATTTCAGAATAAATAATTTATTTCTAGTTGAAAACTTTTACTAAACCTTTACCTAAACATTGTATTATAATTCTGTACTCCACAGCGTATAATTTTTGTCATTCTATAAATATTGATCTTTCTGAATGGTTCGGTTTATTCACCTTAGTAAATTTAAAAGTGTTTCCTCCTCAAATTATTGATTTAATCAAATTTAAATAACAAATAAACAGCCGTGATGACTTCTTTTGGCGGTGAATATGCATTAATTTATAAATTAATAAAATATGCTTTTAACTGATTTTGGGAGTTTTTATTTTATTTTTAGCTTTGTAAGAAAAATCATCAGAATACTGTTGTGCTGTAAACGAAGTTCTTGATTATCAATACGACAATTCGTTTATAATTATCAATTAAAGAATTCAATGTAAACTAAAAAAAAAAAAAAATTATAAAAAGTTTGTCACAAAATTAATTTCATTTCAATATCAATAATATTTTATAAAAACATTAATTAATTTTTATTTTATAATAAATTAATCGCACGCGTTTATTATATTTTAATTCTCATGCAATCTATAGATTTTTTTGGCATAAAATAACAAACATAAAAAATTATTTGATACACGTGCAATATTATTTATTGAATTAAAAATAAAAATTTATACTTAATACGCTGGCAAATTTGTATTGACGTTATGAATAAAAATAAAAAACAAAAAAAAAAAAAATTGGAGGTGAAATAATAAAATAAAATAAATTCGAAAATAAAAATTATAAAATTGAATAAAAATTGGATTAAAATAAAAAAAAACAAATTAACAATTAAATAAAAAAAAAAGGAAGTCGATGAGGGAAATTAGTACTCATAGATGTGCAATTAAATGATAAAAGGCATCTTGATTAGTTTTCCGTTTTCTGTTTTTTTTTTTATTATTATTTGTTTATTCTTTATTTATTGATTAATTGTATAGAAAATAACATAAGATAAGATGTGATTACTCTGTACTCAATACCTAAACGAAATTTGATGTGAATACAACATTTTATATTAGCTATAATCAAACCGCTACAATTTAATATTTTTTCAATGAGTGATCAATACATCAATTATATTACGTGGAGTATCCAAAGAGTATTTAAATCATTTCAATATACAAAGTATAACCAGTTATCAATTAACAATGTTTCTATGTTTCGAAAGTAATTTACACCTGCATCATCTTCACATGGCATAGAATGTTTAACTTAATTAGAAAACTTAAAATTATTTCTGATATTTTTAAAATCTATACGTAAAAACACATATCATAGAAGAAGCATAGAGCTTGGGTACTCTTCTAAAAACGAATCCTGTAAAACCTCTAAAAAGCAACAAAGGTATCAAATCTCTAAAGTGCAATTTTAATGATCGTTTATGATGTTACTACTTGTTAACTATTTTCCTAGGCATAAGACATTTATTAAGCGATAGATTAAGCTACCTGAAGACCACTGGCAGTACAATTTTGTAGACCCTCATCAGAAAAAAGGAAAGATTCCTTGAAAGAATTCTAGTTGCTGGCTTTCGTTCCTTAATACGCCAGTAACAAAAATTCCGTTTTTCCTTGAAACAACAATAAATACCACAATACAGCCCGTGTGTTACAGATGTGCCATCACTGTTCTAAAAGGTAGGCAAGCAAGCAAGCAAGTTTAAACATAAAAATCAAAATCCAATTCATCTATTTCTATAATTTAATAAAAATTGTAATAATTGAATTTTAATAGCCGTCATCCTTTCATCTTTACTTTATTTTACTGGTTAGTTAAATGATGACAATGATTACATACTTTGTCCCTGTTTTCATTATTAAAACTACCAAATATTATTAAAAAAAAAAAATTTAGTTTTTTTTCCTTTTGCTTGATTTTAATCTACAGCATACTCTCCTTTATATAAATTGTAGCAAAATACGGATAAATTGACAGAACGCCCATCTAATTCACCCTCTTGACAAAATACCTAATTTTAACACCGTAACCACCCTATATATAAATAACAAATTTATTTCTTTATTTCCTTTAATTTCCCTCATACACACACACACTTGAAAAGAATTTATTTTTTGTTTGCTCGCTTTTTTCCTTCTTTTTTATTTTTATTTTCTCTCTAATTTTTAAATTCATTTGTTTTATCTTCTTATAAATTTTTCAATATTCCCATTAATTCTGCTATATGTAGCATCATTTCAAAAGTATAAAAATCTTTTCTCTTTTTTATTTTATTTTTTCATCTTTGTTTACTTTTGGTTTTTTATTTTTTTGATAGCAAGTGTACAAAAGGGTGAACACCACACGATACGAACTTTTCATCACGTACATCGCACTCTTTTTTTTTTGTTTTGTTTGATTTAATTTTATCAATAAACATCATTAAGTTGTATTTAATTTCATTTGTATGCACTTTAATTCTGTTTCTTTTTTTTTTATCATTCCAAACTGAATTATGAGTTCACCTTTAAATGAACTATTGCTGTGTATAACTATGACTGAATTAACCATAATAAATTAGATTAAAATGATTGAAAAACACAATAAATGTTGTCTGAATGATAGAAACTTTTTATTTGTCCATTTAACAATCATTGTTTTGTTATTAGAACGCTTGGATGTAAATCTTTTTTTTTTTGTGTATGTAAAAATTTGGTACAGACCCGCACACAAATTACAAAAATTCATTATTTAATAATAATGCCAAAAATATAATTTAATTCAGTTTTAACTAGATATTCAAACCTCATACAAGTGTATAATAAATATATCACAACAATAAAGCAATAATAATGGATAACAATAATAACATCAATAATCAATATAAATCATTTATTACTCTACAATATGTGTTTTGTGTTGAATTTTCATCATTTTAGATTAGACCCTATTGTTATAAATACATAGAAAAATAGATTTTATTATTAAATTATATCGCACACGCAATAATATTCTCAATATATAATAATAATCAACGGATTTATAAAATATAAAGTGCACGATTTATCCAATATTTTGTTAAAAAAAAAAAATAAAATATGTTTGTAGAAGAATTTATTGAGAAGTACGATAAACATTTTTTTTTTCTGAATATATTTCTATTGACGCCTATTAGAGATAAATTATTTCATGGGTTTTGTGTTAGTTGATTGAGTTAGTTAATTAGTAAATGATTGCAAGGAATTCTAAAAAAAAAAAATGTTGATGCCTGTTTGATACAAATTATTTTGTTAAACGATGATTTTGTGTGGCTCCTATAATTCAAGACGTATACGTATTCCCTCAGGGTAATGGTCATAACCGCCTCATTCAAGAGCATAACATGAGTTTTAATTAATTATTGACAATGATTTAGCTTCATTAAAGGATTCTTGATGTTTTTAAAGGGAAGAAAAATTTTATTTAATTATTTTTCAAGTAACCAGAGTGTAACTAAATTGGATTCAGCTTCTTTAAATACTAAAAATTAGACCCTAAATGATATTTTGCTCTGAATGTTTTATGTACAGATTTTGGTTAATAATCCTGGGACGAGAGACAATATAATTTGGGAGACACTCACATTGCAAAATCTTTGCATAGGGGCTTATTTCATGATTTGAGGGCCATGGTAAAGGTTATATACGTAATTAAAATAATTTGTTTAGGTTTTTAAATATTTTGTTGTTTTTTTTGCATATCTGTTATCATTTTAGCTGTTTTAGTTTAAAACTTTGTCTTAAGCGACTTTTTTACTCATTTTGCTATACATGTCTCACTTAAGAGATTTAATGGGATTCAGATAGTTCGTAGTTATTAAAAAGAGTTCTTGATTCCGTGATTTTTTCTTCTATGACATTTCATTGAATAAAATTCCTGGAATTTAGTGAGCTTGTTCTTGAATCAAACCATTGGTTTTTTAATAAATTTTCACTCATCTATCTCCACCATGAATCAATTATTAAAATTTTTTTTTTCTGCATCACACCACTAAAACGTATTCTTAACGCAGAAATATAATAATAATAAAAAAAAAAAAAAAAGAATTCCTAATAAAGGATATAACAAAGATTTTCATTTAATTTTATCACGCTGTTTTGTATTTTTATTATCTCATAACAATTGCAGCACCTTTAAAGTTTATGTAACGACAGGTGTTCTGTTCTTCCTTTCTGTTTATTTTTCTTTGATTATTATTATTTATTTTTTTTTTTTTGTTACAAACTTAATTAAATCACTTTTAATTCTATTATGTTTTGAAACTTAATTAAATTAAATCGTATTGTTTGCCTGTGTGAATGTAATCTGAACGTAAACTTTTCCATAATGTATGGTTACTAATCTGTAGAAAATTTATTTTTAGAAAAAGATACTAATAGGAAAATTAATCTTTATAATAAATAATTAATTAATTAATTTCGTCTTTACTCTCTCAATTATTACAATCTGTAATAATTGTAAATTACTTAAGATATACTTAAGTGTCTCTTAATACTAAACTAATCATTAAATTTTTTTGTATAAATTTATTTCGCTAAATTGCGCAATTATTGTGTTTTATTTGTGGAAATATGGTAATAAGCAAAAAAGAAAATTGTCATATTTTGATGAGCACTTTGTGTGCGCTTTTATGATGTGGGAAAATCAATGAAGATAATTTATATGTAAAGGCGGATTTAGTGGGTTATTAAAATTGTATGTTATGGAGAAAAAGAAACATAAAATCCTTATATCATTTATATACATATATATTATGCATATAGAGTCACTTTGTGGTATATAAAAAGTGAGTGAAAAAACTCTAATAAAAAAATAAAGAAATCTTAATACGCATGCTAAAGATGGAAGTAAAGTTAATTCCCCTCATTACAGAGAAAAGAAATTTTTTTATTTATTTTTTTTTTTTTATTAAAGTCAAATACAGTGTTGGAGAGAGACTTGCGCGATAACAGAAAAGAATCATATATGAAGCAAATAGCTCCGCCTTACATTTTTAATAAACATAATAACTGCGCATTTAGACAATTATTTTATGAAAATACTTTAATAAATTTTACTAAATTTAATATCAATTTTCCCCTTATTAATTTGTTAAATGACAAAACAAAAGAAAACAAAACAAAACAAAAACAAAAAAAAAAGATCAGATAAAAAGATGATAAGGTAAAAAAAAAGAAATTTTTGTTTTTTTCTTTTAAATTCATTTATTTTCACCATTTTATTTTTACTTTAATTCTTTTATTAATTCGTTGAATTGTACAATTATTAGTTTTAAACAATTTTAATATTTTATTGTTTGTATTATTATATTATATTAAATGAATTTCTTTAAATTAATTTAATTTAAAATTTTTTTACCACATTTTATATGACTAGAAATGATTAAACAATTAATTATTATTAAATTTTTTTTTTTTTTTTACCACTATTATTGTTGCAACCTGTTAGAAGTGTCACGACCAAAAAAAAAAAATAATTTTATTTATTGTTAATAAATTTTATCATCACCAATAATATCAACATCACTACAGTCATCCTCATCATCGTCATCGTCCTCCTCATCACCATCTGTATGGTCATCACTGAGTAACTCATTATCATTATCATTTCGCATAAAAGAATTAAGCTGATGATTCTTTGATTGGAATATATGTGAATCGACACCTTGTAAACTTGTTTGTTTTGTCTTTAAACCAATAATTTGTTCACCTGTTGTACCTTGACCACCATTATGAATATTTAACGATGAATAAATTTTAAATGATGACTTTTCCGATAACGATTGATTTATATTTATACTGTTGCTATTGTGATTATTTATTTTATTAATCACTGCACTGTTTTGATGTATTGATGACGTTGTTGTCCCAGATGAATTTTGTGCTGATGAATCAGCACGTGAAAAATCTACTGGCTCTAAAATTAAATACAAAAAAAAAAAAAAAGAGGGAAAAATTCAAAAACAAAAATACAAAAGACGTGGCTTTTAGCGAAAACACTACAGAGAGTAAATTACTTATTGAAAACGAAATTACTATTATGGTAACTTGTATAGAAAGTTTTTGTTTTTTGTTCATTCTTGTTAATATTATTATAAACTATGTCCAACCTTTTATAAACTTTTCAAAATGTTTCTTATAGAAACTTATTTAAGTCGTCCTTATTGGCTTTTTCAGACAATTTTCTTATAGCTTTTTAACTTATTTTCCCATTTACAAATAAGTTTTTTTTTTTTTTTTGTATAGTAAAAACGATAGCACTAGAAGAATATTAAATTACATTGAATTAACTAAAATATATATATATATAAAAATTTATTTAGTTTTCAAAGTTCATAAAAAGGACAAAATACTAAAGATGAATTTCTTATAGAAAACTTAACAGAGTATAATAAGAGAGACTAATTTAAGCACATTTCAAAGGACTCCATTTCATTTATCGATACCACAAATGTAAGTAAAACTACAAAATAAAACATAAATTATATAAGTTTATAACGTATAGTTAGACTTTCGTTATCTTTTAAACAAAGAAAGTCAACAAGGAGAAACAACTCATACCAGATACCAGATAGGAAAGTAAGAAAGTAAACTAAACTAAAGTAAAGTAAAGTAAAGAAAGAAAAAAAAAAAAGATTCCCTTACATACACACAACCCATTGTTGTAAAGTGGTTTTATATGCTTAATTAATTTAATAAAATAAATTTTATTTTATAACGAAGATGTTTTATCGTATTACAATATATAAAAGCTAGAAAAATATGTTTTAGTTATGATTCCTTTAATATAAAGCATATGCAATATTTCTTATTACTTTAACTGTGCTGTAGTTTAGCTATAATTATGCCATTGAAATTGAATGTTTTGTTAATTTATTTAAATATCACATTCTACATGGTAATTGCATCTTAGAAAAACATAATTTTGAATATATTTGCCATATGAATGCAATATTTATCCCGTTGAGGTGTTTTGCATGACTAAAATAATTTTAGTAATAATTCGTGATTCCAATCCACTATTAACACAATAATCCAACAAAATATTGCAACACAACTTAAACAGTTCTGCTATCCAATCCAAAAATAATGAATAAAATGAGTAGTTGTCTTAAAAATTGTATTTCTTTTATCGGTGCAAGACGTTTTTTAATTCGATTCAATATTGCCCGATATATAATTCTTACACACGACCATATATGGGATATAATAGCATCGAATAGAACTATGATAAGGATCTAACATCGTGGATCTAACAATTTTTTACAAATAAAAAATTGGACACTATTCAAAAGAGTTAATTAATAGAGGAAAATATGCCTCCTCACTCAAAATCAATGGTTGCAAAGCAGCGAAACACCAAAAAAAAAATTCGTACCGTAACGAAATTGATAGTATTACCGTCGGACGATTTTTATTCCAAATTAAACACCAAAACCTTTAAAGCCAATATCCACATAATCACAATCACAAACGCAATAACTAACAAGATAGTCGTGGTTAATTTATTATACAAGTAAAAACAAATTATTTTGGTAACCAATTCCCGAAAATACATAAGACTACGATGTAATCATAATAATGGTAATAATAATACAGTAATACAATATCCTTAACCATATAAAATAAAATAATAAAAAAAAAATTAATAAATTTACCTGTGCTCACTTCTCGACGTCGTAATTGTTTTTTATGTTTCATGCGTCGATTTTGAAACCATGTTTTCACCTGTGTTTCACTTAATCCTAGTGCTGATGCAAGTTCAACTCGTTCTGGTGTCGATAAATATCTTTAATTAGAAATTAAAAAAAAAAACATTATGAAAGGAATATTTTAAGAATAACGAGAATAAAAATTAACCTTTGAGCTTCAAAACGTTTCTCTAATCCTGTCAGTTGTGGATCACTAAAAACTGTTCTTGCTTTACGTCGTCTACAATGACGCAATGCGTTCATACCCATACCAATGCCAAGCGCCAGTTCAGGCATTGGACATCCATTGCTGGAAAATATTGAGGCACCACCAAATAAACCTAATAAAAAAAAAAAAAAACAGAAAAAAACAAAATTATTGACACTTGGACACACAATGGGGCAACTTGTTTGTTTGAAAACTCCGTCGTTTAATGCAAATTATGTTTATGTTTATGTTTTATAGAAAATTTCATATCAAAACCAATTTATTTTCTGTAGTCAAAGTTTTATAATTGAATTATTTATGCAATTAAGGAATAAGGAAAATAAAATATAAACTAACCACAAATATTTATTGTGATAAAAATATAATTTCTGGTATCAGCATGACTTTTATAAACAAAAATTGAAATTAAATTGAATTAAATGAAACTAACCTTGTGATAAAAAGTAGGGATCAACACTTTTGTAGCCGGATGCGGATGGTGTTAAATATGCACCAAGAGCCATTTGTAAATAACCAGGATCCCCATATGGAGGTCCTGGATAAATAATATTTGTTGGTGTTGTTGTAAAAGATTGTGGTGTCTGTTGTTGTGAATGATGTTGCGAGCCATTGTTTGACGATTGATGCCCTTGAAGATGTAATTGCTGATGGGATTGGTGACTTATTGATGATGCTGTATTATCGGTTATTTTACTGTAACTAAATAATTTATAGTGAACTTTTATCTCTATGTAATGCTAAAGTGATAAATTTAATGAAGATAAAAAATAATGAAACGTCCAAAATAGGGATTCAAATAAATTTTATATTAAATAAAAAAAAAAAAATAATAATTTAAACAATTTTTTCATTTAATAAAATATTTTGATTTGGTGTATATGGTCCGGATGATATACACACTTGTGGATTACAATAATTTGTCTCTTCTTCTTCTGTTTCTTCACCGTAATTCTGCTGTATACGTTTGTTGCGTATTCTTTTCGTACAATATTGACGTATTGGAACGACGAAACTTTTTTCCGTTGTCTCTTCTTCTGTTTCATTTAAATTACTACCCAAGTATAGGCCAAATTTGTAGTAATTATGCACTGTGTAAATCTCGTCTGGTTTTAATATGACACCTCGATAACGTCCCCTGTGCTTTAAGCAATTTGGTATTTTCTGTGGTTGTATATAGAAGGCGCAATGTTTCATATAATTTGTCTCATTTTTACCAAATATTGGACATCGGCATATATCATCCTCTGGTTTATTTACAATATCCTCGAATTTACACTCTTCCATATCTCTTTCTTCAACAATTGGAAAAAAAATCTCATTTGGATCTACTTTATACTCATTTAATGGTTCTGGAACATATTTTGGACATACATTTTCTTTGCAACAATTATCAGAATAATTAATACGACAAGTATCTTTACATAAATCTTTGTTACTCTCTTCTTCATACGATATTTCATCTTGTTTTGCAGTTTCCTCTGTTTCGATTTCCTCTTCGAGGGTAACCGAAGAATAATCAGCACGAATATTACCGTCGGGATCGGGTAAATCATTGCATGTTGAAAATTCAACAAATCGCTGATTTGTATATAATTCCATTGCACGTCCACTATCTGGATGTATTATTCGAGCAACAAAAGCCATGTCATGTTCCTTATCCAAATGATCTTGATTCACTTCTAAATTATCACAAAAACCACCAATTTCCATTCGTGACATAGCCGAACTCAACTCCACTGGCACACGTAAATCATACAGTGTGTCACCAACAGTTTTCAGAATTCCTGTTGGGACTTTCAATATGGTATTCTGACCATCCGGATCCAAAATATCCTCATTATACATATCTGCATATTTATTGCAGTTAAACATAACATTGTGCTTGTACAACTCTTCATGGCCTTTATCATGTCCAGCCAAATTGAAATAAATTCGATGAGATAAATTAAGCGGTGTTGGCTTATTGGTTGTGGCTCGATAACACATTTTAAAGCAATTGTTCGCCATGACTTCATACTTTATTTGCACCATTAGGATACCGGGAAATCCTTCAGAACCCTCTGGTGATACGTGTGTTAAATTTAAAACTTTATTACTAACATAGGGTACCCAGTTGACTTTGTCAAAACCAAACATTCCACCATTTAAGTGATGAAGTTTTTTATAATTTTTAGTCAACTCATATTCTTTGCCTTTATAGCAATATTCTGCAGTTGTGGTTATGCCTGCCATCCGACCAATTGTCGATCCACAATACAAATCATCATACCTCATATATCCATCAATATCATCAAATCCCATAACAATATCCACAGATTCACCTTCAACATTAGGCACTTGTAAACTAGTTATCGTCGCCCCATATGTAATCACTTGTAATGTCATTTTATGCTTCGTAATCCATGTATAGCGCATAACCTTTTCATTAACATTTGTCACTGGATCCAAATATTCATCAAATTTATCCTTTTGCATAATAATATCCTTTACAGAATCCGATTTATTTGATGAACAATCACAAATATCAATTATCAAAGAGCTTGTCTCCTGACATTGCCGATAATCACACGTACAATTACTTTTCATTTTTAAAATTTTAATTAATTGATAAAAAAGTAAAAACAAAATTTTAATTCATAACAAAATAAAAGTTTATAGAGAAGACAAAATGAAAACAAAAAAAAAAAAAAAGGTATGACGCTTGCTAAGATTTAAATACAAAAACAAAAACAAAAATCTTTTTTTTTCCGTAATACTGTGAAAAAAATTTATTCATTTATTTATAAAAATTTGACGTTAAAAATGGAGAATTATTCAACACAAAAAGTCAAACGTAAATTATATTAAAAATTAAAAACTCAACACTTACCGACTTATATTATCATTATTATTATTATTATTAATATTATTATTAGGTAAATTAAATGTATTTTGTTGTTTACGATTAAATTCTTTATCATAATCATTATTATGTGTTGTCTCAATATTAGAACAATTTTTATTTATTCTTTCTATATTATTATTAATTAATTTTTGTTGTTGTTTTATTAATTTATTTGTATTTATATTTGTATTTGTATTATTATTATTATTATTAATATTATTTTGAACTTTAATTAAGTCATTATTATCATTATTTGTATTTGTTTGACATAAAATATCCTCAATTAAAAATGGTGTTTTTGATTGCAATCCACCACCACAATTAATAACCACACCATCACTTGTTTTATTTGTATTTTCAATAATTATTGCTTGCTCATTAAAATGTTGTATAGACATTTTTTTTTTTTTTTTTTTTTTTTTTTTTAGAATTATTTAATTACACATAAATCGTAAATATTATAATAATATTTATGTAATTACAAGAACATAACTAATTATATTTATAACACTTTTTACTATTATTAATTAATGAAACTTTTATTTACACTTTTAAAGCACAAAAAATAACAAAATAAAATATATTTTTCTTATTTTTATTATTTAAATATCGGTCCTTCCGGTTGAAGAACTAAATGATTTATGATGGGTCTTATGTGTTGTTGTTTTTTTTTTTTTTTTTATTGTACGCCTAGTTATATGGTGAAATGATGGTAAAATATTTTTTGTGGGTGGTTTTTTTTCCTTTAGTTTTTTTTTTTTTTGACTACTGTTGTAGCTTTATTAGTTAGCTTG
Organism: Ptychoptera albimana; assembly: GCA_961205885.1. Classification (NCBI taxonomy): domain Eukaryota; kingdom Metazoa; phylum Arthropoda; class Insecta; order Diptera; family Ptychopteridae; genus Ptychoptera; species Ptychoptera albimana. The sequence goes on from OY540801.1 coordinate 21,080,145, forward strand.
TTAGCTACTCAATTGATGTTGATTCTTTTGCGTTTTTATTTTATTTATTTATTTATTTTTTTGTTAATAAATATGTTGAGGGATGATTAATTTATAACAAACTACAGTAGAATGTTTTGCAAAAATATGTTATTTAAACATAATAATAATATAATAATAATAATAATAAATGGTCTGGTAGTATATTCCCATCTCTTTTTATATAATATACGATGTGATTTGTGGCTGGGTAAATTGTATTTTTTTTATTTATGTATCTTTTTTACTCTATAAATTATAATGTATAATAAAAGGATAGATGATGATGATGATGATGTTTGGTTTATATTAGAAATGTGTAAAAGTTAGATATTAATGTTTTAAGTAAAGTAACAACCCATAAACTACCCTGATTATGGGTGTAACCCTCATTTACTTTAATATTATAATAAAATTGCTTGTATTGAAAGAAATTTTCTGTTTTAATTAGTTTTTCTTTTCTTGTTTATTTAATTAATGAATTATTATTTAATTAGTAAGGAAATATATGATATATTGTAAAGTTATTAAGAAAATCAAAACGATCTTATATAATAATTATGTAGAATTATTGTTTAATTTGAGAACGCAACTTAAACACCCTGATACATTTTAATTAGTTGTTAATTTGTTATTAAATTATTCATTAAATTAATTCTATTTTTTTTATTTTTTTGTATAATAAAACCAACTAATTATTATTATTATTATTATTATTATAAAAATTAAAACCATTATTTGACCAATCAATAAAACAGAAAATTGCATAAACCTCAAATTGGTTTCATTAGTAAAATTAAACAACCTTAAAAGGCAATATTATTGTTAATTATATAGTAAATTATATATGTAATAATAATTAAAGGTAGTAAAATGAGAAAATTATTGATAATTTTCATAATCAAAAACCACATAAATTAATAATAATACAAAATTTATATTTAATTGAATTCTTTCTATTTTTTTTCATACAGGTAATTCGCATGCGTGTACGCTGTCTACACTGTACATAGTATATAAGCTCCGCCTATAAATTTCTTCGAATATTTATTCTTTACATCTGCCAATCATATTAGTCGGGATAATTTCCCTTATTTATGTTACTATTTATATAAATTTGAGAGGGTTAAAATAGGGCAATTTAATTTTGCATCCGCTGCGCATACATTTTCTACCCCACTAATGTGCAGATAATTAACGATAGAATTGTAATTACTAAATACTTATTAAACAATAATAAATAATTATAGACAATTATTAATAAAGAAAAAATTCGAAAAAAAAAAGAAACAAAAAGAAACAAAAAGAAAATTTTTCTACTCAAGGTTCCACCGAGATTTGAACTCGGATCGCAGGATTCAAAGTCCTGAGTGCTAACCGTTACACCATGGAACCGTTGAGATTTCTCCGTGAAATATTCATATCAGTTAATTCGTGAATGTGAAAAAGATTTTAATGCTTTAATTTTTATTTTGATTATTGATAGAAATTCACAGGTTGATGACATACAAATAAAATATGTGGACCGATTTAATATTTTGTTGCCAAAAAAAAAAAAACAAAAAACAAATTCCCGTACCGGGAATCGAACCCGGGCCTCCCGGGTGAGAGCCGGGTATCCTAACCACTAGACAATACGGGATATGAATATTGTAGCTTTTTAAACGTAAAACTTTAACATTTGACATTGAATAAAATAGTATATATTACGGCTTTTACAATTTTATAATAATTGTTATTAATTAATTAATTACATGTAATAGATACAAAAATGACATTTATTATGCATAAATTATATATTTTTAATCTATTTATATAATAAATGTATTTAATACCAAATAAAACGAATGATAATTTAATATTTTAAATGTTAAGTAAGCAACCTTTATCTTTCTCCCTATTATTGTCAAAGTTAATAATTTAATGAAATTATTATGTAATAAAAGTTTTTTTTTTTTTTTTTGTATTATTATTATTATTATTACTATTATCTACAATTAACTAGATGAAAGTAGGTAATATATATATATATATTTATAGTAAAAACACCCTTTTGATATTTTATATTAAATTTATCGTAAAGATCGCGATAAATGTAAAAAAAAAAAAAAAAAAGTTATAAAATTAAATTTAAAAAGTGGAGGAGGTGGTGTCAATAGTTTTCTTATTATTATTTTTATTTTTATGTTACATATTTACGTATTAAAGCATAAATGCTTTCATTGATATTTATTCAAAGATAATAATATAATCTATTATTAAACTAAAAGGTCTTTTATACTTTTCCACTGTTATTAAGTGTTCGATTTATTTTTAAGTATTAATTACGCGTAATTTAATTTTTTTTTTTTTTTTTTATACTAGTAATGAAACAGCATAATTAATTATTTAAAATTATTAATTAATAAATAATAACGAACAACAACGACGTTTAACTCGTTTCATATTTCATTTAAACAATTACTAAATAGAAAATAATACATAATTTAAGGACGTTTTATCTCCATCAGTCAAACCTCTAATCCAAATTGAAATAATAATAATAATAATAATAATAAATCCTTAAATGTTAAACTGGAGGGTAATTACATGGTTATAGAATGAATCAAGACATGTTTAAAAAAGAAAAAAAAAAAACAACAACACATAGCAAATAGAGAGAAGCAAAAAACAACAATAAGTAGCATAAATAGTGGAATTAAATGGGGTGTTGTAAAGGCGACGCGTGTCACAATTCACTTAAATAACAATCAGAATAATAATAACAACTAAAAATTACCTTTTCTAATTAATATTTATAGAATTAGTTATGTTAATGTTTGTAACGATAATAAATGTTGCGTTTAAAATGAAAAATAAATTATCAACCAGTATGAATTATACAAAAAAAAAATAAAAAAATTAATCAAAAATTATGAAAACAAAGGCCAAAAACGCAGCACATTTTTTTTTAGCAAAATACTTCCTGGTTAATTGTTATTCAACTTTTCATCATTAAAAGTAAAAGTAAAAAATAAAATTAAATTAAAAAAAACAGCAAAGAGGGAAAAATAATATCTAATCTCGGAAGTATAATTACAATAAAAATACATCCACAGACAACTAAGAAAATTGATATCTTTTTTTTTTTTTTTTTCGTTTTTTTATCTTTTTAATTCGAAACATAAGCAGCGGCGATAGCATAGAATTAAATTTTTTTAATAATTTGTTTTTTTTTTTTTTTTTTTTGAACTATTCAAGTATTAAAAGCCAATTTAAGCCTCTATTTATGCTTTTGTTAGGTCTTAAGTGAATGAAATTTGATCTATTTTTTTATTATAACTTCGGTTAAACATAAGAGCATAAGAATAAAACATAAAAAAAAAGCTAAACAATTGATTTATCTTGACATAAAAAAGAAAATTTATTTAAAAAAAAAACAAAAAAAACATTTAACTAACAGAATTGGAATAAAGCGAAGTAGAAATGAAGTAGTTAGGTGATTTGATGGAGTATTTTATAAAGATTTTTAAATCATTTTTTATTAATTTAATTGCAAGTAGCGTTTCAAAGTTTAAACCGTGGATGGTTTAATGATATAAAGCGATGATTTTATGTAATGCTCTAATCGTGACGTTTTTAGACATATTTTTAATCACAAATAAAGAAACGACAATGGACAAAGTAATTTTTATTTCTTAATAACAGCAGTTTAAGGAATATAAAAGAGATCATGTAAGTGGTTCGCCTTAATTCACCAACGAAACTAATTAGTAACTATACAATATTTTGTCTATAATTATAATTCCAACTTCTGAGTAAATTTATCCATAAATCCAATGAATCTTCATCTACAGATTAAAAACAAAAGATATAAAATAATGTTTATGAATACCGTTTTTTCCGAGACAGTGTCGGGTATCATGATTTACGTGTATAAAACCTTCAAAAAAACCTTTTTTTAGCATCTCTCACATTTCTGGTAAAGTCAGTGGTGTTGGGTGCACAGTATAAAATCACATAATTCACCCTATTATGCATTTTTAATAATAGTTTTATATAAAAATAAAAGAATGAATGAGAAAAAAAAAATGTTCATGTCTATTAAAAATAAAATCGTGTTTATCGTCATCGTCCAATTAGTGTGAAAATCTTTATGCTGTCACTTCATCACATCACTTAGTCTCAATCTTTCTAACGTTTTATTTTTAATGTAAGCATTTTATGTTTACATAGATGAATAATGATAATTACTATACAAAATAACATAACTCATTATGCTCAAATAATACATAAATAAGAAAATAAAAAGACAAAAAAAATTTCCCATACCGGGAATCGAACCCGGGCCTGCTGGGTGAAAGCCAGCTATCCTAGCCACTAGACCATATGGGATATGAGATAAAGAGTTTTTATTTTATAAAATAACCAAACACTTACACATATTTAATAATAATAATAATAATCGTGCAAAAATATAGAATTAAAGTGTGTGCTTATTAAAACTATGTAATCTCATAATTAAAAAGAATAAAAGAATTTAGATTTGTTGTCATAAAGATAAAGATAAAGCACGTGCTGTCAATTAATTTCTTTTTCATCAAAATAAACAAATTAAAAATAAGAAACAAAGATTCGTATCGCATATTGTTAGGGAGGGAATGTTATGATTCTTTTACAAACAAATCAACACGTAAGTATAAAAAGGGTGGATCGTCAGATTATTATTAAAAAAAAAAAAAAAATCTCATTTTTTCGTTTTGCTAAATTATAGTTTAATTAATTAAAATTTACAAAAAAAAAAATATTTTTCTCAACCCATTAATTGTAGATTTTCAAATTTTTCAAAATTATAAAATCCCGCACGTACTTGTCGACCTCCAAAAAATCGTCCATTCAAGTCAACAACCGCTGCAAAATTAAATTAGCATAAATAAAAAAAAAATTAATTAAACACATTTCTATGTTCAATTTTATACCTTTGATGGCACTTTCAATTCTTTTAAATTCGACAAAAATGCGTACAGCCTCTTCAGCAACGACATTTGGTATTTCATGAATAATCACAGTTATTACCTCGCCGTATTTTGTATTACACTCATCTTTAACTTCTGGTTCTAATTCATCATCTACATCACCCGGACCAACCATATTCTACAACGAAACACAAGATTATATTAGAAAGAAAATTAAATTGTACAAAAAATAATTTTTTCTATTTACTCTTAGTAAGACAACTTTACTGGGTGACTTCATAATCTCAGTAATACTTGGTTCCCCAACCATTTGAATTTGTTGTTGCTGTTGCAACTGCAGATCTATAGCAGCTGATGAAGAAATTGATTGCAGTTTAGGACTGTTTGATGATGGAGGTGGTGGTGGCATTAATAATTCTTTTTCGTGTATTATACGACCACCACGTTTCGAGGTTTTTTCCACTTGTAAAGCAATTGACATGCCTTGTTCTTGTTTTCCTAAACCTTGACCATCCTATAATATGCATATGGAAATTAATATATTTATTCTTACAAGAAGCAGTAATAAAATCGTTATACCTTAAAACCATATTTGGCCATAATTTTAGCAGCAACTGAACTTGTACCATAAGGTATATTTACATTAGGGGGTAATCTTTAGAAATTATATAATTTTAATACAAGAGAACTAAAGAATTTAACGTAAAATTAAAAACAAAATACTTGGACGCTGATTCCGTATTGTTATTGGTGTTTTCTTGTAAGGATGGTGGCGGAGCTATGGCAGCACCTGAATTTCTATTATTATTATTGGATGTTGTCGCGCTTGGTGGTGATCTATTATTGTAAGTATCTTCTTCGTCTGATTGACCAGTGGGTCGTGAACCAAATCCTGCGAATTTTGTAACCGGAGCTTGTTCTTCATTGAATTGTGCTTTATTACTATTCGCTTTTCTCTTCCGTTCACGTTCTTCACGTCGCCTTTCTTCACGCTCGCGATTTTTCTCTCGTTCCTTATCTCTTTTATCTTAAAAATTTGTAAAGCGTTAATTATAAAATAATTTACATGCATGCATAACTGCGGTAAGGGTACCTTTCACTAATTTTTCATAATCATTAGGCCATAGAGGATCATACTCATCTATAACATCCCAATCAAAATCACTAACTGTAACACTACTGGGTGCTACTTTCACAGGTAAGGAAGGTTTGAACATGTCGTCCACATCATTTTCTTTTTTTGTCTTTAAATCAATTACTGGGGTAAGGATCTAAAATATAATTTTATTATTAAAACATCATAATTTTTTAATTTATAATGAAGCGAGATATCATACAACTGGTTTTCTTGGAGGATCTCTTCTTGGTGCAGTTACTGTCGCTTTTTTAATTGCCATTTGTGATTGAAACAATTTAATACCAGACGACCATCCATCGATTTTATCCGGACGTTGTTTTGTATCAATATCATCATATAATGCCATTTTGTATGATGTTTAATTAATTAATTGTTATTTTTCAATACATTTATTAGAATAATAGTAAACAATCAAAAAATTTTAACTTTATATTATATTGACATGAATCAAAACAATATTATGTTGATTTGACAGGTATACAAATGTTTCAATAAATTTCCCTTAAATAATTTCCTAATAGTATTACTAAATAAGTTATCCAATGAAAATAAATCTAGTACAATTTTGTAATAAATATTACATTTTTTGTGTCTTGGATAAGAGTAGTTTATTTGATATGTTTTAGTACTGAATTATTTTTCTTGGAAATCTTGATGAAGATTTAGTGAGATGAAGAAGGTTTTAAACGATAGATATGGTGAATTTATTGGATAGTAAGTGGTGTAATAAAGCTCTTATGATGATAGTTCTGTTTTATTAAATATTCTCTCTTATAAAATAGATCTTATAAAATACCGAACTAAAATGACCACCTAACCATACTTAATTTAATTTAATATTCCGTGATGATTAATCGAGTGAATTAAAAAAAAAAAAACCAAAGAAAATAATAATCAAAAGAAAGAAATCTTACGGTTAGACAAATGTTAGGCAATTATTTTGCACAATTTAAGTAATTTTCAACGAGATATTTTAATAATTCAACAAATATTAAGATAAATCGTTAAAAAAAAAAGAAGTTTTTTCTATTGTTTTTTTTTTTTTTTGTTACACAAAAACAATGGGGTGAAAATTGATGATAAAGAGCTGATAGGGGGTATCTGTATCCTTGGCTCCTTATAATAACAATTGGATTTATTATTATGATTATTTTTCTTATAAAACTTATTTATAGATTATTTAAATAAATGTTTACACTTTATTAAGTATTTTTGGTTTTATGAAGAAGCGAACGAAAAAAAAAAATTCGATAGACTATTTTGAAGGGAAGAAAACTTTAAAGTTGAGCAATAAAATACTCATTAAAGTGCGTTAAAAATGAAAATTGATTAGAATAGGGGAGACATTAGATTACTTTTATTATTATTATTATTATTGATTACTCTATATATGAGATAAACAATTTCTGTCATACACAGTTAGATAAATGCGTTGGAATCTCTATAAATGATTCAATCAAAAAAAAAAAAAAAAAAAAATTGAAAAGATTATTATTCTGCTACTGTAATAATCAATTATTATCAAAAAATTTAATTTGATTTGTTTCAATCTTTAATTTAATTATTTGAACATAATATTGCAATGCATGGTTATTGTTGTTAAATAAAATTGGAAAAGACGAGACTATTATCAGCTTTTTATTTAGTTTGATTCTTAATTTATCCACTGTGCCTTGACTTAGAATGATTTTGTTTAACTTTTATTACTTTTGATTACCTTTCATTATAATTAAATTTGTTAACCACTCCCCTGTAAATGATAACGACAAGATTAAATGAAGAAAATAAATATAAAAATATTGTTTTTAAGTTTTACTTTATTTTATTTTATTTTAATAAATTAACTAATTTTCTGTTTTTTTTTTTTTTTAAATTGTTACGCAAAATAAAAGGGACGACATACACACAAATTATAATAATAATTAAAAATAAGGAAAAATATTTAATGAAGAATTTAGATCATCACAGTTTTTTATTACACAAACAGAAATTTATTAAAATTGTTTAAATAAAAGCATTTTTTTTTTTTAATTAATTAATAAATAAATAAATTATTTATCGTATATATATGTGTGAATGTAATGTAATGTAATTTAATTTCAAGTTATACAATTTTTTCAGCTAAACCAAGTGCCTCAGCATGTTTTTTTGCTTTTAAACGTAAATCGGCGATACTTGAATTTTTACTGTGTGCAGCGGCTAAAGCAGCTAAACTTAAAGGATATTGCGGTATTGTAAATAAACCACTGGATATCGCACCACCATTATTAGAACCAATTGCAGCGGCATACTAATAATAAGAAAAAAAAATACAAATTTTTAATTAAATTTGTATAAAATCATTAATTTAATAAAATATACTTGATGAGCGGCAGATATTAGTGCTGGATCAAATGCTGAAAAGGCTACCGTTCCTGCAGCGGATGTTTGAAAGTGACTGGAATTTGATGTAACCGATACCGTGTTGCCTGTCCCTGATGAATTACGAAGTGCTGGTATATTAACATACGGTGCCACACGACATGGTTCCAAAGGTGTCGTTACAGGCGGACTATGACTTGATAACAGTATTCCTGAAAAATTAATTCCACCTAAATAGTTATTTAAGTTAATTGAAATGAATAATTTAAATATATTTATAATTAATTAAAAGTAAAAAGATTTACAAACACCTAACCACCCAAAGACACCACACCCATGTTACCATATAATATATTTCCTTGGGGCTTATTTCGTTAAGGTAGAAGTGTTAAATAAGCAACAAAAGAAATACAGAAAAAGGTTTAAATAAATGATTTAAATCTGTTGTCAGAATTGAAGGGAGACACACAAATGTTAATTTTTTTCTTTCATACAGTTAACATTGTATTTCCTGGATTAAAAAAAAAAATTCACAAGAGGATATATTTTGCTGGCCACTGTTTTCATACTTATCTCCCTCACATAATATTCAGTAATTTAATTGCTTAAATTGTTTTCGTTTTTTGTTTTTAGTTTTTTCCTTTTTTTTTTTTTTTTGGTGCATTTTAATAGAAACGAACGAGATGATAATTTCTATTCCAGTATAATAAAGTATAATTTACACGCTTCATTGTTACCATTATTTAATGTTAAATGTGGCACGGCTAGACAAAAAGTGATAGAAAACTCTGACAACTCCTCCAACAAAAAGAAAAAAACAAATTCACCACCGAAATTTATATAGAAAAAAAGGAGGCAAAACACTAAACCAAAAACGTATTGAAAGTAATTTTTTTATTTTTAACAAAACGCACCACATTATAATCTCATACTTTTTACGTTCCAAAACATACATAATGGCACCCTGGGGGAATTATTTGAATTGATTGCAAAGAAAGAAAAAAAAAAAAAAAAACACAAAAGTGGTGATAGTCGCCTTGCCCTGTTATACCCAACTCATCCCATTTCTAGTTCTATGTTTTGCCAATCTTTTAGTCCAATCGTTGGTATTTTATCAGGTTAGATACGATTTTAGGGTGTTTTTTTTTGTGTCGGTTGTTGTTGCCCTTTTGGCAATTTTTATAACAATTATCCTTGATTTATTTTTGAGCATCTAATCGTCATTTTTTTTAAAAATTTTATATAATTATTTAATTTGCATAACAAAGCGTTTTTTTTTTTTTAGGTTGATAAAACAATACGGAAAATTAATTTTACCTAAACAAATTATTTTATTATTAGGATGTAAAAAGTCCTTTTCGATGATATTAAAACCAACAGTATTATTGCTAAATTATTATTATTTTTATTATAATTGTATTTAACCAAATGGGGGGTTGTTAATTAATTAATTAAATAGCAATAACGAGAATATAAAAATCTTAAAATTTAACATAATTAAATAGAAATGTACTCAATTAATTATCTTATTTGTAAATTTCATTATACTAAGAACTAAGTTAATGCTTTTGTGAGTTAAACGTGAGTTTTTTTTATTATTGTTATTAGAGCTCTGTTAAGGGTTAAACTTTTTTCTTAAAACTTTTTCTAATACACTTTTCTGTGTATAATTTAACTACCGACCTACTTTTGTTTGTTTCATTAGCCTGATATAACTAATACAAAGTAAGATTCCTATACCATTTATCATTGTAGGAATTAAGTCAATGAATTTGATTTTTTTTTTCTTCTTCCTTTTAATCAAAGTTAAATTAATATTTCGTTTATTTTATTCAAGGAGATTATGGATGTAATCATTTTTACGTAATTATAATTGATAAAAGATATTTTTATAAAAGAATTTTAACTTTGATTTCAAAGTATATTTGAGAACAATTTTATATCACTTTTAAATAATTAAAAAACAAGTTAAAAAAAAAAAATCTACGTCTTTGGAAGAAGAGTTAATCTACCAGTAAGGTTGGCATCAAGTATAATTAATATTTGAAGTGATGGAATTTGATTGTGAAGGATAAAGAAAATCCATTGAGAATGACTTACTTTCAATGGCTTTGGATAAAGCAATGACTAAATAAGTAAGATCAGATGAAAGTTATTAAACATAAATAATTTTTATAGGTCTTAAGGTAGAATTACTTGTAAAAACCACGAAAAATTTGTCGCAATGCGTCGGTCATGTTTTAGTTTAATTTTGTTGTTTGCACACTGATATCCTTAATTTTAAGTAAAATGCTATGTTTACGATTTTTATCGCAATAGGATTAGTGCATCAAAGAATTGTAACAAGCTTAGCATTGTGTAAAGGTCATAATCACATAATTAAATTATCACTGAAACATTCACCAAATGTTAGATAAACGATACTAGGGGGATTAATATGTTTGTTTGTTTTCCTTCTTTTATTTTTATAATGATGATTTATTGATTCTAATAATTTTGTTTTGTTTTTTTTTATTATTTTAGATTATCCATTGTTGTTCTTCTTAGTCTTTGGTTGAAGTCTCTTTTTATTCTGCTTCCACAAAGCAGTTTCACTTTACTGTATTCTAGGAAGTGTCAGTGAGTTTTTGTTCATGTTTTTTATTATTACTCATAATTACACGAAAAAATGTTAATGACACAATAATTCTACTATGCACTGTCCAACTAATAGACAATGGACAAAGTTTTGCAATTGATGGTATTTGGATGTTACATGATTGTCGTTTTTTTTTTTTTTTTACTATTTATTCAACAAATTAATTTAGTTTTGTCAATTTTCCTAATGCAATTTATAATGATTGCTAACATTTGGTTTTAAACTAATACCCAGAAGTAAATATTATCACCATTAAAAAAAAAGCTCAAAAAAAAAAAACAAGAATCAATTTTGTTTTTAAATTACTTTGTTATTTCATTATAATCATAAAATATCATAAAAGTGTTTTTAAGAACAAGGAATAATCATATAAAATTATAATCTATTTCGATTTGAAATTAAACGAAATGTTAAGGAAAATTCTAGAAACTGAATAAACTATAAACACCCACCACCACCACCAAAAAAAAAAAAAATAAAATAACAACATTATGATTTATTTTTATATTTAGTTACCTTTTGATATAGATACATTTTTTGATTAACCCCTAAGCGTTGTACGCATACAGAAATCAAACTATTTTTGCTTTTTTATTAAACCAACAAGCATAACATCACCCTTTAAAATACGAATTTATATTTATTTATATAATTATATACCCTTAATCTAATTTGTAGTCTATAAACTAAACAATATTAAATTGAAAACTAAAAAATCTACCAAAAAAAAAAGAGAAGATAAAATACAAATTCAGGAACAACGATGACAACAACAAGCAATGAACGAATTATAGAAAATTTTACCAACATAACAAATTGCAACAAATCACAATTTTCTATAATTTAATTTATTCATTTAAAAACATAAAAATATATGTAGATATGTATGTGCTTTGATTTATGTATAATTTTACAAACAATCGTAGATATAGGGGTTCGTAATTTAGAAAACATAGTAAAATGTGTATAGAGTACGGTGTATAGTTGCTACCTATAAAGTCGTGTACACATGAAATGTATCAACTTGGTGTCTTTCTATGGTTATGCGGATTTTAGTGTTTTACTTATTTACCTTAAAAAAAACTATTTACACAATTGTATTGAACGTTTTTCATTGAAATACTTCCACGATAACTGATGACTTAATCGTCATTCAAATATGTCGATACATTTTTAATAGAAATATGACATTTAGAACGTTAATGAGAATATTCTGTGAGTCATTCACATTTCTGTGATTGTACAAAGTTTCCTTTCAATAAAAATTAAACATCCCTGTACCCAACACTTATTTTAACACTCACATTGAAATTACTCAAAATTATTGTTGAGCCAAAATTAAAAATTGAAACCAAAAAGAAGAAAAACAAAACAAATTGTCATGTAAATCATCCCCTATTTTTTCATTATTTATTTATATTTCTGATGAAATCATTGAATGAATAAATAAATAAATATAAAATTTAAATACAATTTATTGATATTTACATTTAAATATTTTTTTGTTGTTGTTGTTGGATTAATCAAAATGATAAATATTAAATGTTTGTATTTATAAATTGGCAGATAAATATTATGCATAGTTCTATAGTTAAATTATCTAAATAGAGGAGTTTAAATAGCCAATAGTAAAGTGACACAACAGTAGCATCAAATTTATAAATAATTGTGGTAAATATTCAGCTGAAAAACTCAGGTGTTCCCTACATTATGCACATAAACATCATAACGCTTTTTTGATTATTAACGGAAACAAGAGCTGAGATAGTTTTAGAATGAAAATAATGGAAATAAAGGAATCTATCTAAGACCTAGAAATTCTCGAAATAACATAAAGCAAAACCAATCGCACACTCAGAATTGATTACGGACAGGAATTTCAATATATTCTTCTAATTATAAGGTATTATAAGCCAATAAAATGCAAATACCACAACATTGAGAAAGCCTGAAGAAGTGCTTTAAGACACAAATAGAGAACGATTCCCTGATTTAATCTATTCACAGAAACACTGCCATGGAAAATTCTCTATCTGTCTCTCAAGATCATTTTCAAACGCCGGGATAATTTTATTTATTGCTACTTGTTCGATTTCATTTTTGTTATTGTTTTGATACGGTTTTGATTAGCATATGCTGATTATTTCCATGCCAATAACACGGCTAACTTATTCATACAAAAGATTAAAACTCAGGGAAAATTGTTTAGATTGAGAGTCTAGAGTTTAGATATTTTTCTTTGATAATAAATTAAATTTTATATGGCAATAAGTTAAAAATTATTATTTCAAAAAAAGTAAAACCAAAGAGAAGATTAAATACCCGTGAAGCTCTACACTTAATGCTTTGAATGAGTGCGCACTAATAAACTTTAAATAAAGTGAAGTGTTCTAAACCAACCCCTATTTCTAAATACAAAAAGGAATCTCCAAAAAACGAAAAAAAAAGGAAAGAAAGATTCAATTATCTAATTATTTATTAACAATATAAAAAATAAGTGTTATTTGTATAAATTACAAAATAATAATAATAATAAAAAAAGAAAGAAAAATAAATAAATAAATAAAACACGACCATAGTTTAAAATATGTACGTAAACGCAGTTTGTATTTATTGTTGTTAAAGCAACATATTTAAATCCCTTGGCGGGTTAATAAAACAAAATGAAAATTAACTTAAAGAATAAAAAAAAAAAAAAAATAAAACACAAAAATAAGGGTGAACAATTTTTAAATTTATTTATTGTGATGATAAATTTTTATTTCGATTTTCCTTTATTAATTAGTTAAGTTTTTTTTTTTTTTTTTTTTTTTTTACAAAACAGATTTAATTCATTTATATTTATGAATATTGAGGAGAAAGTTTTGATAAGATTATGCAATTATTTTTTATCACTTTTATCTTTATTCAAATTAATATTTTAGATTAATAATTACTTTTGAAATCTAGTTTTGCCTTATGATGCCTTGTTTTATCCATTTGATTAACTCAACTCTCTAGTTCTTTAAAATTATTCAAGTGAATTTAGTAAACAACATCAACTAGTTTATACATAAAATTTACCCTACAAGATTTACCCTCGAATAACACCCTGATTTCGTAAAGAAAGAAAAAAAAAACCCAGCAAAATCTCTTCTACTTTGTTCATTTTTTTCTTGAATTATTATCAACAAAAACATAAAATAAAGTGCATAATGTACTAAGCATAAAAAATAAGCAAAGTACATGAGGAATAAGTAAAGAAAAAATTAAACGCATAAGTAATAGCGATACAAAATAGCAATTTGGGTGTCAAAAAAAAAAAAAAAAAAAAAGAAAGAAAGAAGAAAATCGTAAAGAAAATTTATTTACTTAAAAATTCAAAAGGAAAAAAAAAAAAAAACTCCGCCTCAGGCAAGGCATCAACATCAACCATACACTCTCCGCCAAAGGTTAATATAATAAACTAAAAGAAAAAGTAAAATCAGACAGGAATTCTTTATTTTTTTTTTTTATTATTAAAATGAATTTTTTATTCCATTTACAGTTGGATGCGGAAAAAATAAGATTAATAAATAAAAATATAAACACACACACACAGAGAGAGAGAGAGAGATAAAAGGGGAAAAATATTGCTGCAATTTTGCTGCTGTTGCGTGAGTTTCATTTAGATGCGTTATCTGGGCCTTTAGTTTAATTTTATTATGAAATTATGTTTTTTTTTTATTTATTTATTATTAAATTACGAAACATATTTTATTTTTCCTTTTGCGTTTTATTTAACCGTACACCTTGTGCAACGAATTTTTTATTTTTTTTTTTATATATATTATTCATTAGAGGTAATCATTGGATAACACTGGTCTATCATAGCACTTTGAGTATATAAGTAATAATTTTTTTTTGTTTTTATATAGCTTTTCATCCCATTTAATGATCTTTATTTGTGCATGATCTGTGAATTACTTCACTTTTATTTAATAATAAATATTATAATAAAAAATAAAAAATAAAAAAAAAAAATATCCTACCTTTATGCATTTGATTCTCATGTTTTCGACACTTTGCTCGACGATTTTGAAACCAAACCTGAAAGAAAATAATTTTACAGAATAGAAATTATTAAAAATCATTACAGAAACATTAGTTTTATGTAGAGGGATGATAATTTGATTGTTATTGGTTGGTTAAGTGGTTTTAACGATATTCTTCCGGATAGAAAATGCTATTCTGAGATTATGCTTAGATAAATTGAAACAGCGAAGCAGAGAATTAAATGAATATTTGTGACCTGTTAAGTAAAACACTTTGCGACATTTTTATATACTTTGCTCTGCTCCTTTAGCCTTTTATAAAGATTTATTTTCAATATTTGCAAAAATTCTTAAAGCACATAACGATCATTCGTTATCATTAAATCGTTATTTTCTTTCTAATAGAATAGCACACATAATACCCATACTCTTAACAATAAAAACATAAATCTAATTAATTCAAATTAATTAAATAAATAAACAAGAATTGAAATAACAAAAAAAAAAAAAAAAAGAAAAAGTTAACAAATTAATTAAACGACTTGAGACAGGAAAATTAAATTAAATATATAAAAGTACGATAACCACAAGAAAATCACTTAAACAAATTAAGATAAAGATATTTTATCAATGTTATCAATCACAGTTGTTTAAGTTAAGGTTTTTATAGAAACGTGTTATCATCCCCTTAAAAAAAAAAAAAATAAAATAAAAAGATACGAGAAAAACTTTAGCACGTACTTTGTTTCATAAATATCAAAAGCTGAACATAAGTAATGGGAGACCAAAACGGGCGTAATTTAACGAAAACAAAAAAAAAAAAAAAGAACATTACGAAGCATAATACTAATAGAAGAACAAAAATATTGGTGATAATGGTGGAAACATTGTGACATAACATTTATTTAATTTGAACAAGAACATTAATAAATTAAGTACGGGATACAAGTGTGCTTTTAAGGGTATGTATGTGTATAATATAATCACTGTGGGGGGTGGCAAGAAACAAAAAAAAAAAAAACAACTCACAAACTATAAATAACGTTAGCAAAAAAAGAAAAAGAAAAAAAAGATCTCTCGATTTCATCTCTCATCCCCCTTATGTTTAGCTTTCTTTTTTTTTTTTTAAATTTATTTCTATAAACATTAAACAATGAACACTGTTAAATCACAATAAGTGTAAGAGGATAAATTGCTTGTAGCAATTCAATTCAATTTAAATAAAATAAAATACAATAAATAAAATGATGGTGTGAGTCGCCTTTACTTTTAATCCACCCATCAACACAACATTTATTTTATTTCTCTCGTTTAAAAAATTACATAATGCCGTCAATTTGTTTAAGTAAATTAATGTAATAGAACAGAAACGTCTTCATGCCCATTTTCAGATTCCGTCATGTTTTTAATCCTTAAACTAATCGAAAATAAAATATAATTTAATCAATGTCCACAATTTATGCATTTCTTTTTTAAACTACGACATTTATATTCCCACTAATTGAATACATTGCATAATTAATGGTTAGATTATTCTTTCATTTATTATCAGAATGAACAAATTTGTGATTTAATTCATTGCAGTATTGTTACCGACTTTAACTTCCATAAATTATGTTATAAAAAATAAAAAAACAAAAATAATTATTATCTTGGTTGCATACCTGCACTCTAGCTTCACTTAAACCCAAACGTTGACTCAGTTCTTCACGCATAAAAGCATCCGGATAATGGGTCTCATCAAATAATCTTTCTAATTCATTTAATTGTTCTAATGTAAAGTTTGTACGTGATCGTCTTTGTTTATTTGTATTTGAATTGTTATTATTATTATTATGGTTTGTTCCTGATGAGGATGTTACTATACTAGTTGTTCCACTGCTCGTACCACATAATTTTTCTAATGCTGGCGTTGTTGTATGCGACTTTATATGATTATTTATAATTATCCCATCATCATTTGTATTTTTATTATGATTATTATTATGCTTTATATCATTTAGTTCATCACTTGGACTACACGTTTCACGCTTCTCTAAAATTAAATTAAATTAAAAAAAAATTAACATTTTAAGAGAATTTTGCTTATTAAAATTAGTCTTGGAGGTACGGACAATCAAAGACGGTTGTTAACAGTGGACAAACACTGTCTATTTGCGGATCTGAATTTTTATAAACTTTCTTGTATTTCAACAAAACTCCTAATTATCCATATTTTAATTTTATTTTGAATGCTTAATAACAGTTTTAACTCTCTTTGCTTTAATTTTTATATTTCAATAGCGGGTACTTAGGTAATATCAGTTAGACATGTCTGTAACTAGAACAATTACCATGGACAGAAGTAAAAAACATCAACAACAAACATAGTAAAGCTAGGAAATACTACTTAGAAGCTTTTTGATACAAAATAATTAACACGGAACAACCACACAAGATAATATTCTTTGTATAATTTTTGGTTAATTTTCATTATGATTACAGTCATCTAAATACAGTGGCGTTAGAATCGATCCTTTGTACAACCCAATAGTAAAATATTTAATTCGTTAATACTTTTAATGGAATTACATTTTCATATTCTAATCAGAAAGTTATGATCAACAGTGGTACAATACGAGAAAATAAATAATATTATTAAGGAAGATTCAATTAGTTTCGGATAAATGTGTTGTTTCATGATCAAGGTATTAAAATCAGTTATCGCCGGTTAAACACATACATTTAGTACGCTTAAGACATTAGCGGATTAGTATTAGACTTCTTTAATGAGTCCTTATTAATAAGAAAAATGTAAGATTCTTTAGATATTATTTATAGAAAAGAATGAGAATTTTAATCCAGTGGTGAAAATTAAAACCCACGAATTATGACTAAACGCATATGTCAAAACCGTAAACAACATTAAAATCCTTAGTTGAATTTTTTAAACAAAAAAACAGTTCGTATCAACATATATTCCAGATAAAATCCACAAAGATCCGGATATAAAACAAGGAATTTTTTTTTTTTTTTTCAGTAAACGGTTTTACTGAACCGGCTGAATCACACAACTGATATTATTATGATTATTATGTTTTATATTTATTAATCAGTTGATTAGTTTCTTTCTGTTTTTCTATTTCATTTTATTATCTCCATAAAAAATGTATTCATTATTGCAACAATCTTTACGCAAACAAATCGCTTATCATTATTTGATTAAACTAAATTGTGTAATATTTCTCGATTAACTCGTCGTTTGACCCTTTATAATGCATAAAACGCTAATTAAAATATTCTTGTTTTTTTATAACCGATAGTAACTATTATAAAGATTTTATTTTAATTAATTGAATTATTTATAAAATTAGTTAAAACATTTAATCGATTGTAATTAAACGTGTTAAATATTCCATTCATAAAATAATGAGAAAAATATTTTTTATTCTATTTGTATTCGTGGCTATTATTGAATTATCATTAGCTTATTATGGTAATTTAATTTTGTTTTCTATTTATTAATTATTATGGTTAATTAAATATTTATTTTAAGGTAACAATATTGGTAGTTCTTATGCCTGTAATACCAATGAAAAACCAGTAAAAGATAATAATAATTGTCGCCAATATTATCAATGCAATGCTTACGGGTAAATATTATAAATTTATTTATATTCATTATCAATTAATATATTTAATATAAAAAAAAACAATTCTCAAATAGTTATTACAGCCTGTATACGTGTCCAGCTGGTGAAGTTTTTGATACAGAAACTAGTAGATGTAAATCGGAAAATAGTGTCGCATGTAAAGAACGAAAAATTATTAAAGAATTTTTTCTACAATAGTTAATAATTTAATTTCAATAAATAATTATAATTTAAATAATAATTTATTTTAATAAATAAAACAAAAAACTGTGTGTTTAAGATAAATAAAATAATGAAAATTATGTCACATCATGGTATTATTATGGGAGTTACAATTTTAACGCGTCTTTAATATAGATTTAATCAGAATTATTACATTGTGTTCGCATAACTGCAATTCAGACAAAAGGGTAGATTTTTCTGCATTTAATGTTTTTATGTTTGTAAAGGAGTTACTAGTGCTAGAAAATGTTTCTTTAAGAAACGCGTTGAGTTGCCTTTTATTACCAATTATATAAAGATAGTCGAAATGTAGTTAAATGTGTTGAACCTGGATTTTTAGATTTTCAAGCTAATCATTTACAGATCCTAAAATCGAATAGTACAGTACGAAAAATTCAGTATAGTACGAAACAATACCAAAAATTTCATGTTTTTTTTTTTTACTAGTGGGAGTAGAATGAATTTTTCATGCCAATTTTTGGCAAAAAACCAAAGATTCTTCTTGTAAAAGTAGCGTGATAAATTAGACTATTAGAACGCTAAATCAAGAAGTTAAAGTACATGAGTTTCCAACAGGTAAGACGACTTTCTCAACCCCTACAACACTAATAATAAATAAATAAAATGGTAGAACTACAAAAAAAACTTAATCAGAATTAAGTTTTTTATTTTAATTTGAATAATATTCAAGCATAACTTGCAACAAAACTTTATGTAAGTAAATGTTGGAATAAAGAAAGGTAATAAAGCTGAGAGTTTTATGAGAAAATTTGTATTCGATTTAATTAATGTTCCTTCTAAAAAATGTTACTGAGGTGCAACTCAAGGAAACAAGCACCGTGTAATGTTCCTAGTCAGGTAGGTCCAATCTAGCTAGACATATTACAATGCGAACTATAACACAAATTTAATTAAATCGTTGATTAAATTCTGTTTTACTAATTTTTGTCTGACGATGGTAATCTTTAATAAATCTCATGGTTTTAACACCAACACTTAATTTAATCAAGTGCCTACAAAGGTTTTATAAACCATCATTGATTTCTTTTTAAATTTTCTGTATAAAATAATTCATTGAAACGATAATTTCCGAATTTTTTGCAATAAACTTTTATCTACAACTAACTAAAACTAACCCCTCTATATATCACCCCTTACGCATATCGCTTAGGTTATATTATCACTTAAATACTAGTAATGATTATGTTAATTAAATAGAGTTTATTATTATCCGAGTTTTACTTAGTGTAGTTCACATACCCTACAATAAAATGCTGTAGAGATTTTTCTATTCGATATGATAAAAGTTGAATAAACCATAAAATGATTTATGTTAATCAATCATAATCTATTTAGCATAAAATTCACTTAATTTAATAAATAAATAAAAAAAAAAACAAAATCCAATGTTTTTAAATATTTCCAAATTCTACTTAAGCCTTCCTGATTTTTTTCCTAATTTTTTTTTACCTTGAATCTCAATTTTTGGACCAGTTATTAATGCAGCTACCGTTGTTGTTGTAACATCTTCTAATATTCCAATTTTTGTGTTATCAATGTCACTTTTTTTTGTTAAATTATTTTTTGTTTTTGACATTATACTCAATCCCGATTGATCTGATAGATTTTTCTTTACATTCGATAATAAATCAGCAACTGGACGTGGGCGAAATTTTGTTGACATTATTTTCGCAGTTATCCCTCGTTGTATCCCAATATTATTTGGTTTTTGTTCTTCGTTTTTCTCATTTAACCGATCGTCATGCTTTAATTTTGAGGTATTTTCATTATTACAAATGATTATCTTTGGCTCAATGACACGTATTAAATTTAAGGCAACAACTGCTTGTGGTTCACCATTGGTTATTTTATTATCTGAAACAGAAAAAAAAAAAATCCACAAATATTAGATAATTAGGAAGTTTAATAAGAATGCTATTTTGCTCTGGAAAATATTAAATTTATAAATACATTCGAGGATAAATAAATGATTTGTTTCAGATAAAAATGGATGATTATATGCCGTCGCCGTGTGATCACGTTGAAGCTTAGAAAAATAAATTACATCATGATAACGCATTAAGTTTTAAAATTCTTATTATAATTGAATGGTAAATATGGCGAATTAAAGTTTCTCGCCAACTATGCCACAAATAAAATAAATTAATTATTTTAGAAAAGTCACTGAGTCACACAAGTTACACTTAAGCATCAAAGATAACCAGTCACAGGAATTACAGTTTTAATAAATTGCAGCCTGGAAAAGCCTCTTACAAACGTTAAGTTGCGAATTGCGACATATCTACTCCATGTCTTCATTAATTTATCGTTGTTTTACCGTCGGTTATAAACTTTCCCAACTTTACTGTACACTAAATGCCTGAAAACCCCATTCCGGAAGATGATATGTAAAATACATTCACAGATTAATTAAAACCAGTCGTAACACCTAAACATATCCACAATATAATGTTTCAAACATAATTTGATTCATAAAAATGACCAAAATAAACCGTAACATAGCTAACCTTTAATCACATCCTTTTCATCGGAGATTAACCAATTTTTTGTTATATGTCTATGACTGTTAAATTCCTTATTTTTATGCAAATTATTATTTTGATTATTGGCAATATGGTTATTCGTGTTTATATGAAGATTATTTGTGTTCCGTTTTATTAATGCTAATGGTAATATGTCAAAATCCATTTCAATATCATTAGCATTATCCGTTTGCCGTAAATTATCCATTTTCTCTGCAATAATTTTATTATTGCTACTAGAATTACTATTTAAATAATAATTTGTCCTATTATTTGTATCGTAAAATTTATTTCTATTTAATTTTTTATTATTATTATTTTTAATATTATTATCATTATCATTATTATTATTATTATTATTACAAATTATTTTGCTTTTTTTAATTAATACAATTTGCTCATCATTTGATGACAAGTCAGTTATATCAATATCTATTGTTTCCTCATCTTCAATATCATCATCATCATCAATGTCATCGTCGTCACCATCAATTGTATCATAATTCGATAATAAATCATTATCATTGTCACTACAATCAATTAAACCATGTGATAATGTTTTTGTTAATTCTAATACACGATTGTTATTATACTCAAAGGATTTTGTTACAAATTGTGCTAATTGTTCCATTTTTGTTATCAGTTTATTGCAAAATTAATAAAAACCAAAAACCAAAAACAAAAAGAAAAAACTCACAAAACACAGAAAAACTTTTCCACTTAAATCAATCCACTAGATAATTTATCCATTTTTATTTATTAAATATTAAACAAAAAAAAAATAGCCATAGCACATAATATAATTAAATAATTTAATCATAAAAAAAAAAAAAAAAACACTTTCGTTAATAGCGTTTTAATCAATTTAATTAAATTTAATTGTAACGCACCGCACAATCGAATGAAAATTTTTAACCAGAACAGAATTTATCCTTAACCAAAACTAAACTGAAACATAATTTTATGTTTATCTGCTGCTATATATTTTTTTTTTTTATATATTTCAGTTACATTTTGGGCTGAATATTATCTATTTTATTACCTCCCTAAATGTTTTTTTTTTTTTTTGTTGTTGTTATTTTTTATATTTTTTTATTATTACTCCTACTTTTTTTGCTTTTTGGCAATTTTAAACACAGAGCTGGCTTAAATCTCACAACTAAAGAGATAAAGAAAAAAAAATAAAAAATTAAACAGAAAACCAATGCCCACACCATCCCTTGTACAGTTTTTTTTTTTTTATAGTTGATATAGTTTACGTTACTTCCCCTTAATATTCATTATTCTTATTTCATTTTTTCCTTTTTGTTTTACCAACATAAAGCAAACTAGGATAATTTTATTGTTTTTTAATCTTAATAACAATAAAATGAAGCATTTTAATTTGTTACTTAACATATCGGAATGGGAGTTTTATTTTTCTTTCTTGTTCTTATTTGAATGTCAAGTGTTTGTGGGAGCTATGCAGTGCTCATTGATAACTGAAGAATACATTTTTTTGTGATATTTTCATGTTCAGTTATAAATTGTTGTAGTTTCGTTAAAAAGGTGCTACTTCCTTAAATTTTTAGTAATAGATCAATTAGAAGTGATATTTCTTTTATATATTTTATCAGAATACCTTATTTCAATTAGCATTTATTAGCACATTTTTGTGACAAGAAATTATGATAAAATGCACTTTTATTATAAAAGATAAACTAAAGTCGAGGTTTATTGAACAACAGAGTTGTTATTCAGAGTCTCCATATAATTGAATTTATACAGAACCAATGTGTTTTATAAATGCGCATGCGATAATATTATTATTATTATTATTATTTTCTTCTTTTCAAACATATTTATAAATGAAATACCATAATACTCCTATTTAGTTATTATTGTCGTAAAAAATAAAAAAAAATAAAAAATACGCACAAAGTACATTTTCATTGGTTAGTGACTGCCATTTAAATGGGTGGAGCCATTTCCACTTCATTACTTTAAGGATTTGTTTCCGATTTTATTTATATTTGGCTGCTTTTCAATTTGATTGAAAATAAAACTAATAAAAATTAAGGTAAATTTGGGTTTGAATAGTAAATGATTTGATTTTTATATTTCAGTTATTGTAGGTAACTTTTAATACATTCGTATTCATATATATTTTATCACAGCGTACAACATTTATATTGATTACTGATTATTATCTATGTTTTCTCCTCTGTTAAATTTAGTATATTTGTGCCTTACAAAAATAAAAACGCAACCAAAATGATATAATATAAATTGTCTATTGAATTGAAACATAATACTTCTTGAAATTGATTTACCAAATGTAAAATCAACTTCTTGTAAATTTTTATTTTATTTATTGCATACGTATGTGCTTTTCGTAGCAAAATAATAATGGCACTTCGTTTTTATCCTCCACTATCAATTATACTCGTGATTTAACATAATTTAAATAAAATTAATTGTTTTCTAACATATGTGGGTTCATTTATTAAAAATTTTTTAGAATATTATAATTATTTGTGTAACTAAGAGAATTATTTAACCAAATGAATGATAATGCTTAATACGATCCATAATATCTATCGAAATTTTAGAGATTTTGCTGTTTACAGTCAAATAAAATTTTATTTTGATTTTCTTAATCACTTTATACTTAACAGCATTTTAAATGTTGATTGGTTCCTTTAAACTGAAGTTCTATTAAACAAGGATCAATAGTCCATAGTGGAACCAGGATATGAGTTTAGAATAGTCCAATGCGTCCATCAATAATCTTTAAAATAAAATTCATGAGATATAGGTGGCAAATGCATAACCAAAATGAGATTAATTACATAAGTACAAACCTTTTCTTGAAATTGTTTCAGTTACTGATTTATTATAGCTGATGCATAATTAAAAAAAGCCACCCACAAGTCACAATAAAATTATATTAATCCCAATAATAACATTGAAAACAGCATATACAGAAAAACAGTGAAAACCATCTTAATTTTTTTTTTTTTTTATTTAAAACATTTTTTGTATTTAATTTTCTCTTCTCTTTTATTTGTAATATTTACATAAAGAATTCTGTATTATTTTTAAAAATAAAAATTATAAATAAGTAGTTTAAACACAAAAAAAAAAAAAAAAAAATTAAATAATAATTAAATACATTTATATATGCAGAAGAATTTTTATAACAATGACAATTAGTTAATTTATCAAATTTATATAAATATTGATTTGTCTCCCATAAAATATATTTTTTTATTGTTTATATTTGTTCAAAAAAATTCATTAACTGTATGATTAAAGGTTAATAATTGCTGTACTTGGATGAAATTGCGGTACACAAATATTCTGGATTCAGGGACAAATTTATTTATGTCTTTTAGAGATAGACAAAGCTAGAAAAAAAAAATAAAATAAAATAATAATAATAATAAATCCATTTTGTATTTTATTCCATTTTTATTCATTAAAAATCAGGTTGAAACATTAGTTTATTGAAACCATACTATTGAATTCGACCTGTTTTGAAGTATTTTTATTATTTTGTTTTCTTTCTTTTTTTACAACGAACAATGATACTAAAAATTATATTTATAATAAATTCCGGATAGTTTTTTTCTTTTTGCTGAAACGCATCATAATGTTTTAAGAGCAGCATAAAACTTTTAATAAATCAAGCTCTGTTGAAATTCTTGTTGATTAGATTATAAATCACTATGAAGCGATCCAGTAAAACGGATCCATTTCACATACGTATATGCTTTTACAATATTGTTCATTTATATATTTCGTAGTTTTTTTTTTGCAAAAATAATTTAATTTTATTATTCGTATAATTAATTAACTATTTATAATTATTGTTTATTTACACAAATTAATTAATTAAAAAAAAAAATACGACCCCGGAAACGGAATCAAAATGCAATATTAAATAAATAAAAAAAAAAAATTTAATTCGAAATTAAATAAAAAAAACTAAAAAAAAAAAAAAATGAATTCATTTGATTTTGTGTTAATTATTTTTAACTAAATTGTGTATTTTGATAATATAAAAAATAATAGTAATAATAATAATAATGTTTAAACAGGTATTATTAAATTAATTAAATGGTTATAATAATTATAAAAATAATGAGAATTACAATAAATAAAATGAATAATTATTTTTCTTTTAAATATATAATTTTTTTTATATTTTCTCCTGTTTTCTTTTTCATTCTTTCTTTCTATTTTTGAAATTATTTAATTATTTTGATTTCTTATGTATAAAATAACAATTTATTTTTATATACTTTTTCTTTTTAATATTTTAATCAATTAAATAGAAGACAGGACTATAAATTTATTAATAATTAAAATAATTTTTTTAATTTACTTATGTAAAGATATTTTATTTTTATTGATTTATTATTTTTTTTTTTTAATTAAAATTAAAGAAATTTTTATATATTTCTGTGTATTTATTTTTATAAATTAATATTATTTTGCTTTCATTTTTGTTTTGTTTACTTTTAATTATTTATATTTAGTACAAAATTATAATAATTACAAACTTTAAATAAAATATATAATTTATTATCCTAGACCAAAATAAATTAAGTCCCTTTTCCTTTTAGTTTTTATTTATTTTTTTTTATAATTTTCCGTTTTATATTTAATTAATACGTTATTGTAATTTAATTGCAAAATATTTATTCAAAAGATAATAATTTCATAATTTCTCCTTCTTATTAAAATTTATATTACAATTTTTATTTGTTTTTCTAATTAATATTTGTTTTGCTATCTTTTTTATTCTCTTTTTATTATTATTTTTTCTCTAATTTAACAATTAATATTTTTTGTTTAATTATAAAAATCACCTTAATATTGTTAAATATTTTAATAATTCTCCTCACATTAAACAACACTTATTTTATCAAACATTAATATTTGCATTTTTATTGTTTCTTTATTTCTTTCATTTTTTTAGTATGTATAAAATTATTTAAAAATATTTCTTAAATGAATTGTTTTTTATTTCTTCTTTTAAAATAATTTTTGTTTTCAGAAGAAAGTGTTTATTCATAATCACTATAATCACTGTCATCACTTGATGATACTGCATATGATTTTTTCTTTTTTTTTCGGGGTGTTTTTTTTGGTGATTTGGTTTTAGTGGTTTGCTTTACTTTAGTATTTCCACTACTAGTTCGATGTCCTCCTTGTTCATCCTAAACACAAAAGAATAATCAAATATAATCTATATATAATATAATAATAGATTTCAAGAACATACCTTAGTTGTGACAACATTTGATGTAGTATTATTTGTCACTACATTGGTATTTTTTATAATGATATTATTAGTTGCTGGTAACATGTTAAATTTTTCTGTATTTACATTAGGTTGTTGCTGTTCAACAATAGTTGTGGCATTTTTATTAGCAGCAGTGGATTTAGATAAAGGTTTATCATCATCATCTGCATCAGGGTCATCTGGATCAAGTTTTAACATTAATTGCTTGAACTAAAAAAAATAAATTTAATATTTGTTATGCTATAATTTTTACTAATTAATTAAAATTACTTCTAAATATCTGATAATTAATTCTCTACGCTTATTTTCTTCCGTTTTCTTCACATTTGAATCTTCGTCTTCCAGTACATCTACTGTTGATTTCGGATTAAATTTACTTACTAAACGTCGCTGTATTGCTTTATCATAAATTTTTGCAGGTTCAGATGGTGAATATCTTGATATTTTACTATCTGTTATGCCGTACGAATCTTTAAGATGCTGCTTAAGTATTAATAACAGCATGCAACCTTGTGCTGATCTTATACATTTTTCTAAATCGGTAGTGTCTTCTGGCAATCGACCATATAACACATCTTTATCATCCTCTTCATCCTCATCCATTATTCCGGAAGCTGCAAGCAAATTAATGAAATAAATTAGTATAATATTTTTTAAATAAATAAATATGGTCTTTTTACATTGATTTGTTTGTTGTTCAACTGGTGCAGCACCAGGCACGGGCTTCAGGCCTTCACGAAAGGCGGATAATAAATTTGTACCAGTTACTGATATAAGTACATCAACTTGATGAATTAAATATAATGGTTCGTCTTGAACTCCATAAGGAAAATAAGCTAAATTATCAGACAAATAAAGCATTTGTCTTAAAGATGATTTTGTATCGTCGAATTGTTTAGTTATAGATTGAATTAATGCTCTTCTTTGTGGCTTTGCATTTCGCAATAATGAATAAAGAAAACCATTTAAAGCAGATGGAGGCTCATCTTTTTGTTTAATCCTGAAATTATATATTACATTGATTAATAGCGTATGCTTCAAAAATTCAATATAATTAATTGATTATACAAACCTATAACCTCGTACAATTTTATTGCCAATTTTTTTCTGTAAAATTATTTGTAATTCGTAAGATAATTGTAATCCAGCTTGTGATTTCATATTTATGAAACCAGGATATTGTTTGTCAATATCTTGTAAATGATGATCCGCGCAATGGGAAACCTCTTTTTCAGAATCTGTTCCCAAACATATCAAATAAGGAACTATTTGCACTGGATGAACAAGACCCTGTTTTAAAACCACTTCAACTACACGCATTGCCCAAAATCTAACACCAAAATCTTGATCCAAGAAACAGTACAAAACTTCTTTGATGTAAAGCTGAATAACACGACTAGCCATACCCGAATGAACATCACCCATTTCTTTTAAATTTTCATTTTTTGCTTGTTTCGACCCTATTAAGTAATTTTCATATTAATTTAAGTTTATTTAATTCAAAAATATATATATATATACAAAACTTACATTCGTTTTCATTACGAACTAAAATTTGTTCTGCTTCATTTAAATACATAAAAATATTTCGCAAAACTGTTACTTTAATATCCGTTGATATACCATGATCTCTTATTAAAAGATCTTGATAAAAATCACGTAATTCTGGTTTAGTTAAATATTCAAAATTTTTAACACAAAATGATCCTAATGATATCAATGTAGCCTTTTTAATATTTATATTGCTGCATGTGACAAAGTACATTAGTGTCTCATAAACTTCATCACAAATATTCTCTGGCAAATTATCATCATCAATATCAGTACCATAAACTATAGGATTTTTAAAGTCGAAATAACGCATTATTAGTCCTATAGTATATATGCTTCGGCGAAAAAATGGCTTATAAAGATTCTCTAATGGAAAGTCAGGTGTAGATATCATTTTATCTTTACTTGCTGCGATGCTTTTGTAATAAAATCTAAAGAGAATAATTTTAAAAATATATTTATTAATTTTTAATATTTTCATTATACTCACTTGCAAAAACAATCACGTATTAGTTTATAATTTTTAGTTATTTTATTAACTATTGCACCCAAACACGCCAAACAATATTGTACTACTGTTTGTTTGTGCGAAACAACTAATGTCATTAAATGTAATTCTAAATCAGCTAAGAAAGAGTCACTTGGATTTTCAATTAAAGGGACAATCTATAAAAACAAAAACATTAATTATATTTCATTTTAGAAAAAATAATTGAGTTAAATTACTTGTTCCAAAATTTCTGCAACACAACTAATAAATTTCACATCTGAATCATTATTTAATTTTATATTTAAATATGGTTCTAATGATATTGCATGATGTACTAAAAGTTGTGGACGAATTTTTGCAAATAAATGCAAAGTTATGACACATCCTAATAATTTATCAATTAATTTTTTTTCTTCTAACTTTACTATTTCTAAAACTAAACCATCAGCAATTTGTTGACACGCTAGCACTAATGTTTTTGATGGTTCTTTTTTTACTTTTGTATCTTCTTTACTTTCTTTGGACTCAAAAATCTAAAAATATATAAACAACGAAACAAAAATTAATATAAAAACGATTTTTTCATATATAAATTATCAATCTTACACTTTTCAACAATCCCTCAAGCCACTGTGTACCAGAATCTTGTGATTCACTTACAACAGTCGTAATATGTGCTATTTTTCGATTCATCGCTACCTGTTTCAAAATTTAAAAAATTAATAAATAATCATAAATATTTCCATTTGCTTTCTTACTTGATCATCATTATCACATGGAGTAAACCACATATTCATAAACACTTCCGTGACTAATTTTTGAATACCCTCCTCGTCATTTACTCGACGTATCATTTTTACGCATATTTCTGGAATTTTCTCAAAATCTGGATAAACTTCACATATATCACGTAATATTTTAATGACACGTTTTCTAACAGATACACCAGTATCTAATATTCGCAGAGATAAAATCTCATAATACTGTCTAATTAATTCGGGGCTACTTAAAACATATTTTCCAACTAAATCAACGGCAGCTTCTCGTACAGAAATGGAAGGATCTAAAAATTTATGATGTACTCCCATTTGCATATCTTTACGTTGTAATATTGAAGGATCCACTTCAACTATCATTGCTAAACATTTCATTGCTTTCGTTCTAATAGCTATAGATTGTTCTCTAAAAAATATAAATTTAAAATTATTAATTAAACTAATTATGTGAAAAATATATAAATTCAACTTACTGTACAACTAAAATAATTTTTTGCAAATATTTATCAAAACTTTGCGAAAATGAACGTTTGCTTGCTAAATATTGTGCAATTAAATGTGCATTACTATAATCTATATAAGTTTTAATATCTATTGCTGAAGTTGTATTTGCCTCATCTAATCTTGCAATTTGACTTAAGAAATATTTTTTTCGTTGATCTAACGCACGAAATATTTCGAGATTCAATTCTTGATCTATGGCTGGGTTATGTTGTTGTTGTTTAACATCTTCATCATTATCATCGTCTTCTGATGACTCTGAATCAGTTTCATCTGCGGTAAAATTAGTTTCAACAACAACTTTTTAAATAAAATTATAAAATATACCTTTATGCCGTCGCCTTTTCTTTTGATTCTTTTTCCTAGATGCATATCCTTTTTCACCATCTGCTATTTTCTTTTTTCTTAACAGTATATCACGGTACCATTGTGTTAAGCAAAAATGACGCGCATGTTCTAATGCCAAATTATTATCGTGAGCTTTTACAGCCAAGTAATCTAGTAGAATTTTTTCCAAAAATTCTGTCCTTATTTCTTCAGGATCCAATTCTATTGAGTTCTAAAAATTATGTAATGATATATTTCGATTAATATTAAATATTATTTAAAAATTTAATTTTTAAACATTACATTTATTTCAGATTTATCGCCTTCCTTTTCCTGTTCGATTTTAATGCATTTAATTAATTGATCCATTGTATCAACTTTACATCTAGACTCAACAGTATCTTTTCTTAATCTAGCTGCAACAATGCCTAGATATTCTAATGATGCAACACGGATTGGCTGATCAACATTTTTATCAGACATGTACCTAACTAAAAGTGTGCCTAATAAGCTTAATAACAATTCGGCAGCTGGCCATTCCGGTCTATTAACAGTTGTTAATAAATCTTGGATAAAATTCTCAAATAATGGACGGAAATCAGTTTCACCTGAACGAGTTTTACATTTATTTAAAAATGTGGTTAAAAAATTGCCTCCTATACTTAAAGCCGTATCATATTTTTCACGAATAAAAACGTCTTTATCAATCTACAAATTAAAAAAAATTAAAATGTTATAAAGAAAAGAATTTAATTAGTATTTACCTTTGTTTTAGTTTCATTATTTTGCCGTTTTTTATTTAAATGCGTAATATTTTCATTTAAATGTTCTGGTAAAACAACGGAACATTGTATTAATTGTAACACTAATGCTGTTACCATTTGTATATTTCCTCCATTGCCAGCCAGTTTGAACGGTCTTAAATTGCGTTTTGAACAAGGTAAACGGTCTACTGACGATAATATGTCATTTAATATATTACCACGATGGTGCGAATATTTCTCATTTTGGAAAATCTAAAATAAAAGCAAAAAATGTTTGATTTGGAATAAAAAATTAGAAATGTTATGCTATTTGTATTGTCTTACTGTCGTCACTAAATCTAAACAAACAAATTGCAAAGTATCAATATTATCTACAAAGAATGGCTCCACTCCTAATGCTGACGCATGAATAACAATAGTATCTTCAAATTGAAATTTAAAAAATAAACTCAGTAAAACTTTTGTTAATTCCACAATTTTAGAATAAATAACAGTGATTTCTTTTTGCTGTGACGCTGCTTTTTTACTTTTTTTATTATCGTGTTTTTTCTTTGTTTCAACAGTGTAAACAGGATCAAATGATGGAAAAATTGTTTCTCTTAATTGAAATTGAACAAATTTTACTATTGCATCAATATTATCCTCTTGTAAAAACGATGTACTACGGCAAGAATAAATATTACAAACTAATAATGAAGCCTCAATAGCATTTAATATTTTTTCTAAAGATTCTTCAATAAGAAATTCTTCTTGTGAATCCTAAAAACATTTCAATATAATTAATTATATCATATAAAATAGAAGGTAATTAAAAACTTACTGGTCCTGCTGAAATATTTTTCGCTACATGAATGCTTCTCATGGCGTATGTTATTAACAAAGTTAATTTATTTTGTGGTAACCAGTCAATAAACCCTCGGGCTTTTAACTTAGCTGCTTCTGAACTAATATTATTTAGTAGATTAGAAGTAATACAATCTACATTATCATAACCATCTTCTATATTTAAAGGTCCTTCGGTCTCATCTAGTAGTTCAAAGATCTTGTCCATAAATGTATTAAACCTTTGATAAGTATTTGACTTCTGAATATCTTCTTTATCAGCTTTCGTTGTTATTGTACTAGTTTTCCTTTCAACTTTTCGCAGTTTAGGTTTAGTAACTACAATTAAAAAATGTAAATCATTGAAAGAACAAGCACATTAATAAAAAAAAAATAATTACAAAGTTCACCAGGTGTTTCAAGATTAGCATCAATTGTTCCACGTTTTTTACCAGCAAATGTAGATTTTCTATTTTCTGCAATTTGACAAATTATAACAACATTTCTAATAATTAAAATAATAAAACTTACCGTCATTTTTCATCTTTGAAAATATACTTGAGCTTTCATCATTTGTTTGAGCTATTAAACCATGATTTATACCTAATTTACGGGCTAAATCAGGAGATTTTTTTACAAATTCTGTTAAACTCTCCTGCATCAATTCTTGATCCTATAAATTAAAAAATTTTAAATTATATTTAAAATTTTCTTCTCAAATTTTAATAAAACCTCAGGAGATATCCTGTTCAAACATACAACTGGTTTCATCTTCATTGTCATAACATCTGCATAATCCATATTAATATTATTTGTGCTAAATTCGTCGTAACTATTTTCTGAATTTGTCTTAATATCAGTCGATGTAGAATTTACTAAATTTTGTTGATGCATTCCTAATTGAATTTGATTAGAATCTAGTGCGTCACACGCTTTAGCTGGTGAAGGTCCTTAGATTAGATAAAAATTAGTATTTATATTTATATTTTTTTATTAACTTTTTATATTTACCTCGAATATCCAAATTTTTATTCAATTTTTGTTTTTCTAAATATTCATTATTTCTAGGTAACAAATTTTGCGAATGCTGTATTTCCAAATTCTGTATAACACCACTTTGATTACCTAACATTTCATTATTATTTATATTGCTGATTTGATTTTGGTGTATCCTATAAAAAAAGTACATATTAAGCATAATTAAAATTAAAATATGTATTTATAGGTTTATACTGTAATTGAACCGCTTGATTTTGTTGTTGTAATTGCAGTACTTGGTTAAAATTTGTTCGATTTGAAAACTGATTTTGTTGTACAGGAGCAGCTAATGAATTATTTGTTTGTGTGATATTTGAACTTGCTACAAAGGTATTTTGTGATGGCTGCTGTTGTTGTGTCATATAATGAATATTGTTTGGTTGCTGATATTGATTAACCTGTTGCACTGGTATTTGTTGTGATGTTTGTATTACTGTTTTATTAACTATAGTACTAGTATTATAATTTAAATTCGTATTTTGTTGTGGTATATAAGTAGCTTGTAGCGATTCCTGTGAGAGGTGTTGATTCTTAAAAATAATAAAATAAATAAAAATTATTATGAATTGTTTAAAATATTAATAGAAATTACCTGTGTTACACTTTGTAATTTTGATTGTTCTTGAACTAATACACTTTCTGGTTGTTCTTGGTTCCAAGGTTCCGTTGCTGTTATCGTCTGATTAGATGTATCTTGATAAAATCCTGTTAAATTTATCATATGGGATGAATTAATTATATTTGGTTGACTCTGTAAAACATTATGCTGTTGTTGTTGTTGTTGGCCATGTTGATAATTTAATGCATTTTGGTCTATTTGTTGTAAATGTGGTTGATAAAATTGGTGATTATTATATTGCTGTTGTTGTTGTTGGTCAGATAGGATATTTTGTGCTTGTGTATTATGAACTAAATGTGGTTGATTATGTTGATTGTGTACAACTAAAATATTTTGCAAGCAATAAAATATTGTAAACAAATAAAAAAAAAATAGAAAAAAAAAAAGAAATAAATAAAAAAAAAACAAAAAATTACAAATAGTAACCTATAAAAATTTGTGTTAAGTAAAAAGCTAAACCTATGTATTACTTTATAATAAGTGTACTAGTGTGCGTAGTTTAACAATTTTATATAATGTATAATTAAAAATATGTATAAATTAATTTTGTCTATAAATAATGGTATATTACTAGTTTTAAAGTAAATATTTGTCTGAAGTTTTACTCACTGGTATTCCGTTGGTTATTGTGTATTATGTTATTAAATACAGTCGGTTTAAATGCATGAATTGCTTGTAATAATTGCGGTTCTTCACTTATTGGAATCGCTGTATCCGGTTCTATGTTTGTATATTGGTTTTTTAATTCACTTAAAGTAAAAAATATTTTATAATAAAAATTAATGTAACTAATAATAAAAATTTACATATTATCAGAATTTGTTTGTTCAATAGCATTTACTAATTGACGAACAAGAGTTTCTTCTTTCACAGCCAACAGATTATTCGCCTCTTCAGCAACACGTGGATGAAATAAAAGGGATTTATTTAAAGACGTCAGAAATGATAAAGTATCGGATACTGGAAGTTCACTCAACACTATTAAAAAAAAAATGCAATTTAGTATAAAAATAATTATTTGATATTCCATATATGATAACTTACAATCAGATAGACTTGTTAAGCCAGCTAACGTAGTGACTGGAACATACTCTCTATCATTCATATTTACAATTATTTATCCAATTACTTTAAAAACAAAATTAAATTATTATAATAAATACCTTAATAAATTTAATAAATTAATATCCGTAAGTCTTATTCTGATTGGTTAATAGATTTTTATTTATTCTTAAATTAGAGTTAGTAATTATATTTAATATGTTTTATTAATCTATTTATATGTAATTAAATGAATTTTGAAACAAAACAAACCAACCAATTATCTTCAAAATCTTTCTTTTTTTTTTTTTAATTGTAACATAAAGTAGATGTCACTACTAACAACAAAGGATTAAATTAATGTCGAATTAATTTAAACATTTGCTTCTATTTTGATTTATAGTTATGTTCATTTTTATTTTTGTTTTTATTTAAAAAATTAAATTTTTGTTTTTTTTATATCCCAATTTTCGAATTGTGTATTTTTTTTTAAGTTGTCAACCATTTGATATTATTGAATAAACCATGATTGATTTGAATTTTTTGTTTGTTCTTCATCACATACATATATATTTAAAAAAAATTACTAAAATAGAAAAATGAATTTAAATTAATGAATTGATTTACCTTATATATTTGATTCTTTTGTCCTTTTTTTATTTATTTCACCGTAAATATAAATACAAGCATTTCTATTAAATGCATATAAATTAGTTTAATATATATTCTACTTAATTAATATCTTCCTTTTTTTAATTTTATAATGGTTTAATATTGTTTTCATAAATTATATTTAGTAGACAGTCTTAACCTAAAAATAAATAAAAGAAAAGAAAATTATGTTAATTAGACATTTTTTTTTCTTCTGTTGTTTTTATGCGTACGACATTATTTGACAGATATTTAACCAAATAATGTTGTATTAACAATGTTTCTTATTTCATTATTTAAAATAAATTTATTTAGCAAAAACTTTTTTTTTATTTATATTATAAAAATTGTATAAACGATATTAAAAAGCTTTTTTTTTAATGGTTGTCAATCGGAGAAATTTTTTTCATTTTAATTTATAATTTTCGCTTAAAAAAATAGATTTCTATAAGATATATTTTAGATAAATCCAAACATTATACCTTTGTATTATTATTTATCAGTTTAATTGCTAAAATATCTTGCCATTTTTCTAAATTTAACATTTTTCATTCGCTTGCACACTGTTTTTATTCATTTAATTCTCTTTTTATTGCCTGCATTTTTCATTGCACCATTTTCGAGAGCACAAACACAATAAACACACAATTTTTTATGATTTTATATACACCTAAAAATCTATATTATTATGATTATTTTAAACATAATTACACACTCTATTTTAATATATTTTCAATTATTTATACAATTTAATTATATTTATGGATTTTATTTGTTATTTATATATAAATAATTTTTAAAATTTTATATTACTTTTTTTTTGTATAATATTATTATGATTGATTATGATCGAAAGAAGAGAAATGGCGACGTCCGAACAAACACCAAACAAACGAGTGCGTTCTATTGAAAAGCGTTTCTAAAAAAAATGACAGTCTTGTTATTTCGAAATTCGAAAAATATTTCAGTAGCGCTGTAGGAAGATTCTAATAATTACTGAAAAACATAGAACAGTAGATGTTCATATATACGACCTTTTATTAACGGTTATACTCCACAATTTTATATATTTAAGAGCTAATAAAATGTATATTGATTTAAAATATAATATACAATTATTATTTTATGTAAGGTGTTTGTAGGAACATTTATATACGTAGAAAATAAAATTATAAAAACTGATTATACAATTTCTGTATCTACTTTAAATATTGGTACTACACATATAATTATCGTTTACTACAAGAATAATCTGAAAAGGTTTACATAGCATTCTAAAAACTAACATTTACAATTTAAATATTATATTAGATGAATTTTATATTTATATAAAACATTTCTAAACGTAATTTGAAAAATGAGTGTGCTTTAAAGTTTCTTACATGGAATTAAAGAAAGTAAAATAGAAAATGGGTGCAATATAAATTTTTTAAACATTCTGATTTTCATGAACCATCTCTACATAAAAAGAGGTATTCCTGACTGTGTTTTTTTATTATATCACAGTAATCTCTTTTTTTAATTTAAAATAAATGACATATTATTATTTTGTAGCATTAGTTAATTATCATTTTTATTTGTATTTATAACAATATATATATTTAATATTCTTCAATTTATTTTTTCTTATGTTATTATTAATCTTATTAAAATGAGTAGAGACCTTTCCTGTCTCAGTTCAAATATTTTTCATGTTTCCGAACGTATTAAAACGCTTGCTCTTCAAAAAAAAGATAGTCCCATTCAAATTTCAGAAGAAAGAGAAAAAAAGGAACAATTGGTAATATAGTTTTAGACAGTGTGTAATTATTACTGCTACACATTTTAACTTAAATATAGACAAAAGCAATAGAAGAACGAACGGAACGATTATCATCTATAGGGCCCCGTCAACGTCATGTTTTAGATGCAGTTTCGGAGTATTTTAATGTTACTTTAGATGTAATGCTAGAAGGCATGGCTGATTCAGAAGTACACATTGATCTTTTAAATGATTTTTTTGAAAATGATGGAATTTTGGCATTAATGTTTTTTTATTATGAAATGGAACCACCAGGAATTGGTAAAAAATAACAAAGCATTACAATGTTTACAGAAGATTTGCTATTTATATTTATTATTATTATAGAATCAGGTC
Source organism: Ptychoptera albimana (assembly GCA_961205885.1). Lineage (NCBI taxonomy): Eukaryota > Metazoa > Arthropoda > Insecta > Diptera > Ptychopteridae > Ptychoptera > Ptychoptera albimana. Next base: position 21,117,675 of record OY540801.1, read on the forward strand.
GATATAATCCACTTCAAAATTTATTAACAAATCCTGCATTTTTTACAAGAATTGAACGCGCGATTGTAACAGATGGAACAACAGAACCATTGTCTCGGCGCTGTGTCGTTTCTTATCGTAAACAAAATGCAAAACAAATTGAATTAAGATCATTAGCTGATGTAAAGTGCTTGTAATTTTATAATTTACAATTTCCGATACATTTTGTTTTTTTTTATTACAGGATGTTTGCATCACTGTGCTAGACTTAGAAGAAGGCGAAAATCCTATCTCGGCAATTAAATTATTATTAAATTTAGTTACATTAAACGCTTTGGAATGCAATTCAGATTATGGATTATGTCACGAAAATGAAAAGGATAAATTTCTTCGCGGTATGGAAGGGTTCATTAAATTCTTAAATAGTACAGACTTGGATATTAAGCATATTGTATCATTTACCATCGACCAAGCATTTTTTGAAGAATCATTACTTACACCACAATTAATTAAAAAAACATCATCCGACAAAGAAAAGGTTTTCCAAGTTGAACATACATTCATGGAATGGCTAAAAACTATCCAGAATGTTTTAATTGAAGGTATGTACTCAAAATAAATAAAAATGTTTCTCATTATTATATTTCAATATAATTTTAGGTATACGTATTCGTCGTGATCCACCAGATGTGGGGCCTCTTCATGAATTACAATATTGGTGTAGTATGTATGCAAAATATACCTCAATTATTGAATTCGTCACATCAGAACATTTTAATAATTATTTAATGTGCTTACGATATTCCCGTTCAAAACTGATAAAGGTTAGTACTTAACTTAGTTAAGTTTTTTTAAATTATATTCAATATTTTATTGGGAAGAAATGGATATATATGGATAAAGAAGTGACTGAAGCCATAACTTTGGCACGTGATAATGTTAGATATATGCAATCTTTGGAAAGATTTTGGGAACCTCTTTATAAGTTTGGTGGTTTATGATTGTCTTTTTTATAAAACATTTTAATGCTTTTTTTTTTAGCTGTTATCCACCAGAAATTTCTTATCATCTGCCAAGTTTAATGCAAACAATTCGTTTGATCTATAGTACTTCGTTGTTTTTTAACACTTCTGAAATAATAACAGGATTTATGTCAAAAATAACGAATCAAATAATAATTGCGTGTCAAAATTATTTAACAGATAGACGTACAAAAAGTATATGGGAACAGGATAACATGGATATTATTAAAAAAATTGATGTATATAAATATTGTTTTATATATATATCATTATTTGTTTTTTATATTTACTTAGAATATATTTTATATTTTTAGACATGTAAGAAACTAGAGATTGATTACAAAAATATTTATTATAAAACAGTAAATGATATAAAAGAGAATCCAAATGAAAAGGAATGGGAATGTTCATATATATTTATTTTTGGAAAAATTGAGGCATTTGATGATCGTTTAAATCGCCTTAAGACAATATTAGAGACATCCTGCTTATATTCAGTTTTAGATGTAATATATATTGAAGGAATGGATGTTTATTCAACTAAAGTAAAAAATGCTTGCAATAAAATTGAATCAAAAACATACGATCCACTAGAATATAGAAAAAAAGATTTTGACGTAGATTATGAAAAATATACGGAAGAAATCGAAATTGCTGAGTATGGTATGAGAAAATTTGTTAAAGATATGTTATTGCCAATACCAACAACTGCAAGTCGATTAATTGTGCTTAGAAGATTTGAGAGATTATACCTTGATTGCTTATGCCTTGACCATCGTTACTTAGATGTAGCAATATTATTAGAAAAAGAAATAGAAGATATTAAAGATATGTAAGAATATCTTTAAAATTTATTTAGCAATATATTTAATATTATTTATACCTGCCAGATATAATTCAGATCGTGGTGATCCACCAATACCATTCTGTGTACCACCTGTTATTGGTCGTATACAATGGGTACGTTCAATATTCCGTAAAATGGATGATCCAATGAGCATTTTACGTACAAAAAGTTGTGTAATTGAACATAAAAAAGCACAATTATCAGTTAAATATTATAATTATTTATCAAGTGTTATGCTTCATTATGAGATGATACATCACAAAGGATGGTATGATTTTGCTGGTCAAGTTCGCAAAAGCTTAGAAGTTCCAATTCTAAAGAAGAATTCGGCAACTAATAGGCTGGAAATAAATTTGAAACTCCAAGTGTCACAAGTTGTTAAAGAAACTGAATCTATGTGGAAATTAGGATTAGGTTATATATTATAATACGATTTTATAAAGAATCATTTTTAATTAATTTACAAATGAAAAACAGTTGTTCCACATGTGGTGCAGATGCTTACTTATTGTAAAAATAAAGTTATTGACACACACAATACAATGGATTCTCTAATTAAGAAAAACAATAGCATTAGATTGTTAGTTTAACTTTTTTTTATATATATACTATTTATATTTTAGCATAGAAAAATTAATAAAACATTTTTCAGGAAAATTCCAGTAATGTTTTTACCTTTAATGAGACCACAATTGTTAAAAGTGGAACAAATATTTGATCCAGGCTTATCAATTATAACATGGACATCTGATAGTATAGACAAATATTTTGATAAAATTGAAAACGTAATATAATTGAAATTATTATTAAATTATTTATTTAACTTAATTTATATCACAGTGCTTAAATGAAGTCGATAATTTTCTTCAAGATGTTCGAGATATACATTATGCTCGGGTTCTTGAAGTGCTTACCCAAATCGCTAAAATAAGTTTAGTTTGTTTACCTGTTGGACCTGAAAATCCAGAAGATTTCTTTTTAAAAAATGATGATTTTCGAATTATACAAGGTTTAATTTACTAATTTTATTAATTCAAATTATTAATTTATACAAATATATGTTTATATGATTTAAGGGGAAATACTTGAAATAAAATCTTTAGCTGCGGAAAATGCGGCCGTTGAAATAATAAATAAATTTGTAAGTAAATATGATGTTATAGATTCTGCAAAACGAAGATTCCAAATGCCATTAGAAGAACAATCTTATTTAACTATGAAAAGAGAAATGCTATTACCAATTGATAAATACGATTGGATTGCATTTGAAAAAATTTATAAGCCAACAACTTTCCCCAATGAAGATATTCATCGAATATTATGTTTGTTTTATGTTAATATATTTAGTTTTTATCATTTATTAGTTAGATTTTAATTATTATTATTGAATAAAGGTTTTAAGGACTATAATAATCTTAAATATGATGTAACTACGCTACATAATGATTGTAATGAATTATTTTCATTTTACAATAGTGAAGCAATAAGAGCACTTGTTTTATGTACAAAATCCTCATTGCATCAATTAAGAAATAGAGCCAGTGTATCTAATTATAAAATAACTCAAACAACAATTGAGCAATTATTTTCTACAAAATTATATTTACAAATACCAGTTTGTGTTATGATTCCCACACTTGAAGAAATACAAAAATACTATGCTGCAGTTATTAAGAATGTTGTTGATATAAATAATTATTTAACAACATGGGGTAAACAGGCGAAAACTGAAGAGCGAAATTTGAGAGAGCCAACATTCGGTGGGTGAACTAAAAAAAATGTTTGTTTCTTTTTGTTTGTAATTAATTAAATTAAAAAAAAAATTAGCGGAATCAATGCATGAAACAACATGGTTTAAAATAATATCGGAACACAAAGATATTGTTCGTATTGTGTCATCTTTTGATGGAGGATTTTTACTTCTGGAACCAGATATTAGTTATTTTTCAAAAGTATACTAAAATCATAATATACATATCTATTATTATTTATAAAAAATATTTAATTTTAACTTTGTTTTAGCAAATTTATGATAAACATAAGTATCTTTGGGCAGATGATCGTGAAGAACAGATTTTAGAATTTGTTACTTCCAATCCATTAACTGCTGATATACGTGAAATGTTTATGTTGTATGAAAATATTGCTGATAAAATAAAGAACATGACACCGTTTAAGCAAATTGGACCAATTAATATTGATTTATCAGAAGTAATTGAATCAATTTTAGTTGAAGCAAAAGCTTGGAAAATTATAATGGGTCGTGAATTGATTAAAGATTATAAAGCTCGATTATCAAAAATTGTTGATTTTATATCAGCACAACAAAAAATACTAGCAAGAACTATGAAAGATTTAGATGATGTGCGTTTAGCTATGGCTTGTTTACAAGCAATTAGAGAAAACTTTCTGAGGTTTTTTATTCTATTAAAAAATTATATAAAAAATGTTTTTTTATTTCTATTTATATTATTTATAATTCAGTATTGATATGGATTTATTGTTAATGGAAGAAACATATGCAATGTTTGCATATTTTGAAATTGATATACCCCCAGAAGATATAGAACGAGTTGAAGGACTACGATATAATTTTACAGATATGTTGAATAATGTAAGTCAATATTCATCTGCAAATATATAATATAAAGCTTTTACAATTTTTAAATTAGGCTAAGCATGTATCTGAGGCGATTTTGTTATTAGAAGAACCATTGAAAAATCAATTATCTGAAGGCGTTGCTACATTCCAACAGGAAATATTAGACTTTGATTATGATTTTGAAATTAAGGGTCCAATGATGGAAGGACTATCGGCTAAAGACGCAAGTGATCGTGTATTATTGTTTCAAGCACGATTTGATGAGTTGTGGCGAAAATATGAAATGTATTCAAGTGGAGAAAAATTGTTTGGCTTATACGTTAATGAATATCCAAGTCTTCACTATTATAAAAAAACCTTTGCTTTGTTAAACAAACTATACTCATTATACTTACTAGTAATGCGTAGTATCGATGGGTATCTAGAAATACCGTGGGTCGATGTTGATATTGAATCAATAAATTCAGAAATATTGGATTTTCAGAAACGTTGTCGAGTATTACCGCAAGATCTTAAAGATTGGCCTGCATATATTGAACTAAAGCAAAAAATCGATGATTTCAATGATATATGTCCATTACTTGAATTTATGTCGAATAATGCAATGAAAGACAGACATTGGCAAAAATTAGAATCATTACTTAATCACAAGTTTGAAATAGAATCTCCTGATTTTACTCTTGGTGATATTTTAGCAGCACCATTATTAGAATTTAAAGATGATGTTGAAGATACTTGTATCGGAGCTATTAAGGAACGTGATATTGAAAGTAAATTAAAACAAGTGCAACTTGATTGGGCAATTATAGACTTGACATTTGCTAACTTTAAAGCACGAGGTGAACTATTAGTTAAACCAACTGATACTTACGATATTATTTCCTTATTGGAGGATAGTTTAATGATTATGAATTCATTATCTTCCAATCGATATAATGTACCGTTTAAAAAAGATATTATGCTATGGCTATCAAAATTAGCAAATACAAGTGAAATTTTAGAGAAATGGTTAATAGTGCAAAACTTATGGATTTACTTAGAGGCAGTATTTGTTGGTGGAGATATATCAAAGCAATTACCTGCAGAAGCAAAAAGGTTTTATTGGTTAAAGATTTATTTAATTTTTCACAGTTAGAACTCTTAATGTTATAGATTTTCCAATATTGATAAAACATGGGTTAGACTTATGTTTAAAGCTAGACAAAATCCGAACGTTATAGAATGTTGTACTGGTGATGAAACTATGATATATACCTTACCACTTTTGTTGGAGCAACTGGAAGCATGTCAAAAATCATTAACTGGTTTCATTATAAATACAAAATTTATTTATATTATTATTATAATTAAATTTTTTTTGTAGGATATTTGGAAGCAAAGAGATTAATTTTTCCACGATTTTTTTTCATATCAGATCCAGTTTTGTTGGAAATTTTAGGACAAAGCTCGGATCCAACATCTATTCAACCACATTTATTGAGTGTTTTTGATGCTGTCGCTTTGGTATTGATTTAAATTAATTAGTTATCCTATTACAAATATTTATTAATTTTAGGTTGAATTTGATGCAGCAGCTCCAGATAATATAATTTCATTTTTTTCTGCTAATGGTGAACAAGTGCTTTTAGATAAAGAAGTTAAATGTACCGGTGGTGTAGAATTTTGGATAGGAAAGTTATTAGATACGATGCAGTCTTCAATAAGGGGAATTTTATCAAATATTGCGCATTCTATTGCTGAACCTGATTTCGATTTTATACAAGGTTTTCAAAGTTATTGTGGACAGGTGATTTAAAACATGTTTATTACAAGGATCCTATTCATATATTACATATATATGTTATATATATGTTATATGTTATGTTATGTTATGTTATATGTTACATATATATGTAACAACAATTTTTAGGCTGGTCTTTTAGGCGTTCAACTTTTATGGACTAAAGAAGCTGAATATGCTTTAAAGAAATCACGTACACAAAAGACTATAATGAAAACTACAAATGATTATTTTTTAAATTTGTTAAATAGTTTGATTGAATTAACAGTAAAAGATTTAACTAAATTAGAACGTATTCGTTTCGAAACAATGGTCACGATACATGTTCATCAAAGAGACATTTTTGATGATCTATATCGTTTAAAAATTAAATCGATTCTCGATTTTGAATGGCAAAAACAAGCCAGATTTTATTATATTGAAGAATTAGACGATGTAATTGTAAAAATAACTGATGTTGATTTTATATATCAAAACGAATATTTGGGAGTAATAGAAAGATTGGCTATTACGCCGTTAACAGATAGATGCTATATCACATTAGCACAAGCCATTGGAATGTCAATGGGTGGAGCTCCTGCTGGACCAGCAGGTACAGGAAAAACGGAAACAACCAAAGATATGGGTCGAGCATTGGGGAAATTAGTTGTAGTATTTAACTGTTCAGATCAGATGGATTTCAGGGGACTTGGTCGAATTTACAAAGGTCTTGCTCAATCTGGTTCATGGGGTTGTTTTGATGAGTTCAACCGAATTGATTTACCAGTTCTATCTGTAGCTGCACAACAAATTTAGTAAAATACTAATCACCTTAAATTTGTTAATTAATTAATTATTTTGTTAAATTTTGTAGCATTGTTCTTACTGCAAGAAAGGAAAAGAAAACCAGTTTTCTATTTAGTGATGGTGATATAGTATCATTAAATTTGGAATTTGGCTTATTTATCACCATGAATCCTGGTTATGCTGGACGTCAAGAATTACCAGAGAATTTAAAAATACAATTTAGGTCTGTTGCTATGATGGTACCTGATCGGCAAATTATCATTCGCGTAAAATTGGCCAGTTGTGGTTTTAAAGACAACGTGGTTCTATCAAGAAAATTCTTTACTTTATATAAGTTATGTGAAGAACAGTTGTCCAAGCAAGTTCATTATGATTTTGGATTGAGAAATATTTTGTCTGTGCTAAGAACATTAGGTTCACAGAAGCGTGCAAATCCCACTGATTCAGAGGAAACAATTGTAATGAGAGTATTAAGAGATATGAATGTATCTAAATTGGTAGATGAAGATGAGCCACTATTTATATCTTTGATTGAAGATTTGTTTCCGGGCATTAAATTGAGTTTTTCTTCATATAAGGATTTACAAAAAGCAATAACTGTAAGTACCGATGCTATGAATTTAATAAATCACCCAGAATGGAATTTGAAAATTGTACAATTGTACGAGACTTCCTTGGTACGTCATGGTCTTATGACAATGGGACCTACTGGTGCCGGCAAAACTAAATGCATAAACACATTATTAAGAAGTTTTAGTGATATGGGAAATCCTCATCGTGAAATGCGTATGAATCCAAAGGCAATCACTGCACCACAAATGTTTGGACGTTTAGATGTGGCAACGAATGATTGGACCGATGGAATCTTTTCTACATTATGGCGTCGATCTTTAAAAATTAAAAAAACAGATTTTGTTTGGATTGTTTTGGATGGTCCAGTAGATGCTGTATGGATTGAAAACTTAAATTCTGTATTAGATGATAATAAAACGTTAACTTTAGCTAACGGTGATCGTATTGTTATGGCACCCAATTGCAAATTAGTATTTGAACCAGATAATGTTGATAATGCATCTCCAGCTACTGTCAGTCGAGTAGGGATGGTTTTTATGAGTGCTTCTGCGTTAAAATGGAGACCAATTTTGTATGGTAAATATGTTCATTGAAAGTTTTTTTTTCATGTTTTTATATTAACTTATGTATTGTAATATAGGTTGGCTAAAAAGTAGACCACCAGAAGAAGCTGAAGCAATTAAAGTCTTTTTTAATAAAATTTATGATGACTTGCACATTTTTGTTCAAACAAAGTTAATTTCGAAAATGAAAATATTGGAAGCTCTTTACATAAGACAATGCATTGATGTTTTACAAGGATTGTTATTATTGGAGAGCGGGGGAAGTAGCTCTAATCTTTATTTAGAAAGATTGTTTCTATTTTCTTTAATGTGGTCATTGGGTGCAGTTCTCGAACTAGAAGAGCGTGAAAAGTTAGAAGACTTTGTAATTAAACACCCTTCCAAAATGAGTAAGTTAAATTTTTTTTCTTCATATCTTTTTTTAAAATTATTTTCTTGATACAGAATGGCCTAAGCCACAAACAGGAGAAACCATTTTTGAATATGTTGTAGACTCTGAAGGTAATTGGCAGCATTGGAATAATAGAGTGGAAGAATATATGTATCCATCAGATAGTATACCGGAATATGCTAGTATTTTAATTCCAAATGTAGATAACGTTCGAACGGCATTTCTTATTGATTTAATTGCAAAACAAATAAAAGCAGTGCTTCTAATTGGAGAACAGGGTACAGCAAAAACCGTTATGATAAAAAGTTATTTAAACTTATATGATCCGGAATTTCATATGTCAAAGTCGCTTAATTTTTCTTCGGCAACTACGCCTAATATGTATCAAGTATATATATATATATATATTATTTTTCTTTTACAATTTATTTCAGTGGTATTTTAAAATATTTGTAATTTTTTATTAAGAGAACAGTAGAATCATATGTTGAAAAACGTGTTGGATTATCATATGGTCCTCCACAACAGCGCAAGATGACTGTTTTTATTGATGATATAAATATGCCAATAATTAATGAATGGGGAGATCAGGTACATATTTAGTTAATCTCAGATCAGATAGTTTATTTTCCAAACCGTATTATTCTAATCCACGAAGGTGACCAACGAGATTGTTCGTCAAATGATGGAGACTGTCGGGTTCTTTTCACTTGACAAACCAGGTGATTTTATAAAAATTCTGGATATACAAATAATGGCTGCTATGATTCATCCTGGTGGTGGTCGCAATGACATTCCCCCGCGACTAAAGCGACAATTTAATATATTTAATTGTACAATACCTAGTAATACATCAATGGATAAAATTTTTGGTTTAATTGGTGTAGGGTATTTTTGTATTGAACGATTTTCCGAACAAGTAGTTGAAATTATACCAAAATTAGTTCCTTTAACAAGAATTTTATGGCAATTTATTAAGGTATTTAAATATAAACAATTATAATCAGTTATTCATAATTTCTTTGCGTATGACTAGATTAAAATGCTTCCAACACCTGCAAAGTTTCATTATGTTTTCAATTTACGTGATTTATCACGAATATGGCAAGGAATGTTAACTATTCAAGGAGAGCAATGTGAGACATACGATACATGCGTGAAACTGTGGCGCCATGAATGTACTCGTGTTATAGCAGATCGTTTTACAAATTATCCTGATCGTAATTGGTTTTACGATAAAATGCGATCTGTAGTATACACATATCTTGAAGATTATTCTTCTTTTTATCCAGAAGAAGAAATTTATTTTGTTGATTTTTTACGCGAGGCTCCAGAACTACCTCCAGATGCTGTAGATGATGTAGTAGAAGCTGCTCCAAAAGTATATGAAGAGATTTCTAGTTTTGAAAACACAAGAACACGCGCTCTTTCGTTTTTGACATTATTTAATGAAAATGTACGTGGGGCTGCAATGGATTTAGTATTTTTCAAAGATGCTCTAGTGCATTTAATAATTATTTCTCGTGTTATTCGGACACCAAGAGGCAATGCCTTATTAGTAGGCGTTGGTGGTTCTGGAAAACAAAGTTTAACCAAATTAGCATCATTTATTGCTAATTATAAATTTTATCAAATTACTTTAACACGAACTTATAATGTTACAAATTTAATGGATGATTTAAAATATTTATATCGAACGGCGGGCTTACAACTACAGGTATAAATCAAATATATCTCCTAAATATTAAATTAATTAATTAAATCTATATGTTTTTAATGTTTTAGGGAATATCGTTTATATTTACAGATAACGATATCAAAGATGAAGCTTTTCTTGAATATATAAATAATGTTTTAAGTTCTGGAGAAGTTGCCAATCTTTTTCCAAAGGATGAACTTGGTATGATTATTATTATTTTATTGGTACTTTAAATCGTATATTTTCAATCACATATTTTATATTTTAGATGAAGTTATTAATGAATTGATTCCAGTTATGAAAAGAGTATCACCAAAACGTATACCTACAATCGATAATCTATATGATTTTTTTATTTCTAGTGCGAGAAATAATTTGCATGTTGTTCTGTGTTTTTCACCTGTAAATTAATATTTATTTATTTTCAATTGCTTGCTTTTTTATAAATTACTTTTTATAATAGGTTGGAGAAAAATTTCGAAGTCGCTCTTTGAAATTTCCAGGATTAATATCAGGATGTACAATGGATTGGTTCCAACGATGGCCAGAAGATGCTCTTATTGCTGTATCCGATCATTTTATTTTGAATTTTCCTATTGTTTGTGTACCTGATGTAAAAAATGGTGCAATTGAATTAATGGCATTTGTACATAATAACGTTGCAGAGTTGTGTCTTGAATATTTTGATCGGTTCAGGCGACAAGTTCATGTAACTCCAAAATCATATTTATCATTTCTCGAAGGCTATAAGACAATTTATAAAGACAAGCACGATAATATAGATACGCTAGCTAGTCGTATGCAAACTGGCTTAGTGAAGCTGGTTGAAGCTTCTGTATCGGTTGATATATTAAAAAAGGAATTAGAAATAAAAGTAAATATAAATTATATAACACGGTAATAAAGAATATTAAAAATAATGATTTCGATAAATGTTTACAGAATGTTGATATAATAGAGGCATCAGCAATTGCTGAGGGAGTACTATCCATTGTACAAGTATCTGCCAATGCAGCGGAAATAGTAAAAGCTGAAGTAATGGTTGTAAAAACACGAGCTGAAGAATTAGTAGCACAAATATCGTCTGATACAGAAGTTGCTGAAAAGAAATTAGAAGCCGCCCGTCCTGCTTTGGAAGCCGCTGAAGCAGCATTGAAGACAATTAAAGCTGCTGATATTGCAACAGTTAGAAAACTGGGAAAACCGCCATATCTAATTGCCTTAATTATGGATGCAGTACTTATTTTATTTAAACGAAAAGTAGAATCGACAAAAATTGATCCCGATAAGCAATTTATCGTTGCTTCTTGGGGTGAATCATTAAAAGTAATGTCTGACACTAGATTTCTTGGTAAAATCGTTGAATATCAAACTGATTTGATTAATTCTGAGATGATAGATTTATTAACTCCTTATTTTGAATACAGGTAACAACATAGGCATTAACAATATTAACATAATTTTATTTATTTTTAAATTTAATAGTTTGTATACATTTGAGTCGGCTAAAATTGCATGCGGTAATGTTGCAGGATTGTTATCATGGACTATTGCTATGGCAAAGTTTTATGAAGTTAATAAAGATGTACTCCCTCTTAAAGCTAATTTAGCAAGACAGCAAGTTAAACTAAATAGCGCAATCACAGAATTGAATGAAGCAGAAACAATATTAGCAGAAAAAGAAGGTGAACTTGCTATTGAACAAGCTAAATTTAATGAAGCAATGTTTAAAAAACAACTTGTCCTTGATGATGCAAAAACTTGTCAAGACAAAATGGATGCAGCATCAGCGTTAATTGATGGACTGGCAGAAGAAAAAATTCGATGGACTGAGCAATCTGCATTATTTAAAAGTGAAACAGAACGTTTAGTTGGAGATGTTATTATTTTAACTGGATTCTTATCTTATACTGGTCCTTTTAATCAAGAATTTCGAAGTAATTTACAGAAAATGTGGCTGATGGAACTTAATGAAAGAAAAATTCCAGCTTCGTTAAATATTAATATTATTGAAAATCTGTCTGATGGTGCAACAATTGGTGAATGGAACATGGAAGGATTACCAACTGATGAATTATCCGTGCAAAATGGAATAATTGTTACTAAAGCATCTCGTTATCCACTCCTAATTGATCCACAATCACAGGGTAAATCGTGGATAAAAAATAAAGAGGAAGAATTTGGATTAATTGTGAGTTCTTTAAATCATAAATATTTTAGAACCCACCTTGAAGATGCTATATCTCAAGGAAGACCAATGTTAATTGAAGATGTTGCTGAAGATCTTGATCCAATTTTGGATAATATATTAGATAAAAATTTTATTAAATTTGGATCAACTTATAAAGTTAAGATTGGAGACAAAGAGGTGGATGTCCATAAAGCTTTTCGACTCTACATTACTACAAAATTTCCTAATCCTTCATATACACCTGAAGTATCAGCAAGGACTTCAATTATAGATTTTACCGTTACTATTAAAGGTTTGGAAGATCAACTTTTAGGACGTGTCATTTTGACGGAAAAAAAAGAGTTGGAATCCGAGAGAACTGCTTTAATAGCAGATGTAACAGCAAACAAGAGAAAGAAGCAAGAGCTCGAAGCTAATTTACTGCATAAACTTGCTACTGTTGAAGGAAGTCTTGTCGATGATGTTTCAGTAATAACCGTTTTAAATATAAGTAAAGCGACATCAATTGAAGTTAAAGAGAAATTAGAAATTGCAAAAGAAACAGAACTTAAAATAAATACAGCTAGAGAAGAATTTAGACCTGTTGCGACAAGAGGAAGTGTATTATATTTTTTAATTTGTTCAATGACAATGGTAAATCGCATGTATCAAACTTCGCTTGTTCAATTTCTTGAAAGATTTGATATATCCATGGCACGATCAGATAAAAGTCCGATTACTTATCGACGAATGAATTTTATTATCGAATATTTAACATATGATATCTACAAATATAAATCTCGAGGATTATATGAGATACATAAATATTTATTTCTATTGATGATGACATTAAAGATAGATTTACAAAGAATGACTATAACTATGGATGATTTTAATAATTTGATTAAAGGTGGCGGTGCTTTAGATATTAGATCGTGTGCTCCAAAGCCATTTAAATGGATGACAGATATGACTTGGCTTAATTTAGTTCAACTGTCAAGTTTACGTGCATTTCAAAATATATTGACACAAGTTTCATCAAATGAAAAGCAATGGAAGCTATGGTTTGATAAAGAAGCACCAGAAGATGAAATAATACCGGATGGCTATAGTACTTTAGATTCATTTAGAAAGTTGTTAATTATTAGAGCTTGGTGTCCGGATAGAACTTTATCACAAAGTCGAAAGTATGTTATATCATCAATGGGGCAACGATATGGTGATCCAGTAGTTTTAAATTATGATTCTTTACTTGAAGAAAGTCGCCCATTGTCACCATTAGTATGTTTTTTGTCTATGGGTTCAGATCCAACTCCAAGTATTGAATCCTTAGCCAAAAAAAATGGCATCATATGTAAAGCTATTTCGATGGGGCAGGGACAGGAAGTCCATGCAAGAAAACTTATAAGTGAATCTGTAGAGCTAGGTTCTTGGGTATTATTGCAAAATTGTCATTTGGGATTAACCTATATGACTGAGTTAATGATACTTATTTTGGAATTGGAAAAATGTATTAGTACAATTCATGAAGCTTTTCGTATTTGGATAACAACTGAAGTACATCCACAATTTTCAATAACATTACTTCAGCAATCAATAAAATTTACAAATGAGCCACCTGCGGGCATTAAAGCTGGTCTTAAACGCACTTATGGTGCTATGGGTCTTGAATTACTAGAATACAGTGATTCACCATTTTATCTTCCTCTTATTTTTGGTGTATCATTTCTTCATACTGTAGTACAAGAGAGGCGTAAATTTGGTCCACTAGGCTGGAATATCCCATATGAATTCAATTCAGCAGATTGGTTAGCTAGTTGTTATTTTATGCAGAATCACTTAGACGATTTAGATCCAAAACGTGGTATTAGTTGGAGTACAGTTCGTTATATGCTAGGCGAGGTACAATATGGTGGCCGAGTAACTGATGATTACGACAAACGATTATTGAATACATTTTCAAAAGTTTGGTTTAGTGAAAAGATGTTTACTGATGAGTTTGAATTTTTTAAAGGATATAAAATAATGAAATTTAAAACATTAGATGAGTATAGTGACGAAATTTCTAATATGTCCTCAATAGATCCACCGCAGGTATATGGCCTACATCGTAATGCTGATATAACATACCAGAGTAACACAACAGCAAAAATATTGGATACAATATTATCTATTCAACCGAAAGAGGCTTCTGGAAGCTCAGGAGAAACTCGCGAATCTATTGTAGCTCGACAAGCAATAGATATGCTAGCAAAAGTTCCGCCTTCTTATGATCCATATGAAGTATTGGAAAGACTTACTATGATGGGTCTTCTTAAACCTATGAATATTTTCTTAAGACAAGAAATTGATAGAATGCAAAAGGTTTTCAAATTATCGCAATTTTATACATTTTACAATATAAAAGTTTTTATTTTCTTTAATTTTACCATTTTTCAATCAGGTTATACTATTAGTACGCGCAACGTTAAAAGATTTACTATTAGCTATCGAAGGCACTATTATTATGAATGAACAATTACGAGATGCATTAGATAATATATATGATGCTAAAGTTCCCGACGTATGGAATCGAGATAGTTGGTCTTCATCAACGCTTGGATTCTGGTTTACTGAATTACTAGAGAGAAATTTACAATTTTCAAATTGGTGTCACAAAGTAAACACAGCTAAGATTAATAAACTTTCTATTTTTTAATGCAATTCTCTTTTTATTTGCATTCAGTCTCGCCCCCTAATGTTTTGGATGACTGGTTTCTTTAATCCACAAGGTTTTTTAACAGCCATGCGACAAGAAGTTACAAGAGCACATAAAGGTTGGGCTCTCGATATGGTTACTCTACATAATGATGTTACTAAAATATTATCTGAAGAATGTAAAACTTCACCAGCTGAAGGGGTTTTTGTATATGGACTATTTCTAGATGGTGCTGGATGGGACCGTCGTAATAATCGTCTTACAGAAGCGTTAAATAAAGTTTTATATACTTTAATGCCAATTATACATATTTATGCAATCAATTCCTCAGCACCGAAAGACACCGCATTATATGAGGCATTATATCTTTTTAATTGTAGCAATGAAATATGTATTTTTAATATTATATTTTTTTAACTATTACAGTGCCCTGTTTATAAGAAACCAAATCGCACGGGATTACATTATATAACGCCATTATGGATAATCTCAAATCGCCCAACAGAACATTGGATTTTACGTGGAGTTGCTTTATTATGTGATATTAAATAAATTTATCATACCTATCTATATTTGCAATTTTTTTATTTCATTTTTACTAAAATAAATTAATATAAATAAATTTAAAAAAAATAATAATAACAAAGTAACAATTATATTTCATTGAATAACAAAAAATATTTTCATAAAAACACAAATATATATTTTTGCTAATTATAAATAATAATATTTGTAATAAAAAAAAAATTTTATTAAAAAAATTATATTGAAAATTATTCAATAATTAAACAAATATGCGTCCTGAAAATAATGCAGCAGAGGATCCGGATAAAAGTTTAAAAAAAATGGGCAATATCTTAGGTGTTTCAGCTAAGATACAGAAATTAGCAATTCGTCGTCGTAAAAGTCCAACGAAAATATCAAAAGAAGCTGCTGAAAAAGAAACATTTGTAATATGAATTTTTTTTTGTATTTATATGAAATTTTATAAAATGTTTATTGTCTGATCTAGGCAAGATCTAAAGATGAGCGTGTACGCCGTATGGGATTACTTGGACCAAAGCATCGATATGTTGCTGAATGTGTTGCCGAATATTATAAACTTGAACCAGAAGTTATTATCGATGGAATGGCTGATAGTGACAAGCATATTACTACTATGGATGCATTGTTTGCTGAAAAGAAAAAAATGGTTATAGTTTTTTATTATGGATTAATGGATTCACCACCTCTTGACTCCGGAAGAATGGTAATGAAGACTAGATACACTCAACACATGCGAGCTATATGCTCAGATGGTACTACCACTGGAACTACTGGATTATCTGTAGCTGTTTATAGGACAAACAATCAAAAGCCAATTGACATAAGAACAATGCAAGAAGTATTTTTTTTTTACAACTTTCTTAATATAATCATTTATTGCCTACATTTGTTTTCAGGATTTATATTTTTTACCATTTTGTGTTGATGAAGGAAAATCAGTTATAACTGGTGTACTTAATATAGCACAATGTGTTTCTTTACCAACGACAGAAATATTTAAAGACTACGGACTGTGTAAAGATTATCAAAAAAATGATTTTTTACATGGATTTAAATTATTTATAAAATTCCTGAAAAGCTCTGATTATGATATAATTAATCGCACAACATTTGATGTTGTCCATCAATTATATAAAGGATTTTTATTAGTTAAATTTCAAATTGAAAACACGTCAAAGAAACGTGATAAAGTATATGAAGTAGAAAAATCATTTCGACTTTGGATGAAACAAATTGAAATCGTAATAATCCAAGGACAACAGGTGAGACGTGATCCTCCAGATGTTGGACCACTTAATGAATTAGAATATTGGCGTAGCATGCTTACACATTATACATCAATTGTCGAATTTGTTTTAAGCAAACCATTTAATAATCATTTACAATGCTTAGTATTATCACATTCAAAATTAGTGAAAAGATGGAAGGAAATTGATAATAAATTGACGATTGCAATATGTGAAGCACGCGATAATGTTCGTTATATGTGTCAAATGGAAAGATTTTGGGATCCTTTATACAGGTTCGATGTTCATTTAATATTATATTGGCAATTTAGTCATAGTATTTTTACTTAGATGTGAACCACCAGATATAATTAATCAATTGCCATCTCTAATGATGAATGTACGATCAGTTTTTAAATCTTCACGATTCTTTAACATATCTGATTGTATTGCTGGATTTTTTGTAAAAGTAACAAATCAACTAACAATATCATGTACTAATTATTTAACAAATCGTAATACACTATCAATATGGGAACAAGGAACAAAAACTGTAAATTATAAAATTTCTACATGTAAACAGTTATTAGTTGCGTATAAAACACATTATGAAAATACATTGAAAGCAATGGAAGACTCACCAAATGAAACACCTTGGGAATGTTCGCGTGTTCTTATATTTGGTAATATGGATACATTTCGATCAAGAATAAAGAAAATTCGAAATGTGATGAGTATAGCCGCTACCTATAGTGTTCTTGATCGAATTAATATAAACGGAACTGAAAAGGTATCCAATGACATAAAGCAAGCTTATATAAAAATTTCTACAAAACCTTATAATCCACTGGCGCATCGATCTCCTAGTTTTGATAATGATTTTGATATTTTTATTAAAGAAGTTGAGAATGCAGAAACAGAACTGCAACAATCACTTAAAGCAAAATTACAGCAAATGTCAAATACGCACAGCATGTTGTTACTGTTGAAACGATTTGAACGTCTAGAATTAGATTGTCTTTGTATGGATCGACGGTACTTAGATGTTGCTATGTTTCTTGAAAAAGAAATTGAACAGCTTAAGGATATGTAAATTGTTTATCTTTATTTATAATTATAATAATATCGTATTGTGAATAATTTTTATTTTTAGTTATAATGAACATCGGGATAATCCACTCATTCCAAATTGTGCGCCACCAATTTGTGGAAGAATTATGTGGGTTCGGTCATTATTTCGTAAAATGGATGACCCAATGCAGGTATAACTTTAATATTTACTCTTATCTAAAACAGTTCCATATTTGGATAATAATCCAAATAATCTTTATTTTCTACAGATTCTCAAAACTCGACCTTGTGTCATTCAACATAAAAATGCACAAATGTGTGTTAAATATTATAATTATTTATCGGGTGTCATGCTCCATTATGAAATGATTCATCATAAGGCATGGTATACATATACTGAAGAAATACGAAAACAATTGAATGCACCACTATTGAAGAGAAATTCGAAGAACTGGCTCGAACTGAATTTACATAAAACAGTTTACCAATTAATACGTGAAACTGAATGCTGCTTAAAATTAGGATTATGTTAGTAAATAATGGATAATGGAACTGAACTATATATAAATTTAAATTGATTTTAGGTGTTCCTGAGTTGGCAAATTTGGTAACATACTGTAAAGAAAAACTTTTTAGTTATTATGAAAGATTGAGATGTTTAATTAAATCAAATAATAGCATTCGGCAGTAAGTTTTCTTACATTTTTTAGTTTTTGTTCATGGCAACCACGTGTTATAATGTTTAATATTTGCAGGAGTTTTCCGATGATATTTTTAAACATAGTAAAAGTTCAAATCAGAAAAGTTGATTTAATATTTAATCCTGGATTATCGGTAGTAACATGGATGTCAGAGACTGTAGAACAGTATATTGAGAGAGTGGAATCAACAATCATGGCTTTTATTGCATTACGTAAAACCGTATTAGATATACGACATGCTAGAATTATAGAGGTTCTTAATCAAATCAGTGAAACAAATTTAGTATATTTACCAAATAGTCCATTAAGTCCAAAAGAATTTTATGATATGAATGTTAAACATCGTCAAGATAACGAAAAACAAATTGAAATTAAATCATTATCTGCTGAAAAAGCAGTAATAGAATTAATAAATTCTTTTGTAGCATTAACAAACATTCCATCTGTGGATCGTAATGGTAATTTATTGTTTCAACTACCACCGGAAGAAATAACAACGGAAAATTGGCGAGGAGAAGAATTTAAACCAATTGATAAATATGATTGGATTTGTTTTGAAAAAATAAATCGCGCTATATTTGTACCACCAGATGATTTACGAGATGTTTTATGTAAATATAATTAATTATTTATTAGTATTAATTATTATAAATAAAAAAAAAATGTTTTCTGCTTTTA
Organism: Ptychoptera albimana; assembly: GCA_961205885.1. Taxonomy (NCBI): domain Eukaryota; kingdom Metazoa; phylum Arthropoda; class Insecta; order Diptera; family Ptychopteridae; genus Ptychoptera; species Ptychoptera albimana. Next base: position 21,137,007 of record OY540801.1, read on the forward strand.
TTAGATTTTCTAGATTATGAAGATATGCAATATAGTTTACATTTATTACATATTGATTGTATGGATTTATTTTCATTTTTTAATCAGCAAATTATTACCGCTTTAGTTAAATGCTCAAAAAAATCATTGGAAAAATTGAAACAATATTCTAATTTAGCAAAGTAATTTGTTACAATTGATCTTAACTTTTAGATTGTCTTTTAAAATTTTATTTTAATTATAGTTACCATATATCGCACTCAAACTCACAACCAATGTTTACAACAAGTATGAAATTAGATATTCCCCAATGTATTATTGATCCGAATATTGATAAAATACAACAAAATTTTAATTTGGTTTCTATTTTATTATATTAATTTTTTAAATAATTAATTAACATAAACGTTTTATCTTTTTAGACAATACAAAACATTGTGGAAACAAACTATGCTGTTACGACATGGGGTAAACAGGCAAAAACTCGTGAAAGAAAATTAAGAAAACCATTAATAGGTAATTTATTCGAATTTCTATTTAATTTCTATGATAACACGGAACTTTTTTAGATGAGATTAGACACGATAGAACATTTTTCAAAACAATAATGGAGCATAAAGATATTGTTAGGACAGTACAAAGCTTTAGTGGTGGCATTACATTGTTAAAACCTGATATCGAAAAACTATTAAAAGTATTCTTTGTCTTTATATTAGACCAATTAGAAATGTAATACAAATATTTTTTAGGATACTTACAACGAACATGCATATTTATGGTCTGATGAGCGTGATTCAATAATTGAGGCATTTGTTATAAAGAATCCATTAACAGCTGATATACGAGAAATGTTTATTAAATATGATGCAATATCGAAAAGTATTAGTGATTATACTCCAAACGTATTAATCGGTCCAATATTAATAAATAAAGAAGAAGCAATTGAGGCATTTCTAGTTGAATCAAAAAAATGGAAAGTTATTTTAGGACGTCATTTAAGTTTATTATATAAAAAACGTTTAGATGAAATTGTTAATTTTATAAATGATAATGAAAATATATTATCACGTAATTTAAAAGATTTGGATGATGTACGCTTGGCTATGAATTGTTTACAATTGATACGTGAAAACTTTATAAATATTGATATGGATTTAAGTCTAATGGTTGAAACATACATGATGTTTAATAAATTTAATATTTATATACCTAAAGAAGATTATGATCGTGTTTATAGTTTACGTTATATATTTGATAGAATGATGGCACATGTATTGTTATAAATTAATATTTCTAATTTATAAAATTAAAGCATAATTTAATTATCAGGCAAAACAAGTATCAAAGGATATTGCTGATATGGAGGGTCCTTTATTAGAAGAATTAAATAATGGAATATCACAGTTTGTCGATGAAATTAATGAATTTGATGCTGATTATATTGCAAAAGGTCCACTAATAAAAGGGATTTCAGCTAAAGAAGCCAGCGACAGAGTATGATTATTTGCTATTTAGTTTAATGAATTGATATTTTAAATAAAAATATTTATTTTTAGGTATTTATGTTTCAAAATCGTTTTGAAGAGCTATGGCGTAAGTTTGAAATGTATTCAAGTGGTGAAAGATTATTCGGCCTTCCAGTAACTGATTATCCACTTTTACATCAAAGAAAAAAAGAATTTAATTTGTTAAGTAAACTTTATTCTCTATATATTACTGTTATAAAAACAGTTGATGGTTATTTCGATAAACCATGGAAAGAGGTTGACATTGAAGAAATAACAACTGAATTAGCTGACTTCCAACTCAGGTAATTTTATTATTATGAACGTTTTTACATTTTTACAATATAGGATAATTATATTATTTCAAGATGTCGCAAATTACCAAAAGGAATGCAAGATTGGCCAGCGTTTATTGATTTAAAGTCTAAAATTGATGATTTTAGTGAAACATGTCCATTACTAGAATTAATGACAAGTAATGCAATTAAAGAACGACATTGGAAACGTTTAGAAGATTTGATGAATTTTAAATTTGATGTATATTCACCCAAGTATACTCTCGGCGAGTTAATGGCAGCTCCTATATTAAAATATAAAGATGATGTTGAAGACATATGCATTGGTGCTGTTAAAGAGCGCGATATTGAAGCAAAATTAAAACAAGTGATTAGTGATTGGTCTGGTGTTAATATACAATTAGCGCACTTTAAAACACGCGGTGAGTTATTATTGAAGGGTACTGAAACATTGGAAATAATATCATCATTAGAGGATAGTTTAATGATTGTTAATTCATTGGCATCAAATCGTTATAACACACCATTCAAAAAGGATATTATGTTGTGGTTATCAAAATTAGTCAATACTGGCGAAATATTAGAGAAGTGGCTAATGGTACAAAATTTGTGGGTGTACTTAGAAGCTGTATTTGTTGGTGGCGACATATCTAGACAACTTCCTGCTGAAGCAAAACGTTTCTCAAATATTGATAAAACTTATGTAAAACTTATGTATCGTGCGCGTGACATACCAAATGTTATCGAATGTTGTACTGGTGACGAAACAATGATGCAATTATTACCATTTCTCATTGAGCAACTTGAAGCTTGTCAAAAATCATTAACAGGATATTTAGAATCGAAACGACTTATTTTCCCAAGATTTTTCTTCGTATCAGATCCGGTTTTATTGGAAATTTTAGGGCAGGCTTCCGATCCATCCTCAATTCAGCCACATTTATTAAGTGTTTTTGATGCTGTTGCAACTGTTGAATTTGAAACATCTGATAAAATTATGTCATTGGTCTCAGCAAATAATGAAACGGTATTTAAAAGTTTAATTAATTTGTATTTAAATAAAAATTAATTTGTTTAATTATTTAGATCAAATTAGAGCGTCTTGTACATTGTACTGGTGGCGTTGAAAATTGGTTAGGAAAACTATTGCACGAAATGCAAGAAACGATTAAATCTATTTTAGCTACAATGTCATGTTCTCTTCTTGATCCGGAGTTTAATTTTGTTATTGAATTTCAATCATTTTGTGGACAAGTATATATATAAATGATATATGAAAATAATTAAAATATATCTTATTAATATACTTATGTTATAAAATAGGCTGGTTTATTAGGAGTGCAAGTTTTGTGGACTAAAGACGCTGAATATGCTTTACGAAAATGTCGAACTGACAGAAATATTATGAAAAATACAAATCAAAGTTTTCTAGATCTTTTGAATAATTTTATTGAGTTAACTATAAAAGATTTAACAAAACTGGAACGTATTCGTTTCGAAACAATGGTAACGATACATGTGCATCAAAGAGACATTTTTGATGAGCTGTTCCGATACAAAATAAAGTCAACACTTGATTTTGAATGGCAAAAGCAAGCAAGATTTTATTATATCGATGACACAGATGATATAATTGTAAAAATAACCGATGTTGATTTTATATATCAAAATGAGTACTTGGGCGTAACTGAAAGATTGGCGATTACGCCACTAACTGATAGATGCTATATCACATTAGCACAAGCCATTGGAATGTCAATGGGTGGAGCTCCTGCTGGACCAGCAGGTACAGGAAAAACGGAAACAACCAAAGATATGGGTCGAGCTTTAGGAAAACTAGTTGTAGTATTTAACTGTTCAGATCAGATGGATTTCAGGGGACTTGGTCGAATTTACAAAGGTCTCGCTCAATCTGGATCATGGGGATGTTTTGATGAGTTCAACCGAATTGATTTACCAGTTCTCTCAGTAGCTGCACAACAAATTTAGTAAAATATTTTAAAATTATTTATTATTATTAAAATTATTAATCTTTCTCTACTGTATATTAGTATCGTACTCATTGCGAGGAAGGAAAAAAAAGCCTTCTTTCTTTTCAGTGATGGTGATACAGTCTCTTTGAATCCAGAATTCGGTTTATTTATCACCATGAATCCTGGTTATGCTGGACGACAAGAATTACCAGAAAATTTAAAAATACAATTTAGATCTGTTGCTATGATGGTACCTGATCGGCAAATTATTATGCGTGTAAAATTGGCCAGTTGTGGTTTCAAAGACAACGTAGTTTTAGCGAGAAAATTCTATACATTATATAAGTTATGTGAAGAACAGTTGTCCAAGCAAGTTCATTATGATTTTGGATTGAGAAATATTTTGTCTGTGCTAAGAACATTAGGTTCACAGAAGCGTGCAAATCCCACTGATTCAGAGGAAACAATTGTAATGAGAGTATTAAGAGATATGAATGTATCTAAATTGGTAGATGAAGACGAGCCACTATTTATATCTTTGATTGAAGATTTATTTCCGGGCATTAAATTGAGTTTTTCTTCATATAAGGATTTACAAAAAGCAATTGCTTCAAGTGCAGAATCGTTAGGATTGATAAATCATCCTGCATGGAATTTGAAAATTGTACAATTGTACGAGACTTCCTTAGTACGTCATGGTCTTATGACAATGGGACCTACTGGTGCCGGTAAAACTAAATGCACACATACTCTTTTAAGAAGCTTTACTGAAACTGGTTTACCGCATCGTGAAATGCGTATGAATCCAAAGGCAATCACTGCACCACAAATGTTTGGGCGCTTAGATGTTGCCACAAATGATTGGACCGATGGCATTTTCTCAACTCTCTGGCGAAAAACATTAAAAATTAAAAAAACAGAATTTATGTGGCTTGTCCTCGATGGCCCAGTAGATGCTGTATGGATTGAAAATTTGAATTCTGTATTAGATGACAACAAAACTTTAACTTTAGCTAATGGTGATCGTATTGTCATGGCACCAAATGCTAAATTAGTTTTTGAGCCTGATAATGTGGATAACGCATCACCAGCTACTGTCAGTCGTGTGGGAATGGTTTTTATGAGTTCATCTGTGCTTAAATGGAGTCCAATACTTCAAGGTTCTATTAATAATTTTTTAAAGTCGTATATTATCTATAATACAAATAAATACTTTCAGCTTGGCTAAAGAAACGAACTCCAGAAGTTGGAGAGACTTTTCGAAATTTTTTTAATAAAATTTATGAGGATTTACATGTTTTTGTACAAACAAAACTTAATGCAAAAATGAAAATTTTAGAAGCTATTTACATACGACAATGTATCGATGTGATAGATGGATTATTATTAGACGAAGGAACAGGAAGTCGTATGTTATATAATTTAACTTTAAAACCCTTAAAGTATTTACTTCAATTATTCAATTTTTTTAGCATTCTCGGAACGTCATTTAGAGAGATTTTTTTTGTTTTCTCTGATGTGGTCATTGGGCGCTGTTTTAGAATTAGATGACCGTGATCGTATGGAAGAATTTGTTATTAAACATCCAACAAAAATGAGTAATTTAGTTTTATAAAGTTGTCTTTATAAATTTATTAAAATATAAATATAATTTTAGAGTGGCCAAAAACACGTCCAGGTGAATCAATATTTGAATATAGTGTTGGTAAAACTGGTGATTGGCAACATTGGAGCGAAAGAGTTGAAGAATTTATTTATCCACACGATAGCGTTCTTGAGTATTCCGGTATTTTAGTACCAAACGTTGATAATGTACGAACGGGTTTTCTTATTGATAATATTGCTAAACAAAAAAAGCCCGTCTTGCTAATAGGTATATTATTCATTAATAGCATCTCTATTATCTTTGTTATCTATCATCATATTGTCATATGTAGGTGAACAGGGTACAGCAAAAACAGTTATGCTAAAGGGCTACATGTCTAACTATGATCCTGAATTTCATTTATCGAAAAGTTTTAATTTTTCATCTGCTACAACACCAAATATGTTTCAAAGAATTATGGAATCTTATGTAGAGAAACGTGTTGGTTTATCATATGGTCCACCACAACAACGTAAAATGACGGTATTCGTTGATGACATAAATATGCCCATAATCAATGAATGGGGTGACCAAATAACAAACGAAATCGTTCGTCAATTAATAGAACAAAGTGGATTTTTTTCATTAGAACGTCCTGGGGATTTTGTTACGTTATTAGATCTCCAATTTCTTGGTGCAATGATACATCCAGGAGGTGGCCGAAATGATATACCGGCTAGATTAAAACGTCAATTTTCAATATTTAATTGTACTTTGCCCAGTGACAAATCAATGGATAAAATTTTTAATAATATTGGCGAGGGTTATTTCTGTATTGAAAGATTTAATAAAGAAATTGTTGACTTCCTACCTCAACTTATTCCTTTAACACGTATTCTATGGCAAAAAACCAAGGTATAGTTGCTACACATTTTTAATTAAAATTTTATTTTAAATTTGATATAATTTCAGATTAAAATGTTGCCCACACCAGCTAAATTTCATTATGTATTTAATTTACGAGATTTATCTCGTATTTGGCAAGGTATTTTAACTGTACAGGGTCCTGAATGTGAATCAATTATGAGATTATTGAAACTATGGCGTCATGAATGCATTCGTGTTATATCTGATCGTTTCACAAACTTTACAGATAAATTTTGGTTTTATGATAAAATTAAATCAGTTGCTGAAGCTAATTTGGGTGATTTATTTTCTGAATTCAATGACGAAGAAACATATTTCGTAGACTTTTTGCGAGAACCACCAGATCCAACTGGTGACGAGCCAGAAGATGCAAGTTTTGACGCACCAAAGATTTATGAAGAAATTCCCAGCTATGAATTTACAATTGATAAAGTTCGAGTTTTTATGGCACAATTTAATGAGTATATTCGTGGATGTTTTTTGGATATGGTTTTCTTTCATGATGCTTTAGTTCACTTGTTTATAATCTCACGAATTATACGAACGCCAAGAGGAAATGCATTATTAGTGGGAGTTGGTGGCTCCGGAAAACAAAGTTTAACCAAATTAGCATCATTTATTGCTGGTTATTCATTTTATCAAATTACATTAACCAGAGCGTATACCATAACAAATTTAACAGAAGATTTAAAATATTTATATCGTACAGCAGGATTAAAGGGACAAGTAAATTATTATTTGATTGCATTATGAAATAATTTAGTAATTCTTGAACCATACATTAATATAGGGAATATCGTTTATATTTACTGATAATGACATAAAAGATGAGGGATTTTTAGAATACATAAATAATGTTCTGAGTTCAGGGGAAATTGCTAATTTATTTGCAAAGGATGAAACAGGTATTTATGGTTATGCGCCTTAAAAGTTTTTTAATATAAATTATTCTTGATATACTTTTAGATGAAATTTTAAATGAGTTAATTCCAATAATGAAAAAAGTTGATTCTAAACGAGCACCAACACAAGATAATCTCTATGATTTTTTTATTTCTCGATCTAGAAATAATTTACATATAGTTCTGTGCTTCTCTCCGGTAAATATTTTTAATTAATATTTATAATAAATAAACAAATATTTTTTATCAAATAGATTGGAGAAAAATTCCGTTCTCGTTCATTGAAATTTCCTGGATTAATATCGGGCTGTACAATGGACTGGTTTCAAAAGTGGCCTGAGGATGCTCGTGTCGCTGTATCTGCACACTATTTAGCTAATTTCCATGTAGTTTGCTCAGCTGATGTCAAAATACAATTAATTGAAATGATGAGTTTTATACATAATAATGTTTCTGATACATGCACTACTTATTATGAAAGATTTCGTCGACAAACTTATGTAACGCCGAAGTCTTTGCTATCGTTTTTGGAAATTTATAAAAAAGTATATCGTGATAAAGTAAATAATATAGAAGATATGGCTTTAAGAATGCAGACTGGTTTGTCAAAATTAGACGAAGCTGCAGCTTCGGTTTCGGTTCTTAAGGCAGAACTTGAAATTAAGGTACCGCTTTAATATATTTTAATCAATTTTATTCCGAATTAATTTAATAAATTAAAAAAAAATAAAGAACGTGGACATCGTTGTTGCAAGTGAAGTAGCTGATAAAGTTTTAGCAAGTGTCACTGAGTCCCAAGCAGCTGCGGAAATTGTAAAGGCACAAGTTGCTGAAATAAAAGGTCGCGCTGAAGTTTTGGTAGAACAAATATCAGCAGACAAAACTATAGCTGAAGGAAAATTAGAAAAGGCAAGACCAGCACTTGAGGAAGCTGAAGCTGCATTGAAAACAATTAAAGCAGCTGATATTGCTACTGTTCGAAAACTAGGAAAACCACCATATTTAATTACATTAATTATGGATGCCGTTTGTATTCTGTTTAAAAGGAAACTAGAACCCGTTAAACCAGATCCGGATAAAATGTTTATTGTATCCTCTTGGAGTGAATCACTCAAAGTGATGTCTGATACAAGATTTCTTGGAAAGATTGTTGAATATCAAACTGACTTGATTAATGCGGAAATGATTGATTTGTTGACTCCTTATTTTGAATATAGGTAATACTAGGGAATTTTTATTTTAATATTTTAAAAATTTAATTTAACTTACTTTCAGTTTGTATACATTTGAAGCAGCTAAAGTAGCTTGTGGTAATGTAGCTGGCTTGTTGTCGTGGACAATTGCTATGGGCAAATATTATGAAGTTAATAAAGAAGTTCTACCATTGAAAGCTAATCTTGTGCGTCAAGAGGCCAAATTTAATGTAGCTGCTGCAGAACTTCATAAAGCTGAAGAAATGTTTGACGCTAAAGAAAAAGAACTAGCTCAAGTACAAGCTTTGTTTGATGATGCAATGGGGAAAAAACAAGTTGTTTTAGAAGATGCAAAAAAATGTCAGGATAAAATGGATGCAGCTACAGCTTTAATTGAAGGACTTTCTGAAGAAAAAATTCGATGGACAGATCAATTGGCACAATTTAAAAGTGAAAAAGATCGTTTAGTTGGTGATGTTATTTGCTTAACTGGATTTTTATCATATACGGGGCCGTTTAATCAAGAATTTAGATCAAGTATGCAAAAAACTTGGTACAATGAAATGGTTGATCGAAAAATCCCAGCATCAGCTAATATAAGTATAATTGATAGTTTAACGGACAGTGCAACTATCGGTGAATGGAATCTTCAAGGTCTACCAAATGATGAACTATCTGTACAGAACGGAATTATAGTGACAAAAGCATCTCGGTATCCTTTGCTAATAGATCCACAAACGCAAGGAAAATCTTGGATTAAAAACAAAGAAAAAATGTTTAACCTAATTGTAACATCATTAAATCATAAATATTTTAGAAATCATATTGAAGATGCGATTGCTCTCGGTCAGCCATTACTAATTGAAGATGTTGGCGAAGAATTAGATCCTGCATTAGATAATGTTCTTGAAAAAAATTTTATTAAAGTGGGAACGGCTTACAAAGTTAAATTGGGCGATAAAGAAGTTGACGTAAATGATGATTTCCGATTGTACATAACTACTAAGTTACCTAATCCACTTTATACCCCGGAAATAGCTGCAAGAACATCAATTATAGATTTTACCGTCACTATTAAAGGTTTAGAAGATCAATTGCTAGGAAGAGTTATATTAGCCGAAAAAAGAGAACTTGAAGAAGAACGCACAAATTTAATTCGTGATGTAACTTCAAACAAGCGAAAAATGCAGGAGCTTGAAGCAAATTTGTTGCATAAACTTTCAACGACTCAGGGAAGTTTACTAGACGACGTTACCGTAATTATTGTATTGAACACCAGTAAATCTACGTCAATAGAAGTAAAAGAAAAGTTAGAAATTGCACGAGTTACAGAAATTAAAATAAATGCAGCTCGTGAAGAATTTCGTCCAGTAGCCACGCGAGGTAGTGTTCTTTATTTCTTGGTAACCACAATGACAATGGTGAATTGCATGTATCAGACATCACTTGTGCAATTTCTCGAAAGATTTGATTTGTCATTAAAATTATCAGAAAAAACGTTAATCAACTCTAAACGTATAAATTTTATTATCGAATATTTGACTTTTGAAATTTTTAGATACAAGTCTCGAGGCCTTTATGAAACGCATAAATATTTGTTTGTACTATTGATAGCATTTAATATTGACTTACAACGTGGTAATCTATCACATCAAGAATTTCAAAGTTTTATTAAGGGTGGCGCTGCTTTAGATATTAACACTTGTCCTCCGAAGCCTTTCCGATGGATAACTGATATCACATGGCTCAATTTAGTACAATTAACTTCAATGCGACAATTTGTTCATATTTTAGAACAAATAGGAAATAACGAACGTGCATGGAAACACTGGTTTGAAAAGGATAGACCGGAAGAAGAAGTAATACCTGATAATTATAATTCGCTAGATGTTTTTCGACGATTGCTATTGATACGTGCATGGTGTCCCGACAGAACTTTGTCACAGAGTCGTCGATACATAGCTAATTCATTGGGAGAAAGATTTGCTGATCCGGTGATTTTAAATTTTGATTCTATGTATCTGGAGAGTCGACCATTGACACCTTTGGTATGTTTTCTGTCAATGGGCTCTGATCCGACCTCAAACATTGAAATGTTAGCCAAGAAAAATGAGGTCAGTTGTAAAGCTATTTCAATGGGACAAGGACAAGAGATACATGCTAGAAAACTAATTGCAGAGTTTTTAGAAGAAGGTGGTTGGGTGCTTCTACAAAACTGCCATCTTGGTCTGGATTATATGGTTGAGTTGACTATACTATTACTAGAACTAGAAAAAAATGGTTCTGGATTTCATGATAATTTCCGTGTTTGGATAACAACAGAAGTTCATGAGAGTTTTACTATAACTTTACTCCAGCAATCTGTAAAGTATACAAATGAACCGCCTGCTGGTATAAAAGCTGGTCTAAAACGAACATACGGAAATATATCACAGGATATGCTGGATTATAGCGAATCTCCATTTTATCTTCCTCTGATATATGCCGTTTCATTTCTACATACGGTAGTACAGGAGAGACGTAAATTTGGCCCACTAGGCTGGAATATCCCATATGAATTTAACTCAGCTGACTGGTTAGCTAGTTGCTATTTTATGCAAAACCATTTGGATGATTTAGATCCAAAACGTGGGATAAGTTGGAGTACAGTTCGATATATGCTTGGTGAAGTGCAATATGGTGGCCGAGTAACTGATGATTATGATAAACGTTTACTGAACACATTTTCAAAGGTATGGTTTTGTGAAGAAATGTTCAAAGATGAGTTTTGTTTCCATAAAGGTTACATTATAATGAAATATAAAATGCAAAATGATTATATGGAAGCTATTGAAAAAATGAATAATATCGATCCACCCCAATCATATGGATTACATTCAAACGCTGATATAACATATCAAAGTAATACTACGCAAGCAATCCTGGATACAATAATTGCAGTCCAACCAAAGGGTACATAATTACTTAGCAATTAACATTTCCATAATTAAAAAAAATATCTTTGATCGATAAAAATAGAATCTTCCGGTGGTGGTGGTGAAACTCGTGAATCAACTGTTTCTCGCTTAACAAGAGATATGCTTGAAAAACTTCCGAAGCCATATGACCCATATGAGGTTGTAGAACGATTACGTGATATGGGAATTCTTAGTTCTATGAATATATTCCTGCGTCAAGAAATTGATCGAATGCAAAAGGTTATTTCATTTTAGTATAACTTGTTTAAACAATGCAATAATTATTCTTTATTGTTTGTTTTATCTGAAAGATTTTATTACTTGTTCGTGCAACGTTAAAAGATTTGCTTCTAGCTATAGAAGGTACAATAATTATGAACGAGCAACTACGTGATGCGTTAGATAATATATATGATGCGCGTGTACCAGAAGTATGGAAACGTGGAAGTTGGATATCTTCTACACTTGGATTCTGGTTTACTGAATTGATTGAACGCAATACACAATTTAATACCTGGTGTTTCCAAGTATATCTGTTTTGTTGCTGTCATCACTTATAAATAAAAAATTGTTTAAATTTTATAGGGACGTCCTGTTATGTTTTGGATGTCTGGATTCTTTAATCCACAAGGTTTTTTGACAGCGATGAGACAAGAAGTCGCTCGAGCACATAAAGGTTGGGCCTTAGATGTTGTGACAATGCACAATGATGTAACAAAAATGTTATTTGATGAATGCAAGCAAAAACCGAAAGAAGGAGTTTTCGTTTATGGTTTATACATCGATGGTGCTGGATGGGATCGTAAAAATTGTCGTCTCTGTGAAGCAACAAATAAAATTTTATACACCCTTATGCCGATTATACATATTTATGCAATTAATTCGACAGCGCCGAAAAATCCAAAATTATATACCGTAAGTTTTTATTGTGATATTTTCCATCTAATTTATTAATTCTATTCGTGTGTCATGCTCAAGTGTCCTGTTTATAAAAAGTCTAATCGAACCGATTTAAACTATATAACTCCATTGTGGATGCAAACTCTAAAAATACCAGAACATTGGACGCTACGGGGTGTCGCACTGTTGTGTGATGTAAAATAATTTCATATCAAAAATGCATTTAATTTTATTTTTATTATTATTTTTTTTATTTTTTAATTATCAAAATTTAAATAAATTGTTTTTCTCTGATTATTTAATTTAATTTTTTTTTTTTTTATATTTGATCGATCTTTTATACATTTTCTTTTTAATTAATTTATGAAAAATATTAATTTATTTACAAAGTAGCAGTTTTTCAAACAAAATATAATATTGCCTTTTCCATTTTATATAAATCACACACCACCTTAATTATTTATTATTTTTCTGTTTTTAATATTAAATTACACCATACAATTTTTTTTTTATTTGAATATAAATTAACCTACGCTTTTTGGTTTAACTGAAATGAATGAGAATTGAAATTATTTTTGTATGTCATCCAATAACATTGGCTTAATAAAAGGACTTGATTGCTTGATAGATTGTAATATTTTCATTTATATTCGGTAAAATGACTCAGTTATTTTTAGTCTCTTCCAAGAGTATTGCCACGTCCCCAATTACGACCTAATGTAGGTGGTCTTTGTTGAGCACTTGTTGGTGGGATACCAAAACCATGAACACCACCGGATAAATCAGGAAAATAGCGTTTTCTAAAGTAAAGTAAATTATTATAGTAAAAATGTTTTCTAAATAGAAAATTATAAGAAAACTTACAAAAATGAAGGTGTTTCTAATAATGTTGGTCCACCTAATTCTTGTGGATACTTGAATTTCAAAAAGAAATACAAATGTCCAATTAAAATGCCAAGCAATGAGAAAAATCTATAAAAATAAAATATTTATAGAATAAGTAAAAATCGATAAGTTTTAATAAATATAATTCGTACCCAGATGATAAGACAACGTTAACAAGGAATAAAACCCATGGTAAATACATTGCTTTAAAACGTGTGCCAAACCAAAAACTGACAATCACATCACGATTCAATTGGCACCATACGTACAAAACAGATAATACCATTGGATCCATTAAAACAAGTATATTAATTGCTAGGCCAATAATGACGCAACATAACCAATTAAATATCAATAGAAAGAAATAATCACTAGGACTATTCTTATAATGGTCAGTTTCTAAACGTAATGAATAATTATATAGAAAATAACAATTTAACATAAAATGGAAACCAGTGTTTGGTGTTATTGGATAATAGAATAAGCTGGTTAATAGACGCCATATCTAAAAATATAAATAATTAAATAATTAAGTAAATAAATAAACAAACATAAATTATAATGTAATGATATTAAAACATACTTGAAATTGTTTAAAAATTTTTATTGGCAACAAATATAAATATTCATCGTTTAGAATTCCAAATCTAGCCGCAAGACTGATACCAACTGTCAATGTTAACCAATATTTTGTGAATTTTGGTACATTTTTATACCAAGAATTTAAATCACTCATAATTTTTTAATAATTATTCTTTATTTAGTTAAAAAATAATTAATCTTTTTTTTTTAATTTATTTTTCTATTTTAAAAATTCTTGATAACATTTGTAGGTTATTCTCTTTTTCGATTTCGGTTTTTGTATTGTTTTATATTTATAAAATGATGTTTATTATTTTATTATAATAATTAAAAATTTCTTTAAAGTTTTATATTTTATGTAATTTTTTTTATAATATCACTGAATTTATTAAAACTTTTTTAAAGTTTCTTTTTTTTCCTATCAACAGATGTTCACAATATTTACTTTCATGATAAAATGACTATTTTTTTGTTATTATTTGACAATTAGAATTGTTGCGATCATACGTGTACATTTCTGTCATGGTTACCAACAATATATTTTATATAAAACCCCTGTGTTATGACAAACAATTAAATTATTTATGTTTAATTTAAAATGATTCTTAATGAAATCCATAATAATGTTAATTATTAAACTAAATAATACATTAATTATAAAATTATTTATTATTATTGTACTTTCCAAATTGATTCATGTTTTTTTTTTATAGCAGTGTAACTTTGATATTATATTGGATTTTGTCTCGAATAATCGGTTTATGTATATGCTAAAAATTACTATAATTATTTTTTTTTATTATTATTATTTAATAACATGAAGGAATTTTATATTAATAATTAATTTTCCTAATTACACATAAATATTTAATAAAAAAATAATATTTTTTGTTTAAAATAATGATAAAAACATTTCTTATAATATTTTTACAGGTAAAAACTTCTTTTTTTATTTTTATTTTTGTTTTAATGCATTAATAAAAGAGGGCAAATAAAAATTTCACCTTTTTCTTTTTTTCTTCTTTATAATAGATGATTATGATGATTAATTTACAAGCAAAAAAAAAATTTCTCTCTTTTTTTTTTAAGAATGTTAAATAAAAAGTTCTTTGCATTTAATTTTTTAATAATAAAAATATAAATTGTATGAATATTCTGCCATTTATTATATTATGTACATATTTAAAGGGTCGGCCTTAGCAAACACACATTATTATTTAAAAAAAAAAAAGAAAAATTTCTATATAAATAATAAAGAAGGATGTGGCTTTAAAGCTTACTTACTTTCTTTTATCCAGTATTATATAAAGAGAGTGGGCGATCAGTTTAACGTAAACTTTTCTCTCAATAAAATAATTTTTTTTTTTTTACATGAAATATAGAGTAGGGATAATTGCCGAACTAATCAACAAGATGGGTGTGGTTTATGTAATAAGGCCCTAAAACATTTCTTTTTACAATGCCTTTTAAAAATGATACGAGAACAAGGATTTATATTTTAAAAAAATCAAAATAACACAAAATTATTAGTTAATAGAAAATTTTCTAATTTTTCGCATTTAGTTTACAGAAAATTAAATAAATAAAAATTGAATAAAATGTGTTAAAAAACAACGAAACGATTACCGTATAATCACTTAAAATAGTTAAAAACCAAACTAGACAACTACGAAATGACAATTTTTTTATTTTATATTTTTTAAGTCGTCAAACACTTCAAATAATTAACAAAGAAAAAAGTAACAAACATTCATGATAAGACCACACAAAAGATTAATAACCAGCCGCCATCGGCTAAGTTTTGTTTTTTATTTATTTTTTTTTTTTTTTGTTTAAGTATTTACTTACACCGTGTGCTTTGTGTTGGCTTCTTTTTTTTTATTCTACATTTTAGTTTATCAAATGCCAGAGTAAAACACAACGTTACAACAAAATCTCTTTATAATTTTTTTTTTTTTTTACGTAGTTATTTGGCGGGGAAATTACCCTTAAATTTGTACACAACTAGCTAGTAAATCATTATGTAATACACAAAGCATAATATGTTGTATGTAAGTAAATTTTATTGTAAAGAAAAAAGTGGCAACAACGAATATTGACGAATAACAACATTTGTCTAGTTTGATTGCTTACTTTATGCTCAAACAAAAAAAAAAAAATTGTTGTAAACTATGCAGTCAGACGATGCTCTTCTATTTATGACGAGCGCCATCGTTTCGCCTTTTATTTTAATTTAATTCTTTTAAATTTTTTGTTTATTTTTCGTTTTAATATATATATATTATTGTAATAAAAGTATGGAAACTCCTTTAAATTATAATAATAAATAATAACAAACAACAACAACACCAAAAAAAACGTATTCAACACGAGCAAAATAAAGAATAAAATTAGTAAGAAATTCATTAATCAGCGAGGAAAAGCACACGCGCATGTAACATATTCAGTAAAATGCACTAAAAGTTTTTTTTTTTTTTACTCGAAAATATCAACAATTTTTCACTCCTTCATACCCGCAGTTAAGTCCAATAACAAAGTTTTCTTCTTTTAAAAATTGTGCTTTTCGCAAATAATTTCCTCCCTATTATGTCCGTTTAGATAAAAGTTTTTTATTTATTGATTTGGAAATTTAGTTTCAGTGATAGATTTCGATGGAATTTAAGCGGTTTTTTTTAGTGAAATAATTTTGTGTAAAAATTTAAGATTAATGTGCGTGATTAATTTTTAAATAAAGTGAAATTATTTGTTTTTTTGTTCATCCCAGTTTTAATAACAAAAAGTTTCTAATTCGGATTGTTTATGATGTGAAAAAGTTTCTTAATATAGAAAAAGTTGAATAAGGGTGATAAAACCCGACGGTTAATATTAAAATTAAAAAATAAAAATTAATTAATTAAAACAATCAAACATCAAAAATATTTATTTATGTGATTGTTAAATTCAGTTTTATTCATAAATAGAATAATTATGATGGCATTAGGAAGAGGGGCATAACGACAAGCATATTCTGGATGGTGAATGATAGATGAAATAAAAATGTAAGTGATTCTAGTCTCTAATTTTGAGTGTTTAAGGCCTGTTTAAATCAACTTTTAAAACCACTGTAGGAGTTTTTAACTGAAAATTTAACTGAAATATAACAAAATCAGTGCATATTATCCCAGTTTCACTCATTATTTCATTCAATTTAGTTTCTCTAATGTGAATTTAAAGTGAATATCGTTTGCATATTATCATAAATACAAATCAAAAGTAAATTAATGCGGAAAATAGATCAAAAAGTTTCTAAAATTGACATGAATGCAATAAAAATGGAGCAGAACAGAATACTTTTCAATAATCTAATCAATGAAAAATCGAATAAATTATTAGAAAATTTCTTTTATAGAAAATACATAAAACCGTTGCGGTAATCGTGGTACAAAAGTCTAATAATAACCCAACAAAAACTCCTGCTATTATCAAAGCTCGTGGTTAGAATTTGTATAGTCAAAAAACTTCAAACATAAAGTGACTTCAATTATGTATGTCGGTTGATTTAGCCTAGTTAAAAATTAAAAATTGTTCCCTAAATGATAAGTCTAGACTCTCCCACGTTTTTTTTTTAAATATTTAGCTTTAATATTCCATGTTCAGAGTTATTTTTTCTTTGATAATCCCAGGACAGCAATTAAACAGAAATCTTGCTACATTATCCACTGTTTTTAGAATAATATTAATAAACTTATTAACCTAGAAAGTATTAATGGAGTTCCATCTTCGAAGCCACGAATTAAACACGAGTTAAAACTATGAATACAACTGAAATTCATCGTTTAATCGAATTACAGACATTTTAAATCATTTTCACGATAGCAAATCAGTTAATTGTTTTGAAATATCTCTATACAAACCAATGACGGGCTCAAATAAATTTTCCTCTCCTACAAATAAACAATTTTTTTAAAATAAAAACCATTTACCATTTTGGTTTCTCTTCGTTCATATTTTTCGCGTATCTACTCACATTTATTAATTACATCAAACTTAAGTTAATAAAGCTAAAAATACACAATACACCGTTTAAGTAGTAACTCACATGAAATCAATTAATTAAAATACTTAAATTACAGCACTGAAACAATACGTTTCACTACTATTATATTGCCTTTAATTAATTAAATTTGCATAAAATACATGAATTTCGTTATATTAAAAAAATTAAAATTTAATCTTAGATATAATAAATAAATAAATTTTATGAAATCCAATGAATAATTTTATGTAATTATTATGAAATAAAAATTTAATGCAATTAAAAAATTAAATAAAACGAAAACAGAAAATTGTGCATTGAGGGGTTTTTTTCTTTAGAAAAATTTCCCTGTTTTGTTTTTTTTTTTCTTATATTTCTTCGTTTTGTCTACACGTTATTAAATTTTTTTTTTTTTTTTTTAATTATTATTTTGAATAGATTTTATCTCATTAAATTTTTTTTATCATTTTATTTGTATGTAGAAATTGTATACTTGAGACTCGACACTGTGTTATAATCAGATGAATTATAAAAATAAGATTTTTCTCTTATAATAATTAGTGAAACATTATTGAAGTGTTTTCATGATGTTTGTGGGTTGAATGAATGAATGAATGAATGAATGAATGTTTAGTGAAACTGGAAATTAAAATTGTCTATTGCAATTAAATGTTCATTAATTATAAACACTGGCGGTTTTAGTGGGTGTTTAACTCGGGTGTATACCTCAAGTTCCTTTAGGATATTTACATCGTGCAGAGTATTTGTCAAATAGTTTTATGCAATCATATAAACCAAATAAAACTTTAAAATATTAATAAGAGAATTTTAATTCCAAAAAAGTAATAAATTGCGTTCACGAATTTATAATTAATAATCCGTAAACACAATTTTTACGGAGGTCATCATATATGTTTAAATCTATAATAGTTGTCTCTGATATGTTTTTCGTACTATATTTTTCTACATGGAAAGAATTACTTTCTAAATCCCCTAAAATTATGAATTGAATCAAGAAATTTTTGCATGATTCTCGTCGTACAAGCGAAATATTTCTTATTTTCTTAAAAAAAATTTCTTAAATTTAAACATTAAAATTAAAATAAATTTAAGTCGAGAAATTTCTTCTGTTTTTTTTTTTTTTTGGATTCTCTTGTCTCAAGAAACAAAATATCTCTCCGTGTAGATAAATTTTGCTTTAAAACTTACAAAACTATGTAGAGTTAAAGCGAGTTAAAGTTTTCTCTGACATAGTCCACCAAAATCTAACATCTAAAAGTCTTTTCTTATTTTCGATTTTCAAGATAAATTTTAAAATAAAATTCACTTATCGTTGGAGATAATCAGGCTAAAATTGTTTTTATTTTTTTTTTTTTAATTTACTTCCAGAGCCATTTAATTCGCATAATTCAAAACGCAAAACTACTGAACACGCATTTAATTCAAAAAAAAAAAAATAACAAAAAATCGCAATGCATTATCAAAACGCAACGCATTACCCATAAATAATTCTTAACGATCTACCTGTAAAACCAGTGTCAGATGTTGACAGCAAATAAAATATAAAATAAAACTAATTATATACTCGTGTATGCGTGTAATTGGTGCTAACAAATAGTCTGATAATAATAATTCATAACTAGAATAAATTAATAAAAAAAAATTATTTTAATATCGTGTTGACAGCAAAATTACATAATTTAAAGCCAAAAAAAAAAAAAAAATTAAATAATAATAATAATAAATGTTTCTGACCATCCCTATCCTAATGTAAAATTTTAATTTAATTTATTATAGTGGCTAATAAAAAAATAATTTTAATTTTTTTTTTTTTTGGTTCCTGTTTATATTTTTGTTCAAAAAAAGAAACACACACACACACACACACAATTTCCTTATCGAGGAGGGTGCGTGTCGAGTTAACAACCACACACAACAATTTTTTTTGTGTTTTCTGTTTTGACTCTCTTGTTAAAAATTATAATATTTTGGGAAAATTACAAATTATGACCGGAAAAAAAAAAGAAAAAGCATAAAAACATAAATAATTTTGGGGTGCGAATAATAATTGAATGTTGTGTTGCAACGCATGTTTTTTTGTTTTAAAAGACAAATTTGATGACATAATAAGTTTTTTTTTTTTTTTTTACCCGAACATATGTGTGTGTGTGTGTTATGAATATTTATGCTATGTTTTTTTTTTATACCAATTTACGCAAATTATTCTTTTTATTGTTTTACCATCACGAAATTACTAGTGTCACCTGTGTAAACTGTTTGTGGGTTAAGTAGCTACACATATACCTGTGTGGTGAAAAATTTCATTTCGTTTTTTTTTTTTGTTTTTTCTTTATTGTTGCATTTTTCAGGTATTTTTATATTTTTAAACAAAGGTTAATAAATTAGAGTTAATGTTACAAAAACTGACGTTTACTTACATTTTTATTTATTATTATTATTATTATTATTATTATTATTATTATTATTATGCATTTATATTAAAGGGTTTAAGCAAAAAGAATAAAAAAAAACAACAATGAATAATTAAATTAATTTTTTATAACGAAATTCTTATTGAACAATCCTGAAAAGCACACACAGAGTTTACTTAAATTTTTACTTGAGGATTAACATTTTTCACCAGCGCTTATACGATTAAAATGAATTAAAAGAAAACAATCGGAATAGTAAATGCTGTAAAGTATCGCAAATAAATATTCCTGAATGTTACAAATGTAATAAAAAGAAAATTACCACCGACTGATTATAGAAATTCATCCGATTGGTAGAAATTGAATGTTTGATGTTCAGTTTGGTTTTAAAACCAATATATGGAATATTCGGTAATAGCAGCTGTTCGTAAATATTCATTTGAAAATTATATTCTATACCCTATACCCTGTAATAAGTTTACGCTATATTTACCAAGTTCCCTAATAAACTAAAACACAATTTTTAAATCATAAAAACCGATAAATACATGGTTGTTGCTCTGTTTGTTAGCAAAAAAATCGGTTTGCTTTAATTTTGTTGTAAATTTTCTGTTGTTATTGGTGGTGTTGGTCTTGTTGTTATTCCCACTGAATCACCACCTCTGGCATCAAATAAAATCAAAAAAAAAAAAAAAGAAAAAAGAAAAACTATTTACATTAGATTTACTCAAGTAGCAACAACGAAACGTTTCTATCACGCAACGTTTAAAACGTTTCAATGTATAGATGGAGAGAGAAAAAAAAAATGGTGAAGTGTTTGCCGTTTGACGTCATACACGTACAGATTTAACCAAAGTTATGTCGTAACATATGTGTGATATATATGTTAGGGGTATTTAGGGTGTTTATACTTTTTTTTTTTTGTGTTTATAACCTTTATGCTTTAATATTTTTTACAATTGAGTGCCATGGCCCATCCCAGATTTCTTTTTTTTTTTTTGTATTATGAAATATGAAACTTTTGACGCCCCTTATATTTATGTGAATTTTTAAGTTTTATTCTATTGTTCCGGTTTTTTTTTTCTACTACAACTATTTGTTGTGTTTCAATAATTATTTCAATAATTGATCGAAATTCTTCTATTCGGTATTTTCTTATCACATTTTAAAGAATTCCGTTACAAACGATATTTTTTTTTGTTTTAAGGCAACCTACTCTAATAATGAGTCGTTGTATAAAAATCTTAAAACCAAAATAAAAATTATAACCAAGGTTTCCCTGTACGAAAAATTAATTCAAGAGCATAAAACAAAACGAGAATACAGTTTATGCTAAATATTATTCACTAACCGAACTGAATAATATTCACACATATTCAGCGCAGAGACGTATCTAGGCGCCTTATTTTGTTGTATTAGTTTTTCTTTATTTTGTTAAAAAAAAATAATTAGGACTCTTTTATGATTGGTACGATTTCACCTAGAAATATTATCCTGTGGGAAAAGTTTTTATTTTAAATTTACGTTGGATGTCAACTTTGTGATTTGAATTATACTATGCGGCACTCAAGTATGTTACGTAGGTGTTTTAAGTTATAATAAAAGCCAGTTAAAAGTGCGGATACGTTAAAATTTTAAAACGTTCAATCGATAAATGGAAAAGGTACACAATCCGAATTTTCAGCTATTTTAATACAAGGAATACTCAGCTACAACGGAATACTGAATCCGCATTAATGAATCTCTCGCTATTCAAAAGCAATTTTTAAGCTTTTCTTATAAATATAGAGCAATAATTACTGGCTTATAAAAAAAAAATATTTATTATCCCTAAGGATTATAATAATCAATAAAAATTGTTCGTAATAAACCTTAAAATTTTTTTTTTTTTTATAAATTAAGAATCGATAAGCTTAGGATAGGTTATTTGATAATCCAGTTACTGAATCCTTCAAATATTTGTAACAACATAAAGATCTCGAAGATTCATTAATCTTGCATATGCTGTTAGTACTACAAAAGTAAGTAAACAGTAAAATAATAAAATAAAAAAATTAATTTTCTAACTTAATAAGGAAGGATATGATCAATCAACTTGAAATAGACAGCAGAGGCAAAATAAAAAAAAGAAAAAAAAAAGAAAAAAAAGAGAGAAGAGCTACAAGAGGAATTAGCAAAATAAAATTTAAAATAAACACAATAGTGCTGGTACTTACACACAATTGTGGCATTTTTTCTTGATTGATAATTTAATGAAAAATCTTACTTGAGTTTAATCGAGTTTTTCAATCAAGTTTGTGTTTTTGTTAATTAAGAATTTAATTATTTATAATTTGTATTTCCTTACGAGTAAATATTTTTAATGTAAAATAAAGTTTTACCAAAAACAGGTTATAATCCGCAAAATAACTATTTCAAACTTCTTTTAAATTTTCTGTAAGACATGGAGTTAAAATTTTGTTTTATTGTTATTTGCTTAGCTGTAACTGCTGTGGCAGATTTGTTTATTTATTTATTTTCCATCTATCTAGGGCAATTATTTGTTTATGACTTTTATCCTCTTTCTTTTTTAATTTCACTTCCTTTTACTACGAATACAAAGGACGGATAGGTAAACATATTCAAAAATTATTTCATTTTTTAAGTTATGCAATTAAGGATTAAGGAAATACTTTAACGGATGTTATTAAATTCAATGAATGAATTTTTCTAGATATAATAAAAATCAATAAAATTATTATCACTGATCATTGAGAAATTTTTAATTTAATTTATTATAACAATGCGAATTTAATTTTCGTGACAATTCCGTTAAAACATGTCTTTGCTGCTATACAAAATAAAAAAATCGTGACATTGATCAGATAAAATATTTATTAATTTTGTTAATTCTGATATGTTAGGTTTTAAGGAAATTCAAGTGATCATATCTGGTTTTTACTCAGTCCTTTAATAGTCATGTAAAGTGGTGGATTGGCATTTCGGCAGTTTTTTAATGTGACAAAATTATAAAATATTATTCGAATGTTGTTGTAGCATTTTATTGACTTATTTTTACCTAAATTTAATTTTTTATTTTGTATTAATTTTCATAAGTATCCGGAATCTTTAGTAAAAACCTGAATTTTCTTACGCAGTTTACCGAAATTACAGAAAGTACAAATGTTAAATGTAACAGCGCTATTAATACACGAGATACACTATTTTAGAAAAAGCACTACCTTCAGGTGTTACTCCCTTAATTAATTTTCAATATAAAAATTGAAACCTCCTTAAATCAATAAGCACAAAGCGCATTTAATCAGAAATACCACACCAATTTCCTACATTTTCCTGGAGTTCATAAACTTTTATCTAGTTGTAACCAGAAAAATTAATTTCACTAATTTTCCATTTAAACCGCACCTTAGATTATATACTTTATGGTCTTATAATTACAGAATTTAACTGAAATGTATGCTAAACAATAAAACATTTTAATCAATATATGTATTTATAGTTGATAGTACAAAATCAACTAAATCCTTTTATTAATTCTATTTTGTGCTGAGCTATGATGTGTTGCTTTGTGAAATTCTATTTACATTAGAATTCTGATGTGTCTTTCAGTACACTTTGAATCATCTCTTAATTGTCCAAAGTGTAGTGAATGAATTGAACGGTCAACACAAGCTCCTTTTTAGGTTTGTTTATTGTTAATTAAATTCAATAGAATTGTGTAAACCTGCCATATAATTAAAAGACAATAATCTATTTGTTTAGAAATAACATCTTACTGTTAACTTTAATGAAGTTTTAGGAATAAAAAAACGATCATCGAAAAGTGTTCGTTTAATCCTACATTTTTCCCTGTTAAATTTTTTGTTCTTCTCAATTTGTTGCACGTGTCATTTTTTTGGTAAGCCTTTTTTATTTTTTTATTTTTTAATCTTCTCCTCGGTTCATATGCAGATAACCATATAATCCGTTGATTAAATTACATATCACACGATTGAGGATTGGACAAAAATATTTGTTGCTTACTTTTCGTCGGTTTAATAATACCGTGATGGTGCCTCAATTCAGTTGTGATAAAGGAGAAATTTGACAAATCTACCTTTTAGATTTTTCTTAACCACAGAGACTAAGAATAATTAAATACTAAGTCAAAAAAATATTTCTTTGTAACTAAATTGCGATCAATATTTATATAAAATGCAAATAAGCAGTGCAGTCCACAGAGTTCTTTATCACCAGGTGTAAATTCATCTCCCTAACCCCAATTAATATTTTCATCAATGATCTGTCAATTTTCTGTGTTACGATTAGAGGAAAATACCACAGAAGTGTTCATTAATGAGTAAATAAACAAAAACTTCTACACTTTTACCACCAATAAGTCCAATAACCCGATTTAAAGACTTGAAAAGCAAAATTTTGAAGTAAATAACCTAAGAAAAATGCCTTTAAATTCATAAATGAAATTCCTGAACAAAGAAAACTTTTTTTTTTATATTATGAAGCTAATTTCGTAATAAAGGCTCATGTAGAAACCCAAAATGGGACCCCAAGCTTAACTACATTTGGGTCTAAATCTGAAAATAAGAAATTTCAAGAATTATCAGACGTTCTGGTCCCCGAGTTTTTACTGGTTGCATTATTTTCAGTTATTTAACTACCGACATAAGTGAGATCTGCCTATTCTGTAAAATTTATTATTTTCTATCTTCCCGGTACGGTTCAAATAGGTAATTTTATCATACTGAAATGACATTAAACTATGAGTGTATCCACCTGCTAAAATATAATTTTTATTCATACGTTACAATAAAATAATCTCAGTCCCAGCATAAAATAATTTTAGAATTGTTCCATTTAATCCAAGAATAAAATTCTTCATTTATTAAAAAAACATTAAAACCTAAACTTAGAGGTTTTTATGTATTATATAATAATATAACAGTATAACTGAACAAATTGTATTTAGTGTAGACAAACATTGTACAAAACTAATAAATGTCAACAATATAAATAAAGTAGAATCGGGGTGCAAATATCGTTGATCGTATGGTTTTGTAAATAAATAAATAAATAACTAAAGAATGATTTATATTCCGCAAATTGTTTGCGTTTGTGATAATGAGACAAAACTTACAGTAGAGTACACACACTTTTTTTCATATTTTTTATTTTTCTGTTGATAAATGGAGAAACAGTGGAAAATGGGCTGATGGCACAATTTAAAATAGAAGAATTTTTTTTTTTGTCTCTTATTTTTCATAACAATAGAGAAATTCTAATCCCGAGAGAGTGAATTGGTTTATTTATGTGGATAGATTTTAATACGAAATGCGTAAATTAAAGCTAAGCAAATTATTATATATGGCTAGGAAAAATCACTGAATAAGGGTAGAAAAAGGAAGATGAAGAAGCAAAAAAAAAAGTTTGACAAGCAACGGAGATAATAACATAAAGCAAATATTTAAACAACGATAATTGAACTTCATCCATTTTATATTATTTCTTTATTTACTCAATAACATTTTATCTTTAACTTTTTTATGATTTTCTTACCACATTTTGTATTTTGTTTACGAGGAACCTCCTATCGTTTACTTTAAATATTCTTCATTAGTTTAAAATAATTAATAATTTAATGATTTATTATTGATATATGAGAGATCTCAACTAGGGTTTATTCGGTTATTTACTTAATCAGAGATAAATCTATCATTAAAAAAAAAAACTATAAACACCTGCTTGAAGCAAGAACCGCATCTTCGTCTTTTTGGTAAATTTTTTGTAAATTTTTCTTTAAGAATTTGCCGCCCTGAAAAAAATTACGATTGGATAATACCGAGTAAAATAATTTATAAATTAATTTTGAATATTTATTCCTTTGATGGATTACAAATAAAAAAAAAAAAAGTGACACAAGTTCGGATTACTGTTTGATAAGCTGCCATTGACACAGGAAGTCTTGAATTTGTAGCTAGAAGTAAAGAAAGTGGTACATTAACCTATAAGCACAGTTCCTTAAGGCATTTATAAAAAAAAGGGCTCCAGTCACATTTTTTATTAGAAAACTTTATAATAAATTCCACAGGACTGGTACACTGTTTCCAATGTTATTGTAAGGCTAGATCTTAATGATAAGCCTTATCAGCTACTTTGTGTCTGGAGAAATCCATCTTACATTTTTATGTCACTCAGTATATTAGCATAAAGCTTTGATTTAAAAAATCATTTCGTACCGAACTTTTATTAAACAAAACGCAAATAATTTATAACCATACCCAAAAAAAAAGCGAAAATTTAAATAATACTAAAAAACCGGAAGTAAATCATTGATGGAATAAAAAAAAAAACTAACGAAATATAATTGTTGGAATTAAAAAATATAAACGGATGACGCGTGTATGTTGAATAAAAAAAAAATGATCCACCCCTCAAATTAAAATAACTAGCCGTTAACTAGCCTTACTAAACAACCTTTAAATATTTTATATATAATAATTAAAAATATATTTTAACAACATGGTTAAGGATTAAGGATGAGAATTTCTCATTACACAAAAATAGTTAGTTAGTCGATGTGATAATTGTTGTTATTACACAAACAACATAAAATGTTTATTATCAAAATAATTAACAATTAGGTATGGAACACTTAATAAATAATAATTTCTTTTTTTTTTTTTTTTTTTTTCAATCAAAATTACATCTGTTCAGCTCAGAACTCACAATAAAACTCAACAAACAGACCGATTCTGTTTTAATTAATACTTTGGTAATCCCATAAAGAAAAAAAAATCTTTTAAACAACAGAGGAATATTAAATTCTAGACTCTAAAACCGCATGATGATCAAAACAAAAATAAAAAAAGGCGTCAATATTTATTTATTTTGTTGGATTAATACAGAAACAGAAATATTGAACACATTCAATCATCCACCCACTTATGATTGTTTTTTTTCCTTCTTCTTCTCATTTTTCTTCTTTTTTATTTTTAATGCACAACTTTCGTGTTAGTTTATTTGTTTGGATGTCGTTAAATAGGGTGAATTAAATAGATTTGTAGAAATCAAAATTGATATATTTTCCTATTTAGAAGAAAGAAAATGATGAAGATGTCAACAAAATGTGCTGTTAAGGGATGAAAGCACGTGATCAATAGTTAATTTGTTTGTGATGTGAGTGGTAGTTTCGGTAGTTCATATAAATAGGTAGTTTATCTTTAACATAAGGGTGCATGTTAAGCATTTATATTAAATTGTGGTGTTACTGACAACACCATAACCGCCTCATATCCATATATGTCACAATTAAACTAACCAAGGGATTACCAATAATAATATTTCCTCATACAATTTTTCTTCTTTTTTTTATTTATTTATTTATTTAAAAAAGACGAATTATTAGTTAATTTACAAGGAAATCATATAAACCGCACTATTATTTCACTTGAGTACACTTTTTTTTTCTATTTAAAATTCTTCCCACACTTTACTTTAATAAATTTAAGGGATGATCATTAAAAAAAAAAAAAAACAATAACAACAACAAAACCAAACGAAAAAGCTACCCTTTTCTCAACAAAAAATAAATAAAAACAATAATTAAAGATTAAATTAAAATTAAAAAAAAAAAACGTTTTTTTATTTTTCTAAATCGCATGAGAGGGTGGTTTTTAATACGGTATTAGTGTTGTTAAGAAGATTTAATTTAATATATATATAGTTTTTCAATTCAACTAAGTTCTATTACTGTGTTAAATAAAGGATTAACTTGACTTAAAGTAACTTAGCTTGACAAAAATTAAATCATTTACCCAGGTTCACATATAAACAAAATGTTAACGATTGCTGAACCATGAAGTAACTAAAAAATTTTTAGAAACCAACAAAAGCAAGAGTAATTCCTTAAAACATTTAGATTAGGGATCCGCTGTCTATCATAAAATCATAAAGAGGACATTTTTCGCTTGCGTTTTTTTATTTTTTTTTTTTTATATAAAATTTAAAACTAATGCAATTAAATAATTATATTAAACTGCTAAACGGTTAAAATACGTGACACGAGTATGGGATTTAAAGGCTAAAGCTTTATTAATTATGAGTTTTCACTGTGTAATTTATGGGAAATATTTATTAGCAATTGTTGCTTGAGACACAACGCATTACATATTTGTTTTTAAATAAAAAATAAAGTAATTAAGCTCGCATATTTAATCCGTGTCTTAACACACATTCTATAAAATAATTATCTTAAAGTTAAATACCATTGCGGTTTTTATTACCTTTGCTTGATAAGGACTTATTGTAAAAATAATTCAGGATAGCCAACACCTTAGTAAAATATTTCCTAACTGATAGGCAAATGCAACAGGTGAATTTCAGGATCAAATAAATCGAATCAAAGTTATTTCGTTATCCTCTAAGTGTACAGATCGTGCTAAAGTTCGGTTCAAAATCGCTACAACTAGCCAATGTTTAAGTAACAAAAAAATATTTTCCACTTCGCTTAATAATTTTAAAAATTCCTAATGATAAAATGTAATCGGCTACTGTTTTTACCAAACAATTTGATTATCCTGGAGCATTTCTAACGGCGTGATTTTTAAACATTCTACAGCGAATCCGATTATTTTATTATTTTTTAAGTCATCATTAATTGCAATCGATTTTAATTTTTATTTTAAACAGCAGCTGAATACCGCAAGCTTTTAATTTCGTGATATTTAGATCAGGTGTATTATTTTGTTGTTTTAAGACAATGTGTCTTAGTAAATCTCATTAACACTTTAATAAAAAAAAAAATGTGTTTAAACAAACCTAAATTGCAAGGAACGTACAGTATGAACTATGCAACGTGTAATTTTTTATTAAAAATATGTCGCGGAATCGATTGTTTAACAAAAAGAATAAAACGAAGGGAGTTCACAAAAGGTTGAAAATTAAAATAAAAATAGAAAAAATGCCTTTAAAGTCTGATTAAGCGACGAAATGTGTTCAACAAGCTGAAAGCAAAACAGCCCAAAACAAAAGCCTGAAACTTAATCCTTCATAACAATTTTTTTTATTTTTATTTTTATGTTATTATTAAAATCCATGTAATAGCCCAATATACCTTAGAGCAAACAACAATTAAAGAGTGAACAGTACAATGTCAGCAACATATAATACAAAGAGATGAAGAAATGAAAAAAAAAAAAAAAAAATGTTTTTTTGCCAGCAGTTGGCACGAGCCAAGTGGTTAAAGTTTTTATTTTTTTTTTTTTTTCTGCATTTGCTTTGCTTTACCTTCAATAAACAAAATAAATTTTATTAACCGGAAATTAAAACACGCGTCATTATCGTTGTTTAACAAAATTATTATGTAGTCATAGTAAAAAATATGTAATTTACTTACAACAACGATGCTTCCGGTTAATAGAAAACAGGAATTCTTGCTTCTAACAAAACAAAATTCAAAAAAAAAAAAAAAAAAAAAAAGATCAAATTTATGAGGTACATCGAGAGGGCGAGATACATAACTATTGAAAACGCATCTAAGAAGCTAAAAAACGGAACAATTACATCAACAGCAGTAGCAACAACAAACGGATGCAGCAGTAAATAGCAGCCGCAAACTTAAGTTCAGAAATAATTTCATAATAATTGCACAACCGACTCGTTTTCTTTTTAAATTGTCAACAAATACATATAAATTGGGCGGAATAATAATATTTAATAATATTTAATATAAAAATAGCACCGGTGTACAATTTACCTTTGGGGTGTGTCACTTTATTACTTACATTACTTAACTATAACAAATTTTAAATTGAGCATTATGTCTTGTTATTTTCTTTTTGTTATCGAAAATATAAATATTTTAATAAGAAACGAAGTGTGGTACGTGCTTAGTTCATTGTATTGTTTTCAGTTATAAAGATTTTCAATCAGAGTTTGGAAAACTTTTTATGGAAAATCGTGAATACCCAAATTATCGTACGTAAAAATCAGCAATTTAATTGTAAGAAATGGCATGATGTGAAACTTAAACCATCTAGTCGCGGGTTCGATCACGCTGATGGCTTGACATTTCATCAGATAGAAATTTAAATTGTATGCCCGATGCAGCATAATCCTTAAAAAACTTACTTACACCAATTTGTACATCATAAATTTAATTTTAGCCACAGTTTAGAAGCCGTATATAAGAATAAGTCATATATCTAGATTTAAAATCGTGCTATGATTGACTGAATGAAAATTTTGCGTATTGATCGCACAACATAAACCCACTGACTAAAGCCTTGCAAAACTATATCGAATGAAAACCCTTGCATATAAAAATGTTAAAAGAAAAACATTTTCTATGCATAATCTGAAAGATCATATCAAAAATATGATAATATCTCCAAAATCCCATCAATGGATGCCTAAAAAAAAAAACTACCCGCGACACAACAGTTAAATAATCCCTGCACATAAAATATGCATCTATAAACATAAACAAGAACAATAAACAACATAGGCAGCATATTTGAGTGTTTGATTGAAATTTTTCTGATTTACGTTGAAAAGAAAATTTGAGGTTCTTGAAACTATAAGGCGAAGGAAAAAAAAAAACGCAAAACAAAACAAATTATTAAAAAAAAAAAAAAAGGACGTACGATGAGGACAAACGCTTAAAAGTAATGTAAGTGAAGCTAACTAAACATAACCTACGATCATAAAAATATCGTTAATCGTAGCAGCTGCTGCTTATGAATTAAGAGTAAAAGAAATAATAAAAAAAACAACAGCAACAACAATATTTACCACGTTTTGTCTGCTTTATTATTATTTTATTTATGTCGCTTTTTTTTTCTTTTTTTTTTTTAATATACACATATATGTGTATGTACAAAGGAATGACTTAAAAAAAAAAGAAAAAAAATCAATTACAATATCTGTAGAGCCGACGTGAAACTCTGTCAGCACAAGAAATGCATGTGCTGAAATCATTTTTTTTTTTTTTTTTAATTAAACATTAATTTGCCATCGATGTATAAAAATGTCACAAGGCCTGGTATAAGAAGTGAAAAAGAAAAAAAAAAAAAAAACAAAACAACTTGTTATAACCGATGATAACAAAACGATTGATATAATTATTGGATAAAAAGAAAAAAAAATCAAAAATATAATTAGGTTTGTCATGTCTTAATTTGAATTAATTTGTTCTTTTTTTATAAACCCCATTTTCAACGAAAATATAATAATAATAATAATAATAACTTCCTCGAACGTGTATAAGGAGTCTTGTCATCGTATAATAATCTTTAAAGCTGTTTATCACAAGGATATAATTACATAGAATGTTCCGTTTAACATTTTATTTATTACAAAAGAAAGACAGCGAAAGATAGATAAAATGATTTTTTTTTTTTTTTTTGTCATGCTGATAAAATATTATGATGTGATAAAAAACATGAAACATGTAACATGACATGCATTATTACTTGACTCACTCAATTAGTCAAGCTGTTAATGTAATAAGGATCGTATTACATTGATACTAAACAACCGACAACCTGACTAAATGGTTAAATCATAATCAGTGATTGTCGATCGATTGTAAGTATATCGATACACATTTTTACATGGTTTTTAAATATTCTTGTAATCTGATCCTTATATCAGTTGATACGTGAAAATATGGATTAAAATTTTACAACAGAATTAGCTTTATTATACATAACGCAATCGACTAATTAGCACCTTTATTAATTATTTAATTAATTTACAAATTTATAACAAATTATTACTAGAAAGGAATTTTGTGAATTATCTGAGGGAATTATTAACTTAATTAAACATTTGGCATGTTGAGCGTAAATTAAGTGCTGATTTATTAACAACAACCACACTTCACAAAATAATCTAAAGAGAGACAGTGTTAATTCATTACGTTTCTGGAAATATGATTTGGATAATAGCATAGATAAAACCAAAAATCGTATAACCGATTGAATATGAATCTGTTTTATAAAACATTCAACTGGCTTTAAAGTTCTAATCGTTTCACAACATTTAACTGAATTTCTTCTTTTGTTTTTATTTATTTTAAGTCGATAATCTATATTAAATAAATTTGCTTCACATTTGAGCTACAGTTTAAAGTTCCATCCGAAAAGCATATAACCGTGAATGTTGTCAAACATTAGATGCTCGGTGTATTTACAACGCCTACTGTTATTTTATATTTTTACCTACAGTAAAATCTCGCATAAGACAATTTTATTTTAGTATAATGACAACGTTTTTCGTCTGTTTTGATGTTTTATGCCCGAAACGCGTAATAGTAGTAGATGATAAGAAAAAACCAGAGCTGTAGAGTGTAAGCCACGAAGTTCTTTGTTTTTAAATGGAATTGATAAGAAAAACCACAATTTTAACTGCGCTATTTAAAGAATCATCATGGTCAGTAATTTATTCTTTGATTTCCGTTACAGTTTATCATTTCACCTAATTAATAATTCATTAATAATTCAACAACTCAGAATACCTATAAACCCCTAAATTTCTTCCCAGATTGCATACCGAATTTACCATATTAATTTCAAAAAAAGCTGATACTGACCCAATAAACAGCAGAAAACATAAAAATGTTAAGTAAATGAAAAAATAAAAAATAAAACTAAAGAGATTGAAAAATATCCTACCGAAGATAATCTTTAAAATAAAATCTTTTAAATATTATTAACACCTTTTGCAGAAAAAAAAAAAAAAAAAAAAAAAAAACAAATTAAAAAACCCCATTAAAATAATTAAAATAAATTTCCTAACATTATTTTAATTATTTCAAGTAGAAAAAGAATAACAAAAAAAAAATAAATAAATAAATAAATAAGTAGTATAAGAACCTTAAAGCTTTATTTTGCCCACAAAAACACACACATTTGATTCCTTTGTATTGTCTTTCGCTTATTTTATAAATAAAAAATAAAAAATCTAAGTAAACGATAAACAACAAAACGAACAAAACAATATAAACCTCCCACACAAATACAACAAACACCATAAACATTTACTACACAGTTTAGCATACACAAAAAAAAAAAAAAAAAACAAACCGCAACAAACAAACAATATCGAGCAAAAAAAAAAAAAAAAAAAAAAATCATCCAGATAAAAACGTAAATTATTCAAAATATTGAGGTACAAAACGAAAAATATTATTTCAAGAACATAGAAAAGCCGAAAGGAATAAATTAAAAGATTATCATTATTATGATTATGTATTTAAGAGAGAAAAAAAGAAGAAGAAGAAAAAAAATTAAACTAATGCGAGTTCAAAAAAAAAAAAAAAAAAAAAAAGTAACGAGAAGAAGGAAAAAAGACTTTGGTCCATTTTTTCTTTTTTTTTTTTTTTGGTCAAGTTTAATTTTTCAATCAGTATAAAGACAAATTATGTACTTTACTCTGTCGGTCGGTAAATAAAGAATTAAATTTTTGTGGTCTTATTTAATCAATGGTAATCCTTAAATAAGGATATTCCTGAAAATATTAATAAAATAAATTCATTGATAAAAAAAAGACGAAGAAGAATTTTTCATACACATTCGTTCGGTACGTTCAATAAGTTTTTGGTTCATTGATTGAACATTTGTAACACATAATCATAATATTTATGTTATTGTGTCCAAAAAAAAAAAAATATTATAGTTTACATGAACAGTTGTTATCCGTCTGTAATAACAATAACAATTGCACTAACAATAGGCGAACAACAAAATTATTAGAGAGATCAAAAAGTTTTTTCTTTTTTTTTTTTTCAAAAGGATTACCGCTACCGGATTAGTTATGTTTTTCATGGACAGATTTACAAATGTTTTTCTTTCTTTCTTTCTTTTTTTTGTTTTCATCTCAATAACGTGAAATAGATTTAAAATTATTAGAATTATTGGTTTAGTTAATTTATGTTATGTGAATTTAAGCACAGTTTTTCCTTGGTTTATAAGAATGGTGGTACAGAAACGAAAAATGATTAGAGAAATTCTATTCAACTGACCAACAGCAGTTAGTTCATATAAATGTCAATCTCTGTTTATTTCTTTTAAGGACACAAACATATTTTCATTCGATTTTTATTCTTTTGCGAACATCCTGTCAAGCGTACAAAGAACCTATGTGAATCTACAGTGTGGCGGTTTCCTTTCTTTTATTTTCTTTTCTTTTCCTTGTGTTATACTGTTTTCATACTTTTCGATTTTTATTTTAATTTCGTACCTTAATTTTTTTTGTACCTTTAATCCTAATTTGTTAATACGGTTTTCTAATCTACTAATATCAGTAGATTTATATTTAATAATATTGTAATCGGTCTGTTATTTTGTTCTCACAAGTATAAACAGATTATCTGCCCACCGTTTTACATGTTATTAATAACTCAATACGGAATAAGGAAAATAAAATAAAAACTAAAATAAAACCATTTAAAAAGGTAGAAGAAATTTTCATCATTTTTCTTTTCTTTTCTTTTTTTTTCCATTAATTAATTGATTTGATTGAAAGATTGATTTTTAATTAAAAAAAAATATTTCGATTATGGTCATAAATTGCACAATAACATAAAAAAAAATTATTATTTTATAGAAGCATTGAACGCATAAAACATCCTGTGATAATAGAATTTTATTTTTCATTTAAAATAAAACTGAGTTAAGGGAATCATTAAGAGCCAAGGAAATATCTGATAATTATTGGATTGATCAATATAAAAAATATATAAAGTGGGCGTATTCGGATAAAAATGAAAAAAAAAAAAAAAAAAAAAAAACAATAAAACACAACATAATATCCCTTTAATGTGTGTCAAGAGGGTACGTTGTCATATTCGCCTTTTTTTTATAACGTTTCTGCTAAGGTAAAAGCATAAATATGCTGGAAAATTAGGGAGAGGGTAAGCAACACTATTAAATATTAAATGTCTTTAAAAGCCCTGCCTTTTATTAAATAATCTTCCAAGTTCATAATAAATTTTTTGCCAAACAACAAAAAAAAAAAACGGAGCAAGGATGAAGGATACAAAAAAAGGATGACTAAATACAAAATCACAAGCAAAGGGAGAGAGACAAAATATAATGTTTGAATAAAAAAAGCTGCGCGAATATATGTTTTCGATTTATATAACTGTGGTAGTAACTTTTGGTAACAAAAAAAAAATGTATGGTTTGAGAGGATGAATCCCCTTAAGCCAGGATATGAGCATTTCAATTTCAACCGTACGTTTGTTAACATCGGTCGTCGTCTTACATAATGTTTTTTTTAATTTTTTATTTATGTTAATATTTCGTGTGTCCGTTTTTATTAATTTTTTTATTTTTTTTTTTTATTTTATCCATAAATGTGCTTAAGTGAGTTTCTGCTATAAAAGTTTATCAAGTTTTTAGAAACAAGTGAAAAAGATTTAAGAATAAATAATTTATTAATTAAATATACTTAACGTGATAATGGTCTATTTTGTACGTATTTTTATTTGTTTATTTATTTTTTAATTAATTTTATTCCACGTAGAAATTCACTTCAACGGTGAAATTGTTTTTTTTTTTTTTTTTTTTTTTTTTTCATAATTTGTGCAATGATGCGTTAATTATTGTAATGACGTATGCCAATATTTTATTTATTAAACTCTTTAATTGTTATTGTTTATTCATAATAATAAATGATTAATATTCCAAATGAATTTCTAATTGAAATAAATTGGGATGTAACCAGAGTTTTGATTGCATTATTCTTGGGTGATTGAATTGTTTTGTTTATTGTGGGTTGTTACCGGTTTTTTTGATTGTTTATTGTTTAACTGTTTTGCATATGTTCGCGGTTTATTTATGTTTAAAAATAAATAATTAAGCAGTTAGAAATTATTTTTTGTATGATTAAACATTAAGAAAATTCTTTTATGTTCATCTAGTATAATCGCGTATTAATAAATATCCTGTCGTGTTATTTTCTTGCCTTATATTAATCCAATTATAATGGAAAAGTTATTAATTTTTTTTTTTTTTTTTTGTTATTTTTTTATTTGTTTAATTAACAGAGTCCCCGTGGTATGCAACCGTGTAGTCCTCCCGGCTTGCCGATAGCATCTAAATCCCCATCTAGTATGGAATCAGCTTCTGGTGTTGAAACATCATTGAAAGCCATCAATAATACAAATACTACAACGAATATCAGCAGTACAGTCATTCAAAGTGAAATGGATACAGTAACTACTTCAACTGGGGGTCCAGCACTTCCCTCAAAATCAGGATGTCCTTTAAAATTCTCAATTGCGAAAATAATGGAACTGGACCAAAGAGAACAAACGATAAATGTGACAGATCAGGTTTCGCATCGTGACCGATCATCCGATGTAGAATCTTCTAGTGATGATGGTAGTAGTGGCGGAGTATATGACTCTGCATTTAAAAAATATGTTCCATCGGTAAGAGATTCTGTGCACCAATTCGTTAGTAGTCGACAACAGGAATTATTAACTCAGTATCCGCTACTTTATTATCCTGGACAATTAATGTGTGCCGCTGCAGCTGCTCAATATGCTGCATTAACACAGCATCCAGGTTCTCTTTTGGGAGCGAGTGGTACATCGACTGTATCCTCAGCTGCACTACAATTAAGCACAATAGCATCCGGAGTTAATCACAATTTTCATCATCATACAGTGCGCCGTAGTCACAGTCCTTTGATTAGTAATCGTGAAAAAATTACTTCTACTGTGTCGTCGTCATCAATTTCACCTTCAACAGCCCCATTAGTAAATCATCATGTTAGTCATAAACGAAGTAGTGTATCCAGCTCAAGGCACGATACTGAGAGAACTATTAGTCGCACAAAGAGTCCTGGGCCAGGATTACATTCACCGAATAGCCTTGCTGCAAAACAAAAGACATTTGCGTGTCAAGAATGTGGTAAAGTATTTAACGCACATTACAATTTGACGAGACATATGCCTGTCCATACAGGCGCAAGACCTTTCGTTTGTAAAGTATGTGGCAAAGGATTTCGGCAGGCATCCACACTGTGCCGGCATAAGATCATCCATACATCAGAGAAACCGCATAAATGTCATACGTGTGGCAAAGCTTTTAATCGATCATCAACTTTAAACACTCACACACGAATTCATGCCGGATATAAACCGTTCGTTTGCGAATACTGTGGAAAAGGATTCCACCAAAAGGGAAACTACAAAAATCACAAATTAACACATAGTGGGGAGAAGGCGTACAAATGCTCTATTTGTAACAAGGCATTTCACCAGATCTACAACCTCACGTTTCACATGCACACACACAACGACAAAAAGCCTTTCACATGCAAAATATGTTCAAAGGGCTTTTGCCGTAATTTCGACTTAAAGAAGCACATTCGTAAATTGCATAACGGAGCTGGATTAAGTTTAATTGATAGTGACAGTGAGCAATCACCAGTGCGAAGACGTGGTAGAGGGTCATCCTCAACATCATCATCATCTCCGTCATCAGCCTCTGCATGGACAACACCTACCAGCCATCATTCGCAACATAACCAACAGTCGCTTCACCAACACCACCTACAAAGCCAACAGCAACAAATGCACCATCACCTCCATCATCAATCCCGCTCAGAATACGCAGCAGCTGCAGCAGCAGCCGCGGCCGTGTCCGGTCCATTCATGGTACCAAATACAGTAACAGCTGTCGCGGCCGCAGCAGCATCCAGTCACCAAACTCACAATCATCAACGAATGGCTGAAACACCATTTATAGCGAAAGTCTTCTGACACAGATATCGTCACTACTCCCAAACAATTGACACCGTATCAAAAGGCATTTTGATCGATTAACAGTGATTTAGTTTAACAAACAAATGTGTGCAATAAATTTCAAAATATATAATTAGACAATAATTATGCTGATGATTATGTAAAATTACCGAAAAGTGTCATTTTAATCTTTATTAATTAATTGATTACATTTTTAATGATTAATGTGTTTAATAAAAAAAATTATATTCTAGTGTAAATGTTGTAACTTTATTTATTATTAATATGATTATTAATATGATTATATATCAAAATTACCTAAAAAAAAAATTTTAATGTGTACAAAAATAAAAAACAAAATACAAAAAAAAAATAAATAAATAAAAATAATTAAATTAATTAATATTTAAAAACGAAATAAATTTTAAATTAAAACAATTATTGAGTTTTTTTTTTCTATTTCTATTTTTAAACTAAAACAAAACAAAACAAAACAAAAGGAAAATTTAATTAATAAAAATGTTATTAAATAATTATTGATGAAAAATCATTTTTTTATTATTATTTTTGTTTTTTAATTCAAATTTATCCATTCAAGTGGGTTAAAAAAAATTTTGATTTTACAAAAAAAAAAAAAACATTTGGTTTGATTTGATTCTAATGGTTTGATGGCTTGATCTAATTTCGCAACTAGAGTATTTTCAGATAAGACTTGAAACTAAATTTTTTGTAAGTAAGTTAAAGATGTATTAAAACTCAGCGCCAGTGCAAAGGTTCGCGTGGACCAGTACGATCATTTTGGTGGGTCCTTTAACTTATTTAATTGTTAATTAAAAGGGTAAATGCTGAAACTGTAAGCGATTATTATAAAAAATAAATCGATAAACGCTTTATCAGCTAATCGAACAACTTATTCAATGCGAAAGAATTCTTTTCCTCTTTTTTCGTAGTCTTTTCAGTACAAACCCCATGTCTATTTCAGTCTTATTTGCTGCTACTCTCACGTAAATCATTGTCGTATCTAATAAGGATTAGAGAATGTACTTGGGAATGTTTGATAGAATTATATAAAATTAAGGAATAACAACGAAATAAAGTAGTGAGTAATTTTTTTTCAATACCCAAAAGATTTTTTTTTTGTACACCGATGAATCGATTATACTGCACTTGTGGCATTTGCTTAACGCCAGCCCTGTTTAAAATTCATTTAAACGCATCAAGTCAATAAAATTGGTCACAAAATAAAATACGCGAAAAGAAAAGACAAAATAAAATTGATTTTCCTATCAATATTGTTTAATCAATAATAAAATTTCCTTACTGCAAATATTCCGTACAGGAATAATACAAAAAAAAATTAAAAAAAAAAAAAAAGAAAAAAAAACTCCCATTACCAGAACTAATAAAATTACTTTTACACCCACAAAAAAACATAATTAATTTTAATAACAAATTAATTAATAAACAAAAAAAAAAACACATCAACAGCATGCAATAGAAGCTGTAAAATAATTTAATAAAATTTCTTCATACTTTTAATTAAAAATCGTTTTTCTTTTGCTATAAAATTTGCAAAAAGAAAAAAAAAATGTAATTTCTTTTTACCAACTAATAACCGTATTTATACTGTTGTTGGGTCATAACCCCCTCAATATTACTTAATTGAATAATTTAAGATTATTACAACAACAACAACAACAACAAGCGAATAAATTATTATGTAAATTAATTTACTTCCTTTAAATTTCTTCTTTTTTTTTATTTTTACTCAACAACAATAAAAATTTCTCATTTTTTTTTTTTTTTTTTTTTTTTGTATTTAATTATATTTGAACATGCAGTAATTTATTCTGTCACTTCTTTACCACAGATATATTAATTTAAATGAAAATAAAAATTAACTTGACCACCCTATGCAGAAAACAGGCATAAATATTTATTCAAAAAGAAAAAAAAAACTAAAGTATTTCTACTAGAAAATGGCATCAACAATAAGCAACAACTATAACCGCCAGCGACGAAGATCAATTAAAAATTAATAAAACAACGAAAACCAGTGGTGTCAGTTAACAATAACGAAATTACATGACGCATAACATTTATTTATTATTTTTCATTAGCTTTTAATCTTTGTTCAATCAAAAAAAAAAAATTAATTTCACCACACTTTATTTATTTATAAAATGTTTTCTTAATATTAAATTAGGGTGCAGTTGCAAAATGGTAACAGCAGTAACACTTTCTCAGTTGCATATATTAGCCAAAAAAAAAAAAAAAAAAAAATTTCAATTTAACGTAAAGTTGATAGAATTCGGCAAAACTCAGGTTTGATGTTTTTATTATTATAATTTTTTTTTTTTTTTTATGGATAACAATGGCAATTAGTATTAAGGAGAAACGAATTAAATAAATTTATAAGACGGGGCGACATTTGTTTCACCAACAAAACAAATTATTTCATTTTTTTTTTTTTTTTTTAATATAAATATTCAAATATTGTCACATTACTAGGTGTTTTGACACTTTTAACCAACCGTTTGTGCCACCTTTTTATGCTTCATAGCTTCTTAATTTTTTTTTATTTTTTTTCTTCACTCTCTTGTTTAATTAATTATATGTATATGCAAATGCACTGTGTTGTTGGTACCACCACCGATATTTTTTTATTTATATGTGTAAGCTGGTTTAAAAGAATTTTTAATAAATATAAATTTAAATCCAATGCGCGTGTAAAATATATATAAATAATCTCCATTATCATATATAAAAATTTTTCTTCTTTTGCTTTTACAATTCTTTT
This sequence comes from Ptychoptera albimana, assembly GCA_961205885.1. Classification (NCBI taxonomy): domain Eukaryota; kingdom Metazoa; phylum Arthropoda; class Insecta; order Diptera; family Ptychopteridae; genus Ptychoptera; species Ptychoptera albimana. The sequence goes on from OY540801.1 coordinate 21,177,693, forward strand.
CCGAATATATTTCGAGATAAGGATAAAAAATGCAAATTTGCAAAGTGTGATAATATTAATTAATTATATTAAAAAACAAAAAAAAAAAAAAAAACAAATTAATTGATTAATAAAAACATGGCAAAAAGGAAAAAAAAAAAAAAAAACGAAGCGAAGCGAAAGAAGTGAAAATAAATTAATTTATTAAGTTGTTAAAAACGTACAAACATTAATAAATGTCATATTTAATTAATTTACTTTTTTTTTCTTTTTTTTTTATAATAATTTTGTTTGTGTTTCGATGAGAAATGAGAAATGTTTTGGCAGCATTAGTTTATAAAGGGCGGATAGATCATGTTCGCTGAATCCCACTGACAGTGACAAGTTTGGAAGGCGATCGTCAGAGAAAGACTTGGTTTTAAAGTGAATTTAAACAGCTTAAAAAAAAAGAAAAACAAATAACAAACGATGAGTAACTCAGGCTTAAATTTTGATTGATTTATATGATCAACTGCGTGAAAATTGCGTTTTAATTACAAAATATTCGTTAAATCATGTAGATAATTGAAATTCTTGAAAATAACTAAATGCATTGATGTTTTGATTTGTGATTATATTTAGTAAAAACACTGCATTCGATTAAAGTCTTGAAGGATCTCAAGTCCGTTGTCTTGACACCTGCATAAGCGACAAATGTTTGTAGTTTTTTATGAATTCTTTTCACGACATTTCGCAAAGCAATGTTTTTCGCTGTGTTTGAATACGAATTAACTGATTAATACAAAACGAAGGGAATTTTCTGCATAGTCCTAAAGTTTCGTGACACATGAGAGTAAGTAACAAAAACTTCACTACTTAAAACGTAAAAATTCGAGAAGAAAGCTTTCCTTAAAAATTCTGTTACCAAACATTTGGTTGTTATTTGATTGAACATGAAAATTTCACACAAATAGTTCGATTATTTTTATCTAATTAACATAAATTATAAACAAATAGACTAGAATCAGTGTAAATACCTGCATTTATGTTTATAATGGATAGCAGCTAAATTACTTTACAATAAAAATTACAACATTTTAGGTCAGATATAAAGCATAAAGCATAATAACCCATAAGTTCTTTGTTATTCAGTATGGTTTCTTTTTTTTTTTTTATTTTATTGAATAGCTCAATAATAAAATATAAAAAATAAAAAATAAAAAAAAAATAAACTTTTTAATAAATAATTTATTTCCTTTTGTATCATAATTTTTTGGTTTGTTTACTCAACAAACAATCACAACATGTCATTATCTACTCAAACATTTAGGATCCTTTAATTGATTATAAGTTGAAGATCACTTTTTTCTTTTTTTTTCTTTTATCTTTGTTTGTTTGTTGTAATATTTAATTTTATTATTTAAAAATTACTTCATCTGTATTAAGGCAATGAAGACAGAACTCTATAGAAAAGAAAAGAAAATGAAAATGAAAAACCAATGTCCTGTATCGATTATGCTTTGTGAAAAGAATTCGCCGCTATTTGTTACCTTTAAAGGTTACCAATTATATCTTTTAGTTATTTACGTTTCATAGGTTTTTCTCCTTATTAATTCATATAATTGTGTTTAAAAGCCAAAAAGAAATTTATTTTAGCTTTGGTTAAAAGATTTTTATGTTTATGAAGAGAAAGAAAATTTTTATGAGTTAAAATCAGAGAGTGAAACCGAAACTGAACCGAAAACTGTAAACCGAAATTATCTAGAATTTTTCATGAACCGAAAACTGACAGAAATAAAACGTTTCGGTTAATGGAAATCAACGCTTGATAAACTTTCTCTCACAATTAGGGAACCAGTCAATACTGATATTTTATAGATCAATTGCAAAGTAAAAATCAATACGGCTCCTGAATTTGCGGAACTTGTTAAAATACTACAAAACTAAACAATTTTTTGTTCACTAAACTATAATCTGCTAAACATGCAACAAAAGGTTTAATGAAATGAGTTCACTAAATCACTGAAATCTGGATTTATAATATTCTATCTGTACCGTTTTATTTTAATTGAACCAGAACCAAACTGGATCCGAATGAGAAATAAATAAATTAACAGGAGCCGAAATAATATATTAGGGTTTCACTCTCTGGATACAACTAAAACAAAGCTAATTACCATCAACACATAATTTAGTGATTGGTACGGCAATAATTGTGAAGTGTTGATTGTTAAATATTTTACTAAAAACACGCTAACCCCTCATAGTTATGATTTATTTACAATTTCAAAATTTTTTTATCATCCAAAAATATTCAAATAAAAAATTTACAAAACCTTTGACATTATTCTGTTTATAATTTTGATAACAAACATGTTTCTGTTTTTTTTTTCTATGGGAAAAATAAATTTATTAAAAACAAAATTTATCAAAAGGTCAATAAATGTTTGTTTTACGTTTATTAAATATATATAAAGTTAAGTCAGTTTTATTGAAACATTAAGCTGTGAAAGTGTTAAGCTGCGAAAAATAAATAAAAAATGAAAATTTTTATAATTTTACTTATATTCGCTATTGTTATTGGGACAACATTATCTGAATTAGGTGAATATTCACACTATTTAACATAATTATTTGTTGTTTCTTTAAAAAAAAAAAAAAAAGAAAACAAATAATAATAATAATCATTTTTACAGCAAAACGTAATATAAATGGCAATGAGCTGTACCGATTGAAGCGTTCAAATGAGAATTGTAAGCGCGGCACAAAAGTTGTTAATCCATATAATTGTCGGGAATTTTACGAATGTAACAGTTCTGGGTAAATATATTTAAACGATTATTACAAATTTTATTTTAATTTTTTTTTGTTATTTTATAGCCACTTTTCAGCACGTGCATGCCCAAGAGGTAAAATTGTGAGTTCAGAGAGTCTGGTTTGTAAAGATGAAAGGATTACAAGCTGTGTCGAACTAGAAGATTATTAATAATAATTCTACAGGTGTAAATAAGTAAATTAACTATATATATATATATATATATATATATATATATATATATATAAACAGATAATAATTATAAATATTATTCCTAATACTAATATGTAAATTTTAATAAAATATAAAAGCCTTTTTTTTTTGTTTTATTTGGCTTAATAACAAATTTATGTGCATTCGTGAAATTTGTTATGTTTTGGCAATCAAAAAACATGGCAAAAAAGACAAAATCATGTAAACATTTATGATTAAAAAAAAAACCCCCTAAAATACAACCGAATAATAATAATATTTATTATTCCATATCGGGTAATAATTTATTGTTGTGATTGGTACGACATGTTATTTGTTTTTTCAACCAAACTTTCTATATTATTCCGAAATATATGATTTATTATAATACACTTTTATGATTTATTGCAAATTAGTTTTTACCTATCATTGTTTTTTTTTTTTTTCTATTAATTTTTAACAATTTTTTGAATTTTTTTCTTATGCTACTAGGCATAGATATTTGCTATATCACCTCTAAGAATTTATTTAAACAAGCAAATGTATGTTTTAACCATCGTAAACATTTTAAGCTAAATTATAATTTGCAAGAAAAATTAAAAGATTCTTAATACAAAATTCACACAAAAATAAGGCAAGAAACTTCTACAAATATTTGAATAATTTTTTCTGATTTGTTTTTTCTGTCTATTTACTTTAAATGCATTAAATAGTGACGGAAAGCCACCCACTACCCTCCTATTAGTGTTTTTTATAGAATATTTTTTATCCTAATCTTATTTTAAACTAATATTTTAAATCAATAATAATCTTGAATCCTGGATTTATTTCTATTTTAATTAATTTGAACCAAGAATTTGATTGGAATAAATAAAAGCAACAAAGATAGTTTGGTTAAACCTACGATCAAGACGATTCTAGAAGAAGGAGCGTATGGAATTAGGTATTAATTGAAAGATAACTGAAAAACTGTAGTGAAAATAAGAAAAAACCGGCAACCGAAAAAACCATTTAACGTGTAAGCCTCTAGCCTTTTTTTACCATAAAAAAATAATAATTTAGTTAAAAATCTACGAAAAAAAAATTTAATTACATAAAAGATAGTTTAATTAATAAATTGTGATAAAAATCTTCCCAATTTTCATTGTATTTCCCTCACAATAAATATTTGAAAGATGTAAGCTATTTATTTTCAACATAAATGTTACGGTAAAACTGTATAATCCTTGGTACTTCTAATTAATTTTATTGGACAATAACAAGTGATTTTTCACTTAAATAATATCAAACGAATTATTAATGGTAAGAGACATTACTCTAGCATATGGTAATGTTCACATTACCAAGCATAATTAACAGCAAATAAATCTAAAAACGTAACTTAACTGAAACAGTGTTGTTTTTTTTTTTTTTTTGTATGTAAACAAGTGACACAATGAATGGTAAAAGATCAAAAATTCTAAAGCCGAATATTGATTTCAATACAAATACATTTATTTATTTATTTTTTTTTTAATTTGCTTCAATTAATAATTATTATTTTTGTGCTATTAAAATAGATATATCATTATCCTGCTAAATATTACCAAAATGGAAAATTATTAACAAAGGAATAAACTGAGTATAAATAAAAAAAAAATAATAATAATATTTTTTTTTTATTAAAAAGCAGAGAACAATTTCATAAGAATTTTGTCATGTGTTTAATATTTGTTACATATTTTCCAGCATCGAATAAAAAAAAAAATATTAATAAGTGAGATTATAAAAAATGAGTTATATACAGTTCAACACTTCCGGACAATATAGTATTATAACATTTTCAGCATTTGTACGCTTTACAAATACATTGTGATCTCTTTTTATTTTATTTTTATTTATTTTTTTTTTCTACTTATGAACAGACACAGTGCGACACCCTCTGATATTTCACACTTTTATAATCCTACAGGATAAAATAATACTAAACACAAAAAAACACAAAAAAAAAGGAAAAAAAAAATTACTGTTCAGGTGTGTTTTGTCACCTCCACACTAATTTAATTGTGTTTTTTTTTTTAAAATAAAAAGGATATTATGCACAGTTCAATGAAGTAAATACATTCTGAATAAATTACAACAGAGGGGTGCCAGAAATTAACACTGAATTTTTAGTTTATTTCAATTAAACAAGTCTTTATAAATTTTTTTTTTTGGTAATATTGTTTCAGATGAAGATAATAAACTTTGTTATAAATATCGTAAAGTTTTGCTAATTAATTAAAATTAATATTGTTAACGAGGGAGTATAGATGTTTTTGTTCTCTGGGTCTAGCGGACGTTCAATCCACGGATAAACTATCCTGCAGATAATTCATTCACGGACAATTTCTCCAAGGGGGTTTAATCAAGTAGACGACTTATCTCGGACTTTTCATCGCTGGATTATATATCTCAGACGATTCATCCACAGATAATTTATCTCAATATTATTATTATATTTTAATTATTAGCTGTAAAGTAACGTAGTACTTACCTCCTATCTCTCCAAACGCTCATTCACTTTCGTGTATCAAGTGCCCTCTGAAAGAATCGTCCGTGGACGTACCTTCCGTTAGGTGACTCATCCGTTGATGTTTGCTCCGTTAGATGAATCGTCAGGGTTTGAGTCCTGGTTTGAACAGTCCTAGAATCTTATTGTACTGCAATTAAAAATAAATTTTAATAATTAATTATGAATGGGTAAATATACTAAAATTCTTGTTTATTTTATTAAAAAAAAAAAAAAAAAAAACACAATAATAATAAATCAGAAAAACAACAAAAGAATAAGAAAGTAAATAAATCAAACATGAAAATTATTAATATTTGCTTTAATAACTCAAATACATTTGAAAACTTTGTGTGTTTGTTGTTTTATTTCCATGTTAAATAAATACTGGAGAAAAACCAGAAAAAGAAAAAAATTGACAATTTGAATTCAAAAATAAAAATCGAAAAGAAGCAAAAAGAAGCAAAAAAAAAAAAAAACTCCCAATAATCTTCAATGGGATTGTCTCATATTTGATGAACAAGAAAACAAAAGGACGAATGAACTGAGAACAAATCAGTCCGTTTAAAGTACATAACTCTTATGTTGACATCAAAGTAAATGCAAATATAGCGAACAATCCCATCTCGGCATCATTCAGAATCATCATGTTGTTATGTTTTATATACAAGTGGACACTTGGCATTTTGTGCTTTACTGGTTGCATGCATTCAAATTACAATCGGTTGTCATTACAGCCAACCTGTATCCAATTCGTACTAGAGAAGAATATGAACAAAATAAAAATACTCCACTATGTAAATTTAAACATCAGTAATTTTTCTAGAATATTTTATTTTCCGGGACAAAAAAAAAGATTTATATTTATTTAGAAAATTATTATTTACTACTTTAACTCCCCCAAAAATGCCCATCAAAACGTACCACTTATTGTCTTCTATTCAGTTTTTTTTTTTATTCATTGTCATTCACTTCAATTAATTGCAGTTGCAGATGTGTTTTGGAAAAACTTTTTATTTTGCTATTTTATTGGCATTTTATTATTATTTTTTTTCTTTTCTACTGAATAATTAATGATTGCTAATTAGTTAATAATTTAATTAAAAGCATACACTAATAAATTATTCAAACGGTTTTTATATAAATATTAACTTTTTTTTTTGTTGTTATTTGTTTATAGGAAACTTTGTGATGAAATTATGTGATAGGATCTGCTTGCATTTGATCATTTTAATTTAAAAATGAATTAAATTTATGTTATTAAATATTCCCGATTTTAGATAATATATTTTATAAACATAAACCAAGATAAAAAGCATAAAATTTACTTTTTTGTTTTATTGTTAGTTTCGTTCCGTTAAATAATCTTTTTTTTTTTTTTCGAAAAACAGTGCAAAGACTAAAACCAACTTTTATTGTAATAAAAATCAAAAAGTTAACACAAGAAGACAATTCCATGAGCCTTAACTATGAAATCACGCCCACAAGCAATAAAAATTCGGAAAATTTTTGATTGGTGGTAAAATGTAGTAACTGAAAATTTTTTATTTCATTTATATATTTATCCCCACTAAATATCTGTGTTTACTGTATTTTACCGTTTGTTTAACAACATGATTTTGTGGGGTTAATTCTTTAGCACGCATGTCACAATACAAAATTGATGAAAATTTCCACATTTTAATTATTATTAATTTTTATACGTTATCATTATTAAATTGTTTAAACACCACCCAAAAACCATCATAGGTCATATAGAATTTTTTTCTAATTTATTTTCCTACATCAAGTGTTGGTTTTTTCCTTTTTTTTCCTTTTTTTTCTATGTATATAAAACGAAACGGAAAAATCAAGATAAAAAAAGAACGTGAGCAGTGAAATGAAAAAAGGTTAACGATTTTTTCGCTTTTCTTTATCACTTTTTGTGTCTTTTGTTATTTTTTTTATTTAAAACATTTGCATAAGGTTTTTCTTCTTTTTTCTATGCTTGTTGTTTTTATGTACACTTTCTTTTGGTAATAAAGCGAAAAAAGCCTTGAAACAAAGTATTAAGCAATGCAAAATAGAAAACTAAAAATTAATTTGATTTTTATCATTTTTTTTTTCTTCTGTTTTTTTTTTTTTTTATTTATTTTTCGGTATGTTTCTAAAAAAAAAAATGTTTAATTAACCAATTATTGCGCGCGCATAAAATCAATAAAAACATAAATTCATAATTGAAAACACTAAAGATAAAAGGATAAATATTGCACTAGAAAAATAATAAATAATAAATAATAATAATAATCAATACATCCCTATAAGTTGTTGATGTTTTTATTCTCTTTTATATTTGATGCATATTGTTCTAACCTAAGTGGACGTAAACCTCTTGCATAAATCCCTTCAATATTTTCGTTTAATCAACAATAAATAAAAAGACCCAAAGGAAAATATACACAACAACAAACAAAAATCATATTTTCATAATTTTACCCAAGTGTAAAATCAAAATAAAGATGAAAGAAATGTTAAAAAGGACATAAGGACACAACAAGTGTATTTAATGACAAAGAACAACCATTTTAATAATTAAAGAAGCAATTCCAATGATTTTTTTTTTTTTTTTTTTTTTGTATACAAAGATCAAAAATAAAAATTGACTTAAAATTGAATACTTAAGCCTGTCATCTTAGCTCTGTAAGTAATTCAGCAGCAACTGAATCAACTTAATGTCATCATTATCATATTCTCAAGTTATTCATAACTTCCTTTTGTAAAACATATTTCAAATATTTCATAGAAATCATATACCAGAAGCGAATAAATAAATAATAAATAAATAAAAAAAAAAAAAGAAAATTCTCTATGCTTGATTTGGTGATATTTTGACAAACGCATAAATGTTTTGTTTGTTCGTAAATATTCAACCAGGCAAAATACGTATTTTTTTATTTGTCAATAATCACAATCGATTAACGAAAGATTGCTTAACAGAAAATTACATAAACGCTGAATTTAAATTGAAAATTTATAACTTTTGAATAAGACATTTTTATTCTGGTTATTCTGGTTTCCTTAACGTTTTTATTGATTAATATCTGTTACGTATTACGTTTTTGTACCTAAAACTATTTAGTCTTATTCGACTAGTTGTTTAAGTCACTTAAGATGAACTCCTGAAATTCATACAACAATAGTTAATACTAATTAGTACTAAAAAAGAATCAATTTTGTGACAATAATTATTTTTCATAAGGGTTGTTATAAAATTTAATATATTATTTTCTATTTTGAATCATGTCCTGTTGCCGTATAAACATAATACAGAAAGGAAAGTGTTTCGATAGCAATTTCATTGAATTTTCGAAAGAAATTATATACGATCCCTTAAAATTAGCATAAATTAATTAAAATGTACAATAGCACACAAAGGCATTTGTTTTAACCAATTCCACAAAAAAAAAAAAAAAAAAAAATTGAATTAATTGCTGACAACTTCATTTCGACATTAAATAAATTTTCAAAAAAGGCGTTTTTTACTATACGTTTACACTGTGCATTCTAAACAATTCACTGTGCCTTCTAATTTTGCATTTTATTGTAATAAATTTGTTAATAAAAAAAAACACAACGATAATCGGTATGAAATAGTGAAAATTGTGCATTTAAAATGTGCTTTAATGGTCTTATCATGATAAAATATTAATGAAAATACTGTGGTAAACATAACATCCGGTTGACTGCGTTGTTATTTTATTCACCTGTATTTTTAGTTTTTTTTTTTTTATCATGACAAATTGATCTTATACCATTTTTAAGGGTGTCGATTACAATAACACCAATCTTATAACAATATCAGTTGAATGTAAATAATATTTATATACACAAGTATGTTATTAATTAATTTAATTTTCCATAAACTTACTGATTTTTGTTTTTTTTTTGCTTTAATAATGATAGAAAATGACTTCAGAAAAAAATACACAAAAAATAAAATTCGGCATGACAGCAATGCACGTTGCAATTTGTCTTTTTTTTTTCTTTTTCTGTAATTCTAAAAACAGCTAAAAGTACCCTAGCATACTGCAAAAAAAAAAAAAAAAAAAAAAAAAAACGTGCATTTTATTGTGCAAATTAACAGAATAAATGAAATAGACTGGAAAAAAAGCACGAAAACTATACTTTTAAAATGGTTTAAGGCAAACAAATCAACTTGTCGGCTTCTAGTGGTTACAATTCTTTATTCATTTATTTGTTAGACTTAAACCACTTGAATGTTATTTGTTTGTTTGTTTGTTTGCTTTGCACACAAAACAAAAGAAAATTTCTACTTTAATTTTCGTAGTTTCGTTTTTTTTTTTTTTAAGCTAAACAAAAAACGAAACGAAAATCATTATAACAAAAAAAAAATATATATGTATATATATATATTTTCCAGCCAAAACACTCGAGTCAATTTGTTTTTTATTCAGCGCTTTTAACTATAAAAAAATAAAAAAAAAAAGGAAAGGAAAACGAAAAAAACTTTAATGAACATAAAAGGGTGGCAATTGTTTTTTTTTATCGTTGTTTATGTTCATTAAACATAATTTTACGATTAATTTACGGTTTTTTTTTTTTTTTTTTTTTTTCTTTATTGTTTTATTTGTTTTAATAAATACACAGGGGGGTTCCTGTGATCATAAATCACTAGCATAATGTATTAAATATAAAACATAACAAATATATAATAAAAAAAAAAAAAAGAAAGAATTTTGTATATTGTCCTCAAACCTTTTTATGCAGAAAATACAAACAAAACAATATTAAATTGTCCTAAGTTGTTACGATTAAATTTATTTTATTTTTTTTTGAATAAGGATTAAACTAAACCGGAAATCAGTATTTTATTATGAAAACAATGTAACTGAACGAGATTAATGCAACATTTTTATATAATAAATACGTTCCGGGGTATACAGGAAAATTAAACGAAATATAACGAATTGCATTTTACTATCAAAGCTCGTGTTAAAACTAAACTTAACACTGATTATGTAGTATTAAAACGTCTGAAATTCTGCTGGGTCTTACTGTTGCTTGTTTTCAGGGTAGTTTAAAATATCCGATGCTAGCCAGTATACAAATCTGAAAAGCCCATGCTTAGTGAACTTATAATAGGCTACGGATAGTTCACGAAAATTTATTAGATCATCTGTCCGCAAGAGTATCCTGTTCTATTCATATCAAACTGCTAGCCAAAAATCATGGATATAACATGCTACCAGGTATGAATAACCAAAAAGCTATCATCATCACAACAGATCAATCTTTACCAAATGATATTTACTTATTTTACTTTAGTTTCTTTATTGCCAATAATTGAACCTATTTCTTTTTTTTTTAAACATATTTGTTTGATTAAAATATTTCAAATTAATAAAATTTTAAATGTTGGATATAATAGCCGGAAAAGACGAATTTTTCTTTCCTTTTTATTATTTTTGTATTTTAAATTATACAAATGATGTAATTATTTATTTATTTATTTATTTATTTAGGGATGAATTTAATTTTCATTACATTTATACGATCTGTTGCTACGTTGTTGTTTTTGTTAAATGGTTAAAATATTTTGGTAAATATTTAAACAAGATAATTGATCTCATACCAAAGAAAAAACACCAAAAATAAAAAAAAAATGAACCAACAAAAGTAATTTATGTGTGTTTGTTTGTATTTTTTTTTTTTTTCTTCGTTTTATACAAAATTCTTAGTTTTACTGCACCCTACTTATATTGTGGGTGCTTAATATTTTATATTTATTTTCGTTTGAATTTTATGTGTTTGTTTAGTTTTTTTTTTTTTAACTTTTTCTTTGAGATGTGTTTTGAATGTAAAAATATTTCATGCAAAAAAAAAATTAAAATTAAATTGCTTTTGTTACGATCTTTTCCTTTCTTTCATTAATTTTTTTTTTTTCATGCAGCTAAATTAAAATACAAACAACAGCGAATGCCTTTAAGCAATACTTGTACCTAGTGCGTGTCTTTTTATTAGTTTTTATTAATAACTAGTACATGTCTTCACTGTTTTACTTTAGAAACAAATGTTTGATGTAATTTACAATGAAAATACTGTGAGGTATCGTCTAGGTGTAAAACATTTTTTATTAATTTGTTTCTACAAATATTAGGTTTCTAATCATCATATCTTCTCAATGGTTGATAGGCGCCTTAATACAACTTTATTTAATTAAAAATCAAAGCTAAATCTACACTTTCTACCACTTTCTCACATCGCCTTTAATAAATTTTCTGTAAAAATTCTACGAACACAACTCAACGACATGTAACCAAATTCTACACAAAAAAACAATCAGAAAATCTGAACAATCCCTAGTTAATTACACGACCTCGCGACTAGAAGATTTACGGAATGAACATTAAGCAGTAAATTCCGCATGTCAATAAACGATCAGGTTGATCGCACATAAAACAAATAAATTAAATAAAATACTTGTGTCAAAAATTATGTAAAACAAAACCACAAACCAACAAAAACACCTGCTATAAATAATAATTTCGCAAATTATAAAAAATATAATCATCTTATAACCGGATATAGTTAAGTAAACGTTTATATTAAATAAAATTTAGGTAATAAATTCTCACGACTATTTGCTAATTTACCTTTTTATTTTTATTTTTTAATAAACTCTCGTCACGTGTCAATATAATTGAATTTTCAATAATAATAATAATAATAAAAACATATTAATAATAATAATAATAATAATAATAATAATAGATACGATGCATATTTATAACCCCTTATTTATTGTATTAATAATGAATGCCTGACCCTATAATTGACTTGAATTTAATTATTTTTCGCTTCATTGTTTCAATTTTTTATGTTTTATTTTTTTTTTTATTTTTATTTACATATAACTGAGTTATAAAAAGAAGAGAAAAAGAAAGAAAGAAAAAAAGCTGTAAAAAAACTAAAATTAACTTAATTGATGGTAGAGAAAATGTTAACAAAATCAAATAGAAAGTTAATCGTTTAAAAAAAGGAAAAAAAAAACAAAACCCGGTTATAACAAATAAAGTGTCTCCTCAATTATTCACATTATTATTTTACACGCACGTTATGCTACGAGTATAAACTTTATTAAATTAAGTTACATATAGAGAAAACAAAAAAAAAAGTTTTTCCTTTATTTATAACCACCCCTAATTTCCGGGATAACAAAAAAAAAATACGAATAAAAAAAACTTTTTCTACATAATTTCCCTAAGTTACAATTTGCTGGTTGGATATTATTTTCTATAAATTCTATTGTCCGGTAAAAAAAAAACAATAAAAATGTCAAATAAGGTGAATAATGTTGTTGTTGTTGTTGTTTCTTTTATTAGGGGTAGTAGTTGTGGTGTTATTGGTGTTTCTTCTGTTATTGTCATGAAACTAACTAATAAAAGTTTCCTGATAATCTTTTTTAATAGTTTTATTAAAGTGAGAAGAGTTTTGTTTCATCTAATTAAGGTCAGGTGTAAACAAGAAACTAGGGTCAGAACTTTTCTTAATTAAGTGGCAGTGGTTTATTAGTTATTAATTATTGAAATTATTATTCGTATTAATATACCTATAAGTAGGATAATTAGTATAATTAATAGATAAATACAATGCGTTAAAAAAAAGTCACCGATTTTATGGATTGTGAATTTAATTAATTAAAGTAAATGGAATGACGTAAATTAAATGATTGTGGATATTACTTATCAAAAATATAAAATCACGATAGCAATGAAAGTGTTGCATCAAAATAATTAATTTTCCATTACAAAGGTCAGAACGCCCGAAAAGATTTCGTTTTAAATAAAAAAAAATTAAACTCACAATTTAATCTGATTAAACAACGGAATAACAACGAACAAATCTAAATTAGATGTCATAATCTATATCTATTTTGAAAATTAAATAACACCAGACGACTAATACACCCCATAAATTGAAAGCATTGAAAATTTCATACATTAAAGTTTTCCCTTTTCAACTCTTTCATGTTGAACAAGCGATTGGGATGGTTGTTTTTGATGTTTATGCTGGAAATAATTTTCATGTTGTTGTTGTTCGTATAGTGGTGGGTACTCAAGTGTTCTTTTGAAATTTGCCTAATGTTGGAAAAAAGAGTAAAAGGCGCCAACACAAATGACGCTCTGACACCCTTCAAGTTTTGATTTTTTTCTTTTTTTTCATTTTGTCTATTTTCCGAATTCGAATTTTCGATAACATTTTGGTGGTAAGTATTGCTACGAGTTGAGGTTAAAAGATGTAAGCATAGCTAACTTACCTTTAAATTGTACGACTATTGACACACCCTATATCTATTGTATTAACGATGAGCATACAAATATACTGAGTGAATTACTGAATTTCTAGTCAGTAAGACAGACATAACCATTGAAAAATCAGATATGGAATCATATGATGACGATTTTTTGAAAAGGGGAAAATAAATCTAATCTAAGCGCAATAAAATATATAAAATACACCTACCGGTATCACAGCGTTTTTTCATCTATTTCTTAACAAAACATAAAATAAAAAAAAAATTTACGAAACGATTGCATGATTTGAAGAAATAATAAAAGGTGCGATGTTATTGTGGATAAATCATTTGAAAATAAATGACGAAAGAATAATTAAATAGATGAGAAAATGACATGTTTAAGTAAGTGGGTGGGTAAGTAAGACATATAATGTGTGTTTGTGTGTGTGTGTGACATAGTAAATGGTTGTCAAAATGTTATAGAAAGAAAATATTTTAATTTAACTGTAAATGACAGAAATTATTATAAAATCTTAATAAAAAAACATCTTTTTTTTTCCACTTTTCCTATTGTCCCTAACAGCGAATCTCCCTTCTTCTTTGTTAATTATTTATGCTTGCAAATATATTCCTTTTAAAGTTTAAACAATAAAAAAATGTTAAATTAAGTTTTAAAGCATCATTCTTCCAAGGTGTAACCGAATAATATTTTATCATAACATAATAAACAGAATTATTATTATTTTTTTTTTTTCTGGATTAATAAATACTCACCATGGAGGAGCTCTATTATAAAATAAAGGAAATTCCTCTTTTACCAAAAAAAAAAAAAACTTTATTACGTTATTTATGTATATAGAAAAGGACAAAAGCGAGCTACTGGATAATCTTTAAAATCCCTTCTATTTATTTTTTTTTCCCGCTACTACCAAGATCTTAGTTATTCCTTAATTTTCACCTTTATAGAAAAAAAAATTTTTTTTTTTTTTGTTAGATCACAATGGATCAAAATTTTCCTTTTTCTTTTTTTTTTTTTCTACTACCCTAAAGATGTAGGGAGAAATAAAAAAAAAAAAAAAGGTAATAATAAAAGAGATAAAATTTTTGAAGGATTCAAGGTTCACTGAATTGATTTTTAACATGTTGCTACAAATAGAAGCTTTTCTTCTAGATTTCTGTTTTTTTTTTTTTAATTTTATTTTATTTTTATTGTAAATACAGAAGCAGACGACGTGTATCATTATTATTAGCAAAGATTTGACATATGTTTTTGCATCTTTGTGTTCTTCACATTGTATGACAATTATTCTAATGGTGCTTATGCTTCTCTAGGTTTTTTTCTATTTTTTTTTTTTTTTCGTTAAATATATGCTAATTACTATTTAGTTAAACCGTACAACATAAATTTGTAAAGGAGAAAAAAGTAAAACTAAAAATTCTTTGTAACAATTGTAGAATTTTATTGCAGATCAGTCCGCATTGAAGCTTTCCGTTTTATTTTTTTTTTATATTTTTACAAACTATTCAACAAAAGAAACGTTCTAATAGCCTAATAATTAACAATTTCACACAATATAATAATATTTAAGTAAGTAGATTAGCCAACCTACAAATCAATCGACTATTCTGTAATCCTAAAACTTACCTAAAATACTTCTTGTTTATTAAAATAGGTAATATAAAAATTTAATAATATAAACACACCTCTTCACTTAAATAATTACAAAGGATATATATATATATATATACAATTTTTTAAAGGATATTTCTGCTGGATCTTTTCTTTTTTTCGTGATTTAACTTTTATTTTTGTGTGTGCCGGCAGTGAAACAAACAATGAAATAACACTGAAAACCCAACCCATATAAACACAAATTTAAAAGACAATAACAAACAATTCAGTTTTGTTATTATTATAAGTAGAGATAGAAAATTATTATTCATTTTTTTTTTTATTTCCAGAAGAATTCATTGCATTAATTACCTTGGAAACAATTGCAGAAAAAAATAAAAATTAAAAAACAAAAATATGATGGACGAACGCCAAGTGGATAAATATTTTTATTATTTTTTTTTTTAAATTAATAAAAATGTAAATATTTCCAGTTTAATAACTTTTCAAGTTTACATTTTTCTTCTTCTTTTTTTTTTTTTTTATTCAATTGTTTGGAGTGGAATTTTCTTATTTTTAATTCACTGATACAGAACGATAATAAAAAAAAAATTTGTAGTCTTTCCAGCAAAGACACATTGCTATAAATTTAACTTATTACATACAAAAACCTTGTGTTTCCTTATTATATGTATGTACTAAAATATGTCTTTGATAATATTTTACTTTTGAGACACATATCTAATGTACAAACCATTAATTTAAGAATTGTATAAATCTTTTATTGGTAGATAACTTTGATAAATATTATTCTGATTGGTATTGATACAAATTAATTTTTTGGGTACAATAAATACTATATTACCAGTAATTAGGGCCTAGATGGGTGATATCCATTCATATAGCCTCTACTCCAGTGAGACTGGAGAGTATAACAATTTTTTGTGAATAGCATGAATACAATTGAGGAGCAAAAAAACTTTAACGGAATGGAACTGTTAATTCAATTTTGAATCGATTTCCGTTTACGTTAGTGAAACCTAGAAATTCACTTAGGTGATCATGTGATAATTACATATATTCATTAACATGTACTTATATAGAGAATCAAACGCATGTACATCAATAGAATAACTCTTTAATCCACTTGGGTAACTTGACTTAAAAAAAAACGAATATAGAGCGATAATATAGAAATTACAAAAGACAGAACAAAGTTTAAAAATCTTGAGATTACCTTTTTATTATTGTAATTGCAAAAATAAAATAATTAATTTTCACTGTATAAACTACTCACAAATTCCATTAATAATCACAATTAATGAAGTAAATACGTCGCCACAGTATACACAAACCCAATCCTAGTATTAATTATTAAAATTAACTATTCTGATAGTAAGGAAAACAATTATTTTTTTATTTTATTTTAAAAGTTTATTTTCTTATTTATATTTGAACATATTTGTTGTTATCACAAAAAAAAATTTTTTTTTTTTTTTTTAATTTTATTAATATTAATCAAGGTTTTTTTTTAGTGTATTTAGTGTTAAAAGTATAGGAAGTTATTAAAAAGATTCAATATTTTTAATATTTGTTTTATTATAAAATGATTATCAAATATATAGAGATTTGACACATACACGTTAATAAATTATAATAATTAATAATATTACATATTATGAAAATGAATACATTTATCCGATAAATGATAAAGGAAAATATAGGTGAAAAATGTGTGTTCACAAATTGTTACATTTGTAACGGAGGTTTTTCAGAATTTTTCTTCAGTTGTCATGAATCTTGATGGTGTTCTTGCTTCCGGATAAATATGTCATGAATCTTATAATTATAGTCTTTCGAAAGTTATTTAATTTTCTTAATTAATTACTTAAAAATATCTTAAATGTAAAATTAAAAAATAATTGATGAAAATTAAATATCCATATCGAATTGTTCTTCGGGGTCTGGTATCGCAGATACAGGTGGTGACTTTGAGAGTGGTGATTTTTTATGATGATGATAATGGTGGTGGTGGTTATGGTGATGATTATAGTGATGTGTTAGTGGTGTATTTGGTTCCCCACGCATTAACACTTGTGGCAAAGGATTCGACGGTGGTGTACGGCTTAATGGTGAATTTCTTAAATTCATTAAAAATGCACGCTCATATATAATACGTGTACCTGTAGTAATAAAGAAGATAAGATAATTAATTAAATGTTTCATCAATATTTTTTCAGACTTAATAAAGTTAAGGAAGTATTTTTATTTATTGTATTTCTTAATTCCAAGTACGCTTAATTTATTCCAATTCACATTTATTTAATAAAATTTTATTCAAAACACGGCTTTTTATTCAAAAAAAAAAAATTTTTTTTTTTTTTTTTGTTTAATATTTTCAAGTTCGTTAACAGTTTCATGGTAATAATTATTTATAAAATTTCGGAACAGTATTCTTATATTTATATACAGTTTCAGTAATGTTCTGGACAGCCTTAACAATTGATTAATATCACTGTTTTAGTACTTCCTAAACATAAATTCCTGTATAACACACGAAATGTCTGTCGTACAAATTTGGTTAAACATCACTTGCATTTATTTCATCAGGTTTGAATAAAAGTTTACGATCAAGGTTAATAAAATACAAATTCACTATCAATTTATATTTAAATTTTTAAAAGCATAACGTAACGGAAGTAAAATAAGACAAAAAAAAGAATAATTACCACCGGGTGTAGTTGAATACAAGGTACCGCCAGGCGTTGATGAATAAAGATCAGGTAATTGAGATGCATCAGTAACTACAACTCTTTTAGCTGGAATCATCTGTACATGAGCTTGACGTGCAATCGGAGATGCTGACATTTTTAATTTTTATTATTTTTTAACACAATTAAACGAATACTTTGAACAAACACTGGTAATTTTTTTTTTTTTAAATAATTCTTCACGAAACACTTTGTTCTAAAGATTTTTTTTGTATATTTCTATTTAATTATAATTAATTATAATATTCACTTAATAAATATTTTTTATTATGTTATTTGATTAAACGATTTAACGTTAAACAGTTAACAAGTATAACTAAATTAAATTCAGGTTTTCGCGATGTTTATAAACCATTTCAGTCGCTTAATGTTCGTATACATATGTAATAAAATTGCTTCGTTTTTAATAGCATACTACATATGTGTGTGTGTTTGTGTTTTTTTTTTTTTTATTAGTATGCGAGTTTTATTTGTTATCATTTTATATTATCATAAATAATAAGCACATGTATATATAATGTAGCAATTTTTATTTATTTTTTTTAAATAAAATTAAAAACGTTTTAAATATATTGTCATGATAGTAGAATTAATATTAAAAAAAAAAAAAAAACATTGAAATGTGGATGAAATTATGTTTAAAAATATCATATTTTGCTGTTATTGTTGACATGCTGCATGACTCAAAATGTAAAAATATTGCATAATCCTAAGCAGGACTTTTTTTTTTGTCATGTAACGCGATGACATGGTACCTTTTTATATGCTATATGAATTTTAATACTTCATTCAGCAACTAAACATAAAACATACTTTGCAGAAATTTGCTCAAAGGTTTGTAAGGAATCTCTGACTTATTTTTGCGTAGATTTTAATTCATAATAATTTTTGGCATTAAATCTCATAAGTAAATAGCTTGAGAAGTAGTACGTTCCGGCACCTTCCAGCATTCCTCATCAATTTAAATGTATTTTTGAGGTGGATAAGCCAATGCAAATATCTTTGTCAGATTCTTTCTATTAATTATAAATTATACTTTGATCCTACAGTATCTAAACTACATTTCTAGTTTCCAATCAAATTAAAAACACACCGCTTACTACGACGAATCTTTATTTCCATCAATAAGAAGAAGAAATTTGCTCAAATCACTCATGTTGTGCATGTTTTGCATATTTTTGCTACAGAGCGTACACGCTTAGTACTAGTTCTAATATATTCGGCTTAATTTTTTTAATTTTTGGTATTAGAAAAGTCACGCAATTTTATTTTTCGCTTTTTAAACCTATAAAAAGTTCTCTTTTTTTTTTTTTTATCTTTTATTTTTCAATTTATTATTGTTTTGTTTTCGTTTATTATGCCAAGCAAAGCACGTTTTTTGTTTTTATATAAAATATTGTTTTGATGTTTTACTATAAGATTTTATTTAATGCGCACAATTAAGTAACTTAAGTGAAAAGAATACATAGAAAAAAAAATAATATTTTAAAATAATAACAAGAAAGTGTATAGTTTGTTTGCAAGCGAAAAAGATAAATAAAGCAGGAAAATGAAAAAAAAAAAAAAAATTATCATAATAATAATAATAATAATGGAAAATAAATAAATAAATTATGGGTGTGTGTATGTGGTTTTTTCAAAAGAATAAACAAAAATTTTGGCCGGCTTATGTTATTTATAAGCATATAGATATTATTAAAATATGTGTGTTTATGAGCAGAGCATAACATAAAAAAAAAAAAAAAGAGGAAAAACAATTTCTGCTGTCTGCTGTTTGTTGACTTATATTTTGCAAGATAGAATATGTAAAACCAAAAACCTTGAACGTTTTATATAAAATGCGCAGTTTGAGGTTATTAAATTGTTTTCTTTATTTTTAAAATTATTTTACACTAAATCAACCCACTCGTATCTCAACCAAAAAAAAAAAGAAAAAAAATTAATGCTTAAGCGTGTGTATACAGTACTCGCGGGTAACGTGAACTAGGCTAAACGAAAAGAGTTCACCATTGTCCAAGTAACTTTATTGTGGAGTTTCCAAAACTATCAATTGCCTAGAAAAGTGTGGTTGTTTGCTGTATTCGCACCCATCAATTTTAAGAAGAAAAAAATAACCAGATCTGGCATTAAACTAACAGTCCTGAGTACACATAATCAACATACTACTGTCCTCGTTATTTTATTATTTTTATTTTCTTTGTTGTTTGCATTTTCTTTGAAAAATTTCTTTTTAAAGATTATGAATACAATCTTACAGCTTGTTTAAAATACAAAACAAAAAAAAAAAAAGTATTATAATCGTTTATATACTAAAGAAATATTAAATAATATCAGCATGCATTTTATTTAATTATTTATCTAAAACAAATAAAGCTCAATGTTACGTACATAGTTCATTAAACTTTCATAAAAATATTTATTTAATTTAATTTTCATATTCATTGTGTTATTTATGAGGTTTTTATATCATGTGTAGGTGCTGGAAAATCACCCTATATTTCGTCTATTTTATTTATTACGTTTAGAGGAAAATACCATACGTGTGTGTGTTTTAATGAATACAGAAAAAAAAAATGAACCAATTGGATTCTCCTTATTAAAGTTCCGAATTCAGATGTACCACAGTTTTTACGACATAACCATAGGATAATAAAATTTTAAATTAAATATGTGAATAACCCAGGAAAATACCTACAAGTTATACAGAAGTTCCTTGTCAAAAAAAAACTGTTTTTATTAGGGGATAATAGAGAGAGAAAAATTCATGCGGAAAGCAGGCATGTGACACCAGTTATCACTCCGATTAGCTCTAAATCTTATTTCTATAATTAACTCTGGCGATGCTCTGGCGTCACCCTTTTCTTGTATTTTATTAGCCACAGGAACGACTCAAGTCCAAAAGTCCTAAGTTCTCTAAACACACATAAAAAATACAAAAAAAATAAAAATAAATAAATAAAACGTACTAATTAATAATTTTATCGTAAATGAAATGGAAAATTACATGAAGTAATTTTAAATAATTTTGCATCATTTTATTTTTCTAAAGAAAATAAATTTACTTGTTTTATCGACAACGATATGAATCGTCCAGACGATTAAATTGATATAAAAATGTAAACAAACAACAAAGAAATAAATAAAACACGAGCGGTAAGCATATTTCTATTGATAAAAAAAAAACAAGAAAACAAAAAAAAAATGACAAACAATAACAAACGAAAATTACACAGGTGAGGTGAGTTGAGTCATTTATTTTTCTTATAAATTTTTTGTTTTTCACTTTCATTTGTATAGAATTTTTTTTTTTGAAGAATTTTATTTTTATGATAAATGACACAGGCATTAAATTAACAGGAAATAAAAATTATTTATTTATGCAAATTTTATTTTATGCTCATAAATTTAATCGTTTAGAAAAAATGTTTTTGTAAAATTTAATCAAAACAAATTCTACGACAATCCATAGTGGATAATATTTTTTTTTTTGTAATTAATTTGATAATCAATATAAATTTTAATTAATTTGTATTCATTTGTATTCAATGTGTAATTGACCGTGCAAAGTTTGTTCATTAATATTTACACTTTGTTCATCTACCTACCGATAATTGATTATAATTTTGTTGATTCATTATGCGATCGCATCGGTAGATCTTTTTTTTTTTTTTTATTCATTATCACTTGTCAATAAAAGGAAATGATTTTATTTATGATTAAAATTAAAGAAAATTAATTAAATTTGCTTATCAAATGTGAATGCGAAACACTAAATTTAATAATTGGATCACTTTGCAACATTATTACAATTTTAAACAAATAATCTGTCACTAATTTATTTCAAATTTATTCAGCCTGTTTATTATCAACTTACGGAATTTTTCCATTAGCAAATAACTAAAATGATTCTGAGAACACAATAAATTTTTTTTTTTATCATTTGATAATTTCTATTTATAATAATCTATTATGTCATAAATAAAAAAAATATAACATACGATACTTCTGAAATTTCTGTAACATCAGATCATTTAATAATTCATGCACAAATAAAACTAATTTCAAGGCGGTAGGTATGAGATAATAAAAAGTAAAAATAAAATTTAGGAATATAATTGACCTACTTTCTTACGTACTTAAATAAATGAAGGAAACATTTGTTGTGTGCGCGTCGTGACTATTATCACGTAAGCATCCGCACAATGACAACTAAAAATTATGAAGAAAAAATAAATTTCATTGGTTTATCTTATATCGCTTTTTCCTAGTTTAACTAAGTATAAAATTTTATTTAATTATTTTATATATTTCTAGCCGATTTTACTATGTAATAAAATTCCGTACACTTCATAAACCAAGCATTCATCGGACATAGCAACGTTTCAACAATCAAAATTGAAAAGGTTTTAAAAACAAAAAAAAAATGTTCCACCAATTTAAAATAACTTAACTAGGTCAAGTACAATAAATTAATTAAATTATTGAAATACATTATTCTTATCAATAAAATAAAACAAAATTTCTTTATCAATACCTAAAAAAATATATGTATATCAATGGAACTACAGCATATTTAATTAAATTCAACATAAATTTAATTAACAAATTAAAACATATTTGTTCTGATTAGTCGCATTCTGTTTCATTTTAATATTTACTGGCTAATTATCAACAATAAACAATTTTTATTTTATTATTATTTTATTATTTTTTTTTGTATATTTCTTGATTTACGTCAATTGTGAACTTCTGAATTGTTTTCTTTTTTGACATTTCCAATTAAATATAATTTTAATCAAAATAAATAAACACATAAATCAGCAACTAAATTGTTTTTCATTCACGTAATAATTAAAAGAGACAAAGTAATGTAATTGAACTTGAACGATAATACTTTTAAATTGTAGAAAGTATTAACCAACACCAAATTCAACAAAGACAACTTACCTGATATCCACAATACAACGTTTAGTGAGTTTAAAAATGATCACTAGTAAAGTTAATCAGTGATCAAAATTAGTTTCTTTAGCACGATCAAAAGCAAACAATCTAACCGCCTATATCTTGAGTTATTTCGGTTTAAACTAGAAAATATCTGTCTCGTGTATAATGACCTCGTAAATAAAATAAAACAAAAAAAAAAAAAAAAAAGATATTTTGCCACACATAATTTTAATCTTTTGAACCACTTTAACCACTTTACTCAAAATTAAAATATTTACGACGAAAAATGATGATATTCCTCTGTAAGAAAAAAAAAAAAAAAAGGAATTAAATGATCACATTTTCAAATTATAACCAACACACATCGTGTAAATGCGTATCTTCCGAAAAACATTCAACAAGTAGAAGCAAAATAATAAAAATTTATTTTGTAAAAAAAAAGAAAAACATAAATAGAGATAAATATTTTTTTGTAAACAAACGTAAATTACATAAACATGTTGTTATTTATTTATTTATTATTTATTTATTTTATTTTTTTATATAACATTAATGACCTTCAAACAGCTACAAGAAACATGAAAATAAACACAGAAAAGTATTGAAACAGCATGTTCAAAACCGGCCGGTTTTATTTTTTAATCAAACAACAATAATTCACTGAGAAATAATTTTACTTTTAATTTACACACTGAAGCTATTTTAATTGATTGCTTTGTTTGTTCAATTTTTCATAATAAATTTGTTATTCGAATTGAATGTTTTCGTTTTTTATTGATTTATCAAATCAAAACAATTTTTTTTTTTTTTTTTTAATATACAAAAAATGGCGTCAATAAAGAAGGCGCGGACCACACCGCATGATAAAAAGATGGAAATTTTCACAGAGTTGTTTTAGTCGATAATGAATTACAGGAAATGTTGCCACAAGTTTTATGTTGGAATTAGAGCTATTGTTGAAACTATGTTGGAACTAAGACCAAACTAAGAACTTTTACAAAATTATGAATTCCAGAACATTTTTTTTTATCTCAATTTCTCTATGTTTTTTATACAAATTTTGTCTTTAGCTTGCCCAATCCGGAACTTTAATAAATTGGGGCAATTGAAGAAGGTTTTTTTCTGTATATTTTCTTTTTATTAAATAATTTTATGGCATTTTCATGTAAAGTATTTACGAAAACTAGACACCCATTGATAACCTTAATATATAATTTGAATGGATTTGTTTTTCCGTAATCGGGTGACACCAATTCTAACAACACCAATGTATCCTGCTGTCTATTTCTGAATTACAAATAAATATTATTACAGTAGCTGTAGTTGTTTTCGAATAGAATTTATTTTTATTTTTATAAAGCTGACTTAATACTTTTATTAGAAAAACAAATTGATATGCAAACGTGATATTAGTTCTTTGTTGATATTTTTATTCATAACAATAAAAAAAATTAAAAAAAAAAAACAAATTGTTTTGCTTGTAAAAATAAAAGTAAATAATGAGAAATTTAACAAACAAACAAACAAAACATTTACATAATTTAGAAAAATTTATAAATAAAAAATCATTTATTTATCAACGAAAATTTAAATTTTTACTTTAGCGAAGCCTTGAACCTAGTGAAATTTGTGAAATTATTTGTGAAAAATCTCGTTATTATAATTTGATTTTGTAAATGAAAAATCGAAACGCAATTAAAAGTTGATTAACAGTCAACAACATTATCAAATATTAAATAAATTATGAATGCGTCATTTGTTTATTAAATTCAAAAACCGATTATAAGGGGCTCGTCTATGTGGCGTGATGATGTGACATTTGTTTTTTATTTTTATTACTACAAATGTTTACGTATCTGATGGCGTTTTGCTTTTCCTAGCAAATTTACATAACTTGAACGCAAACATGACTATAAAAAATTAATATAGAATTCCCACAAGTACATTTTGTACGATTAATAAATTATTACAATAACAATAATAATAACAATAATATTCAATTATATAAAAAAAAAAAACTAATTAAGAAATAATATTAAAAAAAAAAAAAAAAAAACATTTAAACGAGACAATTATGTCGTCCTGGTAGATTTCCTAGCTTGGCAATCATCATCGCAAATTACGCAACCGATATTTGGCATTCAAGCTGCTACGGAACTTTTAAAATTATTTTTTATTCGTATCTACATCACAAGGTAGCGGTAGCTACAACGTTTTCTGCTATTTTTTCAAATAAACACATTATTTTTTTTTTTACATAAACTCACAAGTAATCCATCTTAAATTGCTGGATGCCTGCTTCAAAATTTCACTTAAAATGTTCACTTTCGATAGAAGTGAAGTCAGTCAGTACTGTGACTTTTTTTTTTTTCACTTTGCATATTTTAAAATGCTGGTGTTGGTAGAAATATTTTCCGTTCGTTGCTAGCGACCTCTTGCAGAAAAAAAAATGTATTGATATTGTGAGGCTTGGATAAAGCTTTAAGAAACTTTTTTTTATATGTTTGGATTGACATATTCAGGATTAATAAGTTAAAGTATGTTCAGGGTAAACTAACATGTTAATTTAATGAATGTTATTTTAGGTATTTGTGGACGTTTGCTTTAGAGGAATGAATATTAAAATTGAAAGAGAATAAAACGGATGATAAAGCTTTCCACTTCATCATGGTACAAATGGTTGTAGTGCATAACCGAGATTTACGATGATCTATACTGTACACAACTTTGTACTTAGACTTGTAAAAATCTGACAACTTTGTTAATAAGAAAAATAAAATGACTGAATGGAAATCAATAAATATACAATATAAAAAAGAATAGAAAGAAAGATAATTTAAAAAGGAAAACGAAAATAAAATAATACAACAAAATGAACAGAACGAAAGTAAAATAACATCAACGCATATATGTATATCCAGAATATTTATTTATTTATCATGAATTTTTTCTTTATTTCGCCCAAAAAAAAAAAAAAGAAAAAAGGAAATAAACAAATTTCTTACAATAAAACGACAAATAAATAAAAACAAACACATTTTTTTAATAACACATTAAATTAAAAATTATATTTTTTTTATTATTAAATTTAATATAATAATGGGGGAATGTGTGTGTGCTTTTTGTCATTAATATTTGTTAACGTTGTTCATTTTTTCTTTTATTAATAAAATTATTGTTAAATCTACCTTTATTTTTTTCGTTATTTAATTCATTTTACTTATAAAACTTTTTAAAATGTATTCTTCATCTTATTTTATATATTTAGCTTTAGCGTTTTTTTTTTTTTTTTGTATTTTTTATGTATTTTTTTTTTCTTTTTTGTATATAATTTGAAGCAATAGTGATATTTTAATTATTACATAATAATAAACAAATAATAATTATAATAAAAGATATTTTGCAATTTATTTATTTAATTATAAATTATAGAATTTATTTATTATGCATTCGGTTCAATTTTTGAGTTGGTAATTTTCTGGTTCACAGTATCTATATTGATTTCCATCATAAGCGCTTTTTTCTTAATATTTTTTTTTCTTTTTCTTTTTCTTACATGCATTTTTTAATTTATAAATTATTTGTTTACATAACATCAAAGTATCTTATATATTTCTAAAGCTACAGAGAAAATAAACATTTTTTTTTCTTTCTTTCTTTTAATTATTATTTAATATTTTAATTATTATTTTAGTTTAATTTTTATTAAATAAAAAAAAAAGAAAATAATCATAATTTTTCTTTATAAACTGTTTCACAACAAACAACAAAAAAATTGATGAATCATCAATATGAAATGTTTTATTTATTTATTTTTTTTTTGTTTCATTAAAATTGAATAAATAAATTTTACGATTACAGTAAAACAATTAAGGAAACATTGCAGTCATTATTTTTTTTATCAATTTAATGATTCAATGACTAACCAGGTAATTTTTTTTTTTTTTTATCAAAGATGCCAATTATAATTTACATTTAGACTAAAGTATAATACAATAGTTTTTTGTTGATTAATATTTTAATTGGATACTACTTGCCAGTAAATGCAGATAAAATGATAAAATAATTAAACAAGGATTATAATTTTATAAATCAATTAATTGTTTTTCCAACCAACAATTATTACTTATTTAACAGAGAAATAAGTAAATTGACAAGTAGGCGTTTTATGCTTTATCTTCGTTTCGTTTATTTTTTTTTTTATTTAAGTTTTAAAAGCAATCAATTAAAAAACCAAAAAATCATTTAAATTTAAGCTTTTTACTATGTAAAAGCATTAATAAAAAAACGTTTTTTAATTTTTACCAAAACATGTGCTTTTATTATTATAATTTTTAATCCAACTATATATATTTGTATCCTAATTATGGTAGATTGGTGTGGTAAGAATGACTGGCTTTCCTGCTTTTTATTTATAATCCTGTTTACAACTTTTATTTTTATATATATGATTAATTAATTAGTCATTGCTAGAGATTATACAAATAGCTAGGTTTTATTTTATATAATGAAAAGCTTTAATTGTTTTGCAATACAGCATAATTATTTTTTTTTTCCGATTCATGCTTTATCGAAATAAATTCACTAAGAACCGAAAAAGCTTTAGTTTTTAATTAATTCGATTAGTTTTTTTTTTTTTCATAATTTCATTTATTATTATTATAATAGTACGGGATGATGATAACTATACTCAGGTTGTGTATTGCATTTTATATTTTAAAAAGATTCTTATGATGAAAATTTTATTCTTTTTTTTTTTTTTATTAAATCTAATACAATCAAATTTTGTTTCTTTTCATTAATTTTTTTTTTTTTTTTTAATATTTTTTAAAATTATTAATAATAGTTTTAATCATGATACTATAATAATAAAGTTTTTTATTAATTATAAAAGATATAATAGAATAATAGCAAAATAAACCAAACAGAAGAAAATAATATAATATTGGAAAAATAATAATAATAATATTAATAATAATAAAAAAAAAATATTTTTCTTTAATAATTAATTAAATGTTTGTTTATATATTTATAATGAATTTTAATAATAATTGTGTTTTTTTTTTCTTCATTTTTTTAATTCTTCTCATTTGGATATTGTATTTAAAAAAAGCCATACAAAAAAAAATTACTGCTCTTCATCACCCAACTCATGTTTTATTTTAGAGAAATCAAATTCTTCACCTGTGCCACGTTTAAATATATCCAATACATCTAAACATGTTGTCTCAAAATGAGTTGTGGCATCATATGTTTCTGATATAAATATTTGTGATTCTAAACCTTTATCAATTGGTTCAAAATAATCAGAAATTTGCACAAATTTTTTTGCAATGTTTCCTAGTAAGTCTAAACCGGGTTTTACTTCATTTTCTGGATTATCGGTTTCAACAGTTGTTGATACCATGGCTACAAACCAACCTTTTGATGCTACTTGATGTGTATGACTAACCATTGACACATAAATATCAGATCGACGTCCAACCTGTTTTTGTGGTATTATAATTTGTGTTGATAGAGCATCTTTAGTATTTGGTATTGGATGATCAATTAAGCAAATGCAGCGTATTACTTGGCCACGCTTTCTAACCTGTTAATTTCATATAATAAATAATATTAAACTTATAATCATATGATTTAGGCAAACCTTATGAGGAACGTAGCTTGGATCACAATAAACTTGTTTGCATCTGGCCATCTCTTCACCAGATTTAACACCAATGACTTTGCCACCTTCACCAAGTACAATATCATCGATTGGCTTATCTAACATATATGTACCACCATATATGGCTGATAAACGAGCAAATCCTTGTGGCAATTCACCAAGACCATACATTGGATATAAGTATGGCGATTTGCCATAACGAGCCAAGGAATCAGAATAAAGTTTAATACGTCGTATCGTTAAATAAGCTGGTTCCTGGAGGTAATCATCGTCACGGAACAGTGCCAAAGCATGGCCGGTAAAATCTTGAGTATTTTTGTCTAATCCGAATTTATCGTACAGTCCCAACATATTTGATTGCATTGGATCGAAATCTTTATATGTTTTTGGATCATCCTCTCGGAAATCTTGTACGTAAATAAGGAAATTACGAAAACGTCGTTTCTCGAACATTCCTTAATAACAAAACATTCATTATTAATTAAATATTATTAATTGTAATAGTAATTAAAATATATTAAATAAAATAAAATTAATCTTCAATTTATTATTTAATTTTTTTTTTCTTTTTATATTTCTGACATTTGTAGCCATTTTTTTTTCATTGCCGTGAATCGTCATCGTGTCAATCACCTTCAATGTGTGTTAATTTTAATTTTCTTTGTGAGGAAAAAGTAATTAAGAAAATAAAAAAAGAAATATTACCCATTAAATCGGAAGCAAGAGC
The DNA here is from genome assembly GCA_961205885.1 of Ptychoptera albimana. Classification (NCBI taxonomy): domain Eukaryota; kingdom Metazoa; phylum Arthropoda; class Insecta; order Diptera; family Ptychopteridae; genus Ptychoptera; species Ptychoptera albimana. Next base: position 21,207,206 of record OY540801.1, read on the forward strand.
CTCCTTTTGGTCTACAGGTACTTTAGCAATTTTGCCTCCCTTGTAGACATAGCTACCCTCGACAGATTTAAATTCCAAATAACGGGTAACGCCCGTATGTATTAATAATTTCACCAATTGACCATTGGCCATTAAGAATTTTGGAATTAGATCTACATTCCAGTCACGGCCACGTCCAAACTTTTCCTCAGTCAATGAATCTGGACATTCGAACTTTGAGAAAAGCTCCTCCAAAGGAGTAATAGACGCCGATTCGCCACCATAGTATTTATTACGATCGATGTGTAGCACTTTTTTACCCGAAACCGATAACATGCCACTCAGAATACATTCTTTTAGGCCGGTACCAAGAACAATTGCATCATATTCTTCATCCATTTTACTTTCTTATAATTCTTACTTTACTCTTATTATTTTTAAATGCACACAAATGACGACTGACACAATAAAATCTTATTTGAAAATCCAACTAGAATATTGTGTAAACGCAGTGAAAAAATATTAAAGAAAAAGTACGCAAAATGCCAACAAATTTGACTTCACTACTACACACACGTCATCTGCTTATAATGGCTGCGCAGCGATGAAATAGTAATAATTTTCAGTTATAATTTTTTATAATTATAGAATGTTATTGCACTTATAATGGTTATTTTAATTATAAAATAAATAATTAAGCTTTTTAAGATAAGATAAATAAGTACAATAATGAAATTTTTAATATATTGGAAGTTAAATCGTAAATATACTGTCACACATGATTTTGAGTTTGCGATGTTTTTTAAATCAATTTTAACAGCTAGTCTAATTATGGCAACACTAACATTTAATCATATTTTTCATTTCTTTATCATGGATTCAATTAAAACATTTTTAATTAATAATTTTTTTTTAATCCAGAAATTTATAGTAGTTTAAAAATTTCTTTTATCAATTCATTTAACAGGTAAAGGTTTTGTTTAAAGTTTATTAAATTTTCTTGCTACAGTTGGTAACTCTGAAAGAAGTACGTTCATTGCGTTTATGTACCTAATTTAAATTTTAAAACCCAAAAAATTTTTACCTGTTAAATTTATGTTGTATTTTTCCTTTTACTACTTTGTGTTTTTCTAAGTAACACTACTTAGGTAAAATATTTGTTATTTTAAGGAACATAAAAAAAAATATTTATTACTTGTTAATATTTCCATAAAATTTTTATTATTCTTTTACTTGCAAAAGGAAATGTAAAATTTATTTTCCTTCATCATATAAATTAATTGAGATTTTTTTTTTAAATAAACAACTGGAATAGCAAGGAAATGAAATAAAAATTTATTTTGGTAAAAACTAATAAAAAAAAAAATTGCAAATGGAAAAAAAGTAAGAAAAAAATGTTGCATACAAATGCAATTTTTGTTTTCTTTATGCCTTTTTTTATTTGACAATACATGTGGGAGAATAAATAAACATTTTCAATTTTAAAACGTACTGAATACGATATCTAAAATTTAAAAAATATATACATATATATATGGTGTCGTTAATGTGAACTATTAGAATGTTGTATTACTGTCTTGTTTTACCTTTATGATTTTTCGCATTTAAAATATAAGTTAAATAAAGATCACAATATTTTTTATAATTTAGTTACGATACTAGATATAAATGTTTAAGTATGAATACCATTCGAATATTCAATACGGGCTGTGTTATAAAAAAAATATTTTTGAAAACAGAGACCTGAAGAGATGTGAAATTAGTTTTCGTTGTACATTGAATGATTTAGTCGGTATTGAACATATTTGAGTTTTGTTTTTTTTTTTTTTTAATTATAAAATATTATTATAAAAAAAATTAATTTCTTATAAAAGAATGGTTAGTTAAAAATTAAATAATTAAAATTACAAAAAAAAAAAAAATCTTGTTAATCTTAATGCTAAAAGTAGTGTAAATTCTTGTTACAAAAAGTATCATTGAACTCAATGATTCTAGTGTTTTTAGAGAGTGTTTGTGTGTATAACTACAGTTATTTAGTTACTTTTATTTCATTTGTTTTAAAAATAAAAACACAAACACAAATGCGTGTGTAAAATATAAAAATCATTTGATTACTGTAACTGCTGCTACGTTGGCTGGGTTGTGTTGAGTTTTAATTCTTAAATGCACACGTGATTGTGTTTGTTTTTATCCTTAATAGTTTTTTATTTTTCTCTAAAAACAAAAAATGATATTCTTGCTAATTATACAAAGCTGTAACATATTTAAGTTTATGTTCTCGTTTTAAGAAAACAAAATCTTCGTGCTTTGTTTGATACAAAATTACTTTACTCTAAAAGCGCATTCATTTATGCTTTGAAAGTTTTTATGATTCACTTTAGCATAATTACTTATTTATGAAAAAAAAAAACCAAACAGCATTAAGTATGTATAAAATGAAACCAAATAAATGTTAAATCTTTGGTGTTTTTTTTTTTTTTTTTTTTTTAAATTGAAACGTGTCCGTGTAAATAGCTTTTTGTTTACTTTTTTTTTTTTTTTTTTTACAACATTGACGTATTGAAAACAAATATTTGCAAAATAAAAATTAAATTAAATTTATTTTTGTAATAAATATTTATTAGTTTGTACAAAATACTAAGGACATAACGTTATTAAAGTGAAGTGAAAGATAAAAAAAAAAAAAATATTTCGCTCTCCAGCTATGTTTAGTATATTGAATTATTTCTAAATAATTTCTATTTATAATACTGAAAAAAAAAAAAAAAAAAAACTGTTGATGAAATTTTCTATATTAAGGCCTAAGCACAATTTATGCAAGGATAACTTAAGTAATGTCGTTTAAGAGGAATATTTAATAAATTTATATTTAACTAAAAATTTTAATGTGACATTTCCTATGTTATCCTTACGTCAATTGTTTTTAGGCCTTTACAAAAAAAAAAAAATAATAAAAATTATAAAACAAGATTTTACTTTATATGTTACTATGCATACATTTTTTTAAATTATTTTGTTAAAAACTCATTGTCAAATGATGGAACTGTCAATATATTGTATGTGGTTTCATTTCGGTAATTAGTGACAGCCAATAACATACCACAAATTTATGTTTAAATGGTCAAAACAATTTTTGAATATTAACTAAGCTGCTAAACTCATTGAAAGTTACATTTTTAATTTAAAACTTTCAAATTTGACATCACAAATGGTTTTTTTTTCTTTTTTTTTTTTTTTTAATTATTTGATTTAAATTTATAAAAATAAAATTTTTTAAAAACGATTAGCTATTTCATACTGAAATGACGAAATATTTATGTTTCTTAATAGTTTTCTTTATTTATGTTTTTTTTTTCATGTTTGTATTAAAGCAAAGATAAATACTTAATACATGGATAAATATTTCCAGTTATTTTATTTTTTTCCTCTTAATTGTATTTACAAAATTAAAAAAAACACAACTTTAAGACTTGTCGAGTCTTATTTCTTATATACAATACGTTGTTGCAATTTTATTTTTGATTTTCATTCTTTTTGTAATGAAAAAAAAAAAAAAAAAAAAAATGGTTGTAGGTTTTGACTAAGCATGGTCTGTTGAAAGTATTTACTATGCACATATGCTAATCAGCAGTTGATTTTATACTGTAATAATGGCCTTAGTACAATAAACGTAAATATGTCTTAAGAAATGGTTTAAAAATAAATTAAAATTAATAAAAAAATATTTGTGCGTGATTTGATGGCAAAATCATTTAAAAAAAAAAATTTAAATGACGTTTCTTAAGTCATCCTTACGTCCATTTTGCTTATGCCTTTAAAAAAAAAAAAGAAGGTAAATTTAACCGTTCATAGATTAGGACACCGCTTTTAGGAAAAAATAATTTAATTTATTTCTGTTTTATTCGTGTTATTATTTTTATTTATTTGTATTTGTTATTTGGCAAAGCTCAATGGCAATTGGTTTTATTACGATGTGTTTGGCGGCCTATATTTATAACAAATTTTTCGATTTTTCGACTTTTTTATTTTTTTATCCATATTAAGAATTAGATTAAAAACTAATTAATTATAAAGTACAGCTTTAATTTTAATTAAAATGATTTACGGTTAATAAAAATAATTTATTTATAATTAATGTAAATCTCATGGGACCAACCATGAAATTATTTTTAAATCAAGATAAATGTCCAATGCACTTTAAATACTTAAATGTACATATATAGAGATTATTGTTTAATTAATAATTTGTGATAATATAATGCTTTATTTACTGTAAACAGAAATACTCAGACGTCTTATAATAGGCACTTAATCTATTAAAATCGTAATAATAAATAATTAGCTTTTTTCTTTTTTTTTGTTTGTATTTTCGTAATTGGTTAATTTTTATTTGATATTTATTTAATTTTGAAACACTTAAGTCATGTTTTGTGTGAAGTAGATAACACTTTTATTTTTTTATATATATATATACGTATTAAAAAGACTTTCCCGGAATTTAGATAATTTGCTGACGAATTCAGAATATATTTTTGCAGTTTAACCACATTTGTTCATTTATCACAGTCTTTTTTTTTTTTTTTTTAATAACATTAATTATATGAATAATAATGAGATAAATTAGATGGTTGCAGTTTTTTTATAATAATATATAATGTTTGTATTTAAATTTAAATCAAAATTATGACTTTCAATGCCAATTTTCAGGGCTAAGGTATTATATAAAAATATAAATAATTATCAGTGTTGCGAAACCAAAATTGGGTAACGTTCCCTTTGAGTGTCGAAATTCCCGAGGATGTATGATATCCGCAATTTCTTTTAAAGCACTTTCCGCAGCGGTATTTATAAAATGTTTATAAGATTTTCGCGTTATTTCTAAGGCGTCACAGCGATGTTTGAGCAAATCTAACTTAATTGTAATTTTCGGATCATTTATAAATCGTACACCGCGTACCCTATCTAATAGTTTTAATTAGCTCTTTAGAAAATTAATGCGTTGATTTTTTTTTTTTTTTTCAATTTTTATAACAACAGTAGCTGTGATAATAGTGAAATACTGAATTACATAATTTCTGCTTATTATTATTAAAAATAAATAATTATTCTTGATAAATATGGTAAAAAAGTTTTATTTTTTCTTCTCTTTTTTTTTTTTTGTTAACATGAATAAGATTGAAATGATGTTATTGACGATGACGATGAAAGGCAATCGAATGACAATTAAATTGTGATTTTCATAAATATTATATAATTGAAAAGATATTTTTAAAACATTAATATTGAAGAAAAAAACTCAGCATTTTTTTTTTTTTTTTTTTATATAAATAAATTTCATTTTTAGCAAGTTATTATTTTTACATCGTTAAAAATAGACTAAAGCCACATCGACATGTGGTGAATTTATTTACAAACATTAAATTTGTTTTTATTAGCTTTTAATTCTTTTAAAGTTTTCTTTCATTTCATTACAAAAAAAAAAAAAAATTATTAATAAAAGCAAATTTAAATATGTTAAAGTTCAACAACAAAAAAAAAATTAACTATCATGGCTCGCGAGAATTTTCTATAAATTGATCAAAATTGAAAGAACACAAAAAAAATAAAAAATGATGTTAAAACGTATCAAACACATAAAACACCAACATTATGAAATATTTATTTAACATAAAATTTTGTTACAGTAACGAATAAATTTATTAATAATAATTCAATGAAAAATTTATTCGTTTTTTCAATACGTACAGCCGATTTTCGTTTGTGTTAAAACATTAATTCATTATTATTTTGAGTATTAAGACAAATTTCTTATGAAAATCATTATTTAATTAATTGTAAATGTCACTTAAATAATTAAGTTATATTTTATGTTTAAATTAAATTTTAACTGTTTTTTTTTTTTTTGATTATTAATCAATTAATTATAATTATTTGATTGTTATGTTATCAATCATAAACAATATTAAAAAATCCAAATCTTATTATTTGTTTTTTTTTCCCATTGAAAATTGTTTATGCTAAATAAATTTTCAATGAAACAGCTGATATAAATTATATCATTTAGCTGTTGTGTCGCCAAACTAAAATTATACGAAGTATTCTTTTTTTCATTTTTTTTTTTTTTTTTTTGGCACAATTATGATAATCTAATGTCTCTTTATATTTTATTCTTTATAACATTGTTTAACTAAACATAAATTATAAATTATTTTATTTTGTTGCAGTGAATTGTGTATAAACTATTATTAAAATAAATAAAAAATTTCAACAATAGACACAGAATGTAAATGAAAATAAATTTCTAAATTGTGTTACTACAAGCTTAACGTGATAATAAATAATTTTAATTGATATTAAGATTAATTTACTAAAAATGTTAATTATTAGTATTTGTAGGTAGTTTATAGTGTTTTAAAGTGAATAAAAATATTTTTTTGTATGAATGGAAAATCAAAAAAATTTGTGTAAGGGACTGTTTAGTGCAACCAAAGTATCAGCTGAGGTGTAATTGTATAAATTTATTCTAAATGTTTGGTTGTGAATATGTCAACGAATCAGGAGGAAGCAAAGAAAAAGTTGGCAAGTTCGTTGCCAACATCGTATATGGGAGCAAGTCATCAAACGACATCTGTGCAATCACAACCATTGCTTCAGGGTTTCGTTGGAAGCGGCGGAAATGTTGGCACCTTGTCCGGTAGTAGTCGACCGATACCAGTGCCTACGGATGGTGATAGTTTAGGAATAACACGCGGTCATGCTCGATCAGTTAGTCATGGCGGTGGCTCAATGGCAAATCCATGTGGGTCAGCTGGTCGACCATCCGCACTTAAATCGGCAATGCGTGGTCATCAACGAGCATTGTCACAGGGTCAAATAACGGAAACAGAAACACCACCTCGGTCCGGTCATAGTCGTGTTGGCTCGAAAACAGATTTTATTTTACCACCAGGCCACAAAGACACTTTTGCACCACGAGATTTAGGACCATCAGCGACAACGTCTGCTCGTGGTCACTCTAGACAAGCCTCTCGATCAGAATCAATATACACATTACGACGTACAGAATTACCACCATGGTGGAAACGTTTTTTATTCTGTCGCCGTAACAAAAAAGAAGATCGTGGCTATAGAACAGTTGTGCCAAATCATACAGTGCCACCGAAAACACCAAAAAGGGATCATCCAAATGGTAGACATGGCGGCAATAAAATAAGAACTACGAAATACACACTCTTATCATTTTTACCGAAAAATTTACTTGAGCAATTTCATCGAGTCGCTAATTTATATTTCATCTTTATTGTTTTGTTGAATTGGTTCCCTCAAATAAATGCGTTTGGCAAAGAAGTCGCTATGATACCTGTGCTGTTTGTACTTGGCGTAACAGCAATCAAAGATTTATTTGAAGATCGACGACGACGAGCATCGGATAAAAGGATTAATAACACAACCTGTCGAGCATATAATGGGTAAGTCTTACAATTTTTTATTTGTTTATTACATGCGGTCAATGAAAGTATATTTTCGCAATTTTCTTATGTTATGTTGTTGATAGCAGTTGAGGTTTATTATATTAATTATTACGTAATGAGTTTTTTTTTATATTTTTTAATTTTATATATAGAATCTTGTATATAAGAGCATACTTGTTATTATTAAAAAATAAACAAAATTCCTAAGTTCTACTACTATTATTATTGTTTATAAAGAACCGCAGCTTATTTTAGCACTATTTGCTATTATTACTGTAATTAGGTATTGATTTCTTGTAAATAAAGAAATTTTTATAAGCAAACATTTTTTGTTGTAGTTAAATCAATTAACAATGTCGTATAATTATTTTCTAAAATATTTATGAAATATTAAATAATAAATTAGAACTAATAAAATTTCAATAAAAAACCATAAATTGGTTTACTTTTATTAATTTAACCTTATTTCTTAATAATTTCCATTTTTTACTTAGTTCTCATTAATATTTCAAAAAGGGAATAAAGAAAAAAAAAAATAAAAAATATCAATCATTAATATTTGATTAAAATTGACGCCCAATTGTCACCTAAGTAAATATTTTTACTTTTAATATTTATTCCTTTATCGTTGTAGATATATATATTTTGTTTTCTATAGTTGAAAATATAATTATTAATAAGAAATTGTATTTTAAATAATATTTGTCATTGTTGCGTAATGAAGAAAAACAAATCTGTAACGTTACTCATTTCGTTACATTACTTCAAAAAAGCAAACAGTTGAGTTGACAATGTTTCTACTGTTTTATTTAAGCTCGTGCTTATTATTTTTTTTTTGTTTAGGCATTATTACTTAAAGTATACCTATGAATACCCTCAGCTACCATGTCAATTATTGTAAATTCAATATTTTTCAAAATATTTCTAACGTTCCTCGTAACGTTACTTTTACTATATCGAGTAACGATTATATTTAGTTACGTTACAGTAACATTTCGCAATAACTGATTAATTATTAAAATAGAATTCTGCAAAATAATTTCTTTCTTTATTTAATTTTTATTAGTAAAAGCGTGGTTGAGAATAATCCCCCATACCACAAGGGCTTTAAAAATCTTCAAATATTTATTAAATAATCTGCACAGTATTTTGCCAAAAGGCGAATTAGATATAAAAAGCTTATTTATTTATTTTTTTTTTTAATTTTAATTTGATTTGATTTTACGTCATATAAATTTATTTATAAAAGCGGAGGTGTACGCTCTGATTTGATAATAATTTTCTATAATATAACATCAGAATTGTTGGTGCGTTAAAAATGTGATCAAACAATTTTTTGTACGCTTTATTACATACATTAATATCAAATAGTTTATTGATTATAAAAAAAAAACATTATTAGACATTTTTTTTTTCATTATTTTAACCACGTATAGCAACTTACCAGCAGGTATTTATTGTTGTCCAGCAGACACTATTGCAGTTTTTATATTGACATTTCAAGGACGATTGTTATTTCCTTGATTTTGTTTTTTTTATTATTATTATTTTTTTTTTTTGTTTTTATTTTCTCTGTTTAACCACGATTGCGTTTTATTGTCTAGTTTAACAATTTTTTCGGAGTACCTATGACAACCACCTTAACAGTAACGCGAATGTTGTGCTTTGTTTAATTTTCATTGTCATATGGCATGATTAGCTTATAAAAAAAATAAAAAAATACAATTTTTTGTTCTGTTTTGTTAAGTAAACAAAATAGTTTTGATGTTAAGGCTGATTAATGTTGGCTTTTTTCTATATTGAATTTAATTTTTATGGTTTATTTTTTGGTTGCGTTTTTTGTTTGTTCTGCTCTTTTTTATAAAACCCCTTTGAGAATATGTGGTAAATTACTGTGGAAACAAATTAATGGAAAAACATAGAGAGGTAACATTAAATTAATTTTTATTTTTATTTTTATTATTATTACACAAAATCTAATGTTAAATAAATTTTGCGTAATAAATATTTATTGATTTTATTTTTCATTATTTTTGTATAATGAAATATGTTGATATTGTTACATTAAATGTTTTATTTAGATTTTTTCTTATTGGTTTTCGATTTTTCTTTTTTTATTTTATTTTTTGCGTGACACACACGATTAATTATAAAGTAAATAATGCGCCAAGTGAACAAATAAACTCTTGTTTGATGGGTTTATTATTTTTTATTTAGTTTAATTCAACACAAAGTAGTTTATTGTTTATTTTACTTATTATTTAGTAATTACAGCACAACAGAAAAAACATAAATGGTATTTATTGTCAACTCTAGTTCAGTAATTTTATTATTTTTGCAGACAACAACAGTAAAACTTGAAAAACGCGTGTGTGTGTGTGTGTATTTTTATTAAATTATTTATTATGGAGCCAAGAAAACAAAACGAAAGAATTTGTTTCATTATATTATTAACTCTACTGTAAACATAAAAAATGTTTACTTCCAAAAACGTGAATTACTGACGTTATCGCGATACTACTGTTATTACTTTTATGACCAGAGAGTGGAACCGTATTGGATTACGCTCCTTGTATATTTCCATTTTGTTTTGTCTCTGACTAATTTATTTAAAATTGGTTCCAGTTCGTTTCAGTTCCAAAATCGGTTCAGAATTAATGTAATAAAATCAAATTTAAAGGCATCATATTAAAATTAAAGAATTTACCTCAATTATCGAGTTCAGTTTCGGTTTCACTCTCTGTTTATGACTGATGCCTTGGAATTCTTTATTTAATTTCATACTATTAATTTAATTAATAATTTGAAAATCTACAACAATTTATTTATGTTATATTTCTTTTTTTTTTCTATTTTCTCTCACCTCATACAAGTTTTGTAAAACAAAGAAACATATGATCGACAGTTTACACAGATTAAAGATTGTACAAAAAACTTCTTGTAACAGACATCAATTAAAGACTTTCTCACATCACATAACATCTATAGATTTTGTAGAAAATTATATTCAAATATGCAAATAGATAACAGATGTAATTTTCTTTATATAAGCGGAAATTAACAAAATAATTAATTGTCATATAAAATTATGTTTTTTTTTTTTTTTTATTAAAGTTTTTGAATTTATTGATGAAACAAAACTGAAGAAAACTTAACTAAACATATCTACATAAATGTATTGTACTGGTTTATGATAATCATATGCATATTTAATGTATCTTTTTATATAAATGTTTTATGCTTTGTAATTGGTTGAATATTTGTTGAGGAAGTAAAGGCATCTATAAAACTAAAAGTTTTACGTCAAATTTATTTTAATTTTTTTTTTCTCATCTTTATATTCTTTTATTTTCTAATCCGGTTTTTTTTTTCTCTTCTTTTATTTTTGTAGTCTCTACCAATGATGATGCGATGCTTGTATATTTATTTTTATCTGTCTCGATTATTGATTTTATTAGGTTATGATTAAAGCAGAGAGTAAAACCAAGGTTTTATTTCGTTCTTGTTTTTAGATTGCGTTCTTTAGTATGTTTTTTTTTTTGTTTCGGTTCGGTTGCGGTTAATTTATCTAAATAATTGTTTAGTAAACATACAATTATATAATTTGCTTATTAAAACTATTTTCTAGGTTGATTTCTGCCAAATAATTCCGTTTATTAATTAAAATATATTTTAAATCTACAAAAATATTCAAGTTACAGTGAAGAGATTATCAGACATTGATTTACATATATAAATAACTTCAGTTTTTTCCTTATTTTGATTTACCTTTGGGTTTACTCTGTGGATTAATGCATATCAGTGTTGTTTGTACATGAAGATAGCTCTAACAATTTAATGCAAAATTACATTTAAACGGATTATAACTTAATTAAATCGATTAAATAAATTTTTTTTTAATCATCCTTTCGTGTTATAAAATTTTTAATTTTAAAATCCAATAAATTTTCCGCAGCACATAAAGCTCGTGTATTTAATTATTTTAATTAGTGTAGTAGGTCTAGGTTAGTTTTTCCGCTTTATTTGACAAACCATATAAATTTCAATGTAAAACGATTGTCAATACAAATTTTATTATTATTATTATAACATTGATTTAGTTATTAAGAATTGATTAAAATTCTATTTTATGTAATATTCTCTGTGAAAAATAAAATGCCATTGATGTAGTTTCATTGTCACTGCCTTTGTTGTTAAAGTTCTTTTTTTTATTTTCTTTCTCCTTTATAAACAAACCAAAACCACTTGTTGTTTTTGACGCACGTAGTTTCTAATTTGTTAACGCTTTTATGGCTGGAATATAGAATTAAAAGTAAGAATAATGAAAAAAAAAAAAAAAATTTTTTTTTTTTTTAACAATTAAGCAATAAAAAATAAAGTTGGCTATTAATAAAAGAAATAGAAATAATATGTAAAAGTTCACATGAATGTAAATTGACAGTTGGTGGTTGATATTGTAAATTATTTAGTTTTTAAATAAATACAATTAAATATTTTGCATATTTTTTTTTTTTTTTTTTTTTTTTTTTTATTTTAACTGGTTTTTGTGTTTTATTTTAATAAATTATAATCACGTTTTAAAAATATTTTTTTATTTAAATTTTCTTTTATTATTTATTTATATTTTAAATAATAAAAATTAAAAATGATTTATTTTAATAATTTTATATCATAAAGTTCTGGTAAACTATTTTCTTTTTTTTTTTTTTTTATTTAATAAAGTAATTTTATAGACATTTTTATAAATTCAACATTGCATTGTATGTACGACTTACGTGTTACCTGTGTAAGTAAGTAAAAAAATAAAAATCAGAAAGGCAGTTGCTAGCTTGTATCAAGCGTAAATGCAACGAAGAATTGTTAGAACACCATAACCTTATAAAATATTTTAATAGAATAAATTCAATAAAGTGAAGAAAAAAAAAATAATAATAATAATAAAAATCCAATATAAACAGGTTTTTCAGAAAACTTCATAGATTCTCACAAAAATTATCTGCTGGATAATTTAATTTATTTAATAAATTTAATGACAAGTTTACAAAATATCCTATCCGTTGTTTTTTTTTTTTTTTATCAGTGTTAGAGATGGGATTACTGTGTATTCGTTACTTTTTATTTTAACAAGTATTCAATACTGATTCTAATTTGTATTTGTTACTCGTTACTTCATTTCATTTAGCTACTACCTTTTTATACTTATATTTTATGGTTATTTTTACATATAAATCATAAGTCATATGAATATTCAAAATTCGCATCACATAATCGTTTATAATTGTACTTTTATGGAATTTTTTTAAAACTCTGTCCAAGGAAAATATTTTTTATTATCTGAAAGCAGAAAATTTTCTTGCAGTTTTTAAAGAAAATAATCGTTGTAAATAAATGGCAATAATGAGATATTTTTTAAATCAACCAGATTTCTTTGTATTCGTAATTATTTATTATTGACTGTTTTTCTTAACGTAGGATGTATTTTTTTTTTTAATATTAAGAAGATTATTAATTAAACGGAAATAATTGTTTTTAATTATATTTTATCATTTATACAATAAATGGAATTTTTATTTTTCCCGTATTTCTACAGAATTCTATTGAAAACCGGGAAAAAAAAAATCGGTTACAAATACAAATGGTCTCGATACTATTAAACAAAATATCGAATAGACAGTGGTAAAAAAAAAAGTAACGATTAATGCCCACCACAAACGAATAATAATCTTCAAAACAAAGAATAAAAAAAAAAAAAAAAATAGATCAAAATAATTAAAACATTGAATAAAACAAAATTTTAGTCTAGCTAACAAAACCGGATTTAAAATTAAATGTAAAAATGTATGAAAAAAAAAAAAATTAATAAAATAAAAAAACCTTTCGAATTCAACAATATCGTGAGTAATAATTTTGTTGATTCAAGCTAAGAATTCAATCAAAAGGAAAGAAAAAAAAACAAAATTAAATAAAAAATCTTTACCGTTTAGATTTGTATTTAGTTGCCATACACATACATATATGTGTACGGTTATAATCTTGTAAGATAATCATTTTTCTATAAAATTTTTTAGTATAAAAAACAATAATTAAAATCAGTGGTGTACACCAGGCATATCGAACCTGTGATTCGTACAATGATTATGTGCAGTCAGTGTTGGTAAACCTTTTAAAAATTCTTAAACGTTATTTATTTCGTTATTCGAAAAATTATTTCGTTTCGTTATTACATTATTTTATACTAATATTTTTAGCGATGGTTTTGCAGTAATTTTGTTTGATGAACCCTTAGTTTTAATTTCATTATAAGGCTTATACGAATTTTAATTTAATGATAACATTTAGATAACGCCTCGTTACATTATAACGTTATAATGATTCAATGTTGTTTCAGTAAAATATTCGTTATTGGAATAACGTTTTTCGACACCGAAAATGTTAATTGCTCATTTAAAATAAATAATTAATATGTTACATAATTATTTTCGTGTAAAATCTGTATTTCAATTAAAGCTTTATCTCTTTTTATTTTTTTTTTTTAATTTTCAATTGCTGCTCTTCAGCAATAAAAATATTTTTTTCTATGTTTACTTTCTTTATTTCTAAATAATATTCAATAAAAATGTTTATTATATAATTGTTAATATTTGCATTTAATAAAATTAATATTATTATGCGTGTATTAATTTTTTTCGAATTAATTTTTCTTGTCTATGACAAAACCGACTTAAATTATTGACCATGATAATTTTTTAATATTTTTTTACTTAAAAAAAAAAAATAAAATAAAATAATAATAATAAATAAAATTAAATTAACTATAAAAGCGAATACAAGGACTTCAACTTTTAACATTAATGACTTTATGTTGTTCAACGAAATTTTACTTAAGCTACAGCGTTTTAATTAATTTTTATTTTTTTAAGTCAAACTTTGTGAATTCATATTGTGTAAATTATAACGATTACATGCTAAATGTTTTATTATTATTATTATTATTATTATTATTATAAAAAAAGTATTGTTTTAATGTATTTGGTTTAGTAGCTTGCTTGCTTGCAGCTATTTATTCAAGGGAATAATATTTTAATATTTTTCAATGGGCTATTATTGAAATTGCAATTTTCCTTGGTTTCTGCTTCAAATGTTTCTAACAATGGAGTGAGCTTCGACTGTAAACAAACGGTTTTTATTATATAAATAAATGAATGCAAATAAAAATAAATAGGATAAAAACAATAAGAAAAAAAGAATGAAAAACACAAAGCTAAAGACAGAAATTTTAAATTAAAAACGTGGGACAAATTTTTTTTTTTGTTTTGTATATCAAAAGTCTAGCTGCTAGGGCACGATTTAAAGTTTTCTTATAGTGGTTACCAGTTAATTGAAACACGTCGATGCACTGTACGTTTTTTCCGTTTTTAATTAGGCAATTTACTTCACTAATTAATGCGAAAATAAATTAAAGATAATAACTTCAGTAGAATGGTGGACTGCCCTCCACAAAGGTATGACATTTTATTCTGTATCGCTAAAATATCAAAGTATTGCCAATTCTAAAAAAAAATTATTCACGATTTCCTTTAATACTCTGAAATAAATGATGCACGATTTGTTGTGTCCTAATTAACTTAAATCTACTGTAAATTTATTGAAAGTTTGTCGTGAAGGTGTTGGTTCAATATTATAATTTTATTTTTAGCAAATTTTTTTTTTTTTTTTTTAGGAAAAAGAAAGAAAAAAAAACAGAAAATGTAAATAATTAAAATTTATTTAATTTAAAACATAATTTTGTGAATTTTTCGACTATGTATATTAGTTTATGACGGTAAAATAAGGTTTATTATTTTATTACTTTATAAAAACTGTAAAGTAACGTAACTGTAAGTTCGCTTCTTTTTCATTTTATTATTTGCATGTTACACATTTATAGTCTGAACTAAATTGAAATAATACAATTGGCTTTTAATTCAATCAGAATTCATTAGTTAGTTTGTATTAAGTAAATAATTTAATAAATGAAAATTAAACAATTGTATGTCATAGCAAAAATATTAAATCATTGCAATAATTTAATTTCTCTAGTTAACTAGATAATATCATATACTTGTAGTAAATATTAATGACTTAATTACAATCAGTCATGCAAATTGAATTAAATACGTAATTTGTTTATTCAGATAAATATGAGATAAAATAAATTTATAGATTAACAATATAAAAAGTTAATTATTTAATTATAAATGTGAATAAGAATTTTTTGTTTCTTCTTGTTCTAATTATGCTACAATTTCTACTATTTTTTTTTTTTGTTTTGTTTAAATTTCATTTATGTTAATAAATAAATAACAATAGAGAAACACTGTCGTACAGGAAGGGAAAATATAAGATTACAATTTTATGTGTATGATAAAGTATTTTACTGATAACATTTTTCTTTATTTACTATTTCTGATATAATTCATTAAAAAAAAAAGAAAAAAAGACGATTAGCAACTTTATTTATAAGCAGAGAAGTGAAACCGAATTTTTTTATTTCGTTTTGGTTTTGGATTATCTACATTTTGGTTCGATTCCAGTTGAAATCCAGTTCAGTACTCAAAATGGGTCAGACTAAATGTAATAAATCCAGATTCAATGACAACATTAAATCAGTTATTGAATTTATTTCAATTAAACTTTGTCTCTTTTTTTAACTACTTAATATAGTTAAAAAATGTTTTAATTTGCATATTAAAATTGGTTACTTTCAGGCAAATGGGTTTGTTTTTCAGTTAAATATGCTTTTACTCCTAAAAAATATGGACTTTACGTTCTGGCTAGTGTTCAGCGATTAATTTCGATATGCGTTTTTCGGTTCAAGCTCGGTTTTATTCTCTGTTTGAAGTACTCAAAGAAATTGTTAATAATTGAAATGAATATGCTAAAATGCTGATCTATCTGAGTTTAAGGTGTGTAAAACTATATGTATACAGGATATTTTATTTATTTTTTAATGAAAAAATCAAGATCAAATTTAGCGTGATCATTTTTTATTTAATGATTATTAAATTAGGATTACACGATTATATCGAAACGCTTTGTCACGCGATTTTTGCGTGTTAACCGGTGGTTATGAATTTTCGTTGATTGTAATATTGTAAAAAGAAAAGCAATAAAAAATGTAAACAAATATTAACTAAATTTTTAAACCTTTTGTATTTCGATTAATGAATTAAACTTCAATCGTAATTTCTTTATAAATCAATAAATATAGATACAAAAAAAAAAAAAAACAATAATATTAGGAAATTATTAAAAATGAATAAAAACTGAATTGATTTTAAATTAATTATTTAAATCTGTCCTTAGTTAATTAATAGAAAAATATGTTAAACTAAATTCCCATGAATAATCCGAATACATAATAACAAAGTAATATAATTAACCAGCGTCGGCACAACCTTTCATTGGGCCCAATACAAAAAACTGAAAAGAGAAATGTGTCCTATTACCGCTGAGCTCTAGTGCAACACAATTGCGTAACGACGACCCTGTAATTAACAATTTCATCGATTTGTTTATTAATGACAAAACTTAAGTTTATTTCCTCAATATCTCGAATCGATTTTCATAATTAATTAAAAAATAATTGTTTCATAAAAGTTTCAATTCATAATAAATTTACTGAAGTATTTTGTAATATATTCGATTAAATGACAGATTTATAAAACTGTGATTATTATCAAAACACCTTTGCATGTTCCAGTGTTTTTTTTTTTTTGTTCTCTATTCTTTTTATTATAACTGGCTGACACTAAATGAAATGATCAATATCTAATTAAAAATCTATCTACGTTCGTCAATTATTAATTAATTACTTATGATACAAAAATTCAATCTCTTTAATTATTTTTATATAAAATTGGGAAAAGACAATATTTGTCAAGTTTTGTTGATTTGGGCTATGTCTTTACTTACTAGTGCATTTATATGTAAATTATTCATCATTATAGAGTTCGTCAATTTTAATCGATTGTTTAACTATTTTTAACTATCGCACGGCACCTAAAAATTAATAAAAAAATACTAATTAAAATACAAAATCAATGCAAAATCAATTAATATAAAAAATAATTATTTCGCCCTTTCTTCTCTATTTTATTTTTTTTAAATAATTATTAATAATTTTTGAATACAAAATATGAAAGTAAACATATTGTGATGAAATTTATTAGCAAATAATAATTATTGATTGGATTATAAATATAACCAATTACAACCAATTTAAATAATGACCATGACAATGAATAATTAAATAGAAACATCTAGCAGATTAAATTAAATGAATAAAACTATTTTATATGAATATTTATTTAATACTTCGTATACAATAAAATCGCAATAGATATTTTTTTATTAATCTAAATAGGATTTGATTGTTATATTTAACGATAAATAACTTTTTATTTATGTCTCATTCATTGCATTGTATTATTTTAATTATTAAACATAATTATTTACTTGTACTATGTATATTATTACATAACACAATTAATAGCATTAAACATTTTATTTCATAAATATAAATCAAAATTTATATCATTTATTAATGTAGGTACTAATTTTAATACTTATTGTTACATTGTACTACTGTTATGCATTTTTTTTTATATGACATCAATAAATGACTCATTTATATGCTTGGGGTTTTTCATGTTTTACTTTCATTTAACATTAAATAAAAATTTAATTAAATAAATTAAATACTGGCACTGCTGCAGTGTTTTTAATAAAATTATGTTTGTACACTTTTTCTACTTTGTATATGGTGTAATGAAAAGTTGACAAATCACTAGTAAATACATGGAATATGTCTAAAATAGATTTAAATTAATACAAAAGTATGTATTTGTTGTTAATTTCACTTAATAAACTTTAAAGTGACGTTTCTTAAGTCATCCTTACGTTCGTTGTGTTCAGGCCTTAAATAATTGCTTTGTGTATATCGTAAAAAACATCATGAGTCATTAAAAAATTTCTTTTCATCCGCATATAAAGGTATGCTAAATGTAAAAATTATAATATTTACAATTAAATATAAGAAATATGCTTTGTAATAAAGAAAAAAAAAAAAAAAAAAAAGAAGCAAAGTATCAACAAAACCACTGAAAGTGATGACATTTATTCATTAATATTAAAACAATAAAATGATGATTTATTATCTATACATATATGAAAAGCAATTATTCAAGTAACCATAAACTGTATTTAAAATGATTAAATTTTATCATACATCAAACGTAATAACAAATAATAAAATCAAATAAATTATTAATGAAGAATAGAAGGAAAAAGGAATAATTTGAATTAACTTGTTTTCATTTTATTTTATTTTATTTTATTGTTTATATAGGAAAAACAAAACAAAACAAAATGAATTAAAAAAAAAAAAATGTCAAATTCAAATAAAGCGATTTTATTAAATAAAATAGAGACAATAAATTGTAATTAAACGTAGTTTATTAAATAAATAAATACAAGAAATTAACTAATAATAACAATTATCGTATACTGATAGGTCAATAAGTTAATTTTTAACAGTTATGTACTAAATTCTGAGCGTGGTAAAGTAAAAACAATCGGCATAGTGATGTGTATTTAAAGAATCCAAAGCAATTTTAATGACTATTTTATTATAACCTTCTTTAAACAAAAATATATAATATTTAAAACAAATAAATTTATTTATTTTCAATTTAATTCAATCTAATTTTAGACGAATATTTTATTTCATGTTCTATTTAGCAATAAATTAAAATCAATGTCAAATAAATTTTAACATTAAAATGTTACACAATGAACATTTATTATTATTATTATTTTAGTAATTATTTATTAATTATTAATTGAAAATTAAATAACATGAAGTGAACAAAGTGAAAAAAAAAAACAACAAAACTCACAAGAAATTATAACAAAATAATAATAATAATGACAATAAAAATGATTATAATTACCTGTAAAAATAAAATAATAAATTAAAAAATTTATTTATTTTGATAAGAGCACTTACTATCTAGACAAATTTAAATGGCCTATAGTTTTATATTTACCTTAACAAAAGTATAATCAATTAATAAATAATAATGTAACGTTAACGCTATTTTAACAAAGTAATTACATTAAAAATAAAAAAAAATTATTTATTGAAATAAACAAATAAAATAATTATGATATTAAAACAAAAATTAATTGGACCATATACATACAGATAAATAATATTCAAAAAAAAAAGCCATAAAGTTGTTGTGTTTAAATTCAATGAAATTACGAAACATTTTTATACAAAAAAAAAAAAAAAAAAAAAAATTGCAAGAAATTTTAATTTTTTTAATGACTAAACAAAAGAATTTTGAATTTATTTAATTTTTTTTTTGTATTACTTTTGACTGATTTATGTAAAATTTGTAATAAAAAACCAAACTAATTTAAATATTTTTCATCGTTATGTTTCTTCATGATTACATCAATAATTAAACAAGTTCATGAGTAAAAATAAAATTTGATTTAACAAAATTACTGACAACGTATACAAAATATTATTTCCTGTTTGTACAAAAAAAAAATTTGTTTATTTCCACTTTTACACTTTTGACAGTGATTAATTAAATTAAAATTAATTGTTAGAGAAAATATATATATAAATATATAGTCCACATATGTGTATATAAACAATCAATCAATTTAATTATATTTTTTATTATCGTTTAAAGACATTGTTCAAGAACGGTCAAGGTATTATTAAAAGTTAATATACGATAATTAATAATCTTATTAAAAAGATAAAAAATATTTATTTGTTTTTTGTATAAATCATTTAGATGTCAAAGTTTTAAGAATAAATTTATATTAAACACAATCATTGATTTTGGATTTGCGATATAACAATTCAATGTTTTTAAGATGAAATGGATATTTAAAAACAACCAAAATTCCTTTTTTCCTTTTATAATAAATTAATAATTTTAAGATGAAATAGATATTTAAAAACAACAAAAAAAAAATCCTTCTTATTTTGATAGACAATCAATTATAGGCATAAATAATTCTGCCTAGAAGCAATGAAGTTTATAGCCAAATAAATACGCACTTTTAAAAAACATTTTGCTTGTATTTACTAGTAATTCCATTTATCTACACTTAAGTGACATTTCTTAAGTCATCTTTACGTCCATTATGTTTAGGCTTTTATTTATTTTAAATATTGTCAAAATGATGTCATTTATTCATAGTTTTATTTCTAGTTATCTTTATGTTAATTTTTTAAGCAAATAATAATATTTTATTTCACTTTTTTTTTTTTTTACTAGATTGTATATAACAATTGTTTGTGTTCAATATCTTGAATTTTATATTATTTTAAATAGTTTATTGTCCTCTACTTTAGAAGTTAATGTGTGTAAATATTCTTGATTAATGTACATAGAAAAAGCTATTTATCGTGTAGTTAAAATAAAACTACCGAAGTAGCAGCAGATTAATTATATAAAAAAAAAAAACAATAAATAACAGAACTATAAACGAAACCATAGAAATGTATTCTAAAATTCTGTCAAATTTCTTGACGTCAAATATTAAACCAATCTGCGTTGTGTTTGCGTAAAATATTTGACATTTGTCAATTTGATTTAAATTAAAATGACGCACGTGCAAAACTATAATTTAAATTAAAAATAACCAATTTGCATCCCATGTTCAATGAAATGTTACCAAAAGATGATAAAATATGATTGCAGACTTAAAAATTGAATCATTTGTCAATTGAAAACATTGTTAAAGCAACGCATTCTATTTATGTAGTCGTAAATTATGAGTAAATTGCTTCAGCGTTGCGTTGGATGTAGCTCCACGGTTAGATAGATTATTAAATAAATAATGTTTTTGCTAATTTGAAATAGATAATAGCAAATCAAATGTATTTTTTCCAACCGTGATAGATTAATAAAAGTTTAACGCTACTAAGTTTTCGATCACGATTTCACGAAACCAGGTAAAATAAACTCTATCTAGGCATCAAATTTTATTAACATTCAATGTTTTACTCAGTTTTTATGAAGTCACTGTACGATTTCACTGATTTATAATCTTAATACAGTTTCTAATTATTGGATCATGAAATTTTATATAATATAAATTTTAATTTATTTATTATTTTTGTTTTTTTTTTGCTACATGTTTATCATTTAATTACTAGACTTTTTAGCGAAAGATTATTGACTAATAATCGTTGGTTTTTTTTTATATTTTATTATGGTTAAATGTCTGGGAGTTAATAAAAAATTTTTATTCATACTGTTAGCATAACGTACGTTAAAATCCTTTGATTGCTAAGAATTTTCTATGCTAATGAATGCATTGAAGAATTTTACTAATAATATTTTTGTTACTACATTTATAAAAGAAAAATGATAAAATTATTATACAGATATGATAAGAATATCAATTTCCTATCAATTTTTAATCATTTATTAAATGTAACATGTTTATACTTTATAAATTTTATTATTTAAAAGTTTTCATTGATTAATTAGTTGCGATAAAGAATTTATTTTATGAAAATAATAAATAAATAAATAATAAAAACCTTCATTATTGTCTTGTGTTCTTGTGATTGTCATATTTTGTTTATATTTTTATTCTGCTTATAGATAACAAATAATTTATCTATTTTTAGTTTTTTTAGTATATATTTATTTTTTAAAATAATTAATCATTTTCACATAATTTATATAAATTCCTATGCCAAAATTTACATTTTTCATACGTCTACCTGTTTAATCAGAATTAATTATAATTTTTCGTTTAATTAAATTTTTTTTTTAGATATATTTAATACAATATAAGCTTTATTTGCGTTTGCACAAACATTTGGTGAAATATCATAAATTGGTTCGTTTTGGTTTATAAAGTCAGTGAATGTTGTCCAAATATATCTATATAGTGTCACCCGGTGTGGTTTGCATTGCTAATGGTTCTTTTTTTTTGTGATATTTCGCAAAAGTATTATTAACACCTTTAATTAAATAAAAATTAACGTCATACGAATTCATCAGACTAATTAATTTAAAAATCTATAATATTCTTCTTAGTATATAGGAAATTAGTCTGATAACACATAATTAAAACTTTTGGCGTAACTAATTTATTCAAGCATTTATTAACATTTAACATTTATTTTAGTATTTTAATTGTTTTTTTTTTTTTTTGCTATTATGATGCTGATGTGTGTTTCTCAACAACATGAATTAATTATGATTTACTGCTGAAGTTATTAACTTATAGATGTAGTTATTATTTAAAGTAAACAATTAAGTACAAATTAAAATATAAAGAGACACTATATTGTCTTAATTAATACATAAATGTACATTATATGCATTGAGCTTTTATGTATTCCAAACAATAAAATTTTAAATAATTTAAATAACATGGTATCTATACTATCTCTCACCTCTTTATAAAGTTTAATTATTTTTTTTATTTATTTCTATTTTTGGCGGAAATAATAACAATTTGCATAATAAGAACAAACACAATATAACAGTTATATTTAATTTTTTTTGTTGTTGAATTGAGAGTGTCGTTAATATGGCCTACGCAATTAAATTGTTACTTTAGTAATTAATTTATTATTATTTTCAGTAAATTAATTTCTTTAACGATTAATTTTATTATTAACAATAAATAAATAATTTCTTCTAAGAAATTTTAAATGTCAAATAATGTTTATTTGTGTATACAGTGAAAGTTTTATCTTTTAGAATATTCCATCACAATAGTCGTTTAGAATAACTTAGGTTAAGTTAATGGAATTTGATAGTAAATGTTTTTAAAATTATTATTTGTTGGTAAATTCATTAAATAATCATTAAAATGACGTTTCTTAACGTTGTTCTTACGTTCATTGTGCTTTGGTCACGATAGTGTATATTCAAAATAACGTTTAATTGATTTGAGCTTTCACTGTAATACTAAATATATATAAAATCAATTTTCTATCTTTGCATTATACCTTTATTTTGCTAGATTCGTTTTTTAATAATTATTGTACCGCTTGTATAATAAACGCTGTGATGATGTCATCTTTACGAAAAGTAGCAAAATGACACATTTTAAGTTCATGCTTTTACTATTTTGATTAACATATCACGATTATTAATGATTTTCTAGTTCTATTGTTTTTATTTATTTAAATAAATGTGTCTATAATATGCTTGTATAAGAGTAATGAATGAGTCAATTGTTGTCTTTTAACATCAAATCGTTAATATAAGTTCCGTTATTGATATTATAATTTCTCTTTCTTTTTTTTATTAAAAATATTTAGCACAAAATGTAGGACAAGTTTAAAGTCATTTTTTATTTTATATTCTTTATCCATGTAAGTTGAATGTTTATAATAACCATGAATGATGATTCGAAAAAAAAAAAATATTAACAAACTGTGCGAATTCGTTTTCTTTCGTAGGTTTTTGGAATCCTCCATCATCAGTTGAAGATGGGATGTTTATTTTTATATTGAATTATTATTTTCCACGTGTATTCATTGGATTTAGTATCAACAAAAAAAATTATCCGAGTTGCGTTGCTTTGTTTGTTGAAGTTTTTGTAAAATACAGGGTCACGGGGTCGACCATAATATTATTTAGGAAATTTCTGAAATGTTTGTAGAAAACAAAATTACACAGTAAAACAAAATCTTTTTTTTTAAAGCAAGACAAAACAAGTATTTAAGGAGCGTTAATAGTTGTGTAAAATTTAAAAAATATCACAATAAATGTCAAAATTACGCATACTTTTTACTTCCTGATTACATAGCCTGTACAACTATTTAAATGAATCATCTTAAAAGAAATAACCTTTACTATAGAATTGTAGTATTCTTAAAACTAGTTTTGTTCAAGCTTAATTTACGGATACCTTAAGAAATGTCATTTAAGAGATATTAAATGGAATTATTACTAAAGAATTGTGTATATATGGTAATTACATTTAACAATGATTTCCGCGACCTCTTTTTAACATTGTCCATTGCAATGTTTATAAAAAAAAAAAAAAGTTTGTAAGAACCGCGACGATATTTAAGCGAATCTAAATCATTTGTGATTTTCGGATCATTTAGACGTCGTACACGGTGTAACGTAACTAATAATTCTAATTGGTTTCTACAATTTATTATATTTTCGCACTGTGATTTTCATTTTCTTTATCATACATTTCTTAATTAAAGTATTATTAATCGATATCCTCCTTTTATATACATTAATATTAATGACAATTTTAATTATCTACAATATTTGTTATTGTTTTTCCAAATTATAATTTAAAATTAAATTATTATTATCAATATCAATAAAACTTTTAAAGCTGTGTATAGAAAACAAGTAAAGAAAAAAAAAAAAATGTAATTTATTAAATATAATTGTTGTTTGTCACGAATGTTTTGATTAATTCACTATAATTGAAAAAAAAATAAAAAATAAATAAAAAATACAAAAACAAGTAGAAAGCACAACAATAGAAGAAAAATAAAAATTAAATTAATAAATTATAAAAGGTATTAAATGTAATGAAAAATAGGTTAAAAAAAAAAAAAAAAAAAAAAAAAAACTGATGGTAGGAATATTATTATAGAAGAATAAAAAATTTAAATCAAATTATTGTGTAATACCCCGTGTATATATAAAATGAAAGAGGATAAAAAAAAAAAATTAGAACTAGATAATAATGAATTATAAATTTATTTTTTATTTATTATTTTTCCATTGTATATGTGCGCCTCCATATGCTATATAATAATGGAAACGACGTGTTTTGCGTATTAAAAAACAAACAAACAGTTAATGTCAATGTCATGCAAATAGTACATTAATGATGAGCACATGTGTGTTTTTATTATTATTATTCAGCTATTATTTCTACTTTACGTTTATAATTCTATTATTATTATTATTATTTAAAATATAATTAAATTATTGGATAATTATTGTATTGAATTTCTTTGTAATAAGCGGGGACGTTTTTATTTTTTTCTTTTTGTATTTATACAAATATTTTAATAACTAATTGAGACTTTCTTTTACGTAATACCAATTAATTATTGATTGTTTTAAAACATTTTTACGTCATTATGCAGTTGTTAAGATTTATTTAAAGCATTTTTAAAAGTAATTAAACTCATCGTAGAAAAATATTCAAATGCTTTTTTAGAGTTTTATTGACTTTTTTTTCATAAGAGAAAAGTTTGACAATAAGTGATTTTCTGCACTATTTCCCGTTGTGTTGATTATTCGTATAGTACAGTCAGTTTCTTAAGATAACTGAAGATATAACTAAAAATCTTATGACGTAACGAAAGATTACTAAAGATCATTGTATAGCAGCCTTTATTGTGTCGTATAAAATCTTAAGACGCCTTAAGACCATAAAAGTTTGTCCCTCGCACTCATTGATTTAAATTAAATGTTAATTTTTATAGTATAATCGATTTTTTTTTTTTATTAATTATATTTTTATAAATCCTGCATTGTTTGGTGACGTGGGAATTAATTATTTTTTATTTAATTACAAATAGAAATATATCGAGTGTAAATCACTTTATTCTATACGCATAATCAATAATTTATTTATTTTATACTTTAAATACTTTCTATGTAGCGTTTTTTTTTTGTATTACTGTTGAAGATGACCATCATATGGTCTTGACATTTTTATGCATGTGGCATGCCATCTCAACACAATTTCTTTGATTTATGTTTTTTTTTTTATCCATAGCGAAGAAATAAGGAAAAAAGTCGATGCAGTATTTTTATAATAAATTTGCGGTATAATTTATTTTTAATCTTTTTTCCCTTCAATATTTTATTCTTTTCGGTGGATGTAGGAATTAAAGTCGGCATAACTGCTGCTTTCTTTAAAAAGTTATTAAAGTGTGATGAAATCAAGCATTTTATGGCTATAATATTGCCTAACGTCTTCAAGTCTCCTTATTATTTGTTCATTTTAAGATAACTCGTATCATTGACAACTAATTTGATTATTTTCATCTATATAAATCAGTGATCTTTCAGCCAGTTAACTTAAGTAAGGTTAACCCAATTATGTAATTATTGGTATGATAATAAAAGTAAGAGTTTCCTAGTAAAATGCACCTACTAATAAATAAAATTATTTTATTTATTCAATTTATAATGTTGTCACGCGATTTTAATTCATTTACAGTTTATTTGTCACATGAAAAACGATTTTATAACGATAAAAAATAAAATGTAAAAAGGATTGTCTCCTTTATCGAATAATTTAATAATATAGTAAGTGTATAAAGGACATAATAATTGTTTTCTTTTTTTTTTTTTAATATTAGTTATTAATTATTAATACAAATTATACGCACAATTGAACTAGCATGTAGTGACATGTAGGCGTTTTTATTAAAGATTTTTTCCTCGTTTCTATTTTGTTCTATTTTTTTTTTTAAGGTTGTTGGTTGAACTAGTTTTCGTTAGTTTAATGTGTCATAAACTAATAAATATTTAATAATGACAATAAATTAAAAGTAAAATAATAATTTAAAATTAATTTATTATAATATGAGTATCATTGATAATAGGGATTTTTTTTATTTCTTTATTTTTAATATCACCTGATTAAACTTTTGTTTCAGTGTTGTTTAATCAAATGATTGAATTTAAATGTCTGTGGTGTAACTTTATCTAAAGAAAATTAGTAAATTTAGTTTAGTCTTCAGAGAATGAAACAATTTTTTCTTATCGTTTCGGGTTTGGATTATGGTCGTTAATATATTTTCCCCCAAAACGGTTAATATTTAAGCTAGATCTGCCAATTCTGAACTTTTTCTATATAACAGTTTTGACTGGTTCCTTAATTGGTTGAATGCAGAACTAGAATCGTTTAACATAGGTGTCCAACCTTTAAAACACTTCGGGCCGGATTTCCATAGCTATCACACAATCCAAAGCAATCAAGGGCCGCAGATACAATTAAATATTAGTTTTATAAGCGTTCAACAAAGCGATGCGGTGCTCAAAGTGTTTCAATTATAGCATTGTAACATAAAAATTAGAAACATGGCCAGAAATTTGAATGCTGCAGATTTTTTTGTGGAATTTGTGAAACAAATATTCAAGTTTAAAGTTTATTTTAATCACTCATTTACGGTTTTACTCTCTGGTTTATTTTGATAACAACAATTATTTACATAGGTAGATTATTTTATTAATCAAAATCTCGTGATTAATTTACCTCGTCTATACAAGAAATTATGTTTAATACAACTTTCATTACTTGTTATTAAATAATTCAAATTTAATTCATTAATTTTTATTTAATAATACAAAATTTTATAATAAAATTTTTATATAAATTATATATTTATTATAATGTTATTTTAGTTTTTAATTTATTATTGTTATGACTATGTATCTCATTGTTTACTAACTTTTTATTATTATTTTTATGTAGTGACCCTAAAGAAGATAAGTTATAAAAAATATACACACTATCAAAAGTCAATAATAAAATATTAATAAATGAAATAATAATAAAAAAAAAAAAATTAAATCAAAATCAATCATTTTATATTGTGTGTAGATTAAATAACAAATTAATTTTATTTCAATCAATTATTTAATATGTTTGTTGTTTGATTAGAATTAATTGTTGATAGTTTGATAAATACAAACAAAAAAAATAAAAAATATACATTAGATTATTGCAACGAAATGTTTTGATTCTTAATAAAAAAATTTAATTAAATATTAAAACCTTAATAGTTATTGTTCAGCGTTTAATTATAATTATTTAACAAATCTAGCAAATAATATTGTGGAATAGTTAAATAAATCGTTGATATATAGAACCATGTAATGAAGTAAATATATAAAAAAATAAAAACAACAACCCTTAGTTAGGGGTATCATTAACTTTAACAATATTATTAGTATAAACATGGACAAGTTTTATTGTTGTTGTTTTTTTTTTTTTTTTATTAGGTCAAGGTTTTATAATACATTTATACTCAGTAGCTGTTATTGTTATATGCTCTTAAATAATTATGTATCTATCCAGAAGACAGAATAGGGTTACGCTTATTAAAACATGCGTGGTCATGCATTATTTTAGTCATTTTGTATAATAAGGAATGTAGAAAATATTATAATATGCAGACGTCCGTCTAAATTACCCTAGTTATACACGATCTATGTTTTGAATATTACATGGTTATAGGGATAAGCTGTCGTATGCTTTGTATATATTATTAAATAATAATAATAAATCGACATAGATTCTGTGGATGCTCTATAAGAGGTAGAGTAGTTACAGAATTTAGTAGTTACAGATTGACCGGATTTTCTCTGCAGTTTTTAAAAACCTTTTTAAATGTCACCTAATTCTACGATGTTTTTTACAACGTATGAACGCGATGAGAGTATAAGTAGAGTAGTTTTTTTATTATGCGATTTTTCAATATTATTTAACCGAATTATATGAGAATTATCCTTGGTTGTAATTCTTGTAACTAAATTCAAAATTATTATAAAATGTTTTATGCTATATTTGTAATCAAAATAGCTGATTGTGTGGTCAAGTACTGACAAATAATAAACCGCGTACGTTTTAATATGGTTTTTTATACCACACTTCGGGAACACTGACCGAGATAATAATTATTATCAGCTTTTATATTGTTTGTTTGTTTTTTTTTTTCCTGTGACATTAAATTTTCGCTAGATCTGCATGGTAATTACGCTCTAAAAAAACCAAAATTCCATATTTTTTAATCATAGGACTTTCTTTATAAAATTAAATTCTATAAATTTTAGAAAAAAAAAAAATTCCACTTAGTCAAACGATAGTCTCTTAGTCTCAGACTGAAATCATCAAGACCCGGCTCCCAGTAAGAAGTTTTTCAGATAGGAACATGCACGTTAATTACAAAAAAAAAACTAATTAATTGTTGATAAAATTAAAAAAATTGCAAAATCGACCAGTTTGAGGGATTAGTATATACATTGTATATAATTTAATATTAATTAAGGTAATTATAGGTAATTATAATTATCTATTACCTATAATTAATCAATCATATTTTCATGCCAACTAATTAATTATGTGTAATTTGATTTTAATGATTTATATTTTAAGTTTAATGCGCTGCTTGTTATAATTATTTATTTATTTATTTATTTATATATTGCTTAATTACACAAAAAAAAAAGTGCATTTAATTAACAAAAGCAGCAGATTAAGTAATTGGCTTAAATAATTATTTATTTAAAATTAAATTAAATTATTTATCACCTGACACAACCAAAAGGAAACAATTATTTATTTGCTCGTCGATTTATTTATATAACTTCGTCAATATGAGTTTGTTTTTTTTTTCTTTTCTTTTTTCTTTTTTCTTGATTTTATAACAGTAATGACGTGTGGTGTAAACGTTACATTAATATTTATGATTTATTTAAATATACAAAAATTTATAAATATACAAAAATGTTTATTATTTAACAAACATTTTCTTGTTTTTCTTTTCTTTTCTTTTCTTTTTTTTTTGTTTTATTTTTGGGTCAGTTTTTTTTTTTTTTTTTTTTTCTGCTTTTATTTTTCAATATTTATTTAAAGACTTTGTGCATTTAATGTGTTCATACGGTTTATGTCACGTCTGGAAGGATGTCTTCTTCTTATAGATATATAAAACGAAAATAAAATTTGTTTATAAAAATCAAACTCTGGGAAATGGAAATTTATTGATTTAAAAAAAAAATAAATATTGCAAAGCTTATGACCTTAAATTAAAATATCGATTTCCGTTATTAGTTTTGACGACAGAAAGTGAAGTTAAATGAAACGTTTCATATGGAAAAAACCAAAATTGCTTCTAGAGTTTTTTTTTTTTTTTTAATATGTTCCAAATAGGTGAATCAAAAAACATGAAGAGCGAATCCTTTTTTCAGATCCTCTGTCAATGTTTAGTATTTTTCTTTCGCAGAAAGATTTGACAGAAAAAAAAGTTTATCAGACATTAATTTCCGACATGTATCAAAGTGAAAAAGTACAAAACAGGATTAAAATCCTTTTCGATATTCAGATGATGAAAAATAGCTGATATTTTTGGTTCAGATTTGGTTTTATTCTCTGGTTTAAATGCATGTTTAAAGCGAGTGCTCTACCTAATGCTTTATATCCTGCAGAACTAATAGCTCACTCAAAGTATTATAATTGAATAAAAAAAAAAAAAAAAGAAAGAAAATTAATTGGATTTTCAATCCTATTTTAAACATTTCACCTTGTATATAAAAATCTATTTGCATATTTTTTTTATTTTTACTTGTTGCTTTTCATTACTCTTTACATTTGTAGTAAAATAATATTTTTTTATATTTTGTATTTTCATAAAAACGCTGTAATATAAATCTGATGTAATTCTACAAATACGATTTCAAAACATGTTGTTAAATATTTCTTATCTGGCTTAGTTCCGCCCGGTTTTTTGTTGACTAACTAAATAGTCGGTTTAACTGAAGATAACAAAGTTTATTACTTACAAAAGCGAAACTCCTCAGTGTGTGAACTCCCGTAAAAATGTAAAAAAAAAATGAATTATATTACAAATTAGAATTTTGTATTGTTTGTACTTGCGATTTGGTGAACTTGTTCTCGTATTTATTTTGTTTAAGTGTATTTATGTTTGCTAAAAGCTATATAATGGTTTTTAAATAATCAACAGCAACCAAGGACATAGAAATTTCATGGGTTTCGAATCGAATAAATGAGCTATTAGAGCTATTATATAGAAAAATCCAAAAAAAAATTTGTTTACAATGAATTTCGATTTGGTAAATGATAAAACATAACGCATATACTTTGCTATTACAAATGAATTGATGATAGATAAGCTCCCGGGATGCTATTTTATAAATTACACAGTCGATCAATTTTATAATTCTGCACTTACTATACTTAATTAGTCTTTATATTCGTAATCATATTTAATTATTTGGAATAAAGATTCATAGGATAGAATTTAGATGATTAAATTTTATGATTGATTTTTAGGCAAAAATAATTAATTATTTTCTCCCTTTTTTTTGTTCTAATTACAGTGGATCAGAAAGATATAAAAGAGTAATTTGGCAAAATTTACGTGTTGGCGATTTAGTACATTTATCAAATAATGAGACTGTACCAGCTGATATATTATTATTGCGTACAAGTAATCCACATGGAGTTTGTTATATAGACACATGTGATTTGGATGGTGAAACAAATCTTAAAAGGCGAGAGGTTTGTAGTTTTATTTTAGTTTTTAACAAATTTATTTGTAAATTTTTGTTTTTTTTTTTTTTTTTTTATGTTATTCTCTAGGTGGTTAGAGGTTTTACAGAGAAACAACATGTTTTTACACCAAGTAAATATCATAGTAGATTAGAAGTTGATGCCCCAACTACAAAAATATATCGTTTTCATGGTGCTGTTGTTCATCCAACTGGTGAACGTGTACCAGTTGCAACAGAAAATTTATTATTGCGTGAAAGTCGCTTAAAAGTATGTTTATTAAATAATTTATTTCATATTCGATATTTTCTTAATACAAATTAAATGCTTGCATTTTAGAATACAGATTTTATTGAAGGGATTGTTGTCTATGCTGGTCATGAGACTAAGGCAATGTTAAATAATAGCGGACCCCGCTACAAACGTTCACAATTAGAACAACAAATGAATATTGACGTTATATGGTGTGTTATTATATTAATAATTTTATGTGTTATTGGTGCTGTTGGCTGTAAAATGTGGTTAGTGACATTTGAAAATTTAACAATACCATTTTTACCATTTGATATTAATCCAAATTATGAGGGATTATTAACATTTTGGACCCATGTCATAATATTACAGGTAAATTAAATTAAATCAATAATATTTCATTCATTCATTAATCAATTTCATGTAAATTTTTTTATTCTCTATTTTAGATAATGATTCCATTATCACTTTATGTTACAATTGAATTAAGTAAAATATTACAAGTATTCCATATACATAATAATGTGGAATTATTTGATCCACAAACAAATAAGCGTACGGAATGTCGCGCTATGAATATAACAGAGGAATTAGGTCAAATACAATATGTGTTCTCAGATAAAACAGGAACATTAACTGAAAATAAAATGTTGTTTCGACGATGTACTATTGCTGGTATCGATTATAATCATCCAGCAAATGATGGTGAAAAGGAATTTTCAAAGCCTGGATCACAAATGCCGCCTTTAGTAATTAACCAAAAATTAAATGAAGATTTATCACAAATTATAGATGGTGTGATGGGGCAACGTTTTTCACCGCATGCCCAACGTATTCAAGAATTTTTATTAGTTTTAGCTATTTGTAATACAGTAATTGTTAGTGCAACACCCCACAGGTATATTTCCTTTTATTTTTATATAATTATTATGTATTAAACATTTTATTTTATTTTATTTATAGAGATTTAATGAATGCTAGCGGCGTTATTGAAGTGCATGATGAATCACCAGTTGTCACAATAGTTAAACCCAGTAATGACTCAGTGAGTACAGCTGGTGTTGTTAGTGTTAGTGGTGCCGTATATGCACCAAATCAATCAGGAGTTGATCGTTATACACGTTTAGCTGAATCTAGATCAATAACACCATCGCCACCACCAAATTCTATTAATTCTTTGATAAATAAACAATTACAACAACAAGTACACGTACCATCATTATCACCAATAAGTAGTTCTGCTGAGACAACGCCAACATCAGAAAGTCCACCAATGCGTATAAAAACCTTGCCAAATAATATAACACCAACAATGCGTGCAAAAACAATTATTACAACAAAATTAACATCAATTACATCAATGATTAGTAATCGTAGTATTAATAAAAAACTGAGTTCAACGATTAAACAAAAGTAAATAAAATAAATTTGCTGTCTTAGTGTTGTAGCATCACTATAAATTTTTTATGGATTCTTTTCAGACTGTATAATCAATCAAAGATTGAAAATTTACAATCACCGAACGGACGACCTATATTTGAAGCTGAGAGTCCAGATGAATTAGCTTTAGTAAATGCTGCCTATAGTTATGATTGCTGTTTAATTAATCGTAGCCCAAATCATACTTTAGTTAATGTCCCGGGCCAGGGTGTTTTCGAATATGAAGTCCTAAAAGTAACTAAAACATCTATTAAAAAATATTTATCATATTTAATAAAATTATTTATTTTAGGTTCTTCCGTTTGATTCAAGTCGAAAATGTATGTCAATAGTAGTTCGTCGTGTCGGTAGTCAGGAGGTGATTATGTACTCAAAGGGTGCAGATTGTTCTGTAATGTCACAGCTGTCACCATGCCAACCCGATTCTGAAGAAGGGCGTTTACGCGAACAAACCCAGCAACAACTTGACTTGTATGCACGACAGGGATTACGCGTCCTAGTTATGGCGAAAAAAGTTATAAATCCGACTGAATTCTCGGAATGGTACACACAACACCAAGAATGTGAAATGAGTATGGATAATCGTGAGAAAAAAATACGTGAATCGTTTTCTATCTTGGAGAGAAATTTAACATTACTCGGTGCTACTGGCATCGAGGATCGTCTACAAGAAGGTGTCCCCGAAACTATTGCTTCATTACTGTCAGCTGGTATTGTTATCTGGGTGTTAACTGGTGACAAGCCCGAAACAGCAATTAATGTTGCATATTCAGCCAAATTATTTAATCCTCAAATGGAATTATTAAGGTACGAGGAGAGAGATTTATTTCTTTCGTTTTTTTTTTAAAGTAACCAATGTCTATTTTTAGATTAACCGCAAGATCTCGTGATGCTGCCGAGGCCTCAATTTTATTTTTCCTATCCGAAATTGAAAAACAATTAGTAGATTCAAGTGGAACGAGAAGAAGATCAAGACATAAAAGTCGTGCTCTTGTTGTTGATGGAAAGACATTAACATTTATATTAGACTTAAAGTAAAAAAAAAATCTTTTTATTAATTTTTCTCGTTTTATTAATTTTATGATTTCATTTTTAGATCAAACCTTACAAAACCATTTTTAAGATTAACTAAATATTGTGTATCGGTATTATGTTGTCGATCGACACCACTACAAAAGGCGTTTTTAGTTAAAGTAGTAAAAGAAGAATTACATATGAGTACATTAGCAATAGGCGATGGTGCCAATGATGTCTCTATGATACAAATGGCCGATGTTGGTGTAGGAATTAGTGGCCAAGAAGGAATGCAAGCTGTTATGGCATCTGATTTTACATTATCTAGATTTAAATTACTTGAATCCTTATTACTGATACATGGACATTGGAATTATGATCGTTTAGCTAGAATGATATTATACTTTTTTTATAAGAATGCTGTAAGATATTATTATTTATTTGAATTTAACTAATTATGTTAATTATTAATAATTATTAAATTTTTTTTGTGCAGACATTTGTTTTCCTAATCTTTTGGTATCAATTATATTGTGGATTTTCTGGTGCTGTCATGATTGATCAAATGTATTTAATGTTATATAATTTAATATTTACATCATTGCCACCATTAGCTATTGGTGTTTATGATAAATGTGTTCCTAGTGATTTATTACTTGCCCATCCGCATTTATATAGAAATGTAAGTACTTGCTTTGTATTAATTAAATTTAATCGAATGGCTTAATTATTATTTCATTTTATATGTAGGGTCGTCTTGGATTAGCGTATCGACCGCACACATTTTGGATTGTTATGTTAGACTCGTTATATCAAAGTTTAGTAATATTTTTTGTTGCTGAAGCTGTATATTGGGATACGGATGTTGGTATTTGGGAATTTGGTACAACAATAACAACATCATGCTTATTTGCGAATATACTTCATGGTGCTATAGAAATTAAATCATGGGTAATCATTTTTTTTTTGTGTTTATTTGAATAAATTTAATTTAATTTAATTCTTTTTTTATTTTTTCGCTTTTCAGACGATACTACACGTTTTATCAATATTAGCTAGTTTAGGATCATTTTATGGTTTTTCATTAATATATAATTCTGTATGTGTTACATGCCTTGGTTTGCCATCTAGTTATTGGGTTATACAAGAAGCAATGTCCACATTTGAATATTGGCTTATATCAATATTAACAGCGGTTACAGCTATTTTACCAAGGTGAGAATTTTTTTTTTATATTTCCTCTCTTGTGAATTAAAATGATTTTTTTTTTTTTTTTTAGATTAATTTTCCGTGTGTTACAAACATCATTTTGGCCGGATGATAGTACAAATGCAATATTACATAAAAGACGTGCGTTACGAAGAGGTGAGGATTTACTTGTAACTTGGTCACGTTCGACATCAGCCTCATCTATTTACAGGTAGAACAAAAAAGCACAATAATCATCCATCAGCACGTTTGTTTTTTTCTCTATTTCTGTTTTTTTTTTTAATTAATTAATTAATTACATTTGAATAGTTTTTTGTTTTCAATTATTCATGAATGCACTTCTTTTTTTTAAAGCATGGTTTTAATGCTATTTAATTAAATTTTATTAGTTTGATTTTGCATCATTTCCCCCTTTTTTGATTTAAAAATAAAAAAAAATGTTCAATTTCGTTTTCTTCATGTGTTGTATGTTTTGTGTGCTTCCCTGTAAAAGATGAGGTAAGATCTTTACTCCAAGCGTTTTGGTTTTTTTTTCTTCTGATTATTTCAAAATTAATCCATTTTAGAGTTTGATCTGATCGCTTGTGATTGACAATTTTATAAATTCTTCTATTTTTTTTTTTTTCTTTAAAGTAATTTTAATTAATATTTAATAAATTAATGTTTCAGAACCACCGATTACGGGATTAAGAATCAGATTATGACCACTATCAGTTGAATAAAATAAAAATAAAAATGTGTTCTGTCGTGTTGATTGTGATGATGTCTTTAATAGGAGAACTAATTGACAAAAAAATTTAATGAAATTATGAAGAAAAAGAATAAAAAATATTTTTTTTGTTTTAAATAATCTTAGGCGCTGATATCTGTAAAAATTATGAGAAAATTCGTGTAATATCTCGCATAGTCTAGGCTTTGATTAGTCCAATTTCACAATTGTCACTGGATGGTTTTTCTTATTCATTAGTAACGTTTTTTTTTTTTTTTTTAATTTTTATTTATCTTAAATCATCGATTAATGATAGCAAATAAATAATAAAAACAGCAGTGTCCGGTTACGTGTAGTTCAAAAAGTAATTAGTTGGACTATGTGATGTATAAACTGTATAGAAAAAAAAAAGCATAACAAATAAAGACAAAGAAGTGAAAAATTAAAAAAAAATTAAAAATCTCTTTTTTTTTTATTTGCCAAAAAAATTGCAATCAATTTTAAATGTTTTGTTTTGATGATAAGAGAAATGTATGTTAATTAGCAGCAGCCTAACATAAATTGATATGAAAAGTGACCTTAGTTTTTAAATAGATATTAGATGATGAAAAATAATAATGATAAAGATTATGATGATGAAAAAGGATCGTTTTCGCTTTTCTTTTTTTAATTTTTTAGTTTTATTTACTTTTTTATATACACAACAGATGTATCTATGTATATATAGTATATAATAGAAATTAATTCATTCAATTAAATCACTTTATTTTTTATTTGTTTAATTTTACGTTTACACTTTTTTTATTTTCTGCTGTAATGGCTGTGAATTAATGAATTATTACTATCATTTCCCCCGTAGTAAATTAATTAATTTAAATAAATTAACTATAGATAAAAAAAACAAAAAACTAAACACATTATAAAAATAACTAATTGTGTCTAATTAAATTTAATTAATATGATTACTGATATAAATAAAATTATTATAAACAGCAGTAAAAAAAAAAAAATAAATAAAAATATTTTTATGACAATAAACTCAATACACACATAATTGATTTTTACATTATAATTATAATTATAATTATAATAATAATAATAATAATAAACTCATGTTTAAATAATTTTTTATTATAATAATTATTAATAAATTCACTTGTGTTTTGAGATAAAAAAAAGATTATGATATAAATGGATTTGAAGACACAATTTGAGGTATAAAAAAAAAAAAAAAATACTGGGAACTAAATTTTTTCTTTTCTTTTTTTTTAATTTAATTTAATTTAATTTCTTGTTTTAATTTATTTGTTTTAATATATTAATAATTAATATTATATATAATTTTGTATTAATAAAAATGAAAATTATTTATAAATTTTCTGTTGAATTATTATATTTTTATAATGTAGTAATAATAATTATAATTATAATAATAAAAACAATATAAAAAAGAGATAATAAAAAAAAATATATTTAATTTTATTTTATTTATATATGTATATAATTCTAGATTAAAAATTAATATTTAGTCACTATGTAAATTTCGTTTTACTGCTGCTTTTAATAATCAGAGAGTTTAACTTTTTTGGGTTATTGTCGTTGTTGCTATGACAACCCGGTTAATTTATTTAAATCTGTTTTTGTTGGAGTTCTTGTTAACGTTTAGTTATAAAAATAGATCAAAATGATTTACAGGCAATATTACTGCACATATTACACTGATTTTAATTAAAAACTTTGTTACTTGGTTACACAAATTATAGTTTCGTAAACAAAACAGAATATTATTTAATTTGCATAATAAAATTAGTTGAATTTCTGACAAATTGATTCATTTTATTGGTTAAACTCTCACCAGCGTTCTAACTCAATTACTCCAATTCAGGACTTTTGTATTAAACAATAGTCTTTTAAAATATCATATTTAACTGATTACTTAATTGGTGGATTAGAGTACGTATAGAAAAAATAAAATAAGCTCGTGTTACGGTTCAGGATTTTTTTTTTATTTTTTCATATTTCGAACTCCTGAATAATAATACGATCTTTAATTTAGTATCGGTTTTCACTCTCTGATTAATATTAGTATGTAGTGATGAAAATCTGGTAAGCAGCACATAAATCCTGTATAAAAAAATAAAAATTATTTATACTGTTACTTTCAATAGAATTTAATTTATCTTCTTTTTTTTTTGTTTTGTTTATTTACTTGCCATTTATATAAATAAAAAGAAAAAAACTATGTTTTTATTATTCAAATATGTATAATATTATAGTAGATAACAGAAAAAATAAATATTTTTTTGGTAATTTAATAAAACTTTTATTGAATTGTAGAGATTAATAAATAATTATGTTTTAAAACTGAAAAATGTCTTTTTCCTTGCATTTGAATTATAATTCAAAGGTCTCTCGAAGGCCTTGACAAGTTTTTCATAGTGTGTATGACTTTTAATGTACTGTAGAAATGCCGCCTAATGCTGTGTTTCAATATTAAAATCCATTCAATTTCTGGTTCTGTTCCAGTCTAGTTCAATGCTTGCAAGATAATACAGTAGGACCTCGTTATGCAGGGTCCTATTGAATTATATTGTTTTAATTATCCTTATCCAATTTGCTTTTAATATCGTTACTCTTTTTCTCCTTGTGAATTCTAGTCAAGAATCATTTTAATATCCCTAGCCAGTTCCAGTTTCCTGCTTCTATTATTCTTACAGATGATTTCTAGTTAACTCTATAACCACCAAACTCTCTTCGAATGAGAATTTCTGCAACTATGCACAAGAGAAGACGAACTACAACTTCATCCGAAAGTATCAAAAAACCATCAATCTGAAGACGGAAGCTCCATCAACAATCTGGACAACATTTAAAAATATTTCACGAGACCACACAGTAAATATTTCTTTGGCAATTATATTTTCAATCAAATATTGCCTAAGCTCTCATGGATAATAATTAATTATTCAAATGCAAACATTTATATTGTTGCCGCCCCCTTCTATAATAATTAAAAAAATAATTTATTTTTTTTCAATTTTTTTTCTTTTTATTAAACTTTGTTTTTCAGATTTACTTTGATTAAATATATACATAAAATGTTTTTCTTTTATTAATTATTAATATTTTTTTCAACTATACATAATAATAATAATAAAAAAACAAACAATAAAAATAAACTTAGTTGTCATTATCAATTTTTCCCAATTAAAATTATTTTTTGTTAATTAATTTTTTTCAACTAAGCCGACTTAATAATATCAGTAAAAAAAAATAAAAAACTTTCAATATTAAAAAAAAAAAAAGGAAATGAAAAAAAAAATACAAAACCAATTTTACAGTTTTCGACGACTACTTTTTAAATATTTATGCTTTTTACAATTATAATCTCTCTCCTTTTCATCCTTTTTCCGGATGAAGAAAGGAAAAACAATCAACTACAATAAATTTTTTATTTTTATTTTTGCTGGCTTTTTATAAACGCGCAACCATCAATCATTTAAAAGATCGGAGTGTTTTCGAAATGGCTCTTTTCCACAAATTTAAAATCCTTTACGTAAACACAACACAAGGAAAACGGTACATTTGTATGAAATATTTTTCATCGCTTAAACAAATTCTCACAATTTTAAACCGACAACTAACTATTTATAAAAATAAAATAACAAAATATTGTCAAGAAATTTATAGTCAATAAAAGAACAAACAAATTTGTCAACAATATCTTAAATTATAATAATAAAGAGAAATAGAAAATTTGAATCTGATTAAACTGAAGAAAAACGAATTACACTTTCGTATTTAAAAAAATATACAAAGTCCCATTCAACAAATGTACCGAATTGCAGCAGTTTTTACATTCATTTTTTTTTTTTTTTTATTAAGAATAATTCTATTCATTACTATTAAGGAATTATTTATATTAATAATATCCCTCTTTTCTGGATAATTTATTAATCATATAAATAAATAATAAATAAATGCAAAAAACATACTGTGACCTTTTTAAATGATCCAAGTTGATCAATGCAGCATGTTGTAGGTAGAGCGTGCGTTAGTTATTAATATAATTATATAATTATTATATTATTAATTATATAATATAATTATAAATTAGATTTATCTTAATTTACTTGATTATAATAATAAAGAAAAATTACAAAAGCACAACCATGAAATAGAAAACAAAAAAGAAGATAAATTGAAAATATATTCATAAAATCGTTTGGATTTCAGCATTATCTACTAATAACAAGGCTCTGAGAGACAAATTACATTTTTTCTTATCTTTACTTTTTCGATCTACATAACTTGTGCCAATTTTATTTCTATAAATTTATTTGCATAAAAGTGTCTTTTAGTCTATTTCACAAATGGAAAGTCGATAAAGTCAAAAGAAAAAAAAAACCGTATAAATAGTTTTGAAAACATAATAAAATATTGCTTAATAATGTTATTTTCGTACTTGTGCATGGATTTCATACAAATAGTTTGTACTTTTTTAAGTAATTATATTAAAAATAGTAGGTAAAAATCAACGATAATTAATTTTTGTATATATATAAGGATGCTACGACGAGCATTTTCTAATCTATTAATAGCATCAATGTCTATTGGATGATTTTTTAGTTTTTTTAAAATATTTTTTCTTTTTTTATGGTAAAATAATTATTTCTATTTTTAACATTAAGTTTTAATTTTTAAATTCTATTTTACGTCAGCGTTCCTACTTATGTTCAAAGTCGACTTACGAATATTTAGATCTTTTTACAGATGAAGAGGATATTTGATCAGGCGTCGACATTGCTGACGTTATAGGTGTTGTTACTTGAGATGATGGTGAAGTTGGTAATGAAGGTGGTCGTTTTTTTGTATTGTCAGTAGATGTTTCGGTTGTCGTTGCTATTAATGGTGGTATTGAGAATGTTAATGGCGTTAGTCATTCAAGTACTAAATCTTTTGGTTCCTCCCAAGGGAAACCATCTCGTCCAAAGTGTCCATATGTACTTGTACGTTGATAAAATGGCGTACGAAGATTCAAATCTCTGCAAGAAACATTCATACAAATAAATAAGTTATTCATAAATTATAAATATTAAAAATTAAAGTATAATAATTACTTGACAATTTTGCCTGGTCGCAAATCAAAGTTATTATTAACGATTTCCAATAATTGTTTTTGTGAACGATTCGATGTACCATAATCAAAAACGGTTATTGACAATGGTTCAGCTACACCGATAGCGTAGGCAACTTGTACTAAGCAACGCTTACACACACCAGATTTTACCAATGATTTAGCAACCCAGCGTGCTGCATACGCTGCTGAGCGATCTACTTTTGTGAAATCTTTTCCAGAAAAAGCACCACCACCGTGGGCACCCCATCCTCCATATGTGTCCACAATTATTTTGCGTCCAGTCAAACCTGCGTCACCCTTTAATTAAATTTACATTAATAAGTAACTTCTTAATTGAAATAACAAAATTGTATTTATAGAAAATTATTTGATCAATTGTTGGGAGACATGAGGGTGGGATTCGTAGAGTATTTTCTATGAACACCGAAGGCAATATTTCCCATTAGATACCTTTTAAGTTTACTATACCTTGTCTTGAATATGTTAAACCGTACATAATAAGGCGAGAAACATGGTATAGACAAGGCAATACAAAATGAAAATACAATCAAGAAAGAAACTACTCACCATTGGACCACCAATTATAAATAAACCGCATGGATTAATATGTACAACAGTTTTTGAATCAAAATATTGTGTTGGAATAACAGTTTTAACAACTTTATTCATAATTTCAGTGCGAAGCTCTTCTAATGCTATTTTATCTGAATGTTGGATTGATACAACAATAGTATGTACGCGTTGTGGAATGCATGATCCCCGTTCAAATAAGTACTCGGCCGTAACCTTAATTAAAAAAGATAAAAAAGAATTATTAATAAGAGTTCCTAATAAAATAATAACTAAGGAGATTGATTTTTAAATTTGTATATTCAGAAAAAAGATTGACATCACAGCTTAAACTCAAGAGTAGCAAATAATCTTATATAAAACATCATAATCATTCTTTTTTAAATATCAAACAGCAATTAAATAAAAATTTACCTGAGTTTTAGAATCTGGCCTAGCCCACCAGAATTCACCGCTGCGTCTTAAATCAGCAATTTTTTGATTTAATTTATGTGCCAAAACGACAGTCAATGGCATACATTCTTCAGTTTCGTCTGTTGCATATCCAAACATTAAACCCTAATAAGAATAAAAATTAAATTTAATTTACAATTAAATTCCTACAAAACAGAATAAATAATGCAAAAGAAGTGTAAATTTTAAAAGCAAGGAAAAGCAGCAAATATATTTTTAAAATCAATATTAAAATAAATAAATACGTAACAAATGTAACATTAGTGTGTATTCATGTGTTTTGTTTAAATTAATATTAACATTAACATGCAAATAAATTTAATAATATTGTAGGGAGACATGAGGGTGGGATTTATAGAGTAATCTTCTATAAACACCGAAGGCAATATTTCCCAGAAAGATACCAATAAAATTTACTCTATCTTAATATTAATATGTCAAGCAGTAATTATTTCAGTGAGTGACATGGTTTTATTAAGAGAATGACAATCAGTGTTAATTATTATATTACACTTAGTAATGTATAAAACAAATTAAAATATTTAAATGGAATATATATATGTATATTATATATATATAAATGTATAAACGTATTTCCTTTGACATATATTTTCATTAAGATTACAATATTCCTGTTTAACGCGACGAAATTTATTTAAACACAATCTATCTATCTCGAGAAACATGAAAATACCTAAACCATACATAATAATAATAAATAACAGCTGAAATACACATTCAGTGTTCCAAATTTAAAAGCTTAGTGTTCAGTAGTGCTTTATTTGCAAGTAAAAAAAAAAAATAAGCAAAAATTTATTTTTGCGTGAGAAATATATATGACGGGGGGTGGCTGGTAAAAATTGGTGTAAATTTAGAATAAGTTAGACTATCACCACCATCTCAAAAGTACTTTGATTAAAAAGCAACAATTTATATTAATATAAGATAATCATCAACACTAATTATGTCTCTGACCTGATCACCAGCAC
Organism: Ptychoptera albimana; assembly: GCA_961205885.1. Classification (NCBI taxonomy): domain Eukaryota; kingdom Metazoa; phylum Arthropoda; class Insecta; order Diptera; family Ptychopteridae; genus Ptychoptera; species Ptychoptera albimana. Next base: position 21,250,766 of record OY540801.1, read on the forward strand.
CAACTTCTTCTTCGGGCCGGTTTTGATGAACACCCGCTGCAATATTAGGCGATTGTTGATCCAATGCTAGCAACACATTACATGTTTTGTAGTCAAAACCTTTAAAAAATTTATTATTTGAACAACACCTTTTATAGTAAAAATTATCGGATTTTTTTTTATTTTTATTCTATTATTGCATATTTTGTGTTTATTGTGTAATAATGTATATATAAATGTTTCTAGTATAATAATAATATTAAAACAATAAACTACTTTTATATTTATTTTAGAAGAGAAGAAATTAAAAAATTATAGAGGAAATATTTTTATAATTAGGTTACACACACAAAATATTAATAAAAATTTTATTTAAATTAATTGTAAATAATTTAATCCATTTACAAAATTCCAGTCACCTTAACTAAGAAAAAAAATAATTAAACCAATTTGCTAGAGATAATAATATACAAAAATCATGTTGTTATTTCACGAGTGCAATAGAAGACAAATAAAAATCCACTGTGTGCATCTCCCAAAAGGATACAAACTGGATTAATAATTTGTTTCATGTTATATGTTGTGTTGTGCTGATTACACATCAGTTGAAATCCATTTGTTGATTTTTAAAATATATATAAAAAAATTTAAACTAACCACAAACAACACGAAAAAGTAATAAAAATTTATTTTTATTTATACAGCAGCTCGCAATCAATATAAAGCGTAAAAAATATTTATCAATTTAAAAAAAAAGAAAAAAAATGAAGTAAACTTGATTAAACAACACACATCTAATAATAATAATAATAATTGTAAATATTATATTTATTTTACACTTTGCGTGCCATTTTCAAGTGCTATTTTAACAAAATATTGAATAATTTAGCAATAAAACAAATTTTAATTGCTTCTTAAACAAATTTTGGTTTTTGGTTTTAAACAAGAATGAAACTTAAGAATTGTTCAAGTATTTAATTTGATACGAAGGCTTTTTTTTTTTTAAAGAAATATTTAGACAATTGTTATTTAGGAGATTATTACACAAAGAATAATAGAAAAATAATCAAATATTCAATTCAACAATTTGTTTTTATTTTTGCAAGCTGTTCAAACTTTATGTTTGTAACTCGACACTTGTTAATTATTATTTATACATACTAAGAATATCTCAACATTCCATTAAAGCTTAAAGATATGACGTCCGACTATTATTTGTTAAACTTTATCATAAGCTAAGGCTTAAATTTAAAAAATATACATTTCCCATAATTAATGAACATTTGATGTTTTTGTTAGTATTATTTTTTTTTTTGTAATTCTGTTTTTTTAATTTGATTATTCGACAAAACCCCATATGAAACATGCAAAACACCATTTATAAAAATTATGAACAAATATCATTTTGCAATTTAAATGACTTTGCATATTTTTATCACTTGATAATTATTTTGTATAAACAAAATAACCAAATGTCTTATATAATCAGCATTCAATTTATTATTTGTTATTAGTTTCAAATTTACAAACCACGTATTAGTTCTTAATGTTAATAAAAGTATAATAAAAAATCTCCGCTAAAATTATTAAAACAAAAAATTTCGAATCTTTTCCACTAATAAAATAAAATATACAATTACTTTGGTATCTTCTTAATTAATAATCGCTTTATAAGGCTTTAAATAATAATCTAAAAAATGTTAAAAATAAATTTAAATAATATTGTTTCCCATAATAAACCCCATGTAAATGTTTTTAATAGAACTATGGCTATCTGCCTATCTTTTTATTTGTCCCAAAATGTTTGTATAATAAAAAGATAATCAGACAAACTATAAAAAGATGATATTTATATATATATATATATTGGATGCACATATTTTGTATGCTAATTTTAAGTATTGGAAGATAGGTAAGTACCTGATCACCAGCACCAACATCTTCCTCGGCACGATTAACGTGAACACCGTCAGCAATATTTGGAGATTGTTGTTCAAGAGCAACCAAAAGATTAAGGGTTTTCCAATCAAAGCCTACCAATTATTCATTTTCAATATCTTAGTTCATGATTCTTTTTAAATGTTTATCTTGCGATAATATATAATGGGAAATTATTTTTTTTTTTTAACATGATTTATTAATTTTAAATCAAAATACGTCGCAATTGTCGATACGAACTCGGAAAAAGAAGAATACAAACAATCTACTTGTATTTATTTTTCAAAACACACTTTTCAAATAAACATAAAACAAATTTTAAATTGAAAGAGCTAAAACAAATAAAACTACATTTAAATACAAAACAACAAATCATGTTAATTACAGAAATAAATTACTAATAGAAAAACACTACAATTTGTAATTAAAAAAATTATGTAGTTAGATAATGAAAATAGGAAGAAAAAAGAGCTAAGCTTAAAGAATAATAAGCAAATTTCATTTAACCAAATAAATTTTAATACGATCAAATTAAAGGATGACGATATTTTTTCGAAAATTTTATTTTTAAACTTAATCTAAGAGTAAATAAAAAGAAGATAAATGATAAGGGAAAACTATATTTCCAATAATATGTAACTTAATAAAAAATATGAGTATGAAAATATACGTTAAATTCAAATATGAGTTTAATTGTTTATTCATGTCTAAAATTAAGTGTTTATTTATTCTTCATTAGTGTAAACATGTATCATAGATAAGAAAAAATTAATTACCTTTAGAGGAATCGTCATAACCAATGTGTTTCACAGTATCACGAACTACCTTTTGATAATCAATGACTGCCTTTGATGTAATTTCTCCGCATAATAAAATCATCCCTGTTTTTGCAACAGTTTCTATATAAAGAAATATTGTTTAATAGAAAGAACAATAAACAAAATAATTTAAAGAACTTACCACAGGCAACTTTTGCATTGGGATCTTGTAATAAATGTGCGTCTAAAATAGCATCACTGATTTGATCACACATTTTATCTATATTCAAAAATATATTAAATTAATTTCAAAGTTTATTGACTTTTCCATAATTTTTATTATATAAATAGTTGCGCTATTGCACATTTTATATCCAGTGATATTTCTAAACATGAAACAATCTAAAAATAATTTTCGTGTGGTTTAACGGCGTTAAAATGATAAAACAAATCACCACGTGTTTTTTCTATATCACCCAACAAAGAAATATAACCAACAAATATACTATGGTATTTTTTTTTTTTTTTTGTTAATATAAATTTTATTCTTTGAAAGAAAAATTAATTCATTATAGGACATATTATTGCATCAGTTATACTTTATTGGACTAGACACGCGCTACCGCCATTTTGGATATCAGAACCATGTGTGGATTTTATTTGATAAATATTGTCCTTCATTAGAAATTTTATTTTGATTGTCAATCATATTTTTTTTTACCGCTAAAAATGTGCTTTTTCAGCATTAATAGCTTTTTTGAATGTAAGAAAGCTTAAAGTAAACAATTTCTACTTTTTAGAGTATTTGACAGGTTTAGTAGTAAGATTCTAAACATATCAGAACATTTTTTAATTAAATTATGCAAATATAAGCCGAATAGAATTATAGACAGTTTTACATATAGAAAAAGAATAATTTACCTGGATGTCCTTCACCAACAGATTCAGATGTAAATAAAAATGCAGCCCCATCTTCCATATCATAGTGAGTTGCACTATGTCCATTTTTATAACCATTGCATCCCGATTGCGGCATTTTTTATTATTTTATTTTTGCTTTGTGTAGGTATTAAAAAATTGAGCTTATTCTTCGCACTTATTGAGCACTGTTTCACACTATAAAGTGGAGATAGTAATTCTATTAATAAAATCTAACTTTTTATTTAATAAAGTTATTTTTGTCAAATTAAAAAAAAAACAGCACTCATACGCCTCTTAACAACAACAACGACAATTATCCAACTTTACTCATCAACTTTATTGTGGAAAAGAGACCAGATTTATAAGTGCACAAAGCTTATATAAAATTTTTCAATGTCACGTGATCGATAACTTCAGCTTCAACCTTTTTATATATTTGTCAGTTTGTCAAATTTGTAAGCAAAACTGTACGTTTTTATTTATTTTCGGTGTTCTTATAGAAAAGTACGTTGCCCTATTTACCACTTCCTACAGTATTTAACTGATTTTTGTTCAAAATAACAAAACGACTTATTTAAAAAATAGAACAAATGATGAAAAAAATCTAACGACATGACGTTATATTTACAAAAAAAAATTGTTTCCCATTTTTCTTATTTACGCAGTTATCATTTTAATGGCTGCTAATAATTTTTTTTTTATTTATTGCAAAAATAAAAACAAAACGTGACGATGTAAAAATATTTATCACATTTCACATTTAACCTCTTGTTAAATAATATTTTGTTTCAACAAAAATATAAATAAAAACAAAACCAAAATATAAAATAGTTTTTTTTTTTTGTCTAATTACTTAAGGAAATGACGCGTTATATTTTTATTTTCTTATTTGTAGTTTAAGATTTAATTAGTTTTTTATAAAACAGTTATTCAAAAATTTGCCGTATGTTTTTTCTTCTAATTAATTCTAATTATAAATTAATTTATTTTCTTCTTTTTGTTATACAAAAATTTTCGCGATTCAAAATGAAATTTATAAAAATTTTCAGATAATTTTTTTATTATAAATGTCAAGCATAATAACAGATTATATTTTTTTTTTTCTGTTCAATTAAAGATAGGTTTTATTGTTTTATTAATTAAAAGTCAAAAAAATATATATGTATGTAAGACTAAATACGATTTTTTGTATTTATTTGATCAAATTTTTAAAATTTGAATTTTTATTTAGAAAACCATTATTTGTTCATTGATTTATTGAACATTTTTTCTCTAGATGTTTTTCTTAATATTAGATTATAATAAATGTTACCTTAGCTTTAGATTTAGACTCAAAATTTAAAATTTGATCACTTTTACTTTAATTAAACTGTTAAAGATAACAAAAACTTAAATATAAAAAAAAAAAAAAAATAATAAAAACTTTGTAAATGAAAAATTTTTACAAAGTAATTTCACTTAAAATTTATAAACTGTGTTGTTTTGTCAAATATTAATTAATTAATAAAAAAAATTTCTGAATAATTTTTTTCTATAAAATTTCTATATTTATGCAAATAAATAATTAATTAGAATAGTAGGGATATTTTTTCATTGATAATAAATAAAATATTGTGTAAGTATTGAAAAAGAAATTTGTTGTATAAACAGTCCCCACTTAGTGACCGTGCGTTCTGGGTTCATCAGTGGTGTATTTGAATGTTTTATACCAGGGTGCAAACAATATCGAATCTTAAGTATTTCTTAGATACATTTTGTTAAAAAAAAGTCGAAAATTATTCTGTTCATCATTCAGATTTCCAAGCAAGGGGATAATTATGTTTGTCCGATTTTTTTTATTTAAACTTAAATTGAATATATTTATATATGAGACTTTTACATTCGAATTCATAAAATGAAAGAGCCCAAGAAATGCCTAGATCAGGCTATGCAAGGCATAGACAGTATTTGTACGATTGGTGGTGATATGATTGGAGAGCTAGTGGATTAAACACATGCAGAAGTGGAAACAACGATAACAAGCTGGAATCCTTCTTAGTGGATTTCTTTCAAAAATCCCAAGAGGAATAATAATTAATGGAAAATCTCACATCTAGTAAAAGCCAAGGCTGTCTATATTTATTTGTGATTACGAAATTGATACGTCATCAATTGATTTTATAGCAATTAGAATTCATAGATTTTATTTCTAATATTTTTAAAAATATATACAGATTTCGTTCCAGGTTACTTTACGACATTGAACTTTAAATTCATTTAAATACAAGATTACAAAATAAGATAATTATAATCTTAGTTTCTGTTTATATTTTAATTTTTAATTTAATAATAGCCACAAGCAAATTATTAAAACATTATATGAAAATAAAATGGCAAATTATTGTTTTGTATTTATTTTTAAATAAATATGAATTCATTTTACTTATCAATCGAAATTAAAGAAAAATAAAATATATATATATATATAAATATGAAAAATGTTTTAATTATGCAAATAAACAAAATTGATAACAATATTATTCAAAATAATCTTATTTTGTGAATTATTCATTATCCTGTAACAAATTAATACAGTTCGTAATAATTTAGCCTTCCTAATTTCATTATTTAATCTTCTTAATTATATTTTAATAATGAATCTGACTAGAGCTTTTAATACTTTCTGAATATTTTTCTAAATTTCCAGGATCATAAATCATTTGCACATGTAAAAAATACTGAAAACCAAAACATTTAATTAATAAATTATTTCATCACAAAAAGATTATTTTATTATTTAATAAAAAAATACATGCGTAAATTATTTAATTATTCTTTGTTTTATAATAATTTATTGATAAAAGTTTCCTCAAAATGTTAAAATGTTATCTCTACGTTTTTGGGTAAAATATATTTATTTGCAACGTATTTTCCGTTATTATTATATTTAGTTCTAATCACAAAATATTATATAATAATCATGTGTTCTAATTATTAAGATTATTTAATTATCTAATTATTTATTATTAAAACTTTATAAATATTCTAAAAATTATTTATTTTATTGTACAATTCTTCTTAAGCTTTTACGGTTTCGTACTTTATATAAAAAATATTTACAGTAAAATTATTATCGTAGCGTAGACAACAATCATTAGTCAGCAAACGAGATATCACAAGAAATTAAATTGTGTCACCGGTTAAATGAATAAAAGTGACAATTGGAATTTACAAAAATATGTCAGTGCAAAATAAAATATAAGTATTTATGCAAATTCTTAAATAGCTTTAGAGACTTATGTTTTATAAAGGATTATTATTATATTTAATTAATATAATAATTATATAATTATTATGACTTTTATAAATGTATTTATGATTTGTTTGTTTTTATTTTAAAACGGCGCAATGTCATGTCATGTCATAACAAAACAGCTGTCAATGTGAAAAATTATTGTTGCATCTATAGACAGTATTATTATAAATAAAATTGATTAATTAATATAAAAATGTAATCGTAGAAAAAACGGAAAATTTGTAATTAAATTTAATAAAGAAGTTTCAAAAATTAAACTTATTTAAAAAATAAAATAGAAAAAATGTCACAGCTCCTTGCCAATAAAAAAATTAATACATTCGTGTATTTATTTATAATAACAATATTATTTAGTGGAATATATATTGTGTCATCTGATGAAGTACAACATGTTACATCGGAAAGAACAGAAATATACCATAATATTACTACACCAATTGTGGTTGAGGAAATAGTACAAGAGGAACACGTAATACCTAATGTTACACAAAAAGTTGTTGAAGCGGTATTGCCCGGCAAGAAAGCTGTGGAACAGGAGCATAACAGTTCCATGTCAATATTTTTTGTATTATGTGTGATTGCCTTAGGAATACTATTAATTCACATGATGCTTCAAACTGGTTTTCAATATTTACCAGAGAGTATTGTTGTTGTTTTTTTGGGTGCACTCATTGGCCTAGTGATCAATTTAATGTCAATAAAGAATATAGCAAATTGGAAACGTGAAGAAGTATTTTCACCAACGGCATTCTTTTTAGTTTTATTACCACCGATTATATTTGAATCTGGATATAATTTGCACAAGGGCAACTTCTTTCAAAATATTGGGTCAATATTGGTGTTTTCAATATTTGGAACCGCTATATCAGCTTTTGTAATAGGAGCCGGAATTTATTTACTTGGACTAGCTGATGTGGCCTACCATTTGAATTTTATGGAATCATTTGCATTTGGTTCATTAATATCAGCAGTAGATCCTGTTGCAACAGTTGCTATATTTCATGCACTTGACATTGATCCAGTTTTAAACATGTTGGTTTTTGGTGAAAGTATTTTAAATGATGCTATTTCAATTGTGCTAACCACAACAATTATGGCAACCGCAGATCCATCTGTAGTTAATAGTAGCACAGGTGACGCTATTTTATCAGCGATTAAAACATTTTGTTTAATGTTTTTCGCATCAGCTGGGATTGGTGTTATTTTTGCATTAATTAGTGCACTACTGTTAAAGCATGTCGATTTAAGAAAACATCCATCTCTGGAATTTGGTATGATGTTGGTTTTTACTTATGCACCATATGTTCTTGCTGAAGGGATTCATTTATCTGGTTTGTACTCAATTAATTTATAATTTCATATAAATAAATTATTTATTGCTTTTTGCTTTTCTAGGTATTATGGCAATTTTATTTTGTGGTATCGTCATGTCTCATTATACCCATTTCAACTTGTCAACAGTAACGCAAATCACTATGCAACAAACTATGAGAACATTAGCATTTATAGCTGAAACTTGTGTATTTGCTTATCTGGGCTTGGCTATTTTCTCCTTCAAGCATCGTTGTGAAATGGCACTTGTCATTTGGTCCATTATATTATGCTTGATTGGACGTGCTTGCAATATATTCCCATTAGCATATATTGTTAATAAATTTCGGGAACACAAAATAACAACTAAAATGTCATTTATAATGTGGTTCTCTGGGTTACGTGGTGCCATTTCTTATGCATTATCCTTACATTTGGATATGTCCAGTGATGAGACTCGTCACGTCATTATCACGACAACGCTTATTATTGTCTTATTTACAACATTAGTATTTGGTGGTTCAACTATGCCACTATTAAAATATTTACAGGTAATTAGAAAATTTTTTAATATTTATGCTGAACTAAAATTTATTCAATTACTTTAGGCTGGTAAAAAAATAAAAAAATCTACACGGCTACAGCGTGGAGGACGTCGTAGACGTGAACAATCAATTTCATTAAGTAAAACACGTGAATGGGGCCAGGCAATTGATTCAGAACATTTATCTGAATTAACTGAGGAAGATGAAATTAGTTTTTCTAAGTCAAGTCTTGGTGGATTTGCACGTTTAGATAGAAAATTTTTAACTCCATTCTTTACACGACAATTTACGCATCAAGTGATTAACATTAATTAATATTATTATATTTAATTATTGAAATGAAATTATTTATTTTAATTTTAAGGAACTCCATGATTGTAAAAGCCAAATGACAGACTTAACGAATAAATGGTATCAAGCTATTCGCATAACCCCAGAGCATAGTGATGATGATGGCATGAATTCTCAAGCAGATACACCGTCAACTAGTCGTACTACCCTTAATCCTACAAAGTAAACAAAATGATTAAAGTATTATTGAGTGAATTAATAAGTCGATAACAATTTTATCATAAAGAATACGAGTTGTGGCTGTGTTTATTGATGCTATTAGTTTATTTAACAAAACAAATTGACCAAATTTAAAAACAAATATAATGTTACTTAAAATGCTTATTTATACATGAAATTATTTTATTTTATTATACTTTTATATAAAAACAAAAAAAAGCATGTGTATATTAAATATATAACTTTACCCTTTATGTAAATTATTAGCCAAATAAATTATTAATCAAATGCATTTCGTTTTTATTTCAATTTAATTGATTTAATTTAAAATCTTTGTTTTAGAAGCAAAAATTTTATTTAAACTTTTGCTTGAGAAACTAGTGCCATCTTTAATTCACCACTAAATTTATGGTTAATTTATATTTTTAAATTATTTTATAAAATATAAATTTACAATTTATGTAATATTCTTAAATAAATAGTTAAAATATAGTAATAGAATTTAATTATTTACATTTTTAAATTAATTATAGATATTGAGTTAAAAAAATAATACTTATTTTGACTCTCGATTATTTTCTATAGTTAGTATTTCCGTCCGCCATTAAAATTCTTTCATTTCGTGATATGGTGTCCGCATAGGTAAGATTTTGATAATTGTTAAATAAAAATTAAACAAAAACATATAAATATTGTTTTTTATATTTAAAAATAGTATTTATATTATAAAGAAAATAATTATTAGTTTGAAAAATTTAAAGTTTGCTTAAAATACTAGATATTTTAATGGAAAATATTTAATTGAAATATTTTGACGTGAAGAAGCCACATGGTTGTTTTTTATAATTATAATTGTGTGAATTGTTTATTGGTAAAGTTGTTTTTTTGTTACATAGTTCTTTTTTATCTAATATTTACGTATTAATAAATAGAATTCACTAATTTATAAGATTAAAGTAAATTTTATTCGTGAAATGCATTAAAAAAAAGATAAATACATAACCAAACAAATAGTACATAATAGTGATTACTGTTGAGTGGGATATCCAATAATAATTACCTCTTTATATGACTTTAAATTAGTATTTTAAGTGCATTTGTTTGTATTTTGTTTAATTACATTAACGGTAAGTAGAGCTATTCTATTATACTATTGAAATTAGTTATGAAACTACACTATTTTAGTGTCATATTCAGAGATTGGTTTTCCATTCAAACGGGCATTACTAAAACAAGTTATTATCTATTAATTAATGTAATACACATGTTTTAGTTTTAAAATCCTAGATTTCTGAATAATGACCAACTAATGTATAACATTTCCTTTTTGTTTTGTTAATTTTTAGACACTCATATCTACATTATAACATTTAACAAAGGGTTCAGAGATACAAAATAATTCAAGATGCCACAAAATGAATATATGGATCGTCACCGTAAGTTACACGGTAGACGGTTAGATTATGAAGAACGTAAACGGAAAAGGGAGGCTCGTATGCCAAAGGAGCGAGCAAAGATGGCTAGGAAATTAAGAGGGCTTAAAGCTAAAATATTTAATAAGGAGCGTCGTAATGAAAAAATACAAATGAAGAAAAAGATCCAAGCTCATGAAGAAAAAAAAGTTAAAAAAACAACAGAAAAAGTTGAAGATGGTGCAATTCCAACATATCTATTGGACAGAGGTATTCAGTCAAGCGCTAAAGTACTGTCAAACATGATAAAACAGAAAAGAAAGGAAAAAGCTGGAAAATGGGATGTACCTATACCAAAAGTACGAGCACAATCAGATGCCGAAGTATTTAAGGTTCTTAAATCTGGCAAAACGAGACGTAAAGCATGGAAGCGTATGGTAACGAAAGTGACATTTGTAGGAGAAGACTTTACTCGCAAACCTCCGAAATTTGAACGCTTTATCCGACCAATGGCCCTTCGTATGAAGAAATGTCACGTTACACATCCAGAATTGAAGGCCACATTCCACCTGCCTATTATCGGCGTAAAAAAGAATCCCAGCTCTCCGATGTTTACTAGTTTAGGCGTGATCACAAAGGGAACAGTAATCGAAGTCAACATTTCAGAATTAGGTTTAGTGACACAATCAGGAAAAGTCGTATGGGGAAAATATGCCCAAGTTACGAATAATCCAGAGAACGACGGATGTATTAATGCTGTTTTGTTAATATAAAATTACTTTGTATTTTCTTTATTTTGTAAATCATGAACCTAATAAATAAAAAAAATAAAAAAATTATTTTTCCTACTTTTTTTTTTATACAATAAAAACCTTTTACCTTATCTGTCGCCTCGTTTGTTTGTTTTAATTAACATGCTAATATTTTTCTTTATTTTTATTTATATTTATAGACAAGCAGCCATCATGCAGATTTTCGTTAAAACATTAACTGGTAAGACAATTACCCTAGAAGTAGAGCCCTCTGATACTATCGAGAATGTCAAGGCCAAAATCCAAGACAAAGAGGGAATTCCACCAGATCAACAGCGTTTAATCTTCGCTGGAAAACAATTGGAGGATGGACGCACTTTATCCGACTACAACATTCAAAAGGAATCAACTTTACATTTAGTCCTTCGTTTACGTGGTGGTGCCAAGAAACGTAAGAAGAAGAATTACTCTACCCCAAAAAAGATTAAGCACAAAAGGAAGAAGGTCAAGCTCGCTGTATTGAAATATTACAAAGTTGATGAGAATGGCAAAATCCACCGATTACGTCGTGAATGTACAAGTGAGAACTGTGGTGCTGGTGTCTTTATGGCAGCTCACGAAGACCGTCATTACTGTGGCAAGTGCAGTCAAACCTTCGTCTTTTCCAAACCAGAAGAAAAGTAAAACTATAAATCAACAAGAGGGGGGTAATTTTCTTTAATTAAGATAAAATACTGTAAATTGAAATCAAGTAAAATAAAACTAAAACTTTTAATTTGATTTGAAACAATTATCTTTTATTTATTAAAATAGAAATTTATTATAAAACAAAAAAAAAACACTTTATTGGTAAACTAAAATAATGAAATTAGGAAGAAAATCGTTGCAGCTTTATCTGTACTTCGCGCAAACAGTCGATCAATGGTTTCGTCTCTGGCTTCGTGTACAGCTGATTCAAGCAGGCTGATATTAGATCCTGAGCTTTTGCGAGAACCCTACGCCTATAAGAAATAAAAAAATAACACATAGACTTTGAGACTAGTTGGGAGATAAACTTCTTACCGATTGCGCATCGACATCTGGTTAGATTGCGATGCCAAAATAGTAACAAGACGTGATGATGATTGCACTAAATGCCATTCATTTCCTTCAGTTGACCAAATGCGTTCGTTCATTGAAATCATCCTTGAATAAATATCTAATAATAACTCAATATCTAAATCCATGTCAACTAATGCATCAGGAACCGGGGATTGCTCTAATTTCAAATGGCAGCATCTTATCTCTAATTCTCGCACAAGAAATGCTAATGGGAAACAATGTCCAGAATTTCCATACTCTCGGGATAAACTTTGTACTTTTGTTAACAGACGTATTGATTTTTTATACGGCGTCAATAGGTTCGCACTGTCATCTGTAAGCTCATTATCAATAATATTTATCCATACAGATTCTATCAACAACGGATCATTATGATGGGAGCAATTGAGTATGGTTAATTTGCATTCCCAAAGATTTATGAGATTATTCTCAGTAAAATCGGTGTACAACTCTGTAATGTTATATAATTTATTATTTAATTGGGTGATTAAATGCCGTTTTATTTGTATATTTTGCTGTGAATCAATGTTTAACGATTCAATCTTGTCTAATATTAATTTTTGTATTCTGGCGATCTCTAGTTTATCTTCCAAGTCCTTTGATAGAACCCCATTATGTGATGAATATCCAATTGTATCGCTACGCATACACATAACCGCTCTGGCTAAATATTCAATACGTTGCTTCAATAAAATAGAATCAGACTCCATTGAGGCAAGATTGTCTAATATTTTAGCAGCAGCCGCATGCTGACCATTACGTTCATAATATTTCCATAATAAATCAGCCAACGCTAAATTCTCAGGTGTATTTGCAACGGATCGTCCTAAAAATTCTCCCAATGATGGCTCAGTAATGCCCAGCAATTCACTTAATAGTTGATGTGTTAACAACCATTCATACACGGAAATGTGCAACAATTGATCATTCGTTTGTAGTGCTAATTGAACAATTTTTAATATCTAAAATAATAAAAAAAAAAAAATAAATAAATAATTAACGAATAAAACAAAAAGGTTTGAATATTTAATATTTACTTGGGTATTGATATTTTTCTCTTTATCCTGTATTATGAAGCCACAATGATTTATGTCAATATTGCTGTTTTGCATTGTATTATTGGCGTTTGATAAATTTTGATAAACCTGCTCCAACATATATTTAATCTCCTTGTAACAATCTCGTCTATCAATTAAAACAAGTATTAAATTTTAATAATAATACAAAAAATAAATAAAACTTACTTTGCTGTATAGCATAAATATCCCTCCTGATCCTCAATTGGTTCATTATTACGATAATAATGTAAACCCGATTCATTCGGGTCAACCTTTTTACCAAACTCATAGCATAACTCAATAACCCCTTGATAAAAATTAGAAGCGGTAAATTGTTGGCAAATATTGGATAATGGCAAAAATGGTGCCGCATCTTTGCACAATCTCAATGCAGTTGATAATTTTTCTTGTTTTTCATCGTTGTCTGTACATATTTTTGACATCATTAAAATTTCAGTTGCCTTATGAGAAATCGCATCCTCATGACGATACAAACTAGGGCATACATCACGTAATTTTGATGAAATTGAACCGACACTAGCATTATCAATTAAATATGTTGATATTAGTGAATCAATTAATAGAGCACAAGTGTCCAGACGTGATAATATCAAATCCCTGTAAAATAAATAAAATTAATTTTTACTCTTAATAAAATTAAAAATGTTAACGGTCTTTAAGGTCGATTTTACCTGAATGTGCAAGCACCTAAACTATGCTGATGCTCTTTTGGTAACGTCTGAATAATCACATGTAATTGATGTTCACATAAAATTTTCCAAAGTGACATTACTTCACAGACGTGCTCTAAAATTAAAAGACAAAAAAAAAATCGGTTGGCAAAAATATGGTTTAGCACTAAAATTACAATGGCTATATCTAACTTATAAACCGATTTAATGAATCTAAGGATTTTTTCTCCTCAGCATGTGCTTCTTCTGATGTATTTTTATGATGCTGATGTCTCATTAAATCATTTTGATAATTCATATTTCCACCACTTATTGGTGTAACATTAAAATTACCCTGATTGTTATTATGATGACTATGTCCCGAAAACTTTTGAATAATTCCTAAAGGGAAAATTTAATTTAATTAATAAAACTTGGTAAATACAGTATGATATGAACATACCCGCAATGTTATTATCTAAAAATTGTTTTAATGAATATAAATCATCTAAAATATTTGAACAGTCCTGTTGAGTTATAAGACTATACATCTGAAATAAGATTAATAACGATTAATTAATTAACAAATATTAATAGCATAATCACTTACTTTTCCATCGATACAACGTTTTTTCCATATCGGACGCAACAATCGCGATATATGCAAATACAATCCAGCATGTTTTGCTGAATAATTTATATTTGATTCCGTTTGTGAATTGTTAAAACTTGGATTAATATTTTGTACTGAAATTTATTTTGTTTGCCATTAATATTAAATTAAAATAAAATAAATAAAAAAAAAAAATAATTACAAGAATTTGATGGAAATTGTGTTTGTTGCATTAAACTTTGTTGTACAGATGTAGCTGGCCGTGTAAATGGTGTTGACATAAAAACTCTTGGATTATTGTGTAACGGATCTAAAGTAATGAAAACAAATTAAAGTAAAATAAAAAATTTAATTAAAAAAAAAAAGATTTACCAATAAAAGTTGTTGAAGCATTCATTAGTGCTGCTTGATTATTTAAATAATTCCCACCGAAAAACGGTTCTCCACCATATAATAAAAATGCTTGAGTAGCCCACATAGTTATTTCTGAGCCACGTAATGATTCCATACATGCTAATAATATACTAGTTGCACAGGCTTGCGGTTCACTCTGAACCTGAAAATAAGCTTTAACGGCTTCATGATGGGGACCCTGGCATGCAATCAATAATTGTTTTAACAAATCAATAGGTTTTAGCAAGGAAACAATGTGAGCGCCTTGATTTGTTAGCATGACTACTTTCTTTGCTGTTCTTGCATTCTTAATCGGATTTTTTATCAATGTTCCTATGTCTGCAAATATATATTTTAATTATAATTTATATTTTACTAATTAAATAAAAAAAATTACTTTTTTGCTTGACTTCAGCAATAGCCCATACTTGGCCATCAAGTGGCATAAATGTAGAAGATTCAGCTAAATATTGTCGCATCGGAAATGGTTCTGAACTTAAGGACCATAGTAAATCTTGTTCTTGTTGTGGACTTGAAACTATTAATAATGTACCTTGACTATAATAAGCAGCATGAACGTCTTTTGGTTTACCAATTGAAGCATTTGGTGTATAACCTGGTGGTAAACGTACATGTAACATATATAAACCATTCGGTCGATTTGATTCAACAGCAGTTATTGCCATTGTTTGAGCTTGATAATTTTGTATAATTTGTATTGTGGAAAAATAGAAACGAACTCCTTTTTGTGTGACTGCTAATAAATGTAAATTTGGACAATCACTTTCTGATAATGCACATATTGCTGTTACTGGTTTAAAAACAGATGCGTCAACCGTTCTACAAAAAATATTAAAATAAAATTAATTTTCAAAAATATACGTTATTGAACTACTTACTTTAAAACATTTGCAGCATAATTGGAAATATCATTTTGTGATAATCGCGCAAGTCGACGCATAGAATTGCAATCCGAACTAATATCCCAAGCTTCTATAGCACCCTTTTCTGTTAATAAGTATAATAATTTTCGACAATTATCTATAGTTAACTTTGATATTGAGTCTGTATCCTGAAAGTTATATAAATATTCAATTAGATTCAATTAAATTTTTAAATAATTTTATTTTATTATTATATACATACTGAAAACACTTTTAAAAAACCCGGCACCATATACGACATTAAACTTTGTGAATGATTAATTTTTTTACTACGTTTTCCAAACCAATTTGATTCAGCTTGATAAACAATTTCATATAAACAACCATCACGGCCACCCATAAATATACGTCCATCATCTGTTCCTTCAATAGAAGTCATTGCCACATTATCAGTATTTAAAATAAATATTGGCTTATTCATTAATTGCATTTCTTCAAATTGATTTGAATTTTGTAGTGCTATACGATTAGGTGACTGAATCGTTTTTGTTGAATCACCAAAAGTTACGCCAAGCACAACAATTTCAATTGGAGTTGTAATTATCAATAAATATTTTACGTCTGATATAAAAACACCTGGCTTTGGAGTAACTAAGCCTACGCTTACTATTAAATGGTTTAAACCATCGAAATATGCAACATCACGTGAATTTTCATATGTCCAAATCTGTAACACAAATATTTAATAATTTTATACACAAAAAATTCAACTGGTTATTTTACATAAATATCTGAATCAATAGTAAGCCAAGCACGTCCTATCTCAGCAAATAAACCCATCATACAATGGCATTTTATATCTAAAAATTTAATTTATGTTATTATTACTGGAATTGGTCTAAGTATATGTTCAATTAATTACGTTTAAAATGTTCCATAATTTCAGGTGGAATAGGAACTTTATTAACAGTTGCCAATTGATTTAATGTTTTCAGCCCCATTGATAATGTTGATAAGTTTTGATAGTCATAATCATTTAAACCACTAGCAGTGGGCATCATATGCTGGCTTATGCCAGTTACCTATAACAAAAATGATTTGTAGGTTATGTTTACCGGCAAAAAATGCTTTTCAGATCAAAAGGTTAATATTAATTAAAAAGGTTAATGTCAGAAAATAACATTCAAATAAATTAATAGAAATAAATTAAAAACCTCTAGCAAACTAGGCATTGATACATCATGCATATCATGACGATCTAGCATATTTCCTGCAAATTCTAAACTATCTGGTTGATTAATCATGTCTGATATACTCATTTTTTGCAATCTTGTATAGAATTGTTTTACACTCAAACCAATTTTTTAAATTTTATAAATACAATAAATTTAATAACAATATTTTACAATTATTTGCATAACTTTATACAAGTTTAATTTGATGGCACTTAACAAGAACAGTCAGATTTCGCGCTTGGCAGTTAAAAGTACTGCCAGATTAACATTAATAAGGTCATTCAGCAATTATAAACTCAGCTGTTCCCTACAGCAAATTGTAGAAAGATTTTAAATTTAAATTAATAATAGCCTTAGTTTATTTATTTTATAATTTAAATATATATTTATTCCAATATTTATTTACACATATCATGTATTATTTTGAATAATTATATTTGTAAAATGCAGAAATAATTTATGTTCATATTTTAATGAAAAACATCCATAAAAGGAAAACTGGCTTTGGTAGGTTCTCCTAAATCAACTAGAAAGCACACAGTTCCAGCAATTCCTTCATATAAACTATAAGGCCGATCGGGAACTCTTGCATGTCTCAAAAAGTCCTTATTTGTAAGAAAATTCATGAATTTTAATGCTCTATGCAAATATTTTGGATTGTTTGTTAAACGATAGAGTATTAAAAAAACATATCCATTTCCAGCAATACCATGGCATATTCCGGGACCTTTTAATAATAAACCTTTATTCCAAACTAATTCGCCAGCAAGAATACAGGCATCCAAATACTTTTGCTCCTTGAAAAGTAGGTAAGATTTTGCAAATAGATAAATTATACCTGGAGCGCCATGACACCAATGAACTAATCGTTTTTCTCGCAAGTCATTTAGTTCTATTGGAAAATTTCCTTCATTGTCTTGTAGCTCTACAATAATTTTTTTTAATTTAAAAATAACTTTCAAAAATAAATATGCATGATTTAATAACAATTATCGTTAAATTACCTAGAAACTTATCAATAGTATTTTTTATATCTTCAAATACATTAGCAGGTACGTTTGAAAAATTAGTATTTCCAGATTTTCTCTTAAACCATGGTGACTCTAATAGCATATGAAGTATTGACGTAACGCCATGAGCAGCACCCAAATATTCAGTGCCATGATATTGATATGATAAGGGTAGATATGAATTTGTTTTTTTAGAATAATCTCTACCACTTTGTACTATTGATTCGCAAATTTCAATTATTTTATGATCATCAAATGGTGTTTCAACAACATAATAGTTTAACCAATATATCCCACTTAAAAATCCTGCTCTTCCAACTAGAACCTCGTCACTTCCATTTCTACTGAATTCAGTTTTACATACTTCAAAACCACTTGAAAAGTTTTGTAGATCACTCAAGTATACGGTTCTATTATTTGTGGCTGCACTAATAGCCAAAGATACTGCATTTATACCTGCATTTCCACATAAAAATGCACACTTATCGGATGCTCGTTTTTGATGATTTTTTGCACTTAATTTTGCATTTTCAATATATTTTAAAGCGTATTTTAAATTATCAAAAATTCCACTAAATTGTCGACTTTTTGACAATTTATAAAACATAAATGCGATTCCTAAAATGATAAATAAAAAATTTATTAAGGAACATAAAAACTAAAATTTTATATTAAAGAAGCACTAACCAGAATTTCCAACATATAAATCACCTCTCTCATCATCCATGGAATTAGATAATGTATTAATTAATATTTCGTTTACATATTGTTGTATTAAACCAATTATCGTATTGTAATCAATATCAATATTTTTACCATCATAATCAGGATAAGGATTATTAAAATATCTCTCTGAGGAAGACATTCTTCTCAGTAAACGAGATATTTTCTGAAATAATATTTTTTTACAGAAATTTGTGTAAATATTAAAAAAAAAAATTATTTTTGATTATTACTAAACTAATTATTGTTTGTTTATATTTCGTATTTTGTTTTTAACATTGACGTTTCGTTATTTCGATAAATATTGTCGTTCAAAATTGTTAAGACTGTATAAATCTGGACTGAATCAATTTCACGATATAAAAATAATAATACATTTTACATGAAACATAAAACTATTAAATTTATTTTATTTCCTATTATCAAAACTATGTAATGAATACTATGATATTTGTTAAAATACTTTTTTTTAAATAATGCCAAATAGTTTGTATAAATCCATTTATTCCAAAATTGCATCACATAAAATGTCTTAAAACCATAAATTAATTATTATGATAATTAACATGCAATTTTTTTTCAAATTCTTGTCATAAAACGAGGTGGAATAGCGATCCGATACATTTTTTCACGATACTTTAAATTTTTTTCAAACATAAATAAAAAGCTTGCATCAAAAGCGAAGTTTACAAGCTGGTTAAAATATCTCGTGACTATTACAACGTTTCATGTTTTATATAAATCTAATCAATAAAATTACTGAAATTAAACAGTAATAGATCCTTAAACAGAATAAACAAATAATTTATTATTAACTTAAACATGCTAATGTGTAATTAAATTAGTAAAAGTATGTATAATTTAAATATTATCAAACATATCATTAAAAATATCATAACATACAATTTATTCATATATAAAATAATGTGGTGCTCCTTAAGAGATATCAATTCTAAAGAAGTTTCTTGTTGAAATCAGTTTCAATAATAATAATAATAATGAAAACGGATACAAGCTTTTTCCTTATTTTTTTATTATTTTTAAACTTTATTTTTATATATTCTTCTGAAAACACAAGTTTTTATCAATTAATAATTGAATTAACTAAATCTTTAATTGCTAATGATAAAAGTCCTATAACTATTGTGTTTGCTGGATTTTGGCAAATTGAACAACAATTACAATTTGCCCGGAATATAAAAAATCAAATTTTATTTCAAAAATCTATGGAATTTGATAACAATGATCATATTCATAAAAATAGTGTTTTATTTTTTGTTGATTTAAATCATGCGAAGAGTGTTGAGTTTATTAACAAGGTACGAGTTCTAGAATTAGAAGAAATAACAAATAAATACTTAAATATTACATTTCTTAATAGATAAATCCAGTATATTTGAGACATCCCTATCGTTGGATATTAATAAATAAAACCGAATTGTTATCTAATGAACCAAAAATGATAAATAAACATGAAATTGAATTTTCATTGGGAAAACTTGATATATTTACTGATAGTAATATAATTCTTTGCGATTATGATAATGATAAGAAATTTTTACTAGAACAATGCAAGTATTAATTAAACAAAATTAACATAAATTAGTGATTTAATATTTATTATAAATTATTATAGATTACAAAAATGATAAAAATAGTGTTTTAATTAAAGAAGATTATGGTTTATGGGATCATCAAATTGGATTAACTGATTTTCGTAAAACAAAAATATTATCTCGTAGGCGTAGAAATTTAAATAAAAGAACATTAACATCCAGCGTTGTTACATTAAGCGACGATACTTTAAATCATTTGGATGATTATGTGTAATAAAGAGAAATCCTATATTAAAATAAATTTATTTTTGATTTTTATATTAATTCTGTTTAGAGATCCCCATATTGAGCCAACAACAAAATTAAATTATATTTTTGTGAATTATTTATTGGATACAGTGAATGCAACTAAAGCATTTATATTTACACATACTTGGGGATACTTAAATAATAAAACGAATGAATGGAGTGGTATGATTGGTGATTTATTACGTAATGATGCTGATATTGGTGGTATTTTGTTTTGAATCAATAATTTAAAAAATTAATTAACATTATTAAACATATTTTAGGTACAGCATTATTTTTTACAGCGGATCGTGTTCCAATTATTGAATATATATCAATGACAACCGTATCTAGGACTGCATTTGTTTTTCGAGCACCACCATTAACTTATACGTCCAACATTTATGGTTTGCCATTTAGTACAATGGTTTGGATTTGTTGTGTTTTATTAGTTATTATCTCTTCGCTTGGCGTTTTCTACTTCTTAAAAATGGAACAAACAATAACAATCAATAAAGATGAACAGGAAGTAAATATTAACTTGTTGTCATAATTAGCAAAACTCTTTATATAGTGCGTTTTCTTAAATAGGAATTTTCACGGCCTAGTGATATTATTTTATTGGTAATAGGTGCTGTATGTCAAATGGGTTCTAGTTTTAATCCTAAATTAACATCAATCAGAATTATAACAATTTTCTTATTTGTGGCAGTATTATTTTTATATACATCGTATACAGCAAATATTGTAGCATTATTACAATCACCGACGAAAAGCATAAAAACATTAAATGATTTATTGCATTCTGATATTAAAATGGGTTCAGAAGATTTACTTTATAATCGTCATTATTTTAAAGTAATTTATTTAAATTTAATTCATATTAATTAATTAATTGATTTATTTTAAATATAGGTTGCAAGTGATCCAGTAAAGAAAAATATTTACAACAAGAAAATTGCACCGCCACAATCTAAAGAAAATTTTTTTAATCTAACATATGGTGTTGCAAATATACGAAAAGGTTTTTTTGCATTTCACATGGAACTTGGTTCTGGTTATAAGATTGTTGAGGAAACATTTTACGAGCATGAAAAGTGTGGCTTAATCGAAATAGATTTTCTTAGTGTATTGTATCCCTGGTTGGCTATACAAAAGAATTCAACGTTTCTTGAAATCTTAAAGATAAAGTATTATTAGATTCTTAAAGAAATTATTTACTACCATCATTTTATAATAAATTTAATTTATTTCCAGTTTGTTTAAAATTCGTGAGCATGGTCTACAACATAGAGAATTATCTAAAATGTATACAAAAAAACCAATATGCGTTGCAACTGGACAAAATTTTGATAGTGTCCGTATTACAGATTGCTATGCTGCATATATAATACTCTCATTTGGATATATTGTTGCTTTTTTATTAGTTTTATTTGAAAAATTATCTATATACAAAAAATTTCAAGTTGCTTTACATTATCTTAAAAATACATAAAATTTTAATTAAAACAATTACGTGTATAGTAGAAAACATGACTATGCACATTTATGGTTAGTATATAAAATTGTATCAAAGTTGTAGGTAAAAACTACGATTTTAATTATAATTTGACAATATTTCTATCCAACCATATACTAATTTGATGTTAATTATTTTTATATATAAACAACAAATTTAAATCATAAATTTACAAATACAATTATTTAAAATTATATAAAATAATACAAATAAATAAGCAATACATAATCACACTGATATAATTTTATCATTTTAAATAATTTAAGAAATATTATTATCAAAAAATAAATAAAAGTTTTCACAAATTAAAATATTTATATTTATTATGATTGTTGTGCTTCCTACATATACACACGTATGCATAATCTATATGTAAAAAAAAACACGATAAATATAAGAAAACATATTAATATTTATTTCTTTTTAAAATAAATATATTATTATATATTCACTTTTTAATTAAAATACAACGATATCACTTGTTAGACTTGAACTTTACTCTTTGCATTTATTTGTACTACATAAAACTAAACATAAAATTTACTTTCTAAAAATGTACATTTTTATTATAATTTATCTACACATAAACTTAGGTAATACCTAAATTATTTAATATTTTTGTTTCAAAAATTCTAAAACCTTTGGCCAAATTTCATTTGATGTACGACCAGTAAATTCATTAAGGATGTTATGGGTTTTATAAAATTCTAGGACCGGTTTTGTTATACTTTCATAAATTTCTAAACGTTTTTGAACAGCTTCAGGTTGATCATCCGGTCGTTGTACTAATGGTTCACCAGTTTCATCATCATGAAATGGTACTTTAGGCTCATTGAATCCAATATTATATACTCGACCACTTGGTAAATGTACCCAACGGCTTTTAACTCGATCTATTATAACATCAAAGGGTACTATCAAGTTTAACACTGTGTCAACTTTATGTTTATTCCATAAATGTTCAGCTTGTGCTTTAGTACGTGGAAAACCATCTAGTAACCATGAATTTCCACTGGCACTTATTTCATTTGATACAGAACTCGTAACTAAATCATCAGGAACTAATGCACCTACATCCATATATTTCTTAGCCTCAATACCGAGAGCAGTGCATTTTTCAATATTCTGTCGTAATATATCTCCACTGGAAATATGTTTTAAATTAAAATTTTTTATTATCCTTCCAGATATTGTCCCTTTTCCAGATGCTGGGGCTCCAATTATAATAGCACGAAAACCAATTTTTGTTGCCATTTTGATATAATATAATGTATACTTTGTTAATAAAATTAAATATAATATGTGCTTATTTGAAAAGCAATCAACATATTAATGTTTCCACATTTGTTTCGCTTTTCTTATTGGTCAACTTGCTGTTAGCAGGCTTTTCTTAAACTTTCTGATAAGAAGTTCGAATTTATAATACAGATGGCTGAAATGGTTTTATTATTGTATATACAATCAAAATTAATAAATATAATTATTTTAAATATTTGTAACCGTTATTAACAAAAATTTAAATAATTTAATGATTTAAATGAAAATTAGAACCGTTTAAAAATGGTGTTAAATAGAATCTAATTCAATGAAAATAGGATAAATAAAAAATAAAATATTTTTATTATTTTATCATATAGAGGGCACAATAGGTCTCTTTTCGAAAATAATCTGCGAAGAACATTGCAAGACGCCATTATATCCTTGGTAATTTTTTTCTAATCGCATAAAATAGAATTGGTTACAGAGTGGCGTCTTATAGTAATGTGTAAATATTTTGAAATATTTATATGAATAAAGAGTCATTAAAATAGTAATATTTAATAGTGCTAAGGAGTTAAATAATATAAAAAAGGTAATATAAATATAAAAACTAATAACTTGTAATTTAATATGTGGAAATATTTGCAAATTATTTTACTCCTCAAACAAACATCGGCCATTTTAATATACTTCTCGTAAATATCAATCAAATTTATATATTTGTAGATGAAAATATTTTATGTTATTTAATATGAAACATAACATTTAATCAAGAATGTTATTTATGAAAAATTAGTATTTTGCGTTGTAATTTTTTGACGGTCTATCCGCAATTGTGTAGTTGATTATAATATAACAAAAGGCGTGTAAAGTATTGTTCAGGACTATAATTTATTGATTTATTAGTATACACACTATATGTCTTAAATCAAATAATTATATAGTGTACCGGTTAATTATACCTTTAATCATATTAACTTAATGTTTAAAATAAAAATTGACTATACATTTTTATTTTAAACTTTTAACAAAGATAAGTATGATACATATCCAATTGAAATTCGCATAATTTGTTCAGGTCGATTAAATACAATGGACTTGTCTTCATCGCTTATTGCAAAGACATTAGGTTTTCATGGTCAACCATTGAAAAACATATGGGAAGGTGAACGAGGTGGAACTGAATTAAGAAATCTTGGAATTTCAAATCTAGATTATTCTGCGTATATTGCACGGCAAAAATATTTATTATTTCAAGATCATGCGAAACGTCTTAAGTTACATCAATTTATGATTAGAAAAGCACAAATATTGTTCGATAAAAATTTAACTAATGATGTGCATTCTTCTACACTGAAAGATGATGTAAAAGGTATTATATTGATATTTGATTGCAAGTGAAAAATTATATAATGTAATATTCGGAAATTTTTAGGATCATATGCAGTAATGCCGCCATATGAAACTTTTACGCAAATGGATAAAAATGAAAGAACACGGCATTTCTTTGAGGTAACTCAAATATTGTAAAAAAAAAAAAAAAAATAATGTAGCTTTATGTAAAATGAATCAATATTCTTTCATATGTCAGCAACTTCAAATGGGTGATATTGTGTATGGTACAGTAATAAATAAAGCTGCAAACGGCATGATATTAAAAATATTATTCACTATTGGTTCAACAACAAGATATCTAGCCGATTTAAATGTCAAGGTAAATGAAAAAAATATAAAAGTCTTGTCATTATATAAAGTTTTAAAAACTTATTTAAAACAAAATATATAATCTATTTTAGGCACTTTTACCGTTTTCAAATACTGTACCAGCGGTTGATAAAAACAATATATCCCGAGGTTATGTTGTTAATGATAATGTATGTTGTGAGGTAGTTGAAGTAATACCAGATGCTGAAAAAATGATTGTAGGAATGCAAGGAATTCATTCAAATAAACGCCATAATAATACTTACCATCCGTTAGGATCAATTTCTATAGAAGATTTTCCTTATCAATACAAGTAAGTTGCAATATCAAAAATATCTGGAATGAAATCTATTGAACAATTCTTTACTATTGTTCGTTCACTCGAAGGTTTGATATTTAAATGTCATTACGAAAAGTTGATAATTTTTTATAAAAATTATGTTTTAATATAAAACAAATAAATTTGTTATTAGATACATTTTGTCTATATTTATTTCATATATTTTAAATTTATTTAATATAAAAAAAAAAAATTAATTTCAGAATTTATTAACCATATATATTCAAAATAAATTATATTAATGTTATTAATAATATACATAAATAAATATTGAAAAACTTGACCTATGCAATAATTCAATAGTTGGATAAAAATTTTTTTATTAATTATGTGGTTTTTACATATGCTTTCATATAAATGGCCGATGATAAAATAAATGCAAATAATATTATTAGCAAAAGAAGGAAAAAAGTTATTTGTTTTCTAATTTTTTTTCTTGTTTATTTTAGATTAGCCGTCGAATCAAAGGGTGAATCATACTTTACATTGCTTGAAAAAACTCCTGGTTTTCATAATACATATTCAATTGAAAGGTTGAATATAGAATTAGGCCTAAGCTTTCAAGAACATTATACTAATATGTCAAGTATAAGAGGTCGATTTCCTCAACATGAATACGCCAGTGAAATAAGACAAGCTCAAGCAAGCAAATGGGCATTTAGGTATTATTTTTTATTTTATTTTATAGTATTTTTTTACTAAAGTATATTTTATTTATTAACAATTAAATAAACATGGAAAATAATTTAATTTTTTTATGTGTATAGGTCGGTAGCAGAAGGTATTGAACATTTCAAAGAGGGGCGTCATTCAGAAGCATTTCAGTGCTTAAATAAAGCACTTAGCATAGATCCCAGAAATGTTGAGGGTTTGGTAGCTCGTGGTGCTTTGTATGCTAATAGTGGCTCATTTAAAAAAGCAGTTGATGATTTTGAAACAGCTTTAAAACTGAATCCAAATCATGCAAATGCTAGAAAATATATGGGTGAAACATTAGTGGCACTAGGTCGAAGTTTTGAAGAGGAAAATAAAATAGATGAAGCTAAAAAAGCTTATCAGGATTGTTTGGCAATTATTCCGCATCATGAGGAAGCTCAAAATTCTTTAGAGTTTCTTAAAACTAAATCTGGTGGAATTGGAAAGCAATTAATTGAACCTGCTGAATTAATGCTACCTGGTAAATATATTTTATTTAATTTTTTTAAAAACGTACTTTATTAAACATTTATTTATCTTGCAGCTTTAAATTTAAATAAAGCCATTGATCAAAACAAATTGGAGAGAGAATCTCCAAGTAAAAGGGATTCTGAGTCACGCGGTAAAGATAAGAAGAATAAAAAGAAAAAATCTAAAAATCGACGACGTAGAAGTTCGTCGAGCACTTCGAGCAGTGATTCAAGTGATAGTACTGAATCGAGCAGTGATTCATCTAGCAGTTCAGACTCTAGTTCTAGTTCTGGTTAGTATTTTTTTTTTTTTTTTATAAAAATTGTATTTTTCAAGCAGTATTAATTTTCCAAGTCACATAATGAATTAAATGTTTTCATTATAAATCCTATTCCGTTTATTTCTAATTTGTGATGTTTAATATTTTTGTAGAAAAAGGTATTTATTTTAAGTCCAAAAAAGTTTTAAAAACCAGCAAATACAATATATATTGTGTATATATATTGCGTCTATATATATAATATTAATTTGTAGTAAAACAATTAAAAATTAAAATAAAAAAAACAATTAAATTGGATAATATAATAATACTATAAGAAGAAGACACCATCAACGCATGTTAATTCTTTTGTTCAAATCATCTGTAATGGCAGATTTTTGTTTTATATTTTAGCTTGATATATACACATTAAAACGTTTATATCATATAACAAAACATAAAAAAAAACTAATGAAGGTTAAATAAAAAAAGAGACTGGAATGAAATGAAAACACATTTCAAATGCTCAAATAAAAAATAAAAACGAATAATGGGAATAAGTAAAAAAAAAATATGAATGGAAAGAGGATCCTTAAATATATACAAATATATGAAAATTGAAACGTATTTAAATTAGCATTCCCTTTTTTATTGAATGGATTAATAATTGATGACACATTGATTTCCTTATAAATAATATTTTAGGTATAATTTACTTTCTTTATATATACAAAAAAAAAAATAGATGACATCAATTTATTTAAATTTTTTAAATACAAAAATAAAAAATTCGTACAAAATGAGAATGATAAACATATTACCATTGGTCTTACCATTGGTGGAGTAAAAATAACATACTTATAATAAGAGGTTCCAATTTTAAAATTCAGTATAGGAATTAAATTATGATCTCAAAAATAGGCTCTAAATAATTTTTTTTGTTTATTAAACTTTTAAGACAATGGCATATAATGGTTAAAAAAAATTATAAGTTGCTGATACAAAAAAATTATAAGGTGGTTAAATAATTATTAAAAACAAATTTGAATAAAGTTTTTTATGTATAATTAATATGAAATTGTTATATGAAACTTCTTAAAGAATAATTTTATAATAATATATTATATATCCATATTTATGTATGTATAAATGGATGCATATGTACGTAAATATATGCCTATACGTTTATATATACAAATATATATATTTTTGTTTATAAATTAAGCAGAAAAATTATGTGCTCTCAAAATTTATAAAAAAAAACAAAAAATAAAATAAAATATAAAAAACACTTAAAATGATACAAATGATGATGATAATAATAATTATAAATTTAAATATTAAAGAGTAGCACAACATGAAGGCACACAATTTTAATGCTTTATATCTTTATACATACATATTAATATATGATAACGATAAGGCAATAAATATAAAACAATGATAATATATATAATTAATAAACTCTAATAATTTATAAAAAAAAAAAACATTTTCAGATTCTGATTCCAATTCTCGATCTAAAAAGAAACGTCACTCACGTTCTGAAAAAAGACAAAAATCATTGTCACCACTTAGTAAACGTATGGCGTTAATGACAGAACCAGTTAATACAAGCGATATGAATACTAGTGGATATCCATTTAGTTCTACTTATTCACATCCCCCAGTATCGTCGGATCTCCCAATAGACGAATACGAATTAAAGGTATTATTAAAGACCTATTTTTTAAAAACATTCATGGTAATTTTAATTGAAAATCATTTTTTAAGGTGCGTAAATTTTTGGAAATAACTCGTGACGAAGATGATTACGAAGAAAAAGTACGAAAGTTTGTAGAAGAAACAGCAAAATATCGTAAAGAACGTAAATTAGTTGAAGAGCGTGCAAAGAAAAAGAAGAAGAAGGAAGCAAGAAAATTAAAACGAGAAAGTAAGAAGAAACGTAAAGAAAAGGATCGTGATGAAAAGAAACGTGGAAAACTTTCTAAGAAAATTGATATAGATTCGATGGACGGAAAAACACTCCGAGATGCTTTGAGGTATATTAAAATTATACTCACATATATCTATTTATTTTAAATGTTAATTAATATATATTTTTTTAGAATCTTTGAAAATTTTCCATTGGAAAAGCTAAACAGTAAATTAACTAATTATTATTCTAAACTTGACGATAAATCACTATTTGATGATGGGTATGTATCTTTAATTGTAATTAATTGTAAACAATTTCATATAATATAATTGGTGCATATTTTTAGAAAAACTGATGAAAGTAAATTTGAACTGGATAAAGATGATGCAGGAACAAAATGGAAAATGTTATTTGCAAAAGATGAAAGGAAAAAAGATGCTCCATCTACATCTAAGGGAATGCCAAAACAATACGCTTTTTCAAACGAATCTGATGATTCTGGAAATGAACAAAATGTTACTATTGACAGTCATCAACCGCCACCTCCTCCACCGACATTAACAGTTACAGATAAAACTAGACCTCGCCGACCACCTACACCATCTGCTTCTAAATTAGTCAAATATTCTGAAACTCAGGCTCAAACAAAAACTGTTGTAAAGTCAGGACCCGTTGTATTGGACAAGTTTGGAAATTTCCGTTTAGCAAATATGGATCCTGCTAATAAGCCACCGGAACCTCCAGGTCCTCCGCGTCGTAGCGGAAGTAGATCGAGAA
The DNA here is from genome assembly GCA_961205885.1 of Ptychoptera albimana. Lineage (NCBI taxonomy): Eukaryota > Metazoa > Arthropoda > Insecta > Diptera > Ptychopteridae > Ptychoptera > Ptychoptera albimana. Next base: position 21,280,663 of record OY540801.1, read on the forward strand.
GCCGATCACGCCGTAAATACAGCTCAAGCCGATCAAGATCACGTTCTTCTAGGCGTAGATCCAGATCAGGAAGTTATAATCGACGTTACAGTCGTTCCAGATCTCGTTCTCGATCATATAGAAGTCGCACAGGTAGTCGATCTCGTAGTCGTTCATATTCTAGAAGTCGATCTCGTTCAGTTGAACGTAGACGTTATGATAGAAGATCTTATCGTGGGCGAGGAAATTATAATGATCGTGGTACATATTACAAACCAAGATTCAATGGTCCACGTGGTCGAGGTCGTGGAAATGGCAATTTCCGTGATTACAGAGATTATCGTGGTAGAGGTAGAGATCGTCCTTACCGTCCAAGAGGTAATCGTGGCGGCGGCGGTGGTGGTGGTGGTAATAATAATAATAATAATAATCAGCGTTACTATCGCCCTTATCGTGAAGATAGTCGGGAAAGATATTATGAAAGACGCTCTAGAAGCGGTGACCGTGGTAATGACCGTCGGTCACAAAGTGAGGAACGCGTTAAAAGTCCCCGTGAGCAAAGAGAATATTCTGATAACGAAGTTGATTTCAAAAATGCAAAAAATTCAGACAATCATAAGGATGAAATAAATATGCCTGCAGAGCCTTCGGATATCGAAGGTAGATGGGCTGACGATAAACTCGGCCGAAAAGAAGACAAGGATACTAGTAGCTTAAGAGATGATGCTACCTTGGAAGAAATGGAAAAATTTATTGATAAAGCTAAGAAAGAGCATAAAGATGATATGCTTGAAAGAAACAAGGACTTGGTTAAGAATAGGACAACATCATGGTAGAGAACATAAACAAAAATATTTATAAAAACATAAGGAAACAATATGCTTAAGGATTTTTTTTTATCATTTTAGATTTTAGTAACACCATATAAAACTAATGATAGTTTTTATTTAAGGAAATAATAATAAAAGGAAAAAAAATTGAAATTATAAAAATTAAATATTTTATTGCAGCACATAATATCGGTTCGTAATTATTTTTAACAAAAATGATTTTATTCTTTTAATTATAGATGTAAATGCTACATATTTAAATTTAATAATTTCAATAATTAAAAACACCATGAATAATAATATTAATAATAAAACTTTTAAAGTATCCCTTTTTTAATAATAATAAATTAATTTTTCTAGTTTTATGAAAATATTTACCCAGTTTCATTTCTTTCAAATATATGTCTTGAATTGTATTTATCGATAAATAAAGAGAATTTTCATTTAAATAAATATATAAATCTGTTTTTTTTTATTGCATTATCACAAAATTTAACAAACTGCGTGTGAGGAATTTTGAATAATTTATGAAAACTACTAATGCGGTCTACAACGAATAACGCAACCTTTAAGTTCAGATATGAACCTAACTGTAGCTCGGACAAATAAGACAAATTATTGTTTGGCAATACTATTTATTTTTACTGTAATATTTAGCTTACGGGAACAGGCACTAGATAGACATATTTTTTATTGACATTTGCAGTTTAAAAATTTGTTTTTAAATTGTGTGCACAGTGTTTTATTTTTAAATATTTTATTGTATTGTTTTCTATGTATATATTAAGTGTAAACGAAATGTGATGTTTTATATGTGTTGTTTACTGAATGCTTTGCTTATGTCATCTTCATAATTCTCTGGAAGTGGTGGAAGCCAACGAACAAGAAAAAAATATTAATCAAAAATATTTCGTTTTGTATAAATAAATATTTTCTTACATTAAAACACTTAGAGTAGAGTCAAGTCATAATCGGACATTGTGAATTAAAAAAAAAGTTAATTAATTGTTATTCAAAAAAGAAAATGCAAAATATACGCATTTATATTATTTTGCAAGTGTACCGGCGTATTAATTAAATTGCTTTGATGTAAACCATTCTAATGTCCAAAGTGCTTTTATTATTTTTATTTTTATTGTAATTTTATCTAACCTCTCTTTTATGTGAAGACACAGTGTTTTGTGTGTTAATTTAATATTTTTTCTTCTATTTACCTAATTAATACATATTATAAAATGTTTTAATTGAGTTTATCGACAAGGAAAAATACTGTAATACATTTATTATTCAACCACTTCAATTTAGTGATAAATACAAATTTTCTGTACAATTGTGTGTGGGAATTTTTTTTATTTTGTTTTGTTTTGCTGATAAAAAGTGTTTTTTTTTTCTATTAAATAATTTTTATGTTTTAAATAAAAATAAAAATAATATTTTATAATCAGTTATAATTAAGTGTTTATAGTAAAATAAAGTGTTGTAAGCGATTATTATTAGTTTTAAAGTTTAAAAATATCAAAAAATAACCTTCAAAAGTAACAGCAGAAAAACATAAATTATTCTTATAGAAAGAATTAAAAAAAATAAAATAATAAAATGACATCAATACCAGAGGTTGGGGTACAGGATTTCGTCCTTATGGACGAAATAACGTTGGAAAAGTTTATGCAAAATATTAAAAAAAGGTAAAAATAATAAAATTTGTTTGAAAAATATTTTTAAAATAAATGACAACATACATTGGGCGTGGTTTAATGTTGTTGGATAGTCACTGGGTATTTTACCATGATGACAAATCAACCACCTGTAGCAATTTGTACTTTTTTTTTTTTTTTTTTCTTTACTCCTTAAATTCACTAATAAATTATTATTAAAAAAAAAAAAAAATTGTTTATTTTTAATTAAATTAGTTAGCTTTACATCCTTTAGGAAATAATTAAAAATTAAAAAAAAAAAAAGGCAAAAATTCTAAAAATGCGATTAATATTTTTTTATTTATTCAGGAATTTTATTTATTTTCTTATCTGTCGAAATACAATCTTTTGTTTTAAATTTATATTAATTTTAATTATGTAATTTATTTAAATTTAATTTTATTTATAATTACAACCAAAAATAAATAATTTTTTTTTTTTTTTGCATCATTTTTGAAACTAAAAACGTCAAGTGTTTTGTTGTTGCTGTTTTTTTTTTTTTTCGCTTTTTCCTACGATTTCGTAAATTATTTAATTTTGCAATAAATTATTTTTGTTGTCGTTGTTGTTGTTTTATTCAAAAATTTGATTTTTTTTTTTGATTACCTTACGTGTCTGTAATTGTATGAATAGCAAAAACTGAATAAAACAATAACTGATTGACATTTTATTGATAAGTTTTTCTCGAAATGAATATTTTTTTATTTTTTTAATTACCAAAAATCCGTTTGATCGTTGCTTATGTTAAAATTTTTATTTTTTTTTAATAATTTTTATCAGACAATTAACCTAATTCCAAATAAATGATGATTATTCTATTAGCAAATTATCTGTTCGGTAAAATTTTGATAAATTTCGGTTAATTTTTAATTTTGTTTTATTTATTTAGGTTTTTTTTTGTTTTGTTTTAAAGCTAAATAATTTATTTTCGTTTAAATTAGTTACGATTGTTAATTGCATAAAGTAATAAATAAATTTTTTTTCATTATTATTTTAATTAATTATAAAATATTTTATTGTTACACTACGTTTGTTTGTATCATGACACCAAAATTAATTTGGAATTTTTTTTTTTTTTATAAATCTTCCATTAAAAATTTGATTTTTTGTTTTATATATATTTTTGTGACATTTGGTTTTTTTTTAACGTCGAATAACAACTTTCAATCATATTTATTTCGTTTTTCATTTTTAATGAATCTGATAGCTGCGGTTTTTATGAATTTCTTTGAATAAAACAAATATTATCATAGAAAATAAATGTCTCTAAATGTAAATATTCTTTTTGGTGTCATATTTACTATGTTACCTATTTACTATTCTAATTATTGTTGATAATAAAATAACGTGTATCCTTGGACAAAGATGAGTTTTTTTTTCTTTACTGGTTTTTTCGTTTCATTAGAAATAACGAAATATTGTTAAAAAAAAATTTATATTTGACTCGTTAATTCATTGGAAATAGGTTCTTTCGTTTATTTTTTTTTTTGTATAATTTTCATGCAACTTTATTTGATTGTGACAAATCACATGATGCACACAGTGAAAAATGATAAAAAAGAAAAAAAATTAAATAAATAAAAAGGAAAGTCATTTGAATTTATTTTTGGTTTTGTTTTTATTTATGACTCGGTTCGTATTATTAATAAAGTAAATATTGGGACTAGGATAATAAATAAATAATACTTGAATAATAAATAAAATGTCTGGAAATTAATCCTTAGTACAGTAATAACTCTTGTTTTTATTACAATAATCAGGATAAGTTGTAGAATCTTCGCAAATTATTAGCAAATGTTGTGAATTTTCGATATTACAGATATTACAAATGATGTTCATGTGTGATAATTTCAACCGTTTATGGCTATAGAAAAATTAATTCTTTAAAGATGTTTCAAGGTACATGGGCGTTTTAAATAGAATCACCTTTATATTGACTTTTTATTAGTTGTATTTTGGAGATAATCCAATAATTATTTATTTATTCAATACATTTCAAGTCAATTCAATTTTTATTTTGTCTTTTTTCTTATTTTTTTTTACTTAGTTAGTTTAACCTTAACACATATGACTTAAATTATAAATTGTTTTTGTTTATATTGAAGAAATAAAATGACATCAATAATTTGTTTTTATTTTTTTATTTTGTATTAATTTTTATGAATGAATCACTGGCATTTAATTTTCACGTCATACTCAAGTGAATCATAGTTATTATAATATACTTATTAATTATTATTCTTATAATTTTGTTTATTTATAATCTCTTATTTGATTTATTATGATTAAATATAAATTATTAACCTGTTTTTTATAAATGTAATAAGAATATAATAATTCCTTTATATATGATATGTATATAATGATGTTTTGAATATTTATCAGCTTAAAATTAGGTGGCACGTAATTTGTCTGTTTACTCTACGCTTCTTTTCTTTTTTTTTTTTTTTAATAAATAAATAAATTGTTTGCTATAGAATTTGTTGTCTTTACCAATATTAATTAATTAATTAAAAATTATTATCAATAGATTAATTTTTTAAATGAATCAAATAAAATTCTAGATTGATGATAATTTTTTTTAATGAACGGTTTGCTCCTAAAGCTTTACTTAGTTAGGTAAAAGTAATCTTGTATCGTAATTATTTATCAAAAGCAGTGGGATTTTATTTTATTGAAGATTTATTCGGGACTTTTTTTGATATGTATCGCATTGGAACTGCTTTAAGGAACTGTTTTTTGTGGTATTTTTAAATTCGAAATGCAATAAGACACATAAAATACATCGCAAAAAATTATGTAAATGCTTATGGAGTTATTTTTAGGTAAATTTAAAGTCATTCGTTTTCATAAGTAAAAAGCTTGACAAGATATGAGTTCAGGTAATTTTAATTTAAAAAACCTCAGCATTTAAGTAGATTGGTTTTATTAATTCATTCAAATAATTACGTCATGCTTGTTCGTATTTAATTTATCTAGATATTGTTAACAAGTTTAATTATCGACAATTAAATTGAATTAGTAAATAACATTTTATTGATTTATATTGTAATTGATTAATAAATAAATAAATAAACTATTAAACAGATTTATTAATACAAAAAAAAATACTTTTACCGACAAAAATGCGCGAGTACAATTATAAAATAAAAAAAAATTATATAGAAGTTTCCGATTAGAAAAAATTCCCGATATTGATTAATTTGTTAGAATAAAAAAAAAAAAAAAGTTAATAAAAACTGTGGAAAAATTGTTTGAATAAACTTAACAAAAAAAAAAAAAAAAGGTAAAAAAATTAATTAAGATATCACCTAAATGATTACTATCGAACAATTATTTTTTATTTTATTATCTTATCAATTTCTGTTTATACATATAAATTTTTAATTTTTCTTTTTTTTTTTTTATTAAATATATTATGTGCCGATATAATAAAAGATATTTTCATTTTTGTTTGTTTTAAACAAAATGTATCTCTAAAATTTTTAATAGGAATAAAGAAGATAAAATAATATTATTTAATAAAAGAAGAAGTAAAAAAAAACAATTTTATTATGTTTGTTATGTTTATTAATATTATTATTATTATTATTAAAAAAAAAACGTTTGCTTTGTATTGTTATTTTCTTTTTAATTAAAAAAGAAAGAAAGAAAGAATGAAAAAAAAAATTTTTTTTTTTATTTTATTTAATCAAGATTACTTAATTATTTGTAATTACAGATTCGAAGCTGGTAAAATATATACTTACATTGGTGAAGTATGTGTATCTGTGAATCCTTATCGTGAAATGAATATTTATGGATCCGATTATGTAACTAAATACAAAGGTATTTGTATTACTGGCTTTTTATATTTTCATTGAAATAAACTAATTCTTGTCTGTTTTTTTTTTATTTGATTTTTTTAGGAAGAGAATTATTTGAAAATACACCACATATATTTGCAATAGCTGATGCCGCTTATAGGGTATTACGACAACGAAATCGTGATACATGCATTATGATATCAGGTGAATCTGGTGCTGGTAAAACTGAAGCATCGAAAATTATTATGAAATATATAGCAGCTGTAACAAATCAAGGAGGACAAAATGAAATTGAACGGTGTGCAAATAAATGCAAATTATAAAAATTTAATTAAAATTTAACTTAAAAAAATGTTTTTTCTTTCGCTTTGTTTCAGTGTAAAAAATGTCTTAATACAATCAAATGCAATATTAGAATCATTTGGTAATGCAAAAACAAATCGTAATGATAATTCAAGTCGTTTTGGTAAATATATGGATATTGAATTTGATTATAAAGGTGATCCGGTCGGTGGTGTTATCACAAATTATTTATTAGAAAAATCACGTGTTATACAACAACAACCAGGCGAAAGAAATTTTCATTGTTTTTATCAGGTAAATTGTCGATTGATGCAATCATATAAAAATGAACATAATTTTTTTGTTTAAATAATATTTGTTTAAATGTTTTGATAAAAATTTATTATTAAAAATGACTCAAAAAAATTAATAAATACATAAAAATTCTACGTTAATGTTTGATTGTATCATTCTTGAAATACCTCAGTAATTTTAACTGCTTTCAATGAATGATCATAATACTACTTATAAATAATAAAAGCAAATAAATACGTTATTATGTCATCAATTTATCTACAAAGGAAAATTTAATTTAATTTAATAATTAATTAAGCAAATAATAAAATAAGTCAAAGTTTTATTGTTAAAAAAAAAAAAAAATTAATAAACAATTAAGTCATTAACGATCTACTTTTTAATTATCTTAATGCAATGTAGAGAATAAAAGAAAAAAAATGAGGAAAAGTAAAACAAAACATGAATATTTAATTAAAAAATAAATGTTTTATAAATAATTCACCATAATTTTGAATAAAAAAACGAAATTAAAAGTAAATAAAATGAACAGATATTGTTGCAAAGTGTAATATAAATTATTGTTATATATGAGACCACCCTGTTTGTTGAAAATATTTATTTATTTATTTATACTTTAACGTTATTACTCTTGACATCATTTTCAGTGAATATTTTTTTTATTTTTTAATTGTTTTAATTATTCCATTTATTTTATAGCTATTGCGTGGAAGTGCTGATGCTGATTTAAAGAAATATAATTTAACAAGGGATCCAGGACAGTATCATTATACAAATCAGGGTAGTACAGAGACATTATCAGAGAAAAATGATTTTAAGGCATCGTCAAATGCATTGAAAACGTTGGGCTTTACTGTTGATGAAGTAACAATTGTTTGGCGTATTGTTGCCGCCGTTTTACATTTAGGAAATATTACATTTTCAAGTAATAACTAACAACGATAATTATAAAATATAATTAACTAATTATTAATCAACGAATAATTATTATTTTATAGATCAAGATGATAGTATTGTGATTAATAATAAACAATCATTAAATATTGCTGCACGCTTATTACAAGTAACTGAGGAAGAAATGTATAAATCCTTAACCCAACGTGTCATTGCCGCACGCGGCGATATTATGATGAAAACACATGACGTTGTACAAGCGGAATTTGGTAGAGATGCATTATCAAAAGCAATTTACGATCGTTTATTCTCATGGATTATAAGTCGTATAAATCGTGCAATTGTTGTCCCTGGCAGTGATATACAGAAACGTTTAAATAAAGTTATCGGTGTACTTGATATTTATGGTTTTGAAATATTCGACAGAAATAGTTTTGAACAATTTTGCATTAATTATTGTAATGAGAAATTACAACAATTATTTATTGGTAAATTATTAATTTTAATGACTTAATAAACATTAGTAAATTTAATTGCTTTTATAATTGGTTTTTATAGAGCTTGTTTTAAAGCAAGAACAAGAAGAATACAATCGTGAGGGTATTGAATGGACAAATATTGATTATTTTAACAATCAAGTAATGTTGAGAAAAAAAAAAGTTTATTTTTAATTTCTTAATTTATTTTTATCGATTTTTTTATTATTATTAATGTAGATAATATGCGAGCTTATTGAACAGTCACATAAAGGTATTATTGCAATAATGGACGAAGCATGTTTGACTGTTGGTAAAGTAACAGACGAAACTTTATTAGAAGCGATGGATAAAAAATTAATAAATCATCCACATTATACGAGTCGTCAATTAAAACCAATGGACAAAGAATTAAAGCATAAGGAAGATTTTAGAATAAAGTAAATGAAAAACTGGTTTTATCTGAAATAATTTTATTTAATTTGTGTTTCAAACTTTTTTACAGTCATTATGCTGGTGTTGTTATTTATAATATAAATGGTTTTCTGGAGAAAAATAAGGATACATTGTTCCAAGATTTTAAACGTTTATTGTATCATTCGAGTGATAAGACATTGAGTGGAATGTGGCCAGAAGGTGCACAAGATATAACGAAAACAACAAAGCGCCCATTAACAGCTGGTACATTATTCCAGAAGTCGATGGTTGAATTAGTTGCGACTTTATTAAGAAAAGGTATAGTAAAGAGATAATTTTTTTTTCTTAAAATTACTAATGTGATTTGTGCTTTTATTTAGAACCATTTTATGTACGTTGCGTTAAGCCGAATGACATAAAAAGTCCATCTGTTTTTGATGCTGTTCGCGTAGAACATCAGGTACGATATTTAGGATTGTTAGAGAATGTAAGAGTTCGTCGTGCAGGTTTTGTACATCGACAACGTTATGATAAGTTTTTATTACGTTACAAAATGATATCACAATACACATGGCCAAATTTCCGTGCTGGCACAGATAAAGACGGTGTCAAAGTACTGATAAATGAAAAAGGCTTCGCTAAAGATGTTAAATTTGGCCATACAAAAATATTTATTAGGTAAGATATGAGTTATTTTAGTCTTATATAATCAAAGTTAAACAAAAATTAAAATTGTAGATCACCACAAACATTATTTTCATTGGAACGACAACGAAACGATATGATACCGCACATTGTTACATTGTTACAAAAGCAAGTACGTGGATGGATATGTCGCCAGAATTATAAAAAGATGAAGGCTGCCATAGTAATAATGCGTTATTATAGGTAAATACAATAATAATTATTTAAATTAGGAAGTTTAATTGTTATTTTTTATTTGTTTACCATTTTAAAACAAAAAAAAAATGTATTCCTTACTTTTAATTCCGTCATGCACTAATTGTTTTTGTTTCCGTTATACATTATTTTTATATAAATGTGTTAAATCTGCTTATTGAAAAGATTTTGTAATTTCCATACATTGTATGATTTCAGAAAATACAAATTACGATCATATGTTAACGAATTGGCAATGCTGTTTAGAAACGCAAAAACAATGCGAGATTATGGAAAAAGTATTAAATGGCCAACACCGCCACTTGTTGGACGTCAAGCTGAAGCTAAGCTATATAGTTTGTTTGCTCGTTGGCGTGCATATATGATGTTAAGAAAATATCCTCGTTCCGAATGGCCACAATTACGTTTACAAATTATTGCTGCTAATGCATTTAAGAAGAGGAGGAAGTATGATTTATCTTTTATATTCTAATTAGGTTAATTATAATGGATGTTAATAATTAATAAATTTTGTTTTAGGAATTGGGGACATGATCGTAAATGGTTAGGCAATTATTTATCAATCACAAATGAAAATTCACATTATTTGTTATATAATGCAAGTATAAATAATATGAAAAATTTGGACAATTTTAAAACCGTACTATTTTCATCATATGTGAAAAAATTCAATAAATGCAATAAAAGTGCTGATCGTGCAATAATTGTTACCGATGCAGCTGTTTATAAGTTAGATGGTCCAAAAAATAAATTTAAAAATATGAAGCGTTCAATTGCTATACGTGATGTATGCATTTCTATTAATTTTTATATTTTATATAATTTTAAATTAATTATTTAATTAAATTTGTTTTTTTATTTTAGTTGACTTCGATAAGTGTTAGTCCCGGACGTGATCAATTAATAATCTTTCATTCGCCACATAATAATGATTTAGTTATTGCATTACAAGGTGAAATGTCATCATTGAAAGAGGATCGTATTGGTGAAATTGTTGGTCTTGTATGCAAACGATACGAAGAGTAAGAACATTAGAAAATAAATCTTTCTAACAATTTCTAATAAACAAAAAATTGTTTTTTATTTTTATAGACTTTGCAGTAAGGAATTAAAATTAAATGTTGAGGCAAATATTGCTTGTTACTTGGGTAATAAACGACGCTATGTTAACATAGAAGGATTAAACAATGTTGAAATACCACTATTTGAACATTCCGGAGATAAAATTATATACAAAGTGCCTTTATCTTATGTTAGTTAAATTATTTTTAGTATTTTATAAAGAAATTATTATTATTTTTTTTTTAAACGAAACGATGTTAAATATTTTAAGTTTTTATAAAAGTGAGTTTTTTACAGCAGCAGTAGCAAAAAGATGAAAATTGAAAGCAATGCATTAATGTAATTTAAGTATTATTCAGTCTTGTACTTAAAAGCTAAAAGCTTTCTTTTATGTTTCATTTAATTTAAAATACTTTATCAGCATTATACAATTGTTTACTTAATTTTTTTTTTATTGTATTTTTTATTATTTTTCTATGTAACTTATATATCTTAAGATGATAAATAATTTTAATTTGTACTTATATAAACTAATATATTCTACATATAATACAAAAAGTACTTAATAGTGGCATTATAGAAAACAAGTTTTAATATTAAATAAAGTTAATGAAATTATTATTGGCAATAAAACTAAATATATATACATTGTAATACTGGTAAACAAAAGTGCCATTAATTTTTATAATTAGGAAGAAAAAAAAAATGATGAAAAGAAAAGAAAAGAAAATTATTAATTATATACATAATTATGTGATATTTATAATTAAAAAAAAAAAAATTAAGTAATTTTTTGTGCCTTTTTATTTCAATAAAAACTGTTTTTAAATAAAGCTTTAAGTCGTTTTAATTTATCAAAGTTTCAATGTTTAACATACCGACATCTGTTATTTGATAACCAGAACTTTTTATTTTATAGAACTTTATATTAGTTGTACTAAACTTCTTTTTTTTACGCAAATATCACAAAAAAAACCGCGAAATTATTTGCATTTACTTTGTGTTGATTCTTTTGCCTATAGTTTGTTGATTACCTATAAACAAATTTGTTTAATTGAATTTAATTGAAAATATATCAGTAAGATTATCGTATCGAGAACAGTAGTTTTATTTTAAATAAATACTAAGCAATTTAAAAATATTTTTATAAGTATATTTATATTATATAGAATAGCAGATTTTTATTTTATTAATCATTTGTCAATCCTTTCTACGATTAGATATAAAAGATTTATTATACAATTTATAAAAATGCCAGAGGATAATAAATGTGTTCTTCGTTTTGCTAAATTAAGTGAGCATGCTTTTGCCCCAACTAGAGGCTCTTCAAAAGCAGCTGGATATGATTTAAAGAGGTTAGAATTGTCCACATGTTTATAGTTTTATTTAATATAAATTATTATTTATTTAGTGCATATGATTATACTGTCCCATCGCGGGGTAAACAATTAGTGCTAACCGATATACAAATAGAAGTCCCTGAGGGATCATACGGTCGAGTGGCACCAAGATCTGGATTAGCTGTTAAAAACTTTATTGACGTTGGAGGTTTGTTGTTAATAAATTTATTTAATTGTTGATCATTCAAAATATGCTTTTATATGTTGTAGCTGGAGTTGTCGATGAAGATTATCGCGGTAATTTAGGTGTTGTAGTATTTAATCATTCCGATACTGATTTTACTGTTAAGAAAGGTGATCGTATTGCCCAATTGATATGCGAAAGAATTTTTTATCCTGAAATTGTTGAGGAAAAAACACTAACTGATACTGAACGTGGTGTTGGTGGTTTCGGTTCAACTGGCACCAATTAAATACATTATTTTATTTTATATGATGTATGATCTTTATCTCTGTTAATATTTTAAGTTTAAATATATTTAGTATTAAAGAAAATAATCAGTAATTACTAAAGTATTTAATTTTCTTTTAATTGTAAATTGTGTTGAAATAAATTTTCACTTTGATGTACTGTTAAACAATAACAGTGATAGCTACTTTATTTATTTAATTAGAAAAACAACAGCATATTGTAAAAACTAATTAAATTAGCAATAATAAAAGAGAAATAACATTGAAAATGTGCATAATATGAAGTAAAGAAAAAAAAATCCATTTAATGTGGCCACAGTTGTTGCATCTGTTGCGCAATGATCTTTTCGCAAGTCAACCTTAACCGTTTCGGTATGTAAAGTACACAAGAAATAAATATATCATGATAATATTACATTAATATTACAATTACATTCTTTTTATTGTTTTTATATATAATATCTATCTATTTTAAAGTTATTAACTTGGATGGAAGTTTTCTGGTTCTAAAACGATAGCTACAAAATAAGCACAATAATTGAAGAGGAAATTCATCTCCATGACCGGTATTGCGGTATCATAACGTGGTATCAATTTTTTTTTTAATTATTACTATATTAATTATGCTATATTATTAAAAGTAATTATTTTTTCCTTAATTTATTAATCTTCTTGTTAACGACTTGGTAATGAAGATTCATATTGGTATAATTTTGTAAAAGTTAAAAAAAACCTCTTAAATGTCAGTACACATGAGCTGTTACGTGGTTTTAAAATTTTAAACACTTTAAATGCTACTGGTCAAGATTAAAATCAATTGGCCAGTGTTTTTAAGCAGTTCTAAACACAGGAATAGATTTAAAAACTTTATAATTCAATTTTTCATCTATTTAGAAAGTTAAAATGCAGCAAAAATTCAATGCAAACTACTTTATATTATATAAAACTATATAAGAATGATGTATAAAAGCATGCAAAGTTCAAGTACTCTCAGGAAAGGTTCATTTTAATTACCTTCTATACTATTTAATAATTTGACATTTACTTATTTAATAAAAATTAATTAAGCAAAAACACTAATTGTAAACAAAGCAAATCATTCATTTTAATATAAGTTACAACCGCGATCGGTCTAGTCTAATAACTTAATTTAATAATTTCGTTGTAACGATGTTATTTCTCCAGTCTTGAATTTTAAAAACACCAAAAAAAAAAAACAATAACAGAGGAGAAGAAAATAAAAACTAAACAGAACAAACGATCGCATTGTATCTGATTATATTTAATAAAAAGAAAAAAAAAGTTTCCACATAATAATAACAGAATATACATACATATATATGTATAAAAAGGTCGTCCGTGACCTTTTGCTATGTAACCCCTTTAAAGGCCTTTTTAGCCTTGCATGACCTATACGTTTTCATTATTATTATTATTATAACTAAGAAACATTTAACAACAGCAACAACAAAATATATCAAAAAACATGACTTGAATACAGATAAAAATTACAAACACAACAACTAAAAATGCAAAAATATTAAGAAATTAAAAGAAAAAAATTATAAATAAAGTTTAAGCGACATCAAGTGAACTTTTAAGTATTTTTTATTTTTTTTTTTTTCATAATTTTTCAATTTTTATATTTATTTATTAATGTTTGTATGTGCGCCAGCTTTAGTTATTATTATTATTTATTATTACTTAAACTTAGTTTCTAAGTGTAGAATAATTTATTCAAAATTATTTTTCGTTTAGAGTTTTTCTTGATTAATTTCTGAACAGCCTAAATAGTATATTTTTATATTAAGTAACGTTAAGTAATGTTGTGTTTAATAATTTAATGTCTCTTACTGGTGAATAATGCTGTAATTTTAGATTTAATTTAATTAAAGAAAGATTAGTAAATGTAATTATAAAATGAAAATCACTGGTCAATCAATTTTTAATTATTATTAATGTTGATGACTGATAATAATATTATAATTGCGTAACTTTACGTAGTGGATTTAATTCAGAATAAACTATAATTGAGTGTATAATTGGTTATTGGTTGTTATTAAAAAAAATAGATGGATAAAAAGCTTTAATTTCTAAGGTAGGTTTCTTATAATAATAATAATAATATTAATATTAGTGAGCTTTATAAATTATCAATCTCCAAGTTAATGTTCATTTTGAAATGGTTAAGATACTTGGCACAATGGTAATCTTTAACTTAATTGTAGGGTCATAAAATGTTACACTTGTGAACCTTGTTTAAGATTGTATTCAATTTTAATTCACTGATTGCATCATTATGTTTATGTTTTATAAGAAAGTCATTCTCCTGTCAACATCTCTTTGATTTATATTGTCAACAAAATTAGATTAAATATGAAATTAGTAAAGCATTAAATTAGCAAATTACTTGACCCCACATTTTTTACAATGCTTAGAAACAATAATCGCTTATGTCGTGTTTTAAGAAATCAAATAAATCAAAAGAAAAACAATTAAAAAAAATAGAAAAAAAGTTAATTTGTGACAAAAATCACTGAACAAAATCGTTTTTAAAATTAATAATTAAATTATGATGAATAAATAAATTTTCTAATACATTTTATGCACTAATTACTTAAGTAACAAAAATTCATATACAAAAAAAAAAATAAAAAGTATTGTTGTTTGCTTTACTATATTGTATGTAACCAAACATAATCATTCCTTTAAGTTAAGTTTACATTAATTAACGTTATGCTAGTTACTTTACATTATTTCCATTTATTTTTACATAGTTTTCACATAGACTCAATGACTCAACTATAAAAAAAAAATAAAAAAATTAAATTAAAATAAAAAACTAATTAATTAATTAATAAATAATAAATAAATAAAAAAAAATAAATCTGTCATAGCTTATAAAATTAATTTTTTTTTTTTTCTTAATTTTTTAGTCTACTTTACTTTGCTCTATGTTACCTTGACTCGATATTGTGTTTATATAATTAAAAAAAAAAAAAAAAAAAATTATTTCTTCTGATCTTTAAACTTAATTATTAATCAGTGGCGTAACACCACACATTATTTTATTTTTACGATAATTTATTTAATTTATTCAATATTTGATAATCAAAAGTGTTAATTTGGCTTTTTTGGTGTTTTTTCTGTGCTATCGAAATTGTTTAAAATGTAATAAATAAAAATCGTTTTTTTTTAATTTAATGGAATATAATCTATAAAAAAAAAATAAATAAATAAAATTACAACAAATCAGTGTTGATGAAATTAATTACCAAAAAAAAAAATTAGTTTAGTTTATTTTACAGGTTATGTCCATCAGGTATTATATAATTTATAATTTATATATAATAATTTTTTTTAAATGTTTTAATCAATACATTATAAACGCTACTGTTCTGATTAATAATGAAATAAAAAGTTTTTTTTTTTATAATAATTATAACAACAAATATATTATAATAAACAGAAAAATTCAATTAAAAAATAATTTCATCTGATTAGAAACAGATTCATGTTTTTCATATTTTGTTTTTTTAATTAAATAAATTATATTTTCAACAATTAAATTTCATGAATTAATTGTCGATTATAATTATTTATTTTTTTTATTAACAATTTAAATTAATGTTTAGTAAAAAAAAAAGGTAAAAAATTAACTTTTGTTAATGAAAAAACCAGAAAAAAAAAATTTAATTAAAAAACCAAAGATTTGAACAGGTCATGCTGCGGGTTCGGATGGTGAAAGGCAATAATACTAAAAAAAAAACACAAATAAAACCATGAAACGAAATGAATGAACCATGAACTTAATGTAAAGCTAAAAAAAAAAAAAAAAACTCCACACTAATATTGTTGCACGATAAATACAACAGAGAAATAGAGTAAAAAAAAAAAAAAAAGTTTCAATAATGAATTAAGTTCAGTTCAACTGATGAGAAGGAGCAAAATATATGAAAATAAAAAAAATAATAAAAAAATTGTGACTTAAAAAAAATAAAATTTCGATGAGTATGTAGATAGTTGAACCTGTACAAATGTATGTATGTATGTATATACACTTATAAATAAGTACAAAAAAAAATAAAATAAAAATGAAAACAGTTTGCTTGCTTTGTACCTGTGTACCTGTATACCTGTTGCGTTACGTTGCGTTAACTTTGTTACCTTTCTGCTACTATGCAATGTTTAACCATCAAAAACAATGTGATCGCGCGCGCTATATAGAAATAGTTATTACTCTTTACTTATTTTATCTTTATATAAATTTGCTCCAGCTACCAGCTCCAAAACCCAACCTCCATCATGTGTTTGTTGATGATATGCTGTTGCTGCTGCTGCTGTATATTTTCATTTTTTTTTACTTGCTCTGTTGAAGAAATCTTCTCTGTTTAGGTCGTTTTAAAAAATTTTTTTTTTATTTATTTTTATATTTTTCCACTTGATCTGTTTGTTGGCTACTTCATAAATGAACTTTAGTAAATATGAAAAATAAATAAAACATACATAAAAGCTTAAAGAGCAACAAATATTTATGTTTTCATTTTTTTTTTATATATTTCTCTTCATGTTTCTCGATATTGTTATTATAATTCCCTCACATTTTAATCAAAAAAAAAAAAAAAAATAATAATAATGTTGATCGGCGTTTTTATTTATTTATTTATTTATATTTTCAATTGAATTGTGTTTTATTATTATTATTATTATTATTATTATTTTAAACGTAACAAACAAATACTATTACAACATTTTTTTTTTTTTTTGTTCATCGAGAGAAATAAGAAAATAAGTAATAAATGAGATTAAAAGATGAAAAATAATAAATAATATCAAATTGTTTGTTACTGGTTTATATACCTTGTCCATATGCTAGTATTAATGTTAAAGTTATTTTAACCAGTAAACAATAAAGCAAAAAAAAAAAAGAAAAAACAACACTCTAAAGTAAAGTAGCTAATGGTAAAATCATCGAAGCAAATCAAATGGTGAATTCTTTTTATTGTGACCGACCGTATTTTACCTTATAGTGTTTTAATTTAAATCAAAACCACATAACACACAGTAGATAAATACATATGTAAAAAAAAAAGACAGAAAAATGTTGATCATTATAATTACTTCCTTCTATGTATTCTTATTTATATTAAACTTTTGTTTATTTATTATTTATTTAGTTATTTTAAACGTGGCCGTGACTTTTATTTGATATGGTTTTGTTTCAAGTTTCAACACACATCATTTTTATATCTTTAATGCCAGCAAAAATTTATTTTATTTTATTTTTTCTTTCCTTTATTAATTTTATAATAATCGTAATAATTTTTATAATAATAATATATATAAAAAAAAAAAAAACTGTTTATAAGAACAACGTCCGGTCTTTCATAATGTAAAGAAAAAGGTTAAGCAAAGAGAGAGAGAAAAAAAAAAAAAAATAATAATAATAAAATAAAATAAAAGCTTAGCTGCAAAGTTTCAATAATAAAAAAATAAAACTTTATTGCATAATAATAATAATAATAATAAAAAAACAATTTTATTTTTATTAATATATTTTGGCTAAGATCAGTTGACATTTTTGTTAATTATTTATTTAATTATAAATATGCAAAAAACTAAAAAAAAGAAGCTAAAATGCGTAACTAGGAAGTTTATATTCACCTTGTTATGGATACAATGTATTTACTTTAATTTACACTAGTTTTTTTTAAACTTTACTTTACTTATTTTTGTCCTGTTCTGGTTTGATGTTAATTTAATTTTTATTTTATTTATTTATTTATTTATTTATAACCAAAGACCTGTTAATTTTTATTTAAAGAAAGCAAAAAAAAAAGCATAAAAAGTATAAATAAAACAGTTAAGTAAACTTGATATGTTAAAGCAATAATGTTAATACTACTATTAATAATAAAAGAAAACTAAGTAAAAGAATACTTAAAGCTTCTTTTTCTATTTAATTTAACGCATAATATAATGAAATTCAAGTTAAAAATAAATAAATTAATAAAAAAAAAAAAAAACTAAACTAATTTTAGATTAAATCAAATTTTAATTAAATAAATTATTTGATGAAAGAAGTTGTGTTCAGTAAGGTAAAAAAAAATAAAAAAAAAAGATAGAAAAATATATTACCGATTGAAAAATACCATCAATGAATCTATAATACGTTACCTTTGAACAGCTTTTTGTTTAATAACATTATTGATTAGAGTCTCTTGGACTTGTTAACAGAAATACATTTTTTTTTTATATAAAAAAAATTTCCGTTTTTTCCGCTTGATTCAGATAAATTAAAATTTTAATCAAACTCTTTATATGTATTGTCCATGATCATTAGTTTACGGTTGGTTTTTTTTTTTTTGTTTTCTTCTTAATTCAATACTTCTGAAAATCAATTTTTAAAAACAAATTAGCATTGTGTTACCTGTTGCACGACCTGTTGTTTTTTTTTTTTTTTAATTTTTTTTTTATTATTACTACAGTACTGGCGTATATTCAAAGTGAAAACAGTGCTGGTTTTATATTTAAATAATCGTGAAAACTCTCTGTGTTATATAATACGTAAAGTTCTATTTGAAAAATCATCTAGCCATTAGTGAGACAAATCATCCGTATCTGGACTAACATTTACTACATTCTTGAATAGAATTAGATTACATTGAATAAAAGCTTTAAAAATAAAAAAAAGAGTCTTTTACAAAGCCAAGTCAACTTAATAAATAAGAATTTTATCTATTATATACGATTTTAATTTAAATTGCTCAATGTTAATATATCTTTCTAAAGATAAAAATATCAAACGTGCCTAAAATCGGCTTAGAAATATATATTTTTTTTTTTTTTGGTTTTACATATTTAAGCTCTCAATGACATTTCATTTTGACTTTTTTTTTTTTTAATTTACTTATTTCTATGCCAAAAGATCTGTGATCTATGACAATTTTATACCAAAGTTTATCAAAGTTGAATTGTGCTGATTAGTTATACATTCTATAAATGAGTGCAGGGAAATAAACCTTTTTTATTTGTAAAGCCAAAAAATTTTCAATTAAAAATTATTTTTTTTTTTTGAGAAAATATAATTTGCTTCAGTGCATGTTTATAATCTAGATAATTTACATGTTTATGGAACAAAAAAAAAAAAATTTTTACATTTTCCGGTTTTACAACGCCACGTAATATTACGTCTAATTAATAAATAATTAATAAAATAATAAATGAGGCCTTGCATATTATTGCTGTTTATGTTTACTTTCCTTTCATTAATACTTTATTTGTATTATTCTTTTACATCCATACCCTGAAACGTCTAAAATATTATTTAAAAAAAAAAAAAATAAAAAAAAAAAATGTTAATTTGGGACTTTTTGAAAGTTATTTATTTGATTATTTACAAAAAAATAAAAAATCCTTTCTCTCCGTTTTTACTTATTTTTTTATTTTTTATTTTTTGATTCAGACTTGATATTAAACTTTTAAATTATGTTATGAAAGTGTTTATGCATTCGACTTATTTATCATGATTGCACCTGAAATACGTTGTGTCACTTTAAATTTGTTATAAACGTTTAACATCTGTAGACACGAAGCTTCTTCATACTAAGTTTGCCGTTTTTTTTTTTTTCATTTTTTTTTTATCTTAAAATAAAAGAAAAGAAAACTTTAATTATTGATCATTTTAAATTCTTTTTAGTATTTCATCTAATTTATATTCATATAATAACTAATTTGGTTTAAAAAAAAAAAAAGACAAAAACTTGAATCAAAATGAAAGGAAATTAAAATTTCTTATGAACGAATGGAAAAGAATAAATAAAACGAAGAAGAAGAAGAAGAAGAAGAAGAAGAAGAAGAAAAAACGATAAAAACAGACATTTCCATCATTGGAATTGGGAATTATAATTATGTATTTAACAAATGCATAAACTAAACTAATACAATCATAATCACAGAAACAAATAAAAGAAAAAAAAGCTCTGCTTTAACTCATGTGATAATTCTTGTTACCTTTATACCTTTTAATACCTTTCATACACATAGATATGTCACACAGAATAAACAAGACAAGACGAATATTAAACAGATTACAAACTCAATAATAATAATAATATTAAAATTTTTTATTTTTACCTGCTTTCGTGTTATTTTTCATTTATGGTGGGACTCTTGTTGTTGTTGGATTTTAACAAATAAATAAATAAAAAAAGGTATAAAGGTAAATATGCAAGGTGCACACGTTAAATAAAAAAAAAAATAAATAAATAAAAATACAAAACATTTAGTAGAAACAAATCTGATGCGCTTTTGTGAATATATAAAAAAAAAAAAAAAAGAACGTAATTAAAATATTTTTAAATTAATTAATTATTTTTCCAATATATAATAGGCTTTATGAATGCTTTATGCAACGTAACTTGATTAAAAAAAGGTTTTCTTTTTTGTGCAGCTTTCGTTGCTTCTGCTGGTCATGTACGTGTATATGCAGAATCAACATATTTTTTGTTTAAAGTGTAAGTGACCTGATAGCAGACCATACGGGTACAGAATAGACGGAAAAAACAAAAAAAAAAAAAATTAAATATTCAAGTCGCATATTAATATTTGAACTGTGCATGCACATTTAATGATGAAAATGAAATGACCCTAGCTTACCTCTTTACGTAGTTACACTGGCTGCAGTACAAATATGGTATAAAGTATATTTAAAACATTTATCGTGAGTGCACAGATGTTTAGATTCACAAAAGATTGTAATTATAATGGAAAAATAAAATAGAAAGAAAGAAAAATAATTGTTAATCTTCGATTTAGTTTTGTTATGCTCAATTCTGTTTATTTCATTTGATTTATATACGACTATTAATATATTTTTCTTTTTTTTTTTTTAATTTTTACTTCTTCATATTGGTGAATTGTTGAAATTTGTATTTTTTTTTTTTTAAATGATGATGACATGACAAGTTTAAACTTTTAGTTCACATTTTTAAAACGTATCAAATCGTAACCAAACATACAAAAAAAAAAAAAAAAAAAAAAACGCAAAGTAAAACGTATGAACTTTTATTTTTATTTTTTCTTTCTTCTCAATTTGATCTTTTGAACGTTAAATAATAATAATAATAATAATAATAATAATAATAATAATTTTACCTTCTTATTTCTCTCTTTTATATTCTCTTTTACATTTTTTGCCTGTTGAAAAATTTCTGTTGAATCAACTTTATTTTTATTTTATTTTAAAATAAAGTTTACATAAACGTTAACAACATTAACGGATGGGGTCGTCTATGTTGTTTTTGTAATGTCACAGCGGTCAAGCTGGTGCCACTAGCTTTAATACCAGCTTTTTAATAGCGGTCACACAATTGCCACATCTTTCATTTATAATATTAACCACATACAGGGTTACACACAATTTAATTGCCACTGCCTTATTTATTTTTTAATAATAATAAAAAAAAAAAAAATAAATAATTTTTTTTTTTTAACCAGTTTAATCAACTCGGAAAAAAAAACATTTTTTTTGTTTTTTATTCGATTAAAAATTTCTTGCTGATATTCCCGCCAATATTAAGGAAAAAAAAAATAATTTTTTTTGATAGAAATAAAATTAAGAGAAAAAAAAAAAAATAAATAAAATTATTACAAACGAAAAAAAAAAATTTTTACTACAAGAAAAAAAAAACGTTTTCTCAACTAATTCTTCTCAGTTATTATTTTAATTTAAACAAAATAATAATTCTATTTATATATATATATATAGATTTTTAGTATATACATATCATTTAATTTAATTTACTTTAATTTTAATTTAATAATAAAAATGTTAAAACGTTAAACGTTTCAATGTATGTATGTATATATATTTCCTCTTGTATATATGTATATATTTGTTTTATTATAGGAAATATATTCTTTAAACTTTAACATTCAACATTAACAACTTTTTATTTTTTTTTATTTTAAACATTCACTGA
Organism: Ptychoptera albimana; assembly: GCA_961205885.1. NCBI lineage: Eukaryota > Metazoa > Arthropoda > Insecta > Diptera > Ptychopteridae > Ptychoptera > Ptychoptera albimana. Next base: position 21,303,112 of record OY540801.1, read on the forward strand.
CTCGCGTTTGAGCTATATTTATATTCATATATAAACTTATAAATGAATCGACGACAGCAAAAAAATAAATGTTTTATTTAATAAATTTCTTATCCAAAGCGATTTATTATTATTAATTTTTTTTTGTAATGATTCGTAGTAGATTTTAATTACTTTACACATTGTTATATTAATGTTACTATATTCTTAAGAAATATTTAAATAATAAATAAATCATATTTCATGAATTTCTATAGAAATTAATTTTTTATTTTATTTTTCGCTGACTTGTTGTTTAATTTAATTACAAAAAAAAAAAATTAATAAAAAAAAAACAAAAAATAATAAAATTTATAATTCGCTTACGAACTAGAAAAGAGTACAGTATATTGCAGTAAAATTATTATTATTATTTTTTTTTTATTTATTTATTCCTAATTAATTAATTATTTAAAAAAAAAAAAACGATTTATTAATTATTTAACTGTTTTTTTGTTTTTTTTTTTTTATTTATTGATTTACCATGCGGTTTAATGGTAAATGCAGTCTACAAGTATTATAATCGTAACGGTTATTAATAATATTTAACCACTTGACAAAAAAAAAAAAAAAAAAAAAAAATAAAATTATTGATATTTAATATTTAAATCCCAAAAATAAGTAGTAGGCTGTTTTGCTTTTCTTTGCTTTACTAGCTGCTGTTTTAGAGGTTTTGTTGCTGTTGTTGTTGTTGTTTTTTCTTAAATACTTTTTTTTTGTTTTTGTTTTCTTAAACAAGAGAATTTAAAAATACAGACAACGCCTACCTTGTAAAATTTTAAGTCTTATTAACTTGTTGACTTATTTTATTTTATATTAATTCAATGAATTTTATAGTTTTTTTTTTTTTTTTTATCAAACTATTTTTAGGTATTAACTTGATTTCACCTTACTTAAATTCGCATTTTATTTTTGTTTTATTAAGAGTAATTTAAATTTGTGTTTAAAAACACATTTTTGTCTGTTTATTTTTTTTTATTATTAGCGTTTAATCAAAATAGTATATATGTATGTATGTTATGTATATATAAAAAAGCTTAAAATAAATTTAAAATTATTTTTTATTTAAATTTTATTAGACGTGAGTTTTATTTTTTATTATGTTTTTAATGCTTAATTAAGTCAACTTTATAGTTTTAATTTGACCAAATTATACAGTAAAAATGATTGTAAAGTTCAAAGTAATCATTTTGTGTGACACCCTTTTAATACCTTTATTTTTTAACAGACAGAAAATTAATAATTTGCAATAAAAAAAAAAAAAAAAAAATTAAAATTAAATGTTTGTTAACCCCTGAACTCGCTATAAATATTCACAACATTTCACACTGTGTGCCACTGTGGTATTCAGTTCACCACATTAAAAATGATATAAAATTAACAAACAAAAAAAAAATGTAAAAATACCAAAAAAAAAAAAAATAAATAATTATGTGTTTGTGTATATTAAAAATAAAACAGAGACAGAGAAGTAAAGCAAAGCAAAGCGAAGTATAGTAAAGTAAAAATAATTTTCAAGACTCTTTTGGCTTTTCAAATGACCTGAGACCTTTTTTATAAATGAAATGAGTTTTATATTTTTTTTAGTTCAAAGTGCTAAAACCTACAGTACAGTTGTACCTCTTTTTTTTTTTAATTATTATTTTTTATATTATAATTTTTAATTTAATAATAAAGTGAATTATAATCAAGACGTTATACGTTTCTAACATTTCATTCATGTAATAATCATTGCATTTTTTATTCGTTGTTATTATTTTATTTATTTATTTATTTATCTATCTATCTATCTATGTAGCAGGTTTTTTTTTTTTTTTTAAATTTAATTTAAATTTTTATTTAATTATTATGATATGTTTGTTATGTTTAAACGTTATTCAGTTTAAAATAAAATCAAATGTATTAAAATTAGATGTGTCTTTTAATGTGGTATAATTTATTAACGGTGTTTGTGCTATTAATGTTTTTTATTTTTAAAGTAAAAATGCATGTTTATGCATTAATTTATATTTTTATATATACATACATATAATATATATATATAGAAAACGATCTATTTTATTTGTTTGTTTTGTAAATACTGTTTTAGCAATGCTATTCATAGTGTTATGTTTAAGTAACAAATTGAAGAAAACAATTTAAAAAAAAAAAATTCTGTGCTTTAGAAAAGCTTTTTGTTTTGTGTTTTGTGTTAAACAGCAATAAAAAATTTTACTGATTAAAATTAGGATTTACCCACAAAATAAAAGAAAAAGTATCGCAATGCAACGCAAAAAAAAAACAAACAGCAAAAACACGTCATTAGACACTTAATTTATCCATTTATAAGTCCTATATACTCAAGGTAATAGAAAAATAATCAATAATCGTACCAAATAATTAATAGAGTTTATTATAAATTACTTTTTCTATTAGATATGATTTTTTTTTTTTTTAATGTTTAATTAACAAAAAAAAAAAAAAAAAACAACAACAAAAATTTATGATAAATTTGATTCAGTTGCGGTTGAGTTTTTTTTCGTTTTTTTTTTTTTTTGTTTATTTTTTTTTGTATGAAACATTTCTACCGACCAAACAATAAATGTTTGATATTAATATTAATAAAATTATAACAGCTATATTGATTAAAAAATATAAAAAAAAAAAGTTAAGCAGCTACCCAGTTTTTATGCTTCTTTTATCCATTGCCACTTAGTTGTATTGCCGTTGCCACTGCTTAAGTTTTTTTTTTTTTTTTTCAAAAGCATAAACCTGCCAATACGTTTCGTTTCGTTTACTCTACTAGTTGTGTTGAGTTGAATTGAATTTAACTGAACCATTGAACATTGAAAATGCGATTGCCTCTTGCCTTTACGTATTTTACGTTTATTTATGTTTATTTATTATAATAATTTCATCAATTGAGAAACAGAAACTGTGGTGTGTAGTGTAGAGTAGACATAAACGGGCTAAAGTTTATTTTTTTTATTTTTTTTTTTACAAATAGAATTAATTTTTATTTTTTGTTTTTTTCTTGTCTTGTGAGTTTATTTTATCTCATTTTTTTTTTTTTTTTGTTTAATTATTAAAAAAAAAAATTTTTATATTTTAGTATTTGCGCGACGTTAAATTAAACGTCGTTCCGCGACCACGACTTTCCGCGGTTACTGTTAATTTAAATCTAAATTTTATTCGTATTCATATAATTTTTAATACACAAGAGAATACGTTTAAAATTTTCTATATATATATATAATATAACGAACAAATATTGTTTAGTAATAGTAGTAAAAATAAGTTTAAAAAAAAAAAAAATATGTAAAGGTAGTAAAAATATTTCTCTTAAAAAAAAAAAAAATTGAAAAAAATAAATAAAACAAAGTCAGTCAGTGTAGTTAAGTTGTTGAGTTAACATCCATTCAACAATAATATTAACGTGAAATAAACCAACGTAGGAGCTTTAAGTAATTTTTTGTTTTTTTTTTATTTATTTAACTTAATTTTTTTTTTGTCATTTTATCAGCATTAGTAAATGTCAAATGATAAAAAAAAAAAAAAAAAAATAATAAAAATTGTTTTGTTTTTTTTCTGTTAGATTTGTCGTGAACTATTTTTACTGTGCGCTTTTATTTATGTGAATTTTATGTGTGTGCTGTGGATATATGGCCTTATATCGCCTTATATTTATTATTATTATTATTATTTTTGTATTAAATAAATAAATTTATGTGAAATAACGAAAAAAAAAGTGTTCGAACTGTTAATGTTTAATAATGTTATTTAAAACTTATTGCGTCATATTTTAACCTCTCTGGGTGGCTTAAGGTTAATAGTTCGTTATTTATAATATTTTACTTAACATTACTTAGCTTAACTCTATTTTACATACAACAATCTTTTGTTTAAAAAAAAAAATGAAAAAATTATAAAAATAAATAAATAAAGAAATATTAAAAATTACACAGAGAGCGTATTATTTCTTAGCTGGAATTTATAAGTGACTTATAATCTAAAGTTATATTTGTTTTAATAAATAAATAAATAAATAAATAAAAAAAGTTTATTAAAGTGACACACATTGTTTAGTTTGGTTAAATTCTTATTTAATTTAAGTGCGTGCGTGTTATTATTATAAATCAGTAAATAAATAAATAAATAATTTTGTTTTATTAATTATTATTATTTATTTTATATTAAACATTAATTGTTGTATTTGTGCAGTTGCAAAAAAAAAAAATAAAAAAAAAAATAAAATAATAATTTTGTTTTATTATAAAACTTAAAAAATTAAATTACAGGAGGATATGTGATATCCGGTGATAACGTTGAATTAAAAAAAAAATATATATATATATTAAAAATTAATAAAATTCTTCCAGTGTATTTACATTATGGATTTATTGTTTATTTTTTATATATATATGTATATATACAATATTTTTTACATTAATAACATTAACACTAAATAACAAAATCAAGTTGAATTAAATAAAAAAAAAAAAAAAAAAAATTATAAAGCAGAGTCATGTGCTTCAATTAAATTATTTTATTTAGCTTGTATATTGTTGACGACACGATTACTAATTTTTTCACCTTCAAAACAATTTTTTTTTTATTATTATTATTATTATTATTATTTTTATTTATTTATTTTGTGTACTTATTAGTATTTATACTTAGTTTAGTGCAGTAAATTTGGTTCTTTAACACAATCAAACATAAAAACCGTGCTCACGTACTTAACACGTCTTTTTCTTCATTTAGCTTTTAGCTTTTATTTTTTTCTGTTTAAATTACGTAATAGAAATATTTGAACTGTGACCTCTGATTTGTGATCCGAAGGTGGCTTAAAATTAGTGAAGATTATGTGAAAATAATTAATCAAAATTGTGGTTTTTTTTTTTTTTTTTTTTTTTTTTTTATCAAAATAATGATAAAAAATTTGTTTTATTAATAAAATAGAAGAAATTTTTATTTAATATTAACACTGGCAAATAGGAATAATATAAAAGAAAAATAAAATAAAACAAATTAAAAAAAAAATTCAAAAATCAACAAAATGAGGGAAATTGATACAGAAACGCCTGTTGTATGGCCCGCATGGTGTTATTCAGGTAAAAATGAATTTTTTTTTCTTTATTATTATTAATCATTTTAATTTAAATTTTTAACGAACTTTATCTATTTAATTGTACGCGAATTTATAAATAAAAATATTATTTTTGCTTTCACATGTTGTAAACACTTGTTGATTGATAAAATGCGTGCAAATTTGGAAAATATTTTTACGATTGTAAACAGTGTGACACTGCTCGTTTTTTAAAATTATTCCTTTTATTAGAAATGATTAATAAATGAGAAAGACAACATGAAAAAACGTTATAATTACCATAAAACTGACTAATCCTTATATTTTTTTTTAAATAAAACCTCAAGAATTTAAAGATGGTTATGTGGATAAGTAAATTAAAATGAATTAATTGATTGAAACTACTGTTATTGACTGATATTAATCATCAAAAATTTTTTGTAATAATCAATTGTGACTAATGAATAAAGTCAAATAAATATGTTTCTTTCGTTGTTTATATTGCATTTATATTTTATGTTAACAAATTAATCATAAGAAAAAAAATTGACCTTAATGTTGAATTCTGTTATATTAGACATACGAATTTTTATGGGGTTTTCGTGTACAATTTAATTACCATGCATTACATAAGTCATGGTTAAAGTTTTTATTTTACATCAAAAAAAAAAAAAAAAAAAAAAAATTGTTTTTTAAGTACTTTTTTCATTACAATTAAATTTTTTTTTATCAAATGACAATGAAAATTAGTAAATATCCTGTGGTTTGTTAGAATTTTATCGTGTTGGAAGGTTTGGGATTTTACAAAGAAGCTAGATTGAACAGCTATTGATTAGTACTCCTTCGTCGTCCACGTTTCATTAATCTTCGCGGTTTTCATCTCAATGCTATTCAAGTGATGTTTTTCGGGTATCGCTTAAAAGTGTGTTCAATCCATTTCCATGTCCTTCTTCTCATTTTGTGCAATAAGGGATTTTCATTAGTCAATATCCATATTTCCTTGAATAATAAAATAATTTATTATTTCTGTGTTAAAGCTTTAAATATTTAATTATAATTAGTTAACGGTTGAGTGAATATTTTATTGTTTATTCTCGACTAAAATATTTATGTCATTATATCGTAATTATTATTATTTTTTTTTTTTTGGGAATTACTTTTCCAGTCACACTAATCTTACAAAAAAAGAAAAAATCTTAAACAAATACAAATGCAAAATTAGTTAATTACAAATATAATTCTCATATTAAGGCGTCATAGTAAAATCACGTTTTGTAATGTGTTAACGTAATGCTAGTGACATTATTGCATCACGATCTTACAAACAAAAAACTTTATCAAAAAAGAAAATGAAAAAGCAAAAGAACAAAAAAAAAAAAAAATTATTTTATTGTTAAACTAATTAAGATAATTCTTTTAAAAAAGCATACAATCAAAGAAATATTAATTAATTTAAAAAAAAAAAAAACGTTTGATTATATTTCGAAATAAAATATCTTTTACAAAATATAATACAGAAATCCTTAAGTATCGTAACATTTAAGCGACATGCTTTTGCACGATGAACTAAATTTTTCATTTTTTTTATCAGCTTATAATAAAATTATTGTTACAAAACTATGAAAAAAAAAAAATAATAAAAAGAAATAACCAGCAACAAGCGAATAATTTTTTTTTTATCATTTAGCGAAAATATAAGAAATAAATAAAATAAAATTGAAAAAACAGAAAAAAAAAAAACTTTGAAATGTTGATATAAACTCTCATATAATTTTTTTTTTTATAAATAAAAAAATGAAGCATAGTGATAAGAACTTATCACATATGTGTTATATACGTTTGGTTATGTTTGTAGTTAACATTTGTTTGTTGAATTTTACAAATGAGTAATGACTAATTTGTGTTTTTTTTTTTTTTTTTGTTGGTTTTTGCAAATAAAATATAAAACAAAAAAAAAAAAAAACCTTTGAACCGCCTAATGATTTAACAGAAAAAATATTTACTCAACGTTGTTTTGGCAAATAATGATAATTTTTTTTTTAAAGAGGTTCAATAAAAGCTTTTTGAAGTTCTAATAAAAGCTTGACATATTTATGTTATTTACTAATATAAAGGATTTTTATTCACCTTATCTATCGATCAATCTAACCCAATCAACTTGGGTTTTAACAATATAAAACGATTTTTACGCTTCATTTAAATGTTTTTAGTCATTGATAACACCGATAATGTAATAATATAAATTATGATATTATATCAAATGAAATTAAACAAAATAATTATGTTGTATGCTTTATTAAATTTGTGTTTTTTAAACATAAGCATTAAAAAAGCGTTTAAAAAGCCTTTTTTTTTTTGATTGTTTGTTTGTATTTTCTTTCTTCATTTTATTTTTTATTTTTAAATAGTGGGCGGATCGTTGTTATATATAATTTTTTTTTTTTTTACTTGTATTAAACACTCAATAGTATTAACCTGATATTAACATTAAATTAAAGAGAAAAAAAAAACAACAAAGAATAATAAAAAGTATTAAAGGTGATATGGTGGGATTGTGTTGTTTTGTAAAAAAAAAAAAAAATATTTTTTTTTCATTTTGCTTCAAGTATATATTTGTATTGTTATTTGCTAGTAAATTAACTTCAATTGGTTGCTGCAATATTTAATGCGATTATTTTGATTACTTTATTATGTTTTTATTTTTGTGTGCTTTATGTTCCTTTTATATATATATATATATATATATTAGTTAATTGTTTGAAGTTTTATTTGCTTAAAATGTCAACACTTAAAGAATAAAAAAAAAAAAAAAAAATATATTTCTTTATAAATTTAATTAAATTGAATTTTCTTTAATCAATTTCCTTGATATTATTTTATAACTTTAATAGATAAAAGTAAAAATATTTATTTCGGTTTATTTTTATTTTTTTAATTTATTTGCCACTATACAATATTCATTGATAACGTTTCGCGCTTGTTTGTATTATTATTATTATTATTAATACTTATAACACTTATCAATATTTTTTCTACACTCGACAATGTATTTTTTATTAATATTAAACATATAAACAAACAATAAATGATTAATTTAACGCTTGTACCAATTTTTTTTTATTTTTGTTTTACTTTGAGGTTGACATGATTTTTTATTTTGTTTTACTTTTTTTTTGTATTGTATTTATTATAATTTCACTCCTCTCTAATCAATAATTGTTATAAATAAATAAACGTTGACTGTAACGAATAAATCCGTTGTTTAACTTTACTTAAACGCTACTAATTACATTTATTTAATGATAACAAATATAGCATTGAAATCGATATTGTTTTATTAGTGATGTGAATAATTTTGCGTTGATTTTTTATTTGTTTTTTTTTTTTATTAATACGTAGAATTTTTTTTAAATGTATTGATGGTATGATAAAAGGCTTAGTGTGAACAGGTGTCGTTGTTCTATCAAAAATATAATATTGCTGATTTTTATTTTAAACGTAATATGATTTAATTTTTATTAATTATACTAACAGACTTGAGTTCAATCCCACTGAACACTGTGTGTCACATTTCATAGATACAGTGGCAGCTCAGAAAACATTTTTAATTTTAACAATTTTATTACTGTGCATCTACTAATAAATATATTAAATAAATAAGTAATTGACTTTACATAGAAATTAGTAATTACACCTTATCGACGTAACGATTATTTTTAAAGGTAAAAAGTTAAAAATAAAGTCATAAAAATGTAATTTGTTTTAGGAAAAACCAAACAAAAAAGTAATTTACCTTTACCCTAACACATATAATTCGTTTTTGATTAGTTTATAACAGGGATATAAATTAATTTTCTTTTATTTGTAAATGAACTTTCATATGCTTCATCATGTAGACGGGATGCATGTCATTTAGCTGCAATTTCTTGTTTATAATGATACGTTTGTGTATGGTATTTCCTTTATATCAACAGATTTAATAATTTTTTTTTCATTTTAATCGTTTCAAACATAATTAACAATATTTGCATAAATTAATTTAATCAATAATAAATAAAAGCAAATTTAAAATTACAAATTAAATATGTATTACGTTAATTGTATGTTAAATGTTAGTAAAATTTGTTAAACAATTTACTAATGTACGTCATGCAAATATTTTTATTATTAATTGTGGAATTTCGTCGTTTTTTTCTTCTAACCACAATCCTCACATTTATTTCTTTATTTGTAATAAAAAAATAAAATAAATAATGTAACTTTAGAGGTAAAACAACTATCATCCTACTACATTTCTACATGTTTATTAAAATACGCATAAAATCGGATTCAATAAGTAAAATACAAATGGAATTAATACAATAAAGTAGCAGCATAAATAAAAAAAAAATCACCCGGGTATGAATAAAAAAATTTTATTTTAAATTCATGAGAAAACATTTCATTCACAACGTTGCTACATAGAATACAAATTTTTATTGAAACTCTTTAACATTATTGTGGTGGTATCAATAATATATTTATTTAGTTACTGTTTGCTGTCTTGTTTTTTTTTTCTCTATTATCATCATCGTTTAAAAAGTTAAATAAAAAATAAACAAACTGTTAAAAAAATGTCCACGCATTGGTTGTGGCTGCAATAAAATAATTCTAACCGACACGTTTGTAATTTAAAAGCTTTTTTTTTATTTTTTTTTGTTCATTTAAAGAAGACAATTTTATGAAATAAATACAAAAAAGCTTTGCTTAAACTTTATATATATATATATATATAGTGTGTTATTGTCGCTTATGTTAAAGTCTGAATATACATAACATCAATAAATACGTTTTTGTTTGCTGAATTTTCGATAAATGTTTTATTTTGTTTTTATAAATACAAAAACAACAAAATTAAACAAATTTTTAATGAATGAAAGAGAGGATATGTAATTTGTTACTCTAGAAAATTGATAGTTTAATGTTATTTAAATTAAATCAAATTTTATTATGCCAGTGTATTGTATGGTGTGCTTGGGTATTTTGTTAAATTTTTATGAATTGATAAAATAACAAGAAATTTATGTAGAAACATTAAATATACATTTATGTAACAAAAACAACGTATCGGTGTATTCGATGAATTAAATAAATAAAGAAGGTGAAATAATTGTAGGTGGTGTTCGTTTTTTATTTAAATATAAATTTTTACTTGGAAAGGAGTGTCACAATTTGATTATTATAATTGTTAAAATTATACAGAATAGGTTAAAGTGGGGGTGTTAATTTAATTTTTTTTTTTTTGCCAAGGAAGAGTAATGGTTCTTATTACTTTTTTTTTTTATTATAATAAATATTATTGTTTTGTCTATACAAATATATATATATTTTTTAATTATTCATTTAATTGTTCTTTTATGTGAGGCAAATGTTATAAAATAAAATGAAGAAAACAAAAAAAAAAATAATAATAAAATTCTATTAATATAATTTACGCAAATTTTAATTATTAAATCTCACTGAACATATTAATTTGCTGAGTAAATGTTTCATTTTTTCTGTTTTATTTTTTCATTTTATTCATCGCTGTTCTTTTAACATTTTAATAGCTGATTTTTACAATAATTACATTTATCAAAGTTCAATAGATTTATAGCCAATTTTCTGTTATTCGATATTATAATGATAATTAAATTTACACAAAGCTACTGATCATTTTATATAAAAAAAGTTTTCTTTTTTATTTTCTACAATACTTCCACGTACCTACTTTTATCAGCATCAATTATTTTACCTTATTTTTGCTACAAATAATCATTAATAGTTTTTTATTTGTATTCTTCTAATCTTTAACTAATAATTATAAAACAATCTAATCATTTCCTGTATTTTTGTTACATTTAGAATGAAAAATTAAGAAAAAAAAAAAAAATAATAATAAAAAAGATAAAATTAAATTCAAATAAATATTTCCACTTTGTGTTTCTTTTTTTGTTTATTCACCTGTCGGATTAATTTACTATCCAATCCACACGTTAAACTAATGCTTAACAAAAAAAAAAAAGAAGTAAATGAATTTACTGAATAGACAGTAAACACATCTTCTGCCATGATAAATCATAAATTAAAGAAGCTTAATTTCTAACAAACGTGCAATGTAATGGTTTAATGTAAATTATTGAACTCTACAACCAGTGGTTTCAGTGATGATGATTTTTTTTTTTTTTACTAACTTTTCTTCTGCTATATTTATTTTTCAACTCTTAAAATTGGTTATTATTTAAATACTGAAACGTTAAACTTTTAAGTAAGTTTAAGTGAAAAAAGCTTTAGTTTTTTCTTTTTAATAAATAAATAATGTTGCCATTATAGTAACTTTATTAAATTTTTTTTTAAAAACAATTTACACTGATTACAACTAAACGAGCAACAATCAATTTAATGTCATTTTGCGTATTAAAGCGGTAAAATGGTAAAAGCGATTAAACGGATTTAATAAGTTTAAACTATCGGATTGACGTTACTTGTCTGCCTTAATCAGGGATGTAAAACGTTATTCGTAACGAAAAAACCGAAGCATGGACGTAATGGACGTAAATATGACTTAAGAAATGAAACTTGGAATTACTCACTTACATTGTCTTTAGAAATTGTTAATAACCAACAAAATATAATATTTATTGGTAATTTACGTCATTCTTCCGTCCATTGTACTTAAGCCATAACGCTATAACGAAACAACGAAATAAATTATTGTTTTTATATGATAGGGACGATCAGTTGGATATTAGCTAAACAAATAACAAATAAACACTTAGCATCATTAAGCCAAGACGTTTCAATCTAAATATCCTCTATCTTGGTTAGACTAGAACTCTGAATTAAATTTTATTACATCAAAATATATTATCTTGTAATTACTTCATAGTTACCGAAATGAAATGTTCGCTTAGCAGCCCTGGTTTTAATGCATCTGTTGCTGCAAAAAAAAAATAAAAAATAATAATTAAATTTAATAAAATTAATAAATTAAGTTATTTATTATTTTTAATGCGGATTTAAAATTTAAGTTCACAAAGGTATTTCTTTTTCTTTTCTTTTTTTGTATTCAGATTAACGATTTATTCATGTATCTGACGACAATATCACGGTACTCAATAAATTTTTTTTGTGTATATAATATCGATGTTTACACAGTTTCTACACAATGTAACATCTTGTGTGTTGTATTCTCAGAATAGGATATTATATTCAGACGGTAATTAGTAATTTTTCATTCAGCAAAAAGTAAATTAAACATTAAAAAAAAAAAAAAATACAAAATTGGAAAAGTAAGGCTTAAATAAAGTTATATTATTATTGTTTTTTATTATCATAATCGTTATTATTAAGATGATGATTTTTTTTTTGTTATTATAATAATATTGGTTCGGCATGTCGCCTTGTTAATAAGAAAAATAACAGAATGAAAAATCATAAATTGATCATTTTATGTTCTTGACGTCGAAGTGTACAACAACAAAACCACATCTTATAAAGATGCTGGGTGTTTTTCTTTTCTTTTTTTTTCATCTTCTTCTACATCTTATAACTTTATTAATTGAGACACCGTTGTGTGTGCTTTTTTTTATTATTATTATTATTATTTCAATTCTGTATAAATTTAAGTAGTTTTTGTTTGACTTTATTTAGTTAGATCTGAACAATCTGTGTCTGGATTGAAATAAAAAAAAAACAGAAAAAGAAATGAAAAATTAACTAAATAGAAATCAATTTTCATTCGATTTCAAATTGAAACATTTTAATATTTTATTATAAATTAAAAAAAAAAGAAGAAAAATGTATACAAATGTCGCTTTAATGTATTTATTTTATAAGAATAGACGTGAAGAAGTCAAGTTAGTTTTTAGTAAGTAAAATATATAAAATATGCGATGTCAAAGTCATTAACATAAAAAGGTTAAATTCTAAGAAAAGAATTTTTAATGTTGCTGCTTTGATCAAATTTTATTCGATTGTTTTGTTATGCACGCACGAAAAACTTTTGAATATTTGTTAACATATAAAAAATTTTATTTAGCCTTTATCCTGTTTTATAAAACTTCATTGATTTGTTATGACTTTATCCAGTATACTAAGAGTTTGCACATATTTTTTAATCGTATGGTTTTTAATTAATTCTTTATTGAACTTATAAAATCATTTAAGCTTTTGAACCTTTTATTATTATTATTTTTTTTTTTTTTGAAAATAACATTTTTCAAACACACTTGCTATTGCTACTACTTCTGTAAAAAAAAAACAGTAAAGTAAAAAAAGTAAATTATTTATTTCTTCTGTTCTTTAAACTTAAATCAAAACTTAAGGTGTAGAGAAACAACAAACAAATTATTAAATTAATAAAAGTAACAGATGTTAAATGTATGTAAAATTATAATTCGTTTTGTTTTTGTACATTAAATTATGTTAAATCATTTTTATTAAGCTGTTTATGTTGCTTTTTTTTTTTTATTAATAACTTAAAAAAAAATTTTTTTTTTCGACAACAAATGGTTAAGTTGTGTGGTAAGTCTAAGAGATGAGATGATAATTTTAATTTCAACACTTTTACCTCTTTAACTTAGTTTTTTTTTTAAGTTTTTACTGTAAATACGATAGAGTATCAAGTTGAATGATTTAACTGAATTTTTTTTTTATTTGAAATAATATTATTTTTTAGCAACATATTTTGCAAAATAAAATGCTTGATAATAATGCGGTATTTAATGGCCGATTAAATAAACGTTGCAACAAGTGAATTGTTTAGCTTTTTTTGTTTTTTTTTATTTTTGTACAAAAAATAATGGAAACTAAGCAAATAACCTTTGAAATATATATTTTGGTTATTTTGCGGTATAAAAATGTCATTATAAATCATTTGATCGATGACAAAAAAAAAAAAAACTAACAAAAATACATAAAACGAAATTTTTCAACAGGTATTGGATATACAAAAAAAAAAAATTAAATTAAAAAAATATTAGTGTATTGCTGGTTTTTTTCTCAGAATATTTTTTAACTTTTTTCCTTTTTTTTTCCGTTGTCATTAAATTTAAAGTTTTTGGTATCAAAATGTTAGTAAAGGTTGCTTTTTATATTTTAACATTTATAAGTCAGGGTCGTACGATCGATTGAGTCTAGAGAGTACAAGGTGATTATATTGGGTCAAATAGTGTTTAAGGGAAATGAAAAAATAAAATAATAATAAAAAGGTAGCTGCTGTTGCTGCTGTTGCTTACTTGTTGCTCTTGTATTTTTAATTTTTTTCTTTTGTCTACAAACATGAAAGTCATTATTTATGGTCAGGTCATAAGAGTACATGTTAAAAAAAAATCGAATATTTAATATAAAGCTAGGTAAGCTTAAATTATAAGTTTTTGAAAAAAAATTTCTATTGAATTTTATAAATACACTTTTGTGTATTATTATTTTCTATGACCCTTCGTGGCTATACGTATTTCGACTGGTTAAATAAGAGCAAAGATTAAAGAATTATTTTTCTTTTTCATTTTTATATCTAATTTTTTTTTTTTTACCTGTTGTTTTGTTTTAATAAAACTATTATTGAAATAATTTATGTTTGGTAATAATTATTATTTTATTTTTGTTTGTTATTAATATATTTTTATCGTATTATCTGATGAACTAATTTTAACGTTTTATCTTGTGTTTTTTTTTTTTTTTTTTATTTTATTTATTTTATTTGGTTTTTCTGCTAGTTATAAATATTAAACGTGTCAAACGTGACAATATTTTATGAAATTTTAATAAAAATCGATGATAAAAAATTAATTTTTTCTGGTGTTGCTGTTGGTATAAACAATAAAATTGCAAAGTGTTGATGTCAAGAAAAAAAAAAAAATATGTTTTTAACAAAAATAATAATTGAATTCTCTATTGAAACAATCCAATTATATTTTTTAAATAATAATATTGATTACAACATCGATTTTGCATAAATAATTTTTATTTCTTGCTTTTTCGTTGTGTTTTTTTTTTTATATTTAACAAAATTATTATTGCTCAATAGAATTTTTTAGATTAATATAGCCGGGTTATGAAATTGTATGATTTTTATATATAAAAACAAAAACGAATTTTAATCCTAATAATCATCCTTTATACACAGCTGTATTTATATAATTTTCTAACTCATCCCTAAATTATAATATGATGTCATTGTATCACAATATTTGTTAAATTAGCGTGATAAGAAATTAAATACATTTTAATCAAGAGTAACAAGCGTTATATTTGTACGTTTTTTTTTTTTTTTTTGATAAAAATCGACCTATTTAAAAGCAAAAAAGAATGAAAAAAAAAGTTACTAAACAACGCTGCTATATATATATATATATATATTTAATGATGATTTGTTATCAGCAGCTATTAACCTAACCATGTGCCGCTATATAAAAGTATGCAAACGTAAATTAAGTAATAATCATGCTAAAGGTGTTTTTGGACGCCTTTTATATAAATATAAATTTATATAAGTAGAACCAATTTTTTTTTTATATTCTATTTACATTTTTTTTTTTTATTTAATTTTATAAATGCGACACATTTATTTTGATCGTGTTGTAATGATAATAATTTTTATAATTATCATTATTTAGTACAAGTACACAAATTGATAAAAAAAAATACGAAAAATGAAAGAAATATTAGAGGTAAAGGTGTTTACAAAGTTCAAAATTATAACAGTTTTATTTATTTTTAAGGTAAAAAAAAAAACTTAACGGTTTATTGCCTAAAAAAGAGAGAGAGAGAGAAAAAAACGAAAAGAAAATAAAAGAATTAAATAAAAAATACACAGTAACAGAACAACGTTAAACAAATCAATTAACCTTCTATACTTGCTTTGTTTTTGTTTTCTTAATAAAAAAAAAAAACATTTTGTGCCTGAGTTGTTTTATCTATTTTAAAATCGAATTTTCTGTTTTTTTTTTTTTTTTTTTTTTTTTTATTATAAACTAATTTAATTTCTTTTTCTTGTTCTTGTAAATTCTACGTAAAATTATTTATTTTTAATTAAAAAAAAAAAAAAAAAAAAAATATATAAAACAGAAAAACAGAAAACAAAAAAATAGCAAACAACTTGAAAAATGTCAAACGAATGTGTCTTGAGAATTTCTTTTCCAAGTAGTAAAAACCATTGCGGATATTTGAAAGTTAATTAATTGGAAATAGTAAAATAACAGTTAAACAATGACAGTTGAGTAGAAAATTTTTGCAAAAAAAAAAAAAAGAAGAAAATTTATTAAATATAATTCAAGAGTCTTTCCAATTTGATTAATTAAATCGGAAAAACATCTAACGTTATTTTCTTTTCTTATTTATTTATTTAATTTCTTTTTTTTTAAGCAAATTATTAATAATTATTAAGGGAAAATTACTTTGCTACGGAAAATCAGTAGATTTTTTTTTTTTGAAGTTTTCAATTGAATAAATAATTTATTAGAGCTTTTATAGAGGTTGCAAAATTTGTATGCAAAAAACTTTTACATTCAGAAATAAAATAGGAAAGATTTAGATAATTATGATAATAATATAAATTATTATTAATAATTAATTAGTTTAATTATCTTCTTTTTTTTTTTTTGCTTTAAAACAAAGCATTTAATTAATCACCATTAGATTTATTTTATAATTAGAAAATCTGTATAAAAAAGAAAAAACAAAAAAAATTTTTTTCTAAACTTTTCTTCAGTTTTTCTTAATAATAATAATAATTATTATTTTTATAATTATAATTAGCATAACATATTATTAATTATAAATGTAATAAAAGTGTGCATGTGTGTTTTATAAAAGAAAAACGTAAGAAATGTTTAAGTAAAGATACATGCTCTAGTAATTAATTAATGAAACAACTCAATCTGTTTTTGCTTGTTTATTATATTAAAAAAAAAAATAAAATAATAATAATAATCATAAAAATGCAAACAAATTTATTAATTACTTAATTAATTACTAGAGATTAAAATAAATTAAAACAAAAAAAAAAAAAAAAAATTATATATATATGAATAATAAACGAAGAAGAAATTACGCATTGTGTCAGTACAATTTTTGAGTATGTTGTCGCGACTTGTGACTCTATTAGCGAGGCTCTAGTGTCTTCAAATATAAATATATTTTTTTTTCTTTATTATTTACTTTGTTATTCTTCTCTCTCTGTTGTTCATGTGTTGTAAATGTAATAAAAATAATATGTTATAATGAAAACGCAAAGAAAAAAAGGCAAAAAAAAAAAAAAATCTTCACCTTTGCCAGGCCGGTATGACCTTATGTAGAAAATGCTATAGCTTTGGCTGACTTGACTTTTTTCTTCTTCGTTCTCTTAAAATATAAATAAATTTTGTTAAAATAAAAATAAAAAATAAAGAACTTAACTGAACTGAATCATTATATAAATACGAAACGAAAAAAAATCAACCCACACATATGTGTATGCAAATTTATTATGATTATTATTATTATTATTATTATTATTATTTTGTATTTGTTGCTTTTTTTTTTTCTTTCGTTTCGTTTGTTATGTTTTGTCATAAAATATAATTTTTTATTATTAGAATCAAATATATATGAACGCATGTATGTATTTTTGCACTGATTATTGCTGTATTTACATTATTTATTTTTTTTATTACGTATAGTGTAAATGTAATTAATTATTTTTATTTATTTTTTTTTTTTGTAAATTATTCAA
The DNA here is from genome assembly GCA_961205885.1 of Ptychoptera albimana. Classification (NCBI taxonomy): domain Eukaryota; kingdom Metazoa; phylum Arthropoda; class Insecta; order Diptera; family Ptychopteridae; genus Ptychoptera; species Ptychoptera albimana. The sequence goes on from OY540801.1 coordinate 21,320,931, forward strand.
TTGATTTTATTTAATTAAATAAAAATTATTATTATTATTATTATTATATTTATTTATTTATTTACTTTTTCACTGCATTCTTTTCATGACAACAATTTTTTTTTTTTTAATTTTTTACTAAGTACTTTGCACTTTAGTTATTTTTTTATTTTTTTTTCAATGAGCAAAATGCATTGAGCTTTTAATAATTTTATTTGTTTATTAAATGCTGAATAGAATGTTATGTGGTTTATTGTGGTGAGGTGATTGGTGACACATGCCTTACCTCATTACAATATTTTTTTATTTTTTTTTGATTTTCTTATTATTCTTCATTGTTAATTTCTTTTTTCCTTTTTTTTTTGTATTTGCAAATATTTTTTATTTATTTTTGTTTTTTTTCATTTATTAATAACCACGCATAATATGTCGATGTCACTGTACTTAATACATAACGTAACATAATAAGCAAACAATATTATAAAGTGTGAAATATTTTTCAATTTTTTTACGTTTATTTTTACTCATATTCTCTATTAAGGATTTATTCGTTTTAATAACAAAAAATTATTGCATAATGAAATAAAAATTGTTTGTTGTTAAAAGTGAAATAAATCAATTTTTATAGTTTTATGAATTAATTGGTTTTTTTTTTTGAATGAAATGTGTTACTGATGAATAGAATTAACCTCAAACATCAAATTACGTTCCTCAGACTACACGTTAATTAAGAATTTTACTTAATTTATAATTCGTGATAATAAAGCGATTTAAAGAAATCACTATGAAAGTAATGTACAAATTATTATGGAATGTTTTACTTAAACTCGCGATTTACCTGATTTACGCAAGATCAGTTACAAATTCTAACCGTAAAACCTTTATCTATAAAAAATCAAACTATGTTCGTGACTATCCATTTTCAGTGTTAAATCATCTAAAACCAATTATTATGCAATTAACTGAATAAACCATAAGATTTATTCATATTCTCCTGTCTATATTAAAATCTTTACACTGATTCTTTGAATTTGAAATTTCATCGTGGTGACAATATTTATGAATGTAAAACAAAAAAAAAAAAATAAATTATAGATGCAAATAAATTTTGAAATAATAAATGTTTTATTAATTCTTTAGTAAAAACTTGTTCCGCGTATTCATAATAAATATAAATTATTATAAAATGTCACATAAGGTAGGTGTTATATAGTGGCATAGTCAATGGCTTTAGTTTGCTGCTAAGTTAACATTATTTTTTTATCGTACATCGTAGGTCAAATTAATTCATTATTTTTGTTCATTAAAAATACTGGTCATTTGCTTTATAAAACTGAAATCTAATGCTATTGATGCTTTATTTCATGCATTTCAAAGTTATTCAGTAGAATTAAACCCCTATAAGACGATAGCGATTTGGTTTTGATTAAATTTAATTCGAACAAGGATACTTCATATCAATTTACCTTATTATGATATGAATGGTCACTATAAACACTTATTACCTATTATCTAAATATTTATATAGTTTACGGAAATGACAATAAATTAAATAATAATAATTTATTAAAAAAGAATAGGAAAGAAAGAAAAATACAAAAAAAAAAAAAAATAAAAAAATTGCATAGGTGTCACATTTTATTTTTGTGTTTGATGTTTTATTTTAATGAATTTAAATAATTTTTTAATATTAACCTTGGTTGATAAACTTTAAAAATTATTATTATTTATTTATATATATTTGAATAAGAATTGTTTGCTAATTAATTTATTTTGAATAATGTCACTGCGTGGCTGTTATTGTTTTGAACTTTAACGTTTTTCTGTGACATTAATGTCAGTAATAATGCCATTATAACATTATAAATTAATTAATTTTTTTTTTTTTTAATGATTTTTATATTATTGTTGATTACTTTGTTTTTCTTTTAATTTCAATTAAATAATAAAATTAAAATTTGAACTAAGATGGTGGTGGTGGTGGTCTGTTAGTTTTGATTTTGATTTTAAAAAATTAAATCAATTTATAATATGTTTTAGTCAATAAACGTAGGCGGTTAACCATCACGTCTAATGGTGAGACCAGACGGCATTTATATAATATTAATGCTTTATTAATGCAAAATCCTTTTTTGTTTTAACTTTAAAACATAGCCAAGTGATGAATACACAAATTTTTTGTTTTATTAAATCAAATATCCTTCAGCATCATATTATTTCCTTTTTAACTAATAATAATAATAATATTAAATAATGATCTGTCAATATAAATCAAGTTAACGATTATAGTTACTTATTATTATTATTACGAAAATCGCCCACTTAAATTTATTAAATTAATATATTGGATAAACATTACATTATTATATACAATTGGCTTTACTTACTAAAAACAAAGTTCTATAAAAAAACGATTTTTAATTCTTGAAATTTTTTCTCTCGATCTTTTGCTGTTTGTTGTTTTTATTGATTTAAGAAGAGAAAAAAAATTATATTAAAATACATCAAATAGTCTAATGAGAATTAAAAAAAAAAAAACTGGTTGATGTACGTTTTTTTTTTATTTAATTTAATTTTTTTTTTTTGGTCAAGACAAGTCAGACCAATATTATCATGATTAAAAAAGAAACAAACAACAACAACATCACTTTGATGATGAATGCTGAAATTCTCTTGTCTTTTATTGTGCTAGTCAACCACAGACGATTGTAACACGATAAAATATTTATAAAAAAGTTGAAAATTGATTTGATTTGTTTGGAGACAGCAAAGGAAACACGTTAATGTTATAAAATTAATAAGAAAAATTTATTATGGCTATTGTGGAGTCTTTATGTATTGAAACAATGTAACAGTCTGACCTTTTAAACCAACTTGATTTCAGACATTATTTTTATTGCCTTTCCGATGGCTTCTTTTAGAAATTTCTGCTACCTTTTTTTATTTAATAAAAAGTTTTTGTTTTCTTATTTTAAAGGTGAAATCGGGACAGAGGATTCATCACCACAAACAGCAAGTTCACCATTGCAATCAAATACAGCACCTGGTGGCACAACAATTAGTTTAACAAGCGGTGGTAATGCAACAACCGGAATAACACCAATAACAAGCCGTGGCCGTATGAAACGTAAAACACAATCACATGCTATTGCATTAGATAAAATGTTAAATAATATGATGATGACAACTGTTATTGGTGTTGATAACACACATAAAAAATTAATTATGGATAATAATAATTTTTATGATAAAATTAAAAGTGAAAATGATACAAATTCAACGAATAATAATAATAATAATAACAATAATAGTATAAATAATAATATTAGTAGTAAAAATGGTGACATATCTAAAAGTAATAGTAATAGTAATAGTAACAATAATAATAATAATAATAATAATAGTAATAGTAATAATAATAACAATATTAAAAGTGAAAGATTAAGTCCAACAAATGGCGAAGTGCAATCATCTATGTCAAGGTAAATTATTTATTTATTATTTTTTCATATTTTTTTTGTTGAAACATAAAATTCATTTGATAATTAATTTATAAGAATCAGTAAACATATAAATATATATATGTGATCCAAGAATATAACTATAAATTGTTAAGTTTGTTGTTCTCATTTATCTGGACGACAAATTTACAAGGTGAAATGTTAGTCAAATTAACAATTCAACAAATAAAACATTTTTTTTTTTATTTTTATTTTTATTTTTCACAAAATTATAAACTTAACGTGTTACTTATAATAAATTAAACTTTATTATTATTATTATTATTATTATATTTGTGTATTTTTATGTCAGTCGGTGTTGTTTAAAGAAATAAATGAAAAAAAAAAAATAAAAAATATATACAGGAAATCGAGTATCAAAATTCAATGTTTATAACTCTAAATACTTTACTTGTTTATAAATTATATAAAATTAAAACTAAAAGAAAAAAAAAAATAACAACAAAACTATTTGATTTAATTAAATTATGCTTCTCATGCAGATGGTTTAATTCATAATTTATTTTATAAATGTAAATTAGACAACCTAAAGAGATAAATCTAATTTACTATTTTTTTGGTTTTTATATAAAATTAAAACATGAATGAATATTTTAGCTATGTTTTAATTTTTTTTTTTTTATAATTTTATTTTTTTTCATAGATCTCGTAGTGCAACACCATCATCATATCCAGGGACACCACCGCATCCTGTTGATTTAATAAATAATTCAAATTCATCAACGTCAATACCACAGTTTAGGCCAGAATTTCAATCACGCAATTATTCCGATTTTATGCGTAGTTTAGCAGCAAAATATAATAATAATACAAGTAATAGTAATAATAATAATAATAATAGTATCAATAATAATTCAAATGATGTTGGTAATACAAGGAGTTCAATATTTGATACAAAATTTGTAAATAGTCCAACAAAAACTACCAAAGAATCATTATCATCGCCTGAAAATAAAAAAAATAATTTATCGTCACAAGTAAGAAATTTTTTTTTTTTTGTTTTTTTTTTTTTTGTATTTATTTAATTACATCTAATTTTGATTATAATTTCTTTTTTTTAGATTCCAAATAATAACAATAATAATTTAATGTCATCACTGTTTTCCGGTATGCCTTTTACATCGTCAATGATGCCGCCTTTGCTTGATATGAGTAGCACACAAGCTTTAGTGACGTTGGTAAGATTTAGAAAGATAAATATTAATATTTTAGGATCATTAATTATTTATAAAATTATTATAATTGTAGGCACGAGCAGCAAAAGATGCAGAAATTCAACAAATGTTACGTAATGCATCAACACAGCCAGCAACATCTGGAACTGAAAATAATAATACAAGAAATCAAAATGTTCAAAATTTAAGCAATATATTTCCACCTATGTTTCCTACGCCCCATTTTTCCTTGACAAACTTCCACCAAAATATGAACAATTTAAGTCCACAGTCCAGTATTAGTGGTGCTAGCGGTAGTATTGCTGTTGGCAATTCTTCAAATGAACTTGTTTCATCACCACTCGATTTGAGTTCAACGCCTGTTAGTAAAAAGATGAAAATTGAAACATCTAGCTCGTCTAGTCGGAGTGGTGATTCATTTTCAAATGATTCAAGTACGCCACTTCAACCACCTCCACAGCAGCCACAATCACAACAACAACTACTGCGTCGAACACCTACCCCAACAACTATTCATACAAAACGATGTCAAGCACAAAGTGAAGAAATCAATGCATGGACGATTGATCAAGTGTGTGATTTTGTTGGTGCTATTGATATTTGCGCTGAATATGTTCAGGTGAGATAAATACTAATTATTTTATTTATTCGTTTGAAATAAAAACAAACATGAAATCGTGTTCGGTTAAGAAACCTTTTTCATATCTGCGATAACAAAACAAAAGCTTTTTATTATTTTTTTTTTGTTATATTAAATAATAAATAAATTGATTTGTTAGTCACGGTTATTTACAATTTTCTACTTTTTTTTTTTTTTTATATATTTATCTCCTATTAAATTTTCCAGGACTTTTTCTATCAATTTGTTTCTTATTTATATTTTTGTTCTATTACAATTCTCGTGATTTATTTATTTTTATTTTTTCACCTACATAATTACATTATTATAAAATAAACCAAAATTAAAGTGTCAAAATAGTTTAGACGGCTTAGAAATAAATTTATTTAAAATATTTCTTATGCTTTATGCATAAGGCAATACAATAATCTTGTAAAATTTAAATAAATACAAAAAATTCACGATTTCCTATCGGCACGAATTATTACAACAACAACAACAACAACAAAAAAAAATTAAAAAAAAAAATTCGTTGTTTTCTTTTTTACAAATTTATGCAATATGCTTTTTTTTTTTTTTAATGAATATAAACACATACATATTATTTGTTTCTATTTTTAAGATGAAATGGGTTAAATTATTTCGCAACGTATAGTTTTACCAACAAAATCAATACACATCATATGTATTCGTACGTATTTGTATGTTTTTATGTATTATGTGTATTCGATGTCGTTTTTTATTTTAACACATTTTATAGACAATCCATCTTTAGTGTAGAAAATTTTATTAATAGAAGAATTTTAATTACTTCCTTTTATTTTAAATAATTAATTTCTCTTACTAAACATAAACAGTCTTAAGGTTTTAACCATAGCCTGTGTATTTTGTTATTTATAGTTTTCTTACTGTATAACACAGTAATGATGGTTTATTCATAATTTTCCAATTAATTACTTTTGTTTTAAAAGATTAAAAGTAAGTAAAAAAAAACACACATAAATAAAAGAATTATTATTAAAAAGCATAAAATATTGTCGCATTTAATTATTAGCTACTTCATTTTACTAATTAATAATAATTTTTTTTTTTTTTTTTTAATTGGAAATCTTAAAAGCTTTTTGATTAAATTATTGTTTATTTGCTTGTTGTTGTCTAGTTTACAATCTTTAATACAATAATAATAATAATAACATTTCATTTAAAATCACCAAGAATTTTTATTATTGAATTTTCAGTTAATACAAGTTATAACATCAAATTATTGCTATAAACATCGTATAGTTATTTTAAGATCCTAAACTATAGAATTTATTATACATAAAATTAAATAAAAATCCAATCATAATTTATAATTTATAAATTATGTTTTTTAATGAACTATTTAACTTTTTTTTTTTTTTTTTTTTTTTTGTAATATATAAAATCAATAAAAAATATTAATTTATTAATTTTCATAACAATTTTTAATGATTTTTCATTATGTTTTGTTATTTATAAAATTTGCGTTAAAAACAATGTTGCAATTGTTGCAATGCATATAAACTGCTCAACTAACAACATAAACTAAAAGCATAAGAATTAAATACCGAGAGAGTCAAAAATTATTTATTAAATCAACCAGCATAAAACAGGATCTTTAAGAATCATCATCATCATTCTATTTTTCTAGTCACAATCTGATTGTTATTTATTATGAAAAACAACTTAATTTTGATTGCATTTTCTAGTTTTATTAATAAATCTCGTTATTTATTACCTGTTACAGTGTTAATTGAAAATAAAGTAAATCAATGTAATTATTCCAAGAATAAGAGTTCGTATAATTAGATCGTATTTTTTTTCTATTCTAAATGGTGTTAGAAGATTCTTTCTAAGTAAGGTAAAAAGAAATAAATTTCTTGACAATATATATTTTTTTTTTGTATTGCATTTATTAACAAAACTCATTGTAGAAACATTAATACAATGCTACAGATATAGATAATCCTATTTTATGCTTAACAAATCAAATATATAAATCGATACATTGTTGATTAACAGTGAAAACCTGAATAATAAAAATAAATAGGAATTAGGTGCCTCTATCAATAAATCTGATTTTTTTTTTCTTTCTTTATTAATTCAATGCTATTAATTTTATTTTCATGTATGTAATGCAAACATATTTTTTACGTTAGCATATGAAATACTACATAACATACATATTAAACACGTGGGCGTCCTTTATATTTTAATATTTTCATTAAACATTATTTTTTATTAATAATATATTACATTAAGTCAAGGATTAATTCTAATTTGTTGTTTTTTTTTTTTTTTTATTTATTTAATTATTTTTATTTATTTTAAATTAAAGCAAATATTATTATTATTATTATTATTATTATTTTAGATAGTTGTTGTATGCAATTTTTCTGTTTGTTGTTGTTAGTTGTTTCAAGTTACAATTTTCTATTTATACTTAATATTTGTGCTTTTTTTTTTTTACTTCTTCGTCTTCGTCTTCTTCTCCTATAATAAATAAATAAAAAAAATATCATCACAAGAGTATGCTCTCTTTACTTAATATTTAATAAAATTATTAAAATATATATTAACTAGTTTTATATATATATATATAGTTAGATAAATCGTCATTGAATATTTATATTTATATTAAAAAAATAAATAAGTAATTATTTATTAAGATTTAAGATATGATTGAAATAAAAGAAGAAAAACAAAAATACAAAAAAAAAAAAAAAAAAAAAAATTATGTGGGCGATTTGAAAGTTATTTAGTTTAATTTATAATTAAAAAATGTCTGCACAATTTTCATTAATCAAAGTTAAGTTAATTATTTATTTTGTTGTTTCATTTTTCTTTCTTAGTTTTAAGAGACGTAACATAGATTAATTTCACCATATTTAGCAATATGAAACTGTTATAATGCAATTTTTTAATTTTAAATCAAGTTACTTAATTATAAAGTTATTTTGTGTTTTGTAAACACACATATTACGTATTATGATTTTAGAATTAATTTAATTAATTGAATGGATTTATAGTACATTTTATTTATTTATTTATAATGCATGTGAGTGAATTGATCTGAATAAAAACGTTTGATAATTAAATGTTGGCGTTTTTAGTAATCAACATAGGAGGTAGCTTCGTTAAATTCTATTCTATTAAATGTTTAACATCTTAAGTCGTTTACGTTACAAGAAGTTTCATTACACTTGGCAAATATCCTATTATATTGAATTAAAAAAAGTAAAAAAAAAATTATGAAGTAGATATCGCATGATATAAATACCATATAAAAAAAAAAAAGAAAAAGAAATACTAACAACAAAATAATAACTAATAACACTAATAATAATAAGGCAAAAGAGAATAATAATAATCATAATAAAAAAAAAAGAAAAAAAAATATTAAAAACAGAAGACGATTATACAGTGTTGCTAGCTAGCTAGCTGCTTGTTGTTTTGCAGACAAAACACTATATCAAGTTCCAGTCACGTAAAATTATCAACAATAAAATGTGTGTGCATTAAAAAAAAAAAAAAAAAAAAAAAAAAAGCAACAACCGGCAAAACCGCATAATAATTTTCTATACTAAAAGAAAAACATAATAATAATAATAATAATGGATAAATAAAAAATTACGAACAAAACTAATAAAAAAGAAAACTAAACAGCATTAACCATAGAAGTCGAAAAAATTACAAATAAAAAGTCGCTCACTCAAGTCCCCTTAGGCCAAAGGTCTGACAATACAATAGCATTTGAGGTCGACAGATAAAAATGTTAGAACAGTTAAGAGGTACGTAAAAACAATAACTAAACAACAAAAAATTATATTAAAAGAAAAATCGCGAGCTTTTTTTTCCGTTGAACTGCGGCTGCACAGTGAACACATATTATATCTAAAGACACGCGAAATAAATAACAAAAACAAAAAGCAAAAAAAAAAGCTTATAAAATCAAAGTAAAGTTTTTAACTTCAGTTAAATGTATAACAAAAGTTTGTTGTCGTTTTTATTTTTTTTTTAAGTAGCCGCGGGGATCAATTATTTTGCTTCAAAGTCGTTTGTATAGCATAAAAAACTAAATTTTGTATATATATTTTTTTTTTTCCATACAAAAACTAAAGGAATCGATGCTGTGTGGTATTATCGAAGAGGCTGAATTTAATTCAGTGCAGTGTATTATATATTATATGGTATTGTTAGTGGTTAAAAATCATCATTGTATAAAAGGTATCAAAGCGAAAAAAGAAAAAAAAAAAGAAAAAAAACTACAGCACAGGAAAAACGGCCATAATCTCTGCATAAAGACTTTAAATGCTTCTTTTGCGTATTCTTCTCTAGCAGAAAAGCTTTTTCTTTTTTCCTTTTTTTTTTTTTTAATCATAAAACACGCATTGATTTCAAATTAGATATTGTTTGTTGTTATTTAACTTTAAAAACATTTGCGTCTAAAGTAGCAGAATAATTTTTTTTTTTTTTTTATCAAGTTCATGTATAATGACTGGTCTCATTTTTAATTTATGTTATTTACGTGCGCTTATGCTAAAGTTATTTAGTTCTAGATATTTATTAATCGAAGGTCATTAAAAAAAAAAAAATAATATTACTTATTTATGCAGAAAATTATTTTATTTTTATAGAAAGTCTCTTAATTATGTTTGTATTGTTTTGTCATTATTAAAAAGGTAGCTTAAAATTGTTTTTTATTTTATTATTTGAATAGAAGAAAAATAGGTAGCATGGTTAATTGATTTTGAAGCACTTGCCGTCGGTTGTGAAGATCACGATTTTTGATCAAATCAAATGATTAGCGGGTTTACGTTCGGACATTATCAAGTGATTGGGTTAACATTTGGGTAAAGAAAGCGTTTTATTTTATTTATTTATTTTTTATTATTATGGATTTTTCGCCTTTATAACCTTAAGAAAAAAATGTTATATTACTGACGGGCTGTCCTTCTTTCTTGTTTAGCTTATTTATCTTAATTTGATCGATATAATTTTTAGAAAATGTTTTATTTATTTAAATAAAAATGTAACTAAAAGCTTTTTGTGTTTTGTTAGTTTTTGTTAGTTTCGTGTTCCCAAATAATAATACTAAGCGAGACAATATTCTATATGACAGCTATTGAAACTCCCAAATATCTCTATATGGATTTCAATTAGGTGATTTAAATTTTTGACAGTTTTAAAGTTTAGATGTCGCTTACATTACTTTTATGTTTAAACTTCGAAGCTTTTATAATTTATATATATATATATGATATAAAAAAGCTACTGTTCAATGTGTGAGAAAAAGATAAGTTATTATTTTGCTTAGATTTTCTTTTTACATTATGCCATTCAAATAATAACAATTGTTACTTTTTTGTATACCTTTTTGTATTTGTTTGCTTTTTTTTTTGTGTGTTGTTTGTTGCTTCTTAAACAAAAAAAAAAAAAAATTGTTAAGTATATTGTGTAAAATGGAATCATAATAAGGAATAATGTTTGAATAAGAAATTAAAAATAATGTATAACGTTTTCAATGGTATAAAACTGAGAACATTGATTTTATCAATATTAACAATGTACACATTTATTATATATATATTTTATAACGTTAACGTCATTTATAATAATGTTAATATATAACAAAGTGCGTGTAGGTTAAGCTTTGTGGGTAGGTAAAATAAAAGTATGAAAGCGTGGCGTTTAAATATTAAAAAACGAAAAAAAAAAGAAAAAAGGTTTATGTATATGTATATGTACATAATAAATAATAATGATAATAATAAATGTAATTTAAAAAAAAAAAAAATAATAACGAGTAAAAGCACAGCAAATAAGTAGACAGCAGAAGCTGTTAATATTGAAACAAAAAAAAAAAAAAAATTACCTTAATAGGTGCACTGTGCATATCAGACATTTTCAAAGCTTTAACACGTTGCATTATCAAATTCAAAGCTTAAATTTTGTATTTTAGGGATGAAATATTTTAACATAAATAGTTCATGTTGAACAGTTAGAAGAAGAAGAAAAAAAACACTTAGACAATGTATGCATCTAATTGACGTGAAGCTGTTTACAAAATGCAATTAGAATGTTAAGCATAGTAAATAAATAAATAGCATTTTTGCTCTTTGCATTTACTGCGAATAATTTGATAATAAATGGAAAAAAGTCAAGAACAAGATTTATAAAAAAAAAAAAAAATAATAATAATACTAATAAAAATAAAATTGTGGAAAGCATCACGCTATTTACTACAAATTTTATTATTATATATACATATATAATACACATGAAAAAAAAGAAGCTTTTGAGGATCTTTTGTGTTTTCTTTTCTTTTTAAAATTGTTTTTGTTTTTTTGTTTTTTTCTTGGTTTCTCTCTCTCTTTCTCTTTTAATTTAATACGCTGGGGGCACTTTTCGTTGTTTAACTTTATTTTAATATATAAAAAAAATATTATTATTTATTTTTTTCTTTAAACTTCTTCTGTTTGAATACCACCGAAGAGGTCAAACAGGTCATTTTGAACGACTAAATTGACCACACCAAAGTGTATTTAACTTTTTTTTTTTTGTTTTCTTTTCCATTATTTAGATTTTTGCTTTTGTTTTACGTTGTGCTTTTCTTCGTATGATTTTTCTTTTGTTTTGTTTTTTATTTATTTCGCATTTGTTGTTGTTTTTTGGAAGGTGTGCTATAGCGATTGGTTTCTTTTTTTTATATTTTTGATTATTGTTTATATTGAGCACGCATCATGCAACCAAATTTATTGCTAAACAGTAGACAGACACTATAATTTGTAAATCAATTTTTTTTTGTTGTTGTTGTTGTTTTGTTAGATTGCATTTGATTATGTTACTAAAACTATTTCTCGCTTTTAATATCAATTAGTGCATTTTATTATAATAATTCATATTTTTTTCATATTTAATTTGATTAACGTTTGCTCTTTGTGTACAAAAAAATAGTTATACCCGTTAAACTCAATCAGATTTACATAAATTTTATACACATTGCTTAGTCAACCAAAGTTCATAATTTATTTAATTTTTAATTAAATCAAATTAGTTATCCGTAATACATGACAAATGACTATACGTTTAAATAAAGTAAAAATTCTAATTAAAATAATTACTTAATTATCTTTTATTTTATTATAAATTAATGATCCTAATATATAGTGGGGATTACATACATAAGAATCGATAATCATTAATCGAATAAATTTATTTAATTGATTTTTATTAAATAACATTAATTTACTTATCGGTTGGCTTCCTAATTTAATAGTTAATTATTAAATAAATCAATACACAGGTGTCTTGATGTTTCGTTTCGTTTCTCATTCAATTAAATTCTTTTCGTAACTAATAAAAATAACTTTAGAAAAGCACAAAAATTAATTACACAAAATAAAATTACGATAAGAAAGGTAAAGAATTTTTTGTGTTTTTACGTTTTTATGCAACGACAGGTGATTTGTTATTATTCGGTTTGTTTTTTTTTTTTTTTTTTTCGTTTTTGTTTTAAAATCAGTTAAGTAAAGAAAAGTCTTTTAAAAATACCAAAAACCAACCAACATACATATGTTATGCTAAATGCAAAACATAATAAGGCAAAAATCTGTATTATAATGTAAAAGTCGTGACGATGCTACCCTGAAGGCACGTGCCACATTTTTGTCGGTTTATTATCATCTCTTCTGTTTGTAAATTCTTTTTCTGTTGTTTTTCTTTTTCTTTTTCTTTTTCTTAACATTACATGGTGACTACATTGTTTTTTCCTTTTGTTTAGAATATTATTTGTACAGAATAATTTCATTTTTATTATTTATTTATTTTATTTTTTTTGTTTTAATTTATTTACAGAATTTCCGTGAACAGTCAATTGATGGTACAGGTTTACCATTACTAACTGAAGAACATTTAACGAATTCTTTAGGTATGAAATTGGGTCCCGCATTAAAGTTACGTTCGTTACTAGTAAAAAAATTAGGTGGACCATGTCCATGTGTATCGTGTACACAAACAACGAATAACATTCCGAGACCAATGAGTAGCGAGCCAGGACCTGGAAGTTAATCTATTTTGTATTTTTTTTTTTTTTTTTTTTTTTAATTTTTATTTAACTTATATGAGAAAAAGTCTATTAATTTGTATTTATAATATAATTTCTTATAATTAATTTAAAAAATTTATTCATTTAATATTGTGACTTAATTAATTAATTAATTAATAATAATAATAATAATAATAACCGAAAAAAAAAAGAAAACAAATAATAATTGCGATCTCAATTAATATGTACTTAAAAAAACATCAAATAATAATTAAAATAATTAAAATAAAGATTGCATTATATAATTTAAAAATAAATTTAATAAATAAAAATTTGTTAAGAAATGAATATATGAAATAAAATAAAATAAAAAAAGAAAAGGAAAAAAAAAAGAAAAAACCAACCGCCGATTGATTATCGGTGATTATTGTGCTTTGAGCCGGGATATGTACAATAAAATGAATTAATTTAATTGTATTATAAATATATGATGCACCAGTTTATAATATACTAATGAACATTTATATAAGAATTTTATTTATTTAATAAAACAAATAATAAACCGTAAAAACAATAATTAATGTGTCTTCCATAACATAATAAAAGAAAATGTTAAACGATGGTGCCTTTAAAAGTGAACTTGCTCAAATTCTATATAAATATATATTTAAATAAAAAAACAATAATAATAATAATTATAAAATTTGTATTAAGTCTAATTATTTATATAAAATATGTATTAATTAAAAACAAAATAAATAATAAGAATAATAATAATTAAAATAGAATTTAAATGAAAAACGTTAACAATTATGAATTATTATTATTATTATTATTATTATTTTTATTATTGTAAATAAAATATAATTTTCTCAATTGTATTGTAATGTTATAAACAGAATAAAATGTCAGTATTTTTAATACAAGAGAAATTAAATGAAAGAAAAAAAAATAATAAAATAATTAATTAACACAAAAATGATACAAGAAAGTAATGTAGAAAAAAAAAAAAAAAAGAAGAATGAAAAAAAATCAAAAAACTTATTTAATTAAACTAAAATTATAATTTTAATGAAAAATATTATATTAATTAAGATAAATAACAAAAAAAATAAAAAAATAAAATTAAACGAATAATAAATAAATAAATATATTTTATAAAACGTTTAATAAGAATTTACTGTTTTATTGGAATTATCACGGTGGAGAATTATCAATTTTGAAATAGCAATTTTGTTTGACCAAATTAAACTAAGAAAAAAATTATATCGTGCGTCTTCTCAGTGAAAATATTATGTTAAATTTTGTTTATTTGAGCATATATTTAGCAAAGTTTAAATTGCATAGAAAAAATTAAGAATGTGTTCAGGTAAAGAACGTTTTCAATTCATACCAGCTCTGTTAAAAATCATTTAAACGTTCACGAGTTGTGACTATTGTTGCCATAATTGTGATACAACTGCATCGAATAGCGATTTAAAATTACTAGCAAGGATTCAGAGATGGTTTGGGTAATAATGTATCCTCGCGATAAATTACATTTCGCGTTAGAAAAGCTGTAATAGAATCTTGAAATATTAAAACATTTTTTTTTATTGGTACCACGATTTTTTTTGATATTTTATCTTACGAATCCTAATATTCAATTATTTAAATAAACAAATCCTTACATAAAAAACGTATAAATTCATCTAAAAGCTTTGCTATTTAAAAAGTGTGTCGATATATTCTTATACGAATATGGAAAGCACTATTGCATTAACTAGTGTAATCTAGAGGGCGCGCTGCCTTCAAAAAGAAATCTTTCATATAAATAGTAAAAAAAAATTATTATAAAACATCCTGATTGGGGGAAAACTATTGAATATTTCACATTTATTGTAAAAAACGGGTACATCCTGAAATCCCTATCTTTCCGACGACACCAATATCAATACTCTGAGTCGCACTAAAGCTAATCGTTTTAAACCGCTCTATAACCAAAATAGTTATTAAATAACGCAGTCATCTCGTAACAATAATAAACGAAATAAAGAAAATGAGTAAACTGTTCATTATTGTAATTTAAATTAAATAAAAATAAGAAAATTATGTTTTTCGGTTTAATTATTTAATTTTTTTTTAAACAAAACGATATACGTGTCCATAAAAAAGTGATTTCCTATTCAAAAGCAGATGTCACTTCAATACAAAACCTCATTGTATCAAAGACACATTTTAGGGATTGTATTTCGCTATAAAATTATTTCTGAACTGACAACGATAGGATTTTATTCTTTTGTATATTGTAACTGTCCTGAAACCTCGAGGAATTCATAAATATTTCATTAAAATTTAAGAAAAAAATAAAATAAATTAATAAATCATTATCAGGTATATTTTAATATAATATATATTCTTTTATTAATTATTTATTTTTTAAAATAATAATTACATTTTCAGTTAAATACAATTAATAGTCATATAATTTTGACTTTTTAAGATTTTTCATTCTGTATTTTATAATTTGACAATAATTAAAATAATAAATATACATTTAATTAATTTTAAATAAATATTATTTCATAAACAGCAATAATTATGCTATAAACACTGTGTTGTCTAGTAATAAACATAACAAAGTATGCTTAACAGCATTTGTTTGTTAAAACACTTGTCGTTTAACACTTATCCAGCAATTTAATATACTTTACGTTGTTATTCCAAACGATTATAACGACATTTATAATTATAATCAATTTTAACTGCATTATGAAACATTTATTGTTTGTTTGTTCTTAATATTTTTTTTTTCTTTTTTGTACATTTAATCGTATTTATTTAATTGATTTTAGATTTGATAAAATTTTAATTTTTTTTTGAGACGACATACTTCTAATAATTTTAATAAATTTGCTTTGAATTTGTAAATTGTAAATAAAATGATTAACAGGAAATGAAAAATATTATTATGTAAATATATTTTAAAATGTTTGTAATATTTGTAATTGATATGATTTATTTTCGGAAACATGAGATTGGATTGAAGTAACATTGACGATATCTAACTTGACGTTTGACTTCTGGTAAACGATATAGTTGATCCCAGGTGCCAGGTCCATTGACAGAACTAATAATATAAATAAAACAACAAATTATTATTGACACAAGAAAAGGGGATAACAAAAAAAGAAATTCACTTGGTTAATAATTGCATTTGAAGACGATTCCATGCAGCATCATCTGTACTAGGATTTCCATAAGTATTAAATGATGAATAGAATTTTCTTAAGTCTCCAACATTTGGTATAGCTTCCGAGGTTTCCTGTAATTAACAATTAATATTATTTTTAACACATAAATTCGGTTATAACATTGAAATTTATTGCGACCACTGGTTATTCAATTATATTGGCCATTTAATAACAAATGTTGTAATAAATTTATTTTAATTAAACTTGTCTGTTGCAGTTTTTTAAAAAAAAAATATTTCTCCCCTAAATAGTCTATTAATTAAAATAACTAATAATTTTGTCACAAATACAAAACAAGTACAAAAACATATTTTATTAGCTAATAAATTTAATACTTTATGTAGCAATAACTTACGATGATAACTATGTAAATTTGCATTAAACTCCTGTTAAAATATATATAAAAAAAAAAAAAAAATTAAATATTTGCCTAAATAATGATAAAAGCTTCTTCATTCAAGTAAAATTAAACTCAAGTGAGTACTTTTAAAATAAAAATGTTTTATATAAAGAAATCAAATGTATCTAAGTACGTTATTTCATTATTTCATTAATTCATTAATTCAAGACATATTAATTATTTAAATCAATTAATTTTTTACTAAAATATAATAGCCACTTTACAGTATTCAGCTTAATAACATTTCCTTACAGCTTACTTGCTTTACTTATTGTTTTTTTTTTTTTTTTGGAATTATTTTCCTACATGTATACAATAACATTTATTGTTTTTTTCTTTTGCCTTTCCTTTTCCTTTCTTTCTATTATATTTCAATAATTGTTCACATTTTTTTATATTTATTATTTATATTGGATAATAAAACATATATTAATCGTTTATTATTATTATTATTTATAAATGAAAATGTAATAAAATATATGAGTATGTGTAAATGTAAAATGAAAAAATATAAATATATATAGGAAAACGATAAAATGTAATATTTTGTGTGTCGTTAAGCTAACATTATCTGCAATTATGTTTTATGTTGTCACGTTATACATGCTTTCATTACATTTCTATACATTAATCTCATATAGAAAACTGTATAAATGTAATCATTTTTATTTATATTTATTTAATTATATTACAATTTTGATTTTAAGTGACTACGCATTGTGCTTTTATTTATTCAAAATCTATTTACTATATTTTACGAAATAAACGTGCAATTTTGGTTTAATTAAATAATAATAAAAAAAAACAAAGAAGTAAAATCTTAAAATAGTAAATCTATGATTAAAGTTATAATAAAATTATTATTTTACCTGGCTGTCGATTGTATTTTGTGGTCTGGCTAAGGACATTGTTACAACAAATACCAAAACCAACATGAGATGAATCAATATTATTTTAGATGATAAAATTGCCATATTTGTTCTGTTTTTTTTTTGCTTGCTTATTTATTTGTTGTTATCCTCGTGTTACTTCCTTTTGTTTTTCTGTTGTCAATATGTTTTGTGGTTTTATCTAAAATTAAATACGAGAAATTTCATTGATTTATTGATTATATGATGTTTTCTATTCGTAAATGATTATTATTTAAGTTTTCTATAACATTCGCTTGGAAATAATCCTTTTAAACGCTTTAATGTTTGAGAGAAACACAAGGAAAAATTAATTTCCTTAAAATTATCAATTTTTACTTTGAAACTCATAAAAACGAATAAATTTTTTTTTTTTCGTTTTACGTTTTATAATCTCCCTATGGACGGTATGTATATTAGATGATGCCTTAAATACTTTAATTTTTAATAGAAACATCTGTTGGTAAAATTAAAATTAAATTTAAAAGCAAAGGAAAAGCAGAAAAAAACCAAGCGATTTTACTCGAATAATTTAATCTTTTAAACATTTGACATATTCTTGTCAAATTCTTTTCATTTCTAATAAACTTTTTCTCTTCCAACTTTTTCTTTTATGACTTTTTTCTATTGTTTATAAAAACAGAATTTTTTTTTTTTTTTGCCGTTTTCGTTTTTGTATTATTTAATGCAATCATTTCACGCAATTTTAACGTTTAAATATTCTTTGTGCTTTTACTACGAGACGATATGATATTATTATTATTATTATTATGTAACAATTGTTAATGAATTTATTTTTATCGTTTAAATTTTCTTTGAATAAAACATTTTTGATAATAAATGCAAATTTATTTCACTTTTATTAACTTTTTATTTATTTATTTTTTTTCTTTCGGGTTTTATTAATATTTCTGTATCAAATCAGATTAAAATTTAATATTATTATTTAAGGTTTAAACTATAGATAGGTGTGGGGTGAGGTCTAACCGAAATATTAATAAAGAAGTGAAAATAGAATAAAATGTTGTAAAACTGCTTAATTATATTAATTAACTTTAGTTAAGCTAATAACTATTTTGAACAGTGCTGTATTTGGTATTTCGATAATATCGGAGCTTTAACCAAACGCATGAGAACAGTAACGTAAGAAACGTCATTTTAAAATTTGTTAAATGAAATTATCTAGAAATACGGAGTTAAATACAAATTTATGTAAAATTATATTTACGTTGATTGTGGTGAAGCCTTTAGTTTTAATCACAATTTATGGAAGGATTTTACGGTTAATAAATGACACTTAAAAGATCTTAAATGGAATTACTAATAAATAATACTTAAAAAGTGTTTATTTGTTAGTAATTCCGTTGAAAACGGCTTCAAAATGACATTTCTTAAGACATTCTTTTGTAAATTTTGCATTATGTGACCTGCTGCACTTGATCTCCTTGCTAATTTAACAATAATTTTAATTTTTTGCTATTTTAACATTTATCTATATATTATTGAACTATTAGAAAAGGTTTTTAGTAAAATAATGACAAATTTCACTATGAAAAAGTCCGGGGCGACTGTTCCTTTTGCTACAATTAATTATAAATCCAGCACTTATAAATCACCGGATTCTTCCGTGGTACATTGTTTATTACCTACAAAGGTTACGAACAAATATTTTTCTTTTTAACTAAATGTATTCCGTCACCTCAATCAGGTCTAAATAAAATGTTTCTAATAAAATGTTAAGTACTGTAAAATAAATAAACAACAAACCCAAAACCATATTTAAGATTTACATTTTAAAACTAGTAGCAATAATCTATTCAAAGTAAAAAAAAAATAATAATAATAATAATAATAATAATTAAATAAAATCTCTAAATACATTTACGTTAAAAATTATTTAAATAAACATTGTTTACCTAAAAATAGAGATAGAAAGGACTAATCTCTTTATATGCGTGTCCGACTATATTGTCAACGGACTACGGACACAGTCACACAATAATATTATTTTTTTTTTTGAAAAAATTAGAAAAAAAAAAAAAATACTTTTTAATACCTAAAATACCCAAAGTAGTTACACGAAGTCCACACATATTTTTATAATAATAATAATAAAAGAAAATCGAAATATGTAAAATATTTTTTCCCACCATTCCCCAAAAAATAAGAAAGAAAAAATTATTTAAAATCCTCTACACATGTAATAGAAATAATAATTATAATTATTATAAAATGTAATAAAATTGTACTTGAATATTATTTTATATATATATATTTAATTTAAACAGTTAAAAGTTAATTACTTTAAATTACGGTTAAAGTTTGTTTGCTTGGTGTGCAGTTTTAACAAAAAAAAAAATATTTTTTTTTTTTTGACATTTTTAATATAAGATTTAATATAACAAAAACAAAATTAATAAATTAAATTAAGTTAAGTAAAGAAAACAAATCGTGTTGATATTATCTTAAAACAAAATAAAAAAAGAAAGGAAAGATAAGAAGCTAAATAAGGGAGAAAAAGAATTGAAAAGGAATAAACTAAGTGATTTGGGGTTTTTTCTTTTCCATATCATTTATATCACTGTGCTGTAATTTAATTTTATTTGTTTGTTAGTTTATTGTGCTAAGGCTGTACGGCAGCAGAAAATAGAAAAAAAAAAAAACAAAACAAAAAAAAACAAAAAATCAAATAAAACGAATAAACTGAAAAGTAATTCCCTAATTTCCCTGTTTTATTATTATTATTTAGTAAAAAAATAATTTTTATTGTATTATTTATTTCAGGATTGTAAATGGCAAAAGCCTAAAAGTCAAATTCACGCCTTCTAAATTAATCTTATTGCTGATAATTTGTTTTCGGTAATTTCAGGTATAACCGACGCAGGTACCTTGAGCCGCAGTTACAGACATGTGTTAAAGTGAGAGAAAAGAGATTTATGATAATTTTTCCGCTTTTTTTTTTTTTCCTACTTATTATTATAGTAATGGTTGAATTATAATTTTTTTCTTTTCTTTTCTTTTCTTTTTTTTAGTTTTGTTGACTTGAAACTAGTGAAAAGTGTTCTTATGAAATCATTTTATATTCAACATTAGCCGTTGACGCTTTACTTATTTTAATTTTGATTTAGTATTGCTGTAATGTTTAAAAAAGTGAATTTATTATAAAAAAAAAAAAAATAGTAAAATGTATAAAACAGGATTAATAATTCGTTGTTCAGTAATGTTATGTATTAAATCAGTGATGTTTTATAGTTTATTAATATGTTCATTGTGTATAATATTGATAAAAGATTGTGAAACGCGATCTGTAAATAGTGTGAAGAGAAGCGGTCAAAAAGGATATCAGTTTGTTAAAGAATATGTAAATGATAACGATGACGAGGATGAGTGCTTTCGTTTGCCACCATTAATATTAACGGAGATATTGGGTGCTGCATATAATTCTCGTTACATGAGTATCGAAGCACCAAATATAATTGAAGATGACTCAACAACAATGAAGCAAGAGCTGGGCATAGGGAAAAGTGGTAGTGGCAAAAGGAAAGTTTCAAATTTTCCACCATTTTATGTTGATGATAATTATGCATTGGAGTTAAGCAATAAGCCCGCTTGGGAAGTACAGCATGCTATAGAGGATGTACCACCGCAACAGCTACGTGAAAAACGTGATGTCATCGATGAACACAGTAATAAATATGATTTAAATTCGAATACAAGGACAGTGCGTGCAACAAATGGTAATAATATGGGAAAACGAGGTGGCACTAGTGACAGTAAATTATCAAATGTACGACCATGGGAATGTGAAGCAAAAATAAAATGGTTAGACCTTGGACCAGATTATTTTCCAAGATTTTTACGTACAATCGAGTGTACAAAACATTTTTGTTGGTACGGACATTATACATGTCAGCCACGTTCCTTTACTGTTAAAATATTAAGAAGGCGTACCGGTGAATGTGTACGATCAGATCGTTTAAGGAAAATTGGCGTTGAAGGTTTACCCGGTGACTTACGTGAATTATGGGTATGGGAGGAAAGAGCTGTTAACTTTTGTTGTGATTGTGCTGCGCCTTAGTTTTTAATTAAAAATAATGATTTAAAATTTTTAATAGAATTACTTTTAGACTTAATTAAATTGTAAATAATAAATAATAATAATAATAAAACATATCATTTTAAAAATTAATTATTTAAGTTACTTAGTTACTCATACATGACACTGTCATATTTAAGCCTGTTAATAAATAATTTTTTATTATAATTAAGTTAAATCTCTTTAATAATTCTTTTGTAAATCATATTATGAATGTAAATATGTATCGTTTTTTATTTTTAAGTTATTTAATTATTAAAAGAAAGTGAGAAAGAAGAAAAATTTATTGTTTAACTAGTATAAATATAGAAAATTATTATTATTTTTAAGTTTTTTTAATTTTAAGAAAAATTTAATATAAAAATGTATTAAAAAAAGCACAATTTTAATAAGAGATAATAATAATAAAAAAACACAAAAATTTTTTTTTTTTTTTGGTTTTACTTTTAGTACTAATAAGCTCTAATTAACACTGCCTTTTTATTTCTATGAATTTATGTTATTCGATATAGCATCCTTAATAAATAAATAAATAATAATTAAATATTATATTAACAAAATATCTATAAAGAAAAGAAAATAAAATAAAATAATTTCATTAAAATGTAAACAGAAGAAACACAAAAATTTTTTCTTTTTTTTTTTTTTTTTATTTCAAAACACAATTAATTTACAGGTGAAATATATAATTTTAATTCAATCATTTAATTTGTAATTAATCGTCAAGTTTTTATTTTTGTTTTATTGAGTAATTTTAATTTAAAAACTTTATTTATGTCTTCTCTATAACATGAATTATGTAAAAAAAAAAAAATAAATTTTCGTATCGCGTATCGTGTTAAATAGAAATAGATTGATGACTTTATTTATGAATTGAAACTTAACAAGAAGTGAACCAAAAGAATTGTTAAACAAAATCAATTTCCTCGAATTTAATAATAATAATAATAATGGGAAGATACTTCCCATTATTTTTAGGATACAATAAAATATTCGTATTTTACACCATCTTTCTAATATTAATTTATTATTTTATTTTAATAATGGTGTGGAAAGCTGAATGAAATTGAATAATGGTAAGCTTTTATTTACGTTACTGATAAAATTCGCTTCTTTTCTCTTTTTTCTTTTTTTTTTTAAATGGAATGTATAATTTTCGAACAGTTTTATCAGTTTATAAGACGAACAATTTGGATGTGTTAAAATAATTTATCCGGTCATTGATGGAATATTTATGTTAAGACATAGCTTACGTCACCTTTAACTCTATAAAACACCTTTAACTCACAATTTAACTCATTTAAACACCATTACTCAAGGATCTTACGCTTATTGTTGTGTTGTGTGCGGTTTTATGTTATAATCTGACGAATTCATATCTTTTCACGTTTATGTAATTTATTTTTTTATTAATTTTTTGTTCTTCTTGATTATATGGTTAAACTAATTTTCATTTTGATGGTGGTTTTTGCTACTTTATTATGGATAAATATTATAATAAGTCTTTTAATATTTCCCAAATTTATTATTATTATTATTATTGTTAAGAATTATAAAGAAAAATTTATTAATCATAATTTCTATCTATTTTGTCGTACAATATTTACATAGATTAAAAAAAGAGCTTTTCCACTTATTATTAAATATTCACGAAAAGCTCACACTTTTTTTTTAAATTTATTATTAATATTATTTTTCGGCATTTTTTTTTTTTTGTTTGTAAAAGAAATTTTAAATTTACTTAAATTTTTATTAAATTAAATATAACTATTGCTGTATAATATTTTTTCCCTTTTTTTTTTTGATTATAAAATAGAGAATGAATAAAAATATTTTCTACATAAATTAAATTACAAATCCTAGACCGTAGCTACATAAATTTACATTTTATTAGCAAAATAATTTACTATATAAACACAAACACTGGTTTTACAATAAGGTAACAACACAGTTAAATTAATAGAAGTGAACATTTTTTTTTATTGATGCTTTATTACTGGACAAAATTATTTACAATTTAAGATGTAAAAATAATGTATACCAGGCGCCCCCACTTGTATGCAAAATATTTTATTGTTTTGTAATGAGAATATAAAAAAAAACTTGTCACTTTCGAGTATCTCCTTATAAAATATTTTAAAAAAAAGTATAAAAACGTATTTTTTATTGAGTTAAGTTCGTGAAACGATGATATTTTTATTTTATATAGATAAAGTTTTCTAATTATTCAAATTTATTCATTTTAATTTTAAAGTTACATCCGCTATGTAGATTAATTTTTATTACTTATAATATATTGTATATCAATAATAATCGAATAAAGTTTTTAATAAAAAAAAAAATAAAAATAAATAAAGGAACTTTCTATACTGTATATTAATAGTAAAATTATATATTTAAGGTTTAATCAGGATGGTAGTAAGGATAGAAGAAAACAAAAAATATTTCTCAATTAATTTTCGTTTTTTCTGTGTGAAAATTAAAAAATTAAAATATTTAAAGACTTTTTGCTATAATACTTGTTATATTTTAATTAACTTTGACATAAAATATTGTGTTTAATGAATTTATTTGATTACTTTCAGATTTATTAAGTTTTATTAACTCCAAACCTTTACTTTATTAATTACTTTTATTTAATTAAATACAGCCAATAAAGGAACCTTTTTTTTTTGTTTTTTGTTTTAATTTAATCAAAGTTATAAAAGGAAATAAAATATCTTTATCCTCGCGAATGTAAATAAATGGAAAAAAAAAACTATTTTTAAAGCGAATAAAAAATATTAACAGGAACTGTTATTATTGTAATAAAAATTATTCTAGTGAAACCGGTAATTGGTTGTAATAAAAATTTGCAATTCCGATTTTCTATCAAATTGAAATTATTTTATTATTAATTTTTTTTTTTTATATTCATAAACGTAATCAAAGATAACAATATTCATTTAACTATATTTAAGTAAACAAAAACGAAAAAAATGGGAAAAAACTTTTCAATTAAGCAACAAGTACTTAAATGTGGTTTTGAAGTGAGGATTATTTGGATTTATAACAACAACAAAATAACAAAAAACTAAATATAATAACGATAATTCTCTATTAATCTGTTTTGTGATTGTATGAAAGTGTACGAAAAAAAAAATCAAAATGGGATTTAATGTTTAAATCACATCATCAGCAACGATGATTATGGTAAATAAAATGAAAAAAACACTCCTTAAAATTGGACTTAAAACGTTATCCTAACGAAAAATAGAAAAATGAAATAAATGACACAACATAAATTGCTTGTTTGTTGTTATGAGATTTAATTTGCATTTTAATGAACATTTAAAATAATAATAAATAATGGAAAAAAATGGAGATTAAAAATAAAAATTACACTTAATATGTCATTCGGAATAACTTGGAAATTATTAATGAAAAAAAAGAAAAGAAAAGAAAATACGATAAAGTAGTGATAAATGTTTTCAGTTTTTGCTTTAATTCTAAAAGTTTCACCGATCAATTGTACGCTGATGAAAAACTATCGTTGAATAGAGATTCAAATATGTAACTGTTGCAGTAAAATAATAAATAATTTGATCATCGTTAAACTTTAATTTGATTTAAAGACAAAAGTGTGTTATAAACATTTCCGTTTATACTTTACTTTAAAACAACAACAACAACAACAACATATAAAGCTTGAAAGAAGAATAATGATAATAATAATAATAAATATACAAATGCAGGAAATAATAATACATTAAAACCCTTTATTCACGATGACATGAAATTGTTTTTAATTAAAAAATATTTATCATTGTTATTTATATATTATTTTTTTATTTTTTTTTTTTTTTGTTAGGCTTTTATGCTAAGATTAAATTATAAAAAATGAAATTTTTGTTTCATTTCTTCTTTCCTCTATACTGTATAGAAATATTTTTATTGAAATTCTCCAAAACAGATTAGAAAACTGTTTTTACGTTATAAATATATCAAATACATGATACGCAACAGTATCTACCGGACATTTACATAGATTTTATCCTTTTCTATGTTACGTTTTAAATACATTCTTTGTATCATACAGATTAAATTAGTTTTATTTATTGTTGCTTTAAATTATTATGAGTTTTTTCTACATGACAGAACATAAAAAAAAATAATTAAAACGCTTTAAAAATAACACTTGAACCCTTGAAAATAATTAATTTTTCTACAAAAGTTTTCTTTCTGAATAAACTATTTTTTTTTATTTTCTAGATATTGTATGAATTTTTTTTTAATTATTTATTTTTAATCGCCGCAAGTTATTACGAGTATAAATAAATGCGACATGTCAGGATAGAGATTTATTTATTTGCGAGAAAATATTAAATGGAAAAAATGCAAATTTATTTTTGTTTTTTTCGATTTAATTAATAATTTAACGAATTAAAAAAGGATCTTAAATAATGATAGAAAAGTACAAGAAAATATTATCGTAGAGTACTTTTACAATTTATAACATAATAAACCTTTGCTTATCACTTAATTCTATTGTACTTTGCTTAACAAACAAGAATCTTAACATAATTATTTAACGAGTTAAAAGCAATGAACCGTGTTGTTTCTTTATAAACAAATACAATTTTTTATTTTTTTTTTTAATGATTATAGAAAATTTTGATTATAAAGTGTAAAGTTTTATGATAAAAAGCTTTTTTACTTAATTAAAGCTTTTTACCAAATATAACTGAACTTTTTTCTTTTTTTTTTTTAAAGAATAAACTGTTTCACTACCTTTAACTAATTATATATAATTAATTAAATTATATTTTGTTATAAAATTAATGCTCATTATTTAATATTTTATTCATAATTATTCGTTACTATGTAACAGTTGGCGTCATGTTAAATTTCAATAAAATCCTTTATTAACTTTTGTTATTAATACAAAAGTTTATTAAACAAAGATTTTAATTATGTATATTTAATTGTTTAATCTAAAGTCTGATATCAATTAAATAAACAATTTTATTGGTTGTGCTGTTGTTTTTTTTTGCTTACTTGCTTTCAGTTAAAAATTAATTAAAAAACCAAACAAAAAAAAAAAAATAAAATAACAAGAGCAAATGTTGATTCAATTGAATAATTGTTAAATAAATATTTAAATTGTTTTTTTTTTTTTTTTTAATTTTCTCTGTTTGTACTCTGTCCTTTGGTTTGCTGTGAGTAAAATATGAAAGGAAATTGGAAAAAGTTTAACATAAAATTGAAAAATCAAAAATGTCAACTCAAAGTAAATTACACTTGTTGGCTAACAAGAATATTAGCTAATATCAATTGGGAATTATAAAAAATAAAAAAACAAAATAAAAGTTAAAACTTATTATTCATTGTTATGAATTGTTATAAAACTTTGATTGATTTATTGTTATAAGTGGTCACCAAGGCAAATCATATTAATTTAAATTGAAAAGTTTATTTCATGTTAATATGATAGTTATTAGATTAATAATAAATGTCATCATTTATAACGATATATGATGTAGATATTGACATCCAGAAGACATAAAAAATGAAAATAGAAATAGAAAACTCCTGTGACAAGTGACGAAGGATAAATTTGGAATATTTTCGTTATTTGTTTTAATGTCGTTCTTGTATTTATTTTGATCTTATCAATTTTTAGTCCTTTAAACTTTTCTATTTTACTTCAATTTTTTATTTTTTTTTTTGAGGAAACTTTTATTGATACAAAGGTCTATAATGATAGAGTTATTTGTTATTTGTATATTAGGGAAATTGAAATGTTATGTCATATCAATTCCCAGGATGTTCGCATTTTCATTTTCATTTTCGTTTTTTTTTTTTTATTTTATTTCTTTTTTCTCAATTCATTTATTTTATTTTCTACTTTTATTAGTCTTACATAAATGTCGAAGGTTGATTTATTTTAATATTTATTTAACAAAAAATAATAGAAAAAAATAAGAAAATTGGAAAGTTATGTTAAATATTCTGTTTTTTGTCCGTTAGGACTTATTTTTTAAATTGACGTTGTTAGTTACTATTAAAAACCCGATTTAAAATATAAAAAATTAACAAAATTAACAAAATTAAAATAAAATAAATTAAATTTACTCACTTTTGATTGGAATTTATAAACACTTTATTTTCACTTAATTAAAATAACCAGTAAAAAAGCACACAAAAAATATTTTATTGAATAAGATTTATTTATTTATTATGAAGGATCAACAATTTATTTTGAATGTAAACCAAATGACTGGATAACACTTTATGTTTAATAAAGTCAGTCAGCTTTTGAATATATACATGTGTAACGATTACGTCCCGCATTCCCGCAAACACTTCTCTCTATCACTTATATCCTTTATATTAGGTTTGTGAGTTGTTCTTTCACATTTTTTCTTTTTTTTTTGTATATATTTTATTAAAACATAACCCACCACCACACTAAATACATTGTTGATATCTCTATGTATTATAATGTTTTTGTATATTTTACAGTATACACATTGTTGTTGTATTTATTTTATACGTAGAAAATATAAAACGCGGGAGTAACGTAACGTTGGTGGATGAATTGAATGTTTGATCATGTTGCGCGGTGGTCTTTATTACAAACAACCAAATCAACTTCACTACACATTTTTTTTTTATTCTGCTCCGTTGTGTTCTGTTCTGTTTCTCCTTTATGTAATAGATGAATAACAGAACATCAGCAGAAGTAGCAACAGCAACTGCAAAGCAACAGTAGTCGGTATCTAAAAAATTGAAAAAAAAAAAATCAAAAACTGACCGAGCTTTGCTATAGAAAATTATACGGAAAAAAAACCATTTGTGATTTTTATTAAATTTTTTATTATTTAATAACGAATAATAACATCATTAACGTATGTTTTTTTTGTATGCCCTAATTTGTGTACATTTTTAATTTAATTTTTTATTTGGTAAAATTCTTAATGTGGGTGCATATAATATACAATTCATTAACAATATTTCCCTTAATTTGTTGGTCATTACTTAAAACTTTCTTCTGTTATTAATAAGAAAAAGTAGAAAAACCATAATTTGAATATTAAATAAATGTTAAAATATATAAATTAGATAATTTACTTGAATTCTTCTAGCAATAAGCTTTTCAATTCATTAAAATTATGTTAAATTGTACGAAAAATTTTTTTTGGTGGAATAATATTAATAATAAAAACCACTGATATTTTGTGGTTAAAGAAAATTACCTTTCGTTTTAAATAAAAGAAAATGAAAATAAATTATAAGAAAAGATAAAAATAATAAATATTCCTAATATAGACAGACATCAATCGATAAATATATAAAGCTAACAAGTA
The DNA here is from genome assembly GCA_961205885.1 of Ptychoptera albimana. Lineage (NCBI taxonomy): Eukaryota > Metazoa > Arthropoda > Insecta > Diptera > Ptychopteridae > Ptychoptera > Ptychoptera albimana. The sequence continues at coordinate 21,350,279 of OY540801.1, forward strand.
AAAACGATACATAAAAATGTGAACAATTTAACATAAAATTATCATACAAAAATATATTTCGTTTTTCGTTTTTTTTTTTTTGGTTAACCTACTGTTATATCCTTTGTTGATTTTTAAATTTCACGTCATGTTTAAAATAATATAAAGCTAAGTAGAAAATCGAAAATGAATTGAAAGTAGCATAATATAGATGAGAAAAAATCAACATAGAATAATAAAAGACAAAACTAAATGTCGACAAAGGTTAAATAGTAAAATAACATCAGCAAAAAAAAAAAAAAAAGGGTTTCAACCAAATATTTGTGTTTATCTTATTTACATTACCTTAGTTTCGTTATTTTTTTATTTTTTTATTTCATTCTATATCTTTTCACTTATATAAGTTATGATTGCATTTAAATTTAATTCAGTATTGAAACATTACCCGTAGAAATGTTTAACACGTTTCCGTGTTGGTTACCATAAAAACGTGTTTTGTATTAAGAAAAAAAAAAAAAAAATAATAATAAAAATAAAACTACGATGAGGTTATAAATATCAAATATGTTACGCCTTATCTAAAACATTTATTTAGTATTATTCCCATTTTGTTGTATCGATGTCTTTTATTTAATTAGTTTTACGTCATTTAATCAACTTTTTTTGTGCTTTTTCTTTTCTTTTCTTTTTTTTTTATTGTAATTTAATAATTTAAGAGATTTTCAATAAATCATCAAAAGAGTTCAATGCACAATATTAAATTCCTTAGAAGGAACACAATACTACTAAAATTGTTAATGTAATAATAATTTTTGTATGTTTTTGAATCAACAAGTATATGCTGTTGCTTGTTCTGATGAATATTGAATGGAAATTTTATTATTATCATAGGGGTAAAAACTTTACCTTTTTTATAATAGAAAAAAAAAAAAGGATTCTTTTACATAAAATTCTAAAACATTCGGATTAATTAACTACTTACCCAAATTAAGACCTAATCTATTGACGAATATCCTTCTCATTACCTGCAACAGGTGCAAGTGTCGCTGATGCAGTATATTTATGATAATAAATTCATAGGAAAAAGGATTGATATGCAAATTGGAGATAATTTTTTTTTTTTTTAGTTCCCTTTAAAAGGAAAAACAAACATATTGCTGATACTTTAGTAAGTATTCTAATATCAAAATTTATTTACGTATGCATCTTAAAGACGAAGAAATTAATCAAGTTATCAAGTTTTTTTTTTTTTATAATAACTTTATTATAAGTAGTTATAAAATACATAACTTACATCAAAAACTATTCGTATATCTTAGCAAACATTTTTTTTCTTCTACATAATAGATAGAATTATCAAACTTATATCTATGAGGTAAATAAAACATAAAATCATTTGGGAATGAATATTAAGTAAAAAAAAAAAAAATAATTTCGTTAAGTAATTAAAAATCCCTTTTGATGTTAATCATCTATTACATTCTACTCTATTTCATCTAGATGTCATCAATTCGTTTTATTTGTTCATGAGTTAATTTGTTGTAAATTAATCAAACATTTTGTTACATAATCTGATTGGATTTATGTTGATGTTTAAAATCGTTTTCCTTTTTCTTTTTTTTTAATTCATTTTTCTAATCAAATGACAAAGCAAATTTATTTTTTATTTGTTGCATAATAATTATTAATCTCTTTTTTTTTCTGCTAAGTGGTATACTTTTTATAAAGATTAAAAATGTGGTATTGCTAGAGAATGCTTACAAAACATAATGATACAGCATTTTAAGGTAACACCATTTATCTTTAACCATTCAATGAAAACATTTTTTAATTAATGAATAGAAGTTTTTTATTTTTTCTAAATTTTATGTAGATAATTATAATTTATCGTTATTTATTTATAAATTTTATTATAATTATAGTCGAGTGTTACCAATCTGTTGTTTAAACAATTTAAAAATATTGTGAAGGCGGTAGAGTATGGTTTACGTAACAATCGACGTACTTTACAATTATTAATAATAATAATAATAAAACAAAAAATACGAAAGGAAAGAAAAAAACTACCGGAAAAACGAGATTAACTGACACAATTCTCCTTCAAACAAGTAACGTATGGAAAAAAAAACTCCCCACTAATAATTAGCTGATTAAAGCTCAATCATGAACGTACAGTAGAATTCGCCACCCACCAAGTTATGTAAAATCATTTATTTTCGAATTTATTTTTAATTATAAATTATTTTTGTTGGTATTTTATCATTATTACTAGAAACACGAACATGTCAACAATTAATCCTTAAATATATTAATTAACTGAAGAAAATAATCATTAAATACAAAAAATATTTTCAAACAAATTTTTTTGGTGGAAATTAATCCGTTTGGGCGCCTGATTAAACAAAATATTTACTGTTTTCGTTTATTTGATTTATTTTATATCAAATTGAAAATGAATGAATGAATGAATTTATATTTATACTAATTTTGCGTAGTTATTAACATATTAAATTCATTCACGATAAGCTAGATAAAATGTTACTTAATGAAAAGACAAAACAATAATAATATTTTATATTATAATTAAAGGGAAATTTTTTTAATAATAAAAATTCATAACATAAACGTTTAACATTAATGTTAGGTATATAAATCATTTATTAGTATTATAAGATAATTCAAATAAATGTATTTAGTTAAGACTGTTTGCGGCATTTTAATTACATTTTTTTCTTCTTTTATTTTTTATTTATTTCTATTTGTTGTTATGCCTTTGATTGTTGCTTTTATTTTCAATTAATAAAAATATTTAATGTTTTCGATTTTATGTTTATATCAAGTATATATACATATACATCATTTTGTGTTATTAAAAATCAATAAAAAAAAAATGGGTTTTATGCGTTTGTATTTTTTTTATATATAAAAATGTTATAAATTTTATTTTAATTAGCTTCTTTACACTCATTTTATATTCACTTCCAAATGATTAATTATATTTTATTTTAAATACTTTTATTAAAAATAATTCTTGTTTGGTGATTGTATTGTGAGTTTTCCGACGGATTAACAGGTTGCCAACAAAATTAAACAATTTTTTATTTGATTACAAAAACTATATAGAGAAATAATGAGAAATTTATATTATTATTTTTTAAATTTGGTTAATAAATAATTAATAAATTTATAATTTCAAATAAATTTTTTTTTTTGTTATTTAATATTTATTTGACAGTTAATCTATATAATAAAATATTAATTATGTTCCATTGAATTGTGTATAGATGTTGTTATTAATTAAATTTTTATAAATAATTCAGCATTAAAGCTTTAATTTTTATTTAAAATTTTTTTTTTTTTGTATTATTAATAGTGGATTTATTATGTTATTTATATAAACGATGTTAGTATTAATGTTTTTTGTTAATAAACAAATAAAAAAGTTCAGCTTTTTAAAAATAAATAATTTTTATTCAAATATTTTACATTATGCAAGTTTTTTTTTTTTTTTTGTGTTTTTTGTTTCTGTTATTGAGTACAAATAAATAAAATATCGCTTATCATTAGCTTAATATTCTTCTTTTTTTTTAATAATAATAATAATAATATTAGTAGGGATAACGTATAATCATAAGTCAGTAAATAGATTTATGTTATTTGTATTGTGTGATAATATGATAAAAAAAATAAATAATAAAAAACTTTTTGTTATTCTTTTCTTTTTATTTACAATAAATAACGAAGCACAATATTTAAGTAGGGATTTAGTAGAAAAATAAAAATGGCAACAAAACGAAAAAAAAAACCAGCGAAGAATATGTTAATAAAATATATGCTAAACCTGATATTAATATTATATATGTAAACTTGATAAAGATTATATTACTTTTAATGATTACTAAATCATTAACAAACACATTAAACAGAATAGTTATATTTAAGAATGTTAAGTAAAGTGGGCTAGATACAGTATTGTTGAGTCGTCTAAACAAAATAAAATAAAAAAATAAAAAAACGTTAAAGAAAGACATTAATATGATAAATCTTTAATGAATAAAACAAATTGTTTACTCAATTCGATAATGTACTTATGTATCTTATAAAGGTTAACATATTTACTTTGCTTAATTAATACTTTATTAGCAAGAAGAAAAAAAGAAGGAAAAATAAAGGATTATCAATTGAAATTTGTTGTTAAAGACGTAAAACAAGAGCAAGTATTGAAAGATTAAATAATTAAGAATATCCTGTATAGTGTTGTTAACAGGATGCTATATCTTTCTTATTGTGATTATTGTTATTATAATCAATCACATTAATATCTTTATTATATCTAAATCGTGAAAATTCTGTGCCTTCATTAATTCATATAACACTTTTCTAAAGCTTTACCTTTTTTTTTTTATTTAATTTAATTTTCCTTCCCACGAATATACCTCCAATGAAAATATCACAAAAGTTTTATTACCTAAAACTTTCTATTCTAAACCAGATGTCGTTTAGAACATAACATAGAAAAGTGAAAAGCAGCTTTTTATAAAAGAAAAACAGAATTTTCGTAACCAGATAAAAGTATACGATGTGATTCAGAGCTTAAATAAAACTTTTCCGAGCCTTGTTTTTATTTTGATGCTATAAAAAAATAATAAATTCTTTATCCATAATCCTTTTTCTTTTTTTAATTTATCTTTTCCATTTTTTTAAGCATTTATTATTATTATTATTATTATTATTATAATATAATATAATTGAACATATAATATAAATATGTTTTATTTACAAAAATAATATTTATGTTTTTTTTTTTATTTTTTTCCCTTATTTTAAACAATAAAATTTTTTATTTTAAATAAATAAAAACAAAAAGAAATTTTAAGCGATAAGAATTTTTAATTAATTCATAAAAAATAATATTAATTATATTTCTTCCTTCTTTTTTTTTTTTTTCTTCTTTATATAAATTAAAAAATATTTTTAATTAAAATTCTTTTATTATTACTAAATATTTGTGTCTTTTAGATTCCTGTTATTTGTTTAGAAGATGTTTGGTTATCATTCTTTAGAAATTTTTTTTTTTTCATTTTTTTTTTATTTGGCATATTTATGTAGATAAATAATTTAATTATTATTTATTATTTATTTATTTTTTTTTTAATTTAGAAGCATGTAACTGCATTAAAGTAGCATCGCCAATAAACTCTTCCTTTATTAGGACTCATGCCACCACTGACGCCATGTCCTCTTCTTTGTAAATCCATCTGAAATGTAAATTAATTATTTATGGACAAAATTTAATATCAATGATAAGAAATTTTATGGACAGGATGTTCATTAAAAAAAAACTATAAAAATAAATCCTTTTCAATCTATTCAAAATTTTATTAAAAAATCAAATAAATTTATATACAAACCGTATTTTCTGATTGACTATTATTCTCTGAATTTTTTGATTGGTCCGAGGGAAGTCCACGCACAACTAACTCATCTGTGTCATCATCAATGTCGTCAATATCATCAATAACATCTTTATTTTATTTTTTGTTTTTTTTTTTTTATAAAACAAAAAAAGTCTCTTGTTAAACAAATCTTAATTTCTTTTAAACAAATTTTTTTTTTTCGTACCATTATTTATATTATTATTATAGCCGCCAATAATGTATTTGGATTGTCCTTTAATTGCTTGATTATTATCATATTTTCGTCCAACTGCGTAATAGCGTCCGTCTTTGTATACTTCATTTATTTTACGTGATTGCTCTTTATCACCATCTTCAAGTGCATGATGTAAAGCTACCATTAGACGATCAAGTAACATTGCTGCACGTTTTGTTATCACTAACTATAAAAATATGAAAAACAATTAAATTAATTAATAAAACTAATATCTTAATTGATTGAAAATCAAATAAAAGATGTGAAAATCTTTCTGATAATCGCAAGATCGTTTTTAAAATATAAAAATGACATGTATAGGGTTTGGGACATAATAGAATCCAATTTAAGTAATTAATTTAATTTAGGAATGAATTTAAGAAACTTTTAAATGTTGGTTCTAAATATTTGAATGTGGGACTGAAAACTGCCTTTAGCAAGACGATCCATTTCGTTGGGGAATGGAAGAACAAATAATTGTAATTGGTATTTCGCGATTCTATTATTAATAATCTTTAATGATTGGCTTTGATTGAACTTTTAACCCTGAGAAACGCTTATGAGCCTTTAAAAAATTGTAAAATCTAAGATGTCTCAACAATGTTTATGCTAATTTTACTTCTTTGTAATTTCCGGATCATTTATATGTCGTACAACTCACTTAACTAATAAATCTAATTGGCGTCCAAAACATGGCAACAATATTCAAAACACAAAGATTAATTATGAAAATTCATAAATTGAAAAAATAATGATGTAAAGGGGAAATAATTTTTTTTTTCATATTCAAACCATAAAATGTTTACAAAATAAATCAAATTCGTATCAATTTATTATTTAAATTAATATTTCTAACCATAGATACAATTACATAAAAAAAAAAATAAAATAAAAAATTAACCTTTAAATATAATGTTATTATCTTTTTGTTTTATTGAAAAAAATAAAAATGAAGAAGTAGAAGTAGAAGAAAAAGTTCAATCATAATAAGTAGAAAAATATATTTAATCAAAAGTAATAAAGGAAAAAAATATGGAAATGGAACTTTATACTTTCATTGAAATCTATTAAATATTTGTTTAAAAAAAAAAAAAATTAAAAAAAATTACACAAAATATCTTTTCGCGTTTTAAAATCGTAATCAATTTTTTTTTTTTTTTTTGTATATCTATTGTATAGAAAATATTATTATAATTATTATTTATTTGCTATAACGAAAAAAAATAAAAAATATATTAGGAATATAAACAAAAAAGCACAGTGCAACAAGTGAAATTTAATCTAAATTTATTTATGAAGTGGGACAATACCTGATTAATAATGTATATACATTTTTATATACTTTTGTTTACATCAAACAATTTTTCTTATTGTTTATTTTCAATATATTGATTTTTTTTTTTTTTTTTTGTTTAACATTTATTACATTTATAAAGAATTTTACAAGAAAGGCGGAAAAATTGTCAATTTTTCTTTTAATAAAATAGTAAAAATAAAAAAATAAATAGAAAGGAAACGACCGCTGATAAATGATCATGACAGAAAACTGTCAAACAGTAATTAAAAATTTTCTGTTTAGAATAAATTATTTAAAATTTCTTATTTTTATCTTATATATTAAAGAAAACATTTCCTAGTTTTTTTTTTTTTTTTTTGATATTTCCAATATAAATAATAAATTAATTTTTAGTCATTTATAAAATAAACAGAATGTAGAAATATCACCCATAAGACATAGAAATATATTTGTTTGTAAACACTTATTCTACAATTGGGTCTAGGTTATTGTGGTTAATCCTCAAGGTAATACTTATTAAAAAAAAAAAAACTAGTCTGATTTATTGTGATTTTCTTCTTTTTTCTTTCTTTTTATAATTTAATTTAAAGGATGCAAAGTACTAGTTGGTTGTAACTTTACTTGATATGTTTGTAGTTTTTACTAACCGCTATGTTACATATTTTTTAACTTTGATAAATCTATGTAATGTTATTTAATTACTACATTGGATTAATATGGAATTAAAAATCGTCTTTTTATTCTGTTTAATTAATAATAATTAAGAAAAAAAGATGAAACTTTTTAACCACTATATTAAATATTATTTAAATCAAACATTTAAGCCTAATTAATAAAAATCTATAATGAAAATATAAAATTAGAATTAATTTTAATTAACATTAATTATTTTTTAATGATATTTATAATGAATTGCGAATAAAAAAGACAAAAAAGAAAACCGTTTAATGCTGGTATCATAGAATTAAATAAGTAATTGTGTCGTTACTTACTTATTTTTTTTCATTATTTAGTTACATTAATTAGGTTAGTGACATTTTTTATTTTATTTTAGCATTTTTGGCACAATTTCTTATTTTTTTAGCCTAGCCTAAAGGAAAATAATTTTTCACCATTATTTACTTACTTTATTTTTAATTAAATTTTTCTTATTAAAAAATAAGTAAACGTATCGAAGGGTGATTTAACGTTTATGTAGGTAATAAAAATTATTAAAAAGATTTAATTTATTTAAAATATACTTACGGGATATTCATGGTTTTCCGGTTTATGCGTACTAAGATCATCATTTTCATTATCATTGATATCCTCGGTTTTATCAATATCATAATTTTTTGTATCGTACCTTGATTTCTCTATAGACATTGTATTAACTCTGGTTATTATATATGATGTTATTAAAAATAATAATGCTAAAATATTCACTGAATTATGCGACATTATTAATAATTATTTATTTAATTTAAATTTTCGTTTTTAAACAGTAAATCGTTATTATTATTATTATTTTTATAGAAAAATCAAATTTAATACATAATTTCAATTAATTATTAATAAACTTTTTTTTGAATTTTATGAACAATTAACGATTAAACTTTTTACAACAAAAAAAAAACTTCACTCTTTTAAAATTGTTTCTTTTTTTTTTTTTGTCCTAACACTCTTGACTACTGATTTTCATCTAAAACGCATCCGCTAGTTGACACGTTCTTATATAGACTGGGTGGTTGGTTTGTTTATGTACAAAAAATAAAAACATTGTTGCGTTTATATTTTTCTGTATTTAAGCAATAGTAGAAAAGCACATTTATGTACACATTATATTGTAAAAGACAAATAAATTTTATTTAAATAATATTTTACAATACATATTGTTATTTTATCTATTTCACGCCTTTACACGTTTCTTATATTTAATTTAAAATTTCTTTCGTTATTTTGAAAATAAATTATGTAATTTTATACATTTTTCCACATTTTTTTTTGTCCCATTTATTACATATTTTTGTTCTCAATTTACTATTATTCTTTTAATATTTCATGTAATTCAAATATTTTATTTATTTTATTAATAAAGCTTCTTTTAATATACTATTTTATTTAACTTAAGAGCTTTTGATATAGTACATGAATATTATTACCTTTGTCACAAGATATTCTTTAACAGAAATAATGATAAATTTTACCTGTTGCATGTTGCACATACTCTAGGTATTTACTTTAGTTTTCAATTATATTTTTCAGTTTGTCTACCATATTTAAATGATTGTAACATAAATCTATATACTCATTTAACTTTTGCGTAAGCTTTTAATTAAGAAAAACGAAATTGTCAAAATTTTAAACAAGAAACATCATGAAGTTTATTAAATAATCTAGCTAAAAGTTCGTGTTATCGGATTTAACAGATTAAAAGGCATTTTTATTGCATTAATTAAATAACACAAAATCATGATTTAATTAATAAACAAATATTATTTCTATAAGTAATTGATTTAAAAAGCGTAAATAATTATATAATATAACGAAATTCAAAATTCATCAACCTATAAATGAATAAATAGTAAAACAATAACAAACTAAACGGATTTAATCATTTAGTAATCCTTTAGTAATAATCAGATAAATATGACGATTTTATTTTTTGTTTAATAAATAAATTATGAAATATTTTTGCTATTATTATTAATTTATATATATATATATATATATATATATATAAATATAAAAGAGAAGCAAATCGGGTTTTATTTTCTTTCATTTAGTATTATTACGCAAATAAATTTATTAATTTATATTATAATGACGACATAGTCTATGATTTTATGTATGTCTATAAACAGATTATTATATTATGAATTAGTTTTGGATTTATGTTTTTTTTTTTTTTTTTTGATTGATTTCGACTGAGGAATGAAAGGTTTTTATGTGTGTATATATTGCGTTTTGATAGGGTTGTTAAAAATACGTATTTTTTTTTTTTTTTTTTTGATATAAAATGACTTGCAATAATACTATAAATATTGCTTAACTTAATGGAATATTGAAAGCAGTCCAATGTATCACGGTTGGATATTAAAGACAGTTAAGTTTTGTATATTTAAACAGCTTGACATTGGTCAGTGTTTTTCTATTTTATTTCTTTATTATCATTATTATTTATTTATTTATTAATATTCTTTTTTTCTTTATTTTTATCATCGTATTATGTTTTTATGTAATAAATATAATTTTTTAAATACATTGAAATTATATCAATTAAATTACTTTTTATTACAGTTTTATTACTTGTTTTTTCTTATAAAATTTTTCTTTATTTTTTGTAATTCTTAACTAATTAATAAAATTGACATCATATATGATAAATTACAGATATTATTGTTGCGATAATTAGAAAAGTTTCATTATTTAATTATTTAAAAAATAATAAAATGTCATTTTAAAGTTTCTTGATGGATTTTTATGATTGAGGAAGAAAAGCTGCAGAAAATGTTTGAACTTTAAAGCAACGAGTATATTAGAATAAATTTGGTTTTCCCGAATAAATTGATATTTATGTTATACAATTCAATAAAATATGTTCAATATCAAATATTTATGTATCGTTTCCATATTTTACATAATATATAAATTAGTTACATTTTGATATATGTTTGATTTGAATTATTTAAGTTTATCGCATATAATCTTTAGTAAATTAATCAACAAAATAAAATTATTATTTATTTTTTGTTCATATATTTTTAGTACAAACAAGTAAACAAATGCTGTTCTAAAACTAATATATCTCGAAAATATCGATACTCGTAAAATAAATTACATTTTGACATCGTGCGCCATTTTGAAATACAAAAAAAAAAAAAAAAAAAATCAAAAAATATTTTCACATCTTAGAAAATACACCAACTCGGTGTTTCCGTGTCTTCTTTAAAATAATTATGAGTATTTGTTTTATTACAATCGATAAATAGTTAACTATAGAAGGTTCTGTGATATATTTTTGTTATTAATTTAATATTTACACATAATGGGACGAAAAAAGAAGAAAGCTTCCAAGCCTTGGTGCTGGTATCCTTTTTGAATAGTACATGAAGAATTATTATTTATATAAAAATTTTTACATAATACATGTGTGATTTTAATTTATTGTTTTCTAAATTTAAAATGTTCTTATGCTTTTTTTCTACTTAAATTCTGTATCTGCTCCTTAACTTGATTTAAAAATAAATAATATAGGTATTGTAATAGGGAATTTGACGATGAAAAAATTTTAGTGCAACATCAAAAGGCGAAACATTTTAAGTGTCATATATGTCATAAGAAATTATATACAGGTCCAGGGCTCTCAATTCATTGTATGCAAGTTCATAAAGAAGCAATAGATAAGGTTTGTTTATGAAATATTAATTAAAAGTTATTCATTAAATTTTTGTTTTGTTTTAGGTACCTAATTCATTGCCAAACCGATCAAATATAGAAATAGAAATATATGGCATGGAAGGGATTCCGCCAGAAGATTTAAAAGAACATGAAAAACAAAAAAATGGTAATCGATCGGAGTCAGATGATGACGAACCCACAATAAAAAAACCTAAGCCAGAACCAATAGCGGCTGCGCCAAGTATGATGATGCCAGGTATGTTGCCACCACACATGATGGGACAATTTGGACACATGGGCCATATGATGTCACCGATGGGTCATATGCCGCCTTATATGGGAGCGCCTCCAGGAATGCACATGATGCCACCACATCATATGATGAGTGGGCCAGCAAGACCTCTCTTCCCTGCTGCGGCTGCTGTAAATGTTAGTACTGTAGCGCAGCCACCTCAATCAAAACCCACTTTTCCTGCGTATAGGTAATATTCGGTCCTCATATATGCATATTTTAAATATTTGTATATCTAATTAGAATTTTGTTTATTTTTATAAATGAAAAAAAGTTGTGCAACCATAAGTGCACCACCCACAACGAATTCAGCCAATCAAAATATACTTGGAAACGCAGATTCAAAATCAAATATGCTTGCTGGATCAGGGACAACATCAAAAATAATGCATCCACCTGAAGATTTGAGTTTAGAAGAAATTCGAGCACGCAAGCCAAAATATAGTAAGAGAATAAATCTACAGCAGCAACATCTGCAGCAACAACAGCAACAGCAACAACAACAGCAACAACAACAGCAACAACAACAGCAGCAGCAGCAGCAGCAGCAACAACATCAGTTACAACAACAACAGCAGCAACAACAACACCAACACCAACAACAGTTACACCAGCAGCATCAACATCAGCTACAACAACAGCACCAGCAATTGCAACAACATCATCAACAACAACAACAGCAACATCAACAACAAATACAACATCAGATTCAACAACACCAGCAGCAACAGCAACAACAGCATTTAGCGTCTTCACAAGCTGCGGCAATTGCTAGCATGCCAACATCTCATTCAACAACAATGGTAACGCATTCAACACCATCACCCACACCTTCTGTTCATGAGGTAATAATATAAATAAATAAACAATGAAACAACCGATTTGAATATAAATTTATTTGCCTTATTTATATTTTAGCAAGCGGCTGCATTAGTGCAAGTTGCGGCGAATCATCAAAAGCATTTAGAAGATATAAACAGAGCAGTAATGATGCAACGTTTTCAAGCCAGCAGACCATCTGCACCTCCAATGGGAATGGTTAGTTATATTTAGATTCACTTAAATAAGTTAACTATATTTTAAAGTCATAATTAGTTTAGTGTAAATAATTACTTAATACAGGTACCAGTGGTTTCTACGCCATTATCACTTGTACCGCCAATGATGCGACCGGCTGTTGCTTTAGCACCCCATGGAGCTTTAATAGGTGGGAATATGATGAGACAAGGACCACAAACTGTCGGAATGCCACCAGCAGGTAGGATTGACTCTTTTAAATAATTTTTTTTTATTAAAAAAAAAATATTACTAAGGGAACAGAACAAGCAACAAAATATTTTCCATTAAAATTTTTGTAATTTTTCGTTTTTCTTACATTTTATTTAAAATTACTCTATAGAGGAGTTAATAACAAAAAAAAAATTAAATTAATAAAAAAAAAATAATTTTTGTGAAATAAAATAAAAGTACAACATATATAAATATCAGATATAAAGGTTTTGTAATTATTTTCCATTTATTTTTACATAAACAAACAAAAAATGTTTTTTTTTTCTTTTATATACATCTACGAATTAACTACTACTATTAATATTATTTTTACATAAGAGTTTTATTCTTTTAAATATGTTTATAATTCCTCATATGATTGTTTATAGCAAAATCAATTTACTTTTTCTTTTATTATTATTTTTTTTTGTTTATCAATTTTAATTAATTAATTTTTATTTAAAAAAAAATTTTTATACATATATAATACATATATACATACCATGCATGCTTCAATAATATAAATAAATATTAAAACTAGGATTAAATAATATAAAGAAGATGAAGAGGAAGAGAAAAAAAAACTTTTTTAATTTTAAACAAATTAAGATATAATTTTATAACTAAAATAACATAGAAACTAATATTAAACAAAGTAAATTTTCCTAATTCACATTTTAATGTAAATTTTATTTTTAATTACGTTTTTTTTTTTTTTACTCTGAGAAACATAAATTTATTTTTTAGATTTCAATTAAGAAAAGTTTTTTTTTTTTTTTATTATTACGATTTTTTGTTTTTTATCTTACAAATAAATTATTAATACTGGTACAGAACGGAAGTATTTTTTTTGTTGTAATACTATTAGAAGAAATCCACCACCATTCTTATTACTTTATTTTATTTTTTTTTTTTTTGAAGATTCCTTAATTTACTTACTTTTAATATAATCAAAAACAATATCTTTGGCTTTTCATTATGGTCGATTTTTTACTTTTGTTTTTTTTTTTTTTTTTTTTTTTATTGTATTTTTATTTATTTTTTATTTATTTTTTTTTTTTTGGTGTTATCCAAACAAATACACTGATCTTACTATAACAAAATTATTAACGTGATTCTCGATCCTGTGCAGTGAAGTGACGTCCGAAATTCGAGCCAACACTCGAGTTTTGTTCACACTGTGTTCGCCAGGTAGATAGCGAGGCACAAATGATGCTCTATATATTATATACTTATAATAATTATTATTATTTATTAATTACTTTATATAAATATTATTAACTAAACTAATTCTAACATTAATTAATATTATATTGTATAATATAATAGTAATAATAATAATCATAATAATAATAAAAATATTAATATAATTAAAGACTTTTTATTATTTTATTTATTTTTTGTAGTAATAACATAAAATTTTGAATTATTTTTAATTTGTTTTGTTTGATGATGTTGCATTTTAAGAAAAGAAGATAAAGAAATAAATAAAAAGAAAATTCAATAACTTGAAACTAAGAATGATAAGAGGAAACACTGAAGTATATTATGGTTTGGTTAATTATAAATGAAATATATAAACGATGGAATAGTAATTTCTAGTTAATTTTTTTTTTTTAATTATTTAAAATTCCTTTTTAAATAAAAATTTCAATTAATTAGTTACAATACTTCAGTGTTTTTTTTCTTTTTTATTTATTTCTTTTTTAATTATTGTAATTAGTTTTTATTTATTTGATTTTTATTTTTCTTTTTAATAAAGTGCTTTTACTTACATTATTATTAATAATTAATTATTATTATTAGTATACATTAACGTAATTTCGTTTTGTTTTTAATTTTTAATTAATTCAGTTTTGGTTTTATTTATTTTAAAATCTGTTTCTTTTTTAATTGCATAATTATTTACTTTTTGTATTTTGATTTCTTTATAGTTGAGTCTTTGTTTATTTGAGAAAATTATTATAATATGGCCATGTTTAATCCGTGGTCTAATTATGTTTAATTTGTGGCTATTATGAAGTTTTCATTCTATACCAAAACCACAAAGTTTGACATGGTTGGTTGGACATAGTTGCTCTAGACCTCGACCTCTAGAACATATGCAAATATATACTTAATTTTTTGAAATGTTACAAAGACTTGATTTGTTTTTATTTACTGATAAAACTCTTGAATAAATTAATTCAATTTTAATTAACTTTTATTAAGTCTTCATTTAAATTTTAATTAATTTGTTTTTTTCTTTTAAAGTGTTTTTCATTGCGCTACTCTATTAAAATATTTATTTTAATGTTTCTGGAGTTTAATTTTTTTCTATTTGGAATAAATTTTATTTTAAATATTATTAATTAATTTTAATTTTAGATTTTTTATTTCAATATTTTCTCATTAGTAAAGACTGTTGATGAACAAATTACATCAGGTTTTACTGTATGTTCGTCTATAATTATCTTTATTATTTTTTAATTGCATGCTATTGATTATAATAATAATTGTAAATATTTGCTTTTAAAAACCATAAATATTATTTTTAATTAATTGTTTAATTTTTTTTTTTGTCTTTTGTTTTTGTATAGAAAACCAAAATTAATAATTTATTTTAATTTTTTCATGACTATAGAAATAAAAAAAAGGACAAATTAGAAAAAAATAAAAATTAAAGAATTTATTAAATTACAAAAAAAAAAAACAAACAAACAAACAAACTAAAATATAAATGCAAGAAAAGTTAGTAAAAACATTATTTTATTATTATTATAATTATAATTATACTTGTTGGTTTGATTTAGATAATTTAAAAAAAAAAAAAAATAGATTAAACATTTATTGATTGATTAATTATTTAATTAATTTCTAACTTTATAATTTTTTTTTTCTTGTGTATTTTTATTTATTTTATTTACATTTTTTTTAATTTTTTTTTTTATTTGTATTTATATATTAAGTTGTTGATTTCGGTGAGTATTATCCATTGTATTATTTCATTTTAACTACATAATTTATAATATTTTGTAGTTTTTATATTATTTAAAAAAAAAAATTAATTTAATTAATTAAAAGACATATGAAATGATGAGATTTCTTTTCTTTTTTTTTTTTTTAAACACTTAATTAGTATTTTATTTATTTTTATTAATTATTTTATTTTGTAAATATTTATATTTTTAATAATATATATAAATTTTGTGTGATTAATGAACATAATTTTATAAATAATGTGTCATCCTGATGAAAATCTGTTTAGTAATCAGATGGAAGTAAAATATTTTTCTTAATTTAATTTTTTTGTTTTTTAATTGCTTTTGTTATTGGTTATTGGAATTTTTTGTTTTTTATTATATATATTTAATTTGCTTATATTAAGATTTTTTAAAATATTTTTTTAGTGTTTCGAAACGTTACTGTGAAACGTTAAATAAATAATAATTTATTACTAGCAACGTTATAATAATTTTATACTCAAAAGAAAACGTTATTTCTAATGTTATTCTTCGGTATTTATAATTCGGTTCCTTTCGATAATAATTTTTTAAACGTTAATTAATTCTAATTTAATTACCACTTGCTTAACTCTAGTTAAATAATTAATTTTTTATTAATTAATTGAATTATATGTGGTTTTTACGCAAAATTATTTCGTTACGTATTACCAAATAACGAAGCAGTAACACAACGAAACGAGTAACGTTACGAGATACTGATATTATTATTTTTATCATTAAACACACAAAGCTTGTATTGTGCATTAATAAATCATTATACTAATACAAATTATAAATATCTAATTACATTTTTTAATTTTAGTTTAAATGTTACTATTATTATTATTATGCATATTTGTTATATGTGAATTCACGTTATCCTTTTTTGCTTGTGTATTTTTCCATAGTACATAATTATGCTGATTGTTATTAACCTATTCCGAAACAAAGTAAATAATAATTTATAAATTTAGTTTAATTACATTGCAATAAAAAAAAAAAAAAGGTATCAATACTGTGGTTTAAGGGTTGTTTTTAGGTGTTTTTATATTTATATGTTTTTGAATCATTTCCCTTATATAAATATATATATATATTTGGCAAGATTATATTTTATTGTGTTCTTTTGGTTATATCTCTATAATGCTTTAGATTTAAGTTTATAATTAAATTGGTGATACAAATATATATTTTTTTATTTTTTATGTGTTTCTATGTTTTTTCTTTAAATCATTTTTGATTAATTTAATTTATTTTAAAAAGTTAATCTCACTTTGCTGAATTTTTTCTCAACATTTTTATTATTATTTATTTATTTTTTTTTTTTCTAATTCCGTAATATGTATTTGTTTATTTATTTATTTATTATTTGTTAATTTTGTTTAATTTTTTACACAAATTGTTTGAAAATATATTTTTTTTTTTTTTGTTTTTATGCTTGGCTTATAAATTCAGGTATAAACCAAGCTTTTTTTTTTTTTTTATTTTTTTTTTTTAATTATTATTACTACATTTTTTGTTATTTTTAAAATCAAACAATAATTATATATTCGGTTGATCATATTTTGAAAAGAACTTTTTTTTTTGTTGTTGTTGAAAAAGTCTTTTTGTTTGAAGTTTTAATTTTTTTTTTGTTGAATGATAATTAATTGTTGTTTAAGATTTTTATTAACCTAAAACAAGCATTTTGTTAAAGTGTTTTTTTTTTTTAAATTAATGTTGCATTATTTTTACTATTAAAATAAAAAAAAAACATTATTATTTTTTATTAATGATGCCAAACAATTTTGATTTGAACTTTTCTTTCTTTTTTTTTTTTTTTGTTATTAAGTAATATTCGTAATAAATAAAATTCTTTAAAATATGATTAACAATAAAACGATAAAGTGAAGTAAGGTTTCTATATTCTATACATTTTGTTTCTATTTTTTAGGTTAAAGTTTTATTATTATTAATTAATTATGTTTAATGAAACAATTAGATAATTTATATGAAAAAAAAAAAAAAAATTAATAATAATAATAAAAATGAATATATGATTATTAATATATATATATATATTTGATAGTTTTTTTTTTTAATTTGTTGTTTAAATAATTTAAAAAAGAATTTTTTTTTTATTTAGCACAAAGAAAATACAAATCTAAATTCATCCTTTTTTTTCTCTTTTTCTTTTTTTTTTTCCTTTCTTTCTTTTTCTTTTTTTATGTTATAACTATGTAGGTTTGATGGCACCAATGCCAGGAATGGTAGCACCAGGAATGAGTGTTATGTTGCCAGGACCACCAATGCTACCAATGATGCCGCCTAGATATCGGTGATCTCCTCAGGGGCTATGTTTGGCCCCAGTCATGCATCTGCCCGTTATTTATCCATAAAAATAATAATAATCCTATGAATAATTTTTTTTTTTTTTGTTTTTTCTTCAATTGTAGACATATTGACTACACAGTGTGAAAAAATGAGATAAAATTTGTCGATTAACAATAAAAACATGCAAGTTTTTAATATATACACTTATATATGTATAATATTATTATTTTTATTTTAATTATTATTATTAATGTTTTTCTTTAATTATTATTTTTATTTTTTTTTTATTATTATTATTTAGTTTAATTTAATTTAATGTGTGCGTATATAGTTTGAATAAATTTTCATTTATTATTTTTTTTGTTTTGTTCTTCTCTTGTAAAACTTCTGTTACAGTTTATACAGATTCTGTTACTATTTAAAAATAAATCAAAATTTTAATTTGATTTCATTTAATTATTACTAATTAGGCAAATATTGAATTTTCCGTGTTTTTTTTTTTACTAAATGAATTTAGTATGTAACAGTAGTTAGACAAAGAATAATAATAAAAAAAAAAACAATTTTAATCATAATATATTAAAGCAATATTAATTATTTATGAAAGTAAAAAAAAGAAAAAGAAAAGAAAGAAAAAGAAACAGAATTATGAAAATGAAATTTTTTTTTTTTTAAATTAAATTATTAATTATTTATAACAACAAAATATAATACATTTATTATTTTTGTTTTGTTATATATATATATTTATATTTATAATTATTCTTAGTCTTTTTTTTTCTTTTTTTCATTTTCTTTTTATCTATCTACTAATGGGTGATGGTTATTAATATATTTAAATTTTAAAAATATAATTAAATAAATAAATTATACTCAAGCAATTAATTTATTAATCATGCCATTGATAATTGAGAAAAGTCACAATATTAATATATATCTATATTAAAAATTCAATTAATTTATAATAATTTTAAAACCTTCATAATAAACATGTTTAATATATAAAAAAAAAATTTTAATAACATTATATTGAAAAATGGTTTTATATTGAATATATAAAAGAAATAAGAAAAAGAAAGAAAAACGAAAACCCTTGGAAAAAAAAATTACTTTTATCTAATTTTCTCGTATTTTTTTTTTTTTGTTTTTTTTTTTTAATAAAGTATAGATAGATTGAGCATAATTAATTAAAATATAAACAAGTAAGAATAATACAACGCTTTTATAATTAAAGCACAGTTTATGCCTTTCATTAGTTTGTTACAATGTGTATTAACTTATTATTTTGTTTTTTAACTTTGGGTTCTACCTTACTTACTCTCTATTGTGTGTGTTTGTTTTTATAGATGAAAAATGAAATTTTAGTTTAAAATAAATACAAAATTATTGCTAACGAAATTAAAAAAAAAAAAACAATCAAAATTAAATGAGGGAATATTAAGTTATTAAAAATTAAATCGTTTTAGATAATTAAAAGGTCATTAAAAACACCTCTTGATCGTTTTCTATATAAAAATACACCAGGATTTTTGGAGGTTTGTGTTTATATGTTATTATTCTAATGTTTAATAAGTTAGCTAATGTATGTTTTAAAAAATAAAACAATATTACAATAATTATAATTATTATAATAATAATAATAATAATAATAATAATAATAAAATTGGTTTTTATAAAAAAAATTCACAATCACACATCACAAGGTAAGAATTTTCTTTATAATGTAAAATTATAATTACCGAATATTTTATTGTTTTTATTTTTTTTCCCCTTTTAAATTTCATTTTTCTACACATAAAAAAAAAAAAACATTTTTTTTCCTTTTTTTTTAAATTGTCTAAGCATTAGAATTAAGCAAATTTTAATTACAAAAACAAACAAATATTTATTAAAGGTTAGTGGTATAACAAAAAAAAATTATTAATAAATAATTAATATAGAATAATAATATAATTCATATTTAAACGTCTTATTTATTTCATTAAACATAATTAAACTCCGATGTTGTAGTAGCAAAAATTATTATTATACTTTTAATTAATTTACGTAATAATCAATAAAGATATAAATAAAATAGTTAACAAACAAACGAACAACAAAAAAAAAATGATTGATGGTGGTTTAAGTGAAGCAAAACACAACAATTATATAATTATTTATTCACCTTATGCATTCAGTCTCTGCTTGGCTAAATACGTTCTAATGGAGTAACGATGTCCATTTTTGTTTTCTTTGTTTAATTACTTTCTAATAATTTGCAAGAATATTTATAATTGTTTACATTTTCTAATTATATAACAATTAAACATTTTATTTACAGTTGTTAATACTCAATAGTAATTTTTTTTTGTAATGCAATGGGAAAATTAAATAAAAATATTACAAACCGAAATTTTGTACCGAATTTTATCGATAATTAATATTTTGTTTGTGTTTTATTTTTCTATCATCTACACAGATAATAATTTTCTCTTCATTTTTATTTTTTTTTCCTTTTTTTTTGTTATTGCAAATTAATCGTAGTAGTAAAAAAAAGAAAGAAATGCAAAGATTAAATTAAAATTAATTAATTAAATTGTATGCAATTATAGATTAAAATGTAAATGTATATTGAGTGATTTTTTATTATTATTATTATTATTATTTTTTTTTTTTTACGTTTTACTTTTAATCTTCTTCTTCTTCTATATTGATGTTATTATTTTTCTTATCGCTTAAATATATATTTTAAATGCCATTTGCAAGTTGATATGTTATATAACAAAAAAAAAAATAAATAATAATAATTAACGAATAGAATATTAATCTTAAAACACTAATTTTTTTTTTAAATTGTAATTTAAATACAAAATAAAATTATCGATTATTATAAAATAAAATTAAGTAAAATAAAAAAAAAAAAAAAACACTTATAAAGAGCAGGTGATTTCAAGTTTTTTTTTCTTTTTTTTTTTTTAAATATTTATCTTTTTCTTAATTATTCAAACAGCAGCTCCGTTTGCTGCTTTAATTTCAGCGAAGTTCGAAAAAAGATAAAAATGAAAAAAAAAAAAAAAAAAATAAAAAAAAACTTTCAAGTCACAAAATTGATGTTGGATTTTTAAAGAATTCCTTGCTTCTATTTAAAATATATTTATTTAAATGTAAAAAGAAAAAAAAAGAAAAGATAATGGGAAAAATGTGTTTTCTCAGGTAGAGATGAAAATTTTCTTTCTTTTTTTTCGTTTTTTTCGTTTTAAGTACAATTATATGATTAAAAAGAAAAGAAAAGAAAATATGTAAAATAGTTGAATTTATGTAATAAAATATTTATTGTTGTTTTTCTAAATAAATAACATGTAATCGTGCTTAAAAGCTTATAATATTTTACTCAAAGTATTTATTGAGATTTATGTCAATTAAATAAAATAAATTTATTCAAAAATATATTTTAAATGGCAGGCGACAAAACACAATTAAAAAAAAAGAAAATAAATAAATAAATATTAAAACTTCTAAAAGAAAAGAATTATTAAATTGAGATAAAAATTCGGTTAATTAATTAATAATTCTTTTCTGATATAAAATAAAAAAAAAAAATAAATAAAATTTGTCACATTAATTTTGTTGAGTATAAAAGTTCCTTGTTAATTAAATACCTTAATTTAAGGTATTAGAATTAACAGGCGATTTATATGGATATTACATTAAATCACAGTTTGTTTTAATTTTATATATTTATTTATATATACACACATATATATATATATATTATATATATTATATTATATACATACTCTCTTTATTATATCTATATTAATTAACTAATTAATTAATTAACTCTTTTTTTTTTATTTTTGTTATTAGTATTTAGTATATTCGTTGTTGGGTATTTAAATGTTATTATATAAATATATATATATATATAATTAAATTATTATTTATTTATAAAATAAGCAAGCTGTTGGACTTTTATACCCCCTGCTCTTTTAATTTTAAGTACTATAAATAATTTAATTTTAATTAATATAAAATTGAATTATATTTAATTAGTAATTTTTTTATATGTATGTAATATATATATATATATATATATATATATATATATATATATATATATATATATACAGTGTTGGCCATAACTAAGGGAACTGAAAAAACGAGTTCACAATTATTTGTGTAAATAATAGAAATGCTTAGAAAATACATTTTTTTTTTATTCATATTATTAGGTACATTCTTAAGCTACAATAATAATAAAAAAATAATAATTTCTTACGAAAGTTAAAAAAAATATTGCAATTTTACCGTCACCACATCCATTATCGACTGGACAAAACTAAGGGAACTGAATTGCAATGTTCAGTTTTATTATCAATATCAATTATCAATATCAATATTTGGTTGAATATCATATATTTTTTTAAACTGCCACACATCTCCGAGGTATTGATGCCACTAGATTTTGAATTATAGTATTTGGAATACTTTTCCAAGCCACTTTAACTTGATTAAAAAGGTCGTCCTGAGTATTACAGTTTTCCCTTATTATTTTCCGATCCCATAAATTTTCTATGGGATTGAAATACGGGGACTGAGCTGGCCACTTAATAACGTCAATACAGTGTGTTTCCAACCACGTCTTCACTACATTTGACGTGTGTTCCGAATCATTGTCCTGTTGGAAAACCCACCTCAGAGACATTTCCTCTTCAGCATGTGGCAGCATATGAGATTCCAAAGTATCCTTTTACACAAATCGATCCATGATATCCTCTACTCAACAAATGGTACCAATACCATGCTCAGAAGAACTCCCCCAAACAATTGTATTTCGTTTTCCGTATTTCATAGTTCCTTTTGTATACAAAGAATGGAGCCCTTGATTCAAAGTTGTCCTGACGCGGTGGAATTCATCCGATCCTTTGATATTAAATTTGGAATCGTCGGAAAATAGTACCGATTTCCACTTTTCAATACTCCAATCAATGTAATTCATCGCAAATTTAATTCTGGCTTTCCTATTCTCCACTGATATAAATGGTTTTTTACAATTTGAAATGAAGACAGCCCACCATCGACACCTCTTCGACGAATTGACCTGCATCTTCAAATTGTTTTTCAACTCACTTGAGGATATGAACAGATTTATTTTTATTGTCCGAATTATCATAATGTCATCATGGCTACTTGTGTTTCGTGGTCTGCCACCTCGATGCACAGTCTGAACCGAAATATTGGCTTTATAAAAGTTAATTATGTGGCATATCACCGATTTTGCCATTGAATATTTAATGCACAATAATTTTTGACTAATTCTACTTTTATAATCAATTAGTATTTTTCCTTTAAGTTCGATCGAATATTTGTTTATAGCCATTTTACAAGAAAATAGTATTAAAATAACCAGAACTCATCTGCAGATAATTAACGCACAGCATCCTTGACTTTTGTCGATTAATTTGTTAAAAGACATGGTTACTGTGCTTAGTAACGATATATTCTGAAATTTGGTCAAAAATCTGATAATAAAACTGAACATTGCAATTCAGTTCCCTTAGTTTTGTCCAGTCGATAATGGATGTGGTGACGGTAAAATTGCAATAATTTTTTTAACTTTCGTAAGAAATTATTATTTTTTTATTATTATTGTAGCTTAAGAATGTACCTAATAATATGAATAAAAAAAAAATGTATTTTCTAAGCATTTCTATTATTTACACAAATAATTGTGAACTCGTTTTTTCAGTTCCCTTAGTTATGGCCAACACTGTATATATATGTAATATCATAAATAAAGCAATTTTTAATATATAAATATTATTCAATACTAGATATATATATATAAGAAATTATATAAAAAATAAATAAAATTTAATTTAAATAATCAATTTCCCTTTGTTTTTTCTCCTTTTTTTTTTTTTTTTTGTTGGTTTTAATTTATTAATTAATTAATTAATTCCATTTATTGTTTATTTTTATTAATTTAATTAATTAATCAACGTGTTTTATATTGTTGAGTTCCGTAACAAAACCACTTTTGCGGTTTTGCATACGATTATTATTTGTAACGTCTGTTTACGTTTTTAATTGATAAAAAAAAATATTGATGATTAATATAAATATGCATAAATAATTTATTTAATTTTTATAAATTCAGTGATTTTTCATTAAAAATGAGTCATTTTAGGGTGATAAAATTAATAAAATTGTCATAATTCCTGTAAATAAAAGATAAATTTATTTATTTAAATAATTTTACATTTATGTGTTACTACCTAAATGGTATTTATTTTTATTAATAAATACTACAAACACGACAATGTTTTCTTTTCTTTTTATAAGTAGTGAAATGCATCAACAAGATCATAATAATAATAATTATAATAATTTAGAAAAGCTTAACCTAGAGCTTAATAATAAAAAAGAAAATTTTTTTACGGAATTTTACATAAATAATTCTTTTTTTTTTAAAGTCATAACTGTTTGTTACATTTAATTAATTAATTTTTTTGTATTAATCACCTGTACATCCCTGTGCTTTTTTTTTTGTTATTATTATTATTATTATTATTAAATTAAATAATAAAAATTATAAGCAGACAAATAATTAACAATTAAATGTCACGCTAAGTTAACTCTTTTACAAAAGGAATATTTATAATAAAAAAAAAAATCACATAATTATAACAATTGTTTAGTTCATTGCTCCTCTTTATTGTTTAACGAATATAATAAACGAAAAAAACTAATTTTCGGCGCTCTTATAATCATACTAAAAAATGTAGGGTGATCAATTTTAATTAACATAAAATCACCAAGTTTAATAATTTCATAAAAATATTATTAGAAAATTTTACATTTTTCTCAATGAAAAAAACTTTCAAATATATAAACTTGAAATTTTAAATTATGTTTAAACACCAACAAAAATTCATTAAAACGTCGTATCACATAACATATTTTACACCCTGTTAATTATGCTATGTTTATTAAATTTCTCACATTAATTATGCTTTAACAATACCAAATAAAATAAGAAAAAAAAAAATACATTTTTTACTTTGACGATAATGAGAAAAATTTAATTTCCATTGTATTTTGCGAAAAAAATTGAATTTGATTTTTTTTTTTTTTGTGTTAGAAAAAGGTAATAAAAAGTTTTTTTTTTTTTTTTTAATTTTTTCGTAATATAATAAAACCTGTAGAGGTCAACCGGTTTTATTATAATTTGTTTTATATTTTGTTAAATATTAATTATTTAAATTTATGAAAACTTTTTTTTTTGTGTTGTTTTTGTGTTTCTGTTTTTATTTTTTATGATGTGAAAGAGACTTGAAGCTCGCTCAGTGTTTTTTTTTCTTCTTTTTTTTATTGTTTTATTAATTATCATTATGAAAGTAAATTTCATTGATTATCAATTATATTACTTTATAGACGTATGCTGATATTTATTTTACTTATTTCTATAACTTTATAACGTTATACAAATTTTAATAATTACCTACCTTACTACCTTGATTAATTAATAATTATTGTAATAAACTTTTATAAAGATAAATAAAATAAAAAAAAAAAAAAAAAAAACGTTTAATTTATAAATTTATAATTTACAAACGATATTTATTCTAAATATTGACTTAAAGGTTCCGAGGATGAAGCTTTATCAATATGATTTATCTAAAGTCTTCAAATTATTAATGGTTATGTCATGAATAAACTGCTGTCTTTTGCTAAAGGTTTGTGATTAAAATCTGCACAAAAGTTATGATTAATGAACAGAGAAACATAATTAATTAATAAAACAATTTTTTTATTTTTTTTTTGTAAATAACATGCTTTAGATTACAAATGAAAAAATTATTAGTGTTAAATAAATTTGCTCCTCTTCTCAGGTAAATAATTAAATTAACTGATTTGACGTTTAATATTTTTAAAACTCTGCACTCTTAATATTAATTTGTTTGTTTAAAAAAAAAAAAAAAAAAAAAACATTTTTAGGCAACGAAACTGAATCAAAAATAATGCAGTTTAATAAAAAAAAAAATGTAATTAAGTCGAGAAACAGAGTTTTTTTTTGCTTTTTTTTTTTTTAAACATGACACACTGTTTCTGTTTTATAAATTAAAATTCTTGTTAAAATATGTTGTCATTTTGTTGGTTTATTTGTTATTTAAATTACCACCATAATCGTGTTATACAAAAATGAAAAATAACTAAATGATTACTAATGAAGAAAAGAGTTGGAAAAAAAAAAAATAAAAAATAAAAATATAAACTCAGCTAACATATATTGGTAAAAGCAGCATAATGACGACTTCATGGCATTTAAAACAGTGAATAAAAGAATGTAAAGAGAGAGAATAAAATTCACGAGTGTTTCTGCTATACATAAAATATTTGTGGTACTGTGTGTATTAGCTGATTGAATGTGAATTTTGATTTTGTTTTTGTTTTATTCTTTTTAAATTTTTAAATGGGTCTTTAGAAGTGTTGTGTCCAATGTTGTAAACATAAAATAATGTTATAATGTAGTAATGTGGGGGGCATCAGTATATACAATACAAACCAGCAGCAACAGCACCAGCAACAGCAGCAATAATCAATGTAAAATAAAACACAGTGGACAACAATAACCACAACATAAACCCATACCATGTCTACAACCAATATTTAAGTAATAATATAATATAAATAAATAAAAAAAAAAAATACAAATCATAATAATAAAAATAATAATAACAAAACGAATGAAATATAAAAACAAAAAATACGTCTAAAACTATTGGATTGGGTTAGATCAAATACTTTCCATTTGAGTGGCTCCATTTATCGTTATAAAGTCACCGTGTGCAGTTCAGTTCAGTTTTTGTTTGTTTGTTTATTTTATTATTTATTTTTTTTTTGCTTACTCTGTTTAACTAAAAAAAAAAAAAAAAAATTATTTACATATTTAACGTTGTGTTATTAGTTCACAAACTAAATAAAATAATAAAAAAAAAAAACCGAACAAGTTACTTAGTTTAAAGTTTCTATTGATAAAATTGGTTTTTCTGATTAGAGAAACTTACATTTTCTAAAGCTTAGAGCCAATACACAACCAAATAGAGAGAAATAAAAAAAAAAAAAAAAAAAACTTTACACAGTGCGCCACCACTTTAAATCTGTGTTTGTTTGGCCATTTGATTTAAGTGTTTTCTGTGCTTTTTTTTTCTTCACTAAAAAATTGTGTCACTTTCCTGTGTTTCTCACACATAAATGTTTAACATAAAATTATTTCATAAAAGCTTTTAAAAAAAAAATTAAAAAGTTTACACATGCGGTGTGTGTCAATTAACTGTGACAGTAATTAAATTAATTTCTTTTATATAATCATAATATTAATACAATTTTTTTTTATTTGTTTTAATAAAGTTTATAAAAAAAGAAACAAAAAGCACATGTGAATTTCAAAAGTAAAAAACTTTTTTTTTTTTATTATTAGCTAAAGTAAAAGTTAAAATTCGTCGCATATAAAAAAAAAAAAATTTTTTTTTGTGTTTGTGTCTTAAAGAGAGAAAAAAAACTTTTTTCTTTTATTTTAATTGTGTTGGCTTCGTTTGCATGTGTAATTATAATTAATTAATAAAAAAAAAAAATTTGATTGATTGGTGAAAAAGTTTATTTTTTCTTTCTTTTTATTTTTACATGTGGTAGTATAGAAGCAGTGGTTCAGCAGAGTAATTTTAATCAATACAAAATAAATAAATAAAAAAAAAAAAATGTCTAGTGTTAAAAGTGTATTTTTATTTATAAATTTATTAATTATATTATGTTTAATAAATAATATAAAATGTAATGATAATTTACGTGTTGCATATCAATGGAAAGAAATTGATTTTGATTATCGTAATCAGTTTGAACGTACAAATGCAATTGATGAGAAAACATTTATACCAGAGAATGTAATACCTGTTGGATTAGAAGTATATAAAACACGATTATTTATAACATTACCAAGGTGGAAGGAAGGTGTTCCAGCATCATTAGCTTATATTAATTTAAATGGTGGGTTTTTGTGGTTATTTTTTTTTTTTTTTGTTAATTAATCATTTTAGAAGGATTTTACTGTTTTTTTTGCTTTATTAAGAGAATAATCGTGATTTAGTTAAAGGAATTTTAATTATTTATGTTATTCACCTATTAACACACCTTTTATTTTTCTTTACCTTTATTAACTAATAATGTTACATTCAGATTTACATAAACGTTATAAACAAACTTTTATAATAATAATCATTCTTATTATTCATTCATTCACTCTCGTTTTTTTTTTTTTCTTTTTATAATAATTTAAGCTTATGCTATGATACTTCGTGCCAATTATTAGGTTTTACCATTTCAATGATGTTTAAAAATCGTTTCTATTGCTTAATCATTAAATATTTAAATATTTTTTTTTATTGATAACAAATGTGATTAATATGGTATGTCAACCAGGCGTTCTTACACCGTGATTATTTGCGGCTCATTTAATCGTTGAAAACAATTTTTTTTTTTTATTACAACAAGATAATGGTTAATGATTATTTTCGATTAAATATGTATTTCGGTTGAGGTTTTGGCTCATTTTGTTATAATTTCCTCACAAATGCGGTTTTGACGTTAATTTCGATTAGACATGCCTGGTCATAAACTGGGTCATTATTCATTGAAATATTTTATTTGCAACGTAAAACTGTTTTAATTATTATTTCTTAATTAATAGAAAAATAAAATCAATAGATTTTGGCACGATGTAATTACATTGTATTTGAATCTAAGCTTTTCTTTATTTATTTAATTATTTATCTTTGTATTAATCGAAAAAAAAAAAAAAAAGAACGTAGAAAATAAATATCTAAAAACACCTTGGATACATTTTATTTTATTCTCTATATTATTGAAAGTTAAAGTTTTTATAAATAAATATTTCTATACCACAAATTATTCCTTTTATTATTTTACCACATCACGCAAATAATCGTTTTGTTATTAATCGTAATGAAAATGAATAAACAGAAAAAAAAAAAATAATAATAATAATTTGTATTTCTTATATAAAATCATAAAAGAAATTAAACAATAGCGTGCAATGATAAAAATAAATAATTTCTTTGATTAAATAAATAAATACGTAGAAAGACCAAAAAATAATACATAAATAATTAATAAATAATATGTTGTAATGATTTTAATTTTTATGTCAAAGAAGGTGAAAGAAAAGTTTTTTTTTTTTGTTTATTGAATAAATAAATAAAAGAGAGAAAAAAAAATTATTTTTTTTTTAAATCCTATTGCCCAGCTAATATTTAATTTATAAATATTGACTTAAAACAATTTTTTTTTCTTTTAAAACATTTTCTTAGAAATTTAATTAATTTATTGTTTTATATTTTTGTCTTCTCTCGTGTACGTAAATTATTTTTGGCGTTTTCAAATGACGTAACGTTTTGTTTATAACAAAATTAAAATTAAAACAAAAAAAAAAAAAAAATTTTTTTTTTTTTAACATCGTTTTGTATTCATCATAAATTTATTTTACGTAGTATTCGCTACTTATGCTGAATACAAAATTAAACATTTGTGTGTCTTTTATTTAATTATGAAGAATTTTAACAATAAAAAATATTATTTCTTTTAGATAATTCAACAAAATCACCTTTATTGAAGCCGTATCCAAGTTGGGGTGCACATCGATTGACTGATGATGAAGAGCCACCAGAGATTGTGTCACCGTTCCGTATACGTGCTGATCGTTGTGGTCGTTTATGGGTATTGGATACAGGCGTTATAAATCTTTTAAGTCATACCAAAGTGTTGGCACCAACATCGTTACTTGTTTACGATTTACATAACGATAATCTATTACGGCGTTTTCCATTTCCAGCAGCACAAGTTAAAGCAGATTCATTTTTTGCAAATATTGCTATTGATGATGCTGATTGTGATGATACGTACGCATTTAGTGCTGATTTAGGTGTACCTGGATTAGTTGTGTATTCATGGAAAAGACAAAAATCATGGCGAGTACATCATCATTACTTTCATTCTGATCCATTAGCCGGAAACTATAGTATTGGTGGTATACCATTCCAATGGGATGACGGTTTATTTGGATTAGCACTCTCCAAACCACAGACAGATGGTTTTGCTACTTTATATTTCCATCCACTTAGTTCAACGAATGAATTTTCAGTATCGACAAAAGTTTTAAGAAATGAAACCTTAGCCACATCTGATGATATATTTAAGGAATTTAAAATACTTGGCTCCCGTGGCCCCAATGGACAATCAGGTGCAGCATTTTTGGATCAATTAACCGGAGTACTATTCTACGCATTACCCAATTTAAATGCGGTTGCATGTTGGAAAACAAGTAATCGCGCTTACACAATCAAATCACAAGGTCGCGTTTACATGAGTACAGTCGATATGGTATTTCCAAATGATGTTAAAGTAGATGACCAAGATCGTCTCTGGGTATTATCTGATCGTTTACAAAAGTTCATGTACGATAATTTAAATAAAGATGATATTAATTTCCGTATATTAACGGCCCATGTAAAAGATGCAATCGAAAATACCGCTTGTGATACAAAATCAAAACCATTACCAGATCTTATAAATCGATTAGGTGACATATTAAGGCCGCAAAATAATCAAAATGCAAATAATAATCAAAATAATCAGAATAATAATAATAATAATAATTCAGCAGCTAGCAGTACGAATATATTTAATTATAATACAAATGTAATAAATCTAACAAAATTATTATTAACAACTTTCACTGTGATTTTATTACAACGGCTTTTCAATTAAGTTACTCTAAACATTTAAAATAATAATAATAATAATAATAAAATAATGTGAGAAGAAAATACCAATGCAATTATATATATATATATATATATATATATATATATGTATATTATATATTTAATCGCTACGTTTTTATAAGTAAAAGTTATAATAAAAAGTACCTACACGATTTTTTTTTTTTTACATACACAAAAAAACAAAAACAGAGAAAACAGAAAAGAAAGAAAAAAAGTATAAATGGAAGGCAGGTGTAGTAAACAAAAACTAATATTATAAAACCCATGTATAGTTTTATTTATATTTTAATTTTATTACTTTTAATTAAAAAATTATTTTTTTTTTACCTTTGTACAATTTTTATTTTTAAGTTTTTCCATTTTTTTCAATTCAATAAAAATTTGTTTCAAATAAAATTTGTGTCTTCCGTTTTTTTTTTTTTTTTTTTTTGCTATAAAATTTGATTGATGCGTAATTGCTTTTATTATTTATTTGTGTGCATAATATCTACGTACATATGTATATCGTTTGAAACAATTGAAAATTTCATAAATGAAAAATTTCCTATCAATGTCAAAAATAATAACTTTTTTTTTTTTTAAGTAATTATTTAGACAGTGAATTGTTCAAGGTTGTGGGAGTTAGTGTCACTAAATAACAAAAAAAAAAAAAAAACAATATTAAAAAACGCAAGGATTGATGAGGATGTTAATAAAGGTTAAACACGAAATTAACAGATTAAAACGTAATAAATACACAAATATACAAAAAACCATTTTTCTATTTTTAATAAATTTAAATAATTTCAAAGTTAGTTTATGTAAAAATAATTTTTTATTGTTTTAAAATGTGAGGAATCTGCTTTAATTGTAACATTGGGTTTTTAAAATAAAATTTGTATTTTATAAAATGTTAGAGAAGACATAAATTATGCTGAGTAGTTTACAAAATTTAAAGAGTTTTATTGTTTATCAAGACCTCTGGGATAGTGCCAGATATTCAGAATTGACTTTTTGTAATGATTTTCATCGCTTTTGAGAGACGTTAAAAGGTGCTGTGAATTTTGCTTTAGTTACTCTGAAAACACTTCAACTAGGATCTAAAGTACTAAACGTTCTTCTACTTTATTTATTTTAATTTATTTCAGGAAGCTTTCTATGTTAAAATAATATATAATACGTTAATTAAAGCCAGACCAACATTTCATATTTCCTTCCGAAAATCATGTAGTGTGGAAACGATACCGTGAATTGTTGTGTCCCATTGTTTTGCAAGTGCCACAAGTGATTTATGGTGAAAGTTTGTGAACCTTGTGGTAGCATGCGTCTGGAATATTGCAAGATTGGGAAAAAATATCAGGAGCTACTGGTGAATCCCCTCAATTTCAACAATTAAAAATGAGATAATATCGTGATACTAATAATAATATTAATAAATCGATATGGTCCAATAAAGCATGATGATACGATTTAATTATCTATGACGACGTATATACCCGGCGCTTGATAATAAGTAGGTACGACTTGTAACAAATTTCATTATTCTATCATATGCTTTTAAGAAACGTTTAAGGTGTTGTAGCTACAAAAAAATGCTAATTACAACGTAGTTTTATATATGTTTTTACTCTGGAGAGGTTCCTGAAAATATTTTACCTAAAGACGTAAAGTACTGAACATACCACTGGCATTAAAATCAAAGAAGAAACATGAATTTTTACATCTGGAATATTTTCTTAAACAAATATTATGCATCATATTGAAATTTGAATTTTTTTATTATTTTTTACTCTATAATTTATTATTAATTTATTCGCATATCAATGACGTTGGTTTAAATGCTACAAATAATTTTAAAGAAAACTTAATTTTATAATAAAAAATATAAAAAAAATAATAATAAAAACAACAAATTTGTCGGTAAACTTGTTTGTTAATTAAATATTTACAATTTATTTCATAAGAAAAAAAAAATGAAAAAAGAAAAAGAAAAAAGTAAGTGAAAGGTTTACGATTTCATATGCTAGCCAGAGAGTTTTGCTTTATTTTTATTTGTTTATAATAATAATAATAATTAATATTAATATTATTATTAATAATAATAATAAAATATCTTGACCTCGAATCATTTATTTATATTGAAAATATTAATCAACAAACGAAATACAAAAAAAAAAAAAAATTCAAACCTGTTCCGTTGCATTGCAATTTGCATGTACTTAACATTAACACTCTATTAGAGAGTAAAAATAAAATAAATTTAAATAATGCTTAATTTACATTTGTGTAACAAAAAAATTATGATTATCAATAATAATTTATTTATATTTAATTTAACATGATTAATGTAAAAAAGAAAAAAAAAAAAATTCAAACATTTACCCAACTGAATTATATTGCAAAAAAAAAAAAAAAAATTATTTATTATTGATTTTATGACAAATTTATTAATCTCGTTTTTTCTGTTTTATTGATTAGTAAAATTTAGTGTAGGCATTTCATTAAAAATGAATTAATTTAAAGTTTAACAAGTAGACATAGGTGAGAAATTTATATCCGCATATGACTAATATTATGCAATGATAAATGTTTTAATTGTATTAATCTAAACTGTGTTTTTTCTATCTTTAAATGTTAATTTAATTTTATTAGTCTAGGTAAGTTTAATGATTTTTAAATGACTAAATAATAAAAAAAAAATATATTTATATTATTTGTGTTATCACATCGTAATTAATTTTCTAAAAAAAGGATAATTAATACATGCAAGTAATTAAAATATTTATTAATTATACAAATCTTATACAAATGAATTGATTTCCTATCATTATTTTATGATTATATAAATAATATATATATATAAGTGATATACAAGTTTTAATATCACAACAATAAAGCAATAATAATGTCATTTTATCATAAAAAAAAAACCTAATCATTATTGAAAATGTTTTTTTTTTCTTTTTTTTTGCTGTTGTTGTTTTTATTTGTCTTTTGCGGCATTCAAATTATGCTTTATGTGTTATTTTATTTTACCAAAGATAAAACAGATAAACGTAGTTTGATAACTAATTAATAAATAAAAAAAAAAAATGTAAATGAGAATTTTTTTTTTCCTTATTTTGTTTTTTATTTTGGTAAATGAACTTACATTTTACATACTTTTTGTCATTTGAATTAACATAAAGTGGAATCAGGTTTCAATCTAATTTTCATCGTTAAGGAAGTTTTTGATTAAGTTTTTCTTTTCTTTTTTGTTTAACAAACAATAACTATCATGGTGTCCTGTTCGTTTAAAGAAAAAATGAAAAGTGTTTGGATGTGGTTTCTTGAAGATCCTAAACGGATTGTTAGAATAAGTGTTTTGTCAGCATGTAGTGTTATCGTTTTATTCCAGGTAAATTACGTGTTTTATTTTTATTTTTAATTGAGTTTTAGTGTTTGTATATTTTTTACAAAAGCTTACAGAGTGCTTCTGGAAATTACGCCATCCACCAATAACAACACATTCGCATTTTGATTTAAATGACACAATGACATATCCGGCATTAACATTTTGTCGGGATCCACCATATAAAGCTGAAATAATGGAGGTACGATATAATAATTTTTAAATAAATTTAGAACAGAAATTTAATAATTTTTTTTCTTCTTATTTTAGAAGTATAGTTTGGCGTATCATCCACGTTTTACATCACATTGGAAAAAATATCCGTATGAGACAGAAGAATTAGGTAAAATATTTTGGGAAGCAACGTATGATAAGAAAGAATATTTCGTACAGTATGCACTGAGTGGTGATCCTAATTGTAATAAATAAATAAAATTAAAAAATTTTAAATAAGCTTTTAATATCTTTTTAATTAAAAAAAAAAAAAAAAAAAACAACAACAACCAAAAAGCCATTCAAATAGATAGCAGCATGCATTTCAATTTAGGTCAATGTCAAACACTAAAACCAAAGAAATCAACACGAGGTGCTTGGAAAAATTCTGGATTTTCCCTAATGTTGCGACATACGATAAAAAGTATTGACGAGAGTTCAAGTGAAATACCACCTGGATGGCATCTTTTCATTCATGAGCCATCAGAGAATTTTACTGAAAATCGTATGCAAACATCTGGTCGCGTTGAATATATGTACATTGATGTAGGCGAAGAGGTTGAAATTAAGCTGACAGCGCAACATTTTTCAATGATGGCAAATATGGACACAAAGTGCTCAACTGACCGCGGATTCAGTGCAACCAAAGTATTTCATTTTTTTGTATTCAATTTAATTTTTATTCATAAATTTTTTTTATTAATTTTAGTGTGGTGAAATGTGTCGCTGGAAACATGTTACCGATACAGTAGGCTGTAGTGGACCGTGGATGCCTGATATAGATATGAAACATTGTGATAGTTATGATTCAATGAAATCATTAATCATTAATTATCAGAAGTAAATATTTTTTGTTTATTTTTGGAATTATGAAAATAATAACTAAAATTGTTCTGTTGATAGTGTAAGTGAAAATTTTGATGATCAACAATGTAATTGCCAGGAGCCTTGTCGCTCTGTAATTTATTCTGCATTCGTTGTTAATCGCAAAGAGTTTATTCAGCCGAAACCAAGTTCACAGCTTTGGATTTATTACACATCAAAAATGGTTACCGTGAGTATTGTATTCATCCAATCAATTTTTTAATAAGATAATAATAAAAGTGTAAACTAGATAGCAGAGGAGCGTCCTGGTTATGATTTATCACAATTTGTCGCTGACATGGGTGGATCATTAGGATTCCTTCTAGGCTTATCAGTGCTCGGTTTAATTGGATTATTAGAACGGGTATTACAAATTACTAATAAATAAATAAAAAATAGTTTTATGTTAAATTTCTCCATTAACAGGTCGCAGTATTGTTACTTGGTAATTTTATACCAATGAATAAAACGACAACAACCGATCCAATTATTAATAAAACAGAAAATATAAACAATAAAAATAATTATGATGATAAAAATGAGATAATCAAAATAAAATCATCACCATTGTTTGATACAAAAATGAACAAATATTAAACAAATTAATCAATCTATATAATTCTATATTTATTCAATTAATTAATTATTTATTTATTTATTTATTAACATAATCAATTAAAAAAAAAAAAAAATTGAAATTATTTATCAGAATATGCAGGAAACCAAAAAAAAAAAAGAAAAGAAAATGAAAAAAAAAAATGCAATTAAATGAAAATGTTTTATTATTATGATTATTAATATTATTCTTTATCTTTATCTATTTTTTTTTGTTTTTTTTCTGGTGTAATTATAATTTATATTTTATTATTAAATGGGTGGTAGAAAAAAAATGACAATATTTTACTTGCAGTGCGTTTGTATTGTATTTTCATGTTTAATAATTAATTAATCAGTTATTAAATACTTGTTATAGAAAAAAAATTATCAATTTCTTTCTCTTCAGTGATAAGTTATAATAAGTGGATAAAGTTTTCTATTTAAAGTCGACAAAATACCTCTTTTGTTTATTAGAAATTGAATTTTCTAGTCGCGTATTAAATTGGAGTTTGGACTGAGTTTATGACCAATGCTTTCTAACATCGCCTACTGTGGCACTGGGTATTTCGTATTACAAAAAAATTTTCCAATAGTTTTTCGATAAGAAATTTAATGTAAAAAAAGACAAAATCTTTGTTAAAGAATTGTTGAAGTAGCTAATTAGAGAATTTGTTAAAAAAGAAACATTGGGTCTCATATCTGAATTTGCTGTTCTATAGTAATGTAGAATTGTTTAGGGTCAATTGGGAATCAGAAAAACGTTTGTTTCTGAACACTTTCTCTCTTCAATTTAACATTTAATCAAGCCTCCTCAATTTTTGTTTCTATAAAGTTATCTTGAGTCTAGCTAGTAGAGTTGTCTGCAAATCTTCAGTATACGAAGTTTCTTGTAACACATAGTGTTCAAATACTTCTAAAACTTCTGTCGTAAGTGAGATCTAATCCAGGACTGCAAACACCATTTTATGACAAATTGAATCTATCAATAATAAAAACGTAGGCATTATTATTTAGTAAATAATAATTAATTAATTTTGTTATTTGTCTTGCTGCACAACCTTATGAAAAAGCTTTTAGTACAATTTTTCATTAAATATTCGCATGGTTTATTAATCAAATCGACTAGATGGCACTACATACACCAATTTGAATAATTTAAAGCAATAAAAAAAGCTAAAAATACACAAAAAAAAAATTAAAATTTCCTACTAGCAAAACAAAATTAATTATTAAAAAGTTATTCTCATTTAGATAAATTACCTCGTTGTTTTTTTTTTTTATTATAACGGATTGACCTTCAAATTTAATTTGAACAGGAAAATAAAAAGTGTTTTTCATCTATCTAAGCATAAACACTAAGACTAATTCTATATACTGCGAGTTAAATATAATCTTTACAGTAGTAAAACGATATAATATTTCTTATAAAGTAGTTAGATTAAGCATTTAGGTATTAGGTTTAAAACAATTCTCCCAGTTTGCTTACGGTTTCATTTAAATTATTTTAAAAACGATTTTTTTTTTTAAAATTAGAATTATCAAATGAAAATTAGAACACAGAGAGTAAAACCAAAACTGTTATTTTTCATGAATCAACAATAAAAACAAAAAAAAAATTAAACCTGTACCGCAACCAGAATTATAATTTATTTCAGTAAATTTTTTATTAAAACACAGAAGAAGCAAAAAAAAGGCATAGGCTTAATCAGCATCCTGTTGAAATAGAAAAGGTTTTGTCATCAATCATGCAATCATGCCTAGATCGCTAAAGTAGCACTAGTTACGAATTGGACGAGCTGGATAAAATAAGATTGGGTGTTCCTGCAACATAGGCTAGGGTTGATAGAAATGTTTCAGGGTAGAAACTATTATTATTTCATATTTAAATCTATTCGACACGAAAATTAAAAACATTAACAGGTCATGAATCAACAAGCCTATGAATCTGGTTTAATAACAAAAATTCTGGACCACTTGACCGCTTCGAAGCAAATAAATAAACTAAAGGAGCGTAACCCAAAACCACAACGAAAATGAAGATTTTGGTTTAACACTCTGTATAAAAAAATTTATAAATTTCAAGTATAAATAAAAAAGTATTTATTTATCATATGATGTTCAAAGAGTTAAGTAAAAGGAAAAAAAAAAGAGAAATTTCAGATGAATAATATAAATAAAATAAGAAAGAACAAATTATGCTTTTACCACGTAACAAACAAAATATGAAATTACAAAATTAAACATTTGAGATTTTTGTTTTTTTTTTTGTTTCATGCGATGTTGTTTTTGTTTATTAAAATAGGTTTTTGTGGGTGAAAATTCCTACATTATTATTACAGCGTCATAACATTTAATGAATTATTAACAACAACAACAACAACGATAACAACGGCAAAATTCTCTTACGTATTGATTTTCAAATTTGTGTAAACCTTTAAGAACGTAAAACTTGATTTAGGACAAGTAAAGCTTAGTTAAGTAAAGTCAAGAAAAGTAACGTAATGTAAAGTTTCAAATAATAATAAAAAAAAAACAATGATAATATGTATGTATCTACATTTAGCGGGTATTAAAATTAATATGGGCGCAAGAAGCGTACACAAATAACATATAATATAATAGAAGAAACGAGATAGGAATATTAACATTCCTTGCCGAATATGGTTGGAGGAAGGAGTCATGTCTCATGGATTTGTTATTATTGTATTGTTGGCTTTTATTTATTTATTTGTTTTTCTTTTTTCATTTTTAATTTTCTTAAACTGTTTTGTTATTTCATCTTCGTTGGTTCTACACAAAAAAAAAAAAATAAAAATAAAATAAAAAATACAACGAAACAAGTTAATAATAAGAAACAATTTAAAATTAACATTAGCATAGATGAAGCAGGAAAATAAGAAAAGAAAAATCGTATAACAAAAAAAAAAAAAGAATAAAATAAAGTAAGAAAAATAAAATCTACTCATGATAAGTTATGTTAGCTTTTTCGCTGTTGTTGTTGTTGTTGTTGTTGTTTTCACTGAAAGAAAAAAACGTCATTTGTTGTTTGTATAAAAGAAAAAAAATATAATTAAATAAAAATAGACGAACTTTACGAAGCCAATATTTCAACAACAAAAATAAATATTATAAATACAGAAAATACAATCAGAAACATTAGTATTAATAAGTTAAACAATATGCAAATCCCTGCTAAATATCATCACAATGATCGTCAATATAATCTACAGGCGATCAACAATACAAATATAAATACAAAATATAATAATAATAATAATAATAATAAAAATTAAGCTAATAATCGATGTTCTGGTTTTTATTCTAGTTAGGCTCAAATTAATCTTTCTATTGTAGCTGTTGCTGCGTTAGCTATAACGATTATCCACGAATGTGTCAGCTCATTAAAATAAAAAGAAAAAAAAAAAAACATTTCTATGAACATGAGAAGGATACGTTGTGTAATTTTAAACAAAGTAAACCTGTATATGCCACCAGACATACAGAAATGTTTTGTTTTTAACTTTTTCATTTATATAGAAGGTAATTATTATGTTGTAAAAAAAAAACTTTTAATTCATGCATTCATTTTTACAATACAAACACATTTATTGTTTTAATCAAGAAACAAACATATAATAATCGTTTCTATTTATAATACAAAAAAAAAAAAAAAAAATTTTTTTTTTATTTAAACCGAATTGAAAATGGTGGTTTTAATTAGAAAACTTCTTCATTTACATTTAATGTAATGTGGGATGTAGATATTACATAGTTGGTTGTGAAAAATAAAAAATAAATAAATCATCAGGGCTGCAAACATTTATAACTGGGTGGCTATAACATATATTAATTCATAATTAAAAAAAAAAAAAAAAAAATGTTTTTAAGCCAAGATTTAAATATCTGACTAACCTCATAAAAATCCTATTTAATAATATTACAAAAAAAAAAAAAAAAAAGAAGAAACTAAAGGACATCAAGTTCTAGACAGATCCGTCAAAAAAAAAAAAAAAAACAAAAAAAAAAACAAAATTGAATTCTTCGTTAATGAAAAAATATTTTAAATATTATTACACAGTAAAAACGATTTAAATATGAAGTAAATTACTTAAGTGACGTTTTGTTGCTAATTTTTGATTTTCTTTTTTTTGTTTTCAGTTTTGCACTCGTTTTTTTTTTTTTTTAAACTGTCCAAGTCTCAGTTGTTTTTTTTTTTTTTTGTTTTTTTAACTAAGAAATATATGGTACAGTAGTTTTGTGTTACAAATGTAAAAATAATGATTTTGTTGTTGTTTTCCTACCTTATTTTGTCATCTTTTTACTCTTCTTATTAGCCACGTCTATTTTAAAAATGAAAAAAAAAAAATAAAATCTCAAATGAAAATTCTTTATTTTTCTTTCATGTATTCTATCTATCTATTTTTTTATTTTTCCTTATTTCTATGTTAATTATGTTTAATATTCCTCTCTTTGACCTATTTAAATTCCCAAAAGAAAAAAAAAATATATTATTATTCTTCATTCCTATAGATTTTTTGAGTTTTTAATTTAATACGATGGAAGAATTATAAGTAAATATTAGAATAAAAATTGTTTTCATGAAATAATTTACTTTATTAATTATTTAATTTATAAAAATAAATGGAGAAAAAATTCAACATGTGTTTAATTTTTATTGCAATTTTTCTGTTGTATTCTATGTAATTTCTACTAAATTTCTACTTTTTGAGTCGACAAAGTAGAGAGGAATTAATTTAAAAGGAATTGGAAATAAAGCAAAAAAAAAAAAATATTTGTACACCTTTTGAACCGCTAGGGTAATTATAAAATAAATTCCAATGTTTACCGTTTTAGGAAATTAAAAAGCTGAATTTATTTTCAAGACAGAGTAATTTTTAAGTCTCTAGACACGGTGTTTTATTTTTTTTTTATCAATCTATGGAAAAATAAAACAAATTGATTCAGTTTTAACGAAAATGCTATTATAGGACCCAAGTTTTGAGTAAATTATTAGAATTATTGGTAGTCAAATAAATTTGTCGAAAATTGTGTAAAAGAACGAGAAAATATGAGTTTCAAAGTGTTTATCTAAATAAATAAAATAAAAACTCCACACGAAGCCGGGTAACATAGCTAGTTCTGCCACAACAAGAAAAGTAAAAAATTTAAATCAATCGAAAATACAGAAAATTTATATATATATATAAAAAATAATAGAAAATAGAATATTTAATTATTATAACTAATATTTCTATTATACAATTAAGTAAAAAAAAAAAAAAAAAAAAAAAAAAATCCGTGTTTAAGTGGAGCATCTAGCATGTTTAATGACCCTGGTACCAAAAATAAAATATCATATTGATGTCGAACATTTGCAGCTAAAAAACTTTTTTTTTTTTTTTTATTTGTTATTTCAATTTTACTGAAATTTATTTTACACGAAAAACATTTATTTGCTTCGCCTCTTTACTTTTTAACGTTTTGTTCATTTTGTATTTCTATTATATAAATTACAAAAAAAAAATCTAAATTTTCTTTAATTTAATTAAAATTCACTGCTATGCAAAGTTAATTTATTAAAATCTTTTTTCGTTTGTTTGTTTCAGTTTTCCTGGCTTTTTTTTATAAATTTATTTTAAAGACAAAATATAATAATAATAATAATAAAAATTAATAAAAATTTATTTATAACTATGGGTTTATTCAGAATATTTCAGTTTTTTCTATTTTTACCATTAAACGACGTAGTATAAGAAATCTATTACTCGATCTGTTTTGTGGCTTTTCATTGCTTTACTTTTGCTTATTTTTCTAACACAATTCAGATGTCAAATGAAAGAATCTACAATCTAATGAATATATTATGTTCTATTAATTTAATTAACAGGGTGAAACAGATAACTTTTCAACAAAAAAAAAAAAAAATATAAAATAACATTTACTACTAAAGTCAAAAGTAATAAAAACTTTTTATTATAAATTCTAAGAAAATGTGAAAATATGAAAATGACATTTAAGAAAATACAACAATCCTGCTAAATTATAATCTAGATTTTAATAAAATTAACTTCAGTCTAAATGAGTATTTTATAATTAAATTGAATTAAAGATACTTAATAATTTTTTTTTTGATTTAACAAATAACTAGGCGTCTCCACTAAATTAGATTATAGTAATTCGTTAAAGCTCAACACAACTACAGTGGTTACTCATTAATACATATTTTAATGTTTTTCTATTGAATTAATTTTTTATTTGACATGGATAATAATAAATAACAGGAAACGGCAAAATATTCATGTTTATTTCTCCAAAAAAAAAAAAAAAAAAAAAACTACAGTAAAATTATTTCTAATAAAACCATGAAATTAAGGTGATAGCACATACATAAATTATTGTAATTTCTTACACATCAAAATTGAACAGATTAAAAAAAAAAACAAATAAAGAAACTTTTCATCATTTTTAATTATTTATAAACATTAATTTTATGTATTGGCTGTAAGATAGAAGTATAACAAAAAAAAAAAAAAAGAAAAGAAAAGAAAATTCGTGTTTAATTAAATGCAAAAAAAATAAGAGCAAATACAACATTCTTATTAAGCAAACAAATTAGAATAAATAATATGAAATTTGATCATATATAAATAATTAAATAATTAAATTAGTGACTAATAAGTTTGCAATTATATATATGTATATATATATATATTTTATAGTAAATAATTTAAATTATAATTTTATAAAAACATCGTTAAATTCATTTATTATTGCCACTTATTATATTTATATTAAAAAACAAAAAACAAAAAAAAAATTATTATTCAAGTTAAAATAATTATAAAATCAACAATAATTAATTCAAACAAACACCGTAAAAATGAATACAGACATTTTCCAAAAATAATAAATAATAAAAATAGAATTTAAAAACGGTTCTATACACAATTTGTCGTTAAAAAAGAAAGAAAAAAAAAAATAATAAATTAGTCATGATTATAAAATACCAGGCGTCTCCACCAGCATAAACTTTTTTTTTTTCTATAAATTGATTTTTGTTCAATAAATTATACAAATATATAAATTTTATTTACGTATTATAACATTCAATACATATTTAAAAATAAAAATAAAAAAAAAACATTTCTTTTGTCGGTTTAAAAGTATTTATTCTGTTTTTAATTATTATTTTAAGGTGATTTTCGCTGTGCGTTTAAAATTACAAATAACAACGACATTGCGCAACAGGAAAAAAAAACAAAAAAAAAAAAAGAAAAGAAAATCACACGTAATCGGTTTTTGTTAATTATTTCTTAATTTTATTAAATTGTTAAAATATATAAAATCATTAACGTATTTATGTTAAGTAAAAAAAAAAAAAAAAAAAAAAGGCTGAATAATAATAATGTACAGCAAGGAACAGAACAAAACAAAAAGAAAAGGAAGAATTTTTTTCTAATTTTGTTATTTTTAGTTAATATTTTTAACAAAATTTAATTCTGTGACGATGGCAGAATGATTATATTATTCTCACATTTACATTAACATTTTTTATCAGATTTTCTTTTACTTAAAAAAAAATAAATAAAAAATAAAAAATAAAAAAGAAACAAAAACGTTGAAAACAATTAAATTTAGAAACTGGTATTCACCATCGCAGCTAAATTATTTTCTATATGAAAAACACTATGCACGCCGACAAAATTTTGCGAAGCCAAAGAATTCTATATTTAAAATTATAAAAGATATAAAAATAAAAAATATTTAAATACACTCTGAGTTCATTTAATG
The DNA here is from genome assembly GCA_961205885.1 of Ptychoptera albimana. Taxonomy (NCBI): domain Eukaryota; kingdom Metazoa; phylum Arthropoda; class Insecta; order Diptera; family Ptychopteridae; genus Ptychoptera; species Ptychoptera albimana. Next base: position 21,394,119 of record OY540801.1, read on the forward strand.
CGGTTTTCTATTTACACGGTTTTATTTTAATAATGTTAATATTACCCTGTAAGCTCACTTTATCGCAATTATTTTGGTTATAAAGTGATTAGATAAGCTTTAGTCATAGATTTTACTGCTTAGTTCTCACACATGACTAAAAAAATGGTAAAACATGATGACAATATTGAATGGGCACCAGATTTCCAAAGCAAATTGCACCTTTGTGTAAGCTGTAGTATTTTTTTAAACTTGATTAAAGAATCAGCAAATGGATTAACCTTAGAAGCTCAGTATCGATAATCTTGTATTTTTATTTTCAGAAGAAATACAACGGCTAATCATGATCAGATCAATAAAAAAAATTATATCTGTTGAATAACTTAAAACTCCTATTCGCCAGTATTAAACACGTTTAGTGCTTGAGAAAATATAATTATTAACCCTGCATTATGTGTGGTTTTACTATTCCTGTATAACAATTTTGCTTTAGGGTCAAAAACATCTTTACACGAATACGTTATGTATTTTGGTTCGCATATAACAAATTCACAGAAAACTATGCATTTTGTACAAGAATTTATTCTACATAATAAACGCCATATCCATTATGTCTCATAATAAGAGGACAGAGTGTAAATTTAAATGAAAAAAAAAAAATATATAAGAAGCTGAAATAAAATCACATAAGAAATGTTACTGAAACGAACAAATTCATATTAGTGTGTGTTTGTGAAATTTAATTTGAATAAAAAAAAATTTATTTGTATAAGTCAATGGCTGGTTTAAGAAGAAATTAGTTTTGGCCGACTACTTGTTTTATTTTCATGATGGTTAAAATTCATCATGAAAACAAAGCACAAGAAAAAAAAAAAAAGGAAATTAAATCAGGAAGAAAATTTCAGAAATTTATTTCAGTATCTTCCATTTAGATATTATATATCAAAGTTTATTAACATCATTAACATCCTCCAAACATGGTTTTAAGTAAAAAAAAAAAAAAAAAAACAGAAATAATTAAATTACGACAATAACTATGCATAATAAAGTAAAATTTAATTATTGTTCTCTTTGTTTTTAGTTGTTTTTAGACGATATTGATTACATAATAATCACTACAAAAGCGCCATCGAATAATACCTGAAAAATTTCACAATATTATAAAGAAGAATTTTTTTCATTTTTCTCCTTTAGTTATTTGCCAAAAAAAAATTTTTTTTTTATTATTATTATTATTGTTTTTTAATTTTATATTTATAACGTTAAGAAAAAAATTTTTTTTATTCTTTCTTAATTTAATTTAGTTGACTGGTAGAGTTTGCTGTTAGTTTGACTCTACACAAATGAATAAAAATAACGAAAAAAAAAAAAAAATTCATCAATGTTTATAAATAAAATATATAAGTTGCTGTTGATGTTGTGCTTTTATTCTTATTCTTATCTTACATAGTTAGAAGAATTTCAACTCGTTATTAACAAATTAAAAGTTGAAATATTTCGAGATAGTTCTACGAATGTAAATTATGTTGAAAATGAATAAAAACTAGAATGAAAATTTATGTATAGAAAACAATATTATAGCTGGTGTATGTTGTTGTTTACCATAACGTAGCATAAAGCTAGTTATGTTGCATTAAAATTAAAACAAGCAAACTGTAAAACAGCATACATCAAATATTATTTCATTCGTATCCTAACAACATGTCTGAATTTAATTTATTATTATTCACAAAATAAAAATGAAGAACGAAGCAGAAATGTTAAAATGGTTATAGAAAATATTTTTCCACGAAAATTATATTTTAAATGTAATAAAAATTTTCTCATAATCCTAATTAATATAAAATTGATATGAATGCAACAACCTCGATCATTTGAATTTATAACAAAATCAACAGCAATGAAAATAAATTTTTGTGTAACAAAAAAAAAAAAAATTTTTAAAAATAAAAATCATAATAAAGATTGATTTTAATAATAATTTATGAAATGTTTTATAAATATTGTCAAATTTATATTTTATTTGTCGTTTTTTTTACACTTTCGTTTAAAATTTATTAATTCAATATAATAGAAAGCTTTGATACAAATATTTCATTTACCTAACGTAAAAATTTTTGTTTAATTATTAATAATTTTTTTTCTTCTCGTTATTAAATATTTTGTTTATTATAAATAATTTAATGCTAGCAGATTTAATGAGCCATGTGTAAATATGTATTTACAGTGATTTTACGTTAATATAAACGTATTTAATTAGTTTTACTAATTAATTAATTAATTAATTATCTCCTTGTAAATGTTGAGTTAAACATAAAACACCAAATTAATCAATTTCTACAAAACATTGATTCTGATTTAGTTTTAATTCAATTTAATTTGCATTTATCAAAAAAAAAAAAATAATTAATTAGCGTTATATTTACTAATTAAAAAAAAAATTATTTAAATATGAAATGATTAATTAAAAACTTTATTTTACAAAACTAATTTGTCAAATTATTTTGCAGTATATACATACATATATACATAATTAATCATATTTTCTGTTATTAATGTATCTAACGTTCATAATGTAATTTACAAAGATAAAAATTCTGGAGTTACAGCTTGACTTGTTTAACCTAATAAAAATAAAATTTTAATTAGTTTTTATTATTAATTAAATATGTTTGAATTTATAAATTAAATTTAAATGTAGAAAAAAGAGAATCCAATTATTTGATGTTTTTGTCAGTGCAGTTGCAGACGTTTATGTCAATCATAATATAATAAATATTCATGTTTTTTAGAGTAAAATTTACTTAATTATCGTACCGTGTGTATTTATTTTATTATTAAGAAACTATAATTCGGTTGATAATGTTTGTGAGTTTTAATAAAAGTTGACTAACATTCAAAAGGATTCAGAAGTGAGTTATATACAAATAAGGTGCTAGCGACTTCCTTAAGCGATTTAAATTTACAAAATCAAGACTTTTTGTAATACATTTCTTTCAAATTCATCAGGAAATTGCACACACTGATCTTATTGCAAATTGTAATCGTGCAAAATCATTTGAAAAACAGTTTACGTCTTTACAAAAATCCTCAATTTCAACGCCATTAATTTTATTTATAAAATACTTACATTTTCTAAAATATTATAAATCTTGTAAGGCCTCTTAATAAACTGTCTGGCAACCTCTGTAACCAGTGGTCAGATTCAACAGATTTGGTGTTTTGATAGTTTTGTAGTTCGGTTAATCCATTGCTAAAGAGCATCGTCATTATTTTTGCATCTTTATTTATTCAATTTTCCATCTTCATGATTTTTTCATTAATTCATTGGATTTGACCTAATTTACGATTTTGTATTTAAATTTATTTAAGTTAAGCATTTATGTAAAGATTTTTTAGTTTAAGAACATATTTAACGATTTTACCTTCGTATCCACACTGGCTGTTGAATTGTTTTGAAATCCATTAATAGTTCCGTCGCCAGGATTGATGTTCCCACATGCGGATATCATTTTTAACCATTTAACCATTTTTCCCTTAATCTAAAATGTTTTTCATTCTTTTCTCAAATTTCACTCCTCTTATATTTAATTAGCGATTCGTAGGTGATCTGCCTGCACTGTGAGATTTACTATTTTCTATCCTTTTGTCATCCTCTGTGTATCTGTGTATCACTTTGCGATCTGTACCTTGGCTTTACCCTAGCGACGACACTGCCTGTAACAAGTATTTACCATTCAGCAACACTATTTACGATTTTATTATTGATAAATCACAAATAAACGTAAAAAAACAAAAATTTGTTTTTAAATTTATAAAAAAAAATTATAAACAAATATTCTGGAAACGTTCCAGAAGATCGGTTCAAGTAATAATTTTTAAAAGAAAGTGCCAAAATAAAAACAACGAAACACCCATAATAATTGAGTTTTATTATTTTTTTATATTTTTAACATCATTGTCTTCTGTCACTGATGTTTGGGGACAATCTATTATGCCCAAAATTGTATAAACATTATAAATTATCAATCTTTTTGTTTGGTTTAATTGTGGATTAAACAATGCAATTGTGTATCATCATTATGGAATTTTTCTTTTTCTGAAAAACAATACATAAATTTCTCTTGTTATTATTTTTTTTATTTTTATAAAATTATTATCCATTGTTAAGTTAAAACGAATAAAAATTAATAAGAATAAAATAAATTTCTACATAAATAGAATAAAACCACCCACATGGAGAAATGGTGTAATTACACCCAAAAATTTATTTATTTTTTCACCTTTATGCCATTCTATACCATTCATTTATATCATAAAAAAAATTAAACAGAAAAACAATTTATATCGTTGTTATTTAAATGTTTTTTAAGTAAATAAATGTTTAACAAAAAATTTATAAATAATTTTTGGTTTAGAAGATTTATTCATGATAATAACCTGGATTTAAGATATTTTTAAAATTATTTTTAAAATAAACCGATAAATCTATTTATATTGTAAAAGATAAAAAAAAAAGTGATCTTTTGTTTAAGATTCACCTAAAGTGATCAGACAACAATTACATGGTATTAAGCTTAAATAAATACAATTAAATTAGACTTTAAGCCCAAAGTTATGGCTTTAACATTGAATTAATATTTCTATGCTCAGAGTTTTGTTATTAAAGACCCTAAGGAGTGATTAAAGAGTCTCGGCTATATAATTGATTTCTTGATAAACTTGTTACTAGCTGCTATTTTAAAAATTAAATAATATTTAAATCAGCTGTTGTAAAACAAGATCACGATAAATTATTTATATAAAATCTATCTATATTATAATCTACTTTTGCAACATTTATAGAAATAATATTATATATATAATTAAAAAGTCTCAACCTTGTCCTCTAGACTAGACAATTTTTTTTTATTATTATTATTATTATTATTATTTAATAAAATGTCATTAGAAAAATTAGAAACACTTACAACCCCAAAAATGATAAATGAAAGTATACAGACAATTACCTTGTCAAAATAATTAAACTATCAATAAAGAATTTGACACCAATTTGCATTAACAATTTAAATAATTTTTGACATCTTACCAAAAAAAAAAGAAAATAAATTAAAATTTAAATACATAAATATAGAATAAAAAAAAATAATAATAATAATAATAATAATGTTTTATTATATATTTCTCATCTATGAAGAGAAGAAGACAAAAAAAAAAAAATGAAGTAAAATAAATAAATAAAAAATACAATCATAAAGTGTATTATATTTAAAAAAAATAATAGCAATAATAATAATAATAATAATAATAATAGAGCAGAGGAATGTTATGCATAAATAATTAAAATAATAATTATAATAATTATAAAAATAAATAAGAATGAAAGATTAAATTACATTGTTTTGCCAACAAAAGGAAAGAGGAGTTAATACAGACGTCATGAAAGAATTTATTATTTTTTTTTTTTGTTTTATTTTAAATAAATTTTCAATTTTTTTTTTTTTTGTTCCTTCTTTATACACATATATTCCTCTATATACACATTGCACACGCAATACAAGGTATATTATCGTTAGTTTATATGCAAAGTAATGCTGTTTCTTGTAATACAATTGTGTGTTATAATTGACATAATAAAAGCTAATTTAATGGTTTTAATATTATTTAATTGCTTTCTATTTTAATTATTCATTTTTAGCGTTCTATCTATAATTATTTCATAGTTATTAGAAAAATTAAAAGTTTTTATGTTAATTAACTATTATAGTATGATTTATTTTGTTCTTTTGCTAGAATAAAGTTATGTGGGAAAGTGTGTAATTGAGTGTGGATACAATATTTACTGATACTAAAAGTTCTTTAAATATAAAATCACTTTGCTGTTCGTTAAACATTAGTTGAATGGTTCGTCTCTTTGCTGTTTCTCAAACATCAGTTTAAGGGATAAAACTTAAGAAGAAATAGCTTGAAAATACAAAAAGGATTTGACCATGACAAATAATAAAATATTGCAGAATATTAACATTAAAATTTCTTATTAATATTCTTAGCACTTATAAATAAAAATTTATAAATTATCCCACCCACTAACCACATAATTCTTAACATTATTTATATATTTATTAATATTTGTAATTACAGTTCTTATAAATAAGTAAATGAAATGTTTTATTTATCTGTGCACAGTAATAAATAAAATGTTATTAATATACAATGAATCATTTATTTTTCTTTAATATTCCACCACATTTTAAATAAATAATTAAATTAATTTTTTTTTAAAAAGAATTAAGGTAATTTATATAGAGTAGAAATGCATTAACCATTTGATTATTCATGTTTAAAATAATTTTCTTTATATATAAATAAGAAAAATCATTAAATAATGATTTAAGATACATAAAAAAAAAATTCTTTCTTTAAAAATAATTTAATTTTTAATGTAACATGAAAAAAAAAAAAAATAAATGAAAAATTCATCATAATTGCATAGTTAATTAATTAAGTAATGAAAAAGCAAAAACTATTGATATAAATAATTTAAAAAACATTTTTGGCATTATGACATTATAATTTATGAATATGAATAAGTTTTAATATTTATCATACAGGGGGTCAGTATTATTATAATAATTATGATTAATAAGCTGTTAAAATCTCCTACAAATTCCATTAACATCTATATACAGTGATTACGGTGTGTTTAATGCTATTGAACTCATATAACTCATATATAGTTGCAAGTTATTTTTCAGGAGAAAATGAATAAAATTAAAACACAACAATAAAAACCATCGTACTGGTCTGATATAATTACAAGAAATTAAAAAAAAAAAAAAACAATCCTAAAACACTCATATGTGTATATATCATATGCTTATTGCATCAAATAAATTATGACGCCGATAGATCGTCTATCAAGACATTTGATCTACATCCATGGATAGAATAAAATCTGGGCATTTAGCCAATTATTAAAATAAATAAAAATTATAGAAAATAAATAATTTTAATTATTTATTAAATTTATAGCAGGTAGGTAATGTTACACCCTGTGTAACAAGTGTATGTTATAAATAAACATAATCTTATGAAAATAATTAATTATAGTCATACCGTGCATAATAAACAATTAAACAAAATAGAAAAGAAAAAATGTAATAACATTACTCGTATCGTATTAATAATATTTTAATTAAAATTAATCTGAAAAATATTTAATTGACAAGAAAAAAGCAAAATAATTAAAAACTCAATTCGTCATCAAAACTTTTGTTAAGTGAGAAGAAATTTATTTTCATTATTTTTTTGTGTATAAAGGCGGTCAAGAATTTTTATTCAGTTAATCAGATATTTCTCGTATTAGTTTATCCTTATAATTAATGAAATTAACAAGCGATTTTTTCTTTAAAATAAACATCGACAGATTACTGTAATACATTGTCTTAAACAGGAGCTATTTATATATAGAATAATGTTATTTTAAAAGCTTCGCTATTATTTTCTATTACAAGTAAAATAAACTTTATTATCTATCGTCACCTTTGTGGGTGTTATTTTTATTTTCCGCATATTTTTAATGTAGTTTAATTTCTCTTTATTAATTTAATTAATTCACATTTATTTTGAAATTAAATTTTCCAAACGAAGTATTGCTTCACATTTACATTTGCTCCAACATACAATATATATTTTATACTCAATGTTTACATTTTTTATGTAGTTCGCTTTGATATTAGAAATGATTTGTATATTCAAAATATGATTTTTAATAAATTTATTAAATTAACGTTCTGTACCCATGTATCCAATGTAGCTCTGAAACTAAAATATATAAAGCAGAAACAAATGGTCAAAGATCAAAAAAACAGATAGAAAAAAAAAAATTCTTCGTATTTTTCAATTTTGACAGTTCACACTACGATGCCAAAATTATTATAAATATTGAAACAAATTTTAAAAGCATATTTTACTGTGATTGCTAATATTTTATCATAGACGTAATATGTGGTTGTGCTTGATTTTTATTTTGTGGTTAAACAAATCATAATGTTGATGATTTTTCTATTAAACATTTTTTTGTTACTAAATCATATTCAGGAATAAAAATCAGTAATATGTTGGCAACAAGATGATCTCTTAAACCATTTGTTGTTAAAATTTAAATCCAAATAATAATTTATTGTATATAAATGTTTTTAAATAAAGCCAATAATTATAATTAAAGCTTAAACCATTTTAAAATGAAAAAAAAAGAAAAAAAAAAAATTCATTTTCCTACCACAACTAGAATTCTCTTGAAATTTTGCCTAATGTTTTTTTTTTCGTTCTTTTTCTTAATAGTTTTCTATTTTTTTATGGTTTATATACATAAAAAGTGGAAAATCCATTTATTATTATTTGTTTTTAATTATGAATGAATTATTAGTTTTCATTTCCGTAATGTAAATATTAAAATACAGTAATGTGAGTTAATAATTTCTACTTTAATTTGGAATTTTACTTTTAAGAGAATTAATGTCTTATCGGTTTCACTTAGTTTCTATTTAATTTTATTTCAGATGTAAGTTGAAAACTTTCAAGAGATTTGCTATTTGTAAATATACTTTGATTTTATATACGTATTTAGATAGCTTTGTTAAATTAAACATATTTAAATTGATTCCTTAATTTTAGATAAAATAATTTTAAAGCATCAGAACAGTAAGCTATCGCTTTCAATGTTGATTAACTCACTTAAACATCATCGCTACTATGAAGCTGCAATTTATTATAAAGCATATCCACTGCTTTAAGAATATTCGGTTTAAGAATAAAATACAAATTTGCATACACAAGCAATACAAAGTAAAGAATAATGTTAATCCTATCAAACACTGATCAATTACCATGAAAAACACGACCTAAAGAATAATCTTTGCATAAAATGGACAATACTAAAAATATATAAGCATAAACATTTATTCTCAAAAAAAAAAAAAACATAAAATCTGTTTACGATTAAGAATCAACAAATTCATTTTCATATAGCGTAAACAAATTTTTTAATTTGAATAAAATCGGATCAACTATTGTATAATATGAACAAAAAAAAAGAATTAAAAAGAAATTGTATTGAAAAATGTGAAGAGAAAATAAACTTTTAGAACAAGATCTAGATCTTTCGCAACATTATTTCAATTAAATTTGTTTTTAAATACAAAATATCTACATAATACAATAAGAAATAGGAATCAAAGCATTATTAGTTTCATTATAATAAACATTTAAAAAAGAAAAGAAAAGAAATTTGAAAAATATTCTTTAAAAAACAGAAATATATAGAAAATGGTGGGACATAAATTTATTCTCCTTGTTTTGTTGTAATAAAAAAAAAAAAAACATACCCACCGAATATTCAATTCCTCCTAATAATATATATAATACCTAGCTTAAAATAAAACCAATGTCTTGATAAAATAACAAAAAATAGAATCTAGGATTAATAAAAGCAAAAAACCGAAAAAATGCTAGAAAAGAGAAAAAAATTTTTTTTTTTTATTTTTTCAATTTAATTATTTCAAAATTTTACAGAAAATGAGAGAAAATCAAGGCAAAAGTTTTTTTTTTTTTTGTTTTGTTGTTTTAATTTTTATTTGTAATAAGGAGTTGAACGTTTTTTTTTTTTTTTTTTTTTAATTTAATTAAATATTTATTAAATAAAAATTATTAATTAATCTATACGCCCTTGATCGTGATCATGGATTACTTAGAAATTAATTAACATTTAATTTCCAATGAATTACAATTGAAAAGGCTAAAATATGAAGAAGCTAAAATAATAATGGTTTTTAATTTTTTTTAATTACTATTAACCATTCGTTTGATTACAACAGAAGCATAATTTAATTGAATTTAAAGCCTACATTCAACATATAAGATTTCTTCTCATTTTATTTTTATTTTATTGTATGTCAATATCGTTACTTTAAGTACTTTACCTAACTTAATGTTTCTTGTACGCATTTTTCATTCGGTTTTAATTAAAACTTTTCCACATGTGTGTTTGTTTATTTGTATGATGAAAAGAGGTGACTAGACTCCGAATATTCAACGAAAATTATGTCGTTATGAAAATTTAAAGTTTTCATGATATGTTTCTTCTTTGCTGTTTTTTTTTATTTCTTTTCTTCTTTTTATATAGTTTTCTTCTTCATTAATATAATTCAATGTATTTAAAACAGTAGCGGATTATTCGATTATTGATTCTGATAATGATTTTAACTTTAGATAGCGATCTTTAATAACTTTGTCTCATTAACATCGATTCTTCATAAATTATTAATTAAATGGAAAATAAAAGCACAAATTAGAAGATCTTAAGATCGACGATCGGTAAATTTACCAAGCGACGCTACTGATTTTCTCTTAATAAAGTTTTTATTATTTTTTTTTTATCAAAAAAACTTTTCTTTTTCTAAAACGCGATCGTATTCATTCGTGAATAATTTTCAAAGATATTTTATTTTAATTTTGTGATTTTTCTGTAATCTATTATATATGTGTGCGTGTATACAAAAAAAATTTGTATTCTGTAAAGAGTGTGTTGTGTGTACTAAAAAGGGAGCCAAACCCGGCCACGGGTGTCGATCGATCGAGTGGTATCAAATTGCCTGGTATAAAAAGAGAGTTTACCAGCTCCACCGCTCAGAACGGCTTTCGATCGCGTAAGTGAAACTTATCAGCATTTTTCTATATAAAATAATATTACAAAAAAAAAAAAAAAAGAAAGAAAGAAAGAAAATTAAATTAAATTAAAAGAAATTTAGATTTTTGTTTGAAAATTTTTTTAAATTAAAAATAATTTTTAATTTTTAATTGTTATTTTTTCAATTAAGTTACATTATTAAGTGTGTGTGAAAAAATATTAAATTTGTTACGAAATTGTTTATTAATTAATTAATTAATTGATAAATTAGAAAAATCTAATTTGATTTTATTTTAATTTAATTTAATTTTTTTTCTTATGTCTTTTCTTATTATTATTTAATTTAATTTTTAATTTTTTTTGTTTGTAATTAAATTAAATTGAAAAGAGTGTGTTTTTAGGGAGATATATTTGAAAAAGTAAATAAAAGTAATAAGATAACAAATTCGATACCCTCTGCTACCTTTGGATTACTTCATATATTTTAAAGCAGAATCGGGTTTAATTTTGGGATTAGGACATCTACTACCATTTTGTGTGAAAATTTGTGACATGATAGAGTTGTGTTTGAAAATTACAAAAAAAAAAAAAAAAATAAAAAAAAAATAGTAATTATAAGAAAGTAAAATAAAATTTTTTAAGTGAAGTGCCTATTACACAGACTGCATTCGTGATTTCTGTTTTTTTTTTTTTTTTTTTTTTTATTGAAATTCCTAAAAGACAATTAAAATTTAATTTTTTTTTTGTAACAGTTTTAAAATAAATTATTTAATGATCGTATACCAAGGTGGCAATTTGCCATTGTTATAAAATAATATTTTACATTAGAAGTAAACAAAAAACAAGTGTAATAGGCTCTAATTACTTTCAAAATTTTATTTGAACACTTTTTTTTTTTTTTTTTTTTTTTTGTAATTGATTAAGTGAAGTGGTTGTTGCATTAATTTTGTGTTAATACATAGTAAACGTGTTTATTATATAAACGGATTTATATACCGGATAAACGTAATGTAGTAATATGAAGAAAAAAAAAAAGCAATAATAAATTGATACGTCACGTTATGCGATCCTCAAAATAATCGTAACATTCAATAACAAAACAAATGTTTGTAATGCTTAAAAAGGAAATTCAGTTTGCGAACAACAAAAACAATATTTATAACAAAAAGAAGAAACTAAAAGATAAATTAAATTAAAAAAGAAAAGAAAAAAAAAAAAAAACTACAAATAGAATGAAAGAGAAAAATACCTGCGATGTTGTATATATATATATATATATAAATGCACATGGGCGGTCGCGATCGCGTAATTTATTTATTTTTTTCATACTGTGTTAAGTAATCAGAATAAGGAAAATTAAAATCGGAGTGAGATGGAGGAGAGAAACGGTTCAAAATGAAAATTGTATAAAAGCTATTAACGTTTTTTTAATTTTATTTTTTACACAATCGTTATACTGATGAAAATAATTGAGATCGTCGTTAAAAAAAAAAGAAAAAACATCTCTTTTCTCTTTGAGCCCTGTCTATTTGTTAAAAGAATTTTCTTTTATTTTTCTTTTTATATAATTTTCGCGTTTTTCTCGTGCACGCACATATATAGAGCGAACCGTGTTATGTTTTAGCTAAGCTACACAAATAGATTCATCCAGAAATAGAAATCACGTACCACGTTTAACAATTTCTTCTTTTTATTCATTCGTGCATTTGTGTAAAATATTTTTTAATTTTTTTTTTCACAATAAATTGTTATATGACGCTGTTATTAACTACAAATAATTTTTTTTTTTTATATACGGTTCCAACATATACATCTGAAGACGAGGATCTCTTTTAAAATTTTCTTTTAAATATTATTTAACTTACGATCGTGGTCGTACACCCATTCAGTGTTGTGTTCTATATTTTTGTTTTTTTTTTTTGTTTCTTAAAACTTTTTTTTTTCTTCGCTTTCGTTAATTCAAATTCTTTTCAACGAAAATTATTTCCAATTTTCATCTATAAGGTATAATAATATTCATTGCGTTTTTGCACTTCGACGATCTTACATCGATACGATCACTTGGTTTTTTTTTATTTATTATAGTTTAATATTTCTTTTATTTTTGTGTATATTTTATTTAAAAAAATAAAATAAAATTGGAAAATTAAATGTCAATTGATTGACTTTAATTAATTTCTAATTATAAATTAAAGTACATCGAGTAAATAAAGAGTGAGATTAGTTTTCAATAAAAGTTTTTTTCTTTCTTTTTTTGCATTTGAGTTTAATTTAGTTTAATTAATTTCTTCGTTTTGAGTTTTTTTTTTTTTTTTTTAATTGAAATTAAAGTGGAAATTTTTTTTTTTTAATTATTATTCTTTTTTTATTTGCCTTAATTAATTTTATTTTCAAAATTTATCATAAGAGTTTATTGAGGAAATTAATTTGTGCATTTTCTATTTAATTTTCTATTTAATTAAAATTTATATGATAAGCTTAAAATAGCTTTTAAAAAATGTAGAAGAAGATGAAAAAATAAAATAGGCGTGAATAGTGTGTAAAAGTGTTTTTCATAAGATTATATTTAAATGAAATAACGAAAGGAAGCAGAAGATGAAAATTTATAAAATTAAAATATAAACCAATTTTATTGGCTAACATATTTAAGAAAAGAAAAAATTTCTTAAAATTTCTTTCTTATTTTCTTTAAATATATTTCAAATTAACGAAACTGCGGAAAACCGACACGATTTCTCGTTTCCAATATCTAAAAATATATTATTAGGAAATTTTATTTTAATTTTTTTTTTTTTTTCAATTTTATTTTTGCTGTAATTAAGAGTTTATGTGTGTTTGTTTTGTGTATAAATATATGGGTGTGTTTCAATGCTGTTACGAAATTGTGTCAATGAATGAATGAAAAATTATTAAAAATATCTAGAAAATTTTTTAAAATGAACGAATAATTATATAATTTTTTCTATTTAGTTTTTTTTTTCTCTTTAATTGATTACAGGGAAGCTTCAGGGCTGATTTTAACGTGTCTCTAGCCCCTCTCTCAAGATTAGAATTACGCTAAGTTAAAGTTTAAAGTTTTAAAAGTTAAAAAGTAAAAAAAAAAAAAAACCTTCAAAATGCCGAAACCAGTTAAACAAGAAGGTGATGATCCCGATCCAGCACCATATTTGTTCGTTTCTCTTGAACAGAAACGTATCGATCAAAGTAAACCATACGACTCGAAGAAAAATTGTTGGGTTCCCGATGAGAAGGAAGGTTATCTTTTGGGAGAGATCAAGGCTACCAAGGGTGACTTGGTTACCGTTGGATTGCCCGGTGGAGAGGTAAAATCATTCGAAACCCTTTTTTATATGAATCCATACGATTTTTATCCCTTAAATTTAGAGAATTAAAAAAAAAAAGAAAAAAGAAATTAATTTTGAATTCCAATAATAAAAAAAAAAAATAATTTTTAAATTAAAATCCAAAATCCAAAAATAAAAATTTTAATATAAAATGAGCAGGAGAAGAACTTCAAAAAAGATTCAGTGGGACAAGTGAATCCACCAAAATTCGAAAAAGTCGAAGATATGGCTGATTTGACATATCTCAACGAAGCATCCGTCTTGCATAATTTAAAACAACGTTACTACTATAAATTAATTTATGTAAGTTTATTATTTCATAACTTTACTAATTAGAATTTTTTTTTTTTTTCGTTTTATTTCTCGAATTATTGAACAAATTAAAAAAAAAAAAAAAAAAAAAAAACATGATGCGATGATCTCCGTACAATCAAAAATATAAATAAAACTTGAATATAATTTATCTACGCTCCGTTCTACCGTTACGTTTACTCGTATAATTACGTATAATTAATAAAAAAAAAATGGTTAAAAACAATAGTCCAAGGATTTCAAAAAAGATCTACTTACCCAAGTCAATCCTCCAAAATACGAAAAAGCCGAAGATATGTCCAATTTGACATACCTTAACGATGCTTCTGTACTTCATAATTTGAAACAAAGATATTACAACCAACTTATCTACGTAAGTTTGCAATTAAAAAAAAGGGGCAATATGCGCTTTTTTCCTTTATTGTTTGTTTATTACTTATCTAACAATCCTAAATACTTTTGTAAAGTTCAAAAAAAATGATTTTACAAAAGGGTAAAAGCAATAATAAGCTTGCTCTGCCAGCAATATTTATACTAACCGACACACTTTCCCTATAATTTTAAAATATTAACATTCAATTTTTTTTATCTCTCTCTTTTGATTACAATTAATGCCTGAAAAACAATTTTTAAATGTTTAAAAAAAAAATAATAATTTTTATCAAATCAAAATTTTATTATCACTAACAAATATCAAAATTTTTTTTTTGTTTATCTAATACTAAAAATGCTTATAGTATTTTGTTGCTTTTTTGCGGTGCTTTGCGAATACAGACAAACGCAAAAGCGATCATAAGATTAAAAGCCGCAGAGAATATGAGAACCAAATACATGAAAATAATACGTAAAAAGGATCAGTTAAATCGGCATAATACACCGACCTTCTGGTTTTTTTATTATTATTATTATTTCATATTAATATCACGAACAATTTAATAAAAACATATATTTTTTTTTTAATTCTTTTTTGCACACCTTTATCTAAATTTACCTCGTTAGATCGTATTTTTTTTCTCTTGATATTACTTATGGTAATCACAACTTTAAGTACATACAAAATGATACAGTTTATGTACTTAAAAGGAAAAAAAGATGATTTTAAGGAGAAATTTAATGATAATAATAAAAATAATCAATTAATGGACAAAACGATAAAGAAAATATACAAAATTTCGTTACCCATTTAAAACAAGTTAGTTAGTTGTATTAAATAGATAGAAAATGTCATAATTTATTATTATTATTTTTTTTTTTTTTGTTCCATATAGAAATAGTTTTTTTATATACTCCACAAGACTGGAGAGATAAAATTGTATTCTATATTGCATCTGTTTTTTTTTTTTTTTAAATATATATTCCAAACATTTATTATAATAATAACCACCAAAAAAAAAATTATTATTATAATAAATTAGAATAGATAATGAGTTACTTTTTTTCAATGTTTTTTTTTTTTTTTTTGTTTACAATTGAATATAATTTGCATACATTTTTAAAGAAACCAAGAAATAAAATTTTATGCATTTTATATTTTAATTAATTAAAAAGTTTAATTTACTTATTTAATATGATTATGTTTAAACTAATATATTTATTCTCTTTCGATAAATCAACAAAATTAATTAAAAACAAACAAACAAAAAAACGAATAGACCTACTCTGGACTTTTCTGTGTCGCTATCAATCCCTACAAACGTTTCCCCGTATATACCAACCGTTGTGCCAAGATGTACCGTGGCAAGCGTCGTAATGAAGTGCCACCACATATTTTCGCTATTTCTGATGGTGCCTACGTCGACATGTTGACCAATCATACAAATCAATCTATGTTGATCACAGGAGAATCTGGAGCTGGAAAGACTGAGAACACGAAGAAAGTAATTGCTTACTTTGCCACCGTTGGTGCCTCAACCAAGAAAGATGAATCTCAAGCCAAGAAGGGTAATTTGGAAGATCAAGTCGTACAAACCAATCCCGTTCTTGAAGCTTTTGGTAATGCCAAGACCGTCCGTAACGATAACTCCTCTCGTTTCGTAAGTTCATACATAACAAACAAGTTTTTGTTTAGACTTTATACTAATTTTGTCTATTTCTCTTATTACAAATGTTTAGGGTAAATTCATCCGTATTCATTTCGGTCCATCTGGTAAACTTGCTGGTGCAGATATTGAAACATGTAATTTTTATTTTTTAATCATTTATTTATTAAAATTATTCAAATGATTAATTTTTTGTTTCCTTAAATTATCATAGATTTGCTAGAGAAAGCTCGTGTCATTTCCCAACAAACACTTGAACGCTCTTACCACATTTTCTACCAAATTATGTCCGGTTCAGTACCCGGCCTTAAAGGTAAAACTTTTATATTCCAATTGAATTTAAAAGTTCTTTTGAATCTTTTACAAATAATAATTTTTATTCAACATTAAATTCAAATTTTAAAGAGATAGCGAATTTTAATAGTTTAAATTAGCAACAATGATTAAGTTAGTTGAGTTAAGCATCAATTATAATATAATTACATATTTTACATAAATTACATACTATAGCTTTTACAAAATTCCAAGGGAATAAAAAAAACAAAACAATTTGACTACATTTTTAATACGTCCTACAACAAATAATAAAAAAAAATTCTTTTAGTGGTGTCTTGGTTTGAATGTTTTTTACCATTTTTTTTTTTTAATTAATTAATTAATTTTTATAAATCAATGATTAAACATTTACAATTAAAATCATTTTTTTAATGTAATGAAATCTAGCTCAATGTTTGCTGTCCGATGATGTTTATGAATATCACATTATTTCACAAGGAAAAACCACCATCCCCAATGTAGATGATGGAGAAGAATTGTCTTTGACCGACGTAAGAACTCACGGTCATTTTCGGTTTAAATGTTCTTTGAAAAGAATCTACCATTGTTTTCTAATTGTTTTTTTTTTTTTTGTTAATACTTCAAAATTTTTTGTTTTATATTGTAGTGATCCTTGAACTGATCATAACTATACGTTCGATCAGTCAAACACCCCGTGCAAAAACATACAAACCAAAATCTAAATTGTTTTTTTTTTTATAGATAGAAAGCGCGAACTCCTATGAAAGGAATTGCTTTTTATAGATAAATTCCTTGTTCTTAGACATAGATTTTTTTTTTTTTTTTAGAAAGTTACACGTAAATAAATTATTTATCAATCCAATGCGAAAAAAATAATTTATTTTGTGAAACAAAGGGCTAAATTTAATGGAATAAATAGCTCATTAGAGATTTAGAATTTAAGTTTTTTAATTTTTTTGGTCATTAATAAAATAAAAAAATTCATACATAAATTATGTGAATCAAGTAAAAAAGAAAGAAAAAAAAAAAAAAATCAAAACTAATACAAAATTAAAATTTTTTTTTTTTTTTAATCACAATAAAAAAAATGATAAACAAACAACAAAAATATTACCTGAAACAGAGATTTGTTTGTTATCGAATGACATCTACGACTATCACATTGTATCTCAGGGCAAAACAACCATCCCAAGTGTTGATGATAATGAAGAAATGTTAATTACTGATGTAAGAAACTTATTCGCCTGAGAATGCATAATTATTAATAATATTTATAATGCAAATATTTATTCAAAATTATAAATAATCCATAACATTTTTGATATTTAATTAATCAATTTTTTTTTTGTTTTATTATTTTTATCATCAAAATTTTAATCAAATACTTTTTAGAACATTTATGTGTTTAGATGTGGTTTTTGTTTTTGTATGCTTAATATCAACTACGGCGAAATAAAAGTAAAGTGGAGATTATATGAGGAAATGTGATCTTAGTTTATAATTTTATTAAAGTATAATAAATTCCAATATTATTTAATTAGTATTTAATAAAAATATATAGAAAACTTACTATTAACATCACGTATCAGCGATTATCCGATTATAAGTCAGGGTAAGACACGAATACCTGGTGTCAATGATGGTGATCAATTTGCTGAAACAGATGTAAGTTTTCTATTGTTTAGAATACAATAAACAGAACTGAAACAATCAATGTACAAAATAAATAAATTATTAATTTAATTTTTTCATTTTTATCCAATGTAAAAAGTACCGAAAAAAAAAAAAACAAATTAATTGATTAAAGTCAAAAAGCTAGGAGCGCGTATTACAATTGGTTTCAGTGGAAAAATTTATAAAATAAATGTAAGATCACAGTTCACTCGCTCCTGGCTACTAATTATAAATTATTATTTATTTTTTTAATGCTTCTTTCTGGTTTGTTTTTTATTTTTTTTTTTTTATTGCTTGCAGGACACAAAACTTTTAAAATATAGATAAGAAACTCAAAATAATTTGGTTTCAGTCTGCACGGATTTTTAGAAACATATTTATATTTATATATATATATTTAAAAAGGAATTATATCATCGTTGTTACATATACGTTACGTTAGGGAAATATACACACAATTACCATCTTAGTTCTTTACTCTTTTACACAAATCCAAATACAATTAATAAAACTTATAATCGCTTGTAAATATAATTATAAAAAAAAAAAATATATATTATTCTTTAACAGCTAATTGCCTTTTGAGTGATAATATTTACGATTATTACAACGTATCTCAAGGCAAAACTACAATTCCAAATGTCGATGATGGTGAGGAATTGACCCTTACTGATGTAAGTTTTCTTTACAAAAAAAAAAAAAAAAAAAAAAGTATAAAATCCGCACCAACTCAAATTCATATCCATGTTTTTAACGTTGGATAAATATTTTATTTTCACTATCTATTGAAGAAACAATGCCGATACCAGAAAATAATTTATTCCATTAATTATTTTTTTTTTGTTGTTTATCTTGTAGTCCCATAGTTACATCAGTACAATACTTAGTTACCAATAATTATTACTCCCCCATTATATTTTTTTATATATAATATATATATTACCAAGAATCATACAATAATTATATATATATATATACTTCATTCCCATTATATTTTTATGTATTCTAAATATTTACATAATCATAATTATATGTATATTTCTGTCTTTTTAAAGACGAGACCGGAAATATAACTTATAAAAATCCCTTTAAAAAACATAAAATTTTTTTGGCATGAATATTTCAAAATTTATTTAACGAAAACATATGAAAAAGTTTTTGCCCATTGAAATGTTATTATATGTACCAGAAAAAAATTAAGTAACATAACCAACCAATCAACCAACTACCACCCCCATTGATAATGTAGAAGAAACCATCGTTTTCTCTAAAATTATACCATGTTTAACCAAAATATTAAATATATACCCAAAATTTTGCAAAGAAGTACCGTGCAGCAAAATAAACCAAAGATAACAAAAATTATTAACTTTGAGAAAGCACAAAAGCTAATTTTTGTTTATCTTTTAATTTAACTAACAATAATAATATTAATTATATTACCTATGGTAAGTTGTATGTATATACATATATAATCGACTTAGATTAATATAATTAAATTATTTATTAAAAACCAAAAGAAAAAAAAAAAAAACATTAATAATATTTTAATTAATTGGCTGATTGTGTGTTGTGTTTTAAATGTTTTAAAAATGAAAAATAAAAAAAAAAAAAACCAAAAATGTGTGATTCATAAGAATGGAGATTAATATAAAAAAAATTTTGTTTCCCCATCATTACCAAAAAAAAAAAAAAATATTTAAAAAATAGCAAGCCTTTGATGTCTTGGGCTTCACACAAGAAGAAAAAGACAATGTATACAAAATAACTGCCGCTGTTATGCATATGGGTGGCATGAAATTCAAGCAAAGGGGTCGTGAAGAACAAGCTGAAGCTGATGGTGTTGAGGAAGGTGAACGTGTTGCCAAACTTTTATTGTGTGACCCACAAGATTTGTACAAGAACTTATTGAAACCACGTATTAAGGTCGGTAATGAGTTCGTCACACAAGGTCGTAACAAGGATCAAGTATCCAACTCAATTGGTGCCCTTTGCAAGGGTATTTTCGATCGTGTCTTCAAATGGTTGGTCAAAAAATGTAACGAAACACTTGACACCCAACAAAAACGTCAACATTTCATTGGTGTATTGGATATTGCTGGTTTCGAAATTTTCGACGTGAGTATTCTTTTTAATTAATTAACAATTAATAATAATTAATTAATTAAAATTCATTTTATTTATATAAATTTATTAGATTTAAATATATATTTTTATATTTAGTTTAAATTGGGGAAATTGTTATTAGGATTTAAATTTATAGATTTAGAACTATATTTACAATATTTATTATATTTATGATACTTTTAAGCTAATTTTAAACTTTTTTCAATCTATATTTTTCTATATTATAACAATTAACCTTTAATTTTCATATTTCTTCTACAAAACAACTAAAAAAAAAAAAAAACAAAAATCAACTAACCTAAAAATTAATCAAATTACTTAATTAACTTAAGTATAACGGTTTTGAACAACTTTGCATCAACTTTACCAACGAAAAATTGCAACAATTCTTTAACCATCACATGTTCGTACTTGAACAAGAAACTTATAAAAAAGAGGGTATTCACTGGGAGTTTATTGATTTCGGAATGGATCTTCTCGCTTGTATTGAGTTAATTGAAAAGGTGCTTTTAAAACTTATGCTTAAACACAAAATAATAATAACACATTTATTTTTAACACAAAAAGATAATTTTGTAATACAAAAAAAAAAAAAAAAAAAAAATGCAAGCAAACAGATTTGGGTCATTCGTTAGAAATGTCAGCTACTATCAAAACACGTAAGGTGCCTGTTTTAATCGCATGTTTTTAACTTTTTCTTATAATTATATATTTTATTATTATGTAGTTAGAAATTGTTCATCGTTTAGTAGTTAAATTTTTGATTATTAGGATTGAGTTTTTATGTATCCGAATTAGTTGTATCCATTATGATATAAACAAAATTATATTCATATAATAATTTATAATTTATAATTAACTGTCTATAATATGCCTATAAAGAATATAAAATAATTAAAAATAATAAATATAGTTCAACGGTTTTGAGCAACTTTGCATCAACTTTACCAATGAGAAATTGCAACAATTCTTTAACCATCACATGTTCGTACTTGAACAAGAAACATATAAAAAAGAAGGTATTGACTGGGCCTTCATTGATTTCGGCATGGATTTATTGGCCTGTATCGATCTTATCGAAAAGGTATTGATAGACTTATAAAGTCTTGAATTAGAAAAACGATTCAAAAAAATAAATAAAATAAAATTGCCTACGTTGGTTCTACTGCTTGGTTAAAAAAAAAAGAAAATCTTTCTTCACATTTTTAATTTTAATTGTTCTTGTTCTTAAGTTTATTTTTGGGAATAGGGAGTATCCATGGAATGGTTTCACTCATTTACAGTTATATATAAATAACTGATATTACCCAAATTAATTCTTACGTTTATTTACTATATTTATTTATCACTACCTACGAATAAGTATATTATCAGCACCTAATTATTTATTATTATCACTATAATCATTAAATTTTGAGACATTTATTGATTATAAAACTAACTATAATTATGATTATACATGTTTCTTTTTATATCCTTTCTCCTATACATTATTTTTCTTGTTTTTATTTTTATTTTTATAATTTACTCTTTTTTTTTTAATTCAAAACCGTTGAAAACAACAATCAAATAAAATGTAATGAATATAGTTTAACGGTTTTGAGCAACTTTGTATCAACTTTACAAATGAAAAATTGCAACAATTCTTTAACCATCACATGTTCGTTCTTGAACAAGAAGAATACAAAAAGGAAGGCATTGACTGGGCTTTCATCGATTTTGGCATGGATTTGTTAGCTTGTATCGATCTTATTGAAAAGGTACTAGCAAAAAGACTTCTTGAGAAGCTGTCTTACGCAATTATAAAAAGAATTTAAACAAAAATTGCCTACATTGGTTCGCCGACGTTTTTATGTGTGTGGCTTTATTTTCTTTGTTATTATTAATTAATTTTCTTTCAGTTTGTTTTGTTATTATTATGTTTATTATGTTTAATGGGAGGGCAGGGAGTATCCATGGAATGGATTAACTCATTTACAGTCATATAGAAATGACTGAAACTACCCGATAATTTAGTTTTATAAGTTTTATTTTTTATTATAGTTTATAAGTTAATCTAGAATTAAGAATATTTCCCCTTATCTATAATTATTTTTAAATCATTTTTAATCATTAAAAAAATATGAGAAATATTTTATGATTATTATGACTAATTTTAACTTTTATTGTTTTTCTATTTTTATCTATTTATCTTTGATTACTTAAAATTACTATCGCCAAAACCGTATATAAAAAATACAAAATGATTCAGTTTAACGGTTTTGAGCAACTTTGCATCAACTTTACAAATGAAAAATTGCAACAATTCTTTAACCATCACATGTTCGTACTTGAACAAGAAGAATACCAACGTGAAGGAATTGAATGGACCTTTATTGATTTTGGAATGGACTTGCAATCATGTATTGAACTTATTGAGAAGGTAGCCCATTTGTTCGGGACATTACTGTTCTCATACCAATTTTCTTTTTTTTTTTGCTTTGAATATATAACAATTTTATTTTTATATTCTTATCTGATAATAATTGTTATATGTTTTTGACTCTGTTTGTTGTGTTTATTCTTTGTTCTTTTAATTTTTTTTTTTTTTATTATAGCGAACATATATCAAAATAACCTCAAGACGTTATTTAATCTTTATGTTCTATTAATCTTTTATTTTTATTATTATTTCTATATATTAAGATGCTTTAGTTTATGTCTTATTTTATTAAAATTAATTTTTTATCTTAATGTACTTTTCGATTTATATTAAAAACAAAAACGGAAATAATTTTCTTAATTATTTTACATATTGGATACAGTCAAATGGTTTTAATCAACTCTGTATTAATTATGCAAATGAAAAACTTCAACAATTTTTTAATCATAATATGTTTGTACTGGAACAAGAGGAATATGAAATTGAAACTATTCCTTGGACATTTATTGATTTTGGATTGGATCTACAATCGACAATCGATCTTATTGAAAAGGTAGAACAGCAACCATTCACACAAAAAACCAAAAAAAAAAATTATTAAACGCCAAAATGTAGACTAAATATTTCAATTCTTTTTTTTTTTTTTATAATTTTTGATTCTTTTCTAGTTTAACTCTACCGTAATTTTGATTCACAATGAATCTAATTAATTATTCTTCAAATAAAAACATAAGTAAAAATTAATTTAGCAACCTGTAGAAAAGAAAAATTAAAATTTCATTATTAAAACTTTGATTATAATTTGTAACCTTTTGGTAATCCATTTGACTTTAAATTTCAATATGAATCTCTGGTAAATATAGAAAATTGCATGTTCCGTTGGTTTGAGTGACAATAGCTTAGCTTAAACAAAAAAAAAAAGTTTAAACATAAGGTAAGCAATGTATAAACACAAAACAAAAACACTAATTTTTTGCAAGCTTAGCAAAATCAAAACAAAAAAAAAAAAAAAATCAAGTAGCCAACAAATGCAATTATATAAAACCCAAATCCATAAAAATCGACTTAATAAACTAATATATTTTTTTTACAATTATTCACAAATATAGCCTATGGGTATCTTGTCAATTCTTGAAGAAGAGTCTATGTTCCCCAAAGCTACTGATTTAACCTTTGCTGAGAAATTGAACAACAACCATTTAGGTAAATCACCACCATTCTTGAAACCAAAACCACCAAAGCCAGGTTGCCAAGCTGCTCATTTCGCAATTGGCCATTATGCTGGTTGTGTACCATACAATATAACCGGTTGGTTAGAGAAGAACAAGGATCCATTGAATGACACCGTTGTCGATCAATTCAAAAAATCCAAGAATCTCTTATTGGTTGAGATCTTCGCTGATCATCCAGGTCAATCTGGTGGCGGTGAACAAGCCAAGGGTGGACGTGGTAAGAAGGGTGGCGGTTTCGCTACTGTATCTTCATCATACAGAGAACAATTGAACAACTTGATGACAACACTTCGTTCGACACAACCTCATTTCGTACGTTGTATCATTCCTAATGAATGCAAACAACCTGGTGTCATTGATTCTCACTTGGTTATGCATCAATTGACATGTAACGGTGTACTTGAAGGTATCCGTATTTGCCGTAAAGGTTTCCCCAACAGGATGGTGTACCCAGATTTCAAACTCCGGTAAATAAACTTTTTTTATTTTCTATTTTTTTTTTTTTAATTTTATTTTTATTTAGTATTTTATTGAAATCAAAATTGATTATCGAGATTTAATTATTTAAATTTATTTAAATATTAAAATTTAGTTATAATGTTAAATCGTCAATAGAAACAGAAATAATAGTTAATTAATTATAAATGAAAAATTACGTTATATAGTTACATGATTCTTGCACCAGCTATAATGACTGCTGAAAAAGATCCAAAAATAGCTGCAGCTAAATGTTTGGAAGCAGTTGCTTTAGATCCAGACACATACAGAATTGGTCATACAAGGGCAAGCTTCTATTTCTCATAATAATATTTATGTTGATTTTGATTATGCTCTTGAATCAAATCACTTGTTCGAAATATTTATGTCTAGATAATTAATCGATCGTCAAATTTCATTGTGAAACTTTTTTATTGAAAAAATATTTTCAAATCCTTACAAGACGTTTAAATATTTTGATCGATTATTATCCATTTTTTTATTTTTTTATTGAATGAGCCCTATTTATTTATATTTATATTTCTATTTATCTGTAGCACCCAATTATTTGTTATTTTGATCATTCCTTTTCAAAACATTCAATATTATACTCGTTAATATAAATTATCATTGATATGATAAATTCCATTCATTAGCATTTTGAAATTTCTATACTATGGAAAACAAATATCTATTTATACAAATGTTATGATCTTATTTATGGACTTTTATTGTATTTATCCCTTTTAGTATTTATATGATAATGAAATTACTTCACAATCCAGCATGTCTTTTTACAATATAAAACGCAAATAAATAATTCTTTTAAACGAAAAGAATAAACATAAAGAAACATATTTAAAACACAACGAAAACAATATAAATTATCAGTATTTATTTTTCCTTCTATATATCTATGTGCAACCAATTGCCATGCATGATTACAGAGTCATGATAAATGATTTCTATAATTAAATTAAATGAAAAATACATAAAATAATATGTTTATATCATTATTATCTATCCAAATATTTTATGTGTACACCAAATATGTATTACCTTAAGTGTTTACTATAAAGAAACAATAGGACTATAGTAGCATAAACGAATCGGCAAAATTGAAAAAAAAAATGCAAAAATATACGCAAGACCACCCCCTATCTATTAATTGTCAAAAAAAAAAAGAAATATTTTAAACCATAAAAGACATAAAATATTTTTTTTTTCTTGTTCAACCCTTTAATCCTTTGTTATTGTTATTTAGTTATCAAATCCTTTGCCCAAAGCAATTGGAAAATGTAGCTGATGTTAAAAAGTGTGGTGGAATTATTTTGGAAGCATCACAACTCGACGCTGACTTATATCGTATGGGAAATACAAAGGCATGACCACCCCTTAAATTCATTATTTACCTTTGTGTTTTTAGTTTTTTTTTTTTTTTGTTGTAATAAATTCCACATAATTAATATACATTAATAAGTATATACAAAAAGTATATTAATTATATTTGTGGATATTTATTTGTGGTGGTTTTTGACTTCCCCTGTTTTATCTCTCTTCTAATTTATCCTTTACGTAGTTACTGAATAGTAAATTAACACTAGAAAAAAAAAAAAACAACTGATTCATAATCACAAAGTGTTAATCGAAATTTAATTTGTTTTTATTTTATTTTATTTTTTATTTTTTTTTTTTTTGTTTTATGTGTTTTACCCTTTACAATTGTTTTTCTCTTCTATCTATCTATAGTAAAAACATTAAATAAATATTTAATCTGTAGATTATTTAGTAGTTCCTACTGAGCAAAACAATTATGTTTTTAATGTATAAAAAAAAAAATACACAAATGAACAATTATCATTAATGATATAATTGGTTATGCTAAACACTATTGATTGGTTTTAATTTAAAAAAAAAAAAAAAAAAAAAACTTTTCTACCTCTTTTTACTCCTGTATACTATATAAAGCTTTACCCTGTTTTAAAATACCTTTTTATTTAGTTTTAATACACTCTTTATCACAAACACATATAAATATATCTATCTATACACAAACACATGTATTCTAATTGTATATTGGCAAACAATTAATTACTGTGTCACACATTAGTTAAAATATTTTAAGTTAAAAAAAAAAAAATAATAATAATGAAACCAACTTACTGAAGAATTACTTAAATTATTAGTGTTACACTGTTTGATCATTTTAGTATTTTATTTTTAGTATTACATATTATAATTTAATTTAATAATTTTTATCAATTACAATCACTAACCAAAATATTCATTTCAAAAAAACCTTTTTAATAAAAAAAAAAAAAAAAAAAAAATACCAAATTACCCCCAATTATCTAAACAAAACAGATACAAAATTCTGTGCATATCATTGGTGCGTGATCCTATTAAACCAGAAAAAGCTGCTGAAAATATCTTGAACCATGTACAATTATCTGATGATCAATATCGTTTGGGAAAAACTAAGGTATCGCAGACTTTCATAAAAAAAAAAAAAAAAAAAAAATACAAAACCGCTTAATCTAAATTAAACTATAAAAAAAATACACACACACACATATAATGCATGACCAATATTCTCATATTTACCTTTATTTTGAGAAATATATACCCTTTTAGTATTAAAATTTCCTTTATTTAATAATTTAGAGACGTAAGGCATGCTTTTTTTTGAGTTAATTTATCCTGAATTAATGCATGACTCTTGGTTTGATACAACAAAGTAGTTTTTCATATTTTGAAGAACATATAATAATATGAATTTGCCAACTTTAAAAAAACTCTAGGTATTCTTCCGTGCTGGTGTCTTGGGTCAGATGGAAGAGTTACGTGATGAACGTCTCAGCAAAATTATGTCATGGATGCAATCATGGGTTCGTGGTTATCTTGCCCGTAAAGAATTCATTAAAATGCAAGAACAAAGATTGGCCCTCCAAGTTGTACAACGCAACTTGCGTAAATATCTCCAACTTCGCACATGGCCATGGTGGAAATTGTGGCAAAAGGTTAAACCCCTTCTTAACGCCTCCCGTATTGAAGATGAGATGGCTGTAAGTATTTATTTTCTATTTTTAATAAATTATTTTTTTTTTTTCTTCTTTAAATTTGGCGAAAATAAATTCTTGTCATAAATAAAGCGACTCATTGGTTCAAATAACAGATGATTAATATGTTTAAAAAAACATACAGTTGACGACAATATTATTATAATTTAATTTTATAATATAAAAATAGCAACGAAATATTTATTTAAACATTTTATGGATGAACAAGCGTAGATTTTTGGGCGAGAAAACAAAATTTTAATTTATCAATATTGATTACAACATTTTTATATTAATAACGTTAATTTGGGTACGATATCGGATCACAAGTTTTAATGTTACTGGAGCACAAATATTATTAAAACCGAATTTAATTCTTAATTATTTATTTAAAAGAAAAAACCCCAGGCAAAAATATACGGACACTTCGCAGCTAGTATAATTATAAAATTTCCAAAAAAAAAAATCATTTCTTTCTTTACTTTCGTTTTATATTAATAAACTTTTCAATGAAATTTCAAATGTTGTTTAAAAAACAAAGTTGATGGAAAAATAAACAAAAATCGATCGTTTTTATTTTAAGAATTAAAAAAAAAAAAAGATTAAAAAGATTCCAGGTCTTGTTTACACATTTTTCGATAAAATATCATGTTATAGATGTTACAGACATATGTACATCGATTAGCTCATCCGTTTTGAAACTTTTTTTTTTTCCTTTTTCTTTTAATTTAAATTTTTATTTTTTTTTTTTATTATATTCACTTTGAGATATTTTTATATATTAATATGAAAACGTATGCACATCACTACCACTCAACAGAAAATAAACTTAAAAACAAATTTATCTAAATCATAATTAATTTAAATGAAAAATGGTGTGTAAGATGATCTGATGATTTATAGAAAATTTAGAGGAAATAATAATAATTTTGAAAATATTTTTTATATATGCAAAAAAAAATAAAATTCAAAAAAAAAAAAAAAAATGTTTAATGTATCGCTACATCTCTGACATATGCAATAAAAAAATTAAATAAAATTAAATTAAAAAAGATTTAGAATAAAATAAACATTCCGTCTAGCTATTTGCCATATATATCTAAATGCGTTTATATACATAATGAATCATTTATTAATAAAAATATATATAGGAGGTAATAAAGATCAACGTGTTACTAAAATTAGTAACAGAAAACACATAAAATACCTTTAAATAACTGTTTAATATACAGTAAAAAGTATGAAAAACCTGTGATGCTTCTTCATATTTGTCCCGTTTCATATTTTTAATTTTTTATTTATAATTTTAATATTAATTTCCACACCTTTATAAACCATCAAAAAATTATTTATTTTATGACAGTTGGAATTTTCATTAAATTTAAAAAAAAAGTAAAAAAGTAAAAATAAATAAATAAATAAATATACGATGGTTATGATCTTGCCTTGTACATATTTTCTGATTCACCTACCCGCACAAAATAGCAACAATTAAGAAGAAAACTTAATATAACAGCTGCACGAATTCTTAAAAAGTGCGATCATAGATAGTGATCTTATATACATTACTTATATATATTTATATATATATATATATATATATGTACTCCTTCAATATTATGAATAACGTACCAAGTTAAAAATGTTTCTAAATTTAAACTCAATGCCTAATATGCCGCCCAAATATTGAAACGTAAGGTGCGTGGGTGGTGTTGTTGATGATATTGATGGAAAAGAACGTGAGAGGCATAAGAATATTAATAATAAAATAAAATAAATAAATAAAATTCCTCTTGATCCTGTATACATTTTACGTATACATACAATTTTTTTTTTTTTTTCAAATATTGGTTATTAGCCAGCCGGATTGGCTAATGTTTATTTAATACAGGAAAAGAAGGTAACATGAAAATGTAAAATTAGTGATCAGTTAGTTAGACTCCAGTAACTGGCAAACTGATCTGCCGAGCGGACCTGTACCTGGGCTTTACCTTGGTCCAACGAATTTTTTTCTATCGTGTTTGTTTGTTTTTTGTTTTTTTTTTTTGTTTTATAAAATCTCTCTTGTGACTCTAATATCATTTTAATTATCATTTTAATTATATTGTTCTTCGATTTGATATTTTCATCAAATCATAAAGCTTAATAAATGCAATAGCATTATTATTTTCTAATAATAAATAATTATTTTCTATCTTTCTTCATCTTTTTTAATTTAATTTAATACATAACTTGTGAATTATAATTAAAATAGTTTAAACAAGTGCAATCATTTAATTGGTACTTGCACTTCATTAAAGTAACATCGTTCAGTTTATTTATTATTTATTTTATAATATTCATATTCAGTATAAGCAAGCAAAAATAAAATAATATTTTTCATAATCTTTTCTGGTTAGAATAATTATTTAATAATATTTTTTTTTTTTCGTGGTTTAAATTAAATTAAAACAACGAAATAGTTGAGTTTGTTCTTTCATAAGAAAAAGATCATCATCATCAGCATTAATAGTGTTTTTATTATTAGTGAATTTTGATTGAATTTTAATTTAATTAAATAAAGAAAAGAAAAGTTATTGGAATAAAATAATAATTTAAATTTTAAATTAATACAAAAAAAAAAAATAAATAATTTAAAAATGGAAAGTGAACAAAATAGTGTTGTTATAAATGATGTCGAAACGAAACCATTAGAATCGACACCATTGTCAACTGAACCAATTAAAAAAACGAAAAAAAAATCATCTGAGCATAAAGAACATAAGGAGCATAAAGAACCAAAAGAACCGAAAGAACCAAAAGAACCAAAAGAGCCTAAAGAACTTATCGAACCAATAATAGAGTCAAATGGAATCGCCGAACCAATTATTAACGAAACACAAGAATTTATTGAACCAATTTCTAATAAAACAATATCATCTTTACCAATCGATATGAATATTGATTCACAGAAACTCGAAGAGAAAGCAAAGAAAGCCGAAGAAGCCCTCGAAAAGGAAGAGAAATTACGTAAAGAACTTGAAGTTCTTAACGCTAAATTGTTGGCTGAAAAGACCAACCTTTTGGACTCATTGTCTGGTGAAAAGGGAGCCCTCTCAGATTTCCAGGAAAAATGTGCCAAACTCACAGCCCAAAAAGCAGATCTTGACAACCAATTGCGTGTAAGTAGAATTTTTTTTTATTTTATTCGTGTCGAAAATTATATAAAAGGAAAAAAGTTAAAAAAGTATTTTGGAAAATTGATATTTAATATTAAAAGCAGAATTATATGAATATATAATGATCTAAAAAAAAAAAAACGTAAAAATATCTAAAATAGATTAATGATTAAAAAAAAAATTCTAGAAAAATAAAATATATATATATATATATATATATATATATATATATATATATATATATATTATATTTATTTCCAAATAAACTGGCATATTTCCAGAAAATTTTATATTTTCTTATTTCTAAAACTAAATTTTGCTAGAAGAGTTTTGTGGAGAAATTGCTATAACATTGATTTCACCTGCTATTTTCATATAAATAAAAATTATTTTGTAATAACATTCTCTATTCGTTTTCCTACATATTTAAAACTCATAAATATTTTTTATAGAAAAATAAAAAAAATTTAAAAAAAACTGAAAAAATTCTCCTGACCATTTCTATTTTTATCTATGATACAATTTTTAAATAGTTTATAGCCGCGCACACAAATGTAAACAAATTTTCATTTTCATTTTTTTCTTTTTTTTTTTCAAAATATATATTAATGCTTAACCCACTTATAAACATATAATAATAATATGTATATAAATAATAGTTTGCATTACAAAATGATCAAAGACAGGTGTAATGGATTTATATGTTTGGATCTTCTATACTTTTATAATATGAAAATATTTTTTAATAATTTTCCTTCCTTATGAAAACTTTTTCTTATTTTATTTTCGAAATGATATTTATGGTATAATTAAATTTATAGGATACACAAGAACGCTTGGCTCAAGAAGAAGATGCCCGCAACCAATTGTTCCAAGGTAAGAAGAAGTTGGAACAAGAGATCTCCGGGTTAAAGAAGGATTTGGAAGATATTGAATTATCTGTCCAGAAATCTGAACAAGATAAGGCTACAAAGGACCATCAAATCCGCAATTTGAATGATGAGATCGCTCACCAAGATGAACTCATCAACAAATTGAACAAAGAAAAGAAAATGCAAGGTGAAAATAACCAAAAGACATCTGAAGAACTCCAAGCTGCCGAAGACAAGATTAACCACTTAAACAAAGTTAAGGCAAAACTTGAACAAACCTTAGATGAACTTGAAGATTCACTTGAACGTGAGAAGAAATGCCGTGGTGATGTAGAGAAATCGAAACGTAAGGTTGAAGGTGATCTTAAGTTGACACAAGAAGCTGTTGCCGATCTTGAACGTAACAAGAAGGAATTAGAACAGACAATTCAACGCAAGGACAAAGAAATCTCCTCCCTTACCGCTAAATTGGAAGATGAACAATCTTTGGTTAGCAAGCTCCAAAAACAAATCAAGGAACTCCAAGCCAGAATTGAAGAGCTTGAGGAAGAAGTTGAAGCTGAACGTCAAGCCCGTGCCAAGGCTGAGAAACAACGTGCCGACCTCGCCCGTGAACTCGAAGAATTGGGTGAACGTCTCGAAGAAGCTGGTGGTGCTACATCCGCTCAAATTGAGCTCAACAAAAAACGTGAAGCTGAACTCAGCAAACTCCGTCGTGATCTCGAAGAAGGTAACATTCAACACGAAAGCACATTGGCCAACCTCCGCAAGAAGCACAATGATGCTGTTGCTGAAATGGCTGAACAAGTTGACCAACTTAACAAATTGAAGGCCAAGTAAGTACAATTTTTATCCCATTAAAATGATAAACCGTAATATTTTTATAGATTTTTCTGTAGAGAACATTAAGATTTTGATAATTAATTAATATATATATATATATCAGTGGCAATACGTTTAAGGTGTTCAATGTCCTTATGAATTCACATTTTTCCATTATTTCACTAGGAACAATTTTTTCTGTTGTTCAGATTTTATTTATTTTAATTTACTCACGAATCGCCACTGATATCTATCTCTCTATTTATATACAAATATTAAATGATAATTATTTAGGGCTGAACATGATCGCTCAAACATCCACAATGAATTGAATAATACACGTGGGGCATGCGATCAACTTTCACGCGAAAAGGTAATTTTAAATTAGAAATGTAATAAACAGGAATGTCCGCATGGTAGAAAACATAGAAAATATTATTCAATAATCTCCAGTTATATCCTATAATTTTTATTGTTTTCTTAATTAGTATTGAATTTTTATTTGTAACAAAGCAAAAAATTCAATTTTATGTGTTCTCATATGTTGTTATCCTCAATAAACCTACAAAAAAAAAAAATTGTAATTTGTAGTTACAAAAATCAAACAAAACACGAAAAACACTACAGAAGAATCTTATTCAATCAAAAGTTAAAATATAAAGTAATCGAATCTTATAAATAAATACAAATACACAAAACACACAATTCCTAAAAAAAAAAAAAAATTATATTCCTTTAGGGCTGAAAAGGAGAAGTCTCAATACTTTGGCGAACTAAATGATCTTCGTCATAGCTGTGACCACCTTACCAACGAGAAGGTATAGGATAGATGCCAATGAAATTATATTAAAGCAATTAAATGCTAATTAAAAATGCAAAATTAAATATCAACGCAGCTACACTATTGCACTATTTTTCTATTAAACAAAAATAAAAAATCTTTTTAAATGCAAATTAAATAAAAAGCAAAAATCTATTTCTAGCAAAAATAACACAAACACATTTAATCATTATCTAAAACATACATAATTCACACAAACATTATATTTCGATATAATTATAACAATTTACAGCTTTTTAAATGCTAAACAAAAAAAAAAAAATTATTCGCCGACTATTTTTACAATAATTTTACTTATTTATAATTATATCATTTCCTTTCATCCTTACCTTACAAATTTATAATTAATTGTCTTGTTTATTAATCTAAAAATAATAATGATTCATAATATTTAATTAAAAGTTCATATAAATTCCATTTGACTAATGAATGCATGTTGTGATTTTATAATTAGAATTAATTTAACTGTTAATGCAATCGTAATTACAAAATGAATTTATATTATTTGATGATGATTATAATTAATGTATTATAAAATAATTAAAAATAGGCCGCACAAGAGAAGATTGCCAAACAATTACAAAACACATTGAATGAAACTCAAGGTAAATTGGATGAAACCAGCCGTACATTGAATGACTTCGATGCCTCCAAGAAGAAGTTGTCGATTGAGAACTCTGACCTCTTACGCCAATTGGAAGAAGCTGAATCACAAGTATCTCAATTGTCCAAGATCAAGATTTCATTGACCACACAACTTGAAGATACTAAACGTTTGGCTGATGAAGAATCACGCGAACGTGCCACACTTTTGGGCAAATTCCGCAACTTGGAACACGACTTGGACAACCTCCGTGAACAAGTTGAAGAAGAAGCTGAAGGCAAGGGAGATATCCAACGCCAACTTAGCAAGGCTAACGCTGAAGCTCAATTGTGGCGCTCCAAATTCGAATCAGAAGGTGTTGCCCGCTCTGAAGAACTTGAAGAAGCCAAGAGGAAATTACAAGCCCGTCTTGCTGAAGCTGAAGAAACAATCGAATCACTCAACCAAAAATGTGTTGGTCTCGAGAAGACCAAACAACGCTTGGCTACTGAAGTTGAAGATTTACAACTCGAAGTCGACCGTGCCAACGCAATTGCCAATGCTGCTGAAAAGAAACAAAAGGCATTCGACAAAATCATTGGAGAATGGAAACTCAAGGTTGATGATCTTGCTGCTGAGCTTGATGCATCCCAAAAGGAATGCCGCAACTACTCCACTGAATTGTTCCGTCTTAAGGGAGCCTTCGAAGAAGCTCAAGAACAACTTGAAGCTGTCCGTCGTGAAAACAAGAACCTTGCTGATGAAGTCAAGGACTTGCTCGACCAAATCGGTGAGGGTGGCCGCAACATTCATGAAATTGAAAAGGCAAGAAAACGTTTGGAAGCCGAGAAAGATGAACTCCAAGCTGCTCTTGAAGAAGCTGAATCTGCTTTGGAACAAGAAGAAAACAAAGTACTCCGCGCTCAACTTGAATTATCTCAAGTACGTCAAGAAATCGACCGTCGCATCCAAGAGAAGGAAGAAGAATTCGAAAATACCCGCAAGAATCACCAACGTGCCCTCGACTCCATGCAAGCATCACTTGAAGCTGAAGCCAAGGGTAAGGCTGAGGCTCTTCGCATGAAGAAGAAGTTGGAAGCTGACATCAATGAACTTGAAATCGCATTGGACCATGCCAACAAGGTATATTCTATTATTATTCCTCCGCTTAATGGTTCTTTTGCTAATAAGATTTTTTTTTAATTTATTTTTAATAGGCCAACGCTGAAGCACAAAAGAACATTAAACGCTACCAACAACAACTCAAGGAAATCCAAACCGCTCTTGAAGAAGAGCAACGCGCCAGAGATGATGCCCGTGAACAACTTGGAATCTCAGAACGTCGTGCCAACGCTCTCCAAAACGAGCTTGAA
Organism: Ptychoptera albimana; assembly: GCA_961205885.1. Lineage (NCBI taxonomy): Eukaryota > Metazoa > Arthropoda > Insecta > Diptera > Ptychopteridae > Ptychoptera > Ptychoptera albimana. The sequence goes on from OY540801.1 coordinate 21,429,417, forward strand.
GAATCACGTACACTTCTTGAACAAGCTGATCGCGGTCGTAGACAAGCTGAACAAGAATTGGGTGATGCTCATGAGCAACTCAATGAAATCTCAGCTCAAAATGCCTCAATCTCTGCTGCCAAGAGGAAACTCGAATCTGAGTTACAAACACTCCACTCCGATTTGGATGAACTCTTGAACGAAGCCAAGAACTCAGAAGAAAAGGCCAAGAAAGCCATGGTTGATGCCGCTCGTTTAGCCGATGAACTCCGTGCTGAACAAGATCATGCCCAAACACAAGAAAAATTACGTAAGGCTCTCGAACAACAAATCAAGGAATTGCAAGTTCGTTTAGATGAAGCTGAAGCTAATGCCCTTAAAGGAGGCAAGAAAGCAATCATGAAGCTTGAACAACGTGTAAGAGAACTTGAAAATGAACTTGATGGAGAACAAAGAAGACACGCCGATGCCCAAAAGAACTTGCGCAAATCTGAACGTCGCATTAAGGAATTGACCTTCCAATCCGAAGAAGACCGTAAGAACCATGAACGTATGCAAGACCTTGTTGACAAACTCCAACAAAAGATCAAGACATACAAGAGGCAAATCGAAGAAGCTGAAGAAATTGCCGCTCTTAACTTGGCTAAATTCCGTAAAGCACAACAGGAGCTTGAAGAAGCTGAAGAACGCGCCGACTTAGCTGAACAATCAGTCAGCAAAATCCGCGGAAAGGGACGTGGTGGATCAGTTGCACGCGGTGGCAGCCCAGTGGTACGTATCACATAATTATTTTTTATATTTACTTATATTGAAGCAACGTAATGATTAGACGACGTCAATAAATAAAACAATCAAATACTTGCACAATACCTTCAATGGTTGACTCCCATTATTTATTCTTCAATTTATCTTAAACAACTTGATAGACAAGTGATGACTATATTGAAAAAAAAAACAAAAAAAAAAATTACATTAAATTAAAATTAATTAATTAATTAAAAAATTTCATATTCTTGATGATTTTTAATTATTTTTCTATATCCAGCCTTCAGGTAAAGGTCGTAAGAGTGCGCTGGAGCAATAAATTTATAACGTAGCATTTGTAAGTCTTAATATTCTTGAGATCTCAAAACTTCCACCCAATTTTTTATAAATAGTACACAGAAAAACATTTGCCACCAATATCTAATCGTCTTATTGAATTCGACTTAATAAAGCAAAAGTTTCTCATTTTATTTGTTTTACATTTTGTTTTTTCTTTTATTTATTTATTTATTTATTTTTTTTTTTTTTATTTTAATATAAATTATTTATTTATATACTACATACATACAATATATATATATATTTTTTTAATTGTTTTATTAATTCAATCCAATTCTTTCATTTCATAATAATGTCAAATTAAAAAGAATGAAAAATCACAGTGCACCACAGAACGTGCCGAAAAACTTTTTCTTTTTTTATGTTAATGTTGGTTTTATTGATACAAAAAAAAAAAAAAATTATAAATTGACTTGCCGCATCTATCATTATCTTAATCAAATTAATTAATTTTTTGTTTTTTAATAATTTCAGCCGCAAAGAAGTGTGCGACCACAATTCGATGGAATGGCTTTCCCACCTAGATTCGACCTTGCTCCAGAAAACGAATTCTAAACTAAACAAACAAAAAAAAAAAAAAAAAAATTTTTAACAATAAGCCATTTTTATTTTTTAATTAATATATTTTAATTTAAAAACAAATAAAAAAAAAAACAAAAAAAAAAAAAAATTACCAAAAAAAAGAAAATCCATCAAAAAAAAAAAAAAAAAAGCACAAGAGCGACTCTTGTATAAGTCATTTACTTACATGAAAAAAAGAAATATTTATTTACAATCACCTATACCAAATAACACATAAGCACAAATGTTAAGTAAATCTTTGTTCAATTTTTTTTTTTCCTCTTTCTCATAAATTAATTTAATTACTTTATTTGTTCAATAAACAATTTTTTTTTTTTTTTTTTTTTTTTGTTAACCAAATCAAATAATTGTCGCCTTGTTCAATCAATTTTTTTAAGAAGCTTATGTTAAACAAAACTTGACGCGAACTTATACAAAAAAGAAAAAAAGAAAAAACAAAAGAGAAAACCATAAAGGAAAAAGAAAAATACAAAAAAAAAAAAAAAACCAAAAAAAAAATTAAAACTAAAAAAAAAAAAAAATAAATGTAAAAATAATGTATTTATTTAATAATAAAGTTATTCGGATATAATTTACTATAATTTCAATATTGTCTATTAATTTGCAATTGAATTAAATTATTTAAATTTTATTTATTTATTTTATTTTTCTTTATTATTAATATTATAATGGATAGAACAACAAACAATCATTAGCTGTGAATTAAGAGACACGTTAAACTTAATTTATATATAAAAGAGAGTAGAATATATTAATAAAAGAAAAAAGCTCAGCCCACAAAATTATATATTGATAAAGGAAATAAATTTATATTTATATATTTTTATTTTTAATTTTTAATTGCATTGATTATAAATAATAGAATTTTTATTTAAATATTGTTTTATAATAAAGGATTGTCCGAATTATTGTAATTATATTTTATTTTTTTCGTTTGTTGTTATTATTATTACTATTATTATTATTATTATTATTATAAGTTTATATAAAAATTCTAATTACTTCTTTTATGAATGAGTGGATTTAAAATATAAAATATCATAAACCAAAATATTTCTTTTCTTTTTATGATAAATAGTCCTTTAAAACTCCTGTTTTTAGTACAGAGCATTTTTTTTCTAAGATTCCTAATAATAGTTTTAATTATAACAGTAAGATAGGAGATTCACTCAATTTATTCTAATTCAATCAGTTACATAATTATTAGATAGTTATCCATAGTTTTACCAATTTTCGATAAGTTTTTTGCTTACCTTTTCTGGTTCTTTGAATACTTTTTACTGTGCAATGCGTGATGATCTCGAACTGAAAACCACATTACCTTTCTGCTGATGGAGCTTTAAATTAACTTTTGATATCTAATTGAAACCGGTGGTGTTATAGCGATAACAGTCTATAACAGGCGATAATAGTGTATTCTTAATTAATAAATGAAAATTTATCTTGATGAACTTGTAGGAAATTATTTAAAATAATTCACTGAATATTACGTGAAACAGAGAGTAATTTAAGTATAGTTGCCAAGTTATATATGCATAGCTACCCGGTATTAATAAGAGAATATTCATGTATACAAGACCAGCTATATACAGCTGCGTAGGAGTAATTTTTGATCTGTTTCATGTACAAATATTAATAGGTCCAATATTAAAAATCAAATATTTGCTGAAAATATTGAAAATAAAAATCATTTTCCTATCGCACGTAGACTACTTTGCTTTTGACTCTATATTTATATCAGACCTGGTTTAGTGAACTATTTTGATTCGTTGAAAAAGGTTTGTTAATGAAGTTTATAGTTTTTAGAACCTGTTAATTAAGCAATTAGTATTTCTTTGTTAATTAATTAACCTTTAATTTAATTTTATTTAATTTGGTTTATTTATATGAGAAATTTAAACACAAATTATCATCACACATACTTCAAGATCACATTGTTATCATATAATGATAAGCAAGTGCTTTTGAAATTCATCGTGTTCTTCCAATAAATGTATTAAACATTTATTTCTCTATTTCTTAAAAACTCAAACTATAATTTTCCCTTTAATTTAACAGATAAGAATAATTAAAATGTGTTTCCCATTTAAAAAATATATAAATTTATTTTTTATTTTTTTAAAGTTTGTAAAATATAAAATTAAAACGATAAATAAAACATTTCTTTCATGTATATAGTTAATTAAAATGTTTACGTATCTTATAGGCCCCGAAAATAAATATCTCTTATAACAATTTTCTTCATTAACTTAATTTAATATCAGTCCAATCCCTGTTATCATTTATTATAATACTTTTTTTATACCACGCGCTACAGTTTTCGGTTCAATACGTGCTAATTGTGTAAATTGTCCAATAACATGTTGTAATAAGTTGCACTCTGCTAATTCGGTTTCAAACTCTTTACACGTTTCATAAAATATTGGATATAATTGTGGTAAAATTGCATGATCCAATGATGGAAATAAGTGATGTAATGCATGATCACCAAAATGTGTTAATACCAAAAATAGGGAACCCTTTATATCTTTATGATCCATTACTGTGTCTAACTGAAATATACCCCAATCTAAATCTTCCCTGTACGTAATTAAAATATAAATTTATTTTTACTGTTCATAACAACGAAATAATTAATAAAAACAATTAAAAACCTCAGTTTATCACCATCGTGTGCAATTGCGGGATGATGATGAGCTGCATTTAATCCAATAAAACCAAAAACAAAGCTAGCAATCATAACAGTGAATAGCCACAGGTTTATAACACTTGAAACATTCAAATTACTAAATAAAAACATTGCAAGTGGCACAAGAAATGGTAAAAAGTCTGCTTTACGTAGATTATTTTTGATGAATATAGCTGATAAAAATCTGTTAAAAGAAAATTAATTAACAATTAAATAAATATAAATAAAAATATAATAAATGTTACCTTCGTAAAAACTCAACATAAAACATTACAGCGTATACAATCGGACTGTATAACCATGATCCATACCTTTGGAATAAATTTTTTAATTTGCTATCTGGTAGCCAGCATAAATATGGCTCAAAATAAGAAATTTCTAAATCTAGTAATGAATTTGTATACAAATGATGTGAGAGAGCATGTGATATACGCCATTCACTATTGAAAAACAATTAAAAAAAAAAGTTATTTTACTTAAGTGCCCAAGTCACAACAAAATGTAAATACAAACCGATAACTTAAAAATGATAAATTAAACGTAAACATTCGCCAATTATCTTTTTTATGAAAGAAATTATGTGATGATATCGCTGTCCATGTAAGTAAAACTCCACTTAGTACAGCTAAATAATAGTTATGTAAATTTGCTGATGTAATAACAGCAATAATTGTTGATAATAATAGTGAATCATGAATTATCTTTAATTAAAATTAATTAATTAGTTTCTGTATTGTCATAAATATATATTTAATTAAAATACTTTTGTATGCGATTCTGGTTTATAATCGATTGTATCAAATTTTTCATTGACTCGTCTTTTTAATGTCTTATAAAATCCATTCTCTTTAAATGTTAATTTTATATTTCTAGGTGTTGCTGCATCTTTCACTTTATATTTGGGTAATAAATTAGTTGCGGTATTTCGTATATGATGCGCTTCAAATGCCTCTGTTATATCTGTTCCCTTTTTTTTTTATCAAAAAATAAGCGGCTGTATTAAAAACAATAGAAATAAAATTTAATTTATTTAATAGAAACCTTTGTTATTTTAAGCCATTCTGAGCCACCAGGATGTTTATCAATAAATTCTGTTAAATCATATATACCATCATGAATTCTCCAAAAACCCTCAGCTCCGTCATCTATTGTTTTCCCAACTAACCATCTAAAATTTTATTAATTAAAAAATTTGTTTTTATTTATTTTACTTTCACTTATAAATTAATTAGATAAATATTTTTAAACATTTTTTTTTAAGCTCTTAATAATTAAAAGTTTTAATTTTACTAAAAATAATTATCAGAACAAGAACTAATATAATAATTAGGAGCAAAAAATTAGATTTGTTTTTATCAATGCACAGCAAAAACCAAAGTGGAATCAATTTAGTTAATAAAAAGATGCAAATTATAATAAATTAACAAATTTAAAATATACGGAATAGTTAATTCAAGGTCATTATTAAAACATCATCGTTATAATAAAATTAACAGCTGAAAACTAAATAATAAGAATAATAAATTTATATTTTAATGAAATGTCAACGAAATTTAAAACATTTTTAATAACTTTATGTCGTAGAGCAAAATGAAGGCAATATCAAGGGACTTGGGGCACTTCATAATTTATAAAAACGAAATATTTATTATTTGATTTCAAATTAAAGTTTTTATTAAAAAATTAAAGATCAAAGTTAAATATTGTTTTTGTTTCAGTTTTATTAACAGGTGGTGTGTAGAAACAATATTACGTAAACGTAACTAGCTAGTTTAATTTCGCAATTTTAAAGACAATTTCATCACTAATTGTAAATTTTGTTTATTGTACTTTGTAAGTAATTAATTCTTTTAAACAGATAATTACCATCATTCTTATAACACGAAACAACATCATTGCGATTCTTTATGTTTTAATTACAACAAATGTTATTGCTCTTCTAGATAATAACTACATCTATAATTTAATGTCAATAAGGAGAATACCACAGATATCTAGAAAAACTAAACTCAAAACTTTCAAAGCATTTTTAAAGTTAACAATGACGTATCGTATTTTGAATTTTGATTAGCAAAAATACAAAGCCTCAGCTACAAATACCTAACAATAATAAGCAAACTATTCTGACCATCACAAGCAACAATAAAGAGCTATGATAGTTAATTGACGAAGAATCGCAAAGAAGAAGGTGAAAATGGAGTTGCTACTAGACCGCTGTTAACAAAGAAGCTATTTGGATGACCTAAAGGTGAAAAGCTAGGTGATCGAAGACAATACCACATTATGAACCCGATAGAGATTCGATTGTGAGACTTTGTAGTTATAAAGAATAATGAGAATTATCCTTAAATTAAATTCTTAAATTAAGCATTAAATATAATTATTATTTTTATTTGTTATATAACCACTGTTAATAAAATTTTATTCGTTACATAATGAAGAAAAGAACGTTGTAATATTTTTATTTATTTATTATCGGTATGCCAACACAACGTTAAATACTAAAAAGTATATTTACATAAACTGAAAAACTTCTTTAAAATTTCCATCACAAAACATATTTCATCGAAAATATTATTAATTAATAAAAATAATAAATCAGCAGCATATATTTATTTTATTACAACAAATAAACTATGCGTACATTTTGCGTAAAACTTTTAAGTAAAAGAAAAAGAATTCAATGTAAATTTAGCAAAAAAAAAAAAAAATATATTATTTGCTTTAAATAAGACACAAGTAGTATTAAGTTATTTGTTTAAATCCAAAATACTAATTCAACTAATTTTATTTACAATTTTCCATCGTAAGTTATTTATTTATTTTTTTTTTAATTTTAATTTAATAATAAAATAGAAGAAGCCTAACAAATATTTATTTATTAATTATTAACGAGGAAGGTACTCAATTGTCAATGAGTATCTTTTTTTGTAATTTTTTTTTTTATTATTAGGTTTTACCATATTTCATTTTTTTTTTTTGGACACTACGTTTGTTTATTTAATAATATTATTTATTCTGTATGTAATTACTTACAGCAACCCAAAAAACAATTTTTTTTTTGTTTCACATGTTATAGCCAAATATTTAACATTACAAACCTTAAAAATTATATAAAGTAGAAAAAAATACAAATTAGACAAATATTGATTGTTTTGTTGGCTTAAGATTTTTTTTTTGTGGGTCTTCTATTGTTATTATATTGACGGTCAAATATAGCTTAACAACAAGCTTCAATAATTTTTTTTTTCTTATTTATTTATTAATTTTTTACTGTCGAATCAAAGAACAAAATAAGATTTTTAAATAAAATGTTCAATTAAAATCATGGTTGTATAATAAATGTACTCAGAGCTAGGTAGTATATTAGTGTATTTTATATTTATGTTATTAATTAAAGTATTACTTAAGACCTTTGACATTGAAATGTTAAGGTAAAATTTATTATTGCAAAGGTATTTCTCTCTTCTTATTCAATTTTAATTTATTTAAAGTGGCAACAGCTTACTATTTAAAGTCGTCATAATACATTTAAAAAGGAAGCAATGATGACCAACATTTTCAAGTTACACTCGTAAAACTTCTAGACGAGAACCTAAGTGTTTTCATTCCGAGAATTCACATCGTTTATCGTAACACCAACAAACATATCACTGAAATTTGTGACTATTAAAAAAACTAAAAGCGACGAACGCACTGCAGTCGTATGAATTATGTGAATTTTGTACAATGATTATGTGCGGCTTCGAGAATTGATTACTTATCTATTTAAAATATTAATTATGCCCTTCTGTACAAGTTCATTTAAAGATTTATTCTCTTTTGTGTTTTCATTTTATCCAATTGCGGCTCTTATATAACTTTCAATTAATTAATATACCTGGTGTTACAACACAAAGTTTAAAATGACAAAAAATGTACAAAAAAAAAAAACAATTTATTTTTAAATGAAAGTTTGGCAATTAATTTAATTTAATTATAACCAGGATGCATTATTGAACGTAAGAAAAACAACTAATCAAACAACAGCAGAACAAAAAAAAAAGTTGTTTATGGACAAGAAGAAAAAAACATAATTATTATTTAATTAAAATACACAATAAATAAACTCGATAAAAAAGAGAATAATAGAAAAATATGTATAAAACACTTTTTTTGTGCTGTTTTATAATAATTCATTAAAAAAAAAAAACCACAATGGTCAATAAATTTTCTATTTGCGTCATTTGCTTATTGGCAAAATAAAATAATAATAATAATAATATCGTCAAGTTTAACTTATTAACAACCATGATTTCTTAAGAAAAAGCTTTAGCCAGTAATTTTTCATCATTATTAAAGAATAAATTGTTTCGTCTTTATTTTTTATTTTTTTTTTTTTGCTTTTTCCTATTTCATATCCAAGTGTGACCTTTAAGAGTACTCATTAAAATATATAAAAAAAAAGTAATAATAATTTTATAATAAAAGTTAAATTTTATTTACTATTAATTAAGCTTCAACTTAGTATTAAAAAAAAATAAATAAAAAATTCAATAAATAAGATATTGAACTAGACCTTCAATATTTTTTATATATGTATATATTTTTTGTTGTTGTTAATAAAGCTTTCATTATTACTTTACTATCGTTGTTCATGCTTTATTGAGTTACTCAATGCTTTCAAATTAATAAATTTTGTAAATTTTATGCTAATTTTAATTTTTTGTTTATTTATATGGGATATAGTGAAATCATTAACGGTGCTTTGTATTAATCATATATATTACTAATTGTAATCAATGTTTGTTTAATTATCAGCTTTTGAGTGCAATTCACTGTACAAGTGGTTACGTACGAGTACTACAGTTATCGTATTTTTAGAAAATCGTATAACCGCATTACGGAATATAACACATAAGTATATGCCGGTCAAAGTCCTTGTCTTCTTTAATAGACACAACAAGATGAATAAGGTAAACATGAAAGAAAAACTGAGAAGCACTACATCCCAATTATAAATTAATAATTACAAAAATTTGATTCACGATCGTTTGTTGTATATTGTGGGAAAAAAATTTAATTAAATTAACTGACTTCCTAGGATTATGATTATGCAGTGGTTTCGTTCCAGGAATTTTCATGCGTGTGAAAACTGTGGAAATCGAAAAATTATCTGATTCTTTCTGTACAGTGCGTAAATACCAGAAGTGCGAAAATGCATAGATTTATATCGTTAATTTAATAAAAATATTCATTTTTTAGTAAAATTATTTATCAGAATATTCGTAAAATCGATACCAAGAAAAAGGATTTGAAACGACAAGAACATAGTCAGTGGAGAAAATGGGCTGAAAGCTGCTGAGTACTTAATAATACTGAAAGAATTAACCCGCATTGAATATTTTGTACGATTAGCTTAAGTAATTATCACGCCGATTTACTTATTATGATAATCATATAAAATATTGTATTTGTACGATTGTAGTACGAAAGTTAAGTAAATTTTAGCATTTTTCTGTTAATTAACAATTAAATAAGCGAATAATTTCGCAAACTAACGCCGGCGCTGATAAAACAAGAAATATTTATAATTTCGCAAAGTAACTAATAAATTCTCAACTAATACGTCTCTATTTTACATATTTTATTTTCTTATAAATAATTACTCCTCTTATCACAAAATATTAAATGCACAGTTAAGAGATATTTTAATAAAAGTTCACTAGCACAATAATATAAAATATTATCATTCCTACATAACCTAAATAATCTATTTTATTTATTTTGTAAACAAATTATAATTGATAAATATTAAATTATAAAATATTTCTTTCTTCTATTATCATGCATTTATATGGAGAAAAAAAAATATTTTGAATGATAAGCAAAAAAATAAATAATTGTTTTTTTTTTTTTTTATATATGTATAAGCAGCTTGTTTATTATTAGTTAATTTATGGTTAACAATGTTATCGTTATTGTTGTTTTTGTTAATAATTATTTGTAAATAAAAAAGTAAAAAAATAATTAAAAAGTAATAAAATTTATTTTTACCTGTATGGACTTTTAACTGTCTCATCACGAAATGTTGGATATTTCGATGTTATAAATGAAACTTTTTTATTCATTTTGCTTGATGATCTTTCTTTTTTTTTATTTTTATTTTTTTTTTTTTCACTTTATCACAATCACTTTAACTATATTGACCTAAAGTTACTCGGTTTTAAAATGACAAGTTAAACTTGAAGGCAAACTTTAAATTTAAAAAACTCAAAGAACTTGTTTATCAATGTAATGAATTTTTATTTTTATTAAATTTTTTTGTTTAAAAACAACTTTATTGAAATAAAACAGAATAATAATTTAATAATTTAATTTTAAAAGATAATTATTAAAAAAAAAAAAACTAAATTAAAAATAATAATCGCACACAAATATAATAATTAAAAAAAAAATTTAATTAAATTTTTACAAGAATAAACGTAAATGATCACTTAAGTTAAATGGAAAACTTTTAAATTACCATAAAACAGCACCTCTCGCATTCAATTCAAAATTTAAAATGCTCGGTTGAACGCGACTTTGTAATGTTTTAGTCAAAGCGAGTTAAATAAATTTGATTTTTTTTTTTTTTTTTATTTTTAATAAAAACAGCTGACTTACCTAAAATGATTAAGCATTTTTTTGTTTATAATCATTTCTTAGTAGTTAAAAAATTAGCACGTTTATTTCCCATAATAATTAATTAAATTATGACATGGGTAAGTTCCGTAGTGACTTTTTCTTTTTCTTTTTTAACAATTTTAATTTTTTTAATCTCGTTTGTAGAATGTACAAATCAAGGCAAGAAATCTTTTGATAGTGTGTTGAATAAATATGTATATGTTTGTGGCGAAGTTCGTCGAAGATCTCATTGGAGTTAGTTGGTAGAGTACAAAATAAAATAAGATGGGTAAATGATATAGAAATAACGTTAGATAAGTTAGAATTAGAGGTGTACAGCTTAGAAATATAGCTTCGGGCAAGGATGTTGCGGAAGACGGAGAAAGCATAATCTCATGATACATGGTTGTATACAGCCAAACAGTCAAGATTGAGAAGTTACGCACAGCGAAGTGCACGACACGATTTTTTCGTTTGAATCGTGATTCTTTTCTGTATCATTTAAAATCGTTTTTTTTTTTTCTATATAAATTTATTTACTTCCTTTATCGTTTTTGTCTTTTTGTGTTCGCAATTTTGATGTCTTTTCAACAAACTTTTGCAGCGTTAGTAGTAAGTTCATGGCTTTGTATTCTGTAATTGATAAACACATTTATTATTGGTTAAATAAATATAAAAGAATTAAAATAATAAAAATTTCTTCAATATCGGAACAATAGAAAAATGTTACAACTTAATTTAAAGTTTAAATTTTGCGGTTAAATTAGTTAGACACTAATTATTAGAATAAAAATTTACTCTACAAATATCTAGATAAATTTGATTAATAAATAAATAAATATTGACAAATGAAACGAAACTTTTAATAATGTCAAACGATTATTATAGTATGATTAGAATATAGACTTGTTATTTGGATATTTCAATAAAGTAGCATAGGTCAATAATTAGCATAAATTATCTATTATGAAAATTTATAAAAAAAAAAAAAAATAGATTTGGAATTAAATTAAATTAAAATACTTACAAAAACAGTTATAGTTGTGAATATTCTTTATTTTTTATGTATGCTTTTAATTTATTTTCATATTTTATTAATTAAATTAATAATTTAAAATTTTTTTAAATATCGAAAATAGGTTCAGATCCAGACTATTGTCGTTATTCAAAAATCGACCAAGCGTCATATACAAATTATATAACGGTCAATATTCACTGCACAAATTATTGCCAAATTACTTTAAATTTAGAGTACGTTTCATGCATAGAGATAGATTTTCGTTAGTACTAATAATTGTCTGAAATTTATGTAAATGAAATATATTAAATAATTAAATTAAAAATTGATCGATAATTTAAAAAATAAATTAAAAAATGTAGCGTTTTTATTTGAACTACATCTTCATATTTACCATAATTTTATGGTACACTTTTATACTTACATCTGGTACCACTTTGTCATTTATTCAGTTTGACTGCTAAGCTTCATTTTCATACAAGCAGCATATATATTATTTTAAGCGCCAGTAATTGTTTGTTTCATTACTTTAATTACAGTTTTGTTTTTAACAAACAAATTACTTAAAAATAGTTGTTAACGTTTTTATTGTTTGTGGTCTTGTGGAATTTTTAATTATATATGTTTTAACATAAAAAATTTATATTTTATTTAAAGCTGTAAACAGAGTCCAACTGTCATTTTAAATTGTATAATTTTTTAGTTTGTGCATCAATAAAAAATGGATATTGATGACCACATGAGTGAATCTGAGGATGAAGAGGGTATTTTATTGTTATTTGACTAAAAATAGTATATAAAAACTTATATTGTTTGTTATATTTTGCAGGAGGATTGCGAATTGGGGATATCTATATTCCTCCACCACCAGTGGCATACTGTTCAACAGAAAGCAAAGGTTCTCGACTTATGATCAAACAAATTGTGAATTACAATTTCAAAAGTTATTACGGCAAAGTGGTTCTTGGTCCATTGCATCATGTATGTATAATGACATATGCATATTAAAAACAAAAATAATTTGATTGATTTTTTAGAAATTTACATCAATCCTTGGTCCTAATGGCAGTGGAAAAAGTAATGTTATCGATTCTATGCTGTTTGTATTTGGTTTTAGAGCACAAAAAATTCGTTCAAAAAAGCTGTCAGTATTGTTACATAAATCATCATTACATCCATCAGTGCCGTATTGCACAGTTGATGTCCACTTTCAAAAAATCATCGATAACCCAGATGGTACATACGACGTTATTCCAAATTCCGAATTTGTTATATCTCGTACAGCATATGCAAATGAATCGTCTTGTTATTTGATTGACAATAAGAAAGTTCAGTTTAAAGAAGTGGCAAAATTATTAAAATTAAATGGAATTGATCTTAACCATAATCGATTCTTAATATTACAAGTTAGATAATTAAAATTTACATTGTCCCTAGTACAAAATTTATTAAAATTATATGATAATTTTATTTTAGGGTGAAATTGAGGCTATAGCGTTAATGAAACCTTTGGAATTTTTGTCATATTTAGAGGACATTATTGGTACTTCACGACTTGAAGAGCCTACATTAAAATTACAGAAAAGGTTGGACGTTTTAAATGACGAGAGGGATATTAAGCATAAAAGAGCTAAACTAGCGGAACGAGAGATGCGTGATTTAGAAAAACCAATGAATGAAGCTATTGAATTTTTAAAACAAGAAAATAATTTGGCAATAAGCAAAAATATTCATATTCAAAAACTAATGTATGGGATAGAAAACAAAATACATAAATAAATGATTTTAAATTATATTTTTATGTTGTAGATCGAATAAAAATAAAAAACTTCAAGATATAAAAGCTGAATTGGATGAAGCAACTAATGTATTACAAAAGCATGATGAAGAACAGAATAAAATACAAACTGAACGCGTAGAAATTGAGACTAAACTTAAAGAAGATAATAAAAATTATGATAAATTAGTGGCTAAACGTGATGAATTCGATCAAATGTTAAAGAATGCAATAACGAAATACACAGAAGTTAAAGAAATGATGGTAAGTACAAACAAGCGTCGAAAACAAATAATGTTAACGTTAGAAGGTGAAGAAAAAAAACTAGAACAGTTGAAAAATTTACCCGAAAAATGTAAAAAAGATATTGAGGAAAGTGAAAAGAAAATAGTAAGTTTAACAAGGAAAAAGGAATCATTGGAAGAGACGCTTGATGCTAATTTAAGGTCACTAAAAGATGAAACAAAATCATTAATAGAAGAACGTGAAGTCTTTCAAACACAATTAATAGAATTAAATGTAGCTGTAAATGACACAAAATCGGAATTATCTGTTGCTGAATCAAAATTAAAAATTTTAAAATATAATGAAACGACGGAATTAGGAAAGTTGGAAAATGTAACAAAAACGTTTGAAGAGTCAAACAAATCGGTTTTAGAGAAACAAGAAAGATTAAAATTATTGAAAACAAATGTAGTAAAAGCTAAACATGAATTGAATGAAAAGCAACAAGAATTGAGTGTTATAGGCGCAAAAGAACAAGAATTAAATTCAGAATTACGAAGAAATCGTGCAAAATTAGAAGAGAGTTCAAATGCTATGCAGGCATCAAGATCGCGTAATAAAGTATTAGATGCGTTAATGAAACAAAAAGGAGATGGGAATTTACCAGGCATATTAGGAAGATTGGTTGGTTTGAAAAATAAATAAATAAAAAATAAGAAGTACATAAAAGATAAATTCATTTTTTATTTAGGGTGACTTGGGTGCAATTGATGCCAAATACGATGTCGCTATTTCTACATGTTGTGGTCGTTTGGATAATATTGTAGTAGACACTGTTGACACTGCACAAGCTTGTATTGAATATTTAAAACAATACGATGTTGGTAGAGCATCATTTATCGCATTGGAAAAAGTTAGTCATTTAGCTAATCAATGTAGAACTCAAATAAATACGTATGTTTCGAAATATTATTTTACATTTATAACATATAATCACTGATTTTTATTTAAAATTTAGGCCAGAAAACGTGCCACGTCTATTTGATTGTGTTCGGGTAGAGGATGAACGTGTACGTGCTGCATTTTATTTTGCTCTACGCGATACATTAGTGGCCAATGATTTGGATCAAGGTACCAGAATTGCCTACGGCGCTAAAAGATACCGTGTTGTAACATTAAAAGGTGGTGTTATTGAAATATCTGGTACTATGAGTGGTGGCGGTAAAACTATGATGAGAGGTAGAATGGGACAATCTGTTGCAACTAAAACTTCAGCAAATACTCCACAATCTAACAAGGATCTAGAATATTTAAAAGTATTTATAATGACTGAAATATTATTTTATTTTTTGTTAAATAATTTTAATTTTTGATTTTGACCATAATTTATAGCAACGTATCAATGTTATATTAAGTGAGTTGGAAGAAATACAACAGAATACATTGGAAAATGATATAGCCGTATTGATAAGAGATATTCGCACAATGGAAAATGAGATTAAAAAATTGATGATTGATTTAACAAGTTTAAATGAACAATTGCCAAGATTAAAACAACAAATTGATGTGCAACGCAAAAAGGTTCAAGAAACAAAAACCGATCCCGTTCAAGTTCGATTATTAGAGGATACAGTAAATTTGATTATTATTTATTTATTTAAAATGTTATTTAGTTTTACAATACATCAAATTATAGGTAGCTAAAAATATGAAAGCATATCAAATAGCACAAAAAGCTGCCGATGAAATTTCAGCAAAAGCAAATGAAATAACCAATCAAATAGATCATCTAAAAAATGAAAAGGTAAAAGATGTTGAAAAAAATATAAGCATTTTTGCGAAACAAATTGATTCATTGAATACGAATGTTGCCAAATTAAATGTACAAATATCTGCATCTGAGCGTAATGTTAAAAAAGCTGAAGATAAAATTCAAAATATAAAAGCAGAAATTGTAACAGCGGAGAATTTAATAAGGCAAAGTAGTGAGGAACATAAAGAATTATGCCAAGATTCTGTACAAATTAAAACAAAAGTGGCAGAAATAACTAATGAAATTGAATCAATGTCATCTGGTTCCGGGGAAGTTCAAAAAAAAATAGAAGATCTTTTGAAAACGGAAAATCAACTTAAGATCCAACGTCTTGAGTTAGAACAAAATGTTGATACTTTTCAAAAGAAGCATAATGATGTCAGTAATGACATACCCAACCTTAAACATAATGTAATAAAATTTTTCTTTATGTATTTTGATAATATTTAAGTGCGTTTATTTAATATTTTCTTTTATTTTCTATAGTTGTCATTAATTAAATTACAAGAAATCCCTGGGGAGCAACCGTGCGAACCATTGAAAATATATACCGAGGAAGAATTGGACACTCACCAAACAAATCATTTACATTACCAAGTGACAATACAAGAAGAACAATTGAAAAATAAAAGTCCTACACTGTCTGTTATCGATGAGTACTTAAAAAAGAAAGCTGCTTATGTTGAAAGAATAAACATTCTAGAAGAAATAACATGCAAACGAGATGAAATAAAACAGATGATTGAAAAAGTTAACAAAATGCGATATACAGAGTTTATGCATGGATATAATATAATTACAAAAAAGGTTAAAGAGATGTATCAAATGATAACTATTGGTGGTGATGCTGAACTATTACTTACTGACAACATGAATCCATTTACTGAAGGTATAAACTATTCAGTACGTCCGCCTAGAAAATCATGGAAAAATATAACAAATTTATCTGGTGGTGAGAAAACCTTATCATCATTAGCACTTGTCTTTGCTTTACATTATTATAATCCTTCGCCACTTTATGTTATGGACGAAATTGATGCTGCATTAGATTTTAAAAACGTTTCTATTGTTGCTTATTATATAAAGGTGTGTTTGATAATATTTAAAATCAATTTTATTAAATTATAATATTAATAATTTATTTTTATTGTTACTTTTAGCGACGAACAAAAAATGCTCAGTTTTTAATTATTTCTTTAAGATCTAATATGTTCGAATTGTCAGATCTAATGGTCGGAATATATAAAGTCGATGATTGTACAAATTCATTAACTATTAAGAATACTGTGCCAATAGATGAAGGCAGTGATACGGAATTTGAACCGCTAGAATCTCCTGAGAAGGAAAAAGAAATAGTTAATGTAGAACCAAAGGAAGTACCTAAAGTAAATGTCTGTAACGAACTATCTGAAATTGACATTCAACATATAATCGATTGTTCTTTAAAAGTTCTTTGACATAAAAAGCATCCAAAAAAAAAACTAAATTAAAGTATGTTTGTATTTAAAATAAGATTTGATTCTCTTAACGCCTTTTAGCATGCAATTAATAAATAAATGTATTATTATTAAAAGCAAAATTATTTGAATTATGTAAAAAGAGATTGCAAATGTCCAATGCATCAAAAATATGGAATTTAAGTTTGTAATCCAAATTTGTGTGCATTGGATTTTCTAAATGTAAAATTTAAATTTATTTGCGCCACTTGAATATGAAAGATACATGTGTAATATCACGTTATATCACACAATTAATAATAAAATTTCTATAGAATTCGAAAAGCTGTTTTTTTAACACGAATAAATTCGTTCATATTTACACAAATTACATGTATATTGCATAAGTAAAAATAAAATGAATATACGCGCATGCGTCATAATAGTATAAAAATCGAAATGCCATTTGTCAAATAATTCGGAGTCACTATACATATAGTCGAGTTATATTTACGGAGTCACCTTGGACAAGGTCATATTTTAAAGCAAATCTTACAAAGTTTAGGAGAGGCATTCAGTTTGTTACGGGAATAATCAACTACAAGACAACAGTTCTCTCTGTGCAAAATATTAAAACATTTGCCTAGTGATATTTGTGAAAAAAAATATTTTCAATCAATTTTAAATTAAATTACTTAATTTAGTTTCCTGAAACTTGTAAGTCTATTATTAATTACCTATTTTTATAATTTCATTTTACTTATTATTATTATTATGAATAATTTTTAATTTTTTACTTTGCGTACCTTAATTTGCTTTGCTAATTCAATATTATAATTCGTCTAATTATTAAAAGCATTATTAATTATTGTACAATAAAAAAAAAAAGAAAACGAAAAGTAAAGAGGATTACAGTAGTTATTTAAAAAATCAATATAAGTTTGATGTCGAAAATCATACGGTAAAAAATATTTTTTTTTTTTCTAATCTATAATTCAAATTTTACTTTTGTTTTATCTAAATCAATTTAATTTTGAATTGTTGTTTTATTATTATTAATAAAGTTTTAATAAATCTGTAGTTATAACATTTAATTAAAAGTAATTGATTAATTGAATAAGGAAATTAAATTAACCAAATAAATTTTTATTATCATTTGACCTTTATATACACAAGCAGAGGTCATGTGTCATATATTTGGTTGTCCTTTGATAATTTTAATAGTAAAAATAAATTCATTTGAAATGATTGACGAAAAATATAATTGAAAATGTTCATATTTGTTCTTGCGTCATTTTATAAAGATATTTATTTGAATCTTCCTTAATATAGATCTTGCTTAAGCAAAATGACACTTAAAAGTATTGTTGCCCGTCAAATCTTTGACTCCCGTGGAAACCCAACTGTAGAAGTTGATCTTGTTACTGAATTGGGATTATTCCGTGCCGCTGTACCATCAGGTGCTTCTACCGGTGTCCATGAAGCTCTTGAGTTACGCGACAATGACAAGAACAACTACCATGGCAAAAGTGTATTGAAAGCCATTGATAACATTAACAAAATCATTGCCCCAGAACTATTGAAATCTGGTCTTGATTCTACACAACAAGTCGAGGTAAATAAAATTAAAATCTTATACTGAAAAATATTTATCACTAAATATAAATTCATTTTAATTAAAAAAAACAGGTTGACAACTTTATGTTGAAACTTGATGGCACAGAGAACAAATCGAAATTCGGTGCAAATGCTATTTTGGGCGTCTCTTTGGCTATCTGTAAAGCCGGAGCTGCAAAGAAGGGTGTTTCATTATACAAGCATATTGCTGATTTAGCTGGAAATACCAAAATCATTTTACCAGTTCCAGCTTTCAATGTAATTAACGGTGGAAGCCATGCTGGTAACAAATTGGCTATGCAAGAATTCATGATTCTCCCAACTGGAGCAAAATCATTTACTGAAGCAATGAAAATTGGTTCAGAAGTATACCATCACTTGAAAAAGGTTATCCATAATAAATTTGGTTTGGACGCAACAGCTGTAGGAGATGAAGGTGGCTTTGCACCCAATATTTTGAATAACAAAGATGCTCTCTTCCTTATTCAAGATGCTATTGCTAAGGCAGGTTACACCGGCAAAGTAGAAATTGGTATGGATGTAGCTGCATCAGAATTCCACAAGGACGGTCTTTACGATCTTGACTTCAAGAACCCCAACAGCGACAAATCCCAATGGTTAGAACCAGCCAAATTGACTGCATTATACCAAGAATTCATCAATGAGTTCCCAATTACAAGTATTGAAGATCCCTTTGACCAAGATCATTGGGAGGCATGGACAAACATGACTGCAAATACAACAATCCAAATTGTTGGTGATGATTTAACTGTAACTAATCCAAAACGTATCCAAACAGCCGTTGAAAAGAAAGCTTGCAATTGCTTATTACTTAAAGTTAATCAAATTGGTACAGTTACTGAATCAATTAACGCTCACAATTTAGCCAAGAGCAATGGCTGGGGTACCATGGTATCTCATCGTTCAGGAGAAACTGAAGATACTTTCATTGCTGATCTCGTTGTTGGTTTGAGTACTGGCCAAATCAAGACCGGTGCTCCATGCCGTTCTGAACGTTTAGCTAAATACAACCAAATACTTCGCATTGAAGAAGAACTCGGCGCAGACGCTGTATTCGCTGGAACTAGTTTCCGTCACCCACAATAAATCTGATTAAATTATATTACTTATAACTATAATTCATCAATATTATTCATATAACAGAACTTCCTACAGTTTTTATTAGCATTAGAGATGTTCAAAGTTTAAAACTAAATTTTAATAAAAAAAAAATAAAAATAAAATATGTTTGTTATTGGCTTAATTAAAAATTTATTTTAAGCTATATTGTATAATCAGATACATATAAAAAAAAATTAATTTATTATATAAAAATAAGCGAAGTTCTGGTATTATAAATGTTAAGATTTCGTTATTTGTCACATTTTTTATTATTATTTTAATAATTTCGATTGTATGAATCAAATATGAAGACACAAATAAATGTTATCAAAAATGTAAGCTAAATATAAAAATGTTTTTATTTCATTTCTACTTGATTGAACTTAAAGAAAACGAAAGAAGCACTAATATGCATGCCCTTGGAAAAAGGATGAATTTATCATAAAAATGCTTATTATGCAATAATAAAAATATTGCCTTGCCCTTATCTTTTTGATTCTTCTTTAATTGCTTACTTTCGATTTCATTAAGAAAATAAAAAAAATTATTTAGTTAAAATATCTTTTATTATTTTTATTTTCAAGATCAAATATTTGGGGTCATTCGTAGTTTTTTTTTAGAAATAAAAAAAGTTAAAAGAAAAATAAATAAAAAATTATTTTCACCAATTTTTATTTCACCAATGACAGTTTAAATATTCTCACATGTACTGATATATTCAGTGTATACAGAAACGTCAAAAAGGGAACAATTCAAAAATGAAACGAAAATATGCAATTTGAATAAAATGGATAAATAAATTTAAATGAATTTTAAATTAATCTAAAGTATTATAAAAATGGATTATAATATTCATAAAATGTGTCGTATATGTTTAGAAGAGGGTGCAATAACATCATTATTTAACACAGAATTCCAAATGATGCCATCGGAAATGTTAATGCTTTGTGCTAAAGTAAAAGTAAGCCTTCAGTAACTAATATGTTTTTAAAATATAATTATTTTTCTAAATTAAATGATTATTTATGATAAGGTTTCAAAAAATGATGGTATGCCAGCAGTTATTTGCAATAATTGTATATATCGTTTGGGTGTTGCATACCATTTTAAACAACAATGCGAAAACTCCGATTTAAGACTGAGACAGTATTTAGGTATAATGGATAAAGTTTATAGGTAACATTGAATTAAATTAATTCATTATTTATCAAATATAATGTAACAATTTATTTAGTTTAAGAGATGCTGAAACAATGACAGATGATTTTAGTAATAATACGAACATAAAAAAAGAAGAAAATGAACTAAATAATAAGAAAAAAATAAAAAAGAGGTTCGAAAAGAATTTTTTATTTGTTTAATTAAGCTTTATATTTGATTTTTATAGTAAATTTAAATCAGGACGTTATAAACGTAAAACAGCTGAAGAAAGAAAAAAAAGGGGGCCTAAGCCAACACCAAAAGTTGCACAGACGTGCTTTCAATGTAATAAAACTTTTAAATGTGCTGCACAGTTGCAAATGCATATTAGGTAATTCAAAATTAATTGTAATTTTATATTTAAAACCTAAAAAAAAAAATTAAAATATTTTTTAGGACGCATACTGGAGAACGGCCATATGTGTGTACTTATTGCCCAAGAAGATTTGCACAGAAACATAATTTATCAATTCATATGCGTACACATACTGGAGAACGACCTTATCAATGCGAACTATGCAGGTTTACTAAATTTTAAAATAACAATAGTGTTTCGAATTTGCTTATAATTATTATACAATTTTAGTAAACAATTTTCTGCCTTAGGCAATTTTCAAGCTCATAAAAAAATTCATGCTGGTGTCCGAGATCAAATTTGTCTTGTATGTAATAAAGGTTTTATAACATCAGGGGATTTAGCACGACATATGATTACACATACAGGAATTAAAAATCATCATTGTGACACATGTGGTAAATCATTTAGCAGAAACAGAGATATGGTATTTTTATCTAATATATTTTAATTGAATATATTAATCAAAGAAAATACATTTTAGATAGCACATAAAAAAAAAATTCATTTAAATGAGCGTTCTTCCACAATTTATAAGTGTTCAGAATGCCTAAAGATTTTTCCATCATCTACTAGTTTAAGTATTCATTATCGAACGCATGTTTCTGAACCAGTTGTACAGCCTACAATACAAACCCTACCAATAGTAGCACCTACACCAATTACACCGACAGCAATTGGCGGCAGTTTAGGACCTGGAAGCATATCATCGTCACTAGGTTTAAGTTTAGGCATGATCTCACATTCACAAGGGTAAAACAAAATTTAGATATTGTTTTTAAGTTAAATTTGAATAATATCCATATTTACTATTTTTAGAACTCTCAGTATGATGCATAATCAACGATTGCACCCGTATTAGAATTTTTTATGCATAATGTAATTTATAATATATTTAAATAAAGTAATTTGATAAGAAAAATTTTAGTTTTTTACTAACATTAAAAATGGATGATGTTTATGATATATCTGGAGAAGATAATAAAATAAAAATCCCAGGGTCAAGTACATATCTCTGGCAAAATAAAAAAAAAATAGTACCTACCCCTAGAACATTTATAAAAAAAAACCCAGGGGTAAATACTTATATTTGGAATAATTTTAAATAAAGTTTAGATGCGAGTACTTACCCCTGGTATATTTATAAAAAAAACCTAAGGGTAAGTACAAATAATTTTAAATAAAACCTAGGTGCAAGTACTTACACTTGGTATAATTTTAAATAGAGCCTAGATGTAAGTACTTACCCCTGGAATATTTATACAAAAATCAGGGATAAGTAATTATAGCTGAAATAATTTAAAGTATAACCTAGGTGCAAGTACTTGAAAAATCATTGCCTAAATTATAAAAATGAATCTGCAGAAATGACCATATTAAATTTGTGATGTCAAGCCAATATGACATTAGAAAATATTTATATAAATAGAGAATCCACCTACTTAAATGAATTACCTGTAGACACAGCAGAAACTTCAGACTTCGATTGCTTGCCAAACATGAAACAGATGACGTGACATGTATTTAAACAATTCGTTCTAAAATTATATCCTCCAATTTTTTTAAAATTATTTTTCTTTGCTAAAGTTAAAAGTAAAAACTAAATGATTCAAATATAATAATAAAATAAAAAAATATAGTGCAGCTTTATTTCTATATGTGCATAAAAAATCATAAATAAATTTGTGTAATAAATAAACTATATTATAGAAAAAAAAGTGAAAAGAAATTTATTCAGTAAATTATGTTGTGCAGTTGTCTGAAGACGTAATGTTTTAATAATATATAAATTGAAAAAGTGTCAAAAGGTTGTTTAGAGTTGACATAACCTTAAAAGAAAAATATTTTTAATTATAATTTTTATAATATTTAACATACTAAATATAAATATAAAACAAAATAAATAAATATAATATAATATATAAAATAATATTTAAAAAGGGTTATAAATAAACGAAATAACGAAGAAAATATTATTTGAAATAAGAAATGTCAAAATATATAAATGATGATATACGAACACCAATTATTATGGACGGAGAACTAAAAACTGATAAAAATCACATAAACACAGATAATAATCACATTAATAACTCAATAATTAATAATAAAAACAATATTATAAAAAATAATATGTTAGAAAAAAAAAATTCATCTGTTGCCTTAATGAAAATAAAAACTTACTTATTAGCAATAAGACCGTGGTCATTATCAGCAAGTTTGGTACCGACACTTTTAGGATCAGCAATAGCTTATCGTTCACCAGGAATTTATGATTTTAATATAATTACTTTCTTTTTAACAATCTTCACAGTTATTACAGTACATTGTGCTGGTAATGTTGTCAATACATACTTTGATTTCATCAAAGGTATTGATAATCGTAAATCGGACGATAGAACTTTAGTAGATCATATACTTAGCAAAGATGAGGTGAGATTAAATTATTATATTTAAAAACCAATTATCCAACATCCTTTTTTTATAAGAACTATACTATGTTTATTATTTCCTATAACCATTTTTATTCTCTTGTACTAATTTCTTTACATAACATCAAAAATATTTCAAACAAATAATGTTAAATTGCAAATGTAAACAATTTTAAAATAGAGCTTAAAAAAATGTATTTATATAAAAATTTAATGTTTACATTTATAATACATACATATTTATACTTTTATATATATATATATATATTTATGTATATATAGAGAGAGAAATTAATTAGGAAAATTTTCACACTTAATTTTCAAGCAAATCGTTATAATATTTTTAGAAACAGAAAAATAATAATAAATTTAATAACAATTAAACAGAACATGCATTATAAAATTGAACATTAAAATTTTTATAATTTTACTTGGTTATTGAAAATTACAATTGATATTTATAATGAATTTAAAAATAGTTTGTTTTCATTTGAATTTGAAGCTAATTGTAGCTTTTATATTATTAATTTTTAAAAATAAAATTCCATTTGGTATTCATCGCTAAAACTTATTGTCGATAATAGTTTATTATATATTTAAATATAAAAATAAAACAAAACAAAACAAAAATAAAAATCTAACAAATCGAAATATTTAATTATAAACAATTAATTAATCTTTCATTTATGATAAATAATCTGGTTAATTTCTTTTCAGGTTGTCTCATTAGGTGCTTTGCTATATATGGCTGGTTGTGTTGGCTTTATATTATTAGCGGGATTAAGTCCATCAAAAATGGAGCATTTAGCATTAGTTTATTTTGGAGGATTATCATCATCATTTTTATACACTGGTGGAATAGGATTAAAATATATAGCATTGGGTGATGTTTTAATATTAATTATATTTGGACCAATATCAGTATTATTTGCATATTTATCACAAACTGGACGTGTAGAATGGATGTCAATATTCTATGCTATTCCATTAGCATTAAATACAGAAGCAATATTGCATAGTAATAATACACGCGATGCTGAATCTGATCAAAAAGTTGGTATTGTTACATTAGCTATAGTGATTGGTCGTACAGCATCACATGTATTATACGCATTATTATTATTTATACCATATAGTATGTTTGTGGTATTAAGTGTTAAATATTCAGTATGGTTTTTATTACCATTAGTAACATTACCACAAGCATTTAAAATTGAAAAACAATTTCGAAATGAGACAACATTACAGAGTGTGCCTAGGCAAACAGCAAAATTAAATTTCTTTTTTGGTATATTATATGTAGTTGCTTGCTGCTGTGCACCACAATTACCTTTTATAACAAAAAATAATTTTTAATTAATAAGAAAATTATGATTTAAAAAAAAAAATAAAAATATTATTAATAAAAATTATTAAGAAGAATTAAACGTAGCAATTGTTTTAAGGTGGAGAAATAGAATGATTTGTCTAGTCTTGTCTATTTATTGTTTTACAAATTATAATTTAATTCAAAAGATAAATCATATAAATTAAAAATAAAAAAATAACTTGGTTCAAATTATTAAAAAATATTCTTTTATGCGTTTTGTAAACTTTAATTATTATTGTTTTTTTTTTTTAAATTAAAAATAAAATGAAGTAAATTTCTCTACCTCTTTTTATTTTTTACTTAATTCTTATTTAATTTATGTAAATTTAAAAATAAATAATTTTTTTTTTGTTTTGTTTTAAGAGTTGTCTCGATTATTAAGAAAAGGTGAAAGATTATGATAAATGCAATAAAACATGAAAATTGATGGTCTAATTAAACAAAAATCAATGCTATTGTTGTTGTTGCAAATTAATTATTAAGTTATTATTATTGTGTATTCTTTATTTATTATTATTATTATAGATAAATAATATTTTCATTAATCAGTTTATTATTATTAGTCAATTATTGAAAAGAGTTTTACACCATTTACATTTTACTTTAATCGGACATTATTATTATTATTATTATTATTAATTAGTAAAAACTTCAAAATTAATTTTTAATACTTTATCTCAAATATATAGGTTATTATTAAATAACATAAATATTATAAACCGATTTATATAATGATTTGTTATTTAATTTTCAATATTGTCTTGTCTTTTTTAGTATTTTATTTTGCATTAATTTATTTCATTTGTATTGTATTTTAATTTTAATTTTAATTTTAATTTAATATTTCATTATCATAAAATATGGTTAACAGTCAGTCAGTCAAGCAGTTTTATATTTTACTACCAAATTACAAAATGTTTGTTTGTTACTTGTAGTTTTATTTATTGCATGACAATCAATATTCATCGTTTTATTTTTTTTGTTATTTAATTTATCTAAGTATTTCAGTGTAACGTTTTTTTTTTTTTTTTTATTAAATAATTAATAATTATTCTAAGCAAGAAAACTAATAATAAATAAATAATCTTATGACACATATCAGAAAAATTATATTTCTTGTTCTTAATATATATTTTTTTTTTATTGAAAATTGAAAACAGAATATTTATTGAATTATTTTTATATAAATAATTATGTTTATTTATTTAAAAAATAATAATTAAAAAAAACAAAAACATAATTCTGTTATTAATAAATAATACTCAAAATAAATAAATAAATCTTTTTAGAGAGATAATTTATTTGAATTCATAAATATTTACAATTTCTTTTTGAGTTATATTCAATAATAATAATCCAGTCAAAATAATTTGCAATTTTTTTTTTTTGATGCTGCTGCTGCTATTTGGCTGCTCATTAGAATATTTTTTTTTATAAAAAAAGAAATACTAAAAATAAAATTATGTTAACAGAAAATATAAAGTTTATATATAAACACAAAAAAAAAAATGTTTTTTTTTTTTTAATTATCTGGTATGAAAAAAATGCCTCAATATTATTGGGTTTAAATATATAAATAAAAAAATTGATTCATGTCTCCCAATATTAATTAAATAATATAAAAAAAAAAGATAATAATATTAATGTACAAAATAGAAATATTTATTTTTATTGTGTTGTTGCTTATTTAGTTACTTTTTTTTTTTTTCATTATTGCTTTTAATAAAATATTATTTTTCCTGTATGCGATTTAATTTTTTTTTTTTGTAATAATTTCAATACTAGAAACAAATTTTAAATATATAAAAATAGCACAAAAATAATAGCTTTAAATGAAATTATTATTATTATTATTATTATTATTATTATTATTATTATTATTATTATTAATATTATTTTTGTACACAATAAAAATTGAATAATTTAAAATTTATAAATAAATAATTATATATATAAATAAAAGTAAAAAATAAGGAAACATAAAAGATACAAAGAAGAATTGTAGAAGAAATAAAATAATAAACCTGGAAATTAACATAATTTTAAGATTTAAAGAAAATAAGCAAACTAATTAAATGAATCGACAATAATAAGTTTTAAGAGAATCTTTTTATATAAATACAAAAAAAAAAAAAATTAAAAAATAATAAAAAGAAATTTTCTTTACAAAAGTTTTAATTAATTTTTTTTTTTTTTTTTAAATAAAATGGAAAAACAATTATTACTAATTATGTTACTTAATTTATTAAAATAAAAGAAAAATATGTTTGAATTTTTTTTTTTTTAATAGTAAAAATTTGTTAAAAAATATTAAAATTATTAATTATTCAATAATATAAATTAGTTTTTTTAATTAAATTTTAATAAAATATATAGAAAAAAAAAAATTACAATTTAAATCATTTATTTGCTATAAACGGTTTGTGTCTTAGGTGAGTTTTTTTTTTTCCGTATTTTTAATACAAAATAATTTTCATTTATAAATCCAATTTAATTTTAAATTACATTTTATATTTATTTGCGTACGTTAATGTAAATAAATTAATAAAAATTTATTTATCTGTAATATTAATGGTAATTGTCTATGCTTAGCTGGGATTTATAAATCTTGTAATCGTTTAATAAAAATAATATTTTCACTTTTAGTTTAATACTTAAATTGGTTTGTTGAGAAGCGTCACAATGATTTATGATCTACGTACATATATATTAAATTAGCATGCAAAAATGAGATTTTTTGTGGATAATAAATCACTATGATACGTTTCAGCTAACCAACGTAAGTAACAACGTAAACAACAAATATAAAATATTTTAATGATTAATTAAATTAAAAAAAAAAAAAAAACTTTAATAATCAAATCTTTATTGAAATTTTTATTGCTCGGTTTTGCCATATAAAATTAACTTTTATTAAATTGAAATAAATTTTTTCTATATTTCTACAATCGACTTGGGACTTAACCTGAAATCCAATCTTTCTATACGACGTTTTATGTCAGTACTTAGTTTAAATTTTGTTTATAAACAAGGATGACAATAATATTTTTTGTTTTAATAATAATAATTTTTATTATTTAAATCATTAGAATATTCATTTAAAATGTATTTTGAATATTTATACTAATCACCTTGAAATTAGTTTGTGTATTAAAAAAACATTAGGCTGCTTACAGTTTACTAACTATGACTGAAACAATTAGAACAATAATTTTGTGACTTTACGCGACAAATGATTTTTAAAGACTATATTTTACGTTGTAAAGCTGACGACACACTAAATGTCATGAAAAATCGATTAGAAATATTTAAGTATGTTTTATGTATGTACATATGTATATGCAGTCTAAAGCTAAAGTTCAATAAATTCCTCACTGATTGAGATTGACATCCAATTGATACTACAATTATTTTAATCAACTAGGGTGGGTTTTATTTGAACGAGACCGACAGTTTAAAATTGTATCTGGAAAACTACGATATTAAATTTTATTTGTATATATTTATAGAGATCAGTGTTCCTGCTATTTAGAATATCGCCGCATCCACAATTACAGTAGTAAATTTAGGATTATATATATTTTTCTTTAACTTCAAAATACATTCGTGACGCCAACAAAAATTTCAAATAAGACATAAATGTTAAGAAGAGATAAAAACATTTTATATGAATATAAATTGAAATTATTATTTTTTATCAATAGATGAAAATGTTAACAACAAGTGAATAATAATGCATTTAGTAGATGTCTAGACAAATAATCAGCATATCGATTATATTTGTTTCAATTTGTTATGTGTCGTGCTATTAATTAACTATACGCGACAATTTATTATAAAGAGCAATACGAATTAGTATTTATTAGATTTTCGCTGTCTTCCACTCTGTTTTTATTGAATTTTTTAGATTTAGAATTTAAATAGAGTAAAAAATATAATAGCTTTGAGCATTATAGTTGCTAAATTCAAAGTAATAGTTTGGAGCAGACTATATTATCTTTCTATCTAACTTATCGTCTAATTTCCCAACCCACTTGACTACTAAGATGCCATTCAACTTGACCTCCGACTTTACTTATTTTTATGTAACGAAATACAAAAATTAAATAATTAATTAATTTATTCATTGTCCGCAGTCGTGACCAATTAAGATTATATGTTTCATGATAAACTGGCGGTTGAATTAGTGCATACGTGGATAATGTTGTGGTGGGTAATACTATCGGTAAACCATTCAAATAAAGTGCTACTGGTGGTTGTTGTGGTGGATATTGCTGTTGAGGAAAAGTGTCCACAATTTAATGGTGGACAACCACCATAATGATTAGGATATGTTGACATCTAAAATATTTATTTTATCTGTTTTTTTTTTAAATTTAATTTAAACACACAGTTAAACAAATAAATACTCACCACAAATTGAAACACAGAATTAAAATTAAAAATTGTTTTTTTCTCCGTTTAAACGTAACCCACCCTTTTTATATAATAATAAATTTATGGTGCAAAGTGATTAGTGGACAATTAGCTTTAAAACGATTTTTCTATTGATTTTGCATTTTCTGTCTAACCGAAAAAAAAAAAAAATGTAAAGCAAATACAACACAGTTTTATATTTTATAAGATTATTTATTTTCTTAATAATTAATTAATTAATTAATTAATTTTTTTTTTTGCTGTTTTGTCTTCTTATTTAGATTATTTTTATTATTTTTATATTTTTTGTTTTATTATTATTTAAATATTTACAATTATTAATTGTTATTTTATGTAAATTATTATTTTTAGTTAATTTGATTACAATTATTAATAATAATTTAAATGTTAATTAACTATTTATGTTAATTCTACAAATTCAAAAATAGATTAACAATCAAGTTAAAATACATTTTAAATATTATTTCTGCAAAAAAAAAAAAAAAAAAAAAATATTTCTACTTAAAATATAATAAAAGGATTTAAATGATATAAAAATAATAATTTAATTTTTTTTATTTAAATTAAGGCTTAAATTCTTATTATTATTATTATGCATTTTCTTATCATTTTATAAATTTGATTAGAGAAAAAAATAATGTTTTATTAAATAAATCAGCTCGTTTTATTTTTGAGCTGCCTTCATAATTCAGAAGAATTATTATTTTGGAATAATCATAGAAAATTAAAATTGTGTTAATAGTTTTAATAAATTTAACTAAATTTCTGTATAATCTTTGGTCAGTATAGTTATGTCACAGTTTTAAATGTAGTAATAATGTGTTGTGTAAACCGTGTTATCTATTGAATTTATCTCTAGAATGTATTTTCAAAATGTAAAACAGTAAACTAAAGTAAACTAAAATTAATTCTTTTTTTTGATTATTTATAATTTATTCATCTATACAAATTTTATTTTATTTTTAATTAATTATTTAGTTATTAACTTTATATTATTATTTTAACTTAACAAGGATATTGGTATTGGATCCCTGATACATTTACAAATATTTAACAGATTACAATTTTTTTTAATATCATTTTTTTTTTATCCTCATTATTTATGGTTTTATTATTTTTTTTTATGTTTGTTTGGTTACATTTAAAATAATTTCTTTTAATTTAATTGTTTTTTATTTTTATTGTTAAGTACACTCTGGACATTTGTATTTTTTTTTTTTTTATTTTATTATTTAATAACTCACTTAACTCTTTAACTTTTAATCAAAACAATGTTGTTATGTTTGTATTCCTTTGTGGACAGTAATAAAGTTTTATTTTGGATACTGTACTATAGAAGAAATGAAAAAATTAATTATTGCTGTGTTTCTATAATTTTTTTTATTGTAATTAATAAATAGTTTTATTTAAATAAAGTAATTCAGAGTATAAAGAGGTTATTTGGTATGCTGGTGGCTCTGACATGATGATTTTAACACCAATAACATGGAGATTATCCCATTTTTAAGAAGAATTGTTTTAAGTAAGATTGTAACAAATTTTATTAAAACAATTAAAAATATTTTGAAACGTTAATTTTAAGTTGAATGGCTATAGTTTTTGTAATTTACTAATAAAGAAAAAGTAGATAACTATGAAACACACCTTTCTTAATTAGTTAATTATCTATTAATTAGTAAATGATGATTACCCACTTTTATGACATTTAACTACAAAATTTCTTTACGATTCGACTATTAAATCATTTCATTTACTAATATAAAAGATGTTCACCTGTTAAAACTATTTAAAGTCATTAAAACAATTTGCATTAGTTTTGTAATCATGAAAAGCATGGATCGTTTTTATAAAGTATTT
The DNA here is from genome assembly GCA_961205885.1 of Ptychoptera albimana. NCBI lineage: Eukaryota > Metazoa > Arthropoda > Insecta > Diptera > Ptychopteridae > Ptychoptera > Ptychoptera albimana. The sequence continues at coordinate 21,461,074 of OY540801.1, forward strand.
CCTTCATATCAAACTGTGTAATAAATTTTACTATTGAAAGACTGAAAGATATTAGAAAGACTGAATTTATTAATTTTTAATAAAGTAATTAATGATAATTGGCAGTAATAATTAGACTTTACAAAAAAAAAAAAAAAAAAAATCATAGCGAAAATGTTGTTGATGTGTGATTGTTAATGAATTAATTTTTATTTGCATTATAGTTATATATTTATAATAATAATAATATTAATTATTTATACCTGTATGCTAACTCGACAATAGGTATTTATTATAATTAATTACTAAACATTTTTTTTTTATTTTATTTATTTATTTATTTAAATATTTATTAACTAGAATTATTTTATTTTATTTTATATATTTTAATTAATTAATTAATTTAATTAATTACATAACAATAAGCAATAACAATCATATGTATTAATTTAATTAATTAAAATTATTTTTACTCCTTTTTTACTCTTCCAATTTTAATACAATTTCCTGATTTTTTTTTGTTTTTAATAATTTTTGAGTGACATTTTTAACGTTTTTTTTTTTTATTGTTATAAGAAAATTGGTATACATTCACCAAATATATGTGGGTGGTTATTTTGTTGTATACAGAAGTAAACATAATTTAAAATTTAAATAACAAAATAAGCAGCGTAGTAATTTTTATAATCGTTTAAGTGATTAGAATTTGAAGTAAATTCCATTACTTTAATCAAATGAAAGCACAAAATAAATATAAACAAAAAAAAAAAAAAATAATAAATAAATTAGCAAACAAAACCAATTTAAAGTCAGTTAAAGATTAATTATTAATTGTGTCACATTTCTTTATTGATTTAAATAAATAATTTCACTTATTTTTATTTATTTATTTTTTTTTTTTTTATTATGTTTATTTAATTAATTATTAGTTCAATATTTGGACAATATTATTTTAATTTATTGTCGTGTAGTGACGAATATTTGCTTTATTAACATTAAAATAATCAATTAATTTTTTTTTTTTTAATATTACTATTATTGTTATTTATTTATTTAATTAATTTTTTTTTTATACGTTTTATTGTTACAACTTTTTAACGGAAAATAACAAATAAAATAATTTTTAAATTTTATGTTTGGTTTATTATTTAATCTAATTCATTATCCTATCTAAATGAAAATTAATGTTATATAAAAAAAAGAAGAAATTATAGGAAAATGTATTAAGCTTGGTTAATTAATTAATTAATTAATTAATTTTCGCTTAATCCAGTCAAATTTATTTTCTATTTTATTGATTTATATTGATTGTTTGATTGTATTTCTGTTTTTTTTTTTTTTTTTTTTTTGTAAGAATTAATAAAAGAATACAAAAAATACTTTAATTAAAAATTATTTATAAAAATTAAATAACAATAAAAATAAAAATTAATATAAAGCTACATTTTAAATGATTTGTATGCTATTAATAGTTAACAGTAATAATAATACACAACATTGGAAGTTATTACATTAAAACATAAACAAATTAAACGAGGTAGTTTTGCTTGTTAAAAATAATAAAAAAAAAAAAAAGGAACAAAAAACAAATTAAAATTACATCATTTGTAATTAAATATTTATTAAAAGCAAAATAAAACCCTTTAAATAAATCAAATAATTAATTAATTCTATGTTTTGTTATGTCTTTAGTGGTCTTTTTTTTTTTTTTTACTACTACAGAATACCGAAATTTGTTGGTTAGAAATATTTTAATTAAATATTTCTCTTCTAACTATTTTATTAAATTGTATTCACCTTTTTTATATATATATATATATATATAAACATAATAAAAATACGCTAATACAAATAATTAATTAATTATTCTAAATAAAAAATAAAAATCCTAATCGGTGAATTCCTTCTAGTTTGTTGTTTTTGGGTTTTTTTTTTTTTTATTAATTTTAATGTAATTTTTATATTATGGTGGGCTATTTTCCTTTAATTTTATTTTTGATTTTATTTAACACTATTATTATTTTATATTTATGTTTATATTAAAGAAATAATAATAAAAAAATTAAAAAAAAAAAAAAAAAAAAAACGTTTAACTCATTTTGACACAATTTTTTCATACTGATTTTTAAATTTGGTTTTAAATTCATCTCTTGAGTAGATATTGTTGAAGCGTTTTTTTTTTTCTTTGTTAGTTAATTAATTAATTAATTTGTTGTTGCTATTTTTTTTTTTGATTATAATTATTATATATATTTTGAATTTAAATAATAGTAACTACCTAAATAACTATTATAAATGTTCATTAATTTTCATTTGAATACAGAATTTTTCTGACTAAATTTCAACTTTTTTTTATTTTATTTTTAATTTTATAATTTATATATTTATGCGTTTAGTGATTAAATTTTCTTTTATAATGTTTCTTCTCCTTTACTATTTTTTTTTTTTTTTTTTTTTAGTTATATATTTGTTTTGTAAATAAATATTTACTTTACAAATATGATAGGTTGGATCATTTAGATATTGATATACCAGACATTTCACCAGTATCAGTTGGACCTTCCATACTACATACTGAATCCTCTGGTGTTCTTGATGGTTCAGCTTCTGTTACTTCTGTATCTACATGATGACGATGCGAACGATGTTTTGAACTCATTGCCTAATTTAATAATCAATAAGAAACATGAAGTGTTTTGATTTGAATTTAAATGAAGTTTTTAATTTTTTTTTTTAGATTAAATAGCCAAAATGGTTTATAATAAGCATGCTAAATGTTTAAATCTTATTTAGAACACAGAATTATGTAAACTTACTGCTTGATGATTATGATGACTATTAATGACTAAATATATATTCAAACTTACTCAGACTTAATCAAACATCATATGGTAAAACATTTTTTTTTTAATATGTTTACACTATGGTAATTAAAATATGAATTTTTTTTTTCGATGATTATATGTTACGTAATTATGTAATTATTTATATATTGATGTATAAAATTGTTTACCTGTAGTTTAATTAAGCGATTTAAATTAAGTGTAAAAAATAAAAAATAAAAAGAAAATAATTTAGCTCTCAATACTAATCATTACTAGGTAATTAGATACAACCAAATAATCAACCAATATTCGATTTATAGAAATATTTCATTGAAAGACATTTATACACTAGCCTAGTTTTGATAGAGCGTAAAACATCATATAAAATTACTGTAAAAATGCTATTAAATAACATTCGATACTTGTTAACACTAAATGTTATGATTTAAAGCTGAAGGTAAAGAAAACTTTATTGATTCGATTTATTTAACCGATTTTATTTTTTTTTTTGTGTCTATTTATTATTATTATTATTATTATTACACATTTATTTTATTGTATCACCGTTAACAATAAAAGATTAATCTTTAATATTTTTTTTTCTTTTCTTTTTTATGAAATCGATCTACTTTAGCTTTCAAATTCCATTAAACACTATTTTGCCTTTTGTTTAATATCTTTTATTGTATTGATGACAGTGTTTTTTATAATAAAAATTGAATAAAATTTAATAATTTACCTTATCTTTGCTTCCTTTTTTCTATTTTTAGATTATTTGATTTATTATTATTTTATATTAATTCATCATCCATATTTAAATTGGTTTTTCCATTGTATAGTAAATTATATAAATGTAAGTAAAAATATAGAAAAAGAAAAAATAAAAAGTTTAATTAACATAAAAAATCCTTTTTATAATTAATATATAATTTAATAATAAAATAACAATATAATATACTAAACAAAAACTAATTGACCGTACTTGTGATTTCCTTACCTGCAATGAAAATCTTCTATGCGCTACTTTTCTACCGCCACGTCTTTTACTTATATGAGGATTGTCTAGTCGTAGTGTTTTATTTTTAAGAACTTCTAGTTGAGTGTACAGTCTAAAAATAGAAATATTTTTTTATTTTGCATTATTAATTTAATTAAACTTTGATATGGGGATATGAGGATTACCTTTTTAGTTCAACCCGTATATCTTCGGAACTCATCTCGGATATTGTCAGATCACCAATGTCAGGATCTCCTAAGCAGATGCCAGCACAGGCGCCACCACCATGTCTAGAGGCATCGTGTGAGCCCTTGAAAGCATCCATAGGTAAACGGTATGAAAGTTCATGTGTAAGGGAACGAACCTGCAAGCTATTTTGATGCAAACACACCAACAACATCGATATATATGTACATAATAAAAAAAAAAAAAAAAAACCGAAAAAACAAACAAAACAAAAAAAAAAAAAAAACAAAATAACGAAATAATAATCATAAACAAATAAATTAAATAAAATAAGTGTGAGGAAGATCATAGAGATAGAAATAAAAAAAAAATAAAACTAATAAATATAATTATAAAAAAAAAAAAACGAAAAAAAAAACACAAAACTCAAAAACAAGGAAGTAAATAACTATAGTCAAAGATTATAGAAAAATTTTCTCTTTTCTTTTCCTTTCATTTTTAAATTGAATTTTGAACTTTATCATTCTAAATTGAGTAGAATAGATACATACATGATGAAAATAATAAAACAAAAAAAAAAAATATTTACTTATTTTTTTCAATCAAATAAAAGAAAAAAATAATAATAGAAACAAATCAAACAACCGAAATATCAATAAAAATGTTAAGAGACGATAATATTAAGTTAAGTTAAGTTAAGTAAAGTAGAAGAAAAATAAAATCTGTTTGTGTCATGATAGATAAAACAATAAAAACAATAATTAATAATAATAATAATAATAAAAAAATAAAGAAGAAATAAAATTGTGTATTAATTAACGCATAAGCTACTAAATAAAACCAACAAAAAATTAATTAAAAACAAAAAATTATAATCATAATACGAAACATAACAAAGCACACATAAAATATTTTTAATTTCCCTTATTTATTTATTTATTATTTTTTTTTTTTTGTTTAACACATTTATTATAATAATTCATACAAAATTATTATAAATTAGATTTAAAATTAAAAAATTCAATAAAAAAAAATAAAAACTATCAAACATCCATTATATTTATTTGATAATGTTATAAAAATTATTTTTTTATTTTATTTTTTTTAGTTTTTCAAATACATAAAACATACAAATATTAAACATTAATAATAAAAATTAACACAAAAAATTTATTTAATAATAATTAACGAAATAGGAAAACATAGTAAAAATTAAATTAAGAAAATTAATCAAAAAAAAAAAAAAAAGTAAAGAATAAAGAGAAAAAAATTTAAACAATAATAATGAAATAAAAAATTCACTTTTTTATATTGAATTAAGGTCAATTATCGGCTTTATAACTTAATAATAATAATAATAAATATTACGTAATTAATATTGACAAAATAAAAAAAAAACAACAACTAATTAGAATTTATTACGTGTTTAAAAACTGTTTAAGTAAAATATAAATTGGTTTTATAATACTAAATTGTGATATATCATTTAAAAACACGAATAATATAGTTTTGTATAATTAAAATTTAAATAAAGAAATAGGAAAAAATGAAATTTTTCATTATTTTTTATAAATACAATCCGCTAAGAAATACGATTATCAGATCCTCAGATATATGAACAACAAAAATTACCGGTAAGAAATAAATTATTTCTAATTAATATAACTGAGTGATTGTCGACAAAATATATATGCGTAGAAATGTACAGTGATTTGTTTAACAAAAAAGTATTTAATATTAAACTGTTTAATTTTTTAAATATTATAAATCTATTTAATTATTATAATTGCGGCAAAAATAATATTAAAATTAAAATAAAAGTAAATTTGCCGATAATTTAAGAATTTTTTTTTTTTTTTTTTTTTTAGAAATTTCATTATAAGGTGTGTTAAAACATTTTAATTTGGTGAATATCCAATAAATGTTTAGACCGATTACGCTAGGTTAATAATAAAAACAATAAATAAGTGGAGTGATGATTTGTGATATTAGGTGTTAAGGTTAAAAACACAACAAAAAAAAAAAATATTATTAAACAACATAATAGAAAACAACGAGAAATAAAAATAAAAATAAAAACAAAACCGAAAAAACCGAAGAAACGTTGAAAAGTAAAGAAAAATCATAAATAAAGTATTACCTGTTTATGTTGATACCAAAGTTTTGGTAAAAATATTAAGCCCAATGTTATTGTATTTGTTAGTTGGGAACGTAGAAATAATGCCAAAAATATAGCGCTTGGACTCAATTCAGGTAAATAGACTGCACGCAATACATAAAAATGTGCCGATACAATAAATTCAATAAGAATTGATGCCACCAAAAATTGACGCTCCTTTAATATAAATACAAAAACAGAAAAGGGTTTTATTCAATATTAAATTTTTATATTAATAAATAAATAAATAAATTAAAAGAAAAAAAATATTTCAATTACCCTATATTGTGTAATGGCATTTCTGCTCGCAAATGCTAAATGTAAACCAAAACCTAAAATAAGAAGTTCACCAGCTTGCGTAACGTAATCCCATTTTAATGGACGGCATGTATTTGTTCTATCTTCTTCAAGTCCAACCAGTCTACCATATTCTAAGAAATCCAATGATGATGCTGTGAATGCAGACAAGTAACAGAGCACAGCAACAATCATCGCACATAAATATTTTAATAAATCAACATCACGAACAACCCATCTATGTGCTTTACGTGTACGAAATTCTACAAGATGACGATATAATTTTAATATAATCGCACCGTAACATATTACAAAGCCTAGTTCACGGCACCATGGCTCTAGTAAACAACGAATTGTTGATGCTGGCAAAAAATGTAGGGCCACCTATAAATAACATTAAAAATAAAAAACAAAGAAACGCATGGAAAGAATAAATCAAAAATGATTAATTAAATTAATTACTGACAAAAAAAAATAATAATAATAAGAGAAATGTACACTTTACCGCTGAATATAGAAGAAAAATACCAAGAAGAATAGTTTCAAGAACAGTCCACATCCCAGTCGCAATTGTCTAAATCAAAAAAAAAAAAAATAAAAAAATCATTTAAGTTGAAACAGCAATGAATATCATTAAAAGTTTAATCATCATTCTTATGATTGATAGATTATATTTTGTTTTTGATTGATTATTCATTTATGTTTTTAATAAAAGGGATTAGACTAACCTTGCATTTTCTTTGCCGCATAACAATCGCCGCTAAAACCAAACAGCATAACATACACGCACCCAAAATAGCACCAATAGATGCTTTTAATAAATTCTCCATAGAAACTGTTTCTGCATTATCATTATGATCAGATATACAGCTTCCGCTTTTATCACATATAAAACAACCACCCGGGCATGGTATACAACTTTAAAGGAAGAAACATTATAAAATAATTACAAATTACAAAAAAAAAAAAGAAAAAGGAAATGAAAAAACATTGTTAGCAAGCATACCTGTAGTTGCCATAACCATTTTCAACTTTTATACCCTCAAAACCTTGTACTGTTTGATTTGGGCTATAAAAACCATCTTTGCATAAACATGTATAGCTGCCTCGCGTACTTAACTCCATATCCGAACTGAGACAGAATGTTGTGTCACGATCACATCTAAACAATTAATTTAGGGTTTTAATGAAAATTACTTAGAAAATAATAGCGGGTGGTATAATTACGCGTGACGTCGCCCAAATATTAGTTCTAAGGCATCATTACATTGATCAACATCGGCGGCAATAAACGAGGAAGCAACTGTCTTGTAACCGTGTATCTCAACATTTACACTAAATGGCCATAGCCATCGCCCTTGTAATGGACCACAATCTCTAAATGGTGCACCCCAATACTGTGAACCATTTGGCTTATTCCATGCGATACCCAACTCTTTCCAGTATGTACCCAAAAAACTATGATTACTTGATTCTGTTGGATTCTGTAAACATGGAAAATGACTCATAAAATTACATTTGTATTTCTTTCATTAATATAAAAATACCTCAACCTGGCCACGAAACTGAACAACCGCAATTGACACACTCGGCGCTGCTACAGCTAATGCTAAAAGGTATTCATCATCTTGCAAAGCATCATTTGCTATTTGATTCGCCTTCCGTTGTATTTCATCCATATTACTATAAAGTCGTTTCGATAAATATTCAGCAAAATTTTCAGCAGCATTTCGTGTAACATATGATGCATCATAGTACTTTAAGAATGGAAGAAAGAAATTATTTTTGCTATTGGGATATTTATTATTTTTTGTAAATAAAACTTACAGGATCTGGTGGTATTTCATCTAGGACACGGGGTTCACATTGTTCCGATATGGTTATTTGTATAAATAATGTTAAATAAATTGTAGAAAATAGTAATGCATTTGACCAATCAATTCTATGGCCGATAGAAGAATATAAAAATATGAATTTTTCCATCACCGATATATTCCCTGTTTTTGTATTATAATTTCACAAAACATCTAAGCATAAATAAGAAAATTAAATAAGAAAATAAATTTTTATTCTTTCTACATTGTAGATCCACTATAATGAAAATAACACACAGAGAAAAAAAAAAGAAACCGTCCACACATCTATATAAAACCATTTTCGTTTAAACACAAGTAAAAGTAAATTAAAATAAAATAAACATACGATACACACGACATTAACACGATAAACAGAACCAAATAGGGAAAATAAAATAAAAAAAGGAAAAGAAAATATAAGTAAATAAACATTAGAAAGAAAAAAAAAAAAAATAAATAAATAAAAGGAAAAACCGAAACGAAACTAAACTAAAAAAAAAAAAAAAATATGAATAAGGAAAAAGCTTTTCAATTTTAATGTAATAAAAAACGTCCACCATGCGCTTTTATATTATAATAAATTCGCTTCCCTTCTTCTACTGTACAATCTTCGCTTTTTTTTTTTGCTTTCTTTTCTGTTTCTATTTTTGGACATAAGTTCAGTTAACGAATAAAATTAAGATTATGCTTTACAAAACAAAACACTTTCGTTTATTTTGATTAAAGGAAATGAACTGAATTGAATAGTTGGTAAAAAAAAAAAAAAAAAAATTGATGGTTTGGGTTGAAAACCCTCATTTTAATTTTAAGGGGTAAACTATACAAAATAATAAAAATTGTACAGACAGAAAAATTAAAAAAAAAAAAACAAACCAATAACAACAGCAGTATGGAGTAACCACCAAAAATCACCCAAAAAAAAAAGATTTTTTTTTTTTTTATAACCACAACAACTTCGCGAAACTTTTTGTTATTCATAAAATGAATGAAAAATGATAAACTGATGACTGACTCGTTTTCGCTTATTTTTTAAAACTTTTTTTTTTATTTTTTACCGCAGTCCTTTTAGTATTCTTTTCTTGTTTTTTATGTGCTTTTCCCTTCAATACTAAAACTGTATTGAAACTATCAAGTTTGATCAAGTAATTTATAATGAAAAATAAAAAAAAAAAAAAAAAAAGAATCGAAAACGAAATGTAAGGAAAATTAAGTAGAACTTGATACTTTTCTAATTTCTATATTTCATGTCATTATTGACTTATATTGTTAACAAAAAAAAAAAAAAAAAAAAAACACTAAACGTTAATATAAATTTTGCTAATAATAATAATTATATTTTGATCTGTTACTTCATACAGAACGACTAGATATAATTATTTCTTATAATTTAAATTTAAATAAAGAAGATTAAACAACATTAGATCATAGATTAAGGTTAATCTATTAAAATTATTTAGGGATTAAGAATATAAGAAATAAAAAATACAATAGCCGTGCGATATTTATTTATTTTTAATCCCCTAGTGTAGGGGATACAGTTTTAATAATAATAAAAATAAAAACACAGAGAATGCAACACCCAGTCTGGTAAACAAATTAATTAAAAATGTCTAAAATTCACAAAAAAAAAAATAAATAAATAAATAATAATAAAACGAAAAGCTTTTAACAGGTAAATACCGGTTAACAAAATATATTATCAAAAGTCATTTCAGTACACCGAAACAATTATTAAACTTTATTTACATTAATGCTTTTATGCCAACAAATATAATTTATAAAAAAAAAAAAAAAAAACAAAAATTTTTTATTAATTTTGTAAACAAATAATTAAAAATTAATTAATTTGTTTATTGTGTGGTGTATATTGTGAAACATACATACATATATAATGTATATTAAAGTGAAAATAACGCAACATGTAAAACGGATAATTATAGGGCTGTGACACTGTAAACCCACTTTAAGTTTTTTAATCGATTAGAACCAACACAACCAAGATTCACATAAATTCACATAATATACCATCTGCTGTACATACAATTAATTCTTAAAAGTTGCTGTTGTTGTTATTATTATTATTATTATTAAACTAACAAAAAGGATATTTTTCTTCCTGGAATGAAATTAATTTCAAAAAAAAAAAAAAAAAATAAATAATATTTAAAATAGGAAGTCAACTTGCATTTTGCTTATAAACTTATTTTCAACTTTTTCTTTATGTCAATTGGAAAATTTATTTCTTTTCCTCTTTTATGCACATTTTAATTTTTTATTGAATTATAGAAAATTAATTATTAATTAAAAATGTCAAGAATGTACATGGTCATTCGCCATATTTCCATATCCGTTTTTACTTCAAAATTTAACGTTGAACCAAAAAAAAAAATGTGGAAAAATAAAACTCCAACGAAATTCTCTACTCAGCTTCTGCTTTCTTTTTTTTTTTCTTTTTTTTTTCTCTATAATTTAGCACATTGATTATAAAATCAATAAATATTTACACGCTTCAATAGTTCATATTGCGCCTTTTTAAAGACGGAAGGAAAATTATAATAAAAAAAAAAGAAAAGGAAATTTTATTTTTTTTCATGTATAAAGACGACGAAATTATTTTATTGTTCATTCATTTAAATTTCATCAAAAAAATAAAAAGAAAATTCATGATTAATTGATTCCAACTGGTAAATAAATATATTTTCTTCTTTTTTTTTATAATTAATTTTTTATTGTTTCTACCCAAAGTTTTTAATTAAATGATTTATTGAATGTGAAAAAAAAAAATTATTCAAAAAATATTGCCCTTTTTCACACCCACGTATTGATATTGGAATATAGAGATGTTTTCTGTTTTAAGTTTAGTTAAATTTAGATTGAGCAATAAATAGAAAAACAAAAACACCCACTAATTATTATAAATAATTTATAAACAAAAAAAAAAAAACAACACGATAATGGCTGTGTTAACGTTAAGACTACCCTTAAAGTTTGATGACGTTACACAATGTATGCTCAATAGAGTTGATAGATGAATTTTCTTCTATTTTTCTAGTTTTTTTTTTTTTGTTGTTAATCAACGAAAAATATAAAAAGAATAAAATCATAAAGGGAAAGCAAAGTAAAGTGAAATTACGTGATAAAATTTTTTAATTTTTTTTTTTTTACTTTAAATTTCTATTGTTTTTCTTTTTTTTTATATAATTTCTGTTAAGCATTTTTTGCGTTGCTTTAACTTATTTAAGCTTTTTAATACTTCCTGGATGTAAATGAATTCTTTTTTCTCGATAATATTTTCTATTTTTACATTTTTCCATCTTGTTTAGTGACTCATCCAATAATTATCAATTCATATAAATTCTTTTTGTTTTTAGTTAAGCAAAGTGTAAATTACACACAATTAGATAGAAGAAGAAGAAAAAATAATAATTTATTTATTTAGTTTAATTTTAGTAAATAATCAAATAAATGACAGAGAAAAGGCAAACAATTACCAAAAAAAAAAAAAAAAAACGAAGCATTTTTATTATAGAAATGTCTCATCATATTTGCTTTATCTTTCTCTTCGTTTACACGTTTTTTTCGTTACAATATTGTAAAATTTTTATTATTTCCAGAGAGTTAATTAAACAAAAACACAACAAAAAAAAAAAAAAAGGAAAAATATAGCAAAAGGAATAACGAAAAGAATAAATAAAACTGAATAATGAATGTTGTCATGTGTCTATTAATAAATTCATAATCATTCTTTCGTTTATTCTTTACTCATTATTATTTAAAACAATGTTAAGTAAAGTAAAGTATAGTAAAGTAGGTGTTTTACCATAAGAATGGTTATTGTTCTACAATACAGCATACATATATACGGTTTATTAAATTTAACGTTTACATGATAAAATTAAAGCTTTATGTGATTTTTTTGTTGTGTTAAAAATATAAAATATTAAAAAGAGTAGACGACTTTAGAGAATTTCTTCTATATAAAACTATCAATAATCAAATTAGTAGTCCAGGTTTATAACACACATATATAACACTACATCTACTGTTGTCGCCTTTACGGAACAATTTAAACTTAACTACATCACATTTATCTACATTACTTCACTTCCTATTTCATTTTTATATTACTTAGAGGGTAGTTTACATTCGGTTTCATTTCGATTTTATTCAAACAAAAAAAAAATCTTCCTATTCTGTAACTAATACTTTAAGGATGGTACTTTATTTGCTTTACTGTTAGCACCGTTATTCGATGAGCTTTTTTACGTAGCTATCAACACGAATTTTTACAAATAATTTTTATTTTTTATTCAAACAAATCTAGGCAAGATAGAGGTGGTGGAAGTTTTTTTTTTTTTTTTTTTTTTTAAAGCAAAGTAAAATAAATTATTTAAATGTCGCGAAAAAAAAAAAGAAAAAGTTGTTGTATATAAATAATAATATTTTAATGATTTATGTTAAACATTGCACGCACACAATTCATTATTTTGTTTTCTGTTAGATAAAACTTAGATAATATATTCACATTTTTTTTTTATTCTCTTTTTTTTTTTAAAGAAAATTCTATTTTTATAGCATTTTCTCCCTTTTTTAAGTTCCTCTTTTGTTTGCTTAACAGTTTTTTTTTTTTTTTTTATGATAACAAGTACATAATTTTAGCTGCTTCTTCTACTGCTACTACCGCTGCTGCTTCTTCTTTTTCGTTTTTTTTATTTTTTGGTAATAGCCAATAATCCAATTTTCTATTTTCTTTAGTATTGTTATTTAAAATAAGAAAATAAAAATAATAATAATACACACAGTGAATAAAAAGTATGAAAAATTGAGGAAAATATAAAACCGAAAATTCAACAAAAAAGAAAAATCACTTAAGGTTTAACCACTCGATGCAAAATTTGGTCCTCGACTGATAAAGCTTTTGCAGCACCGTAACCACCACCAGTCACAAAATAACAGTGGTGTAGCATAGTAGGACATTAAATATTATACAGAATACAATACAGTACACCAGGCAGTCCATACAATCAACAAACCGACAAATTTTTTTTTTTTTTTTTTTTTATATAAAATTGAGTGTAAGCTAGAAAGCAAGTTAAAAAGCACACAGGACAGAGAGTAAAGCAGAAATATAAAAAAAAAAAAAAAACTGGGTGGTTTTCTTTAGTTAGGTTAACTAGTATAGAATCGTCATCGTTGTCGTCGACAATTCTTTAACAGAAAACAAAAAAAAAAAAAAACATTAACCATGTGCAATTGTTGTTGCGAAAATAAGAAAAATATCCTTTAAATATAAGAAAATTTATTCTTTTTTGTTTCGGTATTTTAAATCCTTACACATTTCTTACACAAACACTTTAAACACGTTTTTTTTACATAGTTAAAGCTCTTAAATAAACATTTTAACTCCTTTCCTAATGTCCACTTTGTTTCATTTATAAGCTTTCTAGCGTGCTCATTTCGCTTTAAATTATAACAAAACAAGTAGACTTTAGTAAACACACCAAAAAAAAAAAAAAAAGCTCACACAAGAGTTACTTAATTACTTCACTAGTTAGTTTTATTATAAGACACTACGTCATGCATCTGTTTATATCAACAATATAATAAAAAAAAAAATAAAGTCAAGAAGATAAATAGCACGAATGTTGGAAAAAAAATAAAAATAATAATTATACTAAAGAGAATAATTATCACTCAATGTCAGTGTTGTTGTTGATTTACAAAATTTCTTAACACACAAAAACATAATTAATTGGAGCAGTTAGTAAAACTTCAATCACAACAACTTAAGAGCTGGAAAAGATTTTACAAAGTAAGAAAAAAAAAAAAAAAAAAAATTTAACGAACGACACAAGATGGTGGAGTAATATTTTATTCATCTAAGTTTATTTCGTATAATTTCCATCCCCATTTTTTTTTTCTGTTTTCCAATTCAATTCAGTTCAATTCAATGCAAATTATTACCGAAAAAAGGAAAATAAATTTCTAATAACACGCACACACAAACCACGCGCGCACAAATTAAAAGTAAAAAAAAAGGAATTAAATTTTGAATTATTAGTAATTAGAAAATAATTTTTTACCTTTATATTTTCGTTTTTTTTCTTTTCTTTTTTTTTTTATTATAACAAACGAAAGAGGTAATAAAAGAAAGAAAAAAAAAATTATAACCGAATGCCCTCTTATGTTTGATTTTAATTTTAACAAAGGGGAGAAACACGGTATATAATATATAATCTTTTTAAGGGTTTATTTATTAGACTTTACTTTACTTTACTTTACTATACATTAGGACTGAAATGAAAACGTGTTTGCTAGGTGCAAAAAAAAAGGTAGCGATGAGTTTTAAAATCCCATTTCTATGATATATTTGTCAATTCTTTTTATAGGCGGTTACTACTGCACTGGATTATAGAAATATGCGAAACGCCAAGCAGTACTTACACTTTGCACAGCATGTCTATTTGGTGTTTCTCCTGTTTGCCCCACATTAAGAAAGGCTGAAACTTCAATTTGGCTAAAGTTTAATATTTCTGCTCAACAAATTCTTATAAATATTTTGCCTATAAATATGGTGGAGACGTTAAACGAAACGAAATTTAATCTTGAATTGAAAGTTTTGTAATCAAAAACTGCAATATTGTATTCATTGGTGATCGGTTTTATCGGTTTTACTTAAAGAAAAACTTAACACGCAGCACAAGTAATAAATCGAACAAAACCAAACTGAAGCAAACTGAAACTTTTTGTTATTTTTTTTTTGCTATAGTTATAGGAAAGATGGATGGATGGATTGTTAGCGATGATGATTAGTAATCATTTCAGATGTATTAGTCAAACAATGATATAGGAAGTTTATTTTATATAAATACATATATATATATATATTGAATATATATTCAAGCAAGGAAAATCCACCCCTATAATAAAACATGCGCAATTTAATAAGTATGCCATCGACCTGTTACCCTTAGCAACGAAATCGTGGTCGGATTCATTCTCAACACAAAAATATAAATTTATTTTCTGCGTCTATAGAAAAATTCCTTTAAAAAAAAAAAAAGAAAAAAATGTATTTTTGCTTTTGGAAAAATCGTATTAGAATTTGCCCGGCTAAATAATTTCTTTTGATTTTTATTATGAGAATCCTTTAACAACTTTTTACTTCTCTCTACCTTATCATATTTATTATTTTATTTTTTTATAGTTAAAATAGACAAAGTTTTTACATTAAATAGGGAAATTATGCTGTTTGTTGGTTTTATTATTTTTCTTTTTTTAGGGAAGCTTTTTTTTTATTGCCATTTACAATTTTATTATTATTTGTATCCTCCTGAATTAAAAGCTTCATTTCATTTAATATGCATTACGGTTATATATTTATTTTTAAATAAATTTTTTTAATTACATTAATACAATAGAAATGTGCTTATAACAATTTAATAAACTTTATAATAGATACATAAAAAAAAAAAAACAATTTCATTATAAAAATGTTGTATCTTGTGAGAATGCACCGCAGAGACGAAATTCATTATGACCCAGTATTGCCCTACAATACAGAATTTATAAATAAATACGAAAGGAGAAAAACCAATTAATTAATTAATCAATTAACAATAAAATAATATTTAGAATTAAATAATTTATAAAAAAAAGAAACCTTAAAAATTGTGGAATATTCTCATTACGGCTACCCTTCTTACCGCAAACTCTTAATATAAATTGTCTTTCGATTGAATTAGGTAATGACTAAAAAAAAAAATTATTTATTATATATTTATATAATTAAAACAATAATTATTTATTTATTCACGTATCATGTATTTACCATTGTTGTATTTTGATCACCTTCATGAAATTGCTCATTTTGTAATTTTTTAGCTTCGGTAAACATTTCTAAGACTTGCAAGGACACAGTATGCTTTGCGCCACCGCTTAGCTGAGTTTCGAATCCTTTTAATAAATTTGTTATGATTGCAGTTTCCTATTCAATAAAAATAAAAAAAAAAATAAATAAATTTTTATGTAAATTTCTTATCTGAATTAAATTTAAATTAATTAAATAAATTAGTAAATACTTCTTTCTCTAATGCTAAATTCGCTTGATATTTATCTGTGAATAATTTCTTTTTTAAACTTCGTATTTGACTAATTGTTGATTCCATATCAGTCATATCCATAAGTAATTTTTCCCATTTATCAACTGAATTTCCTGTTTAAAAATGTTTTTTTTTTTTTTTATTATTTTTAAACAAGTTTTTAATGTAATTTCGTTTTATTAAAATTGAAAAAAAAAATAAAAAAAAAATACCTTTGCCTGCATCTATCCAGTCTTCTCTCGATAATTTACAACAACATGCAATCGCTTTATCAATATTTTCTTGTAAATTGGAGAAACAATCTTTATCGGAAGTGTATTCCTCCTAAATTAATTAAAAAAAAAAAAAATTGTTTTTATTAAAAAAAAGAAAAGAAACAACAAAATGTGCATAAATAAAACCTGAATTTTTATGATGGCCGTATGAAATAACGATGCGATTGTTAATTCAAAAATTCTTCGTATTGTTACCGTTTCTAGGATATGCAACACTTTCTCTGCCTCTTTTGTATCATCAAATAAACGTTTCTGTGCTCAATAAAAATGTTTTTTTTTTTTTTTATTTAATTTACGCATTTAATTTTAAAATACAAAAGACAAAAAATTATTAAATTACTTGACGTCGTGCAGGTACAGGTTTTGCAGTCTCCCATACAACTTGCCATGTATTACCAGGTATTAACATTCTTGTACTTAATTGTCCTTTTTTACATTCGGCATCATCAGTATTTTCAATCCAATCACGTGGACTGTACCAACGAATAAAATCTTCTAATTTACCTGTTGGATTTGCCGCTTTAAAACTCTCCATATCAGATAATAATGAGGCACTCATCAATTGTGCACACAATTCTTAAAATAAGAAAACAAAAAAAGCATAATAATAATAAGAATATAAAGCAAAATTAATTGAATACAATAAATATAAATAAAACATGAAAATATGTAATAAGAAAAATTAAAAAAAAAAAAACTTGTATATAGGTCAGGCCAACAAGATGACTGTTATGTTTACAAGAAAAAAAAAATACCAATGACATTGTGTTACAGATATAAAACGAAACACAAAAAAAAAAATATATATATAAATACCGCTTCCCGGTCCCAGTTTAAGCATAACTTCAGCATCATTTTTAAGTTGATCTTCTGTCTTTGGAACAGGTTCTTGTGTTATTGGCACATAAAGTGGTTCATCTGAATCAACTAAGGTCATTTCACCAAGACGTGATA
This sequence comes from Ptychoptera albimana, assembly GCA_961205885.1. NCBI lineage: Eukaryota > Metazoa > Arthropoda > Insecta > Diptera > Ptychopteridae > Ptychoptera > Ptychoptera albimana. The sequence goes on from OY540801.1 coordinate 21,478,703, forward strand.
GTCTACCTTCTGGCTTAATATTCACCAAAGTTTTTAATGTCGTTTTTGCATCTATATAAAATAAAAACCGTTTAAATAATATAAATAATAAATTCATTAATTAATTTATGTATATAAAAATATTTAATACCATTTTCTTCATCAGAACAATCATAAAATTCATCATCCGAATTTTCATTGCTTATTGCTGTTTTTTGGTGATCCATTGAAAATGGTAAACCACCATCACGTAATTTTCTACGCTCCATACATATATTTAACATTTGTAATTTTTGATGTAATAAACATGTACGGGAATCAGGAAATTCATTTGCAATTCTATAAAGAAGCAAAATACAATTTATAATTAAAAAAAAAAACGTCAATAATAAATAATTATTAATTATTTACATTTGTTCTAGTTTTTTTTTTTCATATTTATTATTCATTTTAATAACTGTTTTTATCATATATTTATTAGCTAATGTTGTAACGAATGCACAATACATAAAAATCATATGAATTGCACTATTAATTAATTAAATTATTAAATTTAAATAAAGCGCAAATATTTAATAAACTATAAAACTGTTCAATAATTTTTATTTTGTATTTTTTTCATTTCATAAAATAATAATAATTATGTAGGAAAAGATAGAAAAAAAAAATTAATTCAAGTTCAACGATTATAAAACAACAAATAATCAAAAACAGAAGGTAAGTATAGAAAAATACAGTGAAGATAGAATTTTATTTTCACAAATAAGTGTTTCATGTTTTTGTTTTTAAAAGGCAAAAAAAAAAATAAATAAAATGTGGTAGAGAAGAATCAGGTTCACTGACCTACGCAAGTTAATACATTTAAGTCAATTCTCTTAAGTCATTATAAACATTTCTTTACTTTTTATTCATTTATTTTTGTTATTTGCTTGTATTTGATTGAAGCAATTTATACAAAAAAAAAGGAAAAAAAAAGCAAAAAATTACTGTGATAAAAAACGTAACAACAACAAATGTATTTAGGTGTTTAACGCAATTTATAAATAACAAGGTAAGGTAAGGATAATATAAGGTGTTCGTGTAGAAACAATTAAATAATTTTATCTATATTATAAAAAAGAAACTAAACATAAATGCATAAGTGTTAACGTTTATGTTTACGCGAAATGTTACTTTAAACCGCTGTAGAAACAGACGGATAAAAGATAAATATATGCATAGGACAACAGTGCAACAGGTAAATTCTTATGTTAAAAAAAAATATAAAATATAAAAAACCGCTTTTAGGTTATTTTTTATCTCTTCTACATTTATATTTGTTTTCCAGACAAGTCAAGTCAAAGAATGTTGCTCATGTATTGACATTATAATCTTTTTTTGTTAATTTGAATGCAATTTTATGGTGACTTCAAAGAATTTAAAGCACAAAACAAACAAATAAATACATTTTTTTGTTTTTATTATTTAAAGTTAAATTTGACATTTTGTTGAAATGTTTTAACGTTTTTATTTAAACAAGTCACGTAATATCCTTAACGTCTGTGCGGTGCATCATATCACTAATTTATGCACAATGTGTCTTGTTTGTCTTTACTGAAACTCACAACAAGTATGTCAAATGAAAATATAAAAATACACAGAGATATTTTTGTTTATTTAAATACGTTTTACACTTATGTTTAAAGATAAACAGAGTAAAAATTCTCTATATACACCTCAAAAATTCAGGTGTACTCACGTACGAGAGAAATTGTAAAAAAGCTAAAAAATTATTATTGTATGAAAAAACATTTAAAATTGAGGACAATTGGACACATTACTCACGCAAATATTTTATTTTGTAGAAAAATTATTCAAATATAATTAACTAATCAGGTTAATCAAGTAACGATAAATTTTTTTTTTTTCGTTTTTACATAATTCAAGTAGAAAATTATGAAAATTCATCAAAATTATTTTTCTTTACAATATTCATGTTGATTTTTATCTCCAATTTTTTTTTGTGTTTTGTGTTTTTGTAATAAATTCTTGATAGAAATCATCACTTCTGTTTCTTCATAAAATTGATTATTTTGAAGACAAACATATAATACAAAACAAAATGATAATAGAAAAAAGCTACGCAACGATTTTTGTTTTTCAATTGTTAAATTAATTTGTGTAAAATTAAAAAAAAAAAAAAATTAAATGTAATGAAAAGAAAAGAAAAAAAGAAAATAGAAATTAAATAATAGTTTATCTCCAATACATAGTGTAAGTTTTATCTTATTCCATCAAACATGTACATCATGTCTTCAATAGAATTTATAGAAAAAAAAAAAAAAACAGAGACAAGAAATTGACTTTAAATTACGTATAAATACAAGTAGAAGAGGAAGAAAGAAAGAAAGAAAAAAAAAACTCAATTCATGGAAATCATTCTTTCAATAATATTTTTCTTATTTTACTGTAAAAAAAAAAATTTATAAATTTTTTTAAAGTACATTTGGTAACGTATAGTATCGTAGAAGACACCAACAAGCAAGTAAGCAACAACTCAGCAGAAGATATATAAATACACAGAAAAAATAAGCAATAAGAAAAAAATAAAATAAAAAAAAACACCAAACATAACTAACAGCCATCATCATCCAAACAAACAATACTAGTCACCTGTAAATGTTTGAACGTTAAACATCAAATTAAATAAAATTAAATTAAATTTTTAATAATTTATTGAAAATTATAATAAACGACAGTGTTATTAATAATAAAATAACAAATTATTTATTATTTAATTAATTGTGCTAAATTAAATTATGCAGTAAATTAGGAATGAAAATTTAATTAAAAAAAAAACAAAATTATTTTTTTTGATCAAGAACCGTTAAATATTGTGCTGCCATTTTATTTATTATTCTTTAATTTTGGATAAAAAGTGTTATTAACAGAAGAAAAAGTTTATTTTGTGTGTGTGTGTGGTTGTGTTATATTTAGTTGTTTCTGCCAAATTTATTATGGATTAAAAAAGTCAATTTTAATTTAAAAGTTTAAATATTTAAAAGTGTTATAAATTTGTTGTTTTTTTTTTTCGTAGTGTTTCTATGTCACTAAACTAAACACTAAAGTGTACCCAATTATTCTCTGGGGGTTAAATAAATTTTCTTGTTTCTTTTACTTATATTCCTAGTGCATTATATACACTATCTCTACCGCGGTAAATTTGTTGTTAAAAATGTCTTTTTATTTGCAATGTACATTTGTACAAAAAGCATCAGAATTAAGACCACCAATGAAAAAAATTTCATTTTATTGCTAAAATGTGCTAAATAAGAAACCAAAAAAAAAAAAAATAATAATAATAAAGAAAATTAAATTTAGCAAAGTGAAATTTAATTTAGAAATAACCTTTTAAATAATTACATTAAATCAATTAAATAAAAATTCATTATAGTGGGTTATTAATTATTTTTGTTGTTTGTGTATCGACTGAGTTAATTGACTTTTCATACAAAATAAATAAAAAAAATTAAATTTTTATTAATGAAACAAGAATATTTATAAACGTAAATATTGATTAACAATTTTGTGGGAATTCAGTTAAATAATAATTTATAGAAAATTTAAGTTTTTTATTTTTTCGTGGTAAGTTTATTTAATTTAATTTATTTATTAAAAAAAAAAAAGAAAAAAAATTAATTATAATGTAAAAAGCGGATGTAAAGTGTTTTTGTTTATTATTTTACATTAAAATAAATTTGTTAATGACATCGAACAAGTCGGATATACTTAAAACAAAGTCTTACTCTTGAGATTTATTAAATAAAATCCCTAATCTAGCTAAAAATGTAACGAAAACAAAAAAATAATTTCACTAAAAGTTCACCAGGAAGCTTTCAGTTTTTTTTTTTTTTTTTTGTTTTTTTGCTCAACTAATAAAAACTCATCATAAAAATTTAATTAATCAAAACATTTAAAAATTGATAGTAAACTAGTATTAACTCAATTCAGAAAAAAAAAAAATAATAAAAAAAAAATGTATTTAAACACTTAAAAATTTAATTCAATAAATTAAAGAAAACGTAAATGAAATCATAAAATCAAATCTACAATGAAAAATAAATCTTTAAATAGCCATGTGAATAATTGATGACAAATTGTGATGACATTAAATTTAATTACCAAAATAACAATCTGAATTAAATAAAAAAAAAAAAAAACGTAACAAAAGGTGCCGGAGAGATTGTGTGGCAAAATCTTATAAAATCAATGTGCAGAAAAAAAAAAACGCGAATCTTAACAACAACAGAAAAAAAAATTCTCTAAAATTGAAAAATTAATAAAACAAATCAAGTATAAAATTAATTAAAATTCTTATATTATGTAACGTAAAAAAAATCATCAAACCGTTACTAATTTAATATGCTTATAATTGAGAGCAAAAAATAGAAGAAGAAAAAAAAACTTCAAATCTCTATATCATTAGTTAATAAATGACTTTCTTGTAGAGCATGCAAGCTCTGTAGCGATTAAAATGCAATTTTTCACAGTAGTAAGTAAATAATAAAATAAATAAAAAAAAAAAAAAAACCTCAAAACAAGAAGCAATCCAAACAATAATAATAATAATAAAAAAAAAAAAAATAATAAAAATAAAATTTAATGATGAAGAACCTAAATGAATTAAAAACCAGAACAAGAAGAATTTGTTACATATAAAAAAAGCTTCAATAATTTTATTTTATGGTTGATACGATGCTGTTGGTGCTATTGTTGTTTATTCTGTTGATATTGATGATGATGATGATGATGCAAGTAACAGTAAATAATTTAATTCGTTTTTTTTCTTCTTTATTTTATTTTTACTTCTTCTCTCTGTTGTTTCAAAAAAATAACAACAACAACAACAAAAAAAAAAAAACTTTTAACTTAAACTTAAACTTCAAACATAAACTTAAATAACAATAAGCAATAAGAAAGAATGAGGAAAAACCTGTTTGATTCTTTCTTTTATTTATTTAAGGTAAAAAATTAATTTCTTTTACAATTTATCTTTAAAACAAAACACTTAATACTTCATTCTGGTTTAAAACAACGTTAAACGTAGTTTTTTATTTTTAAGTTAAGTCATAGCATCGTTTGTTGTTTTTTTTGTTTAAAGAAATCATCCTACTCAAACGGGTCCACTATTTTTATGCTGAATAACATGCAGTTAAGTAACGTAAAGTGTGTAGTGTGTTTTATTTCATTTAAATTTTTCAAGTTACAATCAGTTCGATAAATATACAGATATAACTGCACACATGTTACCCATTGAATAGAAAAATATAATTAATAATAATAATATATAAAAAAAATAAATTAAAGAAGACTGAAGATTGTTTGAATTAAGATTAGTTGAATGAAACCGGAGTGTTGTGGTTTTTTATTTTTTTTTTTTTATTTTTTTTTTCTTTTCTTTTCTTTTTTTTACATAACAGTTATATTTACACATATGTTGCTTTCCTCTATAACAAACTTCTTTTTCTTATTCTTCGTCTTAATTTATGTAATATTCTTAAAAAAAATTTTTTTTTTTTTTGTTTTTTCGTTATTTTACTTTACATAATTTAACTTAATTTACGCCAACTTAACATTCATGTGCAAACAAAGATGAAAGAAAATTTAATTTTTGCTTTGAGAAAAAGTAATGACATTGTAAAAAAAACAAAAAAAAAAAAAAACCAACGAAATATTAACGGTTAACCAGCTGTAACATGATTATTTAAAAATAAATTACAAAAATTGCATTAAAAGCTTTGCGTAATGATAAATTGATTGCATTCGTTATAAAAATAAAAAGTTAACGCATCGTAACATCAATTTAAGATAAAAACGTACGTAAGTTCCGCGTACAATTCAACCTAATTTTATTAATTAATTCTCATTTAATAATAATTAATTAAACTATGTCGCTAAATGTTTATTAAATTATCACTTATTTTTGCATAAGAAAAATTAATTAATTAATTTTAATATAAATCTAAAGTCATATAAGAAAAGAAAAGAAAAGAAAATTTTAAAATAAATAAATATATAAAGCTACATAATTTATAATAGCATTAATATTAAAATTTGCATAAACCGCAACAAATGTATTAAAAGAAATAAAAAAAGAAAAAGAAAATAATAATACATTGGTCGTCGTCTTAACAATTATAATAATAATAATAATAATAATATATATTTAGAAATGGACCATTTCATTCATTAATGTATTTTTTTTATTTTTTTTTTAATAAGACAAATACGTTGCTTTCCTTTAAGAAATAATAATAAAAAATATTAACAAAGTGACTTAAACGATGTGTAACTAGCGAACACATTTAGAAAGTAATTTTTATTTATTCTGAATATTTTTATTTCTTTCTTCATTTCTATTTGTTTTGCTTTGTTATTCAAAGTATTTACGTTTTTGTCAGTTAAATTAAAATTAAAGTAAATAGCAATAAAGAGATTTTCTATTCAAAAATGTTTTTTTTTAATGTAAACTAATAACATAATTATAAAGATAGAAAATAAAATGATTCACAGGCCGGACATTAAAATGCCGGGAAATTGTTTCATAAAATTTATAAGCTTTTTGTTAAATACCTATTTAATTTATTAACATACCAACATTTTATTTACGTAATTCAATTAATTAAGAAGATTTTAATTTATTTTATTTTTTTTACAAATACCTGTGAGTTAAACAAACTTTACGAAATTTACGTTTTGATGAAGCAATTTGGTCTTTATTTCACAAAAAAAATAAAAAAAATTATAATTTCTTGTCTGGATTAGTAAAATGCAGTTAAATTTGCTTTAAAAAAAAAAAAAAGTAAAATAAATAAATAATTAAAATCATAAAAGTTCATGAGACTTTTCAGTTCTTCCATCAAACGCGCTAAGTTCATTAAAAAAAAAAAAAAAAAAACCCGCAAAAAAACTCTTAAAAGAATAGAGAAATAAATAAATAAATACTTGTAAACTAAAAACAGTTAGATGGATGAGGTGTTTACAATCGAATTGAATAAAAATAAAATTAAAAAACCAACCGAAATATAACAATTGAAAACATATGTTAGCATACATGATAAAGATAAATTAATAAATATGATGTGCGAACACAATGTGTTATTCATATTGTATCAAATATATACGTTAATTAATAAAAATATTATTAATATGAATATGAATATGTAATAATAACAAAATAGCATATAACATGAAGTGAAAAAGCAAAAAAACAACAACGAAGAAAGCAACTGTTGATCTGTCTGTGCTTGAACTTTTAAACAATTTTTCTTTTTTTTTTCTTTTACTTAATTTATTTATTTCACACATATTTAATTACTTAATACTATTAGATAAACAAATTAACAATTGTAGATACTTTTATTCTTAATTATAAATAAGCTTTACCATTTATGATTTTCTTACTGTGCGAAGAAGTTAACGACTTATCAAACTATTTGTTTTAAAAATGAGTGGCAGGCAAATCAAAAAATCATCTTCACGCCAATTAAATCATAATAATTCTTATTGAAATAAACAATTAATTAAACTTTTTTTTTATTATCGTAATATAAAACACAAGAATATTAAGCAACTTTTTGAAATAAAAAAAAAACAACAATTTTAGGCGCCAATGTAAAATGTCACGACTCTACAATGAGAAAGTATTTACGCTTTTCATTTACATTTAAAAGTTTATTACAGCATTAAATGTTCTAATTGCTAGTCACTTTATTACACTACAATCTACCTCAACATAAAAACTATTGAATATTCTGATAAAACATATTTTATAAATTATTAAAAAAAAAAAAAGAAGTTTTTTCTTAATTAACTATTTAGATAATATTGCAGCCTTTTTATATAAAGGTAAACTAATTAAAATTATTTGTTTATTAAAAAAAAAAACATTATGTTATCACGTATTTACCGTTTAATTTCCGCCAACAGGTTTTCATTTATTTTAATTTAACATTTTTAAACGCAGGTGGAAGAAAAATAAACAATTTATTTTCACACAAAATTCATATTCCTAATTTTGCAACAAAAATTTTTTGTGATCAATAATTATTACAAAAATTTCATATAATTATGTTAGAAAATAGTGTTTTCTTTTATATTTATATTTCTTAAGAATGTTTTTTGTTTGCTTGTTGATTTTATAAATTAATATCAAAGTACGTGTAAAAACATGTTATGATTTTAAAATTTTTAAAAAATTTATAAAACAAATATTGTATGCTGAGCAGCATATACACAATAAAAATGTTGTAAAAAAAAAATGAAAAGGAAAACAAATTTGAATAATTAAATAAAAAAAATGATGTTTGAATCAAACCTGAATTATCTAATCAAGTATAAAGCAAACAAAGCTTTTTCTTCGACGTTAACTTATTTAACGTGGAAAAGAATTTATTTTAAAGTCATCATACCGCCGCAACTAGCTTTAGCTGGACCACCTACAATTTAATAATAAATCCAATAAACTGTTAATCGCGAATAGGATCTAATCCAAGATTGACGGTATGCTTTCAATTCGAGGCCTTTTCACATCGCTTACCGTTTAATGTTTCACACGACACACAATCGTTACAAAAAAAAACGATTAATTACAAAGCTTTAAAGAATAATTAAATTAAAACGTAAAAAAACAATTAAAAACTGTAAACAATAATTATAAGTTGTAAAAAAAAAAAAGAAAAAAACGTTTTCATTTTCTTACAGATTCATAAATAATAATATTTAAATAAAAAAAATATATATATTTTTTTAAATTAATTACTAAAGAAGAATTGTTGTTGATTAGTTAGTGATATTACTGCGTTTAAAGAAATTGCATTACATGGTTGTAATGCAATCAATAACTTTCATTTAAAGGAATTTATGATTAGTTTTTTAAATTATTTCTTATCGCACACATAAAAATATAAAAAAGAAAAATTTTTATTTTTAAATCGAAAACTAAAGCTTTACAAAATTTATTATTATTATTATCTATTCGATTTATTACTTATTTTTAATGATTAGAGAATAGAAATAGGAAAAAGATAAGTTTTTTTTTTTTTATAAATTATAATTTATATATCGCGTTGTGTGTTTTAAATGAATAGTTATAATTTTACAAAAGCAATCATTTATAATAATAATAATAATAATAAAACAAAAATCATAAATTTAATAACAATAATAATAATAATAATAACAACAACTTCGACTTAATGTAGTTAAGTTAATTTACTTTAAGTCAATTTTGTTATTATTTCTTTATAAAATAGAAAAATGAAAAGAATAAGACGAAGAAAGAATGAATAAAATAAAATAAAAAACACTCTAAACTGTACCTCTTTAGTTATCAGGGCATGAAAGCTTCTAAATAATATGAATGAAACTTTTAAAAATTGTTTATTACATTTAATAGTTAAATTATATATAGATAATATAAAAGATAAGAAATTTATTTTTAACACAAACATTATTTAATTAAATTGTAATAATAATAAGCAAAAAAGAAAAGAAAATTAACAAAAATTATAATAAATTAATTAATTTGTTCGTCATGATAATGATTAGTTCATTCAACAACAGAATGAATTATAACACATTGAAATTCAACAATTTATTTCAATCATATTACAAATTGCCATTACTGTGCCAACAAAAAATTAAGTGGTAAAAATGTAATCACAAAAAAAAAAAACACTTGTAATATCCTCTCTATTAAAAACAAATTCTACCCTTAAATCTATTTTACGGTAATAAATTGTGTTGAAGAAAATTTTCTTATATAAGGTTAAATTCTATTTTATAAAAACGGAATTTCAATCCGGAAAACGGAAAAACATTGGACTAGAACCGGAAACATGAATTTTAATATAGAAATGTATTTATCTACATTAATACATTATTCTACAAGTGTTTTATGCATAATATTTTATCAAAAACTGTATTTTAAATTTACTAATAATTGCAAAATAAGGAAACCATTGATAAGGTAATTTTTACAGTTTTTTTTTTTTTCCATTTTTTTCTTTCTTTAATGTAGACAAGAATTGTAATAACATTATAACATTATTGATTAGAATAAAAAATATATGTAATACTAAATGCAGAAGAAGAAAAAAAAAGAAAAACATTTCTTATGCGTGATAAAATTCTATTAATTCACAATTGAATAAATTATAAAAATACATAATAAATCCGTTATATTAATAAATAAATAAATAACAATTGATTTACCTTATAAAAATATAATAATAATTATTATTATTATTATCAGAATGTTAATTTATTTATTAAATATTATATTCAACAGTCACAGTCAAGTCAATAAACTTTTAACAATCAAAACAAACGTAATTTAATATTTTAAACGTGACAAAATATATAATTAATTAATGAATTAAAGCATTATTATTACGACATTATATATAGAAATGAAAACAAACTGTTTTTTTTTTACATATATACATATATATTTCTCTTTTAAAAATACTAATTAATAAACATAATTATTATATCCGCAATTATTTTAAAACACTCAAAAATATTATAAGACGCGACAACAAAAACTTATCCAAAAATAAGCAAATTAAAAGTACAACAAAAAAAAAAAAAACTAATTAACAAATATTCTAACTGACCAAAACCAAAACCAAAAAAAAGAATTAAATAAACGACATGGAATATGATTATGTAAATTTTTAATAAATTGCTTAATAAAATATAATTAAATATGAATGGAACATAGTTTTGTACAGTAAACCTTAACGTTACCATAACGAAAATATAAATAATTTAAAGGCACACCATATGCAAACATAATTTCGTTAATTTTTCATAAATACATCAAAAAAAAAATTAAAAAATTAAGATGATCTCATCATTGAATAAATAAAAATAAAAAAAAAAATTTTTAAATTAAAAACGAAATTAAATAAAAATTGAATTTGACATTTAACTGCACGATGTTTTGAAAATAGAAAACATATACAGGATTTACACATAATAATAATAATAATATGTGAAAGGCAATAAATTCTTTCATGTTTATGTCACTACAAGTGCTCTTGAGATACCAAAACAATAACTTTTTAACAAGTTTGATAGAGTAAAATTCATCAATATCTTTTTGTTGACCTAACTTTTGCTCTTTTATACATACATATAAATTAAACTAAACTTTGTCTACACCTTTAACTAAAAAAGCTTTGTCATATTAAAGAAGAGAGAAAATAAAAATTCAATCAAATAAAAAGTAAAAATTTTCAAAGGATGATTCAGAGGTAATATATATTGTTTGTGCTAAATATCGTAGATATATGTCATCACCTAACTGTTAACGAATAAAAAAATGTAATAAAAAAAAAAAAAGAAAAGAAATTTTGTTTGAAAGTAATTTTGTTACCTGTTACAAAATACAATAAAAAAAAAAAAAAAAACCGTGAAATAACCATCATCAAAACACAAACAAACCAAAACTACAGTAAAATAAAGAAACAAAAAAACGAAGAAAAATGATTGTCTGCACTAGGTTAAATAATAATAAAAATTAGATAATAATAATAATAAATAAATAAATAAATCCAAATGATTTAATCTAGAAAAATTAAACCAAATAAAATACAAAAAAAAAATGAAATAATTAAAATCGAAATAGAATCAGGGCACGATACAAAAAAAAAAAAAAAAAAACCAATAAAAAACATATTTTTTTTTAGAAGCTTTTGCTTGCAAGAGAAAGATACAAATATGTGTTGTAACGGATTTAAAGCAATTAAATGAAAAAAAAAAAAAAAAATTCTTGTCTATTTTATATATAAAAAGTAAGAAAGAAAGAAAATCATCATCATCACCATGGAATATTATAACTAAATATTATTATCAATAATTATAAACACAAGCAAATAAACGCGTTTATACAGTTACCTTACATAATATTAAATTAATAAAATAAAATAACTAAATGATAATCTAAAACCAACATTTTATATAATAAACAATCACAAATATTTTGATATTTGATTTAGATAATGAAAACCAAAGAAGAAGAAGTAGAAGAAGACACCACCAAAACATTTCGGTTTTTTCATTTTCATTTTATTTTTTAAATGATAAATTTACCGCTTAAATAAGTAATAAAATTAAAATTAAAATTTAAATTAAATAAAAAATAAATAAAATAAAATAAAAACAATTATGTAGATTAATCTAAGTTTCATAAAACTAAAAATAAATATTCTGTTAAACAAGTTTTGCGCGCGGTTACTATTATATCGTGAATTTAGCTTTTTTTTTTGCGTTTAGCGTGTAACTGTTTATTCATTTTATAATATGATAATAAGAAAAAGCAAAACAACAAAAAAAAAATTAAATTAAATTAATAAAATGTCTGCGATTTTTCTATTTTCTATTAATTATCTATTATTCTTCTGTCTGTTAATTACGTATAACTGATTCTTTGTTAAATTTCTTTTTCTTTTTACTTACTTTTCCACTGAAATTCGCAATATGAAAATTAATTTTTAATATTTTTTTGAAAACCTTTAATTTAAATAAAAATTAAAAAATAATTCATATTTTTTTTGCTATAATATTAATTCAGTTTATTATTGTGAAAAATCTAGGTTTGAAAAACAAAATAAAAAAAAAAAGCTTCATTATTACTCAAACAAAGTTCATGATCATGATCAATGCCATGAGCAAAAAAAAACTCTTCAGTCATAATTCTCGATTAATAATTTATTTTTAATAACATGAAACCTCTTAATTTTTTAATTAATTATTTTCAAAATTATCGAAAAACTTGCTTTTTAATTAGTTTTTATTTTTGTTGTAATGATCGTGCTTTTTTTTTCATATACAGTAACTCGATCACATTAGTTATACAACAAGACACACTAATGTATCTAATGTATCACTAATGTTATACACTAATGTATTAATAAAAAAAAAAAGAAAAAAAAGCTTAACTAAATCACGTTATTTTAGCAATAATAATAATAATAAAAAAAAAATTATTCTAACTGAATTAATAAACATTTCATCAATAATATTTAATTAAACAAACATTTTAACGTTAAATACCTGATAAACTTGTTATAGAAAAATAAAAATCTTCTAAAAAATAAAGTTTAACAACTGTAAAAATGCAGCAAGACGAATAAAAAAAAAAAAAGAAAAAAAATGAAGAAAACACAAATATGTAATTTAATTAATAAATAAAAATGCATTACTAAACGCATAATAACATTTAGGTGTAACTAAACTAACTAACTTAAATAAAAATATAACTTTCAATTTATTTATTTATTTATTTATTTAATACAATTAATAATCTTTAAATACGATTTTCTCTTTTTTATAAACATATTTGCGAAAATTAATTATTATTATTAAAAAGAAAATCAAAGAGAAATAAAGAGAAAAAAAAAAATTATTTATGCGGTTGACTGCAAATTCAATTATGCTGCTAGAAATAAGTAGTTAAGAGAAGATAAAAAAAAAAACATTTAAAAATGATAAATAAAACATTTAATGAAACTGAATCGATTATTTTTAATTGAATTATGATGTTTACGATTTTACACAAACAACATTTTTTTTTTTTATATTACTTTACTATAAAACCGAAATTAGTAATGTTACGTTAATTATGTTAAAGACTATAGCTCAAAGTCTTATTTGAAAGCGTTTGAATACGCGATTTTATTTGTCAGACTTTGAATAATTAATAAATTGCTACTAAACAACAAGATTATAATTTTTTTTTTTACTATTGATCAAACTATTAAGGAAATTTCTACCAAATAGTGTGATTACTTCATTTGTATTACCACCTTCGCTTGCTCTACCTAATTTAACATCTAAACACCCTAACCTTTAAAATCAGCATCCACAAATTTCTTTAATTAAAGCCTATTCACAGCTAGATTTAATACCTAGGCTATTAACAGCTAGACTTAATGTCTGTCTAATTCACAGCTAGACTTTATGACATAAACCTTAACCAAATCAATTAATAAAATTCTTAAACGAATTAAATAATTGATAATAATAACAGACCAAAAAAAAAAAACAATAATAAAAAAGCATAAAAATCGACCTTAATTGAGAAAAAATACTGGATACAAAGCATCATATTAACATAGATATACATATATAACAAAAAAAAATCATAAAATAATTTGAATATTAACCAGAGAAACATTGAAAACAGTAAAGTTGATAAAATATTATATGTAAAATGTATGATTTTATGCTTAAGCTTAAATACATTTGACAACATATTAATCACCTGTTCAATAGAAATAATAAAAGAAGAAAAAAAAAAAAACAACTAAATTAAAGATAAAAAAAAAACAAAGTGAAGAATATTTATAATAAATAACCGTTACACACCAATAATAACCGCTAGTTAACATATTTTTATTTTTATTTTTATTTCTACTTTTAATTCACCTATATAGATTATAATTAATAAACAACTTTGTTTAATTTATTTAATTTCTTTTTTTTCTTTGCTTCTCTTCTTGATAATGAACACGTAATTTGTGGTTAAATGATGATGGTGTGCTGCAATGACGATTTAAAATTTTTTTTATTTTTTATTTTGGTGTAAAAACATTATAACAGAAATTTAAAATAAAAAAAAAAATTAAATTTTCCATATAATGCGATAAATTATGTGTCTATTCGGTAGTTGCACAAAAAAAAAAAAAAAATAATAGTAATAATTAAAAGACAAAAGAAATTAAATTTTAATTTTACCGAAACGAAAGGAACCAACAAAAAAAAAATTTAAATATTAAAAAACAAAAATTAATCATAAAACACTTTTTTTTCTTCTCTTTTTTTTTTTATTCGTTTATTAATGAATTATGAATTTAAGTAAACAAGAATATATGTAATAATTTTAACGGATATATGTATGCTTAAGAATAATTAATTAAATAAAATAAAATCTAATAATAAATTCTCTTTCTTTCTAAACAGTTAAGAACTTTTGTTAATTTAAAAAAAAATACAAAAATGCGTAACTTAAATTTAATATTATCATCAATATTATTTTTAAATTCTACACTTGCTCAGTGTCCATGGCAAAGAGATGTACCAGATCTACAAACAACATGCTTATGTGCATATAACTTAGGTCATGAGTTATCTGTACAATGTGATCAGGTAAGATTAATTACATTTGCAATTACATCAAATATAATTAATTTACCATACATTTTTTTTTTTTAATTAGGTGGAATTTCAATTGCTAATTGAAGCATTAAATAAATTTGGAAAGACAACGCTAATCGATTTACTTTATATAAATAATTCAACAATTGAAAATTTAGATGATAATATCTTTTTAAATTTAAAACTACAAAATGTACAATTGAGCAGTTGTAAAATAAAGAAAATTTCCGATTTAGCATTTAAGGGGCAAGAGAAAATCTTAAAAAATTTAAATTTACAAGATAATTTAATTGAGGAGATACCAATAGAGGCATTAAAAATATTATCTATATTAAATTTATTAGATTTATCAAAGAATCGTTTAACAAATATACCGGATGGATCGTTTCAAGGATTAAAGAAATTATCAACATTAAAACTGAGTGATAATAATGTAACATTATCAGCGCAAGCATTTAAGGGACTTGAAGCAAGTTTAAAGAACTTAAATTTAAAGGGTACGAAACAGAAGAAAATACCCGAAGCTGTGCGCGGTATGAAAGCTTTAGCATTTTTGGATTTATCACAAAATGGTATAAGAGAATTACCGGGTGCTGGTGGTATACGAACTTTTGATGGCTTAGAAGCATTAACCGCATTAAATTTGGAACGAAATTTAATACAAAGTTTGTCCGAAACAGCATTTGTTGGTATACGAAAAACATTGAGCTCGTTAAGTCTTTTAAATAATCTTTTATCGGACTTCCCTGTTGGTGCTGTTCATTCGTTAAAAGAACTTCGTGTACTTGATATTGGATTTAACTTATTGACAGCCTTGCCAGAGACAGCTTTTCGTGGTAATCCAAGCATTACATTATTGGCACTTGATGGTAATCCTTTACCAACTGTCCCCGAAAAAAGTTTAGCTCATTTAAATAAAACACTGCGTGGATTATCACTTGGCGGTAGATTTTTACATTGTGATTGTAAATTAAAATGGGTGGCGGAGTGGATACGAAATGGAGATTTACAAGTGAGTAAATTATATGGTTAATGTAAAAAAAAAAAATTTTTGCTCAAATACGATTATTAAATTAGGTGACATCGCGTGAACGTAATCCACAATTTTGCGGCACACCAAACCGTTTTCGAGACAGGGGATTTTATTCTATTCAACCAGAGGAGTTATCATGTCCAGAATCAGAGATTGATTTAGATGGACCCATAGGTGTTGTCGATTCCCTAGTTCCTAAACCTATTACAACCACACAACCATCAACAACAATATTGACAACACCAAATACCACACCTTCAACTACAACAAATGCTTCAACTACCTCAACCACAACACTTGGTACAACAAAACAACCAGCAACAAATGCAACAACGATACCGACAACGACATCGACAACAATCACAACGACAATGTCAACCAGTAGCAAAGCAATTCCTACAACTTTACCACCGGTAAGTGTAGTTTTTCCACATGTATATATAAAAATTTAGATTATATAAAGGATAAATATTTATTTATAGATCAAATCACCAAAGTGGCGACAAAACACTTCAGCACACAAGCAAAGACCACCCTTAGTACTTGGCTTTCCACCACATCGTAGCAACAAAATTGACGACTCAAATGAAGTTCAAGTGAAAAATGCATTTAGGTAATAAATAAATAGAAAATAAATTAATAATATAAACCGCATGTAAAAAGGGAAATAATAACTTGGCTTTAAATAAACAAATAGGCAAGATAATTCTGTTATAATTCAATGGGACTCGGATACAGCAAACATTCTGGGTTTTCGTGTCGTATATCGGTTGTTTGGAGATAAGAATTTTAAACAGGGACCACCACTTGAAGCTAGTGAACGTGAATTTAAAATTAAAAATGTTCCGTCTCAAGAGTGTATTGTCGTCTGTGTAATATCGTTAGAGGAGGTAAATATTTCACCGGATACCGTACCATATAATCAATGTCGTGAAGTACGTACAGTTACATCGCAAACATCAAATATGGACAAAATAACAATTGCGGCCAGTGCTGCAATTTGTGGCACAATTATTGTCGCCGTAATTGTATTTTTAGCTGCTAGCAGGTAATTTTTTTTAAATAATTATATTTAATGAGAATATTATAATTGTAATTGACCATTATTATAATTGATTAGACGTAGAACGAGAAAGATGCAGGCTTATAACTCACAACAAAAAATTCCATTACCTATTGCTGGTTTACCAGTAAATTGTTGTGGACCAGGATCAAGCCCTGGAGGTGCCTTAGGATCAATTGCTACTCTGTCAGCTTTCAATAATCACAAAGTATGTTAAATTATTTTATTCATAAGGTAAAAGACACTGACTTTTATTAAACATTTTTTTTTTGTATTAAATAGGATTGGGATCAAGTATCAGCATATAGTGGTAGATCGATACCTAGACCAAGAGTATATCAAATGGAAAATCAAAGTATAGCCGATGATTTACGTAGTCATGCATCACATTTTTCTGCTGTTAACAAAGTTGGAAAAGCTAGGTAAATTAAATACCATTAATTGTTTTATATTTGTGTACTTTTTCAGCTATGTTTTAGATCAATTGCTGATGGACAATCACATCATAGTTTCTCAAATCATTCACATCGTGGTTATCTTGGTACAGCATTTCCTAGTAATTTAGTAAATTCACGACCAGAATTACGACAATCAAGACAATCATTAGCTGCCGCATCTGATCGCATGTCAAGAGCATCATATGCACCATCAATACATGGACCTCTTAGTGTTACATCTAGTACAAGACGTACAAGACCACGATCACGGTCACGTGAACAATTAAATGGTGCTCATATGCATGCTCACCGACCGGGAAGTAGGTTAGTAATCGAAATTATTATTTTTAACTCGATATTGTCATTATATTACAATTAATTAAAAAATTAATTATATACCAATATAGATATTCAACTGCTGGCTCAACACATACATTAAATAATTATTGTGACACATCTGATAATTGGACCGATCATGACATGGATATTTATATGGCGAGAAATGCAACAACACGTAATGGTCTTGTACCATTATGAGAACAAATTCTTATTTCCTGATATTATTTTAATAATTTTCTATTACATTTATACAATTTTCATCAAATATTTTGATGATTTATTGTCATAAGAAATTTATTATTTTCACAATAAAATATTAGTGCTATTAACATTTTAATATTTAATTTAACAAAAAAAAAAAATTAAAATTAAATTATTTTTTTTTACTCTTCTTGCAAATTACATACATTCTCATAATTAGAAGAATTGTTATGTAAAACAATACAAAAGTGAAGCAAGTGTATGTAAATTAAATAATTTTTAATTGTTTTTGCTATATCCATCTACATATTATTATAATAAATAAAATTACTTATTATTAATAAAAAAAAAATAACTTAAGACGCATATAATACTTTGTAAATTTAATTAAAAAAAAAAAATAAAAAAAAAACAAAAAAATTATTAAAAACGTGCAATGTAATTTAATTAGAGGAAATATACTATTATTAATAATAATAAAAAAAAAAAAAATATATGTATATAAATATATACAAGAACGTATGTAATGAGCACAGTCAATCACAGTTAACACAATTAATTAATTAAAACTAAGTAAATAGTAAAAGAGCATAAATATTATTGTTTTGCGTTTCTGCATTTAATGATGCAAAAAAAAAAAAAATTAAAAACTATATAATTATCGTAAAATAATATGACCAATATATAATGACCAAGTTAAAATTATAATTAACTCGTTATCAATTAATTAACAATCTATAATATTAACTGTTCTTAATTATGTATTAATTATATTTACTTAGTAATATTAAAAAAAAAAATAAAAAAGACTTAATAATAAATTTAAAAACACAAAAAAAAAATATATATATATATATTACTAAACTAGAATAAAAATTAATAATTCTAGATAAAAAAAAACAAACAAATAAATAAATATTCAATTAATAAAATAAATTTAATTTAATTTAATTTAAATAGATGATAATAAAAAAATAATTAAATTTAGGAAAATAAAAAAATATTTATAAATGAAAACAATTAAAGAGATTAATACTCGAAATGAATTTAAAAATAGTTAAATAAAGTATAATAATAATTAATTAAAAAGAAAAATTGTTTTTAGTGTATTCTGAAATTTCTGTTACTACTATAAACTTTCAGGATAGGTAAACATAAAAGTAAAAAACACTTACCCTGGTATCTGGATACACCTTTCGACCCTATAACGTATTTCTTGTGTAAATTCTGCCCATAAATGTGCAACAGCTTTTGGTCCACCTAAACCACTATTACAAGCAGCTAAACAAGTACTTAGACGATGTACTAACGAATCAGGATGAGCTGTTTTTATTTTCATTGGATCAAACTGAAATTTTAAAATAAAAATTCAAATAAATAAAACAAAAAAAAAAATTAAATATTTTTAACCTTAGCCTTTTCTTTTTCCATTATTGGATATGGATGTGGTGAATTTTCTAAGGCATCCGGAAATAAATAATATAAAATTTGCATTAATTCATCATCGTTTATTGGCAAAACCTTTTTTTTTTTATTTTTATTTAATTCATTTGATGAACTAGACAATTTCAATAGCACCGACGATAATGTTGGTATATTGGAATCAGTTAAAGCACCTGCAAGTAATAAATTTTTTTTTTATTATTATTATTTATAAACGAATATTATTTATTAATAAATTACTGAAAGGATTATCTTCTAAGGTTAGGCTGCCACCAAAGTTGTATGCTTTGTCGAGCCACATTGATAAAGCGGTATTGTCATTACATGAATTTAAGCATTCAGAGATACATTCAGTCATAAAATAAATTGGTGTGTCATCAAAGCGAATTCGCAATGACCAATTCGGTGCCTTAAAAGAAATAAAAAAAAAAATACATAAAAGAAATACAATAAAGGTGAGTGAACGTATAAATTTGAATAACCTACCAACATTGGATCAAAATCCGAATATGACTGTGAGTCAATAACCACATTTTCAGCTACATTTGGCCATGTACAATATAAAACTAATTCCAAAACGGGATCAATTGCGACTCCAAATGGCAATATACTAAAAGTTTGTTGATTATTGTCATCGTAATAGTCTTCACTGTTGTAACTGTAGTCAATCAAACCAAATTCCTTATTTGAGGAATAATTCGTTGTTAAGAATTTGGTAAGCAAATAAGTGATTCTTACAGATACTAATGCTGTATCATCGTATTTTGATCCTATTTTTCCTTTAAAAACATCCAATAGTCCCGACAAATATTTGCATGTTGGTGGCGTATTATTTAAATGGATTATATCAAAGGATAGTCGCACGGAACCAAATTCACAGACACCTAAATACACATGCTGTATTTTTTCTAACACATGAATGAAAACAGGAATTTCACAATTACTCTCAAGTACAGCAATGTGAATTGAACTCAATAAAATCCTGATTTGACTTTCATTGCAAATTGATTGTTTCACAGGTGAGACAATAACAAAATCACGCAATCCATACCATCGTGCTAGTGGATGAATATTATCAAATTTATCATCTAGAATATTGAAATCATTATTTTTAGCCATTAAATCAATGAACGATTGACACTTTGTCTGTGTTGTGACAATTGCATCTGTATCATCATCTTCTTTGTCAATTTTAGCTCTATACCGTTTCACTTGTAATTCAACATCGGCAAAAAATATATTTTCTGATTGTGTTACCCATTCGCAAAAGGATAATTCATCTTTTTTTAAGTCGTCACTTGGTAAAACATAAGATAATTTCCATTCATGAAATATCTCCTCTAAACGAGCGTTAAATATTTCCCATTCGGATGCCGTTGTAAAATCTTGTTGAAAAAAGTCATTGTCATCTATTTCCTCAGCCATTATTTAATAAAAAATAATTATTCTTATTCTAATCACAAATTTATTTATTATTCCTATAAGAAAGAACTTTTTATTATAAATAAATCACAATAAAAATGTTTGTTTTGACGTTTCGTTTCTTACAGCTGGTTTTTGTGTATATTTTATATATAATGTCAAAAACGTATAAAAACATTATTTGACATTTAAAAGGAATTGTAAGGTTTAAATAATACAGTGCCATCTGCCATCTATAGAGTAATACTAGTAACTAGTAAATATAATATTTTATTAATCCAAAGTGAAACAATTATTTTCCGTTACATTGACATGTGTGATAAAAGTAATATTCTTATTTATTTAATTAAATTTATTAAAAAAAAAAAAACAACTAATTAACAACAATTATTTTTCCGTTTATTTATTTGTTTGTTTGTTTTCAATTTTATTTTAAATTGTAAGTTTAAAAAAAAAAAAAAAAAAAATTACATAGACTTTTTTATCACGTTTATGGCAAATATTATTTATTTTATTTACTTCTTTTATATAATATATATATAGTTATAAAAATATTCTATTTTTTATTATTTTTTTTTTTATTTACTGATGTAGTATTAATATTAATACTAAACGCATTAAAATTAGTATAAAATACAATTAACATGCTAAGTAGTTAACATGTCAAAGTGGAGTAGAGAAAATTATTAATTGACTTTTCTTTTCTTTTTTTTTTTTTTATATAAATTTTCAATCGTTGTAGAAATATATAGAGGATATAAATTGATTTTCTATAAATATAATAATTTGTTTTATACAGTTAATATAATGGTCCCTTAATATATTGTTTAGAATTGTCTTGATAATGATTTTTATTACAAAAAAAAAACGCTTTACTTATGCTTAATCATCCTAAGTATTTAATAATTATTATAATAAATGAGGAATATGACGGCAATTAATTTGTATATATATGTATATATATCAACTAGTTAAAGCTATTATCTATCTTTCTGGTAATTGCGATATAAAAATAATGATGAATTATGAGAAAAGCTTAGAGAACTATGTGTATTCAATTTTTATCAATAAATTTTAAGTCATCGAGTTTGTGCTGAGATCTTATTTTGTCATCATTTTTTGTATTCAATGATAATTCAAAATTCTTTAATATTCCAGGATTATGTATTAATGGTGACACCTCTGGAGTTTTTTCCAATTTACCATTTTCCTCATTTGCACGATTACGCAATGGCGTTATTGTCTTATCACTTGTCTTATTATTTCGACATTTAAACATTTTTGCCATGGGAAACCATAGGATCATCAATAGTCCAATTAATATTATTATTCCGGCACAAATGTAACCATTTGTTGGTATCGTTAACACAGTTTTTATTTCCGATGCCATTTCATTGTTCAATTGTACATTCTGTTCAAACCATAAAACCGGCATAAATATATAAGGTACATCTCTGTACAAACTAAAAGTAAAACGAGAAAAGTAAATAAATAAATTTAAATGAAATAATCAGACATTGAATTACCCAATATTTGGATTTGGTCGTATCAACATGTTTATTTGGAATTTTGCTGCAACATCCAAAACAATTCCAGTGGTCTACAAAATAAATTTATTATTAATTTTAATGCAATTGGAAATTGTGAAGAACAGAGCTTACCGGTTCTAATGTGAGGTAGAATTTATGTTTATCTTCATCAGGCTTCATACCTTCAACTTGGTTCAAGTAATAAGGATCAGCATTGTAATAATGTGGATACGACATAAAAACGGGCGTACCAAAGCGACAAGCTGATATATTTAATGTACCAGCTGGTACACACTCGCCATTACAGAAGCATGCAGTATCGGGAAACAGAGTACCTAAGTAAAACCAAAATAAAATCAAACAACTTCCATAATACATGATAATCGCAAATCTTCAAATTACTTACCATTATCAACGGATCGAAGACCACCACTGTATTTATATCCAGGAATTCCTTTCACATTAATTTCCTTTTCAAAATCAAACGGAATACTTCTACACAGATCGGGTGTAAATAATGATATTGATTTATCTTTTGTTTGTTTCGGTGGGAAAAATTCACCAGCTGATCCATTAATCATGCCACAATGATCAGGAAAATAATCTGTTCTAGGTGCATAATTCCAATTTTTAACAACACCAAATTGATTAATATCACCTTCTCCGGTATGCATATTGTAATAACCGGTTAAATTTGCTGTTGCATTTCGCTATATAAGATGATCAATCAAAAATATTTTCGTCGTTATTTTATGCAAATTTAGTGTTAAAAAAAAAATAAAAAAATTTATTTACCGTATAGAACCAACCAAATTTATCAAATGGAACTTCAACATCATCACCAAATATTGCAACCTCTTTCGCCATTGTTATTAATGAATCTTCATAGCCATCAAACAATAATTCAGAAGCTGTTTTGGTCACATGAACCTGTTGATTATATATTGCCAAGCCAACTGAAACACTTTTTTGTTTAAATAAATTCCAACCTCGTGCTTTATTTGCTGCAGACTGTAAATAAAAAAAAAAAAGTTTGTTTTTCCCTTAATCTCTAGATAAGATCGATGAAATGATTACTGATAACTTACCAATGCAACCACATTGACCGTGGTTATTATATCACTTAAACTACCATTACTACCGTCCGCATCAAAGAAAAACGTACTCTTCTTACGAAAACTCACTGTTTCATTCTGCCAATTCCATTTTATATTTACTTTATCCGTTTTCTCAGTGAAACGATATGGTCCAATTTCTTCTAAAATTGGTTTTGTTGATGTATTTGTAAAGTCTTCCGGATTTGTCCAATTAAAAAAATAAATATCTAAGCTCATCGGTAGTGGCGGTGTCTTCCATAAATCAAATGTTTTCGAGAATGGAACTAATTTTATTTCCTTAAAGAAAAAAAAAACGAAATAAATGAAAAAAAAATAATTAAAATTTAATTGTTTGCACCGAGGTAAAAGTATTGTAAAAAAATTTTTTTTTAATTAATTTTGGCCAAGGTTTTAATTTTCGTATTTATTAAGAAGTTTATATAAATTTCTATTCGATTATTTATTAATAACGTGAAGGCCTTTTGGATACAAGCTAAATTTTATCTTGAAATTTAATTAAGTAATCATCACACAGGTATGGTATAGTTGAAAAGTTTTTCTATCCTACAGTGATTAAAAATGCCAAATTGGCGAGTATTTAGAAGGATTATACATTAAAAGTTATTTAAAGGGGTACAAGCAGATTCATAGCAGATTAATAAAATGCAAATTGCAATCAAGTGTCACTCATCAATGTCATAATACGCTTGAATTAATTTCAATTAATTTGATTAATTTAAATAACCACACAAAAAAAGGTTAAGAAAAGAGCAATATATTAACAATAAAACTTCTTTAGATTAAAATAAATTATTTCTAGAATAAACTGAATTTATTTCAATTATTTTTCAAGATATTCTTTCTTTTCCTTATGTATTTTTGATTGATTTAAATTTTCTTATCAACAGAATTATGCGAATTTTTTTTTTTTAGTCTGTTTTGCTTAATTTATTTATTTTTCTAGAGACATAAATTTTTATTTTTACATAGTCAACATATGATGTCATTTAATTTCATCATAATTATAAAAAAATAATTAAAATTATAATAATAATAAAGGAACAGCAATGTAATTATCATGCCAAGATGGAATTTTTTTTTTAAGGTGACTTGCCACATTAATAACAATTTTTAAATAAATGTTTTGGGCATATTTAAATAAATTAATCGAAAATCTTTCAGGTTTGTTACGTTAATACATCGAACACGAAATAAAATGTGATTTGGGTTTTTTGATATCACCGGTTTAGCATCCGTATAGTAGAAAAAGGAAACGCTTCTTAGAAGCATTTCGCAATTCAATTTTGTTTCAATATAATGCTACAATAATGTAAAAAATTCAATAAAATATTTAACAAGCAGATAACTCATCAATTACATTTATACTTTCAAAACTATCATAAGTGTTACCCATCTTATCATTCAATTAAAAAACCAAAATCACATCAAAAAATGCCCAAGAGAAATTAAATTATTTAATTAAATAAACAAAACAAACATCATGTCACGTAAATACAGATGTGAAAAATAATACTCAGGCAAATAAATACCACATCAACCTTGATGAAGGTTTTTTTTTCTCATTTTTGTAAATTATCTATTCATAAAAAAAAATATTATTTTTATTTTTTTAATATTGTGAATTTGTTTAAACTTTAATAAAAAATTTAATTTATTCAGGCACAACAATTTTTTAATTGTTTTTTGTTGTTACAATAATTTTGTGTTTTTTTTTTATTGCCCTATACGCGTTTTTGCTGATTTTTATGTTTAGAGGAAGGACGCCGGTAATTAAAGACTCGATATGTTTGTTTCTTTTGAGTTTGACCCTGTACTTCTATTCCGTTTTCTTTCATAAATTATATGCAAACAATTACAATAGATAAAATTAAAATTTTTTAGTAGAAAAACTTACAATAAACAAAGAAAAATAGTTGACGAATCTGGTTGTAATAATCAACTAAGAAGCTTGATCCAAAATGAAGACATCAGTTTATATAAACGTTCCTACCGTAAGTGGAATACGTTTTTCACTCATAGCTGCTATTAATAATTGCTGGACAAAAAAATAATTTCAAACTCATCTGCTAATTCCGACATTTTTATTTAATTTTTTATGGAATTTTTTAATAAATTATTTTAGGCAAAAATTAGCAGAAGTATGGTTTGTTCTTAATAATGCCGCACACATTTTTCAAACGGTTTTAACATTAGGTACTATGATTTCTCAATGAGTTTATCTTTGCCCAGTTCCACGAGATAAGTAACAAAACATATCACAATTAACTAACGAGTTTGTGTCTGTGTAAATTTATTGCATCAATGAATCAAAAATTGAAACTTGTGAATGTGAATTTAAATTTTAAAAACCTTTTATATTATTGTTAAATAAAAATTAAATTGTCACGAGAGCACAAATGAATGAATAAAAATGAAATGTTATTGACTTTTGCTTTTTTATTATTTATGCTTTCAAATTTGTTTCATTTTAAAATCGCATGAATAAACTAAAGACATTTTGAATTTTAGAATTTTTGAATGCTTTTAACAAATTTTTTATTAATTAATTAAGAAGTTATTTATCTAAAATAAGTCAGCAAGTGTTAAATGTTATGCCATTGTAGATAAAAATTAACAAAAAAAAAAAAAAAATCGGTCAATTTCATTTGAACTTACTTTTATGACAATTTTATTATTTTATTATTATCTTTAATAATTAATTAATCAATTAAATAATTAATTAATTATGTTTTCATTTAACCAGCTTATTATTACATTAATTATTTTTACTATACAACTATTAAAATAATATAAAATAAATCTCATCATGTAACAAACAAATAAATAAAGTAATAAAATTAAATTTTTATAACTAA
This sequence comes from Ptychoptera albimana, assembly GCA_961205885.1. NCBI lineage: Eukaryota > Metazoa > Arthropoda > Insecta > Diptera > Ptychopteridae > Ptychoptera > Ptychoptera albimana. The sequence goes on from OY540801.1 coordinate 21,505,326, forward strand.
TTATAAGAATATTTCTAAAATTAGCATAAATTAATAATAATACGATGATTCCTGTACGAGAAAATGATTTTGTAATATTGTGAAATAGTAAATTTGTGATTTTTTTTTTTGTCTCCACTATTTTTGTTTTTTTATACGAATTTTAATGTTTTAATTAAATAATTAAAAAAGAATAAATAAAATAAAATAAAAACTAAATGTTGTGACGCACATAAAATATTTTTTTTTTCATATTGTTTGCTTTGGATACAGACACTCCTCTCAAGTTACGACCACAAAAAAATTTTTGGGGAAAATTTCTAAACTTTAAGGATTAATCCCCAAATAATGTTATTCACTTTAGAATTTCCTGTTGTTCTATTCGTATAACAGAGAAGTGACTGTATTTTATAAATATTTATATTTATATTTATATTTACAAACAAGCTTTTTATTTTACTAATTAAGCAAATATCAGATGAGTAATACTATAAATAGTTAACTAAATGCAATTTTATTAGGGTAATGTAAAAAATTTATTATTATTATCATAGTTATGTAACACAAAAAAAAAAAAAATAATCAAACGTATTGCTTTCAAGTTTTTCATAGTTCAAAGTCAATAATACCAATAAATTGTTTAACATTGAAAATCTTCCGAGAGCTTTTAACAACTCATTTTACTTTCATCCAGCTATTTAACCAACGTATTAACGTATCTATGATTCAAGAAAAAAAATAAATTTAATTGGATACAATTATCATTCATTAATTTTGTATATAATTGGTGTATTAAAAAAAAAAATTTATAATAATTTTTCAGGACGTCATATCATAATAATGACGATATTTGAATAATTTTTTTTATTTTTTTAACAAACGTATCATGGTACAAAAGTTCATTAGCTTACACATTCAGACGTCAAATTGTTTCGTGTTTATACAAATAAAAATGAAAAAAAAGATTTATGATGTTATAATAATAATAATAATATGTTTTATAACAAAATTAAAATTAAAAAATGTGTTTTAAAAGCTACAAATCGCTTAATAAGTGACATTGAGTTTAGTGACCTTTTTTTTTGTAATGTAAATTTTATTTTATTTAAGAATATTGAAGAAAAATTTATATTTACCTTGGCTAACATATAATCAAATAGATCCATCCAAAATATGGCAAATAATGTACCAAATAGTGCTATTACTAGACCAATAGATGATAGAATACATTGTTTATTGCATATTTCCTTAAATAACATTTTTAGTTTATTTTATTTATAACTTTCTAGTTAGGTTCTTTTCTATTCTTTACACAAAAAATAAATTCGTTAATTCCTTTAAAATCACTTTCACTTGGGAGATAAAAATAGAAATAGAAAAAAATAAAATAAAATTATTGTTTTGATTTCAAAATGTAATCTAATCTTTGTTAATTATGATTAATTACATTTTAATATTATAAACAAATAAATAAATAACATAATTAAAATTTTAATTAATAAATGCACAATTTTCAAGTCAAACAATTAGTAATTTCTTATCATTTCCATTAAAATATAAATAATAATATTTAATTTGCATAAGTATAGTTTTTTTTTTTTTTGTATTATTTTATCAACTTTTAACCTTATAAATTTAAATTAATTATTTCATCTAGTTAAAACACCGACAAAAAAAAAAAAAAAAAAAGAAAAAAACTACGAAAGTCACAATAAGTATGACACAAAATTTTAAACGTGCAATATAACCAAGCATTAATTTAGCTCAATTAATAAAACAACAAAACTAAACTAATTCCTCGAATTAATTTTTTAATTATTTTTTTTTTTACAACAATCAACAAATATTTTTTAATTAATCGTAATTAATAATTTATTTATTCTTTGAGTAAGAAATTATTTATTTTAAAAATTGGAAGAGAAAAAAAAATAAAAAAAAATCAAATGTCCGTTTCGCATGATGTAGGACTACAATCTGATGATGATGACGATGATGATGATTCAATTTTATTCTATTTTTTTTGTTTTTAATAAATAAATTATTTAATTTTTACTATAATTATATAAAAAAATAGCAAACAAATTAATTATGCTATAATTTTTTATTATTTATTACGTAAATCAACAACAACTAGCAACACAACACAAAATACAGAAAAAAATTTTTTTATCCAATTTCCTAAAAAACCAAATCATGGTCATTGCGATTATATAATTTTCGCTTTTAGAAATTATAAGTTATAAAATATACAAAAAAATTAACCAGATTACGTTTACATAACAAGGAAAGTTCTTCCGTGTTGAAAACAAAAAAAAAAAAAAATCTCAAAGGATTTACCCACAATAAAAACGCTTAACAAACGATTATGCGTAACGTTTGAATGGTCTCAGCTGATATTTTTTTAATATGATTTCCGTTAAATTGGTTAAGGTTAACGAATTATTTTATTTTGTCATTAAAATTACGCAATCATAAATTAGGTCATCCTCATAAAAACAATAAACCTATCCCATTGTGGTTTTTTTTTCAATATGGATTTTTAATAGCTGGGTTTTCTAAGAAATTTCCTAAAAATATTTTGTTTTATTGTTAATTAAATTTAATTATACAATCCGGATGAACATAATACGTATTTATAAAATTTCCCATATATGCTAATTTAGATATTATTAGATTATGAAAATAAAAATCAATTAGAAAACGAAAAAAACCTATAATAAAGGTACTTCTCATCCTATTTTTGCAATTTATTTTAAGTGGTTAAGCTTATTATACTTTGTCACAATAAGACAACTTGCTTCAATTAAAGCTAGACAAACCGTTTAAAATAAATCCAAAAAACCTTTAGACGAAAGTAGAAACGAACCAAAGACTAATTTATTTTAAGTGGATAAGCTTATTGTACTAAGTACAATCATTTTCTTCAATTAAAGCTAAACAAATGTTTAAAGTCAATACAAAAAATTTCTACACTAGACTAGGAACGAACCAAAGACCTGTTCTTGTTTAAGATAGAAATCATTATCATGGTCCACCGTATTTCGTACTAAACACTGATTACAGATAACACCCTGAAAACAGTTAATTGAATATTATTTAAAGTAATTTCAAGCAAAAAAAAAAAAAAAAAAAAATGCAATGCTTCTCTTCAGCTAAATAGTTTAAATATTTCTTTAAAACAGTCCTGTAAATAAGTATTACTGCAAAACCCCACCAAAACAAACCACTTCCTTAAATAGGACAAGTTTTATTCTATACTAAGTAGCAATACGACAATTTTCTTCAAATAAAGCTAGACGTTTAAAACATTTAAAGACTAGGGACTAGGAACAAACCAAAGACCTGTTCTTGTTTAAAATAGAAACCATTATCATTACCTACAGAAAGAATTATTTTTTAAATTCACCGAAATTATAAATTGAATCATGAAATTTTTGCTTGATTCTAGTTACAAGAGAAATATTTCTTATTTTCTTAAAAAAATTTCTTAAACTAAGAAATAAAAACTAAACACCACCAAATTAAATTTAAATCGTGAAATTATTTCTGGTCTTTTTCTCAAAAAAAAAAAATGAAATTGATTGGCATAGAAACACTGATTACCCTGAATTAAAATTACTACAAACCACTTCCTTAAATAGGACAAATTTTATATTAACAAAACAATAAAAATTTGATTATAAAATTAAATTACTCATTAATATACCAATTTAATAATTTTAATTAATTTAAATAAACGAAATATGAGACACAACAACAAAACAAAATTATTATTTATTTAAGAAATATATAAAGCTACAGAAAAAAAAAAAGAAAAAAGAAAAAAAGGTCAATTGATTTAGTTTTGATTAAATTGAAAATATCATTTATTATGTTAATAAATTAGATTTATTTTCAACTATAACATAAAAAAAAATATATTTTTTTTTTCATTCTTTCTTTATTTTAAATACAATCAAAATTAATATAATTTAATAAAAAAAAAAAAAAAATTTAAAAATAAAATAAACAACAAAATGCAAGTGACATAGTAAATGTCGTTGAGTTTAATTGAATTTATTATGATTAAAATTGAAAAAACATAACGTTAGTGTTGCTTAGCTTTATTAAAATGAAGAAAAATCTATTATATTTTCTGAAAAAAAAAGTAAAACAAAGAAGAATACTTTAACATTAATTGACTCTTGTTAAAGATAATTAAAAATTAAAAAATGGAAATAAAGAAAAATACAGACACTCCAACGAACAGCCTATTTTTATTCTGTATTCAAAAAAAATTTTTTTTTTCATAATACGATTTCATAATTAATTAATTAATAATTGTTTTTAATAGAAAAATATAATTAACAACCAATAATTAAAATTTAATTGAATTAATTATTAATCAAATGATGATGAATTGACGTATTTTTTGTGATTTTTTTTTTGCTTCGTTATTTTCACTTCCACGTATCCACACTTGATTTGTTCATTTTTCCAAGACAAAATTTTTCGAGAGACAAACAAATTTCTTAAAGATATTTTTTTTTTTTTTTTTAGATAAGATATTTTAAGTAAATAAAAATAGTTTCAAAAAAATAATAAATAAAATGTTGCTTCACTTAAAATAATTCACTTCTGTTTACTTTTATATTATTTACTTAATTAGATTATTTTAATTATGTAAATAAATAATAAATTTCATTTATAAAAAAATCTTGTCAATTACTTTACGTTTTTTCCTATTTTTTCTGATTAACTTAGCGTAAAATATATATATATTTTTTTTAATTGTTTTAATTTTTAATAACATTATTGCTGTTCATTAGCCATAATAATAAAAATAATAAAAAACACTTTCAATTGATTACAGATTCAACATTTAATTTTTAATTTGATTGGCATCATTTAAATAAAACCAAAATAACTCATAAAACAGCCAATGGTTGTTAATTATTTTATTTTTTATAATTATAAGTGAATGTATTAATATGATTTCCCCAAGCAAAAATTATAATATAATTTTTTTTAGATTCTAGGTTTACAAGAATACAGCATTGCAAAAATACATTTACAAACGTTTTTGCTTAATAAAATAAATAAAAAAAAAAACGCAAATATCTTAATATTTAATTTATGTCCTTGGATTTTTTTTTAATTAAAATAAAAAAAAAAATATAGCATAGGAATAATTATATTAATAAAAAATAATAAATAAAATTAGCAGGAAATACTGAGGATTTTGCTAATAGACTATTTTTTAAATACAATTGATCGGCTTAACATGGCGTTTTGACACCTTTTTACACGATATTTTTAAAATTATAATGCATTAAAAGTAATTAAACATATAAACAGATTGCAGTAATTAATTAAAATGTATGTTAAGGTTTAATTGACTTAGTTTTGTGGTAATTTCAAGCTTCAATGATATTTGATTCAAGTAAAAAGCTTGACAAAAAGTGAATTCCATCACCTTTGCTTAAAAAAAAACCCTGGTTAAAACTATTACAAAATTAACACAATTAATCATATCTATGCTAATTTCAAAATGTCACCGTCTACTAATATTCGAATAATAATCAATTAACATATCGAAAATCACAACATTTTATTGATAAAATTTCAAAACAATTATTTTCCATAACTAAATAATATACCAAAAAAAAAAAAATGTATTAAAAATTCCACACGGAAAGGCATATTTAATAAAACATAAACAAATTTGTAATAATTAAATAATAATAATAAAGTAATTAAATAATAATTATGACTAAAAAAAAAAATTCATGTCTAGTTTCAAAGAGCAACAGAATAAGAGAAAACAATAAACGAAATTCAATGTCACTAAATATTTATTTAATTATTATTTTTTTTTTTTTTAATATTAAAAATAAACTTTATTATGCATAAATAAAAAAAAAATATGCTAAAAGCTTTAATGTTTTATTAACAATATCTCTCTCGTTATGTTATTGAGTAATTAGTTTTATTTGTTTATTATTCTTCTACTTTGCCTTTTAAATACTGTTTAAGCGCGATTAATAAATTTTATTCAAGTTACTTGTTGCAATAAATCACATTTATAGATAATAAACAGATTTTTAAAGTAAGTAAACGTGTCGAATTCATATAAAACGTAGTAAATACTAACGCGAATAATAAAAACTATTATTGTGTGCATTATTAAAAATAAATGATTAATGTAAATTATTTAATAAATACATATTTTGTATATTAATTAGCGAAAATTCTATTTTATTATGTCTTGTAAGTAAATAATAATAAATAAAAATTTAATTTATTCATTTAAAATAAGAAAAATATAGAAAAATGCAACATGGTAACAATAACAATAAAGAAATTACTGCGTTTTAAAAATAGTCTAACAAAATACTAGTAAAGTTACCCTTATAATCCCTACAACAATACATTCAAGGCAAAATTTTGTAAACATATAATAGGGGTTGCTGCTTTCAGTCTCTTCAATTCACTTTATTATCCATCATTCATATAATTTACAATACAAATACACAAAAACATTTCACAATTCTCGTTTAATAAATATTAATTGAAGCTCTACAAGTAGTTCTATTTCTTATATTTTATTTAAAAAAAAAGGAGAAGAATAAAAGTTAATTAACTCTTTAATCATGAGAAGAAATAAAAAAAAAAAATTTAATTGCTTAAAATTATAAAAACAATTCAATTATGCTGAAATAAAAGTTTGTAAACAAATAAACTTTTTTCTCTATAAACAATCACAAAAAAAAAAAAAAAAATTATTATTATTTATATTAAATAAAATTATTATCAAAAATAAAATAAAATAAAATTTTGTTTACAAAAAATTAAATTTTTCCGATGAAAATAAGAATGAAATCGACTGGCGTTTAGTAATTTTTGTGCCAAAATAACGAAACATACACGTTTTATGCGTCGCCAAACATATTATTTGTGCTTCTAAATAACTAACAAAAAAAAAAAAAAAACAAAAAAGACAACCCATCAACCATCAAGAAATTCTTTAAAAAATTTTAAGAAAAATTAATTAAAAAGAAAAAAACACAATTTATGCACACGAAAAAAAAAAAATTGTTTTTTCTTTCTTTATTTCTTATTATGATTTATGAACAAAGCACTTTTGTAACTCGATGTTAAACAACAAAAAATTAGCGAAAAAAATTCACTGTGATACAGGATATGCTACTAGATAATTAATTAATTAATTAATAAATAATTAAAAGAAAAACAAACACATTAGTATAGTTTTTATCGTTTATTTTAAGATAATTCTCCTTTAGCACACTTTATTTTTTTGCGTACTTAACGATCCAACCAACTATTCACAACTAAATATAAACAGAAAATGAATGAAATGTTTTATTAAAAAAAAAAAATATTATTATTATTATTATTATTTTAGAGAGGAATATACATGACAACCCACAAAAGCGCTTTGGTGTAGACTTTTTATTATTTTTTTATTTGAATTATGCTCAAGTTAGTGTAATTGGATAACAAAAAATAATAAATTTGTATGATGACTAAATATTTGTTTGTATTATCATTTAGTGTAAGAATAGTGCAGTGGGCATAAATACAATAAATAAATTAATTAA